>OX579651.1:10974953-12261607 GCA_951230895.1 Carpatolechia fugitivella
CTACCAAGATAAGGAAACATCCTTGCCCAAAATGTGATATTTTGATGTCATGTATTCAATTACAAATATTGAGTAAGTTCATCAATATTATCTGCATTATTTAATTGTATGCTACAATAATAAATATTTTATACAAATATATTTTTTTAGATTCCATATCTGGCCACCCAGAGCTTACTATACAAAATACATGAATGAATGAGCATGAATGAAACAGGTCATATAACCTTCTACAGTCAAGAAGTTATTCTACTTGGCGATAGATGGCGTTGCTATTGCCGAAATTTCTCGAAGGAATAAATTACGAGCATTAAAAATTGCATTAAAAAAATACATGCTAGTGGAATCATGTCTTTTTTTCGTTAGAAATAGTTGTATTACTCTTACTGTTGCACGATACAATACAGCACATAATTTTTGCGTCACTAATTTCAATTAAAATGGTTGTATTCAAGCCAAGTCATATTCGTGTCGTATCCCTAAAATCCAAAGTAACACTGACAGAAGCGACGCCTGGTGGTTAATAGCTAGTAGTAAGAGTACTTAGAACGCTATGAGACGGGCCTAAGTTGCTTGTGGCACCTCCTCTTTGTATTTGTCTCCGTGGTCTACATAATGTTACATCAAATTTTACTTGTAATTGGTTACTTGTGACTTTGTGAAACGGACCCAAATGATGCCCCCCCGACGCGCTTGTATTGTATGAAATGTGTTGATAAAGCGTCTCTAGTAAGGCGTGAGCGGCGATCGATTCCTTGTTCTGTGCCTGCAATCCTTGTGCGATCGTCGCGTTGCTTTCTGTATGCACCAGCCCGACCCAATTACCGAGCGGTAGTCATCATTTCCGCTGCTACGCGACGACGCTCCCTTCGCTGACCCCCCAAAATTCACTCGTAACAACCAGCATTAATTGACCTTCCGCTTGTTACATGGGTCGGTCGTTTGCCGAGTATATTTTATATTTTACTAACGAGTAAAGGTCGTCACAGACGGTTAAGATACGATATTATAGTACGAGCCAGCCAGCTGTCTCGTCGCCATTCACTTTGTGTGCAAAGCGATGTGATGTGACTCAGGCTGGCTGGACAATTCTTCCAAATGAGCCGCGTTTAAGTAGGTCAATACACAATTTTAGGTGACGGCTAATCACGATTATTTCAGTTTATGTGACGCTAGAGAACCCGAGATAATCGAACGCAAACGTGACCAGCCAGCCTGAAAACCGCTTTTTGCATGGTCTCTCAATCTCCGAACAGAAGGGATTCTAACTATTTCTTGCTTATTAAAACTGCGTCACCTAAAATTGTGACAGGCATCCAGTTTGAATTTTTGAGATACGTATAGCCATTTAGCTAAAAAACGACGAAAAGCGTGGCCAGCCAGCCTGAACTTACGTATTAAACTTCTGGCTGGCACCTCTGAATCTCGACAACGAAAGCGATTTCGAACAAGGTTCTTTTACTAGCATTTAGTGACGGAATTTGTGACAGTCATAGCGTTTGTTTCATGGCGTCACTTAAAGGCGTTTACGAGAAATCCAGCCTGATGTTCTGGCTGGCTGGCTCGTTGTATCTGCGCTGTCTGATGGATTTTTTCATACGTTAAAACCAACTTTCGTAGCATTTTTTCCACTCTGTATCGGGTATCTCCAAAACATGCATTTTGAAAGCATCAACGGCTTCTTCCCGGGTCGAAAATCGGTGTCCACGTAATTTGTTCTTCACACTTGGGAATAAATAAAAGTCGTTGGGTGCCAAGTCGGGACTGTACGGCGGATGACCCGTCAATTCGATCATTTGACTATTTAAATACTCCGTTGTTGCGGCCGAGGTGTGACAGCTGGCGTTATCGTGGTGAAGGATTATTCTTCGTTGTCGATTGTTCTTGCGTATTTCTCCAAAGACTTCCGGCAAGCAAATGGTGGTGTACCATTCAGAATTAACCACGCCGAAAGTCGTAATAAATCATAGCACGAAAATTTTCAAGAGTCAAATCCATGGTGATGATAGACAATGAATTTTAAAAATGGCGCCACAATGTAAAGACAATTGACAGATGAATGAAACAAAGTTTATTTTAAAGCCAAAGAGTTCTATTTTAAAATGTTATAATTTCTTTTTAAATATTGTTTATGTAAGTGGCCAGTTCCGGATACATAAATTCCCTTGTATGAATTCAAAATTCTAAAACACATTTGTACGTGGTGGGTATCGAACCCGCGTCTCCCGTACGGAAGACAGCGTAGCGGTCCGAACCACTAGACCACCGACACTCAGTCATCCTTATTGCTCAACCTAAATTGTGTTGTTGTGGCCTGAAAAGCCATTTCCTTATTCAAGTTCTTTTAAATTGACTGGTTTTATTTTTTATAATAGGTACACATAACCGCGTCATTAGGGAATATTCTGGTGAAAAGTTTTATAATGACGGCGTAAAACAAAAGAGCCACAATATGCGCACACACACGGCTTTGTTCCAGCTTTTATTGAATCCGATGCTCATTAAGGTTTTTTCCAAAATCCCTTTTTAATTGGAAATCTCCGCAAAAAATAAAAATATAAATGTGGAGTGCAGAGTTTGCAAATAGCTGAACAAAACAAAGGTTTTAAAACCAGCTTAGTGACCAATTGCCGCATTCTTTGTAATTGTAATCTGTAATGTATATTACGGGGTATAATAAATTTGTATGAAATGTTTATCTTTATTCATAATTATTAATAAAATCTAGGAAATATTCTGTATCGTTAATAAAATTCCTAAGCTTCACCTTTTCAAGGCTGCTCATTAGCCTGAAGGTTGATTTGAAGGTTGAGTGTGTAGGGCAAACTGAAAGAACCATATCATTATAATGTCTCACAATTTTTGTGGCAAGCTGAAGCGTTGCTTATTTTCTTATATCTCGCCTCTGAAATAGGGGATCGGACTACTTTATTTTTATTTTATAAATCCAAACTTCTTAGTTTCTGCTATCGAACACTAAAAGAATTTTTGTTCCATCTTTAAAATTGAAATTCAAGATTAGACAGAGAGGCACATACCCACTTGTGACGTCATTTGTTAGTAACGCCAGATAATCTCCATACAAAAAATTGTTTTTGAAAGAGACAGACATATTGAAACTTTAAAAAACCACTGTAAATTCGTTTTTCAACCGATTCTGTTTTTTTCTTCGCGAGTCGTCTGCTACTAATCTATATTTTAAAAATAATTAAAATATGGTAAATTCATAAAATATGTTGAACAGTCCGATCCCCTATTGAAGCTCCAGAAGTTGTTTAAGTCATTATTAAGTGTCACACACATAATACAAATGCAGGGCTACCTTAGTACTTCGGATATACCTACGCTTCAGCATTCACGAACGCTTCTCCTTGTCAAGGCTGCTCATTAGCCTGAAGGTTGAATGTGTTGGGCAAACTGAAAGAACCATCTCATTATAATGTCTCACTATTTTTGTGGCAAGCTGAAGCGTTGCTTATCTTCTTATATCTCGCCTCTGAAATTCAGTGTTACCTTACGCTTGATGAAAATTACAAAATAAATTATTTTAGCAGATCTTTCACATGTTTCAATATTAAAAGTTATTTGAGGTTAAGTAGGCGAAGTCAATAAAGTGAAATACAAGCTATTTTCTTTTAAATCCCAGCAATATTTTGAAGAAAAGTTAATTGTTACATTTCTAGTCCCGTGCTGTTTATTTGCGTTGCGACACACCGCTTAATTACTTTCCCCATGTATTCAATCAGTTTCCAGAAATCTTCTCCTATATTCCTTCGTACACGGAGCTGGTTAATTAAATTTGATTATGTTTAAGAGCAACACGTAAGTAGGAAACATAGAAGGATATCACGAAATAGAACAACCGCAGCGCAATAAGAGTTTAATGCATAGTTTCTATAATAACGGTGCTATAACTTTTGATGTGATGACTTTCAATTAGTGAAGGCTGTTATTTGCTTTAACCAAGCCGTGGTTTGGTTGGGTCATTAATATGGATGACCAAATGTTGCATATCATTGATATCTTTGTACTTCCTTGGTTCATTTTCAACGAGCACTCTTGCGTAGCTAGCCTTGTGGGTGAGCATAAAGCGCACACAATTTAATGATGGGGCAACTTTCGCTGTTCAGACTTGCAATCTAGTTTCTTTATTTTATTTGAAACTGCTATTTGGTGTATTCTAAATAAATTAATACTCTATTATAAAACCAGAATCGTATTTATTCCTTATACCACTATAAATACTTATTTAGCTTTTTAGGTTCACTAAAATATGCAAAGCAAAAAGGCTGTTCTTAAAGAGATTTTTCTGCTGATCGATTGTTAATCTTACCGAACAAAAAGTAATCTTACTGAGCAAAGAGTAATTTTGCAAAGCAGATATAATATCAAGCTGGCCTAAAATTTATTTTTTGCCAGTCGAGTGTTACTAGCCATGTTATTACTAAAAAACACAGTTTTACGTTAAAAAACCAAAAATACGAACCATCTTAAATTCGGCCTTATTTTGTCATGATTTTTACGATGAACTTGATTCAAAACGATCATCGATGATGAGACAATTGACAATATAATAATTGGAATAAATTAATCAAAATCAAATAAGCTTTTTCAAAATCTCCTAATTTTATTGTATTTATTTTATACCCCTAGCTATTCGCGTAACGAAAACTTTTGTGAGTGTGAGTGAAGCTTCCTGGGCCAAAGGAGAATAGGCAGAAATATACGGAAGCTGGTCTACCCCCTCCTCTAGGAATGAGTGATACGTCATTAGCAAGGTCTCTTCGTATGGAACCTTTGGAGTATGACAACTTGTTCAGGATAGTGCTTTTTTATAGGTGATGTATGTGGAAAACACCATAGAACAATATAAAATCGTTTATTACGATATTTAAGAAAAAATACAAATTAAATGTACGTCTATGCTGCGAGCTAGCTAAAATGGTGAATGGAGGAAGGGGTTACGGCGCGGTCGTGGGTACATCATCTCCCCGCGGCCCTGTGCACTCCCCGCTATCGCCTTCAGCGTGGTTAACACAATGACACAACTCATGTCAATCATTAGTACCTACTCGTATTTTCGGAATTATATCAATTTTAATTTTTGACTAACTCTAGCAATAAGTGCTAATGACATACCATTCATTGCTAAAGGCGGACTTAAAAAAAAAATGCAAAATGCAAAATTGTTTTGTTTTACTTCACATTCGTAAAAATGGATTTTTAAAACGTAAAGTGATATAACTCCGAAACACTATCGATTGATATGAGCTGTCATACTATCAAAATGTTCCACTTAAAATTACTTCATTACTAGAGGCCAACTTTGCCAAAATCGAAAACCAAAATGTCCTTTTTTAATAATAACTCAATGTTTATTTGTGAGTGAAGTTTGTATTATTTTATCAATAGTAGTAAGATTTTGTTACTTGTTTAAAACCAATAATATTTTTTCAGTTCGAGGTTCAGAGACAGATAGGTGCGAGAACGAAATAAATATGATAATTGCCCTACTCTCTCATACAAGCATCTTTGCCTTCCTTAAGTCCGTGCGCACCTTTAAAGTGGACTAATAAAGAACGACGTCCTAAAGTTATGTTTAATGGGCCCGGACAGATTTGGAGTTAAAATTGGCATGCTAGCAACTTTACTCCGGAGTGGATTTCCGTAGAGGAAATGAAAATTGTTACGGAAGTCGAAGCATCAAAGGAATGTTCTGAGACAAAGTGTCAATTTGCTGTCTTTTATATTACTCAGGTCTTTTGTTCGAGACATTTAGATAGCAAACTGCAGCATCTTTTAAAAATAAGTTCATAATCTTCCTTTATAAATAAAAAGTAGGTAGATACTTTATTTTTAAATGGTGTGATTTTTAATTCAGAATTTCTAATTTACAGTTCTAACTCCTCTCTAATACTTACAAAAGATTTGCCAGTGTTGTAATAATAAAAACTTCGTAAGGAAAGGGACAGGAGCCGGGGTGTTTAGAAGTTCAATTAAACGAATTACCCACTACACCTTTAGCATTCAATTCCCCGTGTCAGCTGACAAATCGCACGGGTCCCTCCCCAATTTCCGATGACAAGACCTATATTAACCTCGAGGGCCCTCTGTCGCGAACTCCAAAATGGGGAGGAATAAATCCGTTCCAAGAATAAATTAAGGCGTTTGTGTCATAGAATCGCGAAATTTTCAATAGCCGTCCGCGAGGCGCCCCGTTAGGCCCTTAGATAAATAAACACCAACTCGAACCTCATATTGTAAAGGTAAATAACCCCTTACAAAAGTAATAACATAAATTCTGCTGAAAGGCTGTTGATTAATATTGACAAATAACAATTCATTTTCTTACTTTGGTTACTTACAGTTATTAAGGTGTACAAAAAATATATATTTATAAGCTATCGAAGATTCCCATTATTTTTATGTAGTACTCATAGATTTTTTATTATTCTGAGTCTAATAAATAAAGTAAAATTTTAAACTGCCAAGTAAGTACTTAAGTATAATAATAGTAGATTGTTAACCAAGGGGTGAAAGCGATCAATTACACTCGAAGTAGCGCACGAGCGTAGAGAGGTCGTTTATAGTGTCAGGGTAGAATTGAATGAAAGAAAGAAAGAACGTTTATTTGCTTACAATATTAAAGAAAACAAAAATAAAATTATATTGGTTGCGATTTGGCAAGCAAAGAGATCCCAGTTCAGCATGGTGCTATGGAGGACACAGTTTCCCACAAGGTAATAATTCTGCTTTTTATCTCGATTGCGAGGAAAGTAAACAAAACAGTTATAAAAAATAATATATGGGCTACATACCATAACCGTAATATTGATCATATTAGTGCACCTCACCCTATTTGACGCACAAACTGGGAAATTGTCAGTTGGTTTTAATGAAATCACTCCTTATTGATTTCTGAAATTTACTTTTTCATGGTTAACATTAACAAAAATTGCAAAATAATTCATCAAAACTTTGCCACCACAGATAATATTTTTCACCAATATTTTTTCCTGCCTTTTTAAGGTGCGCGTTCGACGTCTTGTAAGCCAAAATTTAAAAGAATAACTGTTAACAATGTGATTTTTTTATATGTTAATATTATTTCTAGGTAAATACATGAATTTCGTATTTATCTAGCAGAATTGAAGCAAATTCAAGCAAAATATTCAAATTTTTATTAAAATAAAATTGATTATAGAATTATTTAGGCTGTATACGTATATTGCCATTTACTATGTGCATTTTCTATGCAAATAGTAAAAAGAATGGTTTCAATTTCAAAGTTACTTACATCCCTGGGGTGTAAGTTGTACTTACATCCTTTCTTTGGGGTCATTATTGGACTACTTTCAAAGCATGCGAGATAAAAAAATAGGTAATTCATTCAAAGTTTTGATGTTAGAAAGCCTGTTGGCTGTTGGTGATCTACTAAAATTATGTTGCATGCAATCTAGCAGAGCTAACGTTTATTTATTTTGCCGGGATCGATGTGTATTGAGAAAACTTATAACGTTAAAAAAACACATTGTTTTAATAGTTACTTTATTCATTACGATTAACATTTATTTCCCACTAGTGAGTTCCGTGACTCGAAAAACAAACTAAGTCATTCACTTGTTTGCTTGCTATCTTAAAATTCAATGTTTCACCGCTAAAGACCAATTTTCTATTACCAAGTTTTAATAAAACAGAGCCCGGTTGTTGACGGTTGAGTTAAAATTTCCCAAGTGTCTCGTCAGCGTAAACTGCCCCATTATATTTATTAATTCAAGGTTTTTTTCATAATAAATATTCAACGTTAGAAGCTTAAAATTCGCAAAGTGTGAATAAAAAATAAAAACATGATTCTGTTTTTAAAAAGATCCCTATTCTAACACGGTATTAGAGTCCCTGAAATAAAACTTAAATAATGTATCACGAGTATATAATCTCAGAAAGAAATCAAGAGTATTATATTATATGCTCAGTGCTTGAATAAGGAGGACAGTCAGCAAAGGAGGTTTTCTGTGAAAATTATTTGTCCTTTATCATGAATTTTATAATATGCCGGTTAGTAAACTGTACATACATTATATATAGGTAGGTATAACAATTCAATAATCACCAAAAACCTCATCAGTTTCGAGCGGCCTGTAAGTTACCTTCTGCGCTGACTGTACGTTGGTTATAGTTGCTGCCTTCACAACTTTATATTGGTGTAATGCAATATCTACACAATTTATCCGAATGTCAAGGAAACAAACACGTTTTCGTATTCAAATGTTAACTTCGACAGACTTTTGTATGAATACCAAAGTAGACTGGCTACAAATCGATCTAAGAGATGAATTGAACGCACTCGAGTGGTTGGGACATAGTTTCAGTGGTTGTTCTAGTGTTGTGTTACCTATGTTACCCAGTAGCTTACCTAGTTTATGCTTTGTATGGATAGAATAGGGGTTACCATGCCCCACATCTGGTAATCTCTGACAGAATGCAGATCACCATGCCTTTTTGGTACTCGAAAACAAGCTTTTTAAAATGACAAAGATATTCATTGATTAGTAGCTTTAAGTAATTAAATTAGTATACAAATGCATACAAATATGTACTTTTTTATGGGTGCTTTATGTTGCTGCGGTGATGGTAGTTCAGGCAACCTTGAGACTAGCTCAAAGCTAGACATTAGTGTAGCTAGCTCTGCAAATATTGATCTTGATTGTTTATGTGTGCAATACAGAGTTTGTATTATATTGTAATGTTGTTACACTATTGTTGGGCTACTTAAAAATATATATGCTAGAGAATTCGCTTTCAGGCAAATTTATTAGGCAGCAGAAACTTTTTTACTTATTTTACTTCAAAACTTTTAACAAATATTTTCTTTTGTTGATGTAGTGGTAGGCGGTTGAGGTGTGTTGGCATGACGCCACCAGCGACGATTCCACCCGCTCCACCACGCGCGTATTCTCCTCGTACCTCCATCCATTTGAACCCAGCATTTCACGCTTCCTTTGCTACCGATGCGAGAGTACTGCTCTGCCTGCGCCACGTGACAACATCGTGTCTTTGTCAACCGACTCGACTTGGCTTAATCCCAAACGACAAAAAGGTAATGTACGTACGAGCATCTCTTTATTTACGTTATATTTGCTACGACAGTAACAAATGGTCCATACGCTGCCGCCGCCGCGACCTCATCACGAATCGCTAAAAAAGCAAAACGATAACAAATAATATTCATATTTCGCCTCACAATTTGCTGGTCTTGCGATAAAAAATGGTAAATAATTCATTCAGAAATTTCATCGAGATTTCCTTACAATTTTCTCTTCAGAATTAAGTAATCTTTGTAATGCGTTTTTTGTCTGGAAGATAGATTATAACAGGGGCTCTATTTGGCAGTTCCTTCCTTAATTGACGTCTAGATGACAGATTGAAGGGTGGGGCAGCGGAGTCGTAATTGACAGCCCAATCGGAGCAGCGGTTTCCGTGACGAAGCCCGGCTAGGCTGCTACAACTCACCAGTACTATGCCATAGTCAAGGGATTATAGGCAAGAAGAGTAACCGCCTAGCAAAGCCCGCTAAGACATAGCACCTAACTCGCACAATTAATTTTAACAGACGACGACGACGACAGACAGGCAGATGATGTCACTGCTGTACATTGAAGCTTTCTTTCGAACCGAGTCATGTACAACATCATTGTACCGCGTATTCGAATGTGGTATGGTACAGTTTTCTTTTCCCCGGGTCCTTTGTTTGGTTGGGTCAAGTTTGAAGCGTAGTTACGTTTCTTGACATAGATAACTTTTACTTACTGAATGTACTGTATTCAGTAAGTAAAAGTAAGTAAAAACACTTTATTGCACACAAAAGGAATATAAAACAATAAAACAAAAACATATAGCTTCCTGATGAACTTTAGATGTCCTTGCTAAAAGTCCTACGTGTAATAATAACAGAAGCTCCTTTTTAACCTATTCATAATACTTTTTAGAGGCTTTAATTCATTCCCGTCACACTCGACGAGACGCACCAGTCAACGCAGAATGGTCGTTATTTTTTATATTATCATAGATATGCAGTCTGCTCAATGAAGTCTGAAGGGGCGATAAGCAGATATTCAGTATCGATCTCTTGCCGGCGACTGGCTGTCCGATCCTCAACGTGCCGTCGCGCCCAGACTCGCGGCACTTATCACTTCTTCTGATAGGTTGATGTTTCTCGGAAACTTGAATAACGACGGTCTAGTATCTTTTTTACTTTGCAACAAATTCATTTTTAGGGTTCCGTAGCCAAATGGCAAAAAACGGAACCCTTATGGATTCGTCATGTCTGTCTGTCTGTCCGTCCGTATGTCACAGCCACTTTTTTCGGAAACTATAAGAACTATACTGTTGAAACTTGGCAAGTAGATGTATTCTGTGAACCGCATTAAGATTTTCATACAAAAAAACGAAAAAAAACAATAAATTTTGGGGGTTCCCCATACATAAAACTGAAACTCAATTTTTTTTTTCATCACACCCATACGTGTGGGGTGTCTATGGATAGGTCTTCAAAAATGATATTGAGGTTTCTAATACCATTTTTTTCTAAACTGAATAGTTTGCGCGAAGGCACTTCCAAAGTGGTAAAATGTGTGTCCCCCCCTGTAACTTCTAAAATAAGAGAATGATAAAACTAAAAAAAATATATGATGTACATTACCATGGAAACTTCCAACGAAAATTGGTTTGAACGAGATCCAGTAAGTAGTTTTTTTTAATACGTCATAAATCGTAAATCGTAAACCGCGGCTACTATCTAGTCGTTACACGAGCCAAGTCAGTGGCCTTTGACGAACTACAAGAACTTTTATGTTACTTGCTGCTACGGAACCCTTCATGGGCGAGTCCGACTCGCACTTGGCCGCTTTTTTGTTTCAGTATTATCATCAGTTTGGGGCTTGTTAAATGTTTTACGCTGTTGAAAACGAGTCGCAGGGGCAGTTTTTGTTTCACTTGCTATATTTGATCGTTAGTTCCCGAAAAAGCTTTGGTAGATTACTATAGCGAAGTAAAATGCGCAGTAAGTCTCTATTATCGGAGGCGTTACAGTCGCGTGAATGAAGGCGGACGTACGTGGCTGGAATCACAAGCTACCTCAATTTGTAATGTTCGACCAATAACACTTATTTTTGACGCCTTTTAAAACACATAAATATATCCATAGAGTCCGCACATTATGTAGTGAACTCACTCAAAAAAAATAATGACGAAACTAAGAGATGTAACATATCAAAAGTTAAAAACGATTCATTCATTAATTATAATTTATGTACACGTTAGAAAAGTAATAAGTTCTGCATTTGTATGTGAAAGCACACCATTACTAATAAATATAGGATTTTTGTGACTTGGGAGCTTTTAGTACTTAAACTAATCCGCGGGCCGCAAAAATAAAAACAAAGGTACGTTTTGTTAATATAGTAAATTTTTAAACATTGTTGAGATTTTATTTCTGTAAGTACTACCAGTACTGCATAGCGAATAAGTGCGTCTTTGCTAAAGGTCTACCTCAAACAGAATCGTAAAATGTTGATTTAAAGAACACCTTTTGTAAGGTGAAATAATAATCAATCGATCCATACAAATAATTAGACATTCATCCACAGCCCGTTACAGTCCACTGCTGGACTATTTATGAGCCTCCTCCACTTAAGTGGAGGGTTTTATCTCCACGACGTTAATGTAATTAGACATTAATGTTTGTCAATTTATTGCCAGGCGCATAATGACTCGAAATGGATATTATTATAGACGAAAAATATTCTTTCAATAAGGTAGTACGTCTCGTTGTCTCATGATAACATATTTATTGGAATAAGCAGACGCTACTTATTTAAAACATGTTCATCTACTCACAGGTCTCGACGCTAACAAACTGTATTTTATGTGTAATCGATTTTGCTTTTATAGTAATCTTCAAGCTTCATGACACAGCATAGTAGCCATATAAAATCCAAATAGGTTAAACATTTTGGACACTTTGTAGGTGAAACGTGTAAGACGTAGGTATAATTCAGGGTATTCCTTATCCATAACGCATGTCGTAAAATTTAACGAGAAATGTTTCTAAAGCCCAGATAATAGGATCAGCGAGATGGGGGATCTGCAGGGAGTGATATCCGCCTGGAATAAAGACCCTGAACTTGACACCGACCTTACTCGTATGAATAGATTTGTAACTTTTTTTATTTATGAGCAATGCTTCGGAAACAGATTTAGGCCAATCAAAATCGACATCAAACATCGCAAACGCGCATGTATCTACGATTTTTTTATATGTTGTTAGGTTTCTTGAGAGTAGTTTGCAACCCTGAAAACCCTGTGCTACCCCCAGTTTCAGTTTTTTTTTAAACTACCCTAAGGAAGCGTTTTTCAAGTATGTTTGCTGTATAATTTAATAAAGCTAACAACATTTTCTACAATTTGAGTTTAACCCCAGCACTCTAGTTATTAGTTGCAGAGATACAGCTTGTCAATGGTAGGCTTATTTTAAAAAAAAAGGGTATATTTTGTGTTTGGGTCATATTTAAAGACACGTACTGGCTAAACTAATGGTCCTGGTACTGCTTCAATTGTTCATCTGATTGTTTTGTGACGCAGACTCTATGGAATATGGTGAGTGGATCAACATCAACTCTCTTGATGAACACTTTCACAGAGGTGGTGACTGATGCCAAGGTCTTCACTTTGTCCTGGGTCAGCGTTTTTCGAGGTTTTTGGGTAGCACAGGGTTTTCAGGGTAGCAAACTTGGGTGTTAACTACCCTCAAGGGACCTAACAACATATAAAAAAATCGTAGTTACATGCGCGTTTGCGATGTTTGTCCTTTTTTGTGTTGATATTGACTGGCCTAATTGGACATTTAAAGATTATAAGATAGGAATTAGGATTATAAGATTGTATAAACCTGATAGATATAGAGCAGTTTAAAAATAATACAAAAGAGGGTATTTTTGTGGTTACGATAATGTAGCAAAGTGCTACGTCTACTACGCCGTAGCAATTTGCACAAAAGTGACAATCCTATAAATGTAGCCCTCGAGTACAGTGGCTAACAATAAATCATACAATAAGGCCAATTAGCGGCCTGATTACAACTCGCCCCGCTTACTATTGTTTACTATGAGTAGGGCTTATTAGCAATGGTTTATGAGCGCCTGGCAGAAGTGGTAGGGGTATTTGTCTGTGTATAGTTGACCGAGCGAGCGAAGCGAGCGAAGCGTCTCTGCTTCAGCTTGGCAAAATTTGCTTTTGTATGTCCATCTGTCCACCTTTTTTTTTGTTTATTTGTTTGTTTGTTTGTTTCACTCTACAGGTCGCGTTTCTCAACCGATTCTCGAGAAATTTTGTGAGCAGGTTCGATAAATTAATCAAATTTTTTTTTTTAATCGAGCCAGTTTTTGGAAATTTTTAAAAATGACGGAGTTATGGGGGTTGCCAGCTTACAAGGTCTACTGCTGAGGCTGTTTTCCTCTACAGGTCACATTTCTTAACCAATAAAATGAAATAAGATAAAATAAAATAAAAAATAAATAAAATAAAAAAAATATAAATAAAATAAAGAATAAAAAAAAAAAAAAAACAAAAAAAAAATTACTGAGTGAGAGAGACAGTCTCTTCCAAATTTGTTGCACTTCTGGTACTGTAATGCTTGATTGATGCATTACATCACTGCACGTAAAAAATGTCTTGGAAACAATTTCTATAAAGTATTGTAACGTCCTTAAAATAATAACTCTACACCTGAAGACCCGGAGTCCTCGCAAAACTGAACATACTGAAAATACTTACACATTCTACAGACTATATCTAAGGTTTCAACTGTCCTACCTACTAGATGATGATGGCCTACTGATAAACACTTAAATAGGGACCCCTGTTTCATTACAGTATTTTGTGAACGATTGTTAAATATCAATCAATCAATCAGCCTATTGCAGTCTATTGCTGAACGTAGGCCTCCCCAAGGGCACGCCAAAGCACATTGTTAAATATAACTGTCAGTTTATTATATGTTTGGTACATGTTAAAGCCGTGTGGTGACGGCAGAGTAGAATACATTTGTCACCAACCCCTACTCTTCCCGTGGGTGTCGTAAGAGGCGACTTAGGGACTACACATTGAACAGGGAACGGGCAGCAGCGCTCTCTGATACAGTAACCTTTTAATCTGCGATCTCCAACCCGCCTGCCAAGCGTGGAGATTATGGCAAAACCCTCCACTTAAGTGGAGGAGGCTCATAGTCCAGCAGTGGACTGTAACGGGCCGTTGATTTGATTTTGACATGCTAAAATGTCACAACTTCAATTTTTTTATTGTAGTAAGTTAGCATTCTGTTTCGGCAAGTTAAAACATACAGAAAATAATTTTATAGCTCATAACTTTTTAGGACCAACTTTTTTTAGGACTCAGATGGAGGGGTCGCAGTAGATTTTATTATTTAACTTGGACAAAAAGGGGAACAAAGAAAGTTTTGAAGAAATTCATCAAAAGTTTTGATTGTATTACGTACACTCCGCGTTAGACCGCTTTTAATCTTTTGGCGACTTTTTGTTTCTTTTTGTACAACTTTCACGAGTGGGTAAGATTATTATACTAGTTTAACATTTATAAGACATTATTTTATGGGTGGTAAACCCAAGCTAAACTAATCAAGCTTTATGTAATAGAGTTAATTTAAATAATAATTAAATAAATTTAATTGTTATAAATATTGTTTTAGCTGTAAGAAGTGCAGTGCAATATAAGTCAGTGAATAAAAACTAAAGTAGGACGATGTACAAAATAATAGGTTAAAGACATATTAGATTCCTATTCATTTGTAGGGATCCCTTCATCTTAGTTATTTTGAAGGTTCAGGTTGTATATACTCCAACCTGCCGGTAAACATTTCTTTTTATCGCAATACTTACCACTTCCAGAGCACCATTACTCAGCAATCTGTGAATAATGACCGAATAATACCTCCATTCGTTCATACACCCGCTATTTACATTGACGTACAAAAACGAGATCAACATCTTGTCGAGGCGTTGTCATTGGAAATTTTACTGTTGTATATTACGTACTTTCTTAGTTTACGTATGTACGCCCAGGGGCGTCATACAAATATGAGTTCCACATCTTGTCCAGGCGTTATCTTTAGTTTATTAATTGTACGGTTGCTTATTACGTACTTTCTTAGTTTACATGAGTGTACTGTACGAATGGCTGTGACGGGGCGTCATACAAAAATGAGTTGATTGTCCAGGCGTCTTTTGTTTACTAATTGTGCGGTTGCTTATTACGTACTTTCTTAGTTTACATGAGTGTACTGTACGAATGGCTGTGACTGGGCGCCATACAAAAATGAGTTGATTGTCCAGGCTTCTTTTGTTTACTAATTGTGCGGTTGCTTATTACGTACTTTCTTAGTTTACATGAGTGTACTGTACGAATGGCTGTGACGGGGCGCCATACAAAAATGAGTTGATTGTCCAGGCGTCTTTTGTTTACTAATTGTGCGGTTGCTTATTACGTACTTTCTTAGTTTACATGAGTGTACTGTACGAATGGCTGTGACTGGGCGCCATACAAAAATGAGTTGATTGTCCAGAGGCGTCTTTTGTTTAGTAATTGTGCGGTTGCTTATTACGTACTTTCTTAGTTTACAGGTGTGTACTGTACGAATGGCTGTGACGGGGCGCCATACAAAAATGAGTTGATTGTCCAGGCGTCTTTTGTTTAGTAACTGTGCGGTTGCTTATTACGTACTTTCTTAGTTTACATGTGTGTACTGTACGAATGGCTGTGACTGGGCGCCATACAAAAATGAGTTGATTGTCCAGAGGCGTCTTTTGTTTAGTAATTGTGCGGTTGCTTATTACGTACTTTCTTAGTTTACATGTGTGTACTGTACGAATGGCTGTGACGGGGCGCCATACAAAAATGAGTTGATTGTCCAGAGGCGTCTTTTGTTTAGTAATTGTGCGGTTGCTTATTACGTACTTTCTTAGTTTACAGGTGTGTACTGTACGAATGGCTGTGACGGGGCGCCATACAAAAATGAGTTGATTGTCCAGAGGCGTCTTTTGTTTAGTAATTGTGCGGTTGCTTATTACGTACTTTCTTAGTTTACATGTGTGTACGTACGTATGGCCGTGGCTGGGCCGGGATCGCGGTCGCTTTGGCTTAATTAATCTGGATTTGACGAAGGATTAAGTTCTCTTGCGCGTGAGTCGTGACGGATCGAGAGCTCCGCGGCCGCCGTCTGCTGTGGTTTAAAACGGATTTACCTCTCATTTCACCCCCGCACAATTTGTACACACGATCAAGAAGTGTAATTTCACGGCGTCGTTTATTAAAATTGGATACTTTATTACACACGCTTGGTATACTCCGGTAAGGATTAATTTTTTGAGATGGGATGTTACTCGTAACGACGACGCGTATTTTACGGTTTACTAATGCGGGTTATTTTAATAAATACGCTCAGTGAATAATGTGCATCTAATTACGTTAGACGAAACTCAAATTTAGTTTAAAGAATTTACTTCAAATACTTAATCAAAACACTTCGGTTGAACTTAATGAAGGTTCACAGCACTTGTGATTTTCGAACAATAAACCGGTGCATAATTCAGTGGCGTGTTTGAAAACAAAGTCTTTTTGAGGCAATTAAGTGGCAGCTAGTAAATTACACGTACTCAGGTCCCTTTGCGCCGAGAGAGCGCTAGATTTCCGGCGTTGTTGTTGAGACGTCACACAAAAAGCAAGAATGTTCAAACTGAGTTTATAATGTTATTTAATTGCGTTAATAGCGTAGAAAATCAACTTTATCTCAAGTAGTTAATAACTTTTAAACTAAATAATGAGCACAGCGAGACTAAAATGGATCTACTGAGAAAAACTATAGTATATATTAATAGTACGTACGGTATAAATTTAATGAAATAATGTGCCCTTTTTGCACAGTTGCAGTTGCATTTGAATCACAAGCGGTCTTATCAATAATCAATATCAGACTTGATCAATCTCGTTAATTCCGGACCATCTGATTACCAGTGATCAATCAAGAACTCCTAAAAAAATATAAAGCAATATTGTAGCAATCTACGCCGTAGCCCGTAGCACACTCGTAGCCGTAGCACATTCTACGACACGTGGCGTCTCGTTTGTCGCTGTCGCAAAATAAAATTAATGTTACGAAAACATTAATTCACTAAGAAACCATCCTTTACACTGGAATTTTTAATGGGCACGTACGTAGTGAAATATGCGATAACTTCCGGAACATGAAACAAAATCCATTACATTAATGTGAAAGAAGAGCAACAATACGTCACTGTCAGCGGTAGATGGGGCCGGGAAGTGATTTCAAGGCGGAATGCCGCGACGTGCCGCGACTCCCGATGCCGCCACTACATTCATATTTTCCGGAATTAGTGGACGTGTGCTTTCCGCATCTCATTTCAATTCAAATGTCAAATTTGTTCATCTACGATTCATGTGTTGATCTGCAGAATGGAAGCTAGGTACTAGTACTCTGAAATATCAGTCTTGGACAATACGGGCTGTAGTCTGCCATCGTAGACTTCACGTCATCTTACAACACAACATATACAATTGTTGTTGATGTTGCGGTATAGTTGCTTTTTACTTGCTCATTTATTTTCAAAGTAAATGTGGACAAAACTTTATATGAAAGAAAAAATATTCAAAAACTGCTTATTTAACTGTAAGCAAAGTTAATCTAGTAGGGAAGCTACGGAAATATGACCGCAACCTCAACCGACAACGATACTACAAACACAAACATGAGTCAACTGGTATTGACAAGCATTAGTTTAGTATACCTATCTATAACTAATAAACATTATCTCCTCCATCGGTAGATTACGGAAATATATATACAAGGTAAAAAACTTAACACCCGTATTTATTTCATCAAACTATATAAGCTTTCTATCAGTCCGATCAGTGCGAGCGAATGTAGACTTCATGGTACGCATGAACGGTGCAAAATCCGAAGTATCTTAATTTGATCCGTTCTTCACTGTACAAAATACTAATAAAATTTAAGTCCGTGGGTACATATACCCATGTAGTTTTATTACACGTGTTTCTTACTCTGTCTCAAACTAGGCTTAGTTCACGCAAGAATAAATAATTGACCGTCTCTCACGAATTCTCGCAGTTAGGTTAGTGCACAAAAATTTTAGTCTTCTGTTGTTTTAACTTCTAGCAAACCTGCTCCCCCTCCTGTTTTCTTTTACCTATAAATAAATTATTCCATCAAAACAATGACAGCTCCGTAGCCCAGGTGGTAGTGTATCTGCTTTCAACGCACAGAGTCGTGCGTTCGAATTCCGCCCAGAGCAAACATTCGTGTGATGAGCACTTGTGTTTGCCTTGTGTCTGGTTGTTGTTTATCTATATAAGTATGTATTTATGTAATGTATATCAGCTGTCTGATACCCATAGTACAAGCTCTGCTTAGTTTGGGATCAGAGGGCCGTGTGTGAAGATATCCCCATAATATATTTATTATTTATTTAATGATGATGCACCGCCAGACCACCGGGAAATAATATCGTAGTTTTCTGCCATCATAAGTAAAATTTTCGAGCAAGGTTTATTGAAAATATATTTTTTGGTATAAAACACTCACATACTGGCGGAATAAACATGCTATATTAACTAACTCAGGTTGGCCGAAGCAAGGAAAACTTGTTCATGTGGGGATTCATAGGCAATTCCAACCTGAAGTGTAAGTGTGGTGCGATTCCAAAGAGGGTGGACCGTCTCATATCGTGTACTTCTTGTTCTTTCACCTGTACACGAGAGGATTTGATTAAGGCTACTGACAGTTCGGTTTGCGTAGCAAAATTTTGGAACGAAACTATCTGAGTTATCGAAACATATCTAACAAATCATGATGTCTACTCAAAAAGAAGAAGATTAACCTAAGAGGATACGTTGAAGTTAGGAGTATGTCAGGGACGATAAGGCGAGCGAACTTCGAACAGCTCAGTTTATTGAGAACAGTTTCCTCATAACTCAACAACTATTAAAATAAACAGTTGAACATCGCATACTACACGATCAAAGGCTATCTTGATTGAAGGAATTTGAATCCGGCTAAAGAGCTAGAAGTTCTATCACTTCTGTTCAGGTTCTTGCTTTCGGAATGATTGCCTGTTAAAGACTTTGGCATACGTCGTTCACCATTAGCTTGGACACTTACCCTTTTGTCAAATGCTTAGTACTTTATGGGCTATTGAAACAAAATAAAGGTGTTAATTGAGTTAGAAAAAATAAAACAAGAGCTAAATCTGGGCCATCATCAGGTCCATTAATATTCACAACACACCGTCACCGGCAGCTGTTTGATTATCTCCGATGGCGCGCGAGGGAAATTTGCATTCCTTAGACGTGGCCGGGAGACGACTCAAACTAAATTGTAGGACAACCTTTTATTATCTACTGTCTTCTTGAATTTCCTGATTCAATGCTAGATGAATAGTACTTTTATTTCCGATGACCTGGCCAAGACGCAGCTTAGCGATTTAATAATTAATTTAACGCTGATGAAATTAAACAAGTGGAATTAAAATCAACACATAAACTAGGTAAATCCAAAATTACTCTATGTAACGCAGGTATGATGTTATGAAGAAACATGTATGCATAAGTAAAAGTTTAGAATTTGTAATCCTAACCAGAGCAGGATTTTGAGGATTATAAATTTAGGGAAATGGTTTAATCATAATAATATGCGCATGGCTACGCTTGTCAACTAGTGATTGTGTCGTTACAGAGCTATGTGTGGTTAATTAATAAATGAATGTTCAAAAAGTTAATTCGTGCCCGAATGCGGGGATTATGCTGAAATATCCGCTATCGGCTCGCGGTTGAAAACATCCGGCGCGGCGGGGAACTTTTCGACGGAGCATTATGTTTGTATCCGCTTAATTAAGTTTCTTGTCACCAACCAACCACGCAGCGCTGCTTAATACTTTAAGCGCTTAAAACACAAACTACAGCGCCACACCAGAATATCCTCGTAGCGAGCTCTTTTAGGACTTAAATTAATATTCAGCCCCACTAAAACTAGGGCTTAATTTTAGAGCTTAATTAATATTAGACATTTATAGGTACATCTATTTTGTATCTAGGTAGTCTGCCTAACTGATGCGTTTAATAAGGCAGGTACAGGTTATCGCATTATGATTCAGTTTAGTGACGTAATTATGTTTACGACATGGACGACCGACAATCAATTAATGTGAAATTTGATTTTGTGTAACAAAATTAATTCTGCTTGGAGTCAGACAGGTCTATAACAGTAGAAAAAGCAGGTAAGTTAGAAAGAGAGTAAAAGTAGTTTTTTTGAACACTAAAGAAAATCTTTTATAGCCTTTTTATATCACATACACAAATGAAGAGGTTCTGGAGATTATTGGAGAGAAGAGGAACTTGATAAAGACCGTAGAAAACAGAAGAGGGAAGATGATAGGACACTTGATAAGACACGACAACTTTTTGAGAAACATAATGGAAGGTAAGATTGAAGGGAAAAGAGAAAGAGGAAGACCAAGAAGAAGTTATTTCGAACAAATCAAGGAAAAAGTGAATGTCGTGTCTTATCAAGATGTTAAATCATTGGCGGAAAATAGAGAAAAGTGGCAATTACTCCACTGACAAGAGCATAGCTCCAAAAATTAGAGAGAGAGATATCCCATACAACTGTCACGTGATAGTACTTCAAGGGATCGCAGTAAGCATCTCTATCTCGCAGGATCATTACGCTGCTGGTCGACCTTAATTGATCCCGTCCCGCCGCCGCCATGACGGATTGTGAGCCAGTACACAGTTTATAGTGCAATAAGACTTAGGATAGCGTAGTACATGATAATGATACAATAGTAGGAATATAATGAAGATGCTTACTTTAGATGATTAACAGTTTGCATTGGAAGTATGTCCATATATGCGGAAGTCTCTTTTATCATTAAAAAGGAAACATACTTAAATTATCCATTCCATAATCCTTAACTTATTTGCTTTTTTAATGTAGTTGAAAAAGAGACAATACTGATCCGTGACTGATCCAATGTTCTGTGACTGACTGATCCATAGGCATAGGTCATAGAAATTATAAATCAGTGTACGGATCCAGACGGATCTCTATGTATACACTGCACTAAAACACGATATCAACATCGGAGCCTTTAACATATTCGGAAAGTCATGCTCGAATTCTAATTTTAACTAGTGCCATAACAAAAAAAAAACCTGCTATCATTTTAATTTTTATGACTAATGAAAGAGAGGTGATGAGTCCAGATGAACGAATGATAACCTAAAGTAAGGGCAAAGCTGTCAGATTAACACTTTCAGGGCCAATCACGTGACATTTACGTGATGATAATTATTCCCTAACTCGCCGGTCTATGTCACGTTGTTTGATTTTCATGTTTTCTACAAAATCACGTCGACGTAGCGTGATAAGCGTTAGCTTGGTTGCTGCTTACGGAATGTTATGTTAGACTTTTTTTTTGTCCGCAACTGTCCATTTATGTGTTTTTTTTAAATAAAGACATAATAATATATTTAATTGTTTTATTTCATAATTTGAAAATAAAGACAACAAAAATATAGTAACAGAAAAAAAGTAGGTAGTTAAATATATTAGTTATTTTTTTATGGCCGTTTAAAATAACCAAAAAACGGCCGGCGCAGGGCGGATTGCCTAGTAAAAAACGCCCGGCCCAGAAAGTGTGAGATTATTAAGTCGGATGTTTTACGTGCTCTTTAAAATTGTGCAATCGACGCGTCCATAAAGGTTCAAATTCGATGTTTGACAGCTCCAATTATTAGGCCCGGTTTCCACCAAAGCGGAGAGGAGAGGAGATGTGTTTGAATAACCAATCAGATTTCGTTATTTCCACATCTCCTCTCCGCTTAGCTTCAATAACTAAATCTAATTGGTTATTCAAACACATCTCCTCGCCTCTCCATTTTGGTGGAAACCGGACCTTAGGATATCCATCTCTTGTCCCTTTACTGGCAAACTTAAATTACGGATTAAAGCGTGACTGCGTGTGAATCGCTACCAATGTTAACATCGTAGCCGCCTACTTGATCCAAAGCGAGCATTTTCCCGGTTGTATTTTCAATTGGCTGCAGAAAAAACCATCGAATGCAAATTACTTCAGGGCTAGACAACTTCCAGTTAATTTATAAACAACTTAATCTGCATGAAACAAAAAATAGTATATTCCGAATGCAAATGGCGGCTGCACTGAACAAGATCTTGGCTGTAAATATGAGCGAAGGCCTGCAGGAGGCACCTTCACATAAATTGGGCGTAAGTTATGCGCGCTATGTCCCGCGGTTCAGGGACAAAAACACCTCTGAAACGGAGCTTTGATTTTAAATTCTAATTTTATGATGCTCGTCTGGTTTGCATATCACACCGCATTTCACAACCCAAGTTTTGGTAAGCGATTTTATTCATAAATTGACGATTCCACCCTCAAAATACTTCGGGTGTAATGATCGCTTTCACCCCTTGGTTAACAATCTGCTATTGTTCTATATAATTTAATAAAGAAATAAAAAGTGTTCATTTACTTCACTATATCAAACTACACAGTACCAGCCCCTTTTGAAATTAAATGGAAACATTTAACATCATACATAACCAAACATGTTATCCGTTTGAAGCATATTAGCTTTTAACACATACTTAGTTCTAAATACTTACAAGCCAATGACGGAATAGTTGCTTTGGCCCGTTTAGAAATTACACTATTCGATTTATTACAAAGCGACCACAGAAACTATCCGGAGATTACTGCTCAGCATGTAAGTAGAGTAGAGTGCAAAACTTTTAAAACTTAGTTTGACATTTTGTTGTGTTTTGTAACCCGACGTTTCAGTACCTTTGAGTTTGACCTTCAACAACTACTGTGGGTCAAACAAGAAACATTGAACGCCTTGTTTATATGGTTTTTATTTGAAATTACCTAACTATTACAAAATATTAAATGCGTAATTCGCGTACAGTAAAACACATCTTCTACGGACTACTTTTACATTAAATCGTAGATTTTCACTGAATCGCGTAACTAATGAAGTAACTTGTGACACGGGTCGGGCCTGGGACTGACGTAATCAAATTAACGAGGAAACTTCACGTCTGTTTAGAGGTTCTCAGCCTCAATCATTGGAATGTTTGGCAGCGGTCAAGTATATCGATACTTTGAGAGAAGAGTCAGCATGCTCTGTGGTCAGCATCACCAATATATCTAGGCTTCAGATGATACAAGAGCCAGCAAGTAAACTCTACTATTTGTATCTCTGAATTTTGCAAGTTATTTTTAGAAGCGTGACGGTATTTACCTACTGTTTCATTAAAGATACTCGTAGCTGAAGTTAAGCATTTCCAGAAATATTTTCACGCAGGGAACTATATTACTTTATAAACTCTGTTTTATTTTTCTAAAAAGAAACATAATAAGAAAAAAGATTTCGTTATTTTGGAATACCTATCTAGAAGTATTCTTCGTTTTGAGTCTCAGTTCACTAACTAACAAATCAAATCTAGGAATAGAATAGAATATACCTAGGTATGAGAAGATTGAACATCTAATCAAGCAAATGGTTTCCAGATTCGTGCGACAAAGAGAAATAGACAGATAACGAACTCATAGAAAACGACGGCCATGCTACTTTAATCCAATTAATGCTCGATAGAGAGAAGATAAGTAACAACTCAAATTAGGAAAGTTCTCTCCCTTACTTTTACTAAAGCAGAAAAATATCTTACCCCCAACCTTAGATCTAAGCCCCCAACTCATAAATTCAGTTGCAAAACTATTGGCCTGACTTTATAAGAAGTTTTATAGCATAATGCAGTGGAAAACACTAAAGTTAAAGAAAAAAATACCTAATCTGATAACCGATAGTTATTTAATATTGAAGTTAGCCGCAAAGTGCACAACTCGCGCCAGCAACTCGTAATTATAAATTCCACTGTTATAACATTTAACAAAGTTTCCTGTCGCTCGCAGAAATTGGCTTCACTTCAATTTTTTTCTCTCCAAGTTTAAGCGGGCGCCTTTTACCAACAATGTAGGCATTTAGTGTTTGTTAAAACTCCATTTAAACATAATGTTCGTCGGTTTATTTTCGTTAGGTAAGCGTTAAACTTAAATCTCAAAAGATTTGAAAGTATCGAAGATTTGTTCACTTAAGTGTATTTGAATGATACGTAGGAATTAATATTAATAATACATAAAGTAATACTTGTTGTTACTGTAACTTACTTTATATGGTCAATCATTATAAATTATTATTTATCAATACAAAAAATTATTATTGACTCGTAATGACGATGAAACAATAGTTATATTTTTATAAAAATCTTAAAATTCATTGTTTTATAATTTCCACTTCAAAACTTCATAGGAACATTGCTATGGATAAGTTCAAAACAATGTGCTTCTACGAGTTAAAAAAAAGCATTTGAAATACAAAGATTTCTGACAGAAGAATATTTATGAATTGAATACTACTTTATCAGTAAAACCTCCTTAGTTTAACTCTGCTCCTTTTTTACTAATAAGTTTAAGGACTGTGTATGTGTGTGTGTGTGTGTGTGTAATTTTATTTCCAGTGGTCGCTAGATATCGTCTTTAACTCGAGCTACAAGTAATACACAATCGGCACTCCGCTCTCGTGTTCTTTGGAGTCGAGTGTGTAATTCAAAAATCAACTGATATTTTCTAGTTCAGTGAATCACTCATCCCTCAGAAGGAATTCCTTGACGCATGTTGGATTTTCCACAAAAGCATTTTCCCTTTTGTTAAATTTGTTGAGCTCACTCAACATTGCATTAACTCGAGTTCTGCAGATGCCCAATTTGTTTACGAATGTAATATATTGCCAGGATTTTAAAACTATCCCAAAAAAAGTGAATCCTTCATTTCAGAAATGACCCTTTGTTTGAAATGACCCTTTGGCTCACGGTCAGAAGGTCTAAGCAGCAAAACGTCCAACAGCGCGAAACGTCTAATGAGCAGTAGGTAAGCCTAATTAGGAAAAGGTCCATGTAGCAAAACGTCCAACTCTCAGATGGTCTTAACGTGCATGATTTCCATTCATAGGTCAGACACAGACAAGCATTTATTCCGCACAAAGCCACACACATTATAATATTACAATTAAATTCAAAATATTTAACAAAATAACTAACCATTCCATTATTAAATCTATTATTTTATTATAAGTAAAATAAAATGTTAGGGTTGGCTTTAAGTAAGTTATTCTCAAAGGGGTGATCAGATCGTTTGCACACATAGAGAACAATTTTACAAAATAATTAGGTGCATCGGTTTTTGTGATTCTTATTTACATTATTATAGTGACAGGACCTACATACATAAATTTACACTCCGTGGGACTTTTTCCCTTATTTTCCTGCCCACTAGAAGATACAGAGTGGCCCTATTCTTGAATCGACAAAAAAAAAACAATAAATATTTACCTAATATTTAATTTTTAATAAACACATATTTTCCTACAAAATCATAATTATCTTTCAAAATATTGTTAAGTCAATAATTAACCAAATATCAACTGTCTACTAAACCTACTCCAAAAGCCTTTCTATTATAAACAGCCGAAACTAATTGAATAATGCCTCGTCCATTGTTATAGCCAGTAGTTCAATCTAAGGGATACTCAATACTATTAAGTCTTAATCAACTCAAGCCAGAGCAGACCCTGGTTCATATCAGAGCTATACAGGCGGAGGCAGCGTCATTTAACCTCGCCTGAATAGATCTATAAAGCAACAATTCAAGTGTCTATCTACTATAGCAAAACGCTGGTCAATATATAAAATAAGAATAATAAGTAAAACGTTAACAAAGTTTCAAAATATTTAATGAGAGCCGAGACGGTACACCAGCAATAATAAAACAAGCTAACGAAGATAGAATACTTACAAAGCAGAGAAAAGTTTACGCTTTGCGGAGAATGCGCGGTGAGCGAATTCATTGGTGAGGGAGGGACGTTTTGATGTCGTCGTTGAAATCATCAAGCGCCGCTTAGAGCATTTTATGAGACATTTTACCCTGCATCGTAAAAAACAAACCATTTTAGGAAACGAGTTTTACAGTTTTACTTCTCCATAATAATATAAAATGGCAGTTATGAAAAATTGTGAAACAGAAAGTTGTTATTTATGCAGAAGCGCTTCCTGTCAGAGGTTATGGTGCGCGATAGTTTCGTGCATGACCGTTATGTTCTCCGGCGAGCTGTTATTTCCATTAAACGCTTATCTTAAAGATTCATAGCGGGCCCGGGCAAAAATGATGGTCGTTAAAGAAATTGAATACCCTTTACTCATGCCACAGCTCATGCTTAAACTTTCCTCGCTGCCGATACTTTTTCCAAAAGTGTCGAGTAAATCAATTGAAACTTTACTAAGAAAGCGGATAAGTTTCAGCGAGAACTTTCAAATCCTGTCCCATAATTGTATTTTTTAAACGAAATTAATGTTATATCTATACTTTAATTAAATTTTACGCAGGCAAAGCTAGTAAGTTATTTCTATTAAAGGAAGATAGATACTAATGTCTACAGAATGTTGGAGTGTAAAAACGATTCACTCCAGGACCTGGCCATCAAGATAAATCTTGCAGATACCAGGATGGAGGTCCTCGGGAGCACATTATGTGAAAATATCGTCGGGTGATCGCGAAAATGAGCTCATGTGTTTCTGTTCGAGGGGAATTTATTGCTCTAGCGATATCAATCGTTATTCGCTGGAGATTGAGTCGCTTTTACTTTTAATAACGTTGCAAAATATATTCATACTCAAGTTTATGTTCGTGCATTTTTAAAACTTAAGTAAGTAGTACCTACTATTTTTACCATCTGAGTACACTTCTCTAAATATCGAATTATTGCAGTACTAACTTACACAAACTGTGCCAAGTACGATCAAAACACGGTAACGTTATTCGAATTAGACACTGCATTTATCCTCCTTATTCCTTTTTGACTACGGAATCCTAAAAAATACAATTTTAGTAATAACGGAAAAATGCTGCTTAAAAAGTTACCACAAAAGTTGTGTAGCTACGGTACCTACCGAAATTGATTAGGTACTTTTTGTGTTTAGACGAGTTAGTAATTAATGCGGCGGCAAAATAGTAAACTTCTCAGACTGAGATAGTTTGGTCATTTGAGATCTCCCAAGAGCCAAAATTAATTAACATGATTGATAAGTATTTTGAATCAATGAGACCTCTGAAATAAGTCATTTAAGAACTAAGGTATTTATTACACGAAGCAAAGACAGACTCGACCTATAAGTAGGATACTTATTTAAATAAGAAAATGTCCGTAAAACAGTACGGCTATCTAATCCGTAATAAAATCTACTCAGGTGGCAGTTTTTAAACTAATAGATCTAAAGGCCAAATCTGATTTACCTATTTAAGTATATTAAGACTGAAACTCTATCAGTTACATTTCATCATACTTAAAGTACAAATACATTTCTTTTATTTATTTTTTACGATAATTTTATTGTTCTAGCTCCTAAGGAAATTTGTGCGAATCAAATCGAAAATTTTGATTAAGTATACAAGTTTGGAATATGGGTGGTCTCCGATCGCGGACCTGAATATCTTTCTCTGGCGAAATTCCGCAAAGCAATAAATCTCTATCCGAGATCGAACATCGAACAATAGTGTCAAATATAGACCGGCAAATAAATATTCCAGTAAATTACAGCTATATTCTTAGTATTCCGCTTATGTATCTATTATGTAAGAGGAATAAAAGAATCTTAATATAAAAGCTTGAGGCAAAGGGATTATAATATGTAAAGCTTTTCATCTGATAACTGACATTCGATGAATATTTCCGATATAATATAATGAATTCTATTACGAAATGTATTTTCCACGAATTAATTAATCCTGAAAGTGGCCTGCTAAAACAATTACGTTTTCCCTGTGTCAGGTATTTACTTAGAGCAGGTAGATATTTACTCAACTACTTAATACCCATTAGCTAACTAAACTAAGTGACCGATTTCCTGCGGACCAGCAGGCCAAAGGTCCTCTGTATATATAGATACAGGCTCGGCCTCGCTTTGGCGATAAAGCCAGCTCCTACAAATTACAAAAGCTAACAGTTATAGTCTTCTGAACTAAAAACAAAATACCATTTATTTTCCCCTTCGCACATGCAAAAGTATTTCATTTCTGACGAACTTGTAGCTTTCTGAAGGAACATAAATTAATCATGCCTAAATTACGTGGGAGCATATTTTAGCTAACAATTCAGTATTTTGACGGTGATATAAAGTTGGGAGCTTAACACGTTGCTAAGTATACCTACCTTAAGTTGGCGGGCGTGCCGGCGCACATGTGCCCGAATTTTCGGATCTCAACTAAGTGCACTGCATTGCATAGGAAACTGTGTACACAAGCACACCCACAAAGACATGCTTTAGACAGCTTAGTGTACCACGCATACCCAAGCAAGAATAATCTCACACAACTTTTTTTTTTCAGGCTTATCCTGCTTCAATTTGAACAAGGAACCGTTTAATCTCCCCTCGGCTGCAACTTATGCACAGCCAAATCCGACCCTGTATAATTCCAAAGCAATTCTATTTCGCCCATCGAAGCGGGAGCCTCATCTACATACGCGGATGAAACTTTTGTTCGATTGGACTCTCTCGACTAAAATGCTGTTGGCGTAAATTTTTAGGAACTCGAGTAATTGCGGCTCGAGTGCTTAAAAGCTTTGCTTTTGAGCGATTTCAACGTATCCGGAGGAGCAGAGTTTGGAACGATTACACACTGTCGTACGTACTATGTAACCATACAGCCTGTTGTCTTAACTAAGACAGGGTGCAGACCCTTGTTTTGCATACAGATCTTGTGTATTATAATGTAGCACCTGCTAGTTTCTAGTAACGTTCACAAAGCCATTATGGTTTAATAGTCTGTAACTAAATGCACATGCATTTACGCGGTCGGATGGGAACAGAGGTGAGGTTCTTGTAGTCATAAGTTACAGTACCTAAAACGAGGTAAAGGAATTCTGAACATGGAGTTTGTGCCTATAAACCTTGCTGGATAAGGGTAGATTTATTTAGACTATACTACTTACAAATAAATAAAGGTAAAAATTGTTGTTTTTGCAGTGTTATCTTAGACTTATCTACCACGATCTGTGAGTTCCGTATGCTATTATGACATTAATTCTAGGTTGCTAATCCACTGACTATTTGTTTAACGATGAACTTCATTTTCAAAACTTACTTAGTTTTGAAAACAAAAAGTATATCATTCAGTTAGGCCGCGCTCGTCCGGCTTACCTTTGTCACAATTTCACCCTTCGCCACTATAGACACTTGCGACCATTTTTCACACAAATAATAATGAGGTATTTGTATTCATTAAACTTAACCTGTGACGTTTTTTCACTCAACGTATGGAATTAAAAATTTGTGACTTTTTTCACTGTGACACGGGGTCGCTCCCGTTTCGTAACGAAACATTTGCGTACCAGCAAGTGAGTTCAGTACCTAAGGCCAGTCAGTTTATTTCAAAGAATGTACGAGGAGGGATCAAAAAGTAGTGAGAACGACATACTCCTTGGTAAGAAAAAAAAATACTGGCAGGCATAGCTCAGATTACAACATATTACATATTGACATATTTGTAATATTAATAAAGAAAAAAAATATTCGATTCTCTTTTGTTTTTTTCTGAATGTAGTCATTTGTTTGCTTCGTGTCGGAACGTGTTCTCGAAAATGGAGAAAAACGAAGTGCGAGCCTTTATTAAATACCTCTGTTTAAAAAAGTTAACGACTCAAGAGATTCATTGCGATTTGGAGGCAACATTAGGAGAGTCTGCTCCGCCGTATTCTACTGTCGCAAGGTGGGCTTCTCAATTTCGAGTAGGGAGAACGAGCACGGAAGACGAACATCGTTGCGGCCGTCCATCGACGTCAGTCACCCTAGAAAATGTTGCGAAAGTCGAGAAAATTGTATTGAGCGATCGAAGAGTTACCATCCGATACTTAATTCAAGAAACGGGCATTTCATATGGAAGTATTCAATCCATATTGAAACAATCTTTGAATATGAGAAAAGTTTCCGCAAGATGAGTGCTGAGAATGTTAACCGACAGTCAGAAACAAAATCGACTTGACATTTCGAAGATATTGTTAGACAAGTTTCAAGAAGATTCAGAGAACTTTTTGTCTCGTTTCGTAACAATGGACGAAACATGGGTCCATCATTTTGATCCTGAGACAAAACAGCAATCCTCGCAATGGAAACGGCCATCATCACCGACCCCGAAGAAGTTTCGTGCCGTGGCATCGACTGGCAAGGTTATGGCCTCAATATTTTGGGACTCAGAAGGGATATTGTTGATTGATTACCTGGAGCGTGGAACCACTATTACAGGCCTATGGTATTATATATATAGGTATTATGCAGCTTTAATTCCCAAGTTGAGGAATGCCATCAAAGAGAAAAGGAGAGGGAAATTTCGAAGGGGCGTGCTGTTTCATCACGACAACGCACCCGCGCACAGGTCGGCAGTTGCGATGGCTGCCATTCAGCAAGCTGGCTTCGAATTGGTTGACCACCCCCCTTATTCACCAGATCTGGCGCCTAGCGATTTTTATCTGTTCCCCAAATTGAAAGAATACTTAAGGGGAAACAGGTACGAAGACGATAACGAGGTGATGGATGCCGTGGAGAGCTTTTTGCAGGACCAAGACAAAACTTTTTTTTAAGGGATTGAAGTCTTGGAAAAGCGCTGGACTCGGTGTGTAGAGACTCGGAGACTATGTAGAAAAATAAATTATTAAGTTATCAATAGTCATTATATTCTATTTCATTCTCACTACTTTTTGATCCCTCCTCGTAGTTATATCGTGAAATACTTAGTTAAAATTGGAACTACGGACATCATTTAGGCCCAAAGTGGAGAGGAGAGGAGATGTGTTTGAATAATAGAATAGAATAAATTTTATTCAATGTACTACTTAATACAAAACACAAGATCCACAATAGAAATAAGTAAACTTATACAAAATTATGCATTAAATGTTAACGTCATATATAACATAATCAATCAGATTTCGTTATTGAAGCTAAGCGAAGAGGAGATGTGGAAATAACGAAATCTGACTGGTTATTCAAATACATCTCCTCTCCTCTCCGCTTTGGTGGAAACCGGGCCTTATACTTGCCTCCAGCTGGCGGCGGCGGCGGCGGCGCCCAGCCAGCAACCTTCACCAATTCAACTATCCGTCCACTTTGTGGGAGGCCGTCCATGACCGTCCATCCCGCCCGTGGTCGCCATTCCGTTTATTCCATCTAATCCTTCTAGTAGCTTGATTATCGAACAGGTTGGACAAAAACATTCCAGTGTTATATAATACTGGCTAGTTTTTATTTTAAAACTATATTTTTTTTACAAACCGAACAATTTAACGAACTAACAACTTACCAAACTGATCAAACCAAAAAGTTGACGACCAACTTGGAACAGATTTTTAAAATAATGATGATTAAAGAAATACGTATTTTTAATATACCTAATTGTTAAATTACTAGCATTTTGATAGCAACTTGACTAAAAACTAAAACTAATCAATTCCAACACCACCGTCTGTAGTGCAGCGTATGCAGGCTCTCAAGAGCCCTCATCGATGCAATGTTACATATTATATAAGTACAATACAATCCGGTGAGATGCTCTTCTGTTGAGCGACACACCCCTCAATGTTTTCTCAGGATGACAAAACACGAAACAACTGAGTGCCAAGAACGGTTATGACATGTGTACATAGGTAAGGGCTTTTTGTATTCTTATATTCTTTACAAGTCTTCCGAAACCTTTTTTTTTTTCAGAACAAACATCTAAACTAAAGCGCACTTACTTACCTAGCAAATATAACCCAATACCAATAACTTCTAGTAAAATCAATAGAAAGGCAAGCTTTGTTTGACTCAAACCCGAAGCAAATTATAATAAGAGCTGACATTATGTAACTAATTCTCTCTCGTGCGGAATTATCAAAATAATCTTTAGAAAAATAACGGTAAAGGTAGCGAGATTATTATTTCGTATTAGCATTTGTAAGAGACACTAAAGCAGCCAAATTATGAAGATAAACGTCGTCTCGACACAATGAAAGAATAAGGAAGTGGCGACAAAGAAAACGGGATAAAGAGAGCAAAGTACTCCGGCGACTCTACCTCCTGCTCATTCCTCCCAAACCCAAAGGTCCAATAATGTACCTTCAGAGAACGTAGCAAGTCTCAATATCACTTACCGAAAAAGAAAACGTTAGTAACGGTTAGTAACTGTAAAAAAATGTTAATAGGTATAAGTTTACTCGGACCAAGATTATATTATGTTACGGGCGAGGAACTATGTAAGTAATACCTACTACATAACATAGTGACCTGCACTGGTTACCTAAACAATTCTAGGAGTTAGAAACTGTCGTCTCATAAAACTGAAACTGTCCGTAAACAAGCCACAACAAAGTTGTGCGATGGAGGAGTAGTGTACAAACCTATTGTTCAACATGAATAGCTCCACCCCAGATAACGCACCCTAAGGCTTTTTAAAGGGAAAAGTGTAATTAACGACAGCTTGAAAGACCAAATACATTACATTATCCAGTTATAACTTTAGAGCTACACAGACAGTATTATTTATTCAGGAGTATAAATACAAATACCTACTAGACAATCATCCATTCTGTTTTGCTAAAATTAATAATAATAGCCAAGTTATGAATTAGGCACACATTTCGAAGGGAAGCAGGGTTCTAATAAAAATTTGATGGATGACTGACTAATATTTTCTACCATAAATATAATAAATCACAAGTGTGCTCATATTCAAACAGAGTATGGGTATTTTTGTATACTTTCACCTGGACTCGCACTCGTCCGTTTAACTTTAAGTGCATACGGTAGGTAAGTGGTAAAATGAATGCCTATCCTATGCATAAATTAATCATTATCACATCCTGTGGGTCGTCAAGTCGCACAAGCCCTGTTCTCAGAAAAATTAAGAAATTAAACAAGTATTTTAAGATTCTTATGAATGTATTAAAATTAAAATTTAATTATTTACAAAATTAACAATAAATACAAGGTACTTAATTACTACTACACATAGGTGCTATGTAAAAAAAATAACTATCTCAAATCGGTCGAAGATTTATTCTTCACAGTGAGCTGCAAGTCTATTACTACAGATTTCTTAAATAAATCTATCAGATCATTTCGAACACCAGTCCTGATCTGCGCGAGTCTTCCGCCTCCAGCACCAACAATTAGTTTCAATAATCTTTCTGAAGCGCATTCTACTATAACAGAACACATAATTTTGTTTTCATCTTCACACTCCTCGTAATATTCCAATAAGATGTTTAAACCGTATGGTATTTCTTGGGGTAGGAAGTCTAAGAATTTAGCCCTCACAGCTTCTTCTATAAGAGTCCTATGTGATTGGTCTGTAAACTCAGTAGGCTCGTAATGTAGGGACGAGGGTTTTGCGTTGTTTATTAGGTAGTCCTGAAATGATAATAAAAAATCTGATGCGTCTGCTATTTTGGCTGATGATGATAATATTTTAATTCCATTAACTCGAATCAAAGTCGCTACCATTATCTCCTTATTTTTTAAACTATCTTATTTTCCATAGTCATTCAAGATAATGAGGGCTCTTAAATATTTAAGGATGTAGGCAAGAACTAAATGAAACTCCGTCGATTTAAATAAAAACCACGCAAACTAGCGTGAGCGGATTGTTATTTTTTATACAAAATAACCACAGTACGGCGAAATTTCACTATAACAAAATATCAATGATAGCAAAGTAAAAAGGGGTTTGAACATCCCCGTATGGAAGTCTGGCATAGTGATAACCACTATTTTGCGGGAATGTAGGATTTTTATTGAAAAAACGGCGCATGATAAAACCTGTATATATCGATAGAGGATCTATAGACGAACAAAATGATATATGACTCGATGTCCTACCGCGCAAGATTTTTGAGATAATCTATGTTAAAGACCCTGTATGTTTAAAAATCCCAATTTATTCCCTCTGCGATAAAATACTTATAGTACAACAATTTTTGCTCATGATGTTTGCACTTTCTGCATCTCATACTATATCTTACATACATACATACATACATATAATCACGTACATATCCCTAAAGGGGTGAGCAGATCCTTAGTTGGCACACGGGAAGCTCACACTAAAACTAAGGTAAAATATTTGGGCAAATGTAATGCTCATAGTTCAATATTTTCTACGATTGCCTCCGTAGTCTTATACATTGGGCTCTAGATCCGGAGGTCTAGGGTTCGATTCCTACCTAGTGAAAAAAAACACTTGTGCGTTCTTCTCCAATTGGTTATGAATCATAACCTTCTGCTGCTTTTAGACAATATTTTGAAGTCTTCTGATCAGAGCGAAGGCAGTGGATCAATATCAATTAATCAATGGCCAAGATATTTAAACTCCCGTTACAACCCGAACTGCTGAACCGTTCAAATAAACATTCGGCACCCTCTCCGGACCTCTCCCCGATCTAAAGACAAGCATTTCGGTTTTTGCTGTATTGTATTTCAATCCACAGACTGAAAGCAGTTTTCTTAAAGCACTGATCGATGGACAGAGGAGCACCATGTCATCAGCATAGCTAAGACTGTTTGCACATGTTCCACCTATATGACAGCCAATTTTGGTGCTCCTCAACTCAGCGATCAAACCGTTGACATAGACATTGAAGAGGTCCGGCGAGGTAAGCCCACCTTGACGTACACCGCATTCTAATTTATAATAATTAGACGTCGCGTCGCCCCACTTCACACTGTTTATTTGGTTCCCGTACCAGTATCTGCACAGACTCACCACCTCCTTAGGGACCTGAGCTTTGGCTAATTTGTCCCAGAGAACTTCATAATTAACGAGATAAAATGCCTTACTCAAGTCCAGGAAGCACGCATACACAGAAGTGTCGCGGCGTGTATAGTAGCTCACAGTTTTCTTTAAACTTAAAATGGCTGAATCAGTTGAGAGACCGGGACGAAAACCAAATTGCGAGTCATCTATCGCAATATTTTTCAGCAGCTCGGGCTGCAACAGCCTCTCAAGAACCTTTCCAATCACGGTACCCAGTGATATCGGCCGGTAATTGTTAGCTGACCCTAGATCACCCGTCTATAATGTTTTTAATAAAAATCAGTCTGCGCCAAATAAAGGTTATATATCCAAGTTTAATATATATGTTTACTGGAATTTTCTACTTGCTCGTTTACGAGCCTTAGGCCTTCACAAACTGCGAGTTGGCATGGGTAGGACCCTTAACTGACGGCCGCTGGGGCAGAAAGGTTCTCGAGTGGCGACAGCGTACCGTAAGACGCAGCGTGGGCAGGCCTCCCACAAGGTGGACCGACGATTTGGTGAAGGCCGCCGGAAATCGTTGGATGCGCAGAACCGGACGTTGTGGAGATCCTTGGGGGAGGCCTTCGTCCAATAGTGGACGTCTTTTGACTGACTGAGCTGAACCAATTGAGATTGAGAAGTGACTTTTTCACTAGGGAAACCGTAGGAATCGAACCCACGACTTCCAGATCAAGAGCCCAATGCTCTTAAACAAAAGGACACGGATGGAGACAGTAGTAGAAAATATTGTTCTATGAACATTACATGTAGGTAAGATAAAATATCGTACAATATTGACCAAAGTCCAAACATTTTGATGGCAAAATGTGTGCTTCCCGTGTGCCATTTAAGGCTCTGCTCACCCCTTTAGGGATATGTACGACGTGACATGTATTTATGTATGTAAGATATCGTATGAGGTGCAGAAAGAGCAAACATCACGTGCAAAAATTGTACTACGTATAGGTATTTAATCGCAGAGAGAATAAATTAGGATTTTTATCCATACTGGGTCTTTAACATGGATTATCTCAAAAACCTTGCGCGGTAGGACATTGAGTCATATATCATTTTGTTCGTCTATAGATCCTCTATCGATATATACAGGTTTTAACATGCGCCGTTTGCGCCGTGGAGCGCTGGTGTCAAGAATATGACCTGTCAGTGAACCCCACAAAGACGGAAATGGTCATGTTCACTAACAATAGGGCTCTTGGTATGTATACTTTACCCAAGCTCTTTGGAACGGAACTCCAGCTGGCAACAGAGGTGAAGTACCTGGGCATCATCCTGGATAGCAAGCTCAACTGGAGTAGCCACATTGACAACAAACTAAAGAAGGCGAGTATTGCTTTCTGGCAGTGCCGAAGAATGGTGGGGAAAAAGTGGGGACTTTCTCCCAACATCATTCTTTGGCTGTACGTGACGGTAATCCGCCCTCTTGTCTGTTATGGAGCTGTGGTGTAGTGGACCAGGACCAAACTAACCACAATGGTAAGCAAACTCCATAGCTTCCAAAGATTGGCCTGCATGGCGATCACAGGGTGTATGAGGAGAACGCCAACGGCAGCGATGGAGGCCATGTTATGTCTTCCGCCACTCCAGCTGTACATACAGCAGGAGGCTGCCTCATCAGCGGTAAGACTTAACACCCTAGGACTATGGAGAAACAACAGGACCCCGCACGCCGCCATTCTAGGGGAAGTTCACAAAAATTTCCCCATCTCAATGGCTTGCAGTGACAGGATTCCAAAACAGTTTGTTTTCGATAAGAAGTACAAAATACAATTACACGAGGACCATCGGGTTGAAGGGCTCGACATTAAAGAGCTCAGAATCTTCACCGATGGATCCAAAACTGAGGCAGGCACGGGTTCAGGAACCTTCTCGGAGGACCTAAACATCAAGCTAGCCCTCCCACTGGGTGCCCATAACACAGTCTTTCAGGCTGAATGTATGGGCATCATCACGGCCGCTAATGCTATAGCATCGAGAATGGTAAGAAACTCCTCCATTATTTTCAAGTGAAACTCTTATTATTCAAGTGAAAAATTAATTCCGTAGCAATGTACGAGCAATGTACTAGCAACGTACCTATTCAAATTTTATCTAAATGTAAAAAATGATTTAACAAAATTGATAATTAAATTTTAGCGCCTGTTTTACATTTATTAGCAAATGCCTAGATGAGCAATATAGGTAACGTAAACTAGGTACAGAATCGTGATGGTTTATGCGTGAAAGTAATGTACGGGAAAACACGAGAACAATGTGCAAAAATATATAGGCGTTGGGCCCAGTGCTGTAGCATCATAAGCTAATAATAAAAAGGGTGTAGGGGTAATTATGTAATAAAGGTGGGGATGGAAGAGATGGTGGCTAGCCCTACGTAGATAAATGCTTGGGATTGGGAGACCACTAGCCTCTCTCTCCACCATCAGATACGTGTGTGAAGGTATGTGAGAGGGGGTGTATCTGTGGGGGGAGTGGATGTATGTATGTATGTAATTTGAGGGACGTCTGCGAGGAGCACAGACGGGTGATCTGCTCTATTACATAAGAACTATTTCACCCATAGGGGAGTGGGTGTATATGTATGTGTGTTTGTATGTAAGTGTAGAGGCATGAGAGGCACATTTGAGTACGACAAATACGTCTCGGGATCGAGGTATATAATATTATCCACTAACCAGTCAACTGTTCTTCCTTGTCCACGTATGGGTATGTAAGTGCTAGTGTAGGGGGTGTGAGAATGAGATATGATGGAATTTTGTTTAATCATTATTTACATTTAGATAAAATTTGAATAGGTACGTTGCTAGTACATTGCTCGTACATTGCTACGGAGTTAATTTTTCACTTGAATAATTAGTAGAATGTGTAAATTAAGATTTAACCCGCCATTCTGACGTCAGGTTGGCTGCTCACTTTATTTTTGTGATAACTATGGTTTAAAAAAAGTACATAGTGTCAAATTTTATGTACATTCCGTACGTTGCTCGTACATTGCTCTCACGCATAATCCATCACTATCGGTGGACTTAGACCCGCCATTCTGACGCACACGAAAGGCAAGCTTTGTTTGACTCAAACCCAAAGCAAATTATAATAAGAGCTGACATTATGTAACTAATTCTCTCTCGTGCGGAATTATCAAAATAATCTTTAGAAAAATAACGGTAAAGGTAGCGAGATTATTATTTCGTATTAGCATTTGTAAGAGACACTAAAGCAGCCAAATTATGAAGATAAACGTCGTCTCGACACAATGAAAGAATAAGGAAGTGGCGACAAAGAAAACGGGATAAAGAGAGCAAAGTACTCCGGCGACTCTACCTCCTGCTCATTCCTCACAAACCCAAAGGTCCAACATGTACCTTCAGAGAACGTAGCAAGTCTCAATATCACTTACCGAAAAAGAAAACGTTAGTAACTGTAAAAAAATGTTAATAGGTATAAGTTTACTCGGACCAAGATTATATTATGTTACGGGCGAGGAACTATATAAGTAATACCTACTACATAACATAGTGACCTGCACTGGTTACCTAAACAATTCTAGGAGTTAGAAACTGTCGTCTCATAAAACTGAAACTGTCCGTAAACAAGCCACAACAAAGTTGTGCGATGGAGGAGTAGTGTACAAACCTATTGTTCAACATGAATAGCTCCACCCCAGATAACGCACCCTAAGGCTTTTTAAAGGGAAAAGTGTAATTAACGACAGCTTGAAAGACCAAATACATTACATTATCCAGTTATAACTTTAGAGCTACACAGACAGTATTATTTATTCAGGAGTATAAATACAAATACCTACTAGACAATCATCCATTCTGTTTTGCTAAAATTAATAATAATAGCCAAGTTATGAATTAGGCACACATTTCGAAGGGAAGCAGGGTTCTAATAAAAATTTGATGGATGACTGACTAATATTTTCTACCATAAATATAATAAATCACAAGTGTGCTCATATTCAAACAGAGTATGGGTATTTTTGTATACTTTCACCTGGACTCGCACTCGTCCGTTTAACTTTAAGTGCATACGGTAGGTAAGTGGTAAAATGAATGCCTATCCTATGCATAAATTAATCATTATCACATCCTGTGGGTCGTCAAGTCGCACAAGCCCTGTTCTCAGAAAAATTAAGAAATTAAACAAGTATTTTAAGATTCTTATGAATGTATTAAAATTAAAATTTAATTATTTACAAAATTAACAATAAATACAAGGTACTTAATTACTACTACACATAGGTGCTATGTAAAAAAAATAACTATCTCAAATCGGTCGAAGATTTATTCTTCACAGTGAGCTGCAAGTCTATTACTACAGATTTCTTAAATAAATCTATCAGATCATTTCGAACACCAGTCCTGATCTGCGCGAGTCTTCCGCCTCCAGCACCAACAATTAGTTTCAATAATCTTTCTGAAGCGCATTCTACTATAACAGAACACATAATTTTGTTTTCATCTTCACACTCCTCGTAATATTCCAATAAGATGTTTAAACCGTATGGTATTTCTTGGGGTAGGAAGTCTAAGAATTTAGCCCTCACAGCTTCTTCTATAAGAGTCCTATGTGATTGGTCTGTAAACTCAGTAGGCTCGTAATGTAGGGACGAGGGTTTTGCGTTGTTTATTAGGTAGTCCTGAAATGATAATAAAAAATCTGATGCGTCTGCTATTTTGGCTGATGATGATAATATTTTAATTCCATTAACTCGAATCAAAGTCGCTACCATTATCTCCTTATTTTTTAAACTATCTTATTTTCCATAGTCATTCAAGATAATGAGGGCTCTTAAATATTTAAGGATGTAGGCAAGAACTAAATGAAACTCCGTCGATTTAAATAAAAACCACGCAAACTAACGTGAGCGGATTGTTATTTTTTATACAAAATAACCACAGTACGGCGAAATTTCACTATAACAAAATATCAATGATAGCAAAGTAAAAAGGGGTTTGAACATCCCCGTATGGAAGTCTGGCATAGTGATAACCACTATTTTGCGGGAATGTAGGATTTTTATTGAAAAAACGGCGCATGATAAAACCTGTATATATCGATAGAGGATCTATAGACGAACAAAATGATATATGACTCGATGTCCTACCGCGCAAGATTTTTGAGATAATCTATGTTAAAGACCCTGTATGTTTAAAAATCCCAATTTATTCCCTCTGCGATAAAATACTTATAGTACAACAATTTTTGCTCATGATGTTTGCACTTTCTGCATCTCATACTATATCTTACATACATACATACATACATATAATCACGTACATATCCCTAAAGGGGTGAGCAGATCCTTAGTTGGCACACGGGAAGCTCACACTAAAACTAAGGTAAAATATTTGGGCAAATGTAATGCTCATAGTTCAATATTTTCTACGATTGCCTCCGTAGTCTTATACATTGGGCTCTAGATCCGGAGGTCTAGGGTTCGATTCCTACCTAGTGAAAAAAAACACTTGTGCGTTCTTCTCCAATTGGTTATGAATCATAACCTTCTGCTGCTTTTAGACAATATTTTGAAGTCTTCTGATCAGAGCGAAGGCAGTGGATCAATATCAATTAATCAATGGCCAAGATATTTAAACTCCCGTTACAACCCGAACTGCTGAACCGTTCAAATAAACATTCGGCACCCTCTCCGGACCTCTCCCCGATCTAAAGACAAGCATTTCGGTTTTTGCTGTATTGTATTTCAATCCACAGACTGAAAGCAGTTTTCTTAAAGCACTGATCGATGGACAGAGGAGCACCATGTCATCAGCATAGCTAAGACTGTTTGCACATGTTCCACCTATATGACAGCCAATTTTGGTGCTCCTCAACTCAGCGATCAAACCGTTGACATAGACATTGAAGAGGTCCGGCGAGGTAAGCCCACCTTGACGTACACCGCATTCTAATTTATAATAATTAGACGTCGCGTCGCCCCACTTCACACTGTTTATTTGGTTCCCGTACCAGTATCTGCACAGACTCACCACCTCCTTAGGGACCTGAGCTTTGGCTAATTTGTCCCAGAGAACTTCATAATTAACGAGATAAAATGCCTTACTCAAGTCCAGGAAGCACGCATACACAGAAGTGTCGCGGCGTGTATAGTAGCTCACAGTTTTCTTTAAACTTAAAATGGCTGAATCAGTTGAGAGACCGGGACGAAAACCAAATTGCGAGTCATCTATCGCAATATTTTTCAGCAGCTCGGGCTGCAACAGCCTCTCAAGAACCTTTCCAATCACGGTACCCAGTGATATCGGCCGGTAATTGTTAGCTGACCCTAGATCACCCGTCTATAATGTTTTTAATAAAAATCAGTCTGCGCCAAATAAAGGTTATATATCCAAGTTTAATATATATGTTTACTGGAATTTTCTACTTGCTCGTTTACGAGCCTTAGGCCTTCACAAACTGCGAGTTGGCATGGGTAGGACCCTTAACTGACGGCCGCTGGGGCAGAAAGGTTCTCGAGTGGCGACAGCGTACCGTAAGACGCAGCGTGGGCAGGCCTCCCACAAGGTGGACCGACGATTTGGTGAAGGCCGCCGGAAATCGTTGGATGCGCAGAACCGGACGTTGTGGAGATCCTTGGGGGAGGCCTTCGTCCAATAGTGGACGTCTTTTGACTGACTGAGCTGAACCAATTGAGATTGAGAAGTGACTTTTTCACTAGGGAAACCGTAGGAATCGAACCCACGACTTCCAGATCAAGAGCCCAATGCTCTTAAACAAAAGGACACGGATGGAGACAGTAGTAGAAAATATTGTTCTATGAACATTACATGTAGGTAAGATAAAATATCGTACAATATTGACCAAAGTCCAAACATTTTGATGGCAAAATGTGTGCTTCCCGTGTGCCATTTAAGGCTCTGCTCACCCCTTTAGGGATATGTACGACGTGACATGTATTTATGTATGTAAGATATCGTATGAGGTGCAGAAAGAGCAAACATCACGTGCAAAAATTGTACTACGTATAGGTATTTAATCGCAGAGAGAATAAATTAGGATTTTTATCCATACTGGGTCTTTAACATGGATTATCTCAAAAACCTTGCGCGGTAGGACATTGAGTCATATATCATTTTGTTCGTCTATAGATCCTCTATCGATATATACAGGTTTTAACATGCGCCGTTTGCGCCGTGGAGCGCTGGTGTCAAGAATATGACCTGTCAGTGAACCCCACAAAGACGGAAATGGTCATGTTCACTAACAATAGGGCTCTTGGTATGTATACTTTACCCAAGCTCTTTGGAACGGAACTCCAGCTGGCATCAGAGGTGAAGTACCTGGGCATCATCCTGGATAGCAAGCTTAACTGGAGTAGCCACATTGACAACAAACTAAAGAAGGCGAGTATTGCTTTCTGGCAGTGCCGAAGAATGGTGGGGAAAAAGTGGGGACTTTCTCCCAACATCATTCTTTGGCTGTACGTGACGGTAATCCGCCCTCTTGTCTGTTATGGAGCTGTGGTGTGGTGGACCAGGACCAAACTAACCACAATGGTAAGCAAACTCCATAGCTTCCAAAGATTGGCCTGCATGGCGATCACAGGGTGTATGAGGACAACGCCAACGGCAGCGATGGAGGCCATGTTATGTCTTCCGCCACTCCAGCTGTATATACAGCAGGAGGCTGCCTCATCAGCGGTAAGACTTAACACCCTAGGACTATGGAGAAACAACAGGACCCCGCACGCCGCCATTCTAGGGGAAGTTCACAAAAATTTCCCCATCTCAATGGCTTGCAGTGACAGGATTCCAAAACAGTTTGTTTTCGATAAGAAGTACAAAATGCAATTACACGAGGACCATCGGGTTGAAGGGCTCGACATTAAAGAGCTCAGAATCTTCACCGATGGATCCAAAACTGAGGCAGGCACGGGTTCAGGAACCTTCTCGGAGGACCTAAACATCAAGCTAGCCCTCCCACTGGGTGCCCATAACACAGTCTTTCAGGCTGAATGTATGGGCATCATCACGGCCGCTAATGCTATAGCATCGAGAATGGTAAGAAACTCCTCCATCCGAATCCTCTCGGATAGCATGGCTGTCTTACTAGCCCTAAAAAGCAACACCATCAACTCGGGACTAATCTACGAGTGTCACAAACGACTAATGGAGGTATGTCAACACAACCGCGTAACCCTTCAATGGATAAAAGGACATAGCGGATCTAGAGGTAACGATGCAGCGGATGAGTTGGCTCGTAGAGATTCTAGCTTAACAGCATACGGACCCGAGCCTATCATCCCTCTTCCCTTCAGGATGGTACGTACATTACTTAGAGAATCAACTAGGAACGAACATGCCATTCTTTGGACGAACCATGAAGAGTGTAGACAGGCGAAGATGGCCTTGCCAACCCCCAGTGCCAGGCTCGCTAAGACCCTGTTTCGGCTAAGTAAACCACGCTTGCGTTTGGTGACTGCAGCAATAACTGGTCATGGTTCTTTTAACAAACATCTATATGTCCTAGGTGTTACTGACAGCCCCCTTTGCAGAGCCTGCTTGGAGGCAGAAGAAACGGCCGCTCACGTCCTCATGGAGTGCACGGGAGTGGCGGACTACAGGGCTAAATACCTCGGTCAAACGAGGGACCTTCCAGGGATAACCGGTAATGTAAAGGGCCTACTGGGTTTCCTGGAAGAGTTGGGTTGGCTCGAATGACACCGCATTCCCACCCACACGCAAAATAGGCGCATTTGACGTCGAGTTGCGGAAACCAGCCCGTCATGACCAATGACCAATGACCATGCGCCGTTTTTTCAGTAAAAGTCCTAAATTCCCGCAAAATTGTGGTTATCACTATGCCAAAATGTTCAAACCCCTTTATACTACAAAATGGCGTCAAAATATACGTTATCTTGTCGTAAACACCCAACCAAAAACAATATACGAAAATGTGGCGCTGACTTGCTGTCTGCTGAACACATTATTGTTACTGAACAAATCATTAAAATAAAAGTTTTAAATTGTGAAAAACAAACCAATGTATATGTCACCGTCAGATTGTGAACATCGTTACTTTCTAATCTGACTCGCGATATTATAAACTGACGTAAAATTGTGAACTGCAGCCAACTATTATTATTTCTCGTTAGTTTATAATCTATCATAGTCAAATCGTCAAATTGCAAACCGTCCCTGATTGGTCAGTTTTGGCTGCGGCAATGAATAAACAAATAAAACTCTATTGATACAGAACGAGCTACTGCCAAAACTGACTAATCAGGAACACGGTTCACAATTTTACAGGTGATAAAACCTGATAGATTATTAACTCATTGTAAATGGTTGGTTGCAGTTCACAAATTTACTTCAGTTTATAATCTCATGAGTCAGATTATAAACTATGTCCACAATCTTATGGTAACATAATATATATCTTCTTATCTAACCAAGTAAATTATACTTACCTATAATCTATAAATTAGGTATATTCACTGCCTTACCTTGATCTCCTGTACTCCATCCCCATTTAAAGCTGATATCAGAAACACATCAGAGAAGTTGCTGTATCCTTTTTCAGGTTTCTTCTTGCTGTCTCTCTCTGCCCCAGGTAATGGATTACCAGCTATCAAACCGTTTGTCAAGTTCCTTATTACTGTTAGAAGCTGTTTTTTAGAGTTCAGTTTGTCTACCTAAAAGTGTAAATGATATTTTAAAGTGGGTAAATCTTAATAATTAAATGTAATGTGTTTAATAAAGTGCCTACTGCAATACCTGTACATGAGTTAGGAAGGCTTATTCCACATATACCAGCTAAATAGATACTGTTGAGATTAAAAACAAAATAATAATAAGATTTGTTATAATGATAATACCCTGACCCCTAGCCTACCTTATTAATTATCAAGAAGCTAGGTGTAGTATGAGCCATGTTCAGCATATTGACAACATCTAAATGTATACTATCCTTGGCCCAACGATTGGACACATCATGTACTACACCAATGACATCAGCACATCTCAAGCTCTTTTCACATGCTGACAGCATTGTATCTGGTAACTTAAATCTAAAAAAAAAAAATATTTCTTTCTCAGTAGTACAATATTTAAAAACTATTATTTGGTTAAATTTTTTTCAGCAAGAGAGATTGACTATTTCTAATCAGTGTTAAAAGAAAATGTCTTTTGGCCATGAGCTGAGCTAATTGTGTAATAAAATGATCATAATGTAAAAATATGATGATAAATAAAGTAAACCCTATAATCAAAGCAGTCACAAAATGCTTGTGTCTCTCCATGCACAAATTGATCTCTAAAGAACTTACTTTCTCTGTTCTTTATTAGACACCACTCCAGGAGTGTCCAGGAACACTATTTGTGTGTCATTAGAAAAACATATTGCTCTTGCCAATCGGGTTGTTGTGTGTACTTTGTTCGAAGCAGCACATATCTGAAATTTTGGTTACAAGAACATAATTTGGTCAGAGAGTCGCCTTCAGTTTAGTGAACTTATAAAAAAACTATTTTGAGGTTATGCTTGAAACTAAAGTCTTAGTTTAGACTTACCTTCCGATCCACAATTTTATTTATCAAGGTACTTTTTCCAGAGTTCGGAGCGCCAATAATAGCGACGTGAACAACTTTAGCGATTATCTTCTTATTTGCTCGTTCAGGTTGCGAAGAGTAAAACACTGCTCGCAACAGCTGTGCTCTGCTGTTTGTAGCACGGAAAGAACAGTTCAGTAGACCTAACATGATGCTACAAATACCTAAAGATATTACGAAAGAAAATTAGCTTGAGTAGTTCATCCAAAGACCAAAGTAAATAAATAGTATTCAAAAAACTAATAAATTCACATTTCGAAGCGGTGTGTGTGTGTGTGTGTGTGTGTGTGGAAGGAAGTGTCAAAGTGCCCAGTCGCCATTGGCCCAGAGGCTCAGCCAGAATCAGACTTTCAGCGCTTTCAGCACTGTCAGCGATCAGAAAAGCAAAAAAATGTATGGCTGACAGTGATTCGGAACGCGAATACGGGTACTTTAATAGATTTCTGCGCGTCTCAGAACGCAGGGCATAAACATAAAATAAAAATTGCAAAACCTCACAAAAAAACAAAACAAACAGTAAAAAAAAAAAAGTTTGCTACAAGTGATAGGTTATGTGAAACAAAAGAGCTTGACTGGCTAGCTGGCATACGTAGGAATAGGCTCTGGCTCTGTCTACGCTGGCATACGATTGCACTTTTCTTCTTTAGTTCTGTTTGTACGACGAAAACGCAAAACCACGTCTGTGTTCGGATACACTGATACTTCCTTTTTTTTTAATGAAACGAACGTCCCGATTCGGAAAGCCTTCCTTAAAGCAAAACGATGAAACGAAACGAATTTTATTCACTTTTCGCGACAGTTTTGCGTGCGGTGAAAATATATTTTCCTTTCTTTTAAAAATAATAAGTTAAAGAGACTTCCACAAACGATTTTACTGTATTAGTTATGAACATCCAAGGCACTTTAAATTAGAAAACTTGGTGACTTGAAATTCACCGGCATGATACCTAGGTAAGTTTTTCGACATAATCCTTCGAATTGTAATATAATTTTAATACAAAAAGAATGTTTTAAAGTGTAGCTTCTTTTTCATTTTCTCAGAAATGTCAGAGATAAAGCATAAACATCAAATTCTTTCTGCGATTGATCATTTACGAGCACGTAAATCTAGGCCCGATATAAATCGAATTTGCAAGTTTATGTTAAAGTGTTACAAAGTCGCACCAAAGGACACAAAAGCAGATCTCAAACGTTGCTTGAAGGATAAGAGCATTTTTAAAGTTGATTACAAGGATAATGTAAGCTATAGAAACGCTGCAAAGTGGAGGAAAAAATCATCAAACAGTGAGTTTTTTTCTATTACTTACGTATAACTAGCTGTCCGCCCGCGGCTACCCTCGCGTTATGTAGGGTCTAAGATTTTCCCGTGGGAATAATACTTTTCCGTAAAAAGCATCCTTTGTGTTAATACAAACAAACAACTAAACACCCAACCATCCAAAATACTTTCACATTTATAATGTTAGTGTGATGTGATTTAATATTGATGATCATTTTATTGTGTTACTGTTTGTTAACTTTAATAAAAAAGATAAGTACCTATAATACTGTCCCAGCATCATACATTTAAATATTTCAGAAATGGCTGCCGTTGCGAATAGTGAACGAAGAATTATAACATCTGCAATAGCAACACTTATTTATCAGGACCAAAGTTTCTTAGAGAATGGGATAGGCTTTGATAATCTGGTGAAGGCTGCAGCTGCACAGGAATCGAAATATTCTAAAAAACAATTAGAGGCTATTGTTAATAAAGAGTTGGCATCTGGGAGTCTTGTAAAACTGTCCAATGGAAACCTTGCATTGGGGCCTGCAGATCATGACGGAGATAGTTCCGATAGCTTCAAAGAGTACAATGCTGATTCTAATACTAAGGTAAAACTGATATAGTACTAATATAATTTTTTAATGTGTCAATTATTTATTTTGAGCAGACCGTGATTCACAAGTTATGCAGAAGTTATATCTTATAGTTATATCTTATAGTAGTAGTATCTTATAGTCTGATCTTATTTTATAAACAAAAAAGCAAATAATATTTGAAGTGTTTAAATGATGTAAGTATCTAATGGTATTTGACGACTTTGTTGTTACCAACACAATTATTTTAGAAGAGCAGCCACTGCACTGGCTGTTTATATTAGTTCATAAAATTTACTCTCAGTACTGTCTACTATTTTTTATTTTAATACCTTCTTATGCCGTTTCTTTCTATTCTAATTTTAGATGACATCATCTGCAAACTCATCAACAAGGTCATCTCCTCAAAGACCAACTAGGGGAAGACCAAAAAAGCGTCCTGGTGAACAACTAAAGAGTAGCAGCGTAACACGCAATGCTGGAGTTCGCGTCGGCGAGAGGCGGAAAATGGCAAAAAAAGTATTTGACCCATCAGACAACAATCTACCCAGCAAAAGGAAAAGAGGACGCCCAGTTGGATCATTAAACAAGAGTACAATTAAAAAGCGGTTAATTGGCACAACAGTTAATAAATCTGAAAAAGGTTCAGACTCAGAAGGACAAATATCAAATGTTAGTGGAGATGAAATGATGGAACCAGAAGAGCCGGCCCCACAAGAAACTTCAGGAGGAGGTGGAGTGTGTTCTGTGTGCCTTGTGCAGAAACCTCGAGGTTCAAATGACAGGCTAGTGGAGTGTCGCGACTGCAGCAACAAAGCACACCTGAGCTGTCTCCAGTCAGGGTCTGGGATCTTAAAACCCCGCCCAGACAACACTTGGCAATGCCCTCACTGCAAAACTTGTGTTGTTTGCTGTGAAACAAATGATGCTGTAAGTAGAATAAAGTTTAAATTTAGCAAAGTATTTATATTCCCTACCGAGGGGTTTGAGCCTACTCTGAATATGAGCGATCAGGCTATTCATTTATTTGATGAGGCAATTTATTGTACTTAATCTAATCTATATTGAACTTTGATATTTTCAGGGAATTTTAACTGTATGCAGTATTTGTTCCGACGCATACCACGCGCTATGTCACGCGCCGCGCATACCCGAGAGACTAAAGGCGTGGGATCAGTGGGAATGCAACAACTGTCTCGAATCGCGTCCAACTGTCGTGGGATCGCCTGCTATTATTCCGACTAGTATAGAGGAAAATTCAAACAATTCACCTACAAATCCTATTGAAGATCCTTTCTTGAAACCACATGAGCTAGATAGGGCTTCATCAAAGCTACCTGATGATGCACCTATTGATGAAAATATACCAGACATTACCAACTGGAGTACAAAAGATGTGTATGAATATTTTAAAGAACATCATCCTGAAGGTGCTCCTATATTGAAAGAGCAGGTAAAAAGCTAATTAAATTATTATACAGACAAAAGAATCAGTATGAATATTTTCTTATTCTTAGTTTTTTTTTAGTTTTCTTTGCTATTTTATTTTATATAACTATGTTAATGGAGTCCTGACATGCCCTGTGTGCCCACACACTCTGCAGACCCTAAAATTGTCCAGCGCGGCTATTCTTGGCTGTCATTCTGTAGTCGTTGAAGTGTGATGCCGACCAATCAGGGACTGTTCACAATTTTACGGGTGATAAAACCCGACAGATTATGAACTCTGCACCTTGTATGTATGTATGTATAAGGGGGACGTCTGCGAGGAGCGCAGACGGGTGACCTGCTCCATATACAGGAACTATTTCACCCTTAATCCCAGTTTTGATGGATGCTCCTTTCATGATAGCGCCGCATCAGCTCAGCCGTATCGCGTGATACTCGTGGTAGGTGAGTAGTGTTAGGTCTATCCCTTGTTCTCTCCGCTTCTGGCATGGGGTGACCCAGTGGCCCCAGCGACTACTCAAGGAGAGCCAGCTTGGCAACGGCTATTGCTACTACCAGCCAGCCCCCCCGAGCGCCGCGTGAGCCCCGGTGCCCCCCACGCCTTAAGCTTCGAGATTACCGGGTTCCCCCACACGATTGTTCTCCCCCCGTGAGATCGCAATCGGCCGGGCCTGCCATCGCCCACCCTCGGAGCACCCATCGAAGGAGTACTGGTTTTACTGTAGCTCCTCCGTGATGGCCCCCTCAAATCTGCCTGTTGCTTTGCAGTATCTCAGTATGTCCTTGAATGACAGATTACTCAGTTCTTCCTTTTCGATGCTGTCTGTTCCTAGTATTTCCCATCTCGGCAGTGAGTACATCGGACATTCTGCCAGGAAGTGTAAGCTTGTTTCATCTTCGCCGCACTCTGGACATGAGGGGCTCTCTGCTCTCTTCATGATGCTGAGATGTCTCTGTAGCGTGCAGTGTCCTGTCACTATACCTGTGATGACTCTGACGTCTTTTTTCTTGTGTTGAAGTAGGAACTCTGCACCTTTGTCAAACCGTTAAATTGTAAACTCTGCACCTTTGTTTACAATTTAACGGTTTGACATCGTTATGGGCCCCGTAAACGGTCAAACGGTTTGACTCAAACCTTACGTGTTTGATCAAACCGTTTGAGGTCAGTTTGAACGGTTTGTCAAACGGCTCTGCGCAGTCTGATTCTGTACGCTGTCGTAATTTTACACTTCAGACGCGTCAAACACTACAAAATTTATTTATTTACTAAAAACTAATAATTACAAAAGATGTCATCATTACAGGATTGCTCCCAATACGATGACGCCAGATATGAAATTGCAACAAACACGTAAATGTTTGACAAACCGTTCAAACAACCTTTGTAAACGATCAAAATAGTTTGAGTCAAACCAAACTTTACGTGTTTGAATCAAACCGTTTGACCGTTTATGGGGCCCATTAGATTATAAACTAGCGGGAAATAATACGTTAAATTGTAAATGGTTGGTGTCAGTTCACAATTTTCCGTAAGTTTGTAATATCGCGAGTAAGATTATAAACTAACGGCGGCGTTCACAATCTTACGGACACATATATGTATATATATTTCACTTATTTTGTTCCAGGACTTTGATGGTCAAGCTTTAAGTATGGCAGGAAGAGCAGATATAGTCCGAGGCTTAGGACTACCTTTGGGGCCTGCACTGGCCCTTTACAGAATTGTTGTCAAACTGCAGACAAGAAAAGATGATTGGACCATGTGTTGGGGCTAATAATTGTGAATTTCACTTGCAAGTATAATTTGAAATGATGTAACAACTATATAAGTACTTATATTTATTTACATAAGGAGCAAATTTTATAGCTTTGTTTCGTAAATTTGAAAAATGTTGGTTATGAAGCTTTGACAGGCGACGTCCGACCAGAGAGATACTTCTAACAAAAAAGACATTTGATCAACAGCTCATATACCCCACCAAGGGGCTCGAGCTCACCCTAAATCCCAAGTCACACAGAGCCGTGCTGGGGGCGGTCCGGGGCCGGGAAAGCGGGACGGTGCTATGGCGCGGCATAGCGCCGTCCCGCTTGTCCCGGCCCCGGACCGCGCCGCTCCCGCTTTGTGTGACTTGAGCTTAAATCACTGTTCGGCGTCATACCTATCTCAAACTTGTTCTCACTCAAGCGAGTCACCGCAAAGATTTGTATTCTTTAGGTACAGTTAGGCAGTGTACGCGGCCGGACACTTTGACCTTGAGAGCGCTTTTATCCTGTATAGTAGCAGGGGCGATATTCGTAATGCAAGTGTCTAGCCGCTGGCTTCTGAACATTTTGCGTAGTTTGGGAGACAGGGTATCTTTCTTTGTTCTTTTATATTGTAATAAATCCACACCATAATTAATTAATTATCATTACTTACATTAAAATGAATCCAGCTTTCGGCTCTTTGCTCGAGCGTGCAGCCGGCGCATAACATTCTCGCCGCAATATGTATAGTTTATTATCTCATTAACTGTTATTTTTATGAAAGTATTGAGTATTACAATAGGCACAAGACAGTAGGTAGTATAAGATAGTCCTTTTTATATATATATATATATTATATATATATATATATATATTATATATATATATAACTTTAATAAAATGAAGAATTACTACATACTGAGGTATACTTTATTTTAAATATTAAATAATCTAGAACACAAAAAACCACCAAAATAAATTAAATTTTATTTTTATCTCATACCTTTTTCAAGCATTTACAAATGTTAACCTCTATGCTGCTGCTATGTACTACATTGTTTTCCTCAATGGTGGTTCAATTATAGTTAAGAAAATAAGCTCTTTTTCTTATAAAAAAAATATCAGAATAGGTACCTGGCTAAACTAAGCAAGTTTGAAATTGCAAGACATAAATGCTATAACAGCAGTATCTCTTAGGAAATGCCATAGGTATTTTGCATAATAATAGTACTTCAAAAATCTGAGATAACTTATTGATGATAGTCATAGTGCTTAATCAAAGATAAGAATACATCAAATACTAATGTAGCGATGTTGATATAAAATACTCTATATTCTGAAGGTAGGAAATAGAAGTTGACGCATTGTACTGGAGGCCAAAAGATGCAGTCACCCTGAAAAATAAAGCATTACATTATAATAACTTTTTATCCATTATTTACTATTATATTGAGAAGACATTCATTAGACAGACGCGGGCAGAACGCCAGTTATGCTAAATTTGCTATTAAGCTTAAAGTACTCCTAGTAATATTAGTACTAGTAAAGTAGAAATAGTTTTCTCATAGTCTAGTAGCCTGTTCAATGAAAGATTTTTCTTATATTATCAAGAAATAAGACCTACCAAGTAGACATATTTGAATTTCTGTTTAATTTCTTCTGTACTGGTAGAAAATGATTTATTTTCCAAGTATCCCATTCCATAAAAAAACAGTAAAATTGTAAGTGGTGCACAGACAAATTGATCACCTGCCACCTTTTTTAATACAGTTTTAAAACATCTTTTTGGTAATAAAATATCTAAATAAAGATAATAATAGTGATGTAAAGATCCCAAAAAACATCCAACTAGTAACATTCTTTCTGAAAACAAAAAAATAATATTAAAGATGACTTATTACTGATTGCTTTGTACAGTAAGTACAGAAGCAAGCACAAGTGACTAGACACTTTGATCTTGAAGCACCTTTATCCAGTATAAGTTGGTGGTATAAGAGAGTATCAAGCGAAATATACTGGCTACTGTACTTAAAAGACATGTAGAAATTAAATTGATGTAATTATTTTTATACTAATGGCAGTGGTTGAAAACCACAGGTACGTAAGCAGTAATTGGGCTAAAAAAATATCTTATCTTTGGGTTCCTATGTGACACAGTCTAATTGATGGAAAGTACCTACTGATCTAGCCATAACTTACTTATACGTCCCCAGTCATACCGCTCTGGAATCTTTTTAGTTCTGTATTCATATTCCTGCTGGATCATGTCACCAAGAGCCATAAATCCTCCAGAGGTTAAACTATTGGTGAAAAATAAGTTCTTCTTAAAAAAATAGTGCACACTACGTCTATAAAGAGAACTTGTCTTCCTCTTCTGTAGATGCATGTAAGCAGCAACCTGTATTTTCACATAGTGTTTCGAAAACATGATGAAAATCTGAAACAGATGATACAAGGGGATATTAACGATTTCCATAGTAAGTAAAAACACTTTATTGCACACAAAAGGAACATAAAATAGAAATATAGCTTGAGTGCGCAAAGGCGGCCTTATCGCTTGTAGCGATCTCTTCCAGACAACCTTTACCATAGCCGAGCGGTAGAGCGTTGGATTCACATTTCGGAGGCTCCAGGTTCGAATCCCGGTCGGGACACTGGTCAAATAAACATCACTATAAGGAAAGCAAATAACCTTTAGGACATCATTCACACAGGTAAAGTAGTCTTCATTTTACTCCAACCGTAAACAATTATCTACATTGAGGGGCATACGTAAATTACGAAGTCGTGCCTTCATCGTGCACTTTTTGTCACTATCAATCAGCTGATGTAAAAATACTACATTGATATTAAACAACGAGGTGTAGAATTAAATAATTGATCTGACTAAATTGACGTCGATTGACTGACTGATTGACATTTTTTTTTATATTCGGTTTTACGGTTCTGGCTACGATTGACAGTTACGTCAGTGTTGCCATACAGTAGAGACTAAAAATCTGTACGTCTCTCACGAAAATCCGTACAAAATCCGTACGTACATGAAAAAAGTTAAAAACTCCGAAAGAAATACAGATTTTTTATTTTTTTTTGACAGAAACGAAAAAATGCGTATTTTACATACAAAATAACTTTTGTTAAGTTTTCTTGTCGTCCGAAATCAAACACTTCATAAATTTAAACGAAATAAAGCTTCTTATCTTTCTCTCTGTTTTTCTTAGTAAAACTCGACATCATGCTTTCTGTCTGTGGTAGTCGAAGTAATATCGGCAAATCGGCAATTCCCTTTGAGGCAAAGGCAATTCCCATCTGCCGCTTAGTGTGGCCAGCACCAAGTTGAAAAAAATATCAACTACTACGAATATAAAAATGAAAAAATGTAAATTAAATAGTAAATTATTATTTTTAATAATAGCTGATGAATGGTTATGCGTGTAGCTTACTACAATATTGAAATGTATCGATAGAAAGAAAATCCGTACACACATCCGTACGCAACTTTTATCCGTACAGAATGTTCATTTTCCGTACGTGTACGGACAAATCCGTACATATGGCAACACTAAGTTACGCACATTACGTACGGGGCGCATTCCGAATCAGACTTTCAGCGCTGTCAGCGATCAGAAAAGCAAAAAAATGTATGGCTGGTATGCTCTGTTTCCTCAGATCGAGTTAATTTTTTTCAAAAATTTAACCATTACGGGTACTTTAATCGATTCAGCGCGTCTCGGAACACAGGGACGGGCTTTACCCAGGCCACGTTCCGATACGCGCTTAAATCACTTTTGAATCAAACTGTCAGCGATCAGATTGTGGGTATATTCCGAATCAAATTTCACTGCTTAAATCGCTGACAACGATTACTTGTATCCGAAATATTAAATTTTTGAAGTGAACGCGTTTTTAACAAAGCCATATTCTCGATTTACCCTGCGTTCCGAGACGCGCTGAAAGCGATTAAAGCACCCGTAATCGCGTTCCGAATTACTGTCAGCAGGCAAAACTCATACGTTTTTTAGCCGACTGCATTCTAATGCAGTCGGCTAAAAACGGCTCCTTCTAAGGACGGTTATGTTTTTTGAGTGTATGTATGTATGTTTGTACGTATATTTCTATGGCACGCTCTACAGCCTAAACGGCTTGACGGCTTGATGGCTAAAGAGGTGTCGTTAAATTTTGTTTATTCCACTTTGATCAAATTCCACATTTTTTTGTCGCCTTAAATCACCTGCCGTCTGTGGTGGGTGATCAAATTTCACATGGTAAAATTTATTTTTTTTGTTTCTTCTAATCACCAGCTTACTTTTATTAGAAAAGACATTATTTTTTGGGACGTGTAGCTAGTGTTTCATAGGACCACAGTCCATTAGCACGGCTTGAAGGATTCTTTGTTGTTTTTTATTTTTATTTTTATTTTCATTTCTTTTTATTATTATTTTTTTATTTTATATGGATATTTTTTTGTATATTTTTTTATACACTTGCTAAAAAAGTACAAGTGATTTCAGGAAAAAAAAATAGAACCATGTGGAATTTGATCACCCGCCCAGGTGATCAAGCTGTAGGTGATTTAAGTCGACAATTCACCTGGGTGATAAAAGTGGAATAAACCGTTTTTTTTTCTTTATTCGGGAAATATACAGTCGAAAAACTTAAATTATAATATATTGTTCTAACTAAAAGACCTAGAATTTCCACTTCTACAAAACAAAAGTGTATATAAGAGAGCTCAAAATGAGACAGAACCAATCTAAAATAAGTGAAGCAACAATTACAATTACTAAAACAAACATTTTAACAAGATTACAGCTATATTTATTTATTTAGATATATAATTAAGTAGACTGTTATAAACTTGCGATTTGAATTTACTTAGAGATACGCCAAAAATGTCGATGACAGAAAAACGCCGATTGTAATTGTCAAATGCACGCCGAAAGAAACTGTTCTTAGTGTATTTCGCATTACATATGTTACTATGAAAAACATGTTTAGAACGCAAGGTGGAACGAGAAGGAACCCTAATGTTGACTTTGGATAATAAGTTTGATGAGTCAATGTGACCATGTATAATTTTATAAAGATAAAGCGCATCCATGTAAGATCTTCTGTTTTCTAGACTTGGAATCTTATGTCGTTAGGAAGTAGATAAATAGTTAGTGAATGAATGTCCAGTCCGGTAATCAAGGTTTTTAAGAAATTTGTTCTGTACTTTCTCAAGTGTATCTACGTGTACCTTATAACAAGGGTTCCACACCACTGAACCAAACTCTAATAAACTCCTCACGTATGAGAAGTAGAGTAACTTGAGCGTTTCGGCTTTTCGAAAAGGTCTGGACACACGCAAAATAAAACTAAGTTGTTGATAGGCTTTCTTTAAAACGTGGTCAATATGGGTATTAAAGTGAAGCTTAGAGTCCAAGATAATTCCAAGGTCTCTCACCTCACTAACTCTTCTGATTTTTGTGCCATTGAAATTATAATTATATACCGTGAAATTTACATCGTTTTGTTCCCGCCGTGTAGTGATAGTACCCGTCAAACTGAACAACTTTTCACGAAAAAAAAAATTCCAGTGACAAAAAAATTTTTAGTCTCTCCATACAAAATGGGTCGCTCAGGAGTCTCACTTTGTATGGAGAGAGCAAAAATTTTTTGTCATAGGAATTTTTTTTTTTCGTGAAATGTTGTTCACTTTGACGGGTACTATCACTACACGGCGGGAACAAAACGATGTAAATTTCATGCTGTATACAAAAGGGTAATGTTTTCGAGAAAAGGTAATGGTGTTACATTTTAGTGTTCAAAATCAATTGATTCTCTTGACAGAAAATATTAAAATTATCAAGATCTGATTGAAGCGCGACACAATCATCAATGTCTTTGATTATTCTAAAAATCTTTGTGTCATCGGCATATATAAAAGATGGTTGGAGCAGGTAAAAACATCATCAATATTGTTAACATACAACGTAAACAGGACAGGACCGAGGTGCGAGCCCTGCGGAACTCCTGAGGGAATGGAACAGAAGGAGGACATAAAACCTTTGAAAGATACAGCTTGGGAGCGATTCTCAATGTATGATTTCAGCCACCTAAACAGGTCGCCATGTACACCGAATTCTATGAGTTTATTTAAAAGCAAATTGTGACTAATCTTGTCGAATGCTTTGGAGAAGTCAGTGTACACGGCGTCTACCTGAAAGCCGGCGTCCATGGCATTGATTATGAAGTCTGTGTAGGTAAGCAAGTTGGAGTTCACTGACCGTCCACGGAAAAAGCCATGCTGGTGCTGAGAGACATGCCGGGAGAAAACTGAAGCTAGTTGCTGTGTAATAATCTTTTCCTATGGCTTCCCAAGCAACGAAAGTTTAGAGATTGGTCGGTAGTTACAAATATTGTGTTTAGAACCGGACTTAAAAATTGGAGTAATAATTGCTTTTTTCCAGATTGACGGGAAGTGACCTTCAGTAACAGATTTCTTATATAATAATAGTTAGAGGCATAGCTAATTCATTAGCGCATCTAGAAACAAGCAAAGGATGCATATTGTCAAACCCGGCTCCTTTGTTAACATCAACTTGTTGAAGAAGTTTCAAGACTAAATCAGAGGTTATATGAATACTAGAGATACTAACGGGCAATCAATATTACTATTAATTTTTGGTTGGTTTGAAAGGCTTGGTATGAAAGTAGACTTGAAATAATCATTGAACATATTTGATATGACTTGTGGGTCGGTAGAGGTTTTTCCATCATATTCCATTGTCTGGGGTATTATATTCGAGGGAAACTTCGATTGTATAAAATTCCAAAAATGTTTTGGTGAAGCGTTTATTTTTTCCTCAGCGTTACGTATATAGCTATTGTAGCATTCGGTCTCCAGCTGTTTCTCCCTAGTACGAAGTTCCCTGAATGAACTGTAATCTAATAAGTTCCCGTACCTTTTCCATTTTGCATGCACTCGTCGCTTTTTATTTTGCAATTTAATCAACGAGCGAGTAAACCAGGGCGGTTTTCCAGTATCAGAGTTAATCAATCTTTTGGGAACGTGAGCTTCGATCAGATTATTCAAGATGTAATAAAAATGGTTAGTAGCATCCTCAGTGTTCATGCCAATTAATATGTTCCAGTCATGTTTCGATAAGGCCGCCTTGATTTTCTCAAAGTCGGCTCGTGTAAAGCAGAATTTATATTTTAATGGTTTAAAAACATTCTTGTTGGAAACATAAAAATTATCTTTGCCTTGCAATAATTAAAAAGTTAGATGTAGTCCCTTTCCAACATTCTTGCTATCTCTCTCTCTCTCACAAAGCACTCCTCCGAGTGGATGTCGTTCTCTAAGTTTAATATTATTTTAAAGATTTAAACGCTAATGTTGTGAACTCTAGTGTGTGCAAAATAAACATTCAAGTTACTGTGAACCTTTCAAAGTTTTCTTATATATCCAAACCCACCTGTGGAAACTAGTTTACATACTTACTTCGTGGCACGCGCACAAACCCCGTGTGCGCGCCAATTCTGTAAATAGTTCATACGAAAACAGAATTCGAGAGGTTTCTGATGAAGATCGACCCGCGACAAAGGAGACATGCATTCAGTTACGACCAAGGTAGTTACATTGCCTAACACTAAATCCAAAATACGATTACCGAGCAGGGACATTAAAATTGATTAAAGAAATTATTATGTTTCATCATAGCGTTTTTATGAATTATGAATATTTTGATGCCTCCGACTGCTATTGTGAACACTATCTACCACGATCATTCAAAACAAAACAAAAAAACTTTTTGCATCTTTTCAGTTCATTTATTAATTATGTTTGAAAGTTTAAAATTTTCACGCAGTCGGGTTTTTTGTTTTATTAATCATTTTTTGCTTTTCTGATCGCTAACAGCGCTGAAAGTCTGATTCGAAATGCGCCCTAAATTGATGCGTTTTGCCGCATTCAGACGCGCTCCGCGATGGCGCTCTGGGCAGCTTGGCAGGCCCGCGCGCTTGTGAACAGACATTCTTTTTGGCCCGAGTCAGTGCAAACATGTCGGACGACGCGGACGTAGATCTTGTGGGGGCTATTGCTCTAGGAATGATGTATTTTTATTTAAAAAGAAAACAAAATGATCGACGATTTGAAAAAAGAAGCAGAATCCAGTAAAGGAAGTGGTGGATGATAAAATGCAGATTTATTAATTTATTTTTACTTATTTCATTAGTATTTAAAATTTTATTTTTACTAATATCATTAATCATTAAATTATTGGCTCTCATTGATATAATTATACATAAAATAAATATATAAAATAAAATAATAAACTTTGTTCGTTTGTCCAGTCGGACATTATTAATTTCTTGTAATGTCAAAATAAATTATTACGGAGGGTGGTCCGTTCGCCACGAAGTCTCATGCACAGAATACTATACTCCACTGATGCGATACTGACGCGACTGAGCGCGTGTAAACAGACAGGCACACGGGCGCAGGCACATTTCCTTTGATCTTTGTCAAAAAACCGACGACGACAGTCGGCCCGATCGGCCGCGTGCACGGGCGCGGGCGCAGCAGTGTTGGGCGTAATTAATTACTTTTGTAATTAAATTACTTGTAAATGAGTTACAAGTAATTTCAATTACATGTAGTTGGAATTAAACGAGAATTTATTAATTAAATAACATTAATTAGTTATTTAATTATACAATTTACTTTCAATTTAGGAAACATTATTGCACCATTAAATTCACAAATCATTTTTACAGAACAAGCATTAGCAAGATAATGCAACTAGCGGCCTTATTGCTAGTTAGCAATTTCTTCCATCCAGGCAACCTTTGGGTAGAAGAGCATATCAAACAAAGTTTCACCGAAATCGGTCCAAAACCAAAAAAGTTGGCCGCCATCTTGGATTTTTGTCAACTTTACAACTGCATTGTTGTTTTTATGGCAAAACAGTATGTCAAACCAAGTTTCACCGAAATCGGTTCATAAACGAAAAATTTGGCCACCATCTTGGATTATTGTCATTTTTAACAATGCATTGTAGTTTTTATGCAAAACAGTATGTCAAACCAAGTTTCACCGAAATTGGTTCATGAACGAATAGGTTGACCGCCATCTTGGATTTTTGTCAATTTTAACGGTACATACTCGTACGCTAGAACAATTTTTTAACAGATACTTAATTCTCAAAATAAAATAAATTCCAATAAATAAAAATATTTTGGGGGCAGATGGGAATTTTTATTCCCATCGGCCCTCAAAACTGAATCTGGGGGCAGATAGGAACGAAATTCCCATCTGCTCCCATTTCGGTGCAAACATCTGGGGGTCGATGGGAATAAACGAAGAGCAGGCTAGTCTAAGAAATAGTGGGGTGCAGTGCGTGTGTAGGTAGAAAATAAAAAAAAATAAGTTACTTTTGTTATTACAATTATTTTAGAGTTTTTTTATAATATGAGTTATCTATTTTATGAGTAAGTTCTCGCCTCGCTGGATGCTTATTGTCTTTTTTTATTTATATAAATAAAAGTAATTAGTATTTAAATTTATAATTACATGCAAATAAAAAAAATCAACGGGCAATCATTAAGTAATTGTTATTTCAAATTTCAATTACTTTTTCTTGTAATTGTTAATTGTAATTAAAATTTCATTTTGTAATTGTTAATTTGTAATTCAATTACATTTTGCCCAACACTGGGGCGCAGGCAGCCCGTTCACGTGCTTGTGCCCGCGCCCGCGCCCGTTGAATGTCGCTTTGAACGCGAGCGTCTGAACGCGGCATAAACATATTTTTTTCAAAACTATTGGGTGCATTCCGAATCAGATTTCACGGCTCAAAGTACTGTCAGCGATTACTCGCGTACCGATTCAGAAATCGCGATAATACGGCTCATGAGCGAAATCAAAACGGAACAGCGTTTGACCACGCTGAAACTGCTTGTAACTCAGTCTTGCCAGATGTTGATTACCGTACCAAAACTGGCAAAATTCTTAATTATTATATGCATTAAAAAAATATCGTACAGCTGTGAAAACAGCAATTTTCGCATGGCTAGTATCCAAAATAAGAAAAGGTATGCGAATTTTAAAAATGGAGATGTAAATAGGCACATGAAACTACAAAAATACAAAAAAGAATGTTTGATATTTTATCAGATTGCCTATGATATTATCTTATGTATGTATGTGCCTGAGTCAAAACTATCGTAATATATAACCTACTCGATACTTTTACTATCGAACATCGGGTATCGGCAACCCTAACCTACAAAACTAATTGATTTAAAATATTTCAGTAATTTATCGCCATTTCATAATTGAATAACGTGTTTTTAAGTTTGTTCAACCAAATAAATATAAGACACGTTAATTTTACATTTAAACATTAAACATTTAACTTTCAAAAATAAATAAACAATATGTTAAAGTAGAATTTGACATTACGCGGCGCCGTTAGCGGAAGATGGCGGCGGTCATGACGCAATCCGTGACGTCACAATGGCTGCCGTAATTCCACTGACAGTGATTCGGTACGCGGTTTTGGGTACTCAAAGTGATTTCAGCGCAAATCGGAACGCGGCCTTTGATTCTTTTCTGGCAAGTTTCGTTCATCCATCATCATTCATTCACTCATTCATTCGTGTCAAGCAAGTCGGTAAAATTCGATAAAAATATCAACAAAAATGTCTCAACATAGTGAAAATTTCGATTTTTCTGGTTTATTCAAATTAGATGTAATAGTTCATCTAGATATTGTTTGCTACAGTTTTTATGAAGTTTGTTTAAAGAAGTTTTTGGCTCTCTCCAGTGACAAAGAGCTTGTCTTTATTTATTTCGATTCACAGGGAGAACGGTCTGATCATAGTCATGACTGGGATTTTGTGGATAATCCAATTTATTGTATGTGTTTCGAGCCAAGTGGCACTTGGTTGCTTGTCGTGAGTGATCAGAAGTTGTTGCTGGTACCGTACCTACCATTGTTCGATTCTAAAACCAATTTTGACTTAAAATGGTCCCTGAACAGTGTTACGGTTTTACCATTTGGCATACTGCCAAGTGCTTCTTCCGTCGTGTGGTGGTTGACTAAAGAATCAGAGAACATATTGATTATTGGGTGTAAAGTAAGTAACAATATTATGTATTTTGCTGGTATTATGAACTTAATTTTATAAATTTTAACTTCTTGCTCTTATCATTTTTGTTTTACTTATACTATTATAATCTAAAATATTTATTCATATTATTAGAGACAAGAAGACATTACGATAAGTAAAATATACTGCTTTTTTACTCAACTGCCAAAAACAATATTCATACTGCTTATTCTGCATTGCAGAGTGGTGTTATTGTATTTTATTCTCTGGAGTCATTAAGTGTAATTGGAGAAACCAAAGTTGCTGGTGAAATTACTGAACTACAAATCTGTTTTGATGATTCCCTGGATCTTTTAACTCTTTTGGTAAGTATAATTATAATAAATGCATCAGCTAAAAGATCTTTCCAAGTATCTACAATGGAGGATTCACCATTATTCTTTAAAAAATATATTTTTTCTAATGTTGTCAACATGATATGGATATCTCTTGTGGTTGAAATATGGCAGCCCTCTAAATAGGCAGGCCTCTTGGTTATGCAGATGCAAATATTCCAAACATTAGACAAAACAACTATGACAATATCGGTCCTAATTCCCTGTACAACAACAACTGAGCTATATAAAAGTCTAGACTTGTCACTTAATAACTTTATAAATTATCCATTAATAAATTATAATTATAAAAAAATTATAAATTATATAAAACTAAGTTAATTCAGTTTAGACCCCATCAAAAACAGCCATTACAAATTAACTATAATTACAAAAACAACTCATTATCTTCAGTTCAAAGCGCAACTTTACTAGGGATAGATATTGATACAAACTTAAATTGGAAACAACGCATACAAAATTTAACAAATAAATTATCATCTTTTATTTTTGCTCTCCGGCATTTAAAGCGAGTAACTGACTTTAAAACTGCTCTTGCAGTGTACTATGCATATGGGCACTCTCGACTGTCGTATGGCATAGTCATGTGGGAAAATTCAACCGATGTTAATGATATATTCGTCCTGCAGAAAAAGTGTATTAGGATATTAGTGAACATTGAACAACAGGAATCTTGCAAACCCCATTTTAGAAATCATTTAATATTAACGCTCACCGGTATTTACATTCTAGAGTCATGCAAATTCATAAGAAAACATCCAAATTTATTTTCCTCAATTACTACGACATATTTGAAAAGAAATAACTGAAACCCACATCAATTAAATGTGCCCTTTTCAAAATTAAAATTTGTTACAACGGGACCCCCGGCTATGGTATCAAAAAATAATCATGTACCAAATAAAATAAAAGATTTTCAAAAATTTGACAGTTTCTGTAAACATCTAAAAAAATTTCTTATCAGTAAAAGTTACTATAATATCAAGGAACTTTTAGAATATAAATTTGTATAGTAATTGCTAGTTCATATTATTATCACCTTGGACTCCTCGTTTGAATTTCACTATAGGTACAATAACTACTATATATTACTATTACTACATAATATTATAGAGCCCTCTCAAATGTAATTGCTGTGCCCCTACAGGGCGTCACATGTACAAATTTCTTTTGCACTGTATGTTGTTGTTAATTTAATTGTGTGACTTGCAATAAATAAATAAATACTTAAATACAAATTTATAAATCTGCTTAAAATCAAGTTCGGATATGAGTTTTACTCAAACAATGTGTAATTAAACTGTTTAAAATTAAAAAAAAAACTTATTTTAGATCTCAAGCAGCAAAACCCAGCAATGGAAACTGGTCCTGGAGCACAGGTCAGTGGGGTACAACTGGCTGTTGCAGACCAGTGTGCAGAACAACAACAAAAAAGAAGGTTTCATGAACTACATCAAACAACTATCCAAAGACAAAATTACTCTTTTCATTCAGGGTGGATCAAAAGGTATCTACATCAAAATAGTTTGATTTAACAGAATTTTCTTGGTGGACAGCGTTACTACTCATATATTTGAGATTGAAATGTACTACTCTTTTTACCATAATTTGCTTATCAAATTACCAAAAACCTTCACTTACTTATTGGACTCATATTTTATTTAAAATAAACAAATAAAAACTTAGCACTAATGTTAAGTATGCTGACGATGCTAGTTAATTACAGTTACCAATTAGTATTCTTTATCTCTAATGTATGCGGTGGGCAAAATTCATTACCATGATTAGATGTACAGTACTATGTGCATTATCTGTTAAAATTTTTTGACAGCTAACAGCTTAGAGGGAAAAAATTTATTATATACAAACAAGAAAACGAATACAAACACAAACATAAACATAAACAGAAAACAAAGAAAAAAAAAAAAAAAACAAGCCTTAAATATCTAACAAACCTCTCCGAACCGTTCCCGGAGCAAAGCTTCCCAGAATGCTCGCCGCGTTGCCACGCTGGACTGCCAGGGACAAGCTTTGCGCCAGAAACGACCCGGAGCGGGGGTGTTAAAATATAAAAATACTAGTTATCCGACCGCGGCCACGCTCGCGTTGTTAATGGATTTTCTGTTTTTCTATATCTAAGAGCGTCATCATTAAATATGACAAAAAGAGATCACCCTCTGCATGTACACTCACATTACTCTAGATACATGTAAAATACGCGTGTGTGCGTGCATGAATGCAAATGTAGTAGTGATCAGCTGGTTGAGGGTGATGTTTTTTATGATTAGGTAACCAAGTTGTTTGGCTTAATTACTTGAAAACTAACATGTAAATTGATCTCATTTTTTCATGAAGTGAACATCAGGACTTCTTCTTTCAGCCGTGAAAATATTTGACACTAATAATGGGGCACCTATATAATAATTATCTAGAATAATTATTATATAAGGTGCCCCATTATATTTGTGTGTAACATATATGGTCCTGCTAGTCTTAGTAATGTTACAGTGATGAGGAATGAGACATTTTCCCGCGGTAAAAAGTTACCTTTGTCCTTCCAAGGGTGCAATAATAATCTCTCTTATCCGGTTCAGTTGAAGCGATAAACAAACAAGAGTTCCTTTTGCATTTGTTTATAGGTATTAGCATAGAAATATTTAGAATATATCAAATATTTATATAAGTAAATAATCACATAATTTCTTTTTTGAACATAGATGACAACAAATCCACAGTGGAGTATGTTCTGAAACCTACTGAGTACCTGCCTGTATTTCGTAAAGGTTCAAACAACTGGGCTCTCACTTCACAGTATGTCAATGGACGACATTTCCTCACCGCATTTGAGCTGAATGATGGTACATTAATTGTAAGTAAACATTTGGCGTTATTAAATTAAAAAGATATTGGTTTAGTCCACTGAAGTCCTAATCCTAAGACTAGAGTGCTGTGTACGGTGAAGGACTCCAGTAATATGATAGCAGTATTACTGAAGCCATCATGTGGCCGCTTCAAGTCATCAATAAATGACGGCAAAATGCAAGCGTTTCAAAATTGAAGCGTTCCGAGTCATTCACTGGATAATACACTATCAAAATTATACACTAAACACTCAAATAAGCTAAAAAAACGAAAGCCCGACCACCATTGACGGATGCTAACAATCGACCCCTGTGCTAATAAAAAGCCTAAATAAATTATCTCCGCCAATTATTTAATATTATTTACCCACCAGTTATTTAGAGTGTGCTCCAAAACGCGCAACACTTATAAGATGTTAAGGAAGTGAAAATTAAATATCCTAACTCTCTGAATTCTGGACTGCACTCTTATATATTTTCTAGCTTGAAAGCCCAGAAGAAAATACTCCATCTAGAACCTTAAGGCCGCGTATAAAGAAAGATGGACACTACATACAAGGCCTATGGTCCCAAAGGCTCATCTACTTGTTAAGGAACAATGAGCTGGAGATACATAGTGCAAGTTTTTCTGTTATCCAGGTAAGACTTTTATGAGAATTTACAATTATTTAGTCAATTTACTAATTTACTAAATAATAGTAAATTCTCATATGCCTGGGTACTCCCAGGCATACCCAACGTCTTATAATCTTGGTATAATCAAGGCAAGAGTGAATAGGCATCTTTTGGGTGAGCGTGTATCATCTTCGACCTCGTCATCACTTTCCATCAGGTGAGACTGTGGTCAAACGCGAACCCATTTTACATTTAAAAAAAAAAGTCTTTCCGCGACCTTCCACATCGTCTGGCCACCGCGTTACATCACCGCTTGACTGCGTCTTTTATTAGAGTATTGTTATATCTTATTCCAAAAGTATTCAATAAACTTGTGAAAATTTTGTTTTTAAAATTGGAGCCATATTGAAAATTTTATACTTTGTTTATCTGATATTTTGAAAAAAAAAAAAGGCTTTTTACGTACAATCTAACCTCAAAGGCGCAGATATGACGTGGTCCAGATATTATTACTATGCAAGGGTATGACATAAAATACCGACCGATGATGATGGGTTTTCAGTAAGAGGAGTATTTTACTTCTATTCAGATGTATGTCCTACATTATTTATTTGGGAAAGCTAGCTACATAAAATAATGTGCAATTATTTTAGGGCGAAGGCTTACTTGGCGCGAAGAGAGATTTCTCAGAACTATGGTCAGCTGAAGTGATAGGTGATATTCGCCGCGCCTACCTCATGACTACGAAGGATCCTCCCGCTCCTCCAGCCAGATGGCAAGAACCGACCTTCCTGTGTGACCTGCAACTCCCAAGGTTCAACCTCGAGTCGTGCCTGGTTATTACCAATAAAGGGGCTTTTGTCATGAATACTGTGTAAGTGCCTCCTCTTTGGAAAATTTAACTTTGTATTAAGTTGACTGTAAGTCTGCATCAGACACACATACTCGTATTTTCTCGGTAATATAAAGGGAGCTTGCATTTTTATTAAATATTTACAGCTTTCATTTAATTCAGTCAGAGGCCTTATCTTAGCGGCTTCATAACTCTTGGTTTGTGGGGTCAATCATCGACCTTGTAACCCAGCATGACGATGATTTCAGGTGCGAGCCGACCGAATGGTTGGTGGGTATGATAATGCGCGGGGGCGTGGGCGCTGAGCAGTCGGCGGCGGCGCTCGGGGCTGCGGTGCCTACTCTACTGCGAGCTGCGGCAGATATGCTCCTGTCCCGGGGCAAGGTCGCGCCTGCACAGTACCTGTTCTCGCTGTCCCAGGTGAGAGCTCAGCTTGAGTTGGTCGATGCTCTGCCCACCCCTTGCTTCAAACTGTGTTAGATATTCTCCTGTCCCGCGGCAAGGTCGCGCCTGCACAGTACCTGTTCTCGCTGTCCCAGGTGAGAGCTCAGCTTGAGCTGGTCGATGCACTGCCCACTCTACTGCAAGCCGCGGCAGATATGCTCCTGTCCCGCGGTAAGGTCGCCCCTGCACAGTACCTGTTCTCGCTGTCCCAAGTGAGAGCTCAGCTTGAGTTGGTCGATGCACTACCCACTCTACTGCAAGCCGCGGCAGATATGCTCCTGTCCCGCGGTAAGGTCGCGCCTGCACAGTACCTGTTCTCGCTGTCCCAGGTGAGAGCTCAACTTGAACTGGTTAATCATCAGGGTTGGGTGACCACTCGTCAGTTAGCTTACCTGCGTCAGTTTTCTTAACTGGCCAATTTCCTCATTCATTTGTTTCGTTCAAACATTCAGGCGGTCAGTGACCATTTCTTAATAGGACTTCTTATATATCGTTCAGTATCAACTAACATGTCGATGACCGACGCTATGTTACAGCTTTGACGCTCAGTAACACTGACTCAAAGGGTTTGTGGGACCGATCATCGATTTGATATTCCACAACTATTACTTATAAAAATAATTTTTTAAATGGTATTACCTCTGCTCTCTTACAATATTGACGGATTGTAAACTACACTAAAAAAAATATGTATGTTTCAGAGTCAACCAGATGGTTGGGTGGCGCGTTTGGGCGTCTTTGGCAGACTTCACGAACTGTCAATGTACAAACAAAGTGGCAACAACGTGGGCAGTCTAGGCAGTGCAGCTGTCACCGTCAAACTGCTAGCGATTCTTCTTAAAATGGGCACCAATAGCGAAGAGAACTTTGACATGTATGTATCGACATGAAATCTTGCTTCTACAGGAAAACTCGCAAATAACGCGGCCGGAAATCTAATAGAATAAACTATTAAACGGTCTGTAAAATACTGAACTTCGAATTCCGATGTTTACTTTTTCTCTTCATTTTATTTCAGGGACGTAAAATTCACAACTCTATCCACAGTAGAACTGACTGAGCTAGCGTCTATATCGGCCGCGATAGGTCTCTGGGATGTGCTTCCAACGTTCACCATACATCGCGGGCGTCCTCCATTAATGCTGGCCGCTATTAAAGACAGAAACGACATGTGTAGAGGAGCCATCAACTGTCTCACGGAACACAAGTGTCTTGTGCCGCTCATGCTAGAAGAAAACGCCCAATGGCTGTTCCATTTTATTACAGGAAATTGTTGTAAATTCGACACTACTGTTTTGAAGGTAAGATTTTTGGTGTGTCAGCGGATTTCATTCCGTGCATTTGTTACTAGAATTTATACAACATGACAAGAGTGAATATGCTTTTCTTTAATATATATTATATATATATTATTTCCTTCTAGTTGACCTAATTTATTATCTTTTCAGAATCTATGTTTGTGGTTAAATCCGTTACAAGATCAACTACGGCCAATACTGCGTGACTTAAAACAAGGAATGACTTCGCTTTATGTAAGTAACTATTTTGAAATAACGTTTTCTTTGATCTGTTCAAAAATGGAACAAAGACAAAAGACTTCTAATTAAAATAATGGGATTTACTGTTTAAGTAGGGCGCTGTTAAGGTTCCTAATGGTTCAATCACGAATATTAATTGAGTTCCGCGGAGAGCAAGAGCCCAAATTTTAATTTCAGTTTACCAAGCAGATTTAAAAAGAAAAGTATGTGAAAATAAAATACCAACCTACGTTTGAAGATGGACCTGAAAAAGTACCATCCGAATTTTCTCGGGTTTGGATCAGAAGAGCTAATAAATACAGTTAAAGAAAATTATTATTAAGGTTTTCACTAAAATAAAAGCACATCAACCGTTAGTCAATGCAACTCAACCTTATCGCAATATTCAACCACGTGACATACGAATTTAAAACTTGATATTATTTTCAGTCAACGCGTCTCCTCAACCTGATCACAACATTCATCCACGTAGCGAGCGAGATAGAAGCGCGGGATCCGTGTCCAGAAATCCACGTGGAGGTCGCAAAACCTTCCGACACATGGAAGAACCAGTTCGTACCGCCTCGCCGCGCCCTGAGCTGCGGACTGGCGCACTGGGTCGTGGTGGACGACGGAAACGCCAAGATAATGGGCACAGACACTCCGGTTTACCCCGAGTTGATAGGACGGGTGATTGACGTGGCCTGCGGAAGACATCATACTTTGGTGTTGACGGAAAACGGGGTGAGTGGATGGATTGTTTTGACTGTTACCCTAATAAATCATTTATTAATTAAAAGTTGAAATAACGGATATTTCATTTCTTCTGTTGTTGTAGTCCGTCTGTACGTTGTTTCTATTTCACTTAATGCAAGATGTCGTATTTGTTTAATTATTTTACCTTAGAATAACAGTTAACTGAAAATGCAGCAGCGTGGGTACTTCTCTCAGAGGAAATAAAAGACGATCGCTGAGGCGACGCGCGTCGGTATGTCTCCCAAATGGTGAATTGTCGATCTACTGAAGGCGAACAAAGCAGGACCGGACTTTGTGGAGATCTTTGAGGGAGAAAGTTTTTATTCAGCAGTGGCCGTTGTGGCTGAGATAAACAATAAAATTCTTAAACTCTACCCAGGTATTCTTGACCGCCAACAATTACTATGCAGCGCCGCGATTACTATGCAGTGCTTTTTCAGTGCGAATTTACCTCGAATCTTCTTTCTACCAGATATACTCTGCCGGCGACAACTCGTACGGTCATCTAGGCGTGGGGAGTGCCTGGTCGGACACCATAGACGACTCGGCCTCTCCATCGAGAGCGTTATTACACGTTCCTTATACTTAGACCGCGCCTTTCTTTCAGCGTGAATTGACCTCGATAACCTCTAGTTTTTCGATGTTTGCACCAGGCATACTCTGCCGGCGACAACTTGTACGGTCAGCTAGGCGTGGGGAGTGTTTGGTCGGGCGCTATAGGCGACTCGGCCTCTCCATCGGGCGCATTACTGCACGTGCCTTACACGTAGACCGCGCCTTTCTTTCAGCGTGAATTGACCTCAATAACCTCTAGTTTTTTGATGTTTGCTCCAGATTTACTCTGCCGGCGACAACTCGTACGGTCAGCTAGGCGTGGGGAGGGCCTGGTCGGGCGCTGTAGGCGACTCGGCCTCTCCATCGGGCGCGTTACTGCACGTGCCTTACACGTGGACCGCGCCTTTGATCGCGGTGTCGGCCGGCCATTACCACTCCGCGGCCGTCGATATGGGCGGACGGCTTTACACTTGGGGGTGAGCTAACATGACGTGTGGCGTATAATATGGAATGAACGAACCGTACTTTAAGGGATAGTACCCTAAATTCTTATATTTTTGGAGCTAAAAATAACGGCGTTTTTTTTTTTTAATAAGATTATCTGAGTCGGGAATCAAACTAACTAAAAATGCAAGATATATTGTACCAATCGCTAGTGTAAAACGATATGAAAGAAACCTTGCCAATAAACGTTTACCTCTCAAATTTAAGGAAGGCCATAAAAATCTATCTGTAAAGTAAAAGATGTGTATTTTTTAAATTTTTAGTTCAATTCCTGGTTATGAATCGTATCTTTTGAATGTTACATGTTTTAGTTTCTTTATTAAATTTTCACATGCACCCGGATTGGTGAGCTAGAATAGCCACGGAATTGGTGCCGGAGGATGGTCGTCACCGTCGAGGCTGAACTTGGGAGACGATGGCAAGACGACATGGACAATAAGGCCTACTGTTCCTAAATTTACCACATTTTATGAATCAATATAAAAATATATAATAGCAGACGATTCGTGAAAAAAAAAAAACAATCGGTTGAGAAAACCAATTTACAGTGATTTTATAAAGTTTCAATATCTGAAATAAAAAAAATACAAATCAAAAATTATTTATTTCCATAGGATATTATTACACATCACTTAGATCTGTCATTACATTTTTAGGGTGAGTTCACTAACACAATGGCGGAATCTGTGGAGAAGAAGAGACACTTTTATCTCATACGAGATAAGAGTCTCTTTCTAAAACACTTCTGTATGGAGAATGTATGGCGCTACTGACTTAGTGACGTCACTTGTCTATATTTGCCTCTCTGTCTAATCTTAAATTTCAAACCTTAATAACTCGGTCAATTTTAAGGATTTGCAAGAAGTCTTCTATTGTTCGGTAATAGGAACTAACATGATTGGATTTATAAATAAAATAACAAGTGGTAAAATACCCCTTTTTCCACAAGGCTTGGCATCTGGAGGCTCAAGGAGACAGTTTGGGAAAGGGGAGGCCTTTGCCCAGCAGTGGGATACGACAATGGCGAACACGTTTTCGACAATGGCGACCACTTCGACTAGTAATCAGTCGGGCGCTGGTGCACTCGAAACTGTGAATGCAGTTTATGCAGTACCTTAAATAGTATTTCTGGTACATTCTGTTCGTTTATTTCATCCTGTATGTAACGTTCTCTCTTCTTGATTTGATTTTAGCGTACATTACAATAAAGGATTGGACTACTTTTTTCTATTTTAAAAATCCAAACTTCTTAGTTTCTTCTATCGAACACTAAAAAAATGTTTGCTCTATCTTTAAAATTGTCCGAGTTATAAAGGTTTGAAATTCAAGATTAGACAGAGAGGCACATATTCTGACGTCATTTGTTAGTAACGCCATATAATCTCCATACAAAAAATCGTTTTTGAAAGAGACAGACATATTGAAACTTTAAAAAATCACTGTAAATTTGTTTTTCAACCGATTCTGTTTTTTTCTTCGCGAATCGTCTGCTACTAATCTATATTTTAAAAATAATTCATAAAATGTGGTAATGGTATGGTAATTTAGGAACAGTCCGATCTATTATATCTTACACCTTTATATTTTAGATGGGGCGTTCATGGTCAGCTTGGTCTCGGCAGTATTGATGATCAATTTACTCCACAGCTAGTTACGAAGTTGCAGGGCAGGAAAGTAAGTAATACTACTTCCAAGTTCCATTCATTGAATAATATAAAGTTACACCTAAGACATCACACGTACATAATACATATAACAGTTGCCACTAGACATCCGGACACCTTATTTGAAATATTATGATCACAGTTTCTCATTTCAACTCGACTGCAAGTATATTTTGTCTTCCGACATAAGAATTGGGGCAACCCATGATTACCCATGTCTTCAAACCAAATCAAATCAAAATTTTGTATAAAGCGGCTAATGGCTGGTTTACACGTATTAAGTTGTCAAGTAGCAACTAAATTTTAACTAATAACTTGCAACTTACTACTAAATTCGCTGTTTACACGCATTAAGTCGCTTAAAATTAAGTTAAAATTTAGTTAACTACTTAACAACTTAATACGTGTGAACCAGCCATAAGGGATTTGGATTCAGTGCCATATGGGCGAAAAGCTAGCAATTTGTCACTAGATGCACTAAGAAACACATTTTTCAAGAACGGCGTACCTAAGGTAGGTAACGTTTTGGTGCGTCTGAATTTTAACTCTTAAATGTTGCCAGACGTAGATTTTGTGTGTGCTCCTTGTTAAACAAATGAAGATCTGCTAACCGTTTTGGGGATAAGAGCGTGATTAAATGTATGTAGGTGACAAATTACAAACGAGCTGACTTCTGTAAGCCCGAGCCGCAGGCGATGGTTTATAATGGCCCCGATTCGGGAAGTCATGCTCTAATTCTAATTTTAAAATCCAGCTATCCTTTTCGTTTTTATGATCTATGAAAGAGTGATGAATACAGATGAACGAATGATATTTTGAGTGAATGATAACCTAAAATACAGAGCTACCAACTTATTTGTGAAATGAACGGCGGCGGCGCTAGTATAATAATACAAAATTACATTTCAACCAATCACGACCCTGCTGCAATCTGACATATCCATAGTAATAGCAGTAGTTCCACTTTGGCCATTTCACAGATCTGTAATGTAAGGGCATTGCTTAAGAGATTTTTAAGTCGGATGTTTTACGTGCTCTCTAAAATTGCGCAATCGACGCGTCCATAAGGTTCAAATTTGATATTTGACTGCTCCAATATTAGGATGGCCATCAGCTGTCCCTTTTTAATCTTTAAAAGGTGAAAAGGACTGACGATTAAGGATTAGAGAGCGACTATGTGAATCGATACCAATATCTCGAGTTTGTTATAAAACCTAAGATCCGTGTGTTGTACGACGTTTTTCAATACACTTGTGAGAAAACGGATAGTAAATAATGAAAATGAAATGGTTAAGAAAGCTAAGCTACCCCTACAAAAACTACGTTACTACAGGTAATAAATTGTTTATGTAAAAGTTGAAAAACTGACCTTTATTATATCACGCGCAGTTTTAGTTGCTATACTATTCAGATTAATCAATATCAACACTTAATCTCTCATAAAACAACAATGAATGTAACACAACTAAATGAAAATTTTACAAAACTAGCGCCAATATCATAAATAACAATAATAGGTTTCTTTTTTATAAGCATAAATTATGGAGAAAAGGCTCTCTCGAACATTCATCCTCTCCGAATCGATTCGTTAATTTTATATTTTTATTATCACAATATCACTTGTTGATAAAATTTGTTAAAAAAAAAAACATAAAATACTTTTCTCTTGGTAAGAATTGATTCAATTTATTTTTATTATTAAAATTATCCTGGCTGAATAATAATTATGGAGACCGTAGAAAAAAAAATGTAATGAAAATCGCACTAGTGCAGTAAAAGGCATTTGCCGCACAATTTACTGCCTTCGTAAGTTCAATTTTCGAACAAGGTGTATTAAAACAATATTACATTGCAATCTTCATACCCAGGTACTAAGCGTGGGTTGCGGCGCGTGCCACACGATAGTTCTCCTTAAAAGCGGAGAAGTGCAAGCTATGGGCGCGGGCGTGTTCGGCCAGCTGGGCGGCGGCAATCGAGAGAAGAGCTCGCGACCAATACGCGTGCCGATACCAGATCCTGTAGAAAGCATCGCCGTCGGATACTTCCACAACGTACGTGCTATAACCTCTATATACAGGCACTAAGGCCTGGATCACACGGCACGAATAGATGGGCGAGACAGCAAAATTATACTAGGCTCAGACATTACAGTACTCGATCTAGTAGTTGAAACAGGCAGTCTCGCCCTTAGACTTAGATTTGTTCACACACACCGAGCACTCGGCCGAGTGCACTGACTCGACCATCCACTCGTGCCGTGACAAGAGCTCGCGACCAACGCGCGTGCGTGAAAGCATCGCCGTCATCCGACGGCCACAACGTACGTGATATTTTAACCTCTATAACTAAACTTGTAACTGGAATAAGACAGAATAGGCTTATCATCATCATCATCATCATGAGCTCTTGAGCTCATATACGTCCCCGTAAATATTTTAATCAAATAAATACAACTGCCACAGCCTCCGCGACTGAACGGTAATTCGGCTCTCGTTCTAGGGGTTATAGATTCAACCGTTCGTTCCGTTCCGGTCATTTAGAACACTAATTAAATTACGCTTATTGTTATACATTACAATTTAACTATTGATAATTTTACGATAAATTAAACACACTTAAACATTAAATTAACTACTTTTTAACTAACATCAGCTGTAACTAATAGAAATATAAAGAATCACGAGTATTCCCTGAAATGAAGGGTGGGCGGTTAGATGTGCCGGTGAGTGTATAAAAAAACGCTATTGCAACCACGGAGACAAATACAAAGAGGAGCTGCCCTAAGACGTTTTCTATATGATAGCGGGGGTCGCCATTGGGAGGGGGTGCGGGGAGATGAAGTTCTGCTAACCATCTAGCGGTCAATAGCAAAACTAGCTTTGCAGCTAGACACTAATGAACCGTACTTAATTTTGCTATTACACACAAGATGGTTCTGTTCGTTAGTTCGTTACGCTGTATAATGTTGCCAGGCAAGTGAAAAAACAAAAAAATCGGACCATTTTTTTTAAATTGATCTCTCTCTTTATTTTTGTATTATGTAGTCGTTTTTATTGTAGGATTACCTTATATGAGCAATTATGATATACAGGATGGCCCATTTAAATAGGTCAGTATGGGTAACTCTGAAACTATAAGACATAAAAAGATCTGTTCAATTTTGACACGGGATTTCACGTAAGTCCTTTATCATCATCATCACTACTTACTACCAAGTATAAGGAAACATCCTTGCCCAAAATGTGATATGTTGATGTCATGTATTCAATTATAAATGTTGAGTAAGTTCATCAATATTAACTGCGTTATGTAATTGTATGCTACAAAAATAAATATTTTATACAAATATATTTTTTTAGATTCCTGGCCACCCAGCTTACTATACAAAATATAAGAATGAATGAGCATGAATGAAACAGGTCATATAACCTTCTACAGTCAAGAAGTTATTCTACTTGGCGATAGATGGCGTTGCTATCGCTGAACTTTCTCGAAGGAATAAATTACGAGCATTAAAAAAATACATACGAGTGGAATTATGTCTTTTTTTTCGTTAAAAATAGTTGTATAACTCGTACTGTTGCACGATACAATACAGCATATAATTTTTGCGTCACTAATTTCAATTAAAATGGTTGTAATAAAACCAAGTCATATTCGTGTCGTATCCATAAAATCCAAAGTAATACTGACAGAAGCGACGCCTGGTGGTTAATAGCTAGTAGTAAGAGTACTTAGACCGCTATGCCCCGGGTCTAAGTTGCTTGTGGCACCTCCTCTTTGTATTTGTCTCCGTGATTCCAACTAATATAGAATCGCAAAATATTCTTACAATAAAAAAAATACCTAAATCAACAGCTGGCGCTAACGGCCAAAGGCCAGCTGTGGATGTGGGGCGCGAGTCCGCAGCAAGTGCGCGCCACGCACGCGCGGCGCTCGGCCTCCCCCTCCATGGACCCCCCCGTCGACCCGCACCTCGTGCCGCAACTGGTCGACACACACAACGTGCGCGGCAGAATCCTTCAGGTAATATGCGAATACTAGTCTCTGAGGATATAAAAGGAGAAACTTGGCTGTCTGACAGATCAACACAGATTATTGAATTACTGGGTCTAGAAACTTGAATTTGAACATTATGTTGTACATTATGTTCTTCGAACGTAGACAAGCGCTAAAAAGTTTTTTTTTAGTTATGCCTAAAGAGATGAAAAAGGGGGGTTGAAGTTTCTATGAAACTCTGTTATTTTAAATGACTACGCGGACGAATTAGCAGACCGAAAACTTGTTGCTACAATAACGGGCTAGTACACAGCAAGGCGCCCCCTCCATGTACCCCCTCCGTTTGATTCAAGTCTGCGTGTACTAAAAGGTCAAAAGTACCGCAACCTACACAACGTATACAAGAAAATTATTCAGCTTTATGTTATACTTTAATTGCTATACTGAGGCATCATTAGATCTGTAAACTGAAAATTTATTTTAGGTACCTATATTCTGAACTGCTGTATCTTAGTTAGTCAGTCATTTATAGGAAATGTTGAGAACACTCTGTCCTAACTTGCCACAGTTCATTATCGCAAAATCCTACGCCATTTGATCGTGGATCTTTTGTACTAAAAAAGAAATATGTACTTAGGTATTTGCGAAATATAATCGGTTCCATTTGCAGATGTCCGCGAGTTGGCATCACTCCTGTGTAATCAACAACGCTGGCTCCATGTATACTTGGGGTTTGAATTTCGATGGACAGCTCGGTAAGTTATTTTGCCTTGCCAACTTTACAAACAATGTTCTGTATTTGTATTGTTATGTACCATTAATGCGTACCATAGTATCTAGTATTAAACACTATATATAGTATGCTGTAATATAGTTAGAATATTTAAGTTTTATTTATTATTTTACAGGTAGTGGTGATAGAAAACAGATAACGGTTCCAACAGAAGTACGCATTCGCAACGACTTATACCAAGAGAGTGATAAAAACAGTGCCAAGACTCCTGACAAGGAGGTTGAAGACATGAAGACTGGCGCCATGGCGGCGTGCGGCGGCGACTTCACCATCTACATCGCTGATGACGGCAGAGTCTTCGCCGCCGGGAATATGCATACCAATGTAAGTTTTTTTTATCCATGTTGAAGCTGGAGCTTATAAAAAACCAGTGGAGAGGCTAGTGAAGTAGCCGCAATTTTATAAAGCTCTAAACCAAGCCAATTCAAATTTATTGTAAATTAAACAAAACAAAATATGTACAGTAGGTACCATATAAACATTCACAGACTAAAACTAATTAAAATAATTATAACACGAACACGATCCTCAGGTCAAGCCTATATTGTGAGGATCAGTCTTTCTGTGATCGAAGGGATCAGTAGGGAAAAACATGCAACAGAAAATTTTCACACAAATATTTCGGCTAACGTACAAGTTAACCAATAATGTGTGCTAATTAAAAACTAAGCTAATATTTAATAAACTAAAAATAAAAAGAAGTGCATAGAATTAGGTACCAAGCTTAAGGGGCTCCTCCACGCCAATGACCTTGAACGCTAGCGCCACTTCAATAAAAAAATCATAACTCCGAGAAAACAAAATATATCAAAAATCTGGTCGGTTATATTATTTCAAAGGTAGTGCTGTATTTTTAAAAATGACAAATTGAATAAAATGTGTTTAGTTGTAGTAACAGATAGTATAAGTGCAAATAACGGCCGTTTTAGCACTTTCGCTATCTGTAACTACAATTAACAACATTTTCATAAATTAATCAGTTCTAAAAATACTCAACGACCTTTAGAAAAATATAACCGACCGGATTTTTGATATATTTTGTTTTCTCAAAGTTATGATTTTTTATTGAAGTGGCGCTAGTGAGCAGCCAGGTAGCCCCTTAAGAGCCAATAATTCACCAATCCAGTAACGAATGCGCACCAATGGGCAAGGTCTCTAAGTAACTATGTTAAGAATGCTTTCGGTGTTTTGATAGGATTTTGCCAGTAATCATTTCTTAACATGTTCTTTGGCTTTAGAAGTAGGAAGGGAGCTCAGGTCACAATGCCTCAGAATCCTATTATACATATAGGGGAGCAAGAAAATAGCAAAAGAAGTTTTGATGGATCGGAAAAACAAATCTAAATATTCTCCTTTTCCGCAACTTTTCATACTCCGAAGACCTGAAAACAATACCACGCATCGCTTGAAAGCTGCGGTAAATATAAAATTGTGGCACGGTAAGCACAGAATCCTCCGAATATGAGCGGTTTCCTGAGCATAACCAACAGGACAGGCCGCTGCGCCCGCTCCAAGTCCAGCATGATTGTGGACCCAGCGCCGCCACCCCAAACTGTTATCTCGCATAGAGCCGTATAAACAAGCTACTTTGGGGTGGCACATTTTCGCAGCAGCCTCATGACAAATATGAGTTTCCTGGTTCGCTTAGCAGTTTGGAAAATATGGGACTTGTAAGAAAGATCCACAAGAACATACTTTTCTCCGACACGCTCGAAAATGTGATCATTACTGTAAAAAAACAGTACGCGAAGCGACTCATTTTTGGACGAAACATTGCCCCATACAAAACAGCGGCCGGCAATGTGCCCTCAAACGGCCTAGGCCGGCAAAGTAACTTTCGTTCAGAAATTTCAATGTTTTTGAGTCTATACTCTTCATAAGTTTTAATGTTCTAAATTCAAATTTTATATGAATCGTACACGACTCGTAGTAATTTGAGTTGGCTGTATGACACAGGCACAAAAAAAAAAAAAAAAAAGTGTACAATATGGCGGTTTGTTTGTAATTTTCGCCGCTTTTATTTTTATCGTACTATGTATTTATTTTGTTACTTATTTTTCATGATGGAGTTAACTAATCATTGAATTGGGGAAATATTATAACAATGCATGGTTCAAGAAATCTAAGTAGAACGTGATAAAGATTAGAACTTATAAGTTTAGTGCGATACAAGTAGACATCTAAATTCAAGGTAGTACCACAATATTTTTAGTATTTTGTAATTTCCTCGCATATTTCAGAGAAAAACACTATACAAGCCTCGGCCGCAATAACTCTTGCTGGACTCGTACACAATAAAAGTCCTCGCCTGCGCCTCGGACTGTAAATGTGCCCTCGTCCAGCAATAACAAATTTTGCGGCCGCGGCAGTAATGTACTATAGCAGTCACATTTCTTTAAATTTCTTTGCTGAGCGGACCAGTAAAAGTAGAGAATTCTCAGGGACAGATAAAATTAGATCTTTTAGGTCTTTTCATGAAATAGGTCACGTAAAATGATGTTACGCCTAAAGAAAAATTATTATATATATTTTTTTCTTTTTTTTTGTTAACGAATGACCAAATATCAAAAGACGCAAAACCTTAAGAGCTTTCATCCAAGACGGTCATACAGCTTTATCGCAAGCACATTTCTACACCAAGAGCCCATTTTAGGTTAGTGCGCTGCGGTCAAGGTTTTGGCTCTTGGTAGCCGACCACATAATAGATGGGGGACAAGCTGGAATAGTTAGCTCGAAGAGAAGCGTAGGATAAAGAGCAGAGAAAAGAAAGGAATGGGCATTTTGTTCAGCAATAAGAATAACTAAAAAAAATCTTACCTAATAAAAGTATATCTTATGTATTTCAAAGAAGTGGAAGGCCTTTGCCCAGCAGTAGCATCTTTTAGGCTAAATAATAACAATGTATTTCGTTTATAGGTCAGCTACGAAAAAGACAAAGGTCCTCGTGTGATAATGATGAAGACAACGAAACGCGTTATCAAAATACCGGCCAGCATGCAAGTCAAGGGTAACAACAAATTCATATTCCAACCAATCGACAGAGTTGATATTATGTTCCCATACGACGTTGAGGGCATCGAAAGAAAAAATATTGACCCTTGCCGGAACCCTCTCAACACATTAGAAGACTTCGACAACAAAACTTGGGCCGATGAAGTCATACTTCTCCTCAAACCCTGGATTAACGAAGAAAACTTATCGGCGAATCTCAATATGGCAGCTAAATTAGCGTATCATAACAAGACATACTCAGAATGCCTTAGTCTACTCTTAGATAATCTAGAAACTGAACCTCGGGACGAGCAACTATACCTCACTCACTCTTTTGATGAACTCCATCAAACTAATCATGCAGGAATTTCAACATCGAAAAGTCTTATATCAAAGAAAGACGAATTCAAAATTGCTGTAACTAACATAATGTCAAAGCGGATTAAAGATGTGTCATTAAGTATTTTAAATGAAGAGCCATTTCCCGCTGTTAATGTAAAGGTTTATGAATCATTGCCTTGTGGCTGCGATGAACTCAAATGTCTATCAAATAGTGTCACAAAGTCTGTAACCAACATTGCGGAAATAAATCTGTCGCTGGCAGCAGCTAATGTAATAGACAAATGCCTTAGTATGTTTCCTGTCGAACCGCAACTCTGGGAGTCCTGTATCCGCATTTCCAAAAACTTCTACCTTGAAAATAACTTATCGGTGGAAGAACTAGAAAATGTATTGCGTAGACACATGGAATCGAACGCTTCTACAATGGCATCTGCGGTTATGTATTCAAATGATTGCACTCAGTACAACCAAATTCTTTCGCCGAAGTTTTACCTGAATATGTGTAGTCAAGTTTTAGACACATGGGGTTGAGAATTTAACTTAGTTTTGGGATGAGGAATTGAGAAATGAATTTATGCTGAGTACAGGGAGCGGACATATCGACGTTGAAGCAACACTTTGTAATCTCAACGGCAACGGGTGAATAATACGTACACGTGTACCTTACTTTACATAAACTATTTTTTTTTTTATAACTTGAATGTGGAATATGGATTTATCATTTCATTTAAATATACAAAACTAACGTTCCTCTATGTTCCACAAACATTATGGAATACTCAACCACAAGTTACTATATTATCGAATAACCTTTCTGCGATGCGATCTTTATTTTGAACAAATGCTTAATGTAATGTACTACGCTTATTTTCTTGGCCTTATTTAACAAATAAATAATTATATAGTTGACTTATTAACGTTAAAAATTTGCTAACTTTCCATCATTTGTATAAGAATGAATAAAAATGTTAGTGTTTGTTTATTACTTTTTTGCTGTCATTATTCTAGTCATCACGAGTAGCTATTATTTTGTTTTTATGAATATTTTGTTATGAATTAATTTTGTTGTTTTGTGAACAGGAGTTTATTAACTGTAAATTTAAATAAAATAAATTAACTAGCATTATTATTTTATTTGATTCGAGCTTACAAATACGGATTACGGGAGCGTGTTATTCAATTACATTTCTCCACTGAAACAGCCCTGGTACACCTAGGTGAACTAATGTAAGTGGTCCATGTTAACTACAGAGCAACCTCTGGGCAGCATTCGGTAGCGAACCGAATCCTTCGAGTTATGAACCATATAGTATAGGTACCGATTTGATTTTGAATTTGTTGCGGTAATACGCAAAACAAACTCGTGCCCATTACCCCAGCAGGAAAGTACGTCCTAGGCTGAATTTAGTACAACTAGTTATTAGTGCGCATTATGCTGTAAATGTGCGCCAAATAAAAAATTTGTGCGCTTTATCGTTTTGGAAGAAAACAGAAAAAATAATTTCCGCTGGAGAAACGCTCTTCCAACAGGAAAATTCTAAAGTGATCGGAGAGAAATAAAGTATATGGGCAGATAGCTTACATTAGTGCATAAATGTGCGCCGAAAATAAAATTAGTGCGTCTTATGGTTCTAGAGATATAGCGTTTCCTGCTGGGGTAATGTTTTGTTGTTCAGTTTCTCAGTTGTACTAAATTCAGCCTATGACGCACTTTCCTGCTGGGGTAATGGACACGCAAAACTCGGCCACGCCTGCCGCATCTTTACATTGACGCAGAATCGAAGTGATTTTATTTACAAGTGAGAAGCGTATTTTTATTTTACTGTTATTGCCTGAAACGTACACAAATCGGTACAGACATCTGTAAAAAAGAAAGACGGCGCTAGTAGTCATACAAAATTGTATTTCAACCAATCATGACAGTTCTAAAATATGTCATTTTTGTCGATTTCACATATTCTGTGGTACCTAGTTCGTAGGTAGATATTGATATCATTATTCCTTGGCTATAACAGTATGGAATGTCGATGGGGTTATAGTGAAGACCACGCGTAATTAGGATAAATCAGGATCAATTTCGATACTGTATATTAGAAAAAAAAACCCGAGAAAAAGTAAAATAAAACCACTTTAGTTGTGTAATAGTTACTGTAGGTCTATTTACAAAAGAAATAAATATACATACATTATCAGAACATTTATATCAAACTTGCAGTAAATGCAAGATAAGGTCATATCGAACGGAATGAACTCGCCATTAACAAAAAAACATTCAGAAATAAAACTGCTACAAAATATAGACATTCATATCACGTAATATAGGTAATAAATACGGAGGAACAAGGGAGAGATGTCATTTCGAAGACGGTCTTCTGTTGCCAACTTGATGTTGACGTCATGAGGGGCGGGGCTTAATTGTGAATTGATGCACTTCACAAAATCGGTGAAAATCTGCCACCGCGTACTAATGACTTTATAATTAATGAGTATATATAATAATAGTTAGTAAACGGAATTATAAATAATGAATAGTTTATAATTCCGTTTTTGTGATTATTTACACTATTAAACTTGAATAAAATCATCTATTCAAGCAGTTGAAAAAAAAACATATCTCTTTAGTCTTACTTAGTAGCGAATAGAGAAACTATTACATCTTGATGTAATCAGTAATCTTGCTATTCACTGCTAGGAGGTAAACTAAAGTGGAAGAAATTGCCCCTGCGCGTCGGTAACTCTAACGCTGCACGCTAAACTTATACGTTAATCCTTAGCGGCAACTCGTCTCCCTTATTTCTCCGTCGTAATAAATAATGATTCCACTATCGATTCGGCATCTTTGCGATTTATGAAGAACGAGTGAGAAGTTTTTACAACACAACATGGATGTTTGATAGAAATTCGCTTTAGATTCATAGGATTCCTTACTCCGAAGTGGGACTGGTCGACCCCGCTCCGGCCTAACATACAGTACCCTAAGCGCTTAGAAGTTGATCGCCTTGCCGCAATACGCCATCAGGTTGGCCTCGCGCAACGCCTCGGCACATGTCTGCAAAAACATACCGGTTATTTCAATACGAACGACATACGAACATTTCGCTCATATCAAATATAACTGGAACCACAATGCATGTCAAAATAAAATATCTCGCCAGCACAATCAAAACACAAAACATTCACAAACAACACAACAATCACAAAACAAATAAACAAATAAACAATGAGGTAAAGTAACCCAGTTAAGGTTACAAGTTAACACTGACAACTGTGCGTTGAAATTAAAATACAATGAAGTTAAAAATTGAAAACCAAATGGCGCCACTGTTGAGTTTTCATAAAGATGTTGGATCTTCTTAGCGAGGCGATGGTAAGTCGAATTTTATAATATTGTAGCCCAGAATGTGTCCACTTGGACGGCGGATTGTGTGGCGTCCATCAACTCTTGCTGCGTGCAGGCGGCAGCGCACGCGGGACATGACGTCAGGTGGGCCGTCGTCTGTACTTCTCCGCACACACAGTTTGAGTCAGTATTATTGGAGAATCCCCACCTAGACACGCTGTCTTTACTCCGGCCGACCTGAGTCCGAAGTCTATTTAAAGACTTCCATCGGCCACTTTAACTGGGCCCCGTTTCACGAAGCAACAAGTTACAATTTTATATACATTGCGTAGCCAATTCGCCTAAATTGTAAACCCTTATCGTTTTCTCTAATCTTCTACGCAATGTACGTCGAATTGTACTTGTAACTTGTAGCTTCGTGAAACGGCCCCCTGATGTCCGGGTAGGAGATTCTAGATGGTGTAACAAAGGGGCTAGGAAGATGATGTTGTTGATGACGTTGAAGTTGATGTTGACACTCAACGGTGGCGCCAATAGGTTTTAGTTTTTGTCCCCAATGCAACACAGTTCAAGTGCAGACCGGTGGACTGTTATTGGAAACAGAATGTTGTAAAGTAATTCTTTTGAAACCTTTTTTAAGCTTCGGTCACAGAGCGGGAGCGGCGCTGTGTGACCGAAGCTTAATAGCATCTGTAGCCAAGTAGTAGAACAAATGGCTCTCGTTACAGAAGTTCTGGGTTCGAATCCCGGTGGGGATACTGTAGTCAAATAAAAATTGCTAGGTGTAATTCCCTAGTCTTGTTGTATTGAAGCTATTGGCCTCAATTCTGCCAGAAGACTTTACAATCTACACAATATAGTGACAGTAAGTACGCTTGTTATCTATGTAATCCCTTGTGTACAAGACGGAATAACGGTTATGCGTCGTCTGTGTAATGGCTAGGGCCGCAGTCTTCCGTCCGGAAGGCGCCACGTCCCAATGTGATTTCGAATTCATATGTACGTTAATTGTGAAGGAAAACCTCGTGAGGAAACCTGCACACTCTTGCTAAGAAATTCATAGGTTGTGTGTGAAGTCGGCCAACTTGCACTAATAATTCAGGGTAGGCTCGAGCCCCTCGGGGGGGACGTATATGAGCTGTTAATGATGATGAAGACAGAATCTTCTTCATCGTGTGGACCCTAGTGTCAGTGTTATAGATGGCTCGTGTAACGACTAGATAGTAGCCGGGACCAACGGCTTAACGTGCCTTCCGAAGCACGGAATCATCTTTCTTTTCGAACAATCAGGTGATTCAGCCTGCAAAGCCCTGACCAAACTGGGGAAAGTCTCACAAATATATTTTTGCACGACAGTGTCCCCACCGAGAATCGAACCCGGAACCTCCGTAATGAGCGGCGAAATCTCGACTACTCGGCCACGGAAGCCATTGAAGACGGATTTGTTTTGTAAGTGATGTAAGCGATACTGACGGGATGTGCGTGGCAGACCCGCGCCACGTCCTCGGCGGCCGCGCCGTACTCCTGCGCCAGCACCGCCTCGTTGATGAGCTCGCCACCGCCCTAAACGATAACAAACATTGTAAATTAATCTATTTTAGGGAATATAGTATCGACTAACAAACCGCCCGCGTTGTTGAATTTCTTCTGTTTCTAAAACAACAGCTGTAACTAACTAACTGCAGCTTCTATGAACGAGGAAAGGTATATGATACACTTATCGTTCTGAGCGATGATAGATGGTGCTGGTAATTTTGGCGGGTAGAGCTTGTCTAGGCCGAAATGACGCGCCTCACCACCGCATTTACACACACAATTATGTTGTTTTGGGTTTTAGTCTTTCTGAGATCGTAGTTCACGTAACAATCGACGCTCCCACACAGATGAAGTGTCGTTGTTAATATTGCACTCGCACATCAAAACAACTAAATAAGTCGGGGCGCGTCATTTCGAACTGGATAAGCTCTACCAAACTATTTTAATTTATTACCAAATTTTATCAAAATCGTCTCAGTAGTTTCGCCGTGAAAAATAGACAGAGTAAGAGCGATGACACAGTACATCCCAGCCGAATCCGAGAAAATCAGTCCGGGGCGTGGCCGTAGAATTAATTGTATGCAAGTTCGGGTTCGGATCATCATCAACATCAACGGCCCGCTGCAGTCCACTGCTGGACTATGAGCCTCCTCCACGTAAGTGGAGGGCTTTGCCATAATCTCCACGCTTGGCAGGCGGGTTGGAGATCGCAGGTTAAAAGGTTACTGTATCAGAGAGCGCTGCTGCCCGTTCCCTGTTCAATGTGTAGTCCCTAAGTCGCCTCTTACGACACCTACGGGAAGAGTAGGGGATGGTGACAAATGTATTCTACTCTGCCGTCACCACACGGCTAACTTATGTAATTGTAAACAATAAATTTATTTTAGAAAAAAGTGCTGAAGATAGTTTTTTCCGGTCGTTCTTCTCCACAGTAAGTACACTTGTAGTGAACGTGCCTACTAAAGATAAACTTTTTTGTCTATCGACGCCGCAAATTCTTTTTGTTAAATCTTCTTCGAATAAAGACATTTTTAACTTTATCTTCTAAACACTAAAATAAAGTAAATACAATAAAATGCAATACTCACAGGGCCAATGATATGTGTGCCGAGGATGACGTCGGTCTGTTTGTCGGAGAGCACCTTCACGAACCCGTCGGGCTCGCCGTTGGTTTTCGCGCGCGAATTCGCCAAGAACGGGAACTTGCCCACTTTGTAAGCCCTGCCCTGTAAATACGAGACAAATTGTTTATTATAATATGTTACTTTGAGGTTTTAATGATTGTTTTTTTTTATTCCGTTTCAATTATGGACGATACATATTGTTACGGTCTAGCAGTAGCAGCTAGCGCCATCTATCGACAGAGCCGGGAACTATCTAGATATCTCAAGACGCTCGAGAGCTATGTACGTAATACGTCTACTCGATACTAGATGGCGAAACGATTCCAGAAATTCGTCGTATTGTAGGACTGCATTAGTAGTTTCTGGAAGATTCTAGACCTGATTTCGGCGCGTATATAAGGCGGCCGGCTCTGCGCAAGTTCAGTTCAGTTTCGAGTGAGCTATCGGAGTGAAAACTTCAAAGCGATCAAGAGCGAAGAAACCTGCGACCTAAGCGATACCTACGGATTACGAGTGACTGCGAATTGGATTATAGTGTGATTTGCCCTGGAACCAGTTGTTCATCGCCGAATAAACCCTCGAATTACGTCATTGGTGTTTCAATCCAAATTACGAACCCTTGGCCGTAACAATATATTATACTACTTACAAAGCGAGAAAAACAAAAAGTTTAACGAAAGTTAGTGCAACAACTGCGAGAAGAGGAAGTGGCAATTATTAGCTGAAAAATTAGCAGTGTTGCCAACTAACTTCGTGCAGTGCCCTATTTTTTTTGCCTACGCTTTTATATCACACTGTACTTTTGTACTTACCTCTTTTTTCAGGTCTTCTTCGGCCTTGCCAACCCAACCGACTTCAGGAGTTGTGTAGATGACTGAAGGTATAGCGTCGTAGTTGAAATGTCCAGGAATGCCCTGTAATGTAAATTAAAAAAAAATGTAATAGCACAAATTTGAAATATGGCTAACTGGATACATTAGGAATGATTAGTTTAGTAGTATTTTTAGTAATTGTCCGTCCACGACTACGCCCGCGTGAAATACATATCCATGGAAATGAGAAGTTCTTCTAAAGTAAAATGTATAATTTAATTCAGAACAATGTGCCTTATGTAAATCAGTTCAGTTATTTGTGAGTAATTGGGTAACAAAAATTTTAAACATAGTCTTTATTTCATCGTGTGACGGCAAGCACCATCTATTGTCAAGTTTTTAAGCCGCCTAAATGACCTCTGCCATAGCTTTAGGACTACCATGAAGGCAGTAAACCAGGACAGTTTAAGGTGCCATCCGAAACACCGAGCAAGTGATAATCTGGTTAGAAAAGATCTGATGACATGAATTTTAAATTCAGTGGTACAGGCCGGGATACGAACGCAGGACCTTCGGAATGAAAGGCGAGCCTTCTACCGACTAGGCTATCACTGCTTTTTAGGAGTTTCAGTCTTTATATTTTTGTATTAGAATAGACATATCAACCTCCACAGACATCCATCCAGACTATCAGTCTCCATCAGACTTTGCTATAAAAACGCTTCCTTTGAATATCTCCTTAACGATTGGTCCTATCTCACTCAACTAGTAGCGTCCTAGACCTGAACTACATAGGATAATCTGAGGGCCTGTCAGCCAATGATGTAAATAATAAAATTATATAAATTTATCATTAACCTTGATACCTTCGACGCAAACAATGCCTTCGTCTTCAGCTTTATGGGCCAACATGGGACCGTGGATGACGTCACCAATAGCATAGATTCTGTAAATATTTAACAAGTTCTAAAATTAAATTATTAAATTGGTACATTTATTACTTTTGGACAGTCAGGTGATTTAGCCTGTCTGTCTAATCAATCAGCCTATTGCAGTTCACTGCTGGACGTAGGCCTCCCCAAGGGCACGCCAATGCGCACGATCACCCGCTTTCCTCATCCAGCCACCACCAGCGACCTTCCTCAGGTCATCAGTCCACCTGGCAGGGGGGCGTCCCACACTACGGGGTCGCCCTGCATTCGAGAGTCCTATCTAAACTGGGGATAGTTTCACAAAGTGAATGGTTCGGAGTTACAGTACGATTAAAAATAATGTGGAGCAATTAGAAGATGAATGTTGTCAGATTATCAAAACATAAAAGTTACATCTGCCTACTTAAATTTTAGCTGATTCGATTCATACACGCAACATTTTATTTCCCTCCGGGTAAGAAATTAGTACTAGTGACTTAGTAGATTGGATAATATGTTTAATTACCTATATTAAAATTCCTTTTCTCCGACACGCTCGAAAATGTGATCATTACTGCCAAAAAACAGTACGCGAAGTGACTCATTTTTGGACGAAACATTGCCTCATACAAAACAGCGGCCAGCAATGTGCCCTCAAACGGTAGGCCGTTTGAGGGCACATTGAACAAATCTACTTTGCCGGCCTAGGGGCCGGCAAAGTAGACTAGACTAGAGATTTCAATGTTTTTGAGTCTTTTTACAGCATACTCTTATGTTCTAAATTCAAATTGTATATGAATCGTGCACGAATCGTAGGGATTGGAGTTGGCTGTATGCTCCGTATGACACTCTGGCACAGAACAAAAAAAGAAAAGTGCGCAATATGACGGTTTGTAATTTTCATCTCTTAATTAAATCGAACTATTTTGTTACTTATTTTTCATGATGGAGTTACTAATCATTGAATTAGGGAAATATTACAACAATGAATGGTTCAAGTAGTCGAAGTAGAGGTTAAAGTGATAAAGGTTAGAACTTATAAGTTTAGTACGATACGTGTAGACATCTAAATCCAAGGTTCTTAAAAGGTATTTTTTTAGCGTTTTATAATTTCCTCGCGTATTTCAGAGAAAAGCACTATACAGGCCTCGGCCGCAATAACTCTTGCTGGACTCGTACACAATAAAAGTCCTCACCTGCGGCTCGGACTTTAAACGTGTCCTCATCCAACAATAACCAATTTTGCGGCCGCGGCAGTAATGTACTATTTTGCGATTTCGGAACAGTTCCAGAACAAAAGTTGTTGAGTTTCATGGGCCAAGTTACCCGAGAGGTTTTGTTTTATTTCACTAACATGTTGTACTAGCTGTTGCCCGCGACTTCGTCCGCGTGGAAATAGTTTTTGCCCGCCACGACCAAACTAAGGCAACTAACACACCCTGCTTGCGCATGTTGCCCTCTTCTCTTATCTTTATCTTTCTTTATCTCTATCTCATTCTCTATCTCTATCTTTATAATACTTATTGCAATAATAATTATGGTGAACTGAAGAAGTTTCCCCATTATAATTATTTATTTATTAAAGTTTACAGTCATTTTGTAATTAAAACTTATGAACTGTGATTTAAAAAAAGAAAAAAACTGATTTTGACTTTGACGACTGACTCTGACTTTGACATTGATTTTAACCTTGACTTTGACATTGTCTTTGTCTGATTTTGACTCTGACATTGACTGACTTTGACATTGACTTTGACTGACTCTGACTCTTGTCTTTGACTGACTTTGACTTTGACAGAAACAAACATTCGTACAAATATAAATTAAGGAGAAGCAACAGGCGGCCTTATCGATCTAAGCGATTTGTTCCAGGCAACCATTGGGCAAAAGAAAATCATTAAGAATATAAGGCGGGTGTGAAAAAACGAAGAATTTTCATATGTATATATATACTAATATTTATTTAAGTATACACTGTGAAACTTGCAATTTGGCCCACATACTTAAATTTTCATGTCTTCTATATTAGACTTAAAAAACAATGCCATTTTCGTAATTAATGTCCCCAAAAACCATAAAAACGACACCCATATTGATATTTAGACATTTCAACGCCACTGCGCCCCAATAGGCGATGATAGTATTTCACGTCCGCCATGAAGGATTTTAAAATCGTTATTGTTTTCGTAATCAGCGACCCGATAAACCATACAAATGATTTTCAGACTTTGTCACCCCATTTCCCCCTTTTAAGGGTTGAATTCTGAAAAAACCTGAAACATGTATTTATTCATTTATTGATAGGAGTACTCCTGTGAAGTTTCTAATAAAATGTGTAACTAATCTTGTTTCCCCATACAAACTTTGCACCCCCGTTTCAACCCTTTAGGAGGTGAATTTTGAAAAATCCTTTCTTAGTGCACCCCTAGACCTAAAATAATATTTAGATTTAGTTGTCATTTAGTCTAAGATTACGAATGGCAGCTACTGACCCGGGGATGGTGGTCTGGAACTTGTCGTTGACGGGCACGCGGCCCCGGTCGTCGAGCGCAAGCCCCACCTTGTCGTGGCCGAGCCCCGTGGTGTAGGGCCGCCGCCCGATCGAGATCAGCACCACGTCGCACTCCAACTGCAACGTGTAAGTATAACGCAGGTTTTAAGCCCGTAAATGCGTAGATTTTATTATATTTACGGAATCAATATTCTGTTATAGAATTGACGTAATGAAACCCAAAAATTGATTTATTTAAAAAATGATCGAATAAAGTTAGAGGGCAAAAAAGGTGTCTTATTTTCGTTTTTATGAATGGGCTTACTCTTGGCCATAATCAGGCCTGACTGGCAGACGAGATGAGACCGAGCGAGAGCTCGCCCAGAAAGTGCCTGTTCACACTTGCCTTAAAAGGATCCGAGTTATATGCAACTGGGAATATAGACGCCGGCAGAAAAGTGAAGTGTCCATATTTATGGGATAAACCAAAATTAACAACTGAAACTAGTTCAAGATGAAGGATTCAAGACCATTGCAGTGGTATATGATTGTGAATACGAAAATACAATAGTTGCAATACTTACGCTTTCTTTATTTCCGCCCTTCGCAGCCTCGACGTCCACTTTGACGACATTGCCTTCTTTCTTGACGCCCATGACCTTGGTGCCGGTCTTAAACTTCATGCCTTGCTTGACCATTATTTTCTGAAGAGTTTTAGCGACCTCACCGTCGATGCCAACACCTTAAACACACATAGACTATTTACTAAAGTATAGTAGGTATCTTAATGAGTTTAATTTAGTTCTATAAGATAATTTTATTATATGTACCTGTATATTCTTAAAGAAGACATTGGGAGCATGAGTGATTTTTTAGTTTAAATTAAACAAAACGTCGTTTTTAACGATAGTTGGCAAGGTGGTAGGTGTAGTCAAATCATAAACACGCTTTCAAGAAACATATTTAGTTCCAACATATGAAAAGCATGAAATGGAGTAGACATCTTGTTTATGGAAGTATTATGAGCATTAATACTGACGATAGAAGCATTTTTTTTATTGATTAAAATACTGGATGAAGATTATTGAGGATGAGTGTAACTGTCTGAAAAGTAATTCCGTGCACATTATTGCAACCCATTTATTGCTCCGGAAAATATGACGTTATATTTCGTAGTGTAACGATTCTTTAATTACTTTTACACGAGGGATTGTGACATCGGTCGCCGACCTTGGTAGCTTGAAACCTAATAAGAAAATATACTTGTCGAAGATACCTCCGATGGTGTCAAGGAACTCGATGGCGATGACCTCCGCGCCGAGCCGCTGATACACCGAGCCGAGCTCGAGCCCGATGACGCCGGCGCCGATCACCAGCATGCGCTTGGGCACCGACGGCAGCGACAGACCGCCTGAAGAGTCCACGATGTGCGTCAGATCGAACTGCATGTAAAGGCACAGAATACGTTTATGCGAGCGGAGACATTGTAAGGTAACTATGACGTCTTTTAGAAGATATTTATGGAGGATTCAATCTGATCAGGGCGAATAATGTTCTTTCTCTTATTTATCTTAACTTTAGGCCTGCGTACATACTTCTAGATTTTTGCTTAGATAAGAGATTGCCAGGTCTGACAGAAGACACAGTCCAATATACAGAATGAACTTATAACAGACATATTGATTTCTCATGATAACTAACGAAAATTACAGTTTTACAATATTATTAAATACAAAAAAGATGAGAAGAAACAAGAACTTCCTTCTTAACTTACTCATACTGAATTTCAGTAAACAAAACTTAATTTATTATAACTTTATAAAAAATAATACTGACTGTCACATTAGGGAATGGAGTGACTTCCGATCCAGTGGCAATAAGGATGTTTTTAGTGTTGATAGTCTCCACTCCCTTCTCACCCTGCACTTCCACTTTGTTTGGTGCTGCAATTGTCCCCACCCCTCGGACTAATTTTACCTGACATATCAAACATAGAAAGGTCAGTATTTTATTATCAATTTAACTCATAAATACTAATATAAGATGAAAATAAACACTTTTAGGTTAGGTTAGGTGTGTTATTAAGATGAAAATATAGCAATAACTAAAAAGGTTTTACACATGTATGTATTGTGGGGGACGTTTGCGAGGAGCGCAGACGGGTGATCTGCTCTATATTTAAGAACTATTTCACCCAAATTTACACATGGTTTCTCTGAAATATTACTGATAATGATACATTAGACTGTTTTGTTATGTTTTACAACTACTTGTAACACTGTTTGTTCAAGATGTCCAAGACAAAAATAATCTTATCATATAAGTCAAACTTACCTTATTTTTCTGGAACAACATTGCAATACCGCCAGTGAGCGCTTTCACAGAATTTCGTTTGTATTCCATAATTTTTTCGAAGTTGAAATTTACTTCACCCACTTCAATTCCTCGGTTTTTGAAATCATGTTTAGCCATATGGTATAGATGGGAGTTGTGCAGAAGCGCCTTAGAAGGAATGCAACCGACATTCAGGCATGTCCCACCCAGAGTTGGATCCTTTTCAACACAGATGGTCTGGTAGACACAAAAAATAATTACTCACTAGTTACTCGCTGGATTCTATTTGGATAGACTATTCAAAACAGTTTTGAATATTTTATATCTCAACAGATCAGAACATTTTATAAGATTTATTTACAGATTTTTTAATTATACAGATTTTTTACATTTCATAATTCCAGTTTGATAAATGAAGCATCTAGAATCAGAATACAAACATATGGGACTTTGCGGTTTTTGATTCTAGATGGTTCGAATGTGTTATGTGACATAATTAAATATTAATGTTTATAGACAGCAGTTCTTCCATGTTTATTGTGGAAATAAAACTATACCAATGGAATTCATGAATGATATTTCTATAACTTTAATTCTTTAAGAAAACAATATCGCAAATAAGTTTATATTGTCATTACCTTTAATCCAAGTTGGGCAGCTTTGATCGAAGCTACATAGCCACCAGGGCCTGATCCTATTACTACAAGGTCCGCATCATGCGTTGTAGCATATCCACGATTTGCTGTCAGCCGTAAGCTGCCATTCTGCAGCAAAATTATTATTTTTAAAGCATTTCATTATTAACAGGATATGAATTGCAACAAAGTAGTCTAACGACCCCCTGCCAGGTGGACTGATGACCTGAAGAAGGTTGCTGATGGTGGCTGGATGAGGAAAGCAGGTGATCATGCGCTTTGGTGTGCCCTTGGGGAGGCCTACGTCCAGCAGTGGACTGCAATAGGCTGATTGATTGGTCTAACAAAGCAAGTTAGGGTTAGTTAATACCACATGGACATAGGTCACAAAATTGAAAGGATTGTTGTAATTTTATTTATTAAGTCAGTAGTTTTGCTAAAATTGTGCACACCAACAGCTCTGCTCGCCACTTAAGCCATTAATCTAAAGTCATTCTCTATGTATTATTTATAAAAAGTAGAACTCAAGTAGACTTAAATATTAACAAATGTTTAAGAGGTAAGTATTTTTTAACTAGTTACCTTGTTAGGAGATAGTAAACTACAACCTGCATCGCATATAATATACATAATGTGAAATTGTTGCATTTTAAAGTGGAATAAATTATTAAGTTAGAGAGATACATAATAAATTAATGTTCTGATTCAGTAACAAATTGCTGATAAGATTTGCATTGATAACACAAATAGTCACATGCTTGAAGGTCAAATTGAATCACTAACTAGGTTTAGAAAAACAGAGAAAAACTAATTGGTTCCAGATAGGACATCGAAAAACTAGAGTAGTACCTATATAAATAATACACCAGGAACTCGGGAAATCATGTAAATATCAGATATTCAGGGTCAAAAAATTCTGCAACATGGTTTGCGCTGACATGGATTGCGTAACAAAATTTTAAATGTTTTTGGTACAGACAGATAAAGGATCTGCATTATAATTATTCTTACCACTAATGGCGACGAAGCCAGTTTCACTAACTTATAACTCATTCCTAAAGATTAAAATCGTCCGGGCTATAGAATAGAGGAAATTTATTAAAAATGTAACAATCGGTGGCGGCCATCCATATGAATGTCAAAGCAGTGTTGCCAAGTCTTTTTAGACTCAAGTCGCAATTTTTTTTTATCCAAGTAGCCTAAAGTCGCCAAATTTTTTTCAATGTAAAGTATCCTAAAATCGCTCGAATATTAGACAAGTAGCCTAAACCACTACAAAGCACCCCCTTTTTAGATACAAATACAGATATTTTAAATGTAACAGCGACGGCGCCTCCTCAACCTGAAAGTGTTCAAATAAAATACTTAGACATAATTTTTATATATATATTATTTAATAAAAACGAGATACCTAACGTACATATATTAAATTATGTATATCAAAATAAGGAACATTGGTTTCTTAGATCACTAAGCCATAAACTTTTTGTAATACTGGGTGGCACAAAAGTAATGACCCTATTTGGTTCAGCTACAACATCTATTCTAAATTAGAAAACTAGAAATAGTTTTTCATATATATATATATATATATATTTAGGCCATGAAATTTCATCGCATTACGATTTGAAGACTATGTCTCTTAAATGGTGACCTCCAGAGACTTAGTGAGAATATGGACTTAGTGAGGGACACTTTTCCAGGCCGTGTTATCTCTCGTTTCGGCGATTTACCTTGGCCTGCAAGATCACCCGATCTCACCTTCAGACCAGACCAGACTTCTTTCTTTGGGGCTATTTGAAATCTGTGGTTTATGTGAATAAGCCACAGACTCTCACAGCCCTAAAAGAAAACATTCATCAAGAAATAAGGAACATATTACAGGAAGTGTTACGTACGGCAAGTTATGATAAATGTCATAAATAGGGCTCAAATGTGCATCAACTCTGGAGGTCACCATTTAAGAGACATCGTTTTCAAATTGTAATGCGATGAAATTTCATGGCCTAAACATACATATATGAAAAACTATTTCTAGTTTTCTAATTTAGAATAGATATTGTAGCTGAACCAAATAGGGTCATTACTTTTGCACCACCCAGTATAAAACAAACTTTAAACTAAATAAAACGAATCAAGAAAAGGATATTCAAGGTTTAGTAATAATTATTGCTTGCTTCCATTTTTTATTTCACTATCATAAATATCTTTAAACTTACAAACAGTTGTTGAGATCTCGTTTAATTATATAATGTATATTAAAAATTACAAAAAATGACATTTTGTCTGTAATAACAGTCACTAATAAAAAATCAAGACAGCGTTCCATTCTTCCATTCCACGCATTTTTTAACTGATTGGAATTTAAGTTTGAAGTTGAAGCAGCCTGATTTCGCCCAATTTTTTTTTCGAGATAGCTTAAACGGCGACCAGTCGCCAATCGCAATTTTTTGGTCGCCACGGCACCCTTCAAAGTAGTCTAAATGGCGAAAAGTCGCCTAACTTGGCAGCACCACAAATGTGACATATTTTCTTTATAATTCCTCCTTTCTGGACAGACGATCTAAGTCCATACAGCCTAGTCTCTTTAATTCATCTGTTCCACTTTTAAAATAAGGCTGGGGCCAAGTCTTCAGTATTTAGTATTAAGGCCGAAGCCAAGTTTTCTTAGCCTATACCCTGATTTTTAATTAGATGGACCAAAGTGACAGCTGCAAAGGTAATTTTTTTTAATGTTGCCAGCTGAAGATCATTTTTTTTTTAAATGATTCCTGGCCTGGAAACTAGTCCTTTAGCCGAATACATTTATTTATTTTTGACACTAAACTTGTTCCTCCTCCTGTTGTTTGTTTGAAGTTCTAGTTAGTTCAGTTTTACTCACAGAGTACCTTGTAATATACGTTTTACTTCCACTTTCAAATCTTGTCCACTGTATTGATAATGTATTCAAAAAGAGCTTTGTAATATACTGGATTTTTTAATAGGTGATATGACATTACTCATTAAACTGACTTATTGAGCTAATTCGTTGTATCGTTGCAACAAGACGCCTGGATTTAAATTTACTTGTTGTTGTAATAACAAATATAGGTAGGCATACGTAATGTATTTTATAAATTTTCACATTTTAAGTAAATAGTTATATTGAACTGATTTATAGAAAACTTCTGTAACAAATATTTATGAGTTATATACTTAAAGTTAAAAAAGTTACACAAAAAATATTGCAACATAGTTAACTCCTGTGTGAGAGCACCTAATACTCTTGAATTAGCCGAATAGTACAATTACCCGCAGAATGTATAGAATAAACGTTAATAAAAATCTAAAGCTGTATCTATCGAAAAATTGAATCGTATTTAAAAATTTGGAGTGTGTGTGAGTGAGTGTGGCTACAGTCAACCAATCGTTCATGAACTAATTCATAGAATATTTTTAATAGAAGCAAAAAATTATTCATACAATTTTTGAACGAAGGGTAGATGGATCATGCTCCCCAACCGGCGCGTGCGTCATTCCGGTCATTCGTCCACTGAGCAAGTAAGTAATCATTCGTCTTTCCACTTCGCTCGCGATTGGTCGTACGAATATTCCTTACACTTTCAACGCCGACTGTCGTTATTACTTGTTGTTAAGTTTTGTTATTTTTTCCTTGTTACTTGTCACGTTACGTTGATTTGTTTGAATACAGTGAAATTTGATGAACTCTAAGTAAGATTAAAATTTTAAATTAAAAATAAATTTATCATACTGTTACAAGTCACTTACTCTTGGGCCCCGTTTCACGAAGCAACAAGTTACTAGTAACAAGTTACAATTTGATATACATTGCGTAGCCAATTCGCCTAAACTGTAAGCCGTTATCGTTTTATCTTGGTTTTATCTAATCTTCTACGCAATGTACGTCGAATTGTACTTTTAATTTGTAACTTGTAGCTTCGTGAAACGGCCCCTTGGTCTTTGGATCACTCAGGCTACATCACCATTTTTTATGTTGCGTTAAATGGTAACACTCCAAACGAAAAATCAGGGTTTACTTATTCTTTTTCTCAAATCCAGGAGGGTAAATTCATGTCAAATCCGGGTCTGTCAAGTCTCAAATAAGGTAAAATCCAGTTAATTCGGGCACGAATTTAAAATTAAATATCTTGAAGAGAGTTTCTAATAAATTCAAAAACATACCGTCTGATCGGTATTATTATCGGTGCAGAATAATGCGCATGCGATTTAAATGGGCATTAAATCGGTATTTCACGGTGTTCACAAAAAATATTTGTTATATCGGATATATATATCCTCGAACCCTGCTCCTACCCAGTTCCACCCATCGTGGTAACGCGACAGAAAACTTTTTATAAAACTTTGAATCAGGTCAGGGCACCCGATCGCAAAAGGAATTCCCGCGCTTTCTCAAATATGACATTAACCTTTGAAAAAAATGTTGCTACACATATTATACCATGTTAAACTATAGCAGTGGTCAAACTAACGTGACTACCGCGCGGGAATACTGCGAGTCTTCTACCAAAACAATAGAATATTTATGTTCATTACATCGTGTGTACCTAGGTCCTTCTGGCTTGTAAGCTATAAATCCCTTCAGTGACGAATAAACAATTTCTTATTTTCGTATTCAGAACAAACGTGACGCAACAGGAACGTTCTGGCATTATTTAAGACGTCGGAAGTCACGTCAGTCAGCTTGAGAAGCCTGCGAACCAGTGTTGCCATACAGTAGAGACTAAAAATCTGTACATCTCACAGAAAAATCTGTACAAAGTCCGTACGTACATATAAAAAGTTAAAAATTCCGAAAGAAATGTATACTATGAACGAAAGGTAACATGCGTTTTTTAGTGGTTTTCAACATACAAAATAACTTTTGTTAAGTTTTCTTGTCGTTCGAAATCAAACACTTCATAAATTTAAACGAAACAAATCTTCTTATCTTTCTCTCTGTTTTGTCTTAGTAAAACTCGATATCATGCTTTCTTTGTCTGTGGTAGTCGAAGTATCAGCAATTCCCCATTTCCCGCTTAGTGTGGCCAGCACCAAGTTAAAAAAAAATATCAAAGCTGATATATCAAAGTTGATTCGTAGTAGTTCTACTACGAAAATAAAAATGAAATAATGTAAATTAGATAGTAAATTATTATTTTAATAAAAGCGGATGAATGTTTATGCGTGTAGCTTACTAAAATATTGAAATATATATAAAAAAAAAACCGTACAAATATCCGTACGCAACTTTTATCCGTACAGAATGTTCATTTTCCGTACGTGTACGGACAAATCCGTACATATGGCAACACTGCTGCGAACATACTCGCGTGTCTTCTGCACGAGAAGTAGCATTTGCACAGAGCTCTACTTACGCACAAAGTATTTGGTTATTTTTTGAAATTGGCAACACCAAAATGCGCGCGCTTCGAAAAAGCGGAAGTTTTGTTTACACCAATCAAATCAAGCGAAGTAGAGTCGCGGACGGTCCCGAATCGTGCTTGTTGACGAGAACAGCCGTAAATCGATGTGAAAAAACGTTTTGAAGCAGGATTTTATTATTATTGTGAATTAAAAATTACTCTCACGTGGTTTTCATTTGCCGGTGAATTTGCGCGACTATTCAACTTATTGGCGGAAGAGATTTCTGCCTAAAGGTAAGCTAATTCAGTTATATTTATTTTTTGTTTACATCTCTACATTTTGTAGGATAGGTAGATTTTTTTTTGTAGTGTATCTACTACGTATTACAAGTGTTTTTTTTTTCTGTAAAGTATAATTTCTATGTCCCTTGCAGAAAAAAATATTATTATATATATTCTTTATTTTAAATAAAAAAGGACTTCGTACCTTATTTTATGTTATGAATTTACCTACTTGTAGTTTATATTTAGGTTGGGATTTTATGTTTTAAACTGGAAAAGTAGGTAGTTCGTTGAAAGTTATACAAATATTTATCAGATTTTTTTCCCTTTACCCAACATTTACCTACCTACTCGCACTAATAAGCTCAGACTTAGAATTTTTTTTTGCTGCTACTAAAACTAAAGTAAGAAGTGTCTAGAGAATTTCTAGACACGATAAAATAAAATTATCCCAATCTTCCCGAATAGATCCAAAGACTTTTATCTGTTTTATGTACAGGCACATTTGTTATTGCCATAAATACTTATAAATGAAGATTAAGTTAAATTACTTAGGTACTAATAGAGAATCAAGGTCACACCAACAGTCGCGTCGCGTGTTCGAGAATCCTAAATCTTGCAATCTATTCGCAAGCCGAAAAACCTTGGATAGACCAACGGACTCTGACATAATTATGTTACACTATATCTAGACATTTATCTTATATATTCAGGCTTCCCTCGGTGGTGACCTACGATAACACCAAGACAAGACCAAGACACATACCTAATTATACGTTCACAGACACGAACTTATTTTTACCTTCTTTTACATTAAGATAAAAAAAAAAACACATTCGGCCCCCTGAAGCACTGTTCACATTCATGTGGCATGGTGTGTATGTCGTGTTTATTCCTGCATTGTGATGACTGATGAACATTGTACCTAATGTAATGTAATACTTTCAACGATATAATTATGCTCTTGTAACAGCATTCTTAACTCATGTTTCTTGTGTCCTTTATCAAGGCAGTCATTAAAACTCTACATTACTTCTGTGTGATTGAATCGTCTGAATACATACAGATCATGAAGGACATTTTTGTATATGGCAGATATTGTAAATACTACTCACATTATTTAGGATATTTTTAATTATTCATATTCTAAATTCAAGTAATTTAAAAGATATATATATCTGTACTGAAAATCTATAACCTTTTTTTCTGCACGTACTCATATTCTCCTACCTGTCTATCTACCATACCAACCTTTACATATATTTCCCTAGGGTTAGGCTAGGCTGTGTGAATTTGTACTATAAAATCTCGGTATTATAATTATGCTATACCAGGTATTGTAGATGTAAGTTTTTAGTGGTCTTTTGCACTGATACAATATATCTAGTACACCGTGAAATTTACATCGTTTTGTTCCCGCCGTGTAGTGATAGTACCCGTCAAACTGAACAACATTTCATGAAAAAAAAAATTCCTGCGACAAAAAAATTTTTGGTCTCTCCATACAAAGTGAGGCTCCCGAGCGACCCATTTTGTATGGAGACTAAAAATTTTTTTGTCACTGGATTTTTTTTTTCGTGCAAAGTTGTTCAGTTTGACGGGTACTATCACTACACGGCGGGAACAAAACGATGTAAATTTCATGCTATATGTTGTTAGGACATCAAGCCTCCCAAAAAAAATAGCAATTCTAGATAAAATAATTTCTCACGAGTATTGAATTAACCTATCAGTCTTAGACCACTATATTTCATCTAAGCTATCAGTAAATAAACTACTAATCATAAACATAACCTACGTAAAGTTACCCGCCTTGCTATGTTGTTATGATGAAGCATTGCATTTCCCGAATATTATTGTCATACTACGGCTACGCTCGCGTTGTGTAAGATTTTCCCGTGGGAATAAGACTTTTTCCCGTAAAAAGTATCCTATGTGTTAATCCAGGGTACAAACTTTCTCTTCCCAGTAGTTTTTGCGTAAAAGAGTAACAAACACCCATCCATACATCCATACTTACAAACTTTCGCATTTATAATAATCAAATCAAAATCATTTATTGCCAGGATATTAGTAAAGGATAAGGATTCTCACTAAATACGACGCCCACCCAATGTACCAAGAATTTCTAAAATATACAAACAGGTCGACAAATTCCAAAACATTTCAATGTTTGTGTCTTTTGTTTGGATGCCGCAGCGGCCTCGTGCTTTTTTCAAAAACAAATTCCTATATCTTGTCTTGGGGTGAAATATCTGATTTGACACTATTATGTTTTCTTAAGTAGGACAGTGCTTTCTTTTTAAAACCAAAATCATGTTACTTAACTAAGACAGGACGTCTTTTTGTAGCATCCTATTTTTAAGTGCCTCGCTGTGGTTTTGTAATGTGACGCTAATCTTTGTAAAGGTCGGCGGGTCATGCTCGACTTTGTTGACAGTCCGTTCAGTCGAGGTATAAGCCGTTTAAGACGCTGGCCGTATCAGTTATAGTACTACCTATAATACTAATAGTTTACCTGCGCAGTAGGACAGGTAATCCTGTTAGGTGGCCGTGACACGTTGCCCGGCTTCTGCTCGAGTTGTGGACACGGTAGAGGCGTCAGCTCAGTACTTGTCCCGCATCCGTGCCCGCGATGATGTGCGACGCGAGACCTCGTAAAACAGCGCCCGCTATACAAGAGAAGCTCGCCATCTATGAAAACGGTATATCAATAGCATCTCACACGAACACCGTAACTTGAATCACTTGCCAATTAATGCTTACGGTATCTAATTGAATCACTCATAAGTTCATAACATGCGTAGCACTGGTCCACCTCTACCCTTGTAGCTGTGGTCCACCCATAATGCGTGGTCTCGGTGCGCGGTGGTAGTTATTCACCACGGCTAGTTGTCATTTGGCACACGTAGTAATAGGGCAGGTTAGACAAAAGCACTTGTACCTGCCTACACCGCTTTCACGCCTCATGATTGCGATGTATGATCGGAGTGACATACTCGCAGCGAGACTGGTGGACACTTGATATTCCTTTGTCAGGTCCACCGCGCTTTCATTAAATAGATAAGTTTGCATTCCACAGATTTAATTTTCACTATGCGCAGTTTATTTTAGAACAATCATATTATTAGTTACTGTCATATGAGAATTTATTAAACTTCCATCCTACTCTTATCATTTTCGAGTCGAAAATTTCGACAAACCTAGATACCAAGCTATCCTTTATGAATACAAATTGAACAACCATAGAAATAATTGTACCTTTAAAATGTACTGGTCGTCCTCAAAAAGTGTGATTAGTGAACCTTTGATAAAGGTTAACTGGCCAGCACAAAATATTTAATGTTTATCATTCCACGTGCATTTGGAGTACTTTCAATACAATACAAATATTCCGTTCGCTTTGTTTTTTGTCGACAATGACTCGTTGTTATTAGTACATCAGTAGTACGACTGTGAACTAGGAGATTAGACCCGCTTTATGCTGTACCGTCATGCTGTTACACTGAATTCTTTATCTCGACAACAACGTTTATCATTCAATGAGCACGCTCGTCTCTACTCTATAGTGGCTCAAGTCCGCGCCTGCTATACTACCACTCTGGTAGAAATAGCGATTAGGTCCATAAAACAAAAATCTATAGTGGCAGTTACACACTTACATCCTACCACCTACCAGTATGTCATTGAGTAAAAATTGCGTCACCAAGAGATCATTGCAATAAATTAGAGAAAAATACTTCACATCGTATAATTCGACTCTACATTTTTAGTAATTATACCTATGCAATTTATTCCGTCATTAGTGTTTTATGAACGTTGCATTTGAGTGACGACACTGAACATTATTTTTGTTTAAAAATTAATTTTAAAGCGAGAATAATGATACTACAAGCAACAATGCGGACACTACGGTATCTTTTGTGCATCGCATAACAATGTGTCGGTGCATTTAGTATGCAGCGCGAGACATTTGGCACGGGAGTTGGACAAAAGGGACCGGGATCGACTGAGGATAAGCTTTCCGCCATGGGTGGCGAGCTCCCGCCAATCTAGACTAACGATAAAACTAACGTTATGCTTAATTTATTTTAAAACTATGCATATAAGTCTCCCTATAGACCAGAGGATTGAGGTATTCTAGGGAATGTAGACCACTATAAATTCCAGCCACGGGATGTGGAAAGCCTACGAAGCATACCTTATGACAAGGCCATAAACTATAACAGCTAGATTAGGAGCCTTTGCGTAATGATTAGTAATGAAGATGATGACTCATTTTACTGTCCAAAGTCCAGATACGTATTAAATTCTTCACATAAACTTGCCTAAGGTGATAACAGCACGGCAGCTGTTGGACATGATTTACTGCTAGTGTACCGTAAACAGTTTGCCGTATTCTTGTGTTATTGGAGAGCGAGGAAGTCGGCTACAGAAATATCTCGCGATTGTTCAATTTGTGGAAGTTTATTTCCACATCTGGCCGCAGTGGCCGCATTGGAAATGGAACTGTTTGCTGAACAACACACATAACTATATAACTTATTACCTACCTAGCTTTGCAAGTCATGTTTAGTTAGGCGGATATAGAGCTAACTGTAATTAACTTTCCCAAATTTCCTTTCATATAAGGCACTCATAAAAATGCAATGGTCGGTCTATTTTCTTTAATATATGCTTGAGTGTCATTCTGTTCCATGTGTGAAACATTGTGCATACATCTATTCTCATCAATATTCATGAATACAACACAGTAAAAAAAGGGTTCAAATATTGATCGGTTTGTTACGCGTACTGTCCTTTGTACGATAGGATATAGAGCTAAGACAGTAGCGATGAAAATAAAACTGCTATGCTAATTGTAAATTAATAATAATAAATAAAGTTCAAACGGAATAAAAAATTACATGTGCTGTACTATATTGCTGATCCAACACGTGCGGTCAGCATATGGCGGCCAATATTGTTACATTTTCGACTCTATCACCATTTAGACAAGTAAATTCAGCATTGACGATAAAATATTTTACAATATTCCATCTTGCGTCGACGGTCGATAAATATTTTAAACGGTTCGTTCTTTTGATAAACAATCCTACGAGTAAAAGTTAAACAAACTTTGAGCGATGGTAATGACATGAACATAGAGTACAACAACATAAGAAAGTTAAAGTAATGAGGAGACAATATCTACAAATAGCATCTTCTTATGAAAGTGGCGGAATTGTCGTCTTGCGACACGGCCATTACGCATTTGTCGTAATTTCTTACGAGAGCAGCGCGGAGCGAACCTGCTGGATATAAAGACATCACTTTGGAACACTTACAACCGGCTATTTCTTGTTATTTATTACAGCATAGCCGCAGTTTAACATAGAACAAAAATTAACGATATTGTCTTATTTACTTCCTTTGTTCTTACTCCTAACGCAGTCTGTTCTGTTGTTCCCCCTTAATTTATGATTTCAATTAAGATCTAAGATAAATGTCCATATTCGTGAATAAGAAATATGCATATGGAAAATAGTGTATTAACTTAAGGTAGAATTATGAACTGACAGAAATATTCGTCTCGAATAGAGGACCAGAATTTTAGAACTGCTTTGTCAACTTATTAATCTGATACTAGGGTTTGTCAGGTCGGCCGTCGACCTTGCAACCCACACGTATGATTGATGATATTAAAAAAATGCAGAAGATGCAGCGCCTGTTTTTTAGGCTAGTTCTTCTCCATAGAGGACGCAGTCGGATGTATTTTGATCTTGCCAAATAAGTATGACGAAACAAAGTGATGTAAACAGATTTTAACTCTTTGCTGCGAGGAGGTCTAAATTCTTTGGATGTAAACATCTAAATGTGTCAAGATTCTCCGTCTCAGGGGGTTAGATTGGAATCGTTCTTCCTTTGATAGAAAACCGCATTTGAGCTTAAATTCGACAAACGTAAATAGAATCACTGATATAAAAATTTCACAACAGTCTCTATTTCGCTAGAATTGTCATTCAGCAGTCGTGTTACGCGCAGCGGCACGGGTTATGGATCGTAAACAGTACGTACGTACGGCTGCGGCTGCGGTCGATGCGTCGAACGAAAGCGAAAGTGCAATCGACTATGGCGCCAACGCTTTGATCCTAGCTAAGCTAGGATGCTTTGTCCAGCTCTAAGGCTTTATTATGGACCATAACCTAACTCAGGGCTTTGTGATGGACCATTAAGTAAATATAAAAACAAACTACAATTTTGGTAGTTTTCAGTAAGCAAAGGGCCTATGTACGATATAAACAATATAAACAGTTTGAGTAACGAGTTACATTTCATGATTCGTTTGAGTTTTAGCCACTGATAATATAATAGAGTCTTACAATCTTGAGCGCTATAATAATTCTATTTTCGGTTTGTTACGATACTACCGTTTTTCGGCTTCAGGGTGGAAGGGCGTATAAAAAAAAGGATTTGCATAAATATATAAGTTAATATTCATTTCATGTCATGCGGCGATAAAATATTATGTCAGCAAAAATATGTTAGGTATATGTTTAAAATTGAATAGAGTAAGATTAATAATGACTTGGATAGGGTCGGTGATTGGGCCAAAAAGAATTCACTCGTCCTTAATCCTTCCAAATCTAAATTTTTAATTTTAGGAACTAAGAACCAAATAAATACTATTGGCCTCAATGTACCTAAAGTTGCTATCATGGGTAATCCAATTCAGTTAGTCCACGAAGCCCGTAATCTAGGACTTGTATTCGACAGCCAGTTGCGCTTTGAGACTATTCATATAACGAATGTGGTTCGCAACTGCTTTTATAGACTTAAAGTGTAATATCGTATAAGGCCATTCATTAGTACGGATCTCCGCATTCAACTTTGCGAATCACCGGTACTCTCCAAGCTTAATTACTGTCTCACTGTCTATGTTCCTTGTTTGTTTAAAAAATCCCATACCCTCATTCAGAGAGTTCAGAACGCTTGTGCTCGATTTTGTTTCCCTATTCCTCCTAGATCCCATATAACTCCTTTCCTTAACAATTCTGGTCTCCTAAATATGCAAAATCGGCTAACACTATTTTACGCATCTCAACTCCACGATATTATTAGTACCAAAAAGCCAAGTTATTTATTCAACAAGTTGTTATGGCGTTATTCTTATCACAGGTGTACACCGTATGGTAGCGGTTTTAAGTGTCCCACAGCATCGTACTGCCACTTTTCGGGGAGGTTTCAGCTACCGTGCTTCCAAATGCTGGAATGATATCCCGCCGCCCATTCGGAACATCAAATCAAAATGGAACTTCAAAAAACTTTATAGAGAATTTTTACTTGCTCAACAAAAGTCCATTTCGTAAGCACTAAAGGAATATGCGTTAGACTGATAACTTCCCCAAAAATTAGTTTTAATGTTTACTTTAAGGCAAAATGCAATAGTAACTTTCTGTTTTATTGATTTTAATTCTGCAATTGTGTTTCTATTTCTTCATTTTTTATATTTAATTTGTTTAATATCTGGCGCGTAACTTAGAACTCTAGTGCTTGCTGAAAATCAGTGTTACAAGAACTTGTGCTTGAGTACTTGTAACAAATGCTGAGCCCAGTACTTTTCATTGCACGATGTAAACTTTTATCATCATTATTTGTGTGTACTTTTTTTCCATTGTGTGACGAATAAATTATTTTCTTTCTTTCTAATAGCTTCATTATGAAAAAGTAATTACGAAAAGAAAGCCCGTTTCTTTTCAACTAATTTTTTTTCTTGCTAAATAAATTATTTTTTGATGAAGTGAGCTGTATCTTTTTTTTATAAGAGCTACTTAAATAAGACAGGGGTGCGCCAGAGCGTGATATAAAAAAGTCCTTGAGCACGCTGTGATACTCGTGTGAAGTAACCAAAATCTCAAGTGTTTTGTTTCAATACTGCAGCGCATTGTTCGTAAGACAAAGGAATTCAGCCTACATTTGTTGGTTATTGTATTGCATCGGTGTAAATGCGTAATGTTCGTACGCAACGCAAGCTTGGGCGAGCTTGGGCGGGCGGCAGCAAGTAGGGCGCGACGCGAAAGCTTCATCTACGCTACGTCTGTCGCGAGGGGTCATCGCCCTCGGAGCCCTGCCCCTGAACGCACCCTGAGGGTTGTCCCGACTAATGTTATCGATAACGTTTGCAAAAACATATCCTATAGGTTAAACGGTGTTTTAACGAAATCTGGGTCGTGACTGACAGGTAAACGGTCTAACTTGCCCTTTTGTTGGTAATCGATAAAGAAAGTATTTTTTTTGTTTTGTTTCACTATAAATGGAGTAATACACAGTCCGGTAAATTATTAAAATATTGGCTGCTTAATGCAACTGTGCTTAAAAGTGTACCTAAAATATTACATTGATTGTATTCTTTCTAAAGCCATTCAGTATGCTTTTTTAGGGTTCCGTAATCAAAAAGGAACCCTTATAGTTTCGCCATGTCCGTCTGTCTGTCTATCCGTCCGCGGCTTAGCTCAGAGGCTCTTAAGTACTAGAAGGCTGTAATTTGCCTTGCATATACATACATATTAATCATGCCGACAAAGCTGAAGAATAAAATCTTAAAATAATTTTTGATGAATGTTAACTGTCTTAAACAGGTAGGGACCTAAGTAGTATTGGACAACAACAAATTTGCGTGGCCCGACACGTGCTTGGCCAGTTATTTCTGTTGATATACTTTTTGGTATAAGCTCCAAGGTTGTATTACTTCTTAATTTTAAAGAAAAACTAATTCAAAATTATATTAAATAAATAAATAGGTCAATTGATCTAATCTTATCGCAATTCTACTTTATAGTAAAAAACAGAACACAAAATATACTGCTATTTAGTGCGGTGTACGTCTTTATAAACCACCTATTGTATTATTGTTATAGGGGATTTATATGTATGTATTCAAAAGTGCAAAAGTGAATACCCATGTCATAGAATCAGTATTCAATGAGAGCTTGTTTATTCCTTGGTCTCAGAAAAAAAAATACATAATTTATTTACCCATTGTCCTTGGTTGCCGAATTCTTTACAACCTATCTTTTGCTATTACTATAAAAATATTGTTTGTGTAACTTTGCACCCTTTATTTCGTCACACAGCGGAAGGCATCCCCGGTCTATAATAGTAGTACGGCGCCGGTGTACAAAGCACGAACAACTGAATGAATGCACTTTCCTAGCTCGACTCCACTGAAATCCAAGCATTCCAGAAAATTAAAAGGCCTTCCGCAGAGACCTGTCCATGAAATTCACACATGTACCCGAGTTGGGGAGTCACTATTATTTTACTCGACATGGCAAAATTGGTAGCGAAGTCATAAACAAACCTGTTTTATAACTTTGGCAAGATATTATTGTCATTTTGTCGAATAGCATCACATCAACAGGGAATTAACATTTTATCCTCACTACGTAAATTACTTGCTAGGTATAAATGTGTTATGCATTTTGAGTGGATGTTACATTTTACAGCATTACACATAAATTGATTTTTATTTAATTCAAAAAATTCAGATATTTTAATTTTATTTTATTTTACTTTATTTGGGAAGTTAACAGAAAAAAACATACAATCCTAAGTGCTAATATCAAACTTTCACATGTTTTATGCAAATCGTGTAACGTCTGCGCATATATTGGCTTAATTATTTATGTCTTATTCATTATTGTGTACAGAAAGGAGCAGTCAAGGGGAATGCTTATCGAACGTTTGTCCGAACGTGATATAAGAACCAATATTTGTATCGATAACACAACATGAGCGCTTTAATCTATCTAATCTCTATTACGCAAAGCGACTTTGACTTCGGCTAGTCAGCAGACTTTTATGACTACTTAGGTAAAATTATTGAACTGTCTTGTGGGATTCCATTATCATACCATGCATGCAATATTGTGTATTTTATTTTGACTCTCGTATTTTCATTTATTTTAGCTGTCGTAAATTGGTCACGTGGCAGCTAGAGCTGTAGGTGTTATCGAATTGTGAATGTTAAATGTTATAGGGCTTTTAGGTCGTACCTCGTTACCTAGGTATAAAACTATAAGTACTCCATAGTATGTGCTAGCCGTACCCATACCAGCTGCGTGGTTGACCTCGATCACAACCCACTGGAGTGACAGGCAACCAGTCATACTAGTCCTGCTGGCAACCTGGTCAAATAGCAATTTGAATAGCAAAACTCTGAATTCCATGATCAGCATGTGGGCACCCTGGCAACGAAATAGTTGCTCAGGCCTTTGTAGTACTCAAACTTACGCAGGTAAAGAATTTGTACCTATCTTTGATGCAGTACACAATACAAACTACAAACGCGCACCTGCCCTGCCCATTCAAACAAAAAATAGGGTGCGTACAGTTGTAATGACGACAAATACTGTTTTAAAGTACATTATATTTTATCAAACGTTCTATTTGACAACAAGGTCCTACTCTAGGCATTATAACTGTTTAAATATAAATCTTTATTACTTCACTTGTTTCATATATTTGTCCATGAACGAGCTTATTCAAATTTAGATCTTGATAAATTTAAAATATGCAAATTACTCTTAGTGTCCGAGGGCTCTATTCTTTTTGATCTTTTTAAATCCCTTTACGAGTGTTGTCCAGTATGTCCACTATTACAGTTGTGTGCCTCGTGATATAGGAGATCGCACCGTATCGCTGTCACTCAGTAATTGCAATTAGCGTCCTTGCGATTGTATTATGAGGGATGCTCCCTCAACCCTTCTAGTCACACCCTAGCAAGTTTCGATCGGACAATAATCTCTACTGACATGCTTTAATTTGAAGTTTGTACAAAAAGAGCACATTGTATGTGCATATTAAAAGGTTCATAATATAGGTAATATGTAGAGAACATCTTATTTTTTTTGGTTCCATGCATTTTTAAAAGCCTTTTTGCATTAGAAATAGAAATATTAACCAACTGTTTGCAACCTGCGGTTATTTGAAAATGATACCCGGCCTTAGTAAATATTCTCCCACATTGAATGTAGTAACTTGAACAGATTCCAACTTAAAAATATTATAGTCATCCAACAATTGAAAAAATTAAATAAAATGAAGGCTGCATAAAGTATGACCTTAAAATAATTCACCGTGTTTTTTTTATTCATCAAAACGTGATATCTGTAATTTTGGTAACCTGTTTTCTGCCTGGCAATACTCCATATGTCAGAATTCCACGGAATTAAAAATCAAGGTATAGGGGTAAATATTTTTTTCATTCTCCAAACTTTCTTTCGTAAGTCCTATTCCACTGTACTATTAAAACAATAAAGTTCTATTAGTTTTATTGGTCTTATTAAGGCTATACTCGTAAGTGCAGCCGGTCTATGCATCTTGTTTGGTCGAATTATTTGACCTCTCGCAATGAGGCACACGGGAAAGTGTATAGTTATGGCTGACATGTCCTACTGTTCATGACTGTCATCAAGTGTAATAAGTGATATGTGCACGCCCGCATGAGGAAGTGGCTTATTGATTGAGGGACCCGTCAGCGGGGGATTCATTCAGCGATGATTGTCGACGTCAACACTTCTGAGAGCATGACTACGAGATGACTACAGATTTAGATGGGACATTTATTGTAGGACTTACACACGAGGAAGCGGACCGTTTGCGCGACATTATCATATTTCTGTCACGCCGTTTTGTTGGTGTTACGACCGTTTTTGTTCTTTTACGTTACAATGAAATTATGGAGCGTGGCGATAATAATATTATTGTTTGTGAAACGTTGTTGCGATACGACGCGACTAACAATCCGCTACACACATGAAAAAGACAACGACAGAACGCCTTTAACTTTATAAATAAAATACATTATTATGATAATGGCTATGTATAATTTGATATTTTATATCCTCCATTCTCTATAGCTTTTTTCTTGCTCAGTAGAGTTCCTATAAATTTTATAATTTTCCTTTCAGTCTATTTAACATTTTATTCTGGTGCGTGTCAGAACGATATGAGCCGCCGCCGCCGCCATGCTTTTAGTTTAAAATTTCTAAAGTGATTTTCTAAAACGTTCCCCATCCATTTATAATTTATGGGTTATAAACATCCGACCCTACCACTGCACGCGCCTAGGGAATCACGTATCTCCCCATATCTATCTCATACCATTTTCTTTTGTGGCATATAAATCCTTCTTTTTATTGTCTTTATAGTCACGCCTGTTTCGTAATAATTACCCAAATCGTTAACTCGAACAAATACCCATGAAACAGTGCAATAACGGCTGAACATGCTGATTGAAGCTCAACCTCAATTTTAAGAATGGATCTCGTTCGCTACATCACATCGTGCGTAAACTATTCCGAGATAAAGTTAAAACTGGGTCGAGGTACTAACCGGGCGAAACGATTTTAGTTCTGTAGGTGAAGTGAAACAACGATAAGAACATTTCGTTAAAAATACCGCAAACATACTTTGTGATTTAATGAAAGCTGAGTTTGAAATATACGTCCCTTACTCCTAAATGATTTTATTTGCACAATATAACATGTAAAAAATATTGTTACGCTTTTCAGAAAAGTCATATCATATTCTATCATATCATAAGAAATTATTTTTTCTTACTTAATTTTACAATTAAATAAATTGCGCTTGAAAGTAGAAAGTTAAAAATTATTTAATAATATTATTTTTTGACTTACTTGTCAGTATCGATTCTTTGAAAGTTTATCTATTCCTTATATTGTTCCCTCTAGTTTAGTTTTTCAAAACTTGCTAGGTTTAAATTTGTTCAGAAAGTTACGTGATCTTTGATTCAGACTGAATACACCTTTACAAACGGGAACATCAAAGCATTTGAGTAGGTACACCTTAGTTCAGCACCACACTTAATTAGGAAGGCAGTGGTACTTAAAGGCTTGCGGTTTAATTGCACACAACCACATGACATGAAAGGCACCGCCGATTGCATTGGCATTCCCACCCGAAGGTTTTAAATCCTTAAATTGTTAAGTTATTTGGAATGTAAGGTACATTAATCTAATAACGATCGTATAATTGATTGGACTTTATATGGCTTTACTATGTAGGAACATGTTGACGGTGATGTAAGGACCACCGACGACGACGTAACGTGTCGCTTTAGTCGCTAATAAAATTAAAAGCTCGGGTGGCGATTAATCAAGTTTGTTAGGGATGATAGTTAGTTATAGTAACTAATAGTTAGTTACCCCTTTGTTTATTTTGATACTCCATGAAAATACTTATAAACTTTTTCTAAATGCATTCGAATTGAGAATTTAAAGCCACTCCACATTTGTTACAATAAATAAACAAGTCTATAGAGAGATCATTAGTGAAATAACAATAACTGAGAGCAACAAACAAAGCTATTGTTTGTGTATATTTAAACGCTTTTCTTTCAAGCGATGTTTTATAACAACTGCAATGAGCAAGAGTAAATCCTCTATTATGTTGTTCATATCCGTTAAATTACCTTTTCCTTTGCCTTTTTCTGTTTATTTGAATACTATTAAACATTATGTTGATTTTTATTGTTGTATTATTATGAGTCGCATGTCTCGAAATTATCTTCCAACAATAACTATATGTAAAAATCTTTATCTCAACTACCTTTGCCTGAGATGAGACTTCTTATGAAGTCTCTTGAATAGGAAATTATGTCGTAAGAGCTTTGAATAACGCTGGGAGAACTGGAAGGAAAATTCCCGACAAACTTGTCAAACAAATCCTCTCTTCTTGAAAAGCAGGCGGCATACTCGTTAGTGCAGGCTTATGCGTCTTACATGCGCAGTTTTCCTTTTACCTTAATAACAAAATGTAATTTCAAGTGCCTTAATCACGAAAAACATAACTGGGTTTATTGTTTGCTAACACGTTACGACTTGCGAGCTGTGTAGGCTAGATTATGTCTGGATTTAACGAGCTGGCAGCCTTAGACGCGAATGACGTCAATTGTTTGAGCAAATGAACACGGCAGCCTTGGGAAGGCAATACGGATAGATGGAGAGCTAAAAATATCCGTAGGTCAGGGGTCAGTCGATGCTATCGCGTTGAATCTGAAGAGTAACTGCGTAGGCAGCCAGTACCTATCTAGTATCTACTAATGGCTTCCAGCATCATAGAGAGGTTTCGCAACAAAATATTGATTATATTATTAAAAGAGAACTTTTGATGATAGGCGCAGAGCATATTTTATTAGCTTTGTAGATGTATATCTCGCAATAGAATAAAATAAATAAATAAATAAGAATTTAAAACATGTAATAGACTCTTAAATATAAATTTTCCCCTCTTACTGAGCCTCTTTTATCGCCACTAGTATTTCAGTGTCTAAATATTTGGAAACATACTTTGCAGACCTTATCTACTCACTAATAATCCAACAAAGATAAAAGAATTAAAAAACTACGTCTTGTGTAGCAACGTATATTTATCAGATATTATATTGCTTAAATTCTCAGGTACTTAGAAAAAATTATTCGATATTCTTACGTTATTGCGTGTTCCTTGGGTCCTTGAGACCTTGAAAGGAATCTGCCCTCAAGTACACGCAAGGGCGACCTTCGCAGAGATCGGTTCAATACTAACGACCCGAGAACTTCAGACCCTTTCAAGGTTATACATCTAGACATTTTGTTTACAAATATATTTTATCGTCTAAACCACCTTCTCCCTGTTTTATGGTAACGATTATAAGCTTCTGAAGCGATCTTAAAGATGTTTGTTTATTTCTGCGATCGACCAGAGGTATTAATGTTGCAGCTTATGGTATCTAGGCGTAAATAAAGTAAGGTGGTACTTTTATCGACGTATAGGCTATTTTATGGATATTTTTTTTGCTTTACGACCTTTATATAAAAGCTCTTGCCTACTTGTTTGCTGTACGTGTCGTGGGTCGTGTCTTTAAATATTGAAAGTAGAGAAAACTAATTGGACATTAGAATAAGTTTATGTATATTACACTACAGCTGCTGAATTAAGTATTTTTATTTAAGTGCACTTAAGTATGTACCTAATATAAAAGTTTAAATATATTTTTACTGTGATTTAGCTATTTATTACAGATAGTCGACCAATCCGCACTGGGCCAGCGTGGTCGACTAAGGCCTAATCGCCCTAATTCAGGGTAGGCTCGAGCCCCTCGGTGGAGACGCATATATTATGAGCTGTTGATGATGATGACATACAAATACTAAATAAAGCATACATTATTGCTTAGACTAGTCAAACATTAATAATCATTGTATTCTGAAATTGTTTTCGAACCATAAAATACCCACAAAGTGTGCAACAAACACTTACCACCAGTACTTTGGTACCAGCTATGTTTACTCTATTCATGTAACATAGTTGGGTACCGACTACCGACATACAAGAGATTTGAGCAATTTGTCGGTACCTGCCAAGTGCCATGTAACTCCAAAGCAGGCTTTTGACCCCAAATTGTCAAGTCAGCATTTCGTGACAGTCTGAACTCTGTGACAATAGTGTATCGTAACATTTCATGCTAAGTATCGATTTGTTTAGGCGTTTTTACGCTTTGTTCCACACGATTTTTACTTAGTCCCACGTACTAGATTCCATTCATTCGTGAGTGAAGTTTTTGCCTGAAAAGCTGTTCTCAATCCCAAAGCGGTACTTATACGCATTAACAGAGTTTAATCTAGTTCCTACAACGAGATCATCTACTTAGGATTAGAGTGCTAGAGCTAAAATGCCAAAATGGATTTCTACAGATATTTTTGTATTTTTTATATGTTAATTAATTTAATTAAACCAGCACAAAACTTTAAGAGTTTTCTGCAGCAGCAAGATTAGATCAACAAACTCGTTTTCTAGATAGCAAAAAGAAATAAAGATACAGATTTTTGGTTTAGTGGTAGGTATATCAAAAGTTATGTATTATGTAAACTAACCATATTATATCATGCATGATTCGCCGTAGCCGCACCAACTGACGTGCGTTACAATTTTGACCTCCTTTTTACCCCCAAATTCGAATTAGGGTCAATTCTTCAAGCTAAAATCTTCTATCTATTAACCAATTGAAATCCAATTTGGTACTTATTACAAAATGTTTCCTCATTATTATTATGAAGTTTTAAAGTGAAACATTATTATAAAGAATAAAGAATAGACGATAGAGACGATGTAATCTATTAGGTGATGTTATTAAAAGTATGTGTAAACGGCATTTTATGAGTTGCCGAAATTTTAAATTTATAGGCATAATATAATCTAAAGCTAGTATCGATAATGTCTATCTATAATAAGTGGTATTTCCTCATCGCTGCTTCCCAGACCGGCCGTTTCAATAGCAGATAATAAAATGTAATCGCTGCGCTGTACACTACTGTTGAAACCGATTTCGCGCGTTACCCCAGTTTCCTTATAAAAATCCGACACAATTTTTTTGTTTCTTAAATAATAATACCCTGTGGAAATATCCGTTAGGTATAATAATTTTAAGTTTAAGTAGCCTAGATACTTCACAAATAGAAGCCCTTTTTGAATTTCATTTCAGCAAAAGGTAAAATGCTGCGTTGTTGGTGTTGAACTTTTCATCTCTCGTGGGCAAGTGAACAAAATGAATTTTAAAAGTTCATAACTGGGCTGTTTCCGTTTGTGTAAAGTGTCTGAAATGAGGGCGCGCGATAACGAGCAGGAAGGAGAGTGCTCATAGCGCCAGGTCGCAGCAGGATTGCTGTGCACTCCTGATGACTATCAGGGCGTAATTAGACTTTCAGGAGGACACATTTCCAAGTTTTCTTGTCTCTATTCTTAACTCATTATCACTCCGTATTAATGCAAATGCACAAGTCTTAGTGCCAAACATTAGTTATATCATGACATTCGTTAGAAACACTCGTGCATGACTTACCTACCTTTTTCAACAAAAGAAGATTATTTTGTAAGAGCCTCCAAATATAATATTAGCATTGTTTAAAACCAGACTCGTGAGAGATTTTTCCATGTCATTGAAAACAATACATTACATTGTGATTGGCATTTACTTGGCCACGTTTTAGGTAGGTATAGGTACTAACGCCAAGGGCCACCTGGTAATTACCATAGCAGTACCTAAATGGCTGGCATTACTAAATGTCACAGTCTCACAGACAACCAGACAATACGTGGCGCCCTGGGTTAAACGATGACGTCTAGGTCTTTTCCACGCTCAGGACGACTCCATAGTAGCCTCCTTGTTTACTAGTGGTATTCAAATACTTTTCAATATTGCTGAGCAATTTTTGACGACGAAAAGAAAAAATAGCGCTGTTATTAACCCAGACTTCAAGGGACTTGCAATCATGGCGATGGTTCTGAAAACTAGGTCGCTGAAACAATACCTACTTTCGGCTCCATCTTTAATAGTCAACTACATGTTTTTTTAATAATAGCTTATATATTTGATTTAGTCTTTCATTTACACTAATGAGATATTAAATCGACAATAATGTGCTTCTGTAGACCACCACTAATAAATTGATTAATGTCATAAGATTAGTAGTTTTTTAAATTATATAAGTAGGTACTATGTATTAAAAAAAGAAATATGCGACCAGCATTTTACCTGGTAGTTTTACGTTTACTAACATGCGAATTTTATATTTTATTAAATTAATTAATATTATATTGACATTTAATATTCATAAAGTAAGTGGGTAACCTTGCTATATTTATACAGAACACTATGTTTACACTAATTTGTATGTATTAACTTACTTGAATATTTTCTGACAAATCTAACATATTCTTTAAGTCCTCTTCCTTAACTATTTATTGATCAGCATGTGGAGTTAAAATGACGGGCATATCCTTATCGAGAATCACTTTATGCTGTAGAGGTACATAAAAACCAATGACATCATCTAACCCATTATTGGTACCATACCATCAGATGATTCATCAGAAGCTACACTTAACCATCCTCATATCAGTTTATAAAGGTGTATTTTCAAAGTCATCATAAGCATAAAGTTAATATTCGTTTGCGGTTTGAAGTCTTGGTTTATTTTGCCAAGTCTCTTGACTGATGTTATTCGTTTTAAACTCGAGGTCAAATACTCCGCATTGCACACCTCTCGTCTTAATTTTTTTTTCACTTAAGTGTGAATTCCGAATCGATTTTTTGTGTGGGTTTGCAAACCAAGTCTTCTTTTTAAAAACAGTAAAAGTTTTCTTGGGATTCCTTTATTGTGCTCAGTCAGTTATTATTAATAACCGTAAAAAAATAATTTTATTATGCTGTAGCTAGGGTTGCCATACGTCAGGATTTGTCCTGACATATCAGGATTTCTTGGTCCCTGTCAGAATTCCGGCCGGACTTGAAAAGTGCCAGGATTTTTGGATTTTATCATATCATATCATAGAAATTTAGTTTCCAAAAATAATCTTTCTTATTACCTATCATTATAATTCTAACTCACAACCTAAACAAAATGTTGTGATAAAATAAATCGGTTTTGTGATAAAAATAAAAATAGATACCAGCTACCTACTTATTTTTGCTACACCACCGTGGTGGGCGGGTGCTTTAGCGAAATGTCAGAACTTTTTATTAGAAACCAGACTTTTCGTCAGGATTTTATAGGTATACCATATGGCAACTCTAGCTGTAGCAATGTTCTGAAATTTATCACAATATGAATCAAAATTAAAGATCAACTTTTTCTACAGTATTTTTAAAATGTAATTAGGTCATTATGAGCACATAAAACAAGCAAACAATTAATAGTGTAGTCGATTAGACATTAGCCTAAACAATATTAGTCATCGTTGGAATGATTTGACATGACATGACTGACCGCTGCTGTGTTAGTAAACAAGACAAAGAGATGATGTTTTTGCCCTTTGTCAAACTGTAGCATCAGTTTGACAAAGGGCAAAAACATCATCTCTACGAATATTCCTACTCTCAGCATCATCATACATCACAATGATCTCGCGTAGTGATCAAGGTCATAAGCGCCACCGTCAGATGTTGTTGGAAATCCATTAAAAGAAAACTCTTTGTTTCAGTTTTACAACCTCACGCATTGAGTAGGTGTGGTAGCGTGGGGGTGCCCACGCTGGTCTCCGAGGCAGCCCTGGGTGCAGACGTGGAGATGGTGCAGGAGGGAGAGGAGACAGGGGTGGGGCTGATCGCCCCGCGCCGTCTGCCCAACCCCTGCCTGGACAGCCCTCAGCGCATGGACTTGCATCGCGAGCTCATGTTCAACCAAAAGATGTAAGTCGTTTTGTTACCTGATCTTCATGTCATGTGGGTTGTAAGGCCGATGGTGAACCTCTCAAAACCTGGTATCGAAGGTACTGAATCGCGAAAAGCCTCTGAAGTGGCTAATGTAGTTGATAGTTAATAGATATGGACTGGAAGATATTTAAATAAAAAATGTTATTCGGCTAGTACAACATAGTCCCATTCCTGACAAAAATGGATTGATCTCCACTGGCCTTTGTCGACTCTGAACCATCCTAACTAACTACTGGGTACTTTTTATCATCTGACCTCAAAGCAAGTAATAAAGAACTTGGTTAATCCATTCCTTCGCTTCAAGAGATAAGAATATACCTAGTAAAGCTGCAAGAAAATGGCTACTGCATATAAACGACAATCGAGCAAGTACTTACTACTAACCTTGTCCAGTTTATTACGGTTATCCGAATAATAGCCGACTTAGCTTAATATATATGACGATGAAAACATTAGAAGTCATGACTTCGTGAAATTCAATTGCGTTGTATACCGTTTCGAAACGTTTATGGCTGTAAATAAGAAACTGCGCAGTAAACGCCAATGCCAAGATCTTTACTCGAATAATTAACTTTATTACTTTTTGCCACAGAGGTGAAGATAGCTATTTAACAACAAGGTCCTTCTCTATTATGATATGATTTACCGTTTATTTTATCACGTATTGGTACAGATACATCGTCGTCAGTCAGGTTAGCTTAAAGTCCAAATCAGGTCCAGGTTTTCTTAATAGAATTGCAGTAGGTATATTTTTATTACTAACAAAACATCGACGAAACTTCTCTTTAAAACATTTAACGGCATCCAACATCAAACTGTTAATTACCCGTGTTCAATAACAAAGCTTTAATTATAGTTTCTTATTAATTTTCATGGCAAGAGCTATTACCATCACACGGCCACTTTATAAGGTGGGACCGAATACTTGAGATTGTGCCCGAAGATAACATTTTCCTTGAGAAATTCAAGTATCTGCCTTTTCTATCGCAGCCACCTTTGTCCATTGTTAGCTTTAGCTCAAGGAGAGTCTTCCTTAAAAGCACTTTATAGGACAAAAAGCCTTTCTCAATAAGCTTTTCATAAAGAAAATGTCAGCTTGGTGTATCTCGGCTCGGCCTTTAGGTTGGAACTTGTCTTTGTCAGCGCGGGAGTACCTGGACCTGGCATTCATGATAGTATTATGAGCACTAGCATTATCATCTAGTCTTGTTTTGTTTTCTACGGTATTTGTAGATCTGGTGATGATTAGAATCTATGTAGTGTGTCGTAATACTCGTAGTACATCCGATTCAATCGAATTATCTTTGTAGCAATATTTTTTATTGATATGAGATTTTGCTTAGACATGATGATATCGTAATACCGATTTGAATGTACATATTTATTTATAATAGAACAAAATATAATACAAAATACGTTATTGCATACGCAGAATATTATTCCACTGTATGTGTTTGACAATTATTAGCATAGTAAAACAATAAGTATTAATTTTATTGGAAATCCTTTTCCGTCATGTGATAATATCTTTGACGTGCATTCAATATTTCAAGTCCATATCATTAACCGTTGAGGAGTCTCGTGATCAGACGACCATGACTGCATCACCAGGATATGATTGACAGATTATTGCATTTCCACCTTATTTAAATACGTATGCAAAATTTTTGTTAATTTTATTAGAAGAAATAACTTGTTCCATTAAAATTCAGTTGCAAGATTTGACCCGTACAAATACCTACTAACACGTGAAGTTAAATAAAAGCTTGTCAAAATATGATAATAAGTAAGCTTCAATCATTCATGCTATACTATTATACAATATGCAGCAACCACCCTCATTGACGTATCGCGCCGCGCGCCGCGCCGACGACGACGCCGCTCTGCCTCCTCGACAGCGTATTCCAATAATTGTAGGCGCCGGAATTCCTTTTATATCCTGGGAACCCGAGGGGTGCACTTTTTGTGAACATTCTCAACCCGATTACACCGGCGGGAATTCTTTGATAAATCCACCTGTATGAAAGCTAATTGGTTTCATTTAAAATAAAATTGTGTAGAGTTTATCTGTAGGGATTATCTGAAAGGACCTCGACCGATTTTTTTTTAAATTAATATGCCTCTTTTACTTAGCCCTACAAAACAATTGAAAAAATAAAAATATTTAACGTCATGTGATAAAACCAGAGAAAGTTGATTTTTTTATTCTGATAGATATTCTTATGATCTTAGGTAATCGTAGATTGTTGCGTAATCTTTAAGCTTGTCGCTCTATATCATCACATTAAATATTGTTATCAGTATCTAACCACCCATTACTTTAATTTACTACCGCGCTCGACATGGCTAACGAATACAGCAGTTTATTAAGACTTGCTCCATTACTTTCCTGCGATTCACTTTCTAGCCAAGGTCTGTGCCCTGCGGAGACGGGTCGGGTTTTTGCTAGGAGCTGGATGGCGCACAGGTGCACAACATCCTGCCGCGGGCTGTGAACTCGCTATAATTGCTGCACATCTGGCGGTTTATAGGATGCCGCAGCGTCTCTACCGGCCTCTGACTCAAGCCTGGACACTCCGCATTTTCAGAATCTCAAAACAACATGCGTCGATCTCTTACGCATATACAATAACTGAACGCTGTACGAACACACAAGTGTAAGAGCTTCGTTTGACGGGTTGTGTATTTTTTTTTTGCAGTGAATTTACATATGCTGCTCAATGAGCAATACCAGTTTGACGCGAGTAACCACTTATTATTATTGTTGACTCAGTTGAATACAACTATCCAACATTTAACGGCTAAACTCATTTGTCCTTGAATTAATAATGAAAAGAAATTGAGTGACCGTATCAAATTTCACAGCTGATTATAACATTTTGAGGGCTTGTAAGAATAATAACGTACTCACTTAATTTTCCACTCAGTATTAATCTGAAAGAGTAAATTCATAGGTGTGGTAGAGTTTCTAGTTAGAGACTTGGATATATTATATTATGTTAAATTAATAAATATATACATATTAATGTTCGGCATACGCCCATTGAACCATGCCGTGATCATCAGTGACTGCGATGATAACGATTTATTCTATTAGAATAAAGTTACATAACAACAGTAGAAGAATATGCGCATTAAAGTATCTCTCCATACTACGTGTAAAATTACAAATGCGAAAGTTACTCGGTGTCTCTATATGTTTGCTGCGGCTAATAAACTGAACTAACTTTAATCAAATTTGGTCCAAGTTAACATGATATCCAAGGAAGGAAGGGCTTCCTTTTACCGCGGGAAAAAAATCACGTTGTAGGTATTTCCAGGCGGACCGCTAGTTGACTAATAATACTCGTTTAGTAGTAATAGAGATTCCTGCCAAAAGTTAAAAAGGTAAAAAAAATCTTGTTTAGTTAATCAACTAGTACTAGTTTTGTTCAAGAATAAGATGGTACTTGTATTATAAAAGTAAGTCGTAACGTAAAGCGGTTGACCTGTTGATCAATCCATTTCCCAGCGGCGCACAGAGATGGATCGGCGGAAAAAAGTCCTTTTTTCAGAGTTCAACTTTAGGCAGATTTTGTATCATTAATAAATACTACAGTCTTCAACAAACAATGCTATATAATTTTTTTTTATTTTTATTATTGTGTTATTGGTTAAATTAAAGGCTAAAGTCAGACTTTAAAGAAACGTTATTTATTTCTTGAAAAATATGACTTTTTTTGCTTAGTTACACTAGATAACCAGTGTATTTAAAAAAAATATAAAAATTACTGGTAATACTACATACATTAGAGCATCTAAAACTAAATTTATAATTTGAGGAAAGTACTTAGTATTAATGTAGTATCGTTAGAGAACAAAGCATTTTTTTTTTACATAATTTCTTATTTCAATCGACCATATCTAGCTTGCGGCGCTTTCCGGCGGTGTCTTATGTAGTTTACGTGATAGGTACATTCCTATAGATAATTAACAAATCACTTCCAGCTGCTAATATCTGCTAACCTTGTTTTTGTAGTCCTATTAGTAAATGAGCTTCATATTGCCTACATTAAGAATTAATTTTTTTAATGAGGGTAAATTACCTAAAAAAAATAGTAATGGCTATAAAAGGGATAAACTTTTGTTTTATTTTTCATTACTTGTTCATAACCGGTACAGTGATAACAAATTTTACACTAAAATGGCGAATTTTACTATTTCTAACGACAAATTAGCCGAAATTGCTATCGCAAGCGGTCGCGATGTCAATAAGTGCGTTGAAGTTATTAAAAGCAATCATACTGATTTATCGGAGATCATGTTAGTGAAAATAAGTGAACATTTGATCAAAACCTTTTTTCCCAAATTTACAAAAAAGTGGAATGAAGCAGCTCGGAATAAGAAGTTCTTTTTTGCTAAAAATGAAAAATGGCTGTCAGTAAAGTTTACGGTTCTTAATGAAGATATTGCAGCAGGATCATCAAAACGATCTCACAGTGGAAGACCAGAAAAACCTATCGATGAATGTTGTGACCGAGCCAAAAGGTATAAAGTTAAAAAGCTATGCGAAACTGTCCAACCTGAATTAATTGCTGCAGCAGCTAAGAGAATAAGCGATCAATCAACAAGATGTGAAGCATTTAGTGCGGAGAAAGCGTGGGCATTAATGTTAGATGCATCATTAACAAGGCATCAATATGAAATTCTTAGAAAAGCTGCAAAGGAAATTGGATGTGATATTTTTCCAGCTTATCATAATGTCTTAAATGCAAAGAAAGATTGCTATCCTCCTCATATAGATGCAACAGAAAGCTACGCTTACGTAGGTCTTCAAGAATTATTAGATCATACTGTAAAGAGGATATATAAAACAAAAACTGACGATGAATTGGCAAGTATGAGTGAGGAAGTAACACTTTTATCAAAATGGGGTTGCGATGGCTCATCGGGCCACACTGAATACAAACAGTCATTTGTCGAAGATGGTGCTACAGATACCAACATATTTCTAACAACATTAGTTCCGCTCCGTCTTAACAACAAAATAAATAATTCTTTGGTGTATTGGAAAAATGAAACTCCTTCTTCAACCAGGTATTGCAGACCAGTACAGTTTCAGTTCATGAAAGAAACAACGGATGTCAGTAAAAACGAGATCTCAAGAATGGAAAGTGAAATAGCTAATCTAAATCAAACAACGATTTCCATGAACAACAGGATTTTTAGAGTGACTCATGAACTTCATTTAACCATGATCGATGGTAAAATTGCACAAACAATCACAGATACTTCTTCTAATGCAGTGTGCTTTATATGCAAGGCGAAGCCGACTGAAATGAATAAGCTGGAACATTTAAAAACAAAAGAAGTAAATACGGACGCTTTTAAAGTAGGCCTTAGTCCGTTACATGCAAGACTGAAATTTATGGAATGTATTTTGCATATTGCCTATAATAAATCGTTTAAAAGCTGGAGAACCAATGCCAACACGCTGCCACTTAAAGAAGAGGAGAAGAAAAAAATACAAGACGAGCTTTTCAAAAGATTGGGAATTAAGGTGGACTTCGTTAAGCAAGGAATGGGCTCGTCGAATGATGGAAACACGTCAAGGAGGTTTTTTGATAATGTGGATATAGTGGCGGAAATTACAGGAGTCGATGAAAGGTTGATTCATCGATTTTCTATAATATTGCAGACAATCAACTCCGGGGCTTCAGTTGACTCAGAAAAGTTCGGGAAGTATTGTGAAGAGACTACAAGACTGTATGTTGGGTTATATGACTGGTACTATATGCCAAATACAATGCATAAGGTTCTAATGCACGGCAGTCATATAATTTCAGCTGCTGCATTGCCAGTGGGAATGTTATCTGAGGAAGCCCAAGAGGCGCGCAACAAGGACTACCGTCGATACAGATTAAACCATTCTCGAAAATGCTCACGTGAATTGACGAACGAAGATGTTTTTCACATGCTTTTGGCTTCTTCAGATCCGTACACAAATAGTTTAAGGGCTATGCGTAGCCCAAAGCATTTGCCCTTGCATGAAGATGTAAAAGCTTTGCTGCATGGAGGAAATGAAGAATGATCCTCAAACTTAATTTAATGATTTTTATTCCTGTTCATTACTGTGTATGTATTTGTATGCTTTCTTTGTATATATATATTCATTATTGTATATGTCTTAAAAAATGCACAAAAATTAATGATTTAATTTATTTTGTTATTTATTTTTTAGTTTTCTTTCATTTACTGCTTTTCTGATTTTTACGATACTATAATATAACTAAAACATTATGAAAAATATGCTTTCTTATTATTTTATGAACTAATATCCAACATTTATAACATTCCCTTTCTATAAAACAATTATTTCCGCCGCGCCATACAACGTCCACCACTGTGCGGCGTCTCGACGTCATTTCCCTGTCGGGATGGACCGCCGGCGGAAGGAAGCAATTCCCTGCCGCCGCTTCCAACAGCAATGTGATTCTGCAAGCGCAAACATTGCAGTAGATGCTCAACTGTTAAAGTATACTCGTATCTTTCATTTCTGTAATTATTAGTCTGTACTCAGCATAGCGGAGCTCATTCCTATTGCTTGGCAAACACAGACGAAGAAGACCAGAACCAAGATCTTTGCAGAACCAGAACATACTTCTTCAAATTTTCTACTATATCGCACTTCTTGTTATTTTTACGAGATAAATCTGTAGTTCCAATACTTTTTCATTTTATGTGTGATATGGAGTGGAGTGTTTACAGCAAGAAAAAATCTTACAATAAATCTTTTTCCTACTTTCGTCTTTTGCCAATTTCTATCAAAATTGGTTGCGTGTTTTAGTCGTGCAAAACATAACGAACGGATGAAGTTAGATTCGCATTTATAAATAATTGACGTACAAAAATTTATCCACATTCGACTCGACCTGTTGATCAATCCATTTCCCAATAATGATGATATTTCGTCAAATTCGAACGTTTCCTTTCAGCATACAGAGAACGGAAGCTAATTCTTTGATGACATAATAAATTGTAATCTGGTAGCGTATTCAGTGATCATGGTAAATTTATTTCTACTCGTATAGAAAAAAAACAACATGAATTTGAGACGAGGACGAGGACGAAGACGGAGACGAGGATGGTTTGCCACAATTTGATGGCCATAACAGGTCAATTGGAAAAATGATGAAAAAATTACTACTTCGAAATAACCTTGCCGATCAGATTGTCACAATTCCATTCAAGGAACCCTGAAAATGGAAGAGACAGGTAAATAGTGAAAATTTCAGTTTTCCAATTGGTACGGTCATTGCCTGGCCGCGTCTGTCGGCGGAAGGAAGCAATTCCCACGCCGTTAACGGGAATGCGACTGCAAGCGTTGTTGACTGTAAACGCTCCCATAGTTATCTCAAAATTGCTTTGCTTACGGCTTCATCCGCGCGCGGACAATATCGAAACGCAAATTTGACGGAAATTGATCATAGTTTTCAAATGGTTATACAACTTGTTAGCTAAATAAAACTAAATCTCTTAGGGAGTTGGTTAGTCCGTGAAACTGAACAATTCTAGTAGGTACTATGAATTATGTTACAAACTAATCAGCTAAAAAAGTCAGTATGAAAATTAAATTTTTTACGAGAATTTTGAAAAGTGGTTCATTCAACAAAAATTGTTCATTTTCATGTGCTGATACTTAGAAAAACACGTTGTAAGGAACGTAGTAAGAGAAATTACACTTCTAGGTCAATGGTGCGTGCGAAGGTCGATTACGTATTTAGTAATCAGCAACAAGTAATTCGAGCCACACATCAAGCGGAAAACTGAAGCATGAACGCGGATACAAGCCCCTGTTTTAGTACACGAACGCAATTTACCACTTCAGCTCGTAAGCAAATTCCGCAACGCAATTCCTTGTTAATAAATTTGAAATCAGTGTCGTGGAAATTCCTTAGAAGATTTCAGTCATCGATCAATCAATTGCAAAATCCGAATAGAAGGAGTTGGAGTTAGATATTAAAAGCAACAAGATTTCGTGATAAAGTAGCTGGTCGGTTAGGTCTATTTGCTGAGTTATTTGTTGTTGCTCGGTTCGGAGAGTTCGTTGATTGCGAACTTGATTTAGAACGCGATAGCAAGTGTGGTGGCCTGGATGCGATATGTAAATAGAGTTACGTTTCATAAGCGCTGAGCGAGCATCAGATGGAGCAACCCTTATCCGGTTGGTTAGAGAACTTAATTTTAATTTTTTAAATTACCGAAATGTCATATGAGATCACATTTTAAACTGTAATATCAATGTAAACTTGAAATAAAGCACCTAAGTATGGAGATGTCTAACAATAAAAAAAAGTGCGACTTTTATGCTAATAAAAATTTTAAGAGTTATAATTTGCATGAGCTTCTGATCTGAATATGGTGCCAGTCCGTAGCTGCAGTAATTAGCTTGAATCAAATTACGCTGACGAGCGGCGAAATGGCGCGCCAACTTCATTTCAGCGTAGCGCTCCATCAGGGCCAGCCGGGATCAATCTTCAAACCGTTTTGCTCCAGTGGACGCTGTAATTGCGACCTATTTAAAGAGCTTTTTTAACTTTTTCCACTATTACTTTTACTGTTCTTGTCACACCCAAGCATTCGAAAATTGAATACTCAAACGGCAGTTACCTTGCGGAATTTCCTTTCACCACTCCTTCAAAAGGAAATATCTAGCTACCAATATGGATGTTCGGAGAATTGGTGGTTGTAGCACGAGTTTTATGTTTAGAGTAGTTATGTATAGGTAATTCATAGAAAGCTACTCACTAGCCCCAATCTTTTCAATTTTATGTTTATATGTAAAAATGTAACATTTAAAGAATTGGTTATGTCAACAGCAACCAATAACCATTATACTTGTCGCATACTAATATCACATACCTAATACGTTCATATCCGACTATAATGTTCTCTTTCAAACATTATTTACATTGAAACAAAACCAATGCATTACGTAAGCACAATACAAAATAAAAGAATAGGAGGCAAACGAACACAAAATAAAACAATGCGTTGATTGACGTCAGACAAAACTGTAAAGTGCACATGCACTTATGCAGCCGCGTGGGAAATCTATGAGGGAACTGCATATTGCGGCTCACACAAATGCAGTTGTTAAGATACATTATAGGCATTTTATGTAAAGAGGTCACGAGAAACCTTGCTGTTACCTACATAGTACTACATTTGTCGGTAAACCTAATAAATAAAACTACTTGGAGCGTCCATAGTGCCTGGGACGTACAACCGCCTCTTTTCGGCACTACAGTGCCTATGGACGTTCGCGTGGCTAACGTCCTGTCATCAAAGTAATTATGTACTCTAGGAACGACATATTTGCCCAATGTCATTGCTCGATCATTACTAACCTTGGTCAATAACGAATCTTGCTCTCGACTCGATAATTCCGCTTATGGCATATTCATAACGGGGTTCTGTGAAAATCCCTATTATTTATTAGCAAGAATTATTCACCTTCGCATACTTGTTTAGTCTTATCGTCTACTTCCAGCTATCACGACGAATTATCTTCTACGTAATGTTGTTGTGGGTAGTGTGAATTTATGTCTTATCTGCAGCAACAATTATTCGCCTTATATGGTCATTGTTCATGAATTTCAGTGTTATGATACGCAGACGCGTCGTATTTTTGTAGTTATCAGTGTTTCGTAATCGTAACTAAGTACCTACTTTAACCTATGACAAACTGTATCTACATATATAATATTATAATGGTTCTAGTAGAATGCGATGTTTTCATGGTTCAGTATAAGTTAGAGCAGTTGTACATTACATTTGTAAGTTTTTTATGTTCAGTTGGTAATTTGTGAATTCTATTTAATTTACAGAGGCAAGAATGTGCTCAACCAGAAGAGCGAACTACAGAAGGCGCTTTCAAAACACAAAGAGAAGCAGATCATGAATCAAGTAAATCAGCACAAAGAAACTCCAGGTAAATATCATCTTTCCAGTTAAACCATTGGTAAAAATATTTGATTAGACGATTACTCGAAAACACTTAATGATTTGCGATGAAGTGTTTTAATTTAATGAATGATTGCCGAAACTGAACAATTGATTTAGTAAGTAATTAACAACAACGTACACAATAACGTTGCACAATATACCCAATCAATAATTTGTTATGAGATTAATAAGATTTTTAATCTATGGCTAATTAAAGCAACCTCTGCACAGAACAGCATAGAGCCGTTTGGCAAATCTTCTCAGAAAAAATGATCGTAGTTTTTCCAAACATTTTTTTATGGCTTTCTTATTCCTTTGCTCAACATTATTCTACGCTGCCTGCCACTGATAAAGAAATATTACTGTGCTAGTTCTTTTCTGTCCAACAGTTCTATCAGATTCACTCTTGTACTAAATAATATCTATTTACGAGTATTCTTTATTGCAGCAGTATTGTGCAACATCACATAGTGACTGTTATGTGATTGAATAGTTATACCCCTACTACTCACTAGTGGTATGTCTGAATCATAACTCTTTTCGCTTCCTATTGACGGTATCAAAACGTTTACTTACTTTATAGTAGGTTTGCCAACTTTACTATAGATTCTATCAGTATCTGACTGACCTTCATTTCCATAGTAAAGTAACGTAGCAACTTTCGTTGAAAATCAGTAGTTGTTTTCTTAAATAAGTTCATATCCACTCATTTACCTGCCTAGTAGTGCCTAGTAAATGTCACATTTAACTGCACCAATATTGATTGCTATGTATGCATCACAGCTATTATTATGTTGCGTCGCCGTTACGCCGCGCCGTCGTCGCGTCGTCGTTAAGACGTAGTTCTGTAAAGTTAACCAAACTTTGACGCCACGAACTAGCATTTGAAGTTTAACTATTGAACCGTTCATGTAGAAACTGTACTGTACCTATATCTTGCTAGCAAATCGATTGCCGTATCAGTGGCCAACATAATATATAGGCCCGAGTTTCGAAGGCACGCGCCGCGTCCGGTGCCGCAGTCTAGGTCGCCGCGTTTCCTGGAGCAGGTTTCTCTAACAAAACTACAAGTTGCAAGTACAATTTCATGTCCATTGATCAAACACTTAGCCTAAACTACAATATTTTATCTTGATATCATATTGGCTACGCAATGTATGTCGAATTTTACTTATAATTTGTGAATTGTAGCTTTGTGAAGCAGCCCCTGCAGTTTACGACACGGCCAGCTCTTTCATGAATTATTATCTATCTATTAAACGCTGTTTCGTAGGAAAATCGATTCGTTATAAGATATGTACTCACTCACGTAGTTTTCCATCAAGTTGAAATTGTTTTGTTTTCCTTTCTTTTTGTTTCTACTGGACTTACTTCTAGTGCGTCAATAAATGTATGATATAAATTAGACTAATCTACTTCATAACTGACTAGTTAAATGGTCAGATCTCCTTTAGTATGAAAATTTCTATTAACTAGCGGTCTGCCCGCAGCTATGCTCGCGTTATGAAAGATTTTCCCGTGGGAATAAGACTTTCCCCGTAACAAGTATTCTATGTGTTAATCTAGGTTACAAACTGTCTCCCAAATTTCATCCAAATCAGTTGAGTACTTTAAGCGCGAAGGCGGAACAAACATCCATACATCTAAACATCTAAATATATTTTTACATTTATAATATTTATTAGTGTGAAGTAATTGTTCTAACTGTATAAGTACGTTAATATAATATTAAATAGTTTTATAAGTATTCATGCATGCATACTTCGTTTCTTCAAATTAAGCGCATTCCTGCCACCTCCGCATAGGATTTTTTCGTAAAACTCGTTTGGAGTGTGTATCGGTTTTTTTGTTCGCATATTTGGCAGTATGTTCGTCGCTCGTCCGGTTCGGGGTTCGATATGATGCAGGTGCAACGGACATTCACCTTTTAACGACGATTATTCTTTCAAGTCCATTCCTACCATAGTCTCATTTATTCGTTTTTAATCCTATTAGAAATTCAAGTTTTCAAACTCGACAAGGAGAGTAACAAGTAGTTTTTTGTTAATGATCAATTTGTTTGTATGCTTTGTTTGGACAGTTGACGGCTACCAACTAATTTTTTATACCCTTTTCTGATGGAATTACAGCAATAGGGGATCGGAATGTTCCCAAATTTATAATATTTTACCATATTTTATGAATTATTTTTAAAATATAGATTAGTAGCAGACGATTCGTGAAGAAAAAAACAGAATCGGTTGAAAAACGAAATTACAGAGATTTTTTGAAGTTTTAATATGTCTGTTATGTCTTTCAAAAACGACTTTTTGTATGGAGATTATATGGCGTTACTAACAAATGACGTCACAAGTGGGTATGTGCCTCTCTGTCTAATCTTGAATTTCAAACCTTTATAACTCGGTCAATTTTAAAGATAGAGCAAAAATTCTTTTAATGTTCGATAGCAGAAACCAAAAAGTTTGGATTTATAAAATAAAATCTAAAATAAAATCTAAAATAATATATATTACCATTAGGTAACACAAAGACTTTTACTATTACTTAAAATCATCAAAAATTTGCTTTATACGAATTTACGAACAAAACTATCCAATAAGCTTTTCAATTATCGATTCAATTTTGGTTCCCGAGTTTATAGTCATGGTAAATAGGTGTGATATAAAAGCAATACTGGTTAGTACCTTTATAGTTACTACCTTTGTCAATCTAACGAGATCAGCATAATGATGCTACGAGTAATAACAAAATTACATGTGCTGAGTGCGGACTTAACTAGACGTTCCAAATTGGTTATTATCACACGGTTGAGTGAGGCATAAACTGGAAAAATATCACGTACAATAAAATATGTGGGTAATTTTGTCTAAACGTCTTGAAGTCGATGACCATACGATTAATGCTAGAGGAAAGTGAAATACAAGGCTTCCCGTCTCGGTCGCGACGGGCCGGGCGTGGGAGAAACCGCAGATAAAGCTGCTACCGTAAACGTAGCTGGCTTTAATTAAGTCGTCATTATCAATAAACAAGTCATAAGAGTAGGTGTTATTTTTTAGTGTTTTAGGTAACAATAAGTTAAAATAAAATATGTAGTTACCTGTAAAATTAAAAGGAAAAATAAATTGAAATTAGATTGGAACTTAATTTCAAACTCAATAAAATATTTATTGCGTGAATTTGTCATTTGGTAATACAAAAGCGAGTAGGACAAGTAAGTATTTTTCCGGGCTTATGAAAGGTTTGACTTAAATATGAAAAACTACCAGGACTCGTCTTTTGGCTGACTGACTGACCAACCACCACCCACACCTATTTAGTAGTTTTTTAATAAAGACAAGGATATAATTAAACCTTGTTTTTTTATTCCGTGGAATTCTGACAGATAGAAAACAGGTTACAAAAAATACAGGTATCATGTTTTGATAAATAAAAAAAACAGTGAATTATTTTAAAGTCATACCCTACGCAGCCATAATTTTTTATTGTATTTTTCAATTGTTGGATGACTATAATATTTTTAGTTGTAATCTGTTCAAGTTACTACATTAATGTGGGATAATATTTAATAACACCGTAAAAGGTAAATATCATTTTCAAATAACCGCGGGTTGCAAACAGTTGGTTATTTTTATTTCTAATACAAAAAGGCTTTTAAAAATGCATAGGACATATAACATATTAGCAATGCTTTTAATAAAAAAAATCCATGTAAACTTCACTCTCGTATTGTATAGCCACAGATAAAAAAGCACAGCGCAAACCGTACAAGATTCAAGTAGAATTCGCACAAGCCATTGAAATTGTTGTTTTAATTGCATTGTATGTGAATTATAATTTGCCTTGTATTATTAATTTGTCTTGAAATAGTAACAACAGAAATTTACACGTGAAAAAAGGTTTTCGACAAGTGACCTGAGATATATCAGAATTCCACGCGATAGGGATCGGACTACTTTTTTTTATTTTATAAATCCAAACTTCTTAGTTTCATTAAATTGACCGAGTTATAAAGGTTTGAAATTCAAGATTAGACAGAGAGGCAAATACCCACTTGTGACGTCATTTGTTAGTAACGCCATATAATCTCCATACAAAAAATAGTTCTGGAAAGAGACCGACATATTGAAACTTAAAAAAAACACTGTAAATTCGTTTTTCAACCGGAATTATTGTACAACAGGAATTATTGTAATAATATTATTCAAAACGTTAAAGATGAACATGATAAGAAACTACTCATAGAAGCTACGGGAAACATAAAAGATACTTGGAGAGCAGTTACAGAAATATGCGATATCAAACAAAGTAAGCGTATGAACACTGAGCTACTTAACTCAAAATCAAGCGAAGAAAAATCCTTAGACGCCATTAATGAATACTTCACAACAGTTGGTGAAAAACTTGCAAACACAATCTTACAAAAAATTGATACGACTGAAACTAAGCTTGCACAAGAATATAAAACATATAGTAGCGATACAAGTGATTCTTTGTTTTTTGTCCCTACCAATTCTATAGAAATCATAAAAATAATTGATAGCCTAAAAACTAACTCAGCTCCTGGGGAAGATAATATAAGTAACTATATTCTAAAACGAAACAAACTCTCACTTGCTGAACCGATATCTCACATTTGCAACCTTAGCTTGAGTGAAGGTATTGTTCCGAGCGTATTCAAAACGGCTTGTGTATGCCCTATCTATAAAGGGGGAGACAAGAAACAAGTATCTAATTATAGACCCATCTCACTTCTGCCTTCATTATCTAAGATACTAGAAAAGGTTGTAAACAAGAGACTACTGAACTTCCTTGAATCAAAAAAGCTTTTGTCAGATAACCAGTATGGTTTCAGGTCTAAAATATCAACAGAAGATGCCGTAATATCTTTAATGAACCTAGTTATAAACAAGTTGGACCAGAAACAGCACTGTATTGGAGCTTTTCTGGATCTCGCGAAAGCGTTCGATACTGTGTCCAGGCCACTACTACTTAAAAAGCTAGAAAAAATGGGAATTCGAGGGCTAACATTGTCTTGGTTTTCGTCATACCTAACAAACAGGAGGCAGAAGGTTAAAATTGGCAATTGGTTGAGCGAATCGCGAAACATTGACTTTGGAGTTCCTCAAGGCAGCGTCCTAGGTCCTACCCTATTTTTGGCATATATAAACGACCTCTGCAACTTAAAATTACGGAATGCAAGCGTATTTACTTATGCCGACGATACCGCCATAGTGTTTTATGGTAATAACTGGATAGACACAAACAAGACTGCAGAGGAGGGATTAATGGAAGTGGCCAAATGGTTACAGTTAAATCTGCTTACACTTAATGAGACCAAAACTAAGTTCATCAACTTCAAAATCTCTGAACGTTCAGCACCTGACCTACCCGTTACTATCAAAATTCATAAATGCATCTATAAAAATCAGAGCTCATGCACTTGCACAGCATTTGACGAAGTTGACCAAATAAAATATCTGGGTGTAACTATTGACGCAAAACTTACCTGGTCCTCTCACATAGATGCATCCTCTGCTCGCCTAAGAAAGCTACTACACATTCTATACAAGCTCAGGCGAGTGGCAGATACTAATATCATTAAATTAGTTTATACATCCCTATGTGAGTCTGTCTTAAACTATTGCGTTATTATATGGGGAGCCGCACTAAAGTCACACTTAATCAGGTTGGAACGAGTTCAAAGAGCGGTGCTGAAAGTTGCGTATAAAAAACCACGACGATATCCTACCAACCTACTCTACAAAGAATGTCAAACTCTAACAGTTCGTCAACTATTTATTTTGGCGGTAGCGCTGAGATTTCATAAAACGGCGCTACAAAGTAATGTAATCACGAACAGATCTGCACGTAACCTGAAGTGGGCAGCAAAACCTAACAAAACAATGTTTGCAAAAAGATCCTTTGAATTTACAGGCCCTTACTTATATAATAAAATTAACGCTAAACTTAAAGTTGCACAGCTCTCTAGAAACCTTTGAAAAAAAGAAACTAAAAAATGGATTCTCTCTCTTAACTATGCTCAATCAGAAGAGCTGTTGGAGATCCTTAAATAAGAACATCAACTATTACCATAATAATACACACACTAAAATGATTTTGTAAAAAACCTAACGGACAAACTATACGAGTATATAAAATATATATAACATACACCTACTTACTTTGACAATATATTATTATCCTACTTTGTACACACTCAAACACACGAACATTATAGTCACACACATACACAAACACACACACAAACACACACACACACACACACACACACACACACACACACACACACACACACACACACACATTAATTAACCTTTGCTTTTTAAAATGAAATATAATAGACAAATATAAATGTTCACATCCAACGAGGAAGAGGCTGATATCCCACAACACAGGGAATCCTAGTGTGGGGATCAGTGTGCAACTATTTTTAAATTTGTTTGTTTTTAGTCAATAAAGATTTATTATTATTATTATTATTATCAACCGATTCTGTTTTTTTCTTCACGAATCATCTGCTACTACTAATCTATATTTTAAAAATAATACATAAAATATGGTAAATTTAGGAACAGTCCGATCCCCGAAATAATCAATCAACTTGTTATATTTTGTTGAAGTTTAAATGGAATTTATTTTATATAGTTAATTAAAAACAAAATGTATAAACCCACCCTTAGCCCTAATTAGTAGAAAAACGGGTTATATTCAAGTTCAGTTTTTTACAAGCTTTTATTTAACTTGCACTGTATGCTTGGGTGGGTTTGTATGTTCGGGCGAAATATTGCAACTCTATTTTGAAGCACTTGCTGCCATTGGATTTTGCTGAAATTTGGTACACTTATGTCACCGCGATGACAATGCAATATTCTGGTACCATGGAGCTGGTCTGATGATGGAGCCGGAAGGTGGCCATAGGAGCTCCTCTAATACACAACACAACCTAATCGTGTTTAGGCTCGTTGGATTTGTGTTAACAAGATCTTTAGTTATACGTGATGTCCAGGGTCTCATGATGGAGCCAGAAGGTGGCCATAGGAACTCCTTAAATACACACCACAACCTAGTCGTGTTTGGGCTAGTTGAATTTGTCTTAACAAGATCGTTAGTCATACGTGATGTCCAGGGTCTCATGATGGAGCCGGAAGGTGGCCATAGGAACTCCTTAAATACACCACAACCTAGTCGTGTTTGGGCTCGTTGGATTTGTCTTAACAAGGATACTCCACTCCACGGCTTGAAAAGCTTGTTTAAAAATGATTTTTAATTAAGCTTATTTAAATTATTTAATGCACAGGTGGTAGTATCGGTTTTTTAATCCTGTTGTGTTTGCACATCAGAAAATCATCTGTTAAATGACACTAAATACGTATTTATAATAAAAAAATAAATCTTACTTTGATGTTTTCTGATTCACTTATTGTTGTTTATTTGTTCGATGACGAACCAACCTCAACAATGATACTCGTAAGTTCAATCAGGGAAAAACTTAGTAATGTGAACGTGAACTACCCATATTGTTCAATGAGTAGTTGTTGTGTAGGTAAAAAATATTACTAGTTATTACGATTTCCTTTCATTAATCTTATTCACCACACTCATACCACAACATGCGAGTACATTACGTCACAATAATATTCCAATCACAACCACTTGTATGGACGGACAAGCCCAGCTATTGAAGTTCAAAATGCTTATTTTAATACCAAATATAACGTGGTAAGCTCAAGAGAACCAATAATACCCACTTTTCTATCCTTCTCTTCCTAGCGATTTCATAGTGAAATTATCATGTCCTGTTGTGTCGTTTTACTGTATGTTTTGTCCTTGTAATCTTTATTGTGTACAATAAATTGTTAAATAAATTAATTAAATAAAAAAGTAAATCATAGAATGTCATTCAAATTTCCTTTAAAACAAAGCTAAATTCTTTCCAATTTCGTCATACAATTTAGAGCTCTTTTTATTTCCTGAGTGATATCATCTAAAATCTATTTCGAGAAGTTTTAGACGTAGGCGATGTGGTCATCAAAATGGCATTAGTTAATAGCAGACTAGTCAATTGACGTCACAAAATACAATAGAAAAACTATCTTACATACTGCGGATGTATCTAATGTAACTTGTTTGTAATAACCACTTCTAAGCGATATGCAGTACATAATAGGTACTTCTACATATTAGTATATCAATATAAAAAAAGTCATCCCCGTGTAAACATTGCAAATAGTTTTAGATAACTTTAAAAATGTTCTATCTTACTGTAATAGCTTTAACTTCTAGTGAATAAGACTCTTACGCAAACAATTTATTTAACTTTAACGTGAATGCTTCATTAGTTTGGTAGAGTGAAACCTTATGAAATAAATCATCAAATATTTTGCAACCTTACTAGCAAATACATACATGTACTTACCAACCCAAACCAACCCTGAAAACTTTGATCACGCTTTGAAGATTAATTGAAAAAAATAAGCAACAAACAGTTTCTTTAGATCAAATACATGTCAATTACACCTAAAAATCCTATCATTCTCCTTTCCAGAGTTAGAAAGGGCCATAGCGGAGCGAGCAAAGCGTCTGGAGCAAGCGGAGCAGCCTCCCGAGGACGACGGCACTAACCCGACGCTGGCCGAGGTGCGCGCGCGCCTGCGGCACACCGCACCTCCCTCCCCCGCCGCCTCCGCGCACTGAACGGACAGTTCATCACCATCACCATCACCTTAACCTATTATTTTAATTGTGAGTCAATATCAAAACTTCCTGCATCTACCCATTTTGTTATAATGTAAACGTAACAAATTCCAAATTATTTTTTAGAAGAGTCATAACGCTGAGCCATCATTGTAATTGTGTCTTACCTATCAACATAGTTCCTTCGTGCGGTGTTATTGACTCTACCTTGTTTGAATGAGTAATTATTGCCTGCTCTGACTAAATACCCTAAGGCAACTTCGATGTATGCACGTTTAAGTAAATTTCCGCCTACTATTTAACTTTCTTTAAGATTCAGTGGTATTCAATAGAACGTAACGAAATAATTATTTATTCACACATGCAAAAGAACAAATCCCCATAAATATTCATAAGTATTCGTCTGTCACATATTGTGAGATTGATATCTTTAAAACTTGAATGGCATTTGAATTATCATACAATACCAATTCATTATCACAATGATAAGAGTTTACGCGATAAAAGAAGTTAAAATTGTGAAAAATACCACTTATGTGAATGAGTTTATTTTATATGCTATTTCATGAAAAAATATGTGAATTATGTTTTTAAAGAGGATTTGCATTCATATAATTAAAAATAATATCTTGATTGCATTAAATGAAACGATTACAATGCAAATTACGTTTAAAAACACAACATCAGAACTTGTGAATTTTAATGTTACAAATTATGGTAATTCTATTTAATTAGGATTTGCTTTGGGATTTGCTACGACTCTACATTACTAGAGCCATCTTTTGTATTGTGCCAGCATTACGCAAAGCGCCATCTATCGTTGTTCATATTAACTTAGAGGACATGTAAATGGCGGAAAGTGGAAATGGGTACACTTTCTGGGTGAAAGAAAAATTGATTATTTACTATTCGGGTAAACGGAAAAATTATGGTCATTGATTGTGACTATGAATTACGATTAAAATTGTAAGCATTGAATGCATGTTGCAGTGTAAATGGTATGCTTTGTGTGCGAAGCTTGTATGTTATCTTTTACTTTTTATACTTACAATAAGAAGTTCAAAATGAAAAAGTTAGAAATAAAAATAAAAACGACAGCTATATTATTATTTAATTATTAAAATTGTGATTTAAAACTCGTTCTGCTATGACGATAAGGTAGCGTTGTGTTCTGTTGATTTTGTTACCAGGTTTTGTCTTTATGGTGTTATTGTATCATTTGTATCGAACAACATTGACTGAGGAATCGACTGCGCGGCGTAGTGTAAGGGTAAATGTCGTCTTCGAGAGATTACATATTTTTCTACACTTTTTGAGGTCACAAACATTCGTCTTAGTCCCATTTGTAAGAGTTTACTGTTCTTGTTATACTCTCGTAGTTTTCTGTCACATAAAGAATGCAATTTAATTAATTTGGACCAATCAAGGTAAAATATTTAGTCACATAAAACCACTCTATTAATAAGATAGTCCTGCTAATAAGCACTTAAACACTGTGAGCTCTACTTATTCCAAATAGCAATATTTGTAGAGAACCTAAAACTGTATAAATTGATGTAATTGCATTCTGATAACAAAATAACATTCTTGCATTATTTTAAAACAATATGAATAGTATTAGAGAATAGATAGATGTTGACAATTTTAGAATGTATGATATAGAGATATTTTAATCATATTATGCGTATTTAAATGTTTCAAATAAAATAACATATTAAAAGAGTAGAGATCTTATAGTGTTCGAGATTGACCCAAACGAAATAGGCAATATATTTACTCCTACTTATATAGTAACATACAATATATTTTACATTATAAAAATATCTGATAGTAGATATTGGACCGAACGCAGCTCTTAAATTATTGATGTAATAATTAATACACCTAAAACGAATAGATGACCATGTTTGAATCGAAGTGTTCAGAAGAGTGATAGATAAGAAATATTTTTGTATATTTTATGTAATCTCTGTAGCTACCTACAGTATTTCAAAGTTTAATAAATAAATCAATAGCGATCCTCGAGATACGCTGTACTTTATCTACTTATTAAATAATATTTACCAAATAGAGTTAATTCTTGTCAACGTGTTTTTGTTTAAATGCGAGTTTCTTTTGTGGCACCCATTTTGAATCTCTTGAATATTACCGCTTAGTGTTACAGGATCACGTTCCACTGGAAACTTGCATTGTTGGAACTTTACACTAACAGTAGGTTTCAACTTATATTTCCTACCCTCTAGTCTATTCGACAGTTCTATCTATCCATCTAAATTGTAGACATATTATTTGTCTCCATTGTGCCTATTTAATGTTGTTGTTTCCTTTCAGAGTATTAATTATTTATGGTTATAGAAATTAGAAGTAAAAAAATAAGGCAACGATTCTCACAAAATCACAAATAAAAATGTAACATCTTTCCACTCGTTATTCTTTCACTTCTCTCTTGTATTCTTATGTTAGTTATTGTTAAGTTGTGGTGTTTAGTACAAAGTGGCTCCTTCGGGGAAGGCTTAGTATTAGGCTTCAGCTTAGGAAGCTGTCAGTATCGTGGCCATTTATGTTCGATATTATGTGAATAATTATACCTACCTTAGTTTTTAAGTAATTTTACTCTTTGTAATAAAAGTTTAACGAAGAAGTGTATCGGAAACCAATAATTTGCATAGACAAAAAATAAAAGTGTTTTAGCAATTTTGTTGTTTAATTTTATTCATCTCACATACATGCAAAAAATATAAATAACCTAACTGCATTAAATACATTATTAAGTAGGTACTATAAAACAAGAATATGAACTTGTATAAACATACTTATACCTTACAAAGAAGAATACGTAAAAGAAAGGATTCACCCCTGAAGAAAAGATCAGGCCAAAAATTACCATAAAATAAATAAATAACGCCCATAACAGACATTGAATTTTATTAAGTCCAGTCATAACACCATTTATAAAGATTTCTGTACATTCTTCTTCATCGATAACCTACCTCACAAACCGTAGTGTCAGTGTGTGTGTCTAGTGTGTGTGTTTGTACATTGAAGGAAATAGGTAAAAGCCAGGCTTAACTTGGTGACATTCGTATTCCGGTAGAGTTCCGTTTAAGCTGATTAAAAGCAATGACGGAAGGCTCACAGATTAAACCATCAATGGACATGAGACGTCAATTATCATTATTATTGTGAAAATTATTAGTATACAGCGAACACACAGTGCACTCGCTATTTCTGCATTAATTGATCTGGGGAAATTTGTAGGGTCACCGAAGCGTGAACGCTTTCGTTTTCATAGGGTGACCGGGAGTCACGTTGGCGGCGGTGGCGAGCGGCAGGCAGGCGCGAATTAGCGTTCGCTGCCACCAGCCTCGGCCGGTACCACCCCCGGGCGACGACGCTCCGCGGGCTCCACGCGCTGCCGCCACAACCTCAGTCGCCAATCGGACTTCATCTGCTGTTCACGGTGCGAACATGTTAATAGCGCGGACCCAGTGATCACTAACATGTACAAGAAAAAGTTTTTTATTGTTTTCTTAGCATATTTAATTTGTAATGTGGCTGATGCGAAAAAGTTCAGAAGAAACAAACGGCCGCAAGCCGAGGAAGACTCGACTCCTCAACCCAACGTGGTCACCTACTCTACCTTCGGCTTCAATGATGTTGGAAGTTACGATGGGTTTGTACCGAGCTCTCCGGACTACGCAAATTATTTGAGCACTTTTAACCCAGATTCTTCCTCTAGGCTGTACGCTCCAGCTTTCCCGACTGCTCAAGACAATTATCCGTCCCCTTCGCAAAGTAGCCAGTCTTTCAGTTTTGACGATGAGCCGCAGGCAAGTATTCACCAGTACCATCCTAGTCCCATGAACTTTATGAGTAGTCCCAGTCAAGATAATGAAGCGCAGAGCCAAAATAATGTACCTGAAATTTATGGACGCAACGCCGGAGAAGAAGATGCACCAATTTATGGTACTAAACTGAGTTTCAAAAATAGAAATAAACACTTTAGTCAGTTGAATAATAGCGACAATATCTTCGGAAGTGCGTCAAGTCCGAGTGAAAATAAGTATTCATTCCATGAAGTTCATTCGTCGTTTGAAAATAAGCCAACATCGTTTGGTGAACAGCCTAGCAAAAACTACCAATATAATTTTAATTACGCTACAAATCACCCTACAATTGATAATGATGATGATTTTAATAATCCTTCTTCGAGTAATTCGCAAAGCATCTTGAAATTTCCCAAAGTAATAGACTTCACCAAATATAAGCAATTTTATCCAACTGACCTAACAACAACCACCACGAAAGGTCCATATCCATTCAAGCCTTCTTCGAATTCCCAAAATGAAAATGGTTTCTTTAAAAATTTTGAAGAGTTCAGTACCAAATTCCCGATAACATCGTTCAAAGATTCTTTTAAAGATAATAAAGATGTCGGAGAAGTAGCGGATAAGGAATCGCAAAAACCGTCACCTTTTACGAGCACAGGATTTTCGCAAAACCACGTTAATTATCCTAATAAAGAAAATAAGTATAATTTTGATCACAAAGATAAATTCAAGTATGATCAGTGGTCCTCAACAAATTATACAAACGATTTCAAAAATTGGAAAAATCCCATAAAAGGCTATCAATATGCTACTAATTTCAGCAACATGAATTTTGAATTTGATTTTAGTGGAAGTAAAAAACCACAAACCGTGAATAACAGTACCTTCGATGAGGTGGTGCCGGCAAGCAGCAATATAGATCTGACTAGTTACCAATTTCCTGAACACGATTATTCGTCTTTTAAGAAATTGCCAGGATTTAAAGGTCATGAATTTAAAGGGCACGAAAACGATGATTACACAAATGCTGTTGAATTGTTTAAGCAAGGATATAAATACGATCCTGAGGAATACGTGAAAAGCTTATATAGTACAGTACCGACAACAACGACTCTTTGGGGTAGTTCATATAAGAATCCTGAATTTTCCTTACATAAACATTATGGGAAAAAGCCTATATTTGGAGACGATATAGGCGACGATGTAGTTCATATACCCAAGAGGCCGTACAGTAACAAATATGGTTACGGTGGCAAACCAACCGAATGGTCATCATTTACCAGTCACAGACCACACAAACCAAAGAAACAATCAAACAACTGGAACAAAGAAGTATCAACACGATTCAAATCTGAAGAAGATTTGTTAGGATTAAGGACACACGACACTTCGCATCCATCGTACTTGCCAACTTACAAACCTGAGGCTAGCTCCTTTGCGAGCGATTACGATTACAAGAAACTAGTAGAGAAATGGAGACAATCATACCTCAGAGCAAAATATAAAGATGCAGGGCTACGCGATTACGAAGGCTACTCTTCGGAACCGAAGCCACTTCATGTGCCTGTACCGAAGCCATACGCGGTGAGTAGAGTTTCATTTATAATACGCCGGTTAGTAGTTAGTGATTTTATGTTATTATCTAGCAAAAAAGGTATGAAGGAATGCGGATCGGAAAAGACGGGTGTCGTCGCGCACTGATTTCCTCGCTAGCTCGAGAGAAATCATGAAACTGCACACTACACATGAAACAGTACGCTTTAATCTTGGCATAGATATAGGGGCCATTAATGTCTTGTTTTTCATTACATAAAAGTGATGTTCTGTAACCGATATAGAAAGTGAGACTAAAGAAAGCAAATTGCGAGGACAACTTAGTGGGTAACAAGTAGTTGGGCATCTGTAATAGGCTCATCGACCTAGCTGTCACGGTAGATTAGACTCAGCTGCTATAAGTTCATTGTCTGAAGTGAAAGTAAGTCTAAGGACTATAGTGCCTTATAAACGCTGTCGTGTTAATAAATAAAATAAAATAAAAAATAAATAAAATAAAAATTAGCTTCACGTGACCGCGGCACTGCTCTGCAAGTACGGATAACTTGCTGATTGTGATGAGTGAAGATCATTTTCGGCATTTCAAATTTGAATAGTTCTTTATTTTCCGTTTAAGGAAAGTATTTTTAAATTATTGTTGGATACAATTTTCGTTTTTCTATAATAATATTATTTAAATATTACAAGCAAAAGCATTTTATATATTACCGTATTTGTCGAATATAAAGGTGCTTAGTTATCGCACGTTACAAAGAATTAGCCGTCATAAGTTTAAAATTTCATATAATTGAAGTGAAATTATGCATTCATCATCATTGCAATGAAATAGATTATGCAAGCGATAATTCATACTCATAATATTGCGTGTCACGAAATGCTAATACGATTTTCAAGTTTCCTGCATTCGCAGACTATGTATTAATTACAGTACTTTTCAAGTTCGTGTAATACCTGTCAAATGCGATTGATTACAATACTCATAAGTAGCGATAAACTCAAAGTTGAATTATGCTGAATACGTTATTATTGTCAGTCGCGGTAGTTTAAAATTTTAGGTATGAAATAATAACGTTCTTTTAAGAATAATGCTTAAGCCTACGAATAAGGAAGCTATAGAAGTCGCATTCCGTTCAAAAAATGGCCCCACGCAAAGGGAAACACAGAAGGCGGGGCTTAAAAAGGGCAACATACGCGCTAGTTAGTCTGTCACGCACTGTATGATGGACTGCCGCTTCCGATAAAAAACAAAAATACAATATAATTCAGACAAACATAGGTAATAAAATGACCTCCAGCGAGGTAAAATGGTGCAAGAGGCCCAAAAAGCCAGCAAAAAAGAAACTGGGGTAACAAATCACAAGTAAATACATTTATTTTCAGTATTCTAAATACTTGACATAAAATAATGATGAATGGGATTATGCAAGCAATAGTCAGTCAATATCTACGGCTTCATAATACTTATATCCTATAAAAATACTTAAATAATCTCCATAATAAGTATTACTTAAATAATCTTGAATAGAAACTGTTATTTTCCGTTAGTTACCCCACTAAGTAAATTTTGAAATTATATTGACTGTGCTGCATTATTATTAACATAATATGATGAAGTTTTCTCTATAACCCAAAGTGAAAGACAATGTAAGTAAACCATACATCTGAAGTTGCCAATTTTCTTTGTTATTTTCTTTTAAAAGGCACAAGGCCAAGTCTTCTATACTAGCGGCTCTGTGAGCTGTAGACCTCGCGAGTTGCTGTATATCTCTTTATATTTGACGGAGAACCGTTGCCAGCAGGATCGCACATGGTGGATGGATCCCCGAAATAATATAGTCTCTCCTTAGTTCAGGCTTGTATTTCAACGTTAGTAAAATCACAGCTCGAAAATAACAAATGATTGGCAAGATTTTAATGGATACAAAATACAATACGAAAACGTGAGAAGTTTGACACAGAGTAATGGCCTCTTCCCAAAAACAATCACACAATCACACATTTAAATAATATATATAAGGTGATTTTAGTAAATAATTACAAAGCATCTGATCAGTAATGCAAAAGTACGATACTAACATTCTCCCAATTCGCGGGTTTGTTACCACGGTAATATTTAATATTGTTACCTCGATATTATTTTATTTTTATTCAAACCCGCGAATTGTGAGAATGTTAGTGTAGTGAACAACCACGAAAATCTTAAAACATATATTATAAAAGTACGATAATTTTTAATTTGACTTGTTCTATCACACTTAATGCATAACACATCCACTGCACAAGTGACGCGATCCAATCACCGTTATCCGTCATGCCGTGAACCAATCACCGCGCATCCAATCCAATTACATATACTATATATACTATATAATACAATCGCATCCAATTGGCCCGTCTACAGTGACGTTTCTCGTTTAAGTACTCGAGATTTGGGGCCATATTTTTCTTGGATTTTGTTTACAATTACACTTCCATAGCTTCCTTATTCGTAGGATTAAGCACTCGGAAATTAAGGATATAATGTTACTGGCGAGACTAAAACATATAAATAAAAAAGTGGATTAAAAATACGTCTATGCTCGGTCATAATAACATAAAGAGAATAAATAAAAGTAAGAATAAATTTAGTTGTAACACAGCACGTTGACAGCGCAGCACGTTTGCATCCACAGATCGAAGTGCCGCATCCGGTGATAGTGCCGGTGCCGCAACCGTACCCGGTCCGCGTGCCCGTGCCTAGGCCCGTGGCCGTGCCCGTCGTGCACGAGCTCACCGTGCCCATAGAGAAGCCCGTGCCCTATCCGGTCTACAAAAAGGTCCCGTACCCGGTCGAGAAACCCATGCCTTACACTGTCGAAAAAGAGGTTCGTCCGTAATTAGAGTAACATCGGTTCACGGGATGGTTACTTAGAATAAAGTGCTTAAGCCCTTAGCTTAATTAATTTATTAGCTTCGAATAAGAAATTTTGTCATTATAATAATATAACTAATAACCGGTCGGGGTTCCGATAAGTACCTGCGGTATCCGTCATAAAATAAATCGTAGAAGCCTCGCGGTTTGCGTGTTTCTCTAAAATTAAATGACATAATTCCCGTATATAATAGTAACTTCGTATGATAAATTTTCTCATTAAAACAATATAGGACCTAACCTACTAATGCAATTCTGCTTCTTATCGCTACTTCATACACACATAAAACACACTGCTATCCACAAAGAGGTGAGCAGAGCTTTTATTGACTTCCAAGAAGAATACACTAAATTAACGTTTGGAAATATTTTTAGATTACTTCAGTAATTAGTAATAATTATTAATCATACACAATACGCTAGGTAGCAATCGATTCGGAGTATTACTAGTGATAAAATATCTTGATAGTTCTTGAACTCAGACGAAATTATACAAAATGTTCTCGAAATATATTGACCTGCTACGGCGTAGCAATTGGCTACGATTTTTCGCTTTAAAGGCTACATGCAATGCAACGCGTGCGCTCTCTTTGCTTTTATGTAGTATTACATATTCATTTCACAAATTAGCGAATTTTATTTTGCAATGATATAAATATCGAGCTAGACACAGACGGACAATGCTGACACGTTATTTAATAATCTATAGGTGGAATAATAAATTAAAAAACACCTCCATTTCACTGAGGTGATTGATTTAACGCAACGTTATATCTACATATATACTCATGGTTAATTTAAGTCAGTTTATGCTATTGATAACATTATTATTTACCCGTAGTTTATTGGTGCTAGTTAGTGGTACAGCGCAGATTATCGCTTACATTTACCATGCTTGCTTGCTAACATTATACGTAGTATTATGTGTACTAGATAATTATTACACTATATAGGTATTATTAATTTGTACAACATAGGAGGAGGTACATGTATTTATACTTTGCAAGACCTGGTTTTTTTCGTATTATTTATTGGATTATTGGATTTTGAGTTGCAAATAGTATCTTTACAATTGACTTTACAGACTACGCTCCTATTTAATCTTAAGGTTGTAGTCTCTATTTTAAAATGTTTTAAATGGAATCTCCTTCCTGGGAGTGGAATCACGTTTTTTCTCTATTATCTTAGAGAGAGAGAGTTATCACTCTATTAGTGTTTTAGAGAAAAGTCTTTTAAAATTTGTTCGATAATTTGTTGTTCATTTAAAATTAGATCGATCATTTTTTGACTTTCTAATATGTACATACTACTTACTACATACATACATATTACTTACATATTTACTTACCTTAAAATGACTGAACTTACCTTTACCGATTTATAAACCTCTGTATAAAAACTAATTAGGCACGTTTGGAATTCACTTAAACTGGAACATGTAAATGCGTTAAATGTTCAAGTATTATGTACTGCATGTTTCAAATAGCTTCTTATTGAATGAAACAACTTGCAACATAAATCATACGACGATACAAGTTCAATGAACAATTTCACTAGGTTTCGATAAAATACGTCGCTCGTAAATATTCCTGTTATGCACGTCAGTCGTTAACATTCTATGATGATCACTTTAAAATAGCAGTCCTCGTTTATCATGCCAATGCCATTAGCAACAATTGGCAACAATAGTTGCGCTATGAAGATCGTCACCCCGTTCAGCAATAATGATAATCATTAGATGATAATAATAATGATAATGTTTTAGCATTGAACTTTGCTGTTATACAATTTATTTTAGCTTTTTAATTATCCTCTTTTCAAGGTTGAACAAAGTGAAGATACGTTTACAGCTGTTTAATTTAGAACTTTGTTTTTATTATACTTATTTGTTCAATTCAATATTTTATTACGCTGTACAGTTCTTATCACAAATGTCTATGTCTATGAATGAACGATAGTGGTTTCGTTGTTGGTACGCTGGCTAGGGCCGCTGAACCACGTATCGTTGTGTTTTTAAATTTCGAATTCATATGTTAAGCTTGTAAAACGTTGTGTTATAACCTGCGAACGTCGGTGAAAAGAATAAAGATAAAGAAACTGTGAAGTCAACCAACCTACACTGGGTCAGAGTGGTCGGCTAAAGTTTGACCACCTTCAATCTTAGTAAGCTTGAGCCCCCGGTATGGTCGTATATAGACACTTCTGCGAAATATGGAATACAAATTACGATTAGTACTATTGCGTCCCATTTTTTTTCATCCTTATTTTCAGCCTATTTTAAAAACTAATATCATAAATGCCCACTATCATCATCATAGCTGCTTAAAGTCTCAAAAATGCTGCAGACAGTCAAAAGGCTCGGAAAAACTCAGTCGATTCAATATTGTTAATAAAGATACGCAAAGCAAGTACATCATGATTTATAATCTGCGAATATTTAATATTCTTTTTTCTCGACATTTTTACTGTAAAAACAGTACGCGAAGTGACTCATTTTTGGACGAAACATGCATGCTACATACAAAACAGCTGCCAGCAACATTACCTAGTACACAATAAAAGTCTTTGCCTGCCTCTCAGACTTTAAACGTGCCCTAGTCCAGCAATAACTAATTTTGCGGCCGCGGCAGTAATGTACTATTAATAAAACCCTTAATTGCCCCCCTCGCCTCGCCCTATTTGACAGCATAATCATGAAGCGTAAACTTTCTTTTTACTTGATGATATTTTTTCCAGGTGCAAGTACCAGTAATGAAGCCATATCCAGTCCCGATTCCCCACATTAGACCAGTGTTCCACCATAGCAGGCCGAGAGACGAAGCCGACGGAGCTATTGACGAAGAAGATGACTACCTTCCTCGCCCCGAGACCAATAAGAAGATTCACTATGCTAAGAGGCCTAGAAGGTGAGTTAAGTTGTAATTATACCTATTCTTGTACCTATTTATTTGTAGGTATTTTTTGTTTCTTTAGGTTAACCGTTACTACGGATAAACGCTATCACGAGGCGATCCAAAACTTTTTAAATAAGTAATGTTGATTTACTATTTGAATTTTAAATTAAATTATAACATTTAATTAATTATAAACTGGTAAAAAACAAAAAAGAAACATGATCATGATAATAATTTAATTAAAGTGTCAAGACCAATTGTTTTGATTTTGGGCGCATTCCGAATCAGACTTTCAGCGCTGTCAGCGATCAGAAAAGCAAAAAAATGTATAGCTGACAGTGATTCGGAACGCGATTACGGGTACTTTAATCGCTTTCAGCGCGTCTTGGAACGCAGGGTTTGTTTTATCAGACAGCCACCAAAACCAATAGTATTTTGTGACACGCGTTGATGTCTTTTGTATGGACAAAAACATTGCGATTATTTAGTAAAAAAAAATCTTCGTGCATGTTACAAAAACGTTATTCAGTTAGTTATGTAAAAGTATGCAAGTTGTTTTGTTCGTGTTGAGAACACATGAATCACGCTCGCTGTCGCAGTGTTGATAGTTAAAACATTTGACACCTTCAAGCCAAATATACTTTTAACTAGTCAATTAGTTCCGCAATGTTTCATGCTTTGTTTATTAGAACTTTCGATTTGACTATCTAATCTAAACGATGAAGATTATTTATGTTAATTTAAAATAATAGAAGAAATATTTTTACACGACTGTCCAAAAAAAGTTCAGGATTTATGTATGTATGTGAGTTTATTTATTCCGCCATAACTTCTAAATGCCTGAAACAAATTTATAGGTAGATGTCTAAGGATCTATATCCTTACTTCAACCCGAGTGACACTGGCAATTTTTTTTGGCATTTGTGTTTTAAATTTTTAGACGATTTTTGTCTTTTACTTTTTAACTTTTATTAATCAATCATTCATGCATTAATCATTAATCCTACAAAATAATACATATTTTTTCTAATAAAATTACAACTTCAAAGCATCAATCAGCACGTCTTCTAAGCATCAATGATTTTGTTTTTGTTTTTTAGAAACTGTATTTTATTTCATGGGTTGTGCAGTTGTGCTCCTTTCATGTTCATACCAACCTTGATCTGACAAAGATACTACACCACGAAAAATTCAATTACCGATTACTTTCTAGCTTGGCCCTTCGCTCTATATACATTTATCCTCATTTTTCAAATGTCGCATATCATGATTCATGTGAGTAACTTTCACCATTTCAGTTTTTTTTTATAGGTTTATGAAATACTCAAAGATTTATTCATTTTGTATAAGACCAGAAAAGCATAAACTGGATGAAAAAGTGTACTAAATCGATAGTGGAGTTTTGTTATTTAATTAGAGTGTCTAATCTACGTAGGCAGTAGATTGGACACTCTAATTAAACAACAAAATTTGTTTCTCACTGTACAAAAACTGTTATTTTCCTATTCTGGTATTTTGAGAATCTGGTATATGGCAAATCTGGTATTTTTCTCCGGAGGGTACGTGACAATTTTAGTTTTTTGTGACCAATAATAATTCGGTCTTTTTTAATAAGCATCTTTTACATTTCTAGCACCCGCAACCGTTCCCGGCGGCCTCAGCGCCCGCAGACGGAACGCAACCGCAGGCGGTGGCCGTCGCGCCGCCCCGCCGACTCTCGAGACTCTAGAGACTCCCGAGCCTCCAGGCCTCGACGGCCCGAGCTCCCCGTCTCCTACAAGCACTTCGAAACAGACTTCGACGACTTCGAACATTCCCACAGCGAGTACATCCTGCATTGTAAGAGAACTGGGAACTGCTGATTCAAATTCCTTAGTCTGTTCTGTTCTTTATGGCACAATGTTTAGAGGTTATCCTAAATAATAATAGTACCTTGCTGATCTTATGATTCGTTACTCATACTGCTGCCTATGTATTTTCTTTGATGTTCTGCCTATGCCTCTTCATAACGAGGGTGCGTTTTAAAAAAAATAAGAATATTGCATCTTAATTTTTTTATTATTGGTATCAAATAAATAATTTTCAATATTATGTGGCAAGCTACCTAATAGCAAGTTTACTTATTTTTACAATTGATTAATAAATTAAAATAGACGTAACGTCACTTGTTTTGTTAATTTGAATTGGCGTAAATTATGAAATATGTGCCAATGTCTTGTTTTTCTTTTCAAATAGACTGATTTTATATTTTTAAGTAAAGCATTTTGATTGTTTATTGTATAGTAGTTTTAAGTGTTGATTTATGTGTCTAGTAGTAAACATGTAAAATAACTCGTTGTGTGTTTCTTATAAATTCGCCCTAATAACCAATCCTTAGGCTTGTGAAAGATGAATGTAAACCTCCATAATAAAACATCGACATGACTGACCGCTAGATAAATCAAGTTTTGTAATAAAACCCCATTTATAACATGAAAGGAAGATATCACGGCAATCTCTATAGCAATTACGAGCATATATTGCATTAAAGTGTAAACGCGTGAGGAGCATCGGCCGGCGCGCGACGCGCATGGATGCGCACTTTTCCCAACGCTCCGATTAGCAGAACGCATCTTACTTCATTACCGATTCAGATGTTCTCTTTCATTTGCAATTGTTGTACATAAAAGGTGATAAAACTGCTAAATACAGTATAAGTACAAAATGCTACGGATCTGTTCGTAACTCAACCTTTACCCTAAAAGACCAAGATCATTTTAAGATAGTTATGAGATCAATCCACAAAGTGAATTAATCACGAGAGCATCTATGCTCCATTTTCTTCAAGCGACATTGATTCACATTAGCGTGGTTCACAATTTTATTTAGTGCTACAGTCCGCAATAGTGGCAACTATGCACTCACCGACTAGTAAGTTGGATGAGGTTTGTGATTGTGGATCTCTCTCTAATTCCGGGCGGAATCAATTATGAAATAAAATTATGAACCCAGCTAACGTGAATCAATGTTCTTATGCCATTATGACATATTAGTGGCCGCCCCATACCATATTACTATCGCATTTTAATAGTAAGCCATCAGAAGAATCATTTTGAGGGTGCGTCCGAACATCGTATTCGGTCAATTCCAAAAACACGCTCAATATCGTTCAAAATTTTAATTTTTATAATAATAAATAGCATCAAGTTCCTACCTTTAGAAATGACAGACTTTCAAATTCAAATCAATTTATTGCATTCCTGTTGTTTACATAAGGTCTTAATTCTAAGTATTGCAACAGTACATACAGGAACCCTGTAAGGGCACTACAACAATAAAAAGTTATATCATTTTCATGCATTAATTATACAAAATAAAAGTAAAATGTTATAAGTATGTGTACGTATGTAGGACAGTCATATTATCTTATAGTATCAATCATTCATTAATTCCAAAAATTATTATTATCACATTATAGTTTGGTTATACAATAAAATTATGTCAAAACATAAAATTAAAATAAAAAATTGCTTGATTAATTTATTTATTTTTATCGTCAAAAAACTCTTGTAGGGTGTAGTAACATTTTTTAATTAAAAACCTCCTTAGCTCATTTTTAAAAATATGTATTCTATCTCTTTCATCGATGCGGGTATTTCATTGTATATTTTAATAGACATTGCGTGCGAGCCAGACTTCACAAGTTTTAGGTGTGACTTGACTGTGGCCAAAGCTTTCCGCTGTCTCAAGTTTTTAGGCCGAGTGTACAGTTCATATTTATGCAGGTTCTTTTTGACAGATGTACACATTTCCAGTATATACCTGGGCTGATTGATAACTGGCCGAAACGACGAACTTAAAAAAATGATACGCAAAAAAAAAATATTACATTATATTTTGGCATCTTTTTGAAAATAGAACGCCAAATTTGAATTTAATCGAACTGGTGGAATTTGTTTGATAGGACGTAGAACTTTCTCTGTCGTAAATTTTCTTAACAATGGAAAGAAACGAAATTCGTGCGGTGATAAAGTTTTACGTTTTAAAACAGAAAACAGCAACCCAGATTAAAACCAAGCTAGACAGTGTTTTAGGTAATTCTGCTCCTACATTGAGTACAATTCACACCTGGGTAACTGATTTTAAACGTGGAAGACAGAGCTGCGAAGACGCCCACAGGTCTGGCCGTCCAAATGAAGTCACGAATCCGGAAATGATCAAAAAAATTCACAAAATTGTATTGAATGATCGGCGCTTGAAGTTGCGAGAGATAGCAGAGATGGTGAGCATTTCATCTGAACGCGTTTTTAATATTTTGCACCAACATTTGGGAATGAAAAAGCTTTGCGCGCGATGGGTGCCGCGTTTGCTCACTGTTGACCAAAAGCAACGTCGAGTGGACGATTCATCGGAGTGTTTGGCGCTGTTTAACCGAGATCCTAACGAGTTTTCGCGGCGTTATGTAACAGTCGATGAAACCTGGATACATCATTATACTCCCGAGACAAAAGAACAATCCAAGCAGTGGACTGAGAGCGGAAGACCTGCGCCGAAGAAAGCAAAAACGGTTTTGTCGGCCGGCAAAGTGATGGCGACTGTTTTTTGGGATGCTCGAGGGATTGTTTTAGTGGATTATCTGCAAAAAGGAAAAACAATAAATGGAGAGTACTACGCAAGCTTGCTGCAAAAATTAAGTGAAGAAATCCAGAAAAAACGACCACATTTGGCCAAGAAAAAAGTTTTGTTCCACCATGACAACGCACCTGCACACACGTCAATGGTTGCAGTCGCCAAACTCCATGAATTGCGGTTCGAATTGCTACCGCATCCACCCTATTCCCCGGATCTGGGCCCGTGTGACTTCCACTTATTCCCAAACCTAAAGAAATGGTTAGGTGGCCAGAGATTTTCATCAAATGAAGAAGTCATTGTTGCCGTGGACGAGTATTTTGAGGGGTTGGAGAAAACATTTTATCAAACTGGTGTAACGGCATTGGAGAAGCGCTGGACTAAATGCATCGAGGTAGAAGGAAACTACGTTGAGAAATAAATTTATTTTAAATAGATTTTTAAAGTTTTTCTTTGTCGTTTCGGAAACTTATCAATCAGCCCGTATATCGAAGTCAGTGTCAAAATTTCATACTGGATAAAGTAGGATCTACAACTGGTCATGGAATCTATGTTTGCTAAAATTGTAATACACTTTTTCTGCAAAGTAAATAGTTTACGGACATCCCCACTATTGCTCCACAAAATAATCCCATATGTCAACCAAGCATTTGCATAAGCGTAGTATGCGCAAGTTGCAGTCTTTAAATCGGTTGTTTTTTTCAATTCCTACAGTGCGTACGTGAAGCTTGACAGTTCACTAGCCACCTTACATATGTGGGTCTTCCAATTCAGATTTGTATCTATATTTATCCCAAGAAGGCAATATGATTCAACTAGTTCCAGGGGGGTATTATTAAAATTAAAACTTATATTAAGGGGACGTTTCTGATAGGGTCTAAATTGCATAATTTTAGTTTTATCAAAATTAATTTTAAGGTTATCATTTGAGAGCCAGTCGGTAATCTTAGTCAAATTTGAATGCAGTAGTATATCGAGGTCAGAAGCATTTGGACACGGAAGAGCCACCGATATGTCATCCGCAAACAGGACACAGGGGACATCAACAGCCTCGGCAGGTCATTGATGTAGACAAGAAATAACAGACAACCAAGGACACTTCCCCTGAGGGATAGATTTTGTTAGGTATATCTTCTCGGACCTGTTACTTCTTATCTGACCAGTATGGAAATCATGATAATCAACCTCCACATATTGAATGCGATTCATAAGATAGGACTTAAACCAATTATAGGCTATTCCCCGTATGCCCGTTCCATATAGTTTTGATAACAATATTTCATGAGATACTGTATCATAAGCCTCGCTCATGTCCAAATGGACTCCGATAGCATGTTTTTTATTATTCAATATTTCCAAATTTTGCTAACAAATGTATGTACTGCTTTGGCAGTCGAGTGTCCCTTTCTGAAGCCATTTTGATTTTCATTACTGAACTTTTCACAAAAGTAATAAACACGATTATACATAGCGGTTTCAAAAATTTTTGAGAATGTGGATAGCGAAGCTATTGGTCTATAGTTACTGCAATTACTTTGATCTTTATTTTTATGTAGAGGTTTTACTATAGTGACTTTCAGCAAATCAGGAAACTTTCCCTCATTAAGAGACTGGTTGAATAACGAAGACAAAGATGATGCCAGTTCAGCAGCACATTCCCTTATCAGCAATGGCGGGATCCCATCAAAACCACAACTGCGCTTATTATTTAAATTTCGTATAATTGAGTAAATCTCTGCTGAATCTGTATCATGAAGATAAATAGAATTCTCCACCGGAGCCACCACAGGGCGGCTGCGAGACTGACAGGCGCCATGCAGTGGTGCTCCAATGGAAGAAAGATATTCATTAAAATGATTTGTTATTTTGATAGGATCATCTATAAAAATAATATCTATCTATTCCAATATGTAATTTCATATTTCTTTTAGGTTTTTCTGAAGTTTTAGTGGACTGTAAAGGGCTGTTGATTTTGATTAGGAGAGAGTGTTAAATCCTCTCCTTCAATCAATCAATCAATCAGCCTATTGCATTCCACTGCTGGACGTAGGCCTCCCCAAGGGTACGCCAAAGCGCACGATCACCCACTTTCCTCATCCAGCCACCACCAGCGACCTTCTTCAGGTCATCAGTCCACCTGGCAGGGGGGCGTCCCACACTACGTTTCCCGAGACGCGGTCTCCATTCGAGAACCAGTCTGCTCCAACGCTCATTGGTTCTGCGACAGACGTGGCCAGCCCGCTGCCACTTCAGCTTGCTACATTTCTGGACAATATCCACCACCTTGGTCCTCTGCCGGATGATTTCGTTTCGGATTTTATCCCGTAGCAAAATACCAAGCATAGATCTTTCCATAGCTCGCTGACGCCTCTTCTTCACTGGACATTTAACAATTTTAGCAAATTGAAGAAATTAAATTAATAAACGCACAAAAAAACAAGAGCTGTTTCCCGCCGCTTTATTTTTTTAAAATCTTACGACATTGATATAGGGTCATGTACTTATCTGCCATGTTAAATTAGAACTTTTAAGCTTGTACATGTGAGCATAAATAAATAAATAAATATTAGGCTTGGGCTGCAGACCTATACAGCCTACTATTAAATTAATTTTGTAATAATAATTTTCTTAAATTAATTAAATAACCTATTGTACTTGAATTTAAATATTAATATCTTTTATGTCTTTAAAAACCCATAAGGCAAATAATTTAAAGTAAATATTATAAAATAAAAAATTCTATCTATGAACTTCTTATTGTGTTTGGCTGTATGGCTCATTTTCTTTGCCTTAATATAGATACATTTATGAGTAGATACGTTAATGCACTTGTGAACAAAATTCGGCCTATATCCTGCATAAATAAGCACTTTCAGAGCATGAAAAGTGAAAAGAAAATATATTGAATCATTCACTATCAGTCAGTTTTGTGATAAAAGCACAAAGTACGTAAAGCGGCGATGATGCGACGGCGGCGGCGGCGGCGCGGCAGTGGTACACATAAAAGTGCCTGCATTCTACATACGTACGAAAATGACGTTAATATGAAAACGAAGATAATCTTTTATATCAGGCGCTTTAAAATAATCCATTAGATTTTTGATAATTTGGTTTAGGAACTCAGGGCCGCCGGTCGTCGCAAGCGCAGGAGCAGTAGCACGATTCAAGTTACAGTAATTAATTATTTTATTCTACTTTCGCTAGACAGAAGGCATCGTTCCCACCGCCGCCACAGCAGTGTTGCAAGGTCACATAGATCTTATTATTTGTGTGACTTTATTATAAAACGCATTCTCTTATGGCGTTCTAAATATTATGAATACTTTTAAGGATTGCAATTGTAATTAGAATACCTATATAATATAATGCTTTGTTTGTAACCAGCAAAGTATGAGTAACATAATATTTTAGTAACTTATTACCTATATTATTTTAACTGATGATTTGTTATTTTTTAAGGAGTTGAGATGAGGAAGCCCAAGATAGGGAAGGATGGAAGAAGAAGAAGGAGGCCTTTGTCCAGCAGTGGGACAGTCTAGGCTAAATAAGATAAGAAGATCGCATACGCCCAACTTAAACTAAACTAAAATTAGTCCTGTCACTTTCTATCATTTTTAATTGAAAAGAGACCGAAGATCATCAGTTTTGTTTTTGTCTATGACTTCACGACTAACTGTCAAATTTAGTCTTGTTTTTGTGCCTACCTAACACCATGACGAATAAAAAGACACTAAAATTGACAGTTAGTCGTGAAGTCAAAGATAAAAACAAAACCGATGATCTTCGGTCCCTTTTCAATTAAAAATGATAGAAAGTGACAGGACTTATTTTAGTTTAGTTTAGTTGGGCGGATGCCGAATCGACACCAATGCAGACATAAATTAGTTTAGGTGCACATTGCACAGAATGAATATTTTTGGAGCAATTAGATAGAATACAAAATAAAATATTATAATATTATGTTTTCGAAATATAATATTAAATACTTTTTTATTTCTAGAAAGTAGTACATACTTTATGCCTAAGGAAAACCACAGGGGCGTAGCCATGGACGAACATATAGAGTAGGTATCTAATAAATTAAACTTTGTTTGAAATGTTTTTTGATTAATGAAACAACTAAAGAAATTGCCTGTCACAATCCAAGTAAACATAAGTTACACGTGGCATGGTGATGGACACGATATAATCATTCAAACGCATTGTTATAAAAATGAAGACCTGTTTGATTACGAATACCACGAATAGTATTAAAAATGATTTTATTAAAGAAAAAAACAGATATTTCGTTCATGGTCTGTTTTTTCATTGTGTTTCAGTTAGTTTTCGGTATTGATTTCGGGTTTTGTTCAGTTTTTAAAAGAAAATGGCGCATCGTGACTCGAATTTTCACACTAACATCGTCTCTCGTTTGGATGATCACATTAATGTATGTTACAGTTTCTCAACCGATGGATACTTGGAGATGGTCGAACTTTATAAAATATATGTTATTTATCTTCATCTTGAATAGCCTTAAGTACAATGTGCACAATTTAAAAACTGATATAGATGAGATAAGCACAATGAGCAGTACTGACAAAAAATATTTGTACGCCATTTTGATCGGTTACTGTATTGTACTTAACACAATTAAAGTTTCATTATTAACGGCGCGGTGTATGTATGAAACAGTCACGTATTGCAAGAAATTTAACAACTTGGTGATATACGCTTGCTATTGTACAGCTGTGCTTGCATTAGACTTGTTGGGGGTAACACAGACCGTTATATACTTCTATATCAAATGTTGCATTAAAAATATTAAGAATGCATCAATAAAACCAAAAATTAAGTTGAAATATTTTGAGAAGCAATATTGGGCTTTACTGAAATGTTACAAAAAAATCAGACCTTTATACGATTACATGGTAAGTGGTTTAATCTCCAAGGTGGTGTTTTGATTATCCAGGGCGAGTCAAACATTAATATTTTTTTTATTATACAGATAATTCTACAGTTGAGCATCATGGTACCAAAAATGTTGGCTACAATATGGTCTTTAATATACTACATAAACAATAATGTAAGTATCAAATGTGTAATGCACAATTTTTATTAGGAAAAATATAGCAAAAGCGTACAAAATCAAACTAAAGTACGTGTACCTAACCTAACTTAGCCTAAAAATTTAATAACCCACCCCGCACCTTCTAAGCGCAAAAGATAAGTAAATCTTTGTTATAGTTTAAGTGCTTGGATAAATTCAAACTTATCTAATATGGTCGAAGATATATCTTCTTTGAATATTTAAATAATTACTACGTAGGTAATAAAAAATACTCGCGATTGGCAGCTCTCAGAGAAACAAAAGAAGGTCGTTTAGAGCGCGAGGCGACGCGCTTCAAAATTCTATGTGGCAACCTATAGTAGGATAGGTACGATAGGTACCTATCCTGATACCTATCTCATGTCAACTATCACAGTACGCATCTAACCTATACTTCAAAAAATTTCCATTGACCTGCTTTATCATCCATCAAGATACAAGGAGGCCTCAGGTAGAGCAATCAGGGAGGCGGCATACAGGGCAAACAACATATAAAATCTTTGACGAGCCATCGACTCAAAAGAAGAAGATGAAGAAGAAGAAGGATACGTCAACCAACCTATCTAACAAAACCATTATTTTCATGATTATGTAATTTCAGGCATGGTATTCGTATATGACAGAGCTCATATTTGCATTTCATTTGGCCATACAAATAGCTACGCCAGCAATCGTTGCTGAAATGGCCAGTGCCCAAATTGATTCGATCAAGCAAATACTAAAAGAAAAGCTCCTAGAAGATTTGATAGGTAAGTAAACCGGGAAACTTAATATCGAGTATTAAAGGCGCGTGCCTTTTCAATTTACTTTACAATTTTACTTACGAAATAATAAAAAAAATAAGACAGGTTTCTCCTTTTAGACTTGAAAAGCCTGTGATAGGAAGGACCGCTCTTCATCAAAATTAAACAATAAATAATAAACTCTGCTTGAAACTAAAATGTAAAATAAATGGACAGTCTCAATAATTAGCTGTAGTTAAGAAACAAAAGAAAGTTTATAATCGCTACCGAGTAGGTGCCCAACAATAGCCGACGTGGAAGAGATAGACCTCGGAAACGATGGCGAGACGGTCTCTACGATCTCAGAACAGTGGATGTAAAAAGGGGAGGCCATTGCCCAGCAGTGGGACAGTTCAAACTAAAATAGTTTATAATGGCAATTTGTCACTAGATGCAATAAGAAACGTGAAGGTCGATTTATATACCTTAGTTTAGGTGCGTATATCCTGTACAAGCTGCTACACGATTTTCAATGTATTATAAACGCTGACTCGGGCGACATAGTTTTAGTACGTCGTCTGGCGAAATACGAAATTCAATAATTTAGTGTAATAAAGACAAGACACATAGTATCGATCGAGTTTTCATTAGTGACATCTGACATCTAAATCCTACCGTTACTATCTGACATCTGACAATATCCTGTGTCGAGACCATACTGTCCGGCCCATATCCCAAATCTTAAACCAAAAATATTGCCAAACGCAGATTTAGTGTGTGCTCTCTGAGAGTCCACTAAAGCTCTGGTCACCCCTTCGGGGATAAGAGCGTGATCATATAGATGGATCAATGGAAATTAATTAAACAAATTAAAAACGTAATTTTTCAGGGCCTAAGCGGATGGGTTTTTTTATTTAGAGTATAGTATATAGTATTATAAGTATTTTGTAGTAGGTATAGTACACGTTTTCAATGTTTTTGTTAGATTTTAGTGATTTGTCTATTTTCAGATGAACGCACATCGGCTAGCCTGAAGCACGCGCTGCAACTGCTAGAAACTAAACCTCTCAATCATTTGGTGCTGCGGTTCATTCCTATTGATTTGAAACTGCTTCTGGCTGTATTCAGTATATGCAGTACTTACTTAATCGTAATAATTCAATTTTCACACATTTATGATTAGAGTTATTAATAATAAAGAAGGTGATTAAAAAAAAAACAACAATTTTTAATAAAAAAAAAAAAATCTAAGAGTTTAATGTAGTTTTTTCTGGAATAAAAAAGCATGCTATGCTTGTTTATGGTTAAGCGATTTGTGATGGCAATGTTCGAGTTTTAGAAAGTAATCCCAAAAATGTTGAATTCGTCTTACAGCTATTAATTTTGATATATAAACAGGCAAAACACAAACAACAGACAAAAGAAGTAAATTATCAAGCAACTTTGACTGTCTCACTATTAAGTTTCCATTAAGTAAGTATATTAGTTAATTGCATTCAGTTATGGAATACATTACTAAAATTTGATACATCATTGTAATGTATTAATGGAGTAGTTTTAGATCAGATAACGAACGCATACAAACTAGGTATTGTGGCTTATTTTTTCAGAAGAAAAGAAGCAATATTTAAAACGATGTTTAGGTTTACTAATATCACAAACAACAAAATAAGACCTAAAATTTTCAAACCATTATTAGCGTTTTTCTTGATTTCTCAATTCGTTTTTGGAATAAACTTTGGTTTTTCACCTATAATAAAGAAAAAATACAGAACTGTAGCTCAGTACTTTACTTTTGGTGTATCGTTGTTTCATATTACAAATATAGCAGCTCCATTCTTCTACATGCCTCTAGATTTCGACAAGTGGTTTAATATTGTGGAATACCCAGCATACTTCATTGTACTTAACACTCTCAAGTACACAGTTTATGACTTCATACGAGATATGCATGAAATATATGAAATGAAGTATTCTGAAAAGCTTGTAGTGAAATTGATTGCGTTGTTCTTCTTGACGACTATGTTTATTATTAAAATGGCGATTGATATAATGTGCTGTATTTTTGGAGCTGACTGTGAAATATACATCACTTCACATCAAATATTGTATAGTATCACGGGTTACGGTTTAGATGTATGTGCAGTAACGCAAATATTAATATATTATTATTTTAAATGTTATGCAAGATATTTAAAAGATATATTGGCTAGGTCTGTCAAAAACGTTAATATTGTAGAGAAAAAGTATATAGCCGTAGCCGGTTGTTACGACAAAATTAGGGACTTATATGATAAAATGGTAAGTTATTTTTATTGAAAATATTATTATGCAAGTATTTAAACTGTCATGTACATCAGTAGTTATTTTTTCAGACAATATTGGAATTATTCATCGGTGTTCCAAAAATGATGACAACATTTTGGATGATGTTACGGCATTTGGTGAATAATGTAAGTAGCTTTAACCTCAATATTGTTAAGGAAGACCGTCTAGGTTTGCCAACGACTCAAAAAGAAGAATAAGTAAGATATTACATATAAATATCTGAATCGAATACTACTTTAACATTGCATTTTCAGGACTTATTCATAGAAACTCTGTTAGAGCTCATCTTCGCTAGCCATATCGCCATACAAATCGCACTCCCAGCTATTACTGCAGAAAGTCTTAATTCCCAAATGGATGCTTTGAGGCTTTTACTTGACGAATACTTAAGAACTGAAACAGGTAAGTACATAAAATATTTATGTTATGCTGTCTGAAATTACTTGATTTCCAGCGTTCTTGTATTGAAAAAACATAAAAGTAAAATAGTGACATACCTACCCAACCTAACCTAACCTAACCTACCTTTCATAGGTGGTTCGTACTTCGTAAATTATTATGCTCCGAAGGGTATTCTAGCAATCAAACTGGTAGTACCAAATAATGTAGTTAAAAATTAAGAGGACAAAGAAATATCAATTACTGAATGAATGAATGAAAATTAATTTGTAGTCATTCATGGGTAGATAGATACATTACAGGTGGTAGGTATTTTACAATAGAATCTCCATAACTGACCTTCATAAGGCGCACAAATTTATAAAAACAGTTCACTTACACTAACTTAATCACTATAAAAATATATTTACTTAAGTATTAAGAAATAAGATAATTTTAAAACTAAACACTAATTAACAATCAATAAAGTAATAAAGAAGTATAAAGTAATTATACTGTACCAAATGTGTCTGAAAGATATTCAAATATATTATAGTAAGATTTTTCTATTAATGTTGCATAGAGCTTTTTTTTAAATAGTATTAGAGTGAGGTATTTTATCTCACTGGGTAATTTATTAAAGATTTTGGGTGCCATGGCCAGGACACTTTTATGCATATACTAATTGTACTTAACTTACAGACGAGAGAACAAAAGCTGACATAATTCGATTATCCCACTACATCGATCGCCGTCCGCTGAAGCATCTAGTGTTGCGGTTTATTCCTACCGATATACGACAAATAATATCAGTTGTCAGTTTATGTACCACGTATTTCATTGTTATCATACAATTTACTCATCTTGTTTAAATTAGAGCTAGCTCTAAAAATTAGGTGTACGAATAGAATTGATTTAAGATGGGTTACAACAATTTGTTGAATATAAAAATATTTGTATTCCTAACGGAATCGTTGCTATGTTCAACTCCATGAAATTGATAACACTTAACTTAAATATAATGAATATTATAAACCTGGCTAACATAATAATAAGACATTTTTGTTAATGAATTTCACTGCTACCGTTGCTACGACGATATAGCAAACGTAACAAAAAAATGCGTGAATGTTTTTTTAAATTAAGTAGTTATATAGGTATAAGTAACTAATATTAAAGGTGAGTTTCAAAATATATATTTTTTTATTTACTTATCGGTACCGATTCACACCGTCATGCTCGAATCATAATTTTATAACCCAGTTATACCTATACTTTTCAGTTTTATGATCAATGAAAGAGAGGAGATGAATTCAAATGAACGAATGATTTTATTTTGAAAGAAAGAAAAGCAAATTTATTGCCTATTAGGTTTATGTAGGTACTGTAGCATCGGGTCTCGTTGGTCCGAGTGCTATGTAGTTTGATACTGGCGATAGTATTCTTTTTGCAATAAATATTCGTTCTCTTTTTAACTATTCAGTTTAGAAAGAGAACGATAGAAACTTCAGACGGGCTGGGGCCGTGGAAGTTTGACGTTCTCACCTGCCGTCCGCCGTCGTGTGCGGACGATTGTATGACTTTCAGTACGTGTGCTGTGTAAATTGTGATTTAATAAATAGCTATCGTGTTATAAAAGTGTCTTTTATATTTTAAGTAGCGAGTTGTAGCTAAAGTGGCTACAGCTGCTACAGTGGTGGAGACACCCAGACCTGGTACGCGCCCCCACACGTAGAATTAATAACTGATTTTAAAGAGTAACTGTGAGTGTTAACCCTCTTATATTATCCCTCACTCTCTTTGAAGTGAGAGTGACAGCGGATAGAAGATTGCTGAATAGTTCTAGAATAGAACAAAAAACAAAAAGAAAATTGTTTGAAATAGAAGTGGAGAATACCAAGTAAGTGGAGAATATTAAATAAATAAGTGGAGAATATTAAATGATTATGGAGTCTATCACATGCTTCAATGGCTTTCGCCAAGATTCTGAGGAATTCTTCAAACGCTTCAATCGATTGGCAGTCCTCAAGAAGTTGTCACAAGAAGAAAAGATGGCGGTGATAAGCACGTACTTGCAGGGGCCAGCCCTTTCTTTCTACAGAACGATAGAATCCCAGGCAAAAACTTATGAAGAGCTGGAGAAATTATTCAAGGAGGAATTCCCACCTCAGGAAAACTACGAGGAACTTTTTTATCATGCCAAACAGGAGAATAAAGAAGACGTGCTGTCCTACTTTTATCGCCTTCAGGAGTTGGCTACGAAAGCAAAGATTGTTGGAGACGAGAAATTCATTAATCAATTTCTGAAGACTACAGAAGGCTTCTACAAACACAAATTGGTGGCCTCAATATATAGCACCAAAAAGGAACTCAGGAAGATGATTGACCAATTAATGATGATTTATGGCCCAAAGGAGGCAATTTCACCTACGCATCTGCCATTAGGACTGGAAGGTTTCAGTCGGCCAATGGGCGTACTGCATGATCCCCATTTGGCTCAACCAAGCGGCTCTGCGGGTGAACGGCAGTTATACACACCGCCCAGGTGGGCGTACGGAACGCCATCTGCACGGGGAGAGGTAGGGGTACTCCCAGCGGGTATCCCTCAGGTTAGAAATCTAGATGCAGCGAACGTGGAGAGGCCACGCTATGCACCGGCTTCTTCTGCTCCTGGTACTCCAGTGCGCAGAGAATACAACTTAAGACCGAGGGTAAGGTTCGACCAGTCACAAGATTTCCGGCGGCAGAATTCGGGAAACTCCAGGCGGCTGCCCTAAGCGCCACGAACGAGGCGGCCGAGAGATGAGTGGCGACATCGTCGGCAGGGTCGCAGACGGAAGACATAGATTTTAAGCCTATATCTTTGAATAATGTTAAAGTTAGGCCCATAATAAAGATTATTTATAAGAATTTTTCTTTTCCAGCTTTAATAGATTCTGGCGCGAGTGTGTCGTGCATTAATTCATCTATTATTAAGGATGACCCTTTTGATAAGGAAGCGGTATTTTTGCAGTCAGTCAACGGGCAGAGACTTTCTTCCCTAGGTAAAATAACATGTTCCTTTCAGATAAATAACGAGCAATACTCGTCAACCTTTGTTGTTGTTAAGGATCTTGCTTGTTCCGTTATTTTGGGGCAGGATTTTTTGTGTTCTCATGGAGGAATAGTTGATTTTTCTTCGGCGAGAATAATTTTGGGGAAAAGTGCAGTCGATTTTGTTTCCGATGACAGCATGTCTTTTATTTTCCAGTCGGCTGTCAGCTGCGATGAAATTTGTACTTCGTTTTTTGAAAGTGACGTCGAACAAAAGTCTTCTTCGATAAGGGTCGACTCACACTTATCGAATTTGTCGCTACGTGATTATATCCATTTTGTATCTTTGGATGATAGTTGTGAATTCAATATCAATTCTAAGGAAGATTTTATTGTAGGTTCCGATTTAGATATTAACGATAGGGAGGTTTTATTAGGTTTGTTGGACCGGAATAAGGATAGGTTTGCCTTTGACTCTTCACAGTTAGGACGGTGCGACATCGTGGATGTGGATATAGAAACCTTGAACGAGCAACCAATTTCTTCGAGGCCTTATAGAGTTTCTCCGGCACAGAGGGAAATTATTGATAAACAGGTGGAAGAGATGCTTCGTCTTGACGTTATTGAAGAATCTAACAGTTCTTATGCGTCGCCGGTGGTGTTGGTGAAGAAACCAGATGATTCTTGGAGGTTTTGTATCGATTATAGGCGTTTGAATAAAATCATCGTTACAGATAACTATCCTATTCCTGCTATAGATGATCTCATTGGATATTTGGCGAATGCTAGGTATTTTGCAGAATTGGACCTCAATTCTGGTTATTGGCAAACTAGTATTCGAGAGGGAAGGCATAAGACAGCTTTTATTACTCCTACTGGACTTTATCAATTTAAGGTAGTTCCTTTTGGGTTGAAAACCAGCCAAGCAGTTTTCCAGCGCATGATGGATAAGGCGATAGGGGATTTACGATATAAAAATGCTGTTGTATATGTCGATAATATAATAGTTTATGGCAAGACATTCGAAGAGTTTACGAATTCGCTGTCTAAGCTATTTGAGCGTTTCCGCGCAGCTAATTTAACTTTCAAGCCATCTAAATGTAAATTTGGGTTAACAGAATTAAATGTTTTAGGCTCCCACATTTCGGGTAATGGTATAAAACCTGATCTGACCAAAATTGAGTCTATTCGCAAAGTTGTTGAGCCTAAATGCACTAAGGATGTTAAAAAACTCTTGGGTTTATTTTCCTATTATCGTAAATTTGTGGAAAATTTTTCGGAAATTACCTTACCTTTAGTAAAATTGCTTAAAAAAGGGGTTAAATTCATTTGGTCTGATAATTGCCAACATGCTTTTAATTTAATTAAAGATAAATTGGTGAATCCCCCGATACTGAGGTATTTTCAGGCGAATAACAATATTGTAACGCGTTTGATGGTTGATGCATCAGACGAGGCTTTAGGAGCAACGCTGATGCAGGAATTTGAAGGAGTCATGCATCCCATTGCTTACGCTTCAAGGAAATTGTCATCTGCGGAAGTCCGTTACTCAGTAACAGAACGCGAATGTCTTTCTTTGGTTTGGGCGTTAAAATATTTTAGAACTTATTTATGGGGCTCTTCTTTTCAAGTAGCTACGGATCATAAAGCTCTTTGTTGGTTACAGTCTAAAAAAGATATGACGGGACGTTTAGCTCGGTGGGCACTTGCAATCCAAGAGTGGGATTTCCAAATAGTTTTTTGTCATGGTAAAGATAATGTGGTTGCTGATTTTTTGAGTAGGAATCCGTTGGTTCCAGTGGAACCTAACCCTTATATTTCGGATTTCAAACATGACGGTTTAGAAATTTTTCGAATTGAGTCAACTTCAATTCATGACAGGCAAATGTCCGACAGTTTTTGTCGTAATGTAATTAATATTTTGGAGCGGAATCATAGGCATAAAGGTTTTTTCTTAAGAAATAGGTTGTTATATAAAAGAGTTTTGAGACAGGGTGTTTTGAAAGATGTTCTTGTCTTACCAGGTAGTTTGTTTACAGATGTGATGAAGGAGTTGCATGATGATGCGTGGACAGGTGGTCATTTAGGGTTTTCTAAGACCTTAAGTAGGTTTCGCTCTAGATTCTTCATGTCTAATGCGGATAAAGAGATTGAGTTGTATATCCGTTCTTGTATTTTATGCCAAGAAAGAAAAGGAGGTATCACCTTAGCGCCATTGTTGCCTATTTCGGTGTCAGGTTTGATGGAAAAGGTTGGTGTCGATGTTGTTGGTCCTTTTCGAACTTCTTCTCAGGGCAATAGATTTGTGATTGTTGCTTTGGAGTATGTTTCTCGCTATGCTGTTTGTAAAGCTGTTCCTCGTGTTACGTCTGACGTCATTGTAGATTTTCTCACAGATGAAATATTCTGTAGGTTTGGAGGAGTTCAAGAGATTGTTACCGATCGAGGTACGGTTTTTACTTCAAGGTTGGTGAAAGAAGCGGTTGAGTTTTTTGGTGCTAGGCTTATCTATACTACTTCTTTTCATCCACAGACGAATGGCCTAGTTGAACGTTTTAATAGGACACTCCTTTCTATGCTTTCTAAGTTTATATCTTCCGACCAGCGTGATTGGTGCCGTTATCTTTCGATGTTGGTTTTTTCTTATAATTCTAGTACCCAAGCTTCGACAGGGGTAATTCCTCATCTTCTTTTGTATGGTAGGGAACCGCGTACGGTACTTGATATGGATTTAGGAATTAATGGGACTGAAAATGTTAACACTTTGAACCAAAAAATTGACTTGATTAGAGACTTATCTCGGCGGGCGATTTCCGGGATTAATAAAGCACATTTTAGACAAAAAAGGCTGTTTGACAAAAAGACGGTAGTAAAACAGTTTGAGCCTAATGATTTGGTCTTGCTTTATTCTCCTAAACGTGTTACTGGAAGAACTTACAAATTATGTAGACTATTTAAAGGTCCATTTGTTATCGTAAGACGCGTAAATGACCGTAACTATATTATTCGAAAAACGGGTAGGTCAACTCGTACTTATTTGGTTCATGTAAATAGATTGAAAAAGTTTTATGTTCGCTAAAGATTTTTAAAAAAAATATTTTCTTCCTCTAGTTTGGAAAAGATTTCACATTGGTGTTGGAATCATTAAAGTTGGAAAGGGAAATAGTTTCAAAAATGACAGATATTTTATTTAATTCTTTACAGTTCAACTATTTGAATGTTTGGTCTGTCACTTTTGTAAACAGATGTTTACGTATTTATTTTTATTTATATTGAATTCCCTTTTATTGTATGTGAGGTAGGTAATTTCTTTTGGGGTTATGCTTAGGTGACCTGCATAATACAAAATAAAACATAAATGCATTATTGTCACTAGTTTTTACGAATTGTTTGTATGTTTTTCTAAGTGGTTTGGTAGATGAGGTAGTTGAGGTTTCGTGTACGATGATTAGGTTGAGATTGTTGCGCTGTTAGTTGGCTGATTAGGCACAGTTGATACACCTACTTTAAGAGACATAGGAGCTTTGTAGGGTGGTCTGTTTAGGATCACACGTATTCTATCTGTCCTTTTCTAGGTTAGTAAAAGGTTGAGATTTCTATGAGTTATGATGAGGTATGGAGTTAGGATATGGGAAGAAGTGATAGGTAATATTTTCAATTCATTATATAGGCCAATCCAAGTTGTTGTCATTTTCAAATCCATATATTTAATAATTTGAATATGATGATGTTTCTTGTAAGAAGACATTAATGTAATGTGCTTGTATCTTAGACTCAATAGTTATTTTTCTTCCTAGTCGCTAGTTATCTTGATATTGTTGTTATTATATTGTTTTCTCTGTATATTGATCCTCTTATTTGTTTCATGTGCGGGCTGATAAAACTTTTATATTTAAACAATCATTAATATTTTCTTCTACACCTCCTTACTGACGCGAGATGTACTTCAGGACATCAGTGATGCCTGAATGAAAAGAAAATAATTTTTCATATAAAAAAACAACATTTATATCTTAGCTCATCTGATTGTTTTTTCTATATGCGTTATGCTTAATTGGTTGTATTCTTCTTTCTTAGTATGTTAACTTCTCTTTCTTTGGAAACATAGCTTCAATTTTAACACCTTAACTTCTTTTTCTATTTTGCTTTTAAATTAATTATAATTTAATTCTTGAGATTCTTGAGTATTGTGATTGGTGTTAACATTGTTTTGATTATCTTAATTTAATTTTTTTTTATCGTTAACTTAAATGTTTTAAATTTCATTTTAAATTTTGCATGCTATGTCTTTGAAGAATTTTATAGATTCAGGTTAGGGTTTGCATTTTGTGATTGAGGTAGCTGTTAGCTTTGGTTTAGGATGGTAAGATATGGGTCCTGTGTATTTTTGGAGAGGTTTTTTATTTAGAAAAATTATTAGAAAATATTTTTCTGGTAATTAGACTTTAGCTAAGTCCAGGATTCCATTGTTTCATTCAGTCTTCCATTGTTTTTTTTATTAGATTTTTATTAAGTGAATTTTTCCCTCTCTTAGGTAGGTAGTTAGTTACTAGTAGATTGTAACTAGCAAAAAAATTTTTTGGGTCTTCAACCAAAAAAATTTTTTCAGGGGAGACCGGGGGTAGTTGTAGCATCGGGCCTCGTTGGTCCGAGTGCTATGTAGTTTGATACTGGCGATAGTATTCTTTTTGCAATATATTCGTTCTCTTTTTAACTATTCAGTTTAGAAAGAGAACGATAGAAACTTCAGACGGGCTGGGGCCGTGGAAGTTTGACGTTCTCACCTGCCGTCCGCCGTCGTGTGCGGACGATTGTATGACTTTCAGTACGTGTGCTGTGTAAATTGTGATTTAATAAATAGCTATCGTGTTATAAAAGTGTCTTTTATATTTTAAGTAGCGAGTTGTAGCTAAAGTGGCTACAGCTGCTCCAGTACGTAGAGAATAAGTTAGCCTGGCGGCTGTGACCCCGGCAAAGTCAGTCGATAATAAACTTGTCTAGTGAACGGTTGTTTCTCTTTTTGACATCTCGACTCACTCCACAATAGGGAAATAACATTGCCAAATATACCACTATTAACATAGTATAAGCATAATGTAGATATCCATGTGGGAAAGTTAATGTAATAGAAGCAATATTATTAAAAAATAAATAAATACAAAGATATTCACACTGACAGATAATAATTTGTGGGGTGGTATATTATTACTTAGGGCAAAAGGAATTGGCTCAGCGTGTGCTGTGTTAGACCGTGGTCTCACCTACGAATGAGGAAGTCTCACACAGCGCTGATTTTCAGCCATATCCTGCGGTGTCAGGAGGCCGGACGCCCAATGAAGAACAATGTATGTGTTGTTGGGTGTGTGTATATGTGAAAACGAGTGTATGCGACCGCGTATGTATGAGTAAGTGTGTTGAAAAAGAGTTTGACAAATAGGGTTCCTAGGGTTATTGAAAGTAATCTTTTAGTTTCAATAATTTCCAACAGGATTTTTCTAGGTTTTCTGCAGCGTTTTGTTTTTAATTAACGCTTCTTTATATTTTACTTTAAATGTCTTCGAGCTAAATAAGAGCGTAGCTGTCAAATTAATTTTTAATCTTTAGAAGGTGAAAAGGACAGAAAAACTTAAAGGATTGGAGCGTGACATTGAGAATCAGCCCTATTATCTTTTCTATACAAGTTGACCCATCCTTGTTCAACAATAGATATCTGTACCAATGGTATGGTTAACTTGTTACAAATTAATTTTGACAGATGAAAATTTCACGTGTACGCTGATGAATTAGTGATCAATTTGTCGGGTTGAATGGTGGGCTGTCGGACGTGTCCGTCACGCAGCCAACCTTGAATTATCTGCCGCGAATTCACACTCACGGCGCTCGCGCAATCGCCGCACTGAACATGACATGATCGCCATTGTTATAGTACTGAACTGGTCGATGTAAAAGAAAATCCTTTTTAGTCATCATCGTTAGGTTTATCGACCTGTAATCATCTGTAAATCTCAACAAGGACTAATATTGCACTGTCCGGTGTCCAGTAGAGAAGACTTGCAATCCGATTGAGTTTTACTATTATCTTTTTAATTATTGTATAGTTTTAAGACAAAAGTCTCCATCATGTCGTATGTCATCACCCTATTATTAAAAATATCGATGTGAACGAAGCAGATCAATGAACATGGGCTTGCGCCCGCGCGCCGCTTGCGACTGGTGGCTAACTATGTATTGTGATATGGTATAATAGTGCTCCCATTGTAAACGCATGGATGTTTAATGAAGTGTTGAGGTTCATGAATATTTCTCACCTTCGACATCGTTATCGTCAGACTTTAATAGATTGTTTCGTATTTAGTTCTATTAGGCAATAACTTGGCTTGTTTTGTTGGTTATGCATGGTCATTTAGTAGATTTAATACTGTAGAAATTATGACATAGGTAAAACTCTTTTTTATAATTCTTTTCACAATTCTATAACGTTTATTATATCAGTGAAAATTCTTTGCAAATTGAATGGATGATATTTATAGGAAAAATTGGTACTATGTACATTACAACTATATTATCATACCAACATTATGTACAGTATAATGTTTGTAAATCAATGCGAATTTATTGCATATAAAACTGATAGAGTGAGTATTATTGACATCATTATAAGTAGGCTTGGATTCTTAGTCAATATAAACCGCGTGTGGTTTACAAATATTTTGTAGCTATAAGGCCTTTGACACAGTACTTGCGTTGTTGACACAAAAACAGTGCATTTTTTACTTCCATGATGAGTAATGCGTTATAATTAGGATGGCAGCTACCCAGTCTTTTTCACCGAGACCCAATAAATAATTGCCTAAAAATACGCAAGCTATTTTAGCAAATCCTCGACCTAAAGCTAGATCTAAACAACATCAAGCTGTGTGACAACTTGAGAAGTTGTAGTGAATATATAGGATGACGAGACCTCGAACTGTTTAGTCTGCGCGTGCGGCCCCTGTGAACCGGTCGCGGAGTGAAGTGACCCTGCATACGCGCTATCGACACTCGTGAGTTGCACTTTACTTTGTTTTTCAGATAAATTTTACAATAAAAGGCAGGTCTTGTCAGTAGAGTTTTACAACAAAAGATAAAAATATGTGCAGTCAGCAAAGAAGGTATGTAATATATACAGGGTCGGTCCAAACCGAGGAAGTTTTCTTAGGTGATTATTTACATTTTTACATAGATTTTATAGACTTGTAGTTTATTATATTAACCTGCACAATTATATGAAATTTCATGACAAAGCATAAATTACCCATAGAAAAACTTTATAGGTTCCGAGCGGGCCTGTATACCTACATCTTTGCTGACTGTACGGGAAACGTTACCTTATTTTTTTCTGTGATAATGTTATTAGAAGGATTATTTAAACACCTGCGGCTACACTCGCGTTGTATAAGATTTTTTCGTGGTTTTTTTTTTATTTGATTTGAATACTTTATACTCGTATCTATTTTATGTAATCCGTGTATCCTATGTAAATTGCACTTAAACTCGTTCAACGGTTAAAGCGTGAAGCTGAACACACATCCAAACATCTAAATATTCAAACATACCTTCACATGAAAATAATATTACTATTTTTATAATATTAGTTATTAGTTTGCCGTGTGGTGACGGCAGAGTAGAATACATTTGTCACCAACCCCTACTCTTCCCCTGGGGGTGTTGTAAGAGGCGACTTAGGGACTGCACATTGAACAGGGAACGGGCAGCAGCCCTCTCTGATAACAACCCGCTTGCCAAGCGTGGAGATTATGGCAAAACCCTCCACTTAAGTGGAGGAGGCTCATAGTCCAGCAGTGGACTGTAACGGGCCTTTGATTTTGATTGATAATATTAGTGGGAAAAAAAATAATAATCTAAAAATATAGGTTATTTCATAAGTAATTTGCAATACCTACCTAAAGAATAATGGAATATGATGCAATATTTAACAGTGAGTTGCATCAAGATGGTAGTTTTTATTATTTACGTAGTTTAAATCCTAAATACCTAATTAATAATAGATTGTTAACCAAGAGGTGAAAGCAATCAATTACACCCGAAGTATTTTGGCGCACGAGCGTGGTTAGTTTTTCCCACGTAGTGAACACTGCTTTTCATCTAGATTGCGGGAAAGGAAAAAAAAACAGTTTGTAAAAAAATAATTACATGGGCTACATACCTATTTGACACACAAGCTGGTAAATTTTCAGTTGGTTTTTATTGAAATCGCTGCGTATTGATTTTTGAAATTCAAAACTTTGATTAAACCACATTATTCACCAACATTTTTATCCCGGCTTTTTTTAAAGTTTTGTGTTCATGTCATTTTTGTAAAATTTAAAAGAATAATTTTATTGTTTGTTTTATAATCTTTTTATTGATATTTCTAGGTATATACGCGAATTTCATATTTATCTTGCCTAATTGAAGTATATTAAAACAAAAATATTTTTTTTTATTATCGGAATAAAATTAATTGTAGAAGTCTCTTCCTTAGCCATTTATTGTGTACAAGGTTACATCCCTCGAGATGTAAGTTGAACTTACATCCTTTTTCGGGTCATTATTAGACTACTTTCAGAGCATGAGAGATAAGTTAAATTCTTTTGAGCATTGTTTCAATTGATTATCATACTAGATGAGAACGAATCAGTGAAAACATAAAATGAATTAACTATTGTTATTTGAGAATACTTGGGTAAAGTTTCAGCCTGATTGCTATTCAAGGATCTGCTCACTCTTTTAGGCATAATAGCGTGTTTATTTAAAAATTGATTATAAATTATAAAATTGATGTCAATGAAGTAGGCCGAGCGATGATACTTAATATCTGTTATTTATATGGCAATTTTTCAGATACTAATTTTAATCAATCATCAACAATAATAGTTGGTACTTATATTAAGTATAGCTTAGATTAACAATACCTCGAAGTTCTCAATATTACTGTCCTTGCAATAAGTTTAGTTCATAAGGTAAATAAAAATAAATATTATCCTAAAAGAACAATAATAAACAAATTAAATTTCTAGGAATTATTTCATATTTTTTCTTGAATTTATTGACTTTTTGTCATTTGGTTAACAAAACAAGTTTTTATGTGGTTTATTTGGGTATGAAGGTGATCGACGAAAAGAGTGAGTAGGTATATTACTAATTCCTATAAAGAACACATACTTATTTAACAACTATTTATAAAACGTATGTTTAACCTTACTTAAAACAACGCGTGTTTCATAGTTTATAGCAGAAGTAAGGCTTGTCGTCTTTTTAATTCTTGATTGTCTTGAGTGACGCACTTATGCTCTTGCTCTCATACCCATACCTACTTATACTTACCGCATTATAAAACTAGGCTATAACTTGTTTACTGGATGTAGGTACTAGGCCTTGATTGAAAGATGTATATCAAGAAACAAGCTCATTTATAGGTATATACTTAGTTCTATTTAAAATGCAAATATCTACAATTAGTTTACAATCCGCTTTATTTAACTACAATGGAGTAAAAAAGTGCGATTCCGGAGATACACGACTTGATATTTTAATTCATGGCGGCTAAACACCGGCAGACCTTGAAAGGTTACCGCAAAAACTCGTGACTTGCCAACATTCTCTTTCCTTACTTGCTCTCACATATCTACCTAGACACAGCTTACATCGGAAGTAAACATTCATTGTACGTTTGTTTTGTACCCACAGTGTCAGTCAATACAACACACCATGCACTTGTTAAATTTTCAAGGCGACAATACCCCCTTCCCTCTCTAGATCGAGGTGATATCGATCAAAGTGCCAGAGTCATATCGCTTTATAACACTCCTTTGCAACTTTATTACGTTGTGTAACGTTGTCACAGTTCCCATGCTATCCGAATACATAACAAGCCCGATCTGGCTCGGATAAGGAAGAGATGATGCACCAAGTTGTCGTTTCAAAATAATAAGATCACAAGGCACCCGCAAAAACGTGAGCCAGCCATCTTTATTATGGAACTTGAGGCGCTCTGCACAATGCTGTCATTACCAAGTTACAACACCACCATCGCTGATGATGAGTACACGACTCCAAGAAATCAGGGTTTCAATTTCAAAAGGCTAGGAATTTTATCTGACTTTTTTAAACTAATTTTTTAATCGTAGAAAGAGTGGCTTTGATTATCTTTGTAATAAAAAAATATATGCGTACCGTGTCTAGTTACTTATTCCATAAAATTATACACATACCTACTTAAAAGTAAAAACTATGTTAACAACTACCTCAGTAACATGCCACGCATAATTAAAACGTTTGTATTCATCCTGCCTGCTTGATATGATAAACATAATTGCCATAATCTTATGTTGCGTTCCGTTTTTATTTCAGCGACAAGATGAGAGCAATTATTCTAGTTTGTCTCGCCGCAGCATCTGTATGTAAAGCAGCTACTCCACAAGAGCGGTTTGCATGGAAAGAAGTCGATTACACTTGGGACAGCCCCGCAGATAAAGAGAACGCGATTAAAGATGGAAAATTTGTCTCCGCACATAATTTGCCTCTTGGCTTAGCTCGGTGGAAGAACAAGATGTTTGTGACTGTGCCAAGGTGGAGGAACGGTGTTGCTTCCTCTCTGAACTACGTAGACATAGACGGAGCAAAGGATCAACCACTGAAACCATACCCGTCCTGGAAAGATAATTTGGTAGATGATACCGCAAAGGCTCTACCTTCCAACAGCTCTATCATTTCAGTATTTAGAGTTTACGTTGATTCTTGTGATAGACTGTGGGTGATGGATACTGGTTTAGCTGACATTCTTGGTGAGTAAACTTAATTTTGATCTCTTACAATTAAGCTAGGTTGAAAACTTAGGTCTTACTTATATGTCACAAATTATTATTGCCGGAAGCCAGTGAAGCCCAATGGCCGCCAATGCGGCTTCTGACATTAAGGTTTGTAGGATTGGTCATTACTCTCACGTCTCAAACGATATGATGACTAGATCACAAAATGTAGATTACAATATCAAAGTGCTCTAGACTAGATTGTTACGCAGTTCGAAAGGAAACGCTATCCGACATATGATAACGATTTATATATGGTTCAGAACGATAGAGAAAGTTTTCTCAGCACTGGAAAAAGGATGTGAAATTATGTAATTTTGCGTGTATGTATGTTCTACCAAGACATTAAATATTTTCTAAAGCTTCTTTTTTGAGAAAATCTGGACTAAACTGATTACGATGAAGATTAAAATTTAAATAAAGTAAACAAGATTTTAAAATTGTACGATACTCATAATAATATTGATCTAGATCAAAATCAAATGGAAGATTTAACATTTTTGCATATTTCAGGATCACCAAACCAAATAACTGGACCATCTATAGTCATATTCGATTTAAACACCGATCAGCTGATCCACAGATATTACCTCAAGGTCGATGACATGAAAGAAGACTCCTTCTTTGCCAATATCGTGAGTATTAAATGTCAAGTGAGTTGCAAGTCAGTTTTAAGACTACGAGTAGGTACTAAAATATTATGTCTAGCATTATATTGCCAGTTTAATCGTTATACTTGCCTAGTTAAATGAGTATATAGACATTTCAAAAGAATGTTTTCATATTATCACTTCTTTCAATAAGAACTTATTGCTATTTCTACCAGAGTGGTAATATAGCGGGCGCGGACTTGCGGGGAGCAGAAGGCAACGTATCTGGGGCGCCCTCAGACGGGCACGGACCTCGGCCCAGAACGTTGCCAAGGCGAAAAACGCGTCGAAGAAGAATGACCCCTACCGGTTCTTAATGAATTAGATCCGCGTACCCGCCGGCGGCGGCGGGTGCGGTTTAATACCTGAAGGGCCTTTTGTTGTAGTGTTAGGCCTACACGCAATGGCAGCTTTAATCGCGACGGTGATATCATCGTCCGGATTTGAGAGAGATAAGAACTTGCCATAATAACAGCATCTGATGTACTTAAGTACTTTTTAATCTCGGTTTCTAATAATATTCATACTTTTCTGGGGTTAACAATTATTTAATTCAAACATAAAATATATAAGTACCTGATTAAACTGTAGTAAATAAGTATTTTTTTGCACTTTAAATGCAATACGTAAATTAAATCGTAAAAAAAAAAACTGTAAAATATTTTTCGACCGTCTTTTAGATAGCAGACGTAGACAAGAACACTTGTGATGATGCGTTCGCTTACATCCCTGACCTGGGCGGCTACGGTGTGGTAGTCTACAGCTTGAAGCAGGACAACTCCTGGCGAGTGTCTCATCATTACTTCCACTTCGACCCGCTCGCTGGACAGTACAATGTGGGAGGAATCAAGTTCCAATGGACCGATGGAGTGTTTGGACTGGCTTTGTCTGAGCCGAGAGAAAACGGGTAAGGAAACGGTGATTATTTATTTAGCAAATTTAAAAATAATTCAGTGATAATTCTTCATTACCACGTTTTCCGATTTTAATAATTTATTTTTAGTTAGAATGGATGTACCACCCTTGAATGGTTTAAAATTATATAGGTAGAAATATTGGGCAAGATCTTACCTTATCTTATCTTACCTAATACATGAGAAAATCTTCAATTTTAAAATTATTACGGTTTCTTGTATTATATGGGCAAATAAACCTTATTTTTAGGGTTCCAAAGTCAACAAGGAACCCTTATAGTTTCGCCATGTCCGTCTGTCTGTCTGTCCGCGGCTTAGCTCAGAGACTCTTAGTACTAGAGGTCATGAATTTGGCATGAATATATACTCGTACATATTAATTATACCGACAAAGTACAGCTTTGTCGGTATGAAATCTTTACCAAAAAAAGTTTTAAGGTTCATCTGGTAACACTTTTTTTCTTAACTACCCCGTATTGTGAATGTGATTGGATAGGTTTTTTAAAAGTAATCAATCAATCACTCAGCCTATTGCAGTCCACTGCTGGACGTAGGCCTCCCCAAGGGCACGCCAAAACGCACGATCACCCGCTTTCCTCATCCAGCCACCACCAGCGACCTTCCTCAGGTCATCAGTTCACCTGGCAGGGGGGCGTCCCACACTACGTTTCCCGAGACGTGGTCTCAATTCAAGAACCCGTCTGCTCCAACGCTCATCGGTTCTACGACAGACGTGGCCAGCCCACTGCCACTTCAGCTTGCTACACTTCTGGACGATATCAACTACCTTGGTCCTCTGCCGGATGATTTCGTTTCGGATTTTATCCCGTAGCGAAATACCAAGCATAGATCTTTCCATAGCTCGTTAAGTGACATGTAGCCGGTGAGCTTCACTGTCATGTTTTTAAAAGTAATGGTAGTTTGCAAAAATAATTTTGCGATGCTAGTGTAGTACGTTTCAGAAATATTCAGTTTTAAAGTGCTTATTTTTGTAAGAGTCAAGTGCCCCGTCCATATACCATCCATGATACCAGCGAAACCGTTGTATTTGGAAATGTGAAAAAAATCATTGTTTTAGTGCATAATACTTAAGGCACACTGAAAGTTTCTGGATTTAGATAAATAAGACAATGATATAAGACTTACGATACATTTATTGTTTTTACAAGCTTTTATTTAGTTTCACCTGTCCCGTTGTCTGTCTGTCTGTCTGTAATCAAATCTTGCAAGTTAAATTTGATCCACTTCCCAGTTTCCGATTGAGCTGAAATTTTGCATTCATGTATAAATCGGATGACAATGCAATATTATGGTACCTTGGAGCTGGTCTGATGATGGAGACGGAAGGTGGTTATAGGAACTCCTCTAATACAGAACACAACCTAGTCGTGTTTGGGCTCGTTAGATTTGTCTTAACAAGATCTTTAGCCATACGTGATATCCAGGGTCTCATGATGGAGCCGGAAGGTGGCCACAGGAACTCCTTAAATACACAACACAACCTAGTCGTGTTTGGGCTTGTTGGTTTTGTCTTAACAAGATCTTTAGTCATACGTGATGTTCAGGGTCTCATGATGGAGCCGGAAGGTGGCCACAGGAACTCCACAAATACACAACATAACTTAGTCATGTTTGGGCTTGTTGGATTTGTCTTGACTAGATCTTCAGTCCTACGTGATGTCCAGGGTCTCATGATGGAGCCGGAAGGTAGTCACAGGAACTCCACAAATACACAACATAACATAGTCGTGTTTGGGCTTGTTGGATTGGTCTTGACGAATACTTTGATACTAAATGGTAACCAGAGTCTGATGATGGAGCTAGAAGGTGGCCATAAGAACTCCGTAATTAAACGACGCAACCCCACCGAGTTTGGGCCCATTTGATTTGTCTTGACGAGTACTTTGATACTACATGGTAACCAGGGTCTGATGATGGAGCTGGAAGGTGGCCATAGGAACTCCGGAACGACGCAACTCCATCGAGTTTAGGTCCATTTGATTCGTCTTGTCGAGTACTTTGATACTATATGGTAACCAGGGTCTGATGATGGAGCTGGAAGGTGGTCATAGGAACTCCGTAATTAAACGACGCAACCCGATCGAGTTTGCGCTCATTTGATTCGTTTTGACGAGCATCTTAGTTGGCGTGAATATGCAACTCCAACAGATTTGGGAAAAAGTTCGTTCCGTTTGTTATGAATGTGGATTATTATATGTCTGATTGATTAGATGGATGCCCCAATGCCAAGGTGAGCACGTGCCGAGGGCTGAATGGTATGAGAGTGTATAAACATTTCATATCGCTAACGTTGCGCCTCAGGGTACCAGGGCGAACCCTGTTGTACTGAAGCCCTTATCCCTCTACAATGGACCTCGGCAAGGATGGCATTCACATAATACAGCCTAAATCAATTCAATTTCCTGCTAAATTTAATTACGGCACAGCTGAAAGAAGAATGCTTCCGATTGTCTTGTCTTGGGCTTCAACTGTGCACAAAATGCAGGGAACTACTGTAGATCATGCTGTATTTATCTAGGCTCTAAATTATTTGCTGCTGGTCAAGCTTATGTGGCTTTAAGCAGAGTTAAGTCTTTAGCAGGACTTCGAATCGAAGAACTTGACTGCTCCAAGTTGACTTCGAAGAAACCTTGTAATGTTGATGCATTAAAAGAAATGGATAGAATGAGAAATGTTACAAATAACTAACTTGTGATTACATAACTAGTTTAAACATTAGTTTACCCTACTACAAACAAAAAAAATGAAATATTTAAATATAAATAAAATACATAAACTTTAAGTGCTCAAAGTAGCACATTATTATGTGAACGTACTACGGACTACATAACGGAAAAACGCTGCTACTCTCTACTAACTACGTCGTACTAAATCTCGAATTAAACATACTAAAAAGTTAAAAATAAAATTAAAGAAAAAAAACCTTTTTTAAAAACAAGCTTTTATTATTTGTTAAGAAAATGAACTAAAAAGTTAAAAATAAATTAACTCTAATTAGAAGTATAACACTTTATAAGTTCATTGTAACCTCTAACGATAATTAAGCTTCTTCGTCTACGACAAAATAATTCCATATCGTAATCATATATTTTTAACACCAAAACTTTACACCTTAATTATTAAATCTTCCCGTTTTTATTACAGTCCTAATTTTATAAATAATAAAAGCGTGTTACATTTTGATGGTATAATTAAGCTATCACAATGTAACATGCTTTTTTATTTATAAAATTGGGACTGTAATAAAAACGGGAAGATTTAATAATTAAGGTGTAAAGTTTTGGTGTTAAAAATATATGATTACGATATGGAATTATTTTGTCGTAGACGAAGAAGCTTAATTATCGTTAGAGGTTACAATGAACTTATAAAGTGTTATACTTCTAATTAGAGTTAATTTATTTTTAACTTTTTAGTTCATTTTCTTAACAAATAATAAAAGCTTGTTTTTAAAAAAGGTTTTTTTTCTTTAATTTTATTCAAAGTATATTTCTTCGCAATTAATGCATATTTGCATTTGCTAAAACCACTGTACAAAGCTGTTGAACCAGTCTTCCTTAGGGACTTCTTCAATGGCTTCTTGGAACGCATTCATCGCAGATTCAGGGCTCGTAAAACGTGTGCCTCTAATTTTGTCTGTCTTGTTTGTCTTGGAAACAAAAAGAAGTCGCAGGGTGCGAGATCCGAGATGTATGGCGGCTGCGTCATCAGTTCCACATTTGAAGCCTTCAGATAGGCTTCTGTTACCTTAACGGAATGTGAGGGTGCATTATCGTGGTGAAGGAGGACATTGCTTCGAGGATGCTTTCCACCAACTTTTTCTAAGAATCTGGCAAGCAAGTGTTGACGTACCAATTTGCAGTAGGTACAAATTTGCAGCACTGTAGTGTAATATCCTGATTTGCCGAAAAAAGAAGCAACCATTATTTTACCAATGCTTCGACTTTTCATAACTTTCGCCGGCAAATCTTCAAAAGGAAAGACCCACTCTGCCGACTGGCTTTTTCTTTCGGGTTCAAAGCAGTACACCCAGGTTTTGCACCTGTCACGATATTATAGACAGCCAATGACTGTCCTCCGTTAAACTTTTTACATTTGACGGCACCACTGGACACGCTGTCGTTTCTGGTTCTCTGTTAAGGCATGCGGTATCCACGAGTGCAAAGCTTCCGAACCTTCAGATGGACATGTAAAATGTTTTGTACTTGGCTCATTCCAATGTCTAACAAAGCACGAATTTGTAATTTCAAGTAATTTTTTTTTGTCAGTTTCAATAAGTTGTCGTACGGTGTCAATATTAGTCTGTAACAGCAGTCGCCGGCTGACCTTACCAACTGTACCTCGTCCGTCATGGAGATGATCACGTTCACGTCTAAATTCTCCAAACTTTTATTAGAATTTGCTGGCAAGTATTTTTTTGTCAGTTTTAATACGTGTCGTACGTGGTGGTGTGGAATTTAGACGTAGACGTGATCATCTCCATGACGAGGCACGTATGACAATATTACCTATAGAGTCTGTAACCGCAGTCGCTGGCCGACCCTCACGTACCTCGTTATGGAGATGATCACGTCCACGTCTAATTTCTCCAAACCATGCATACACAGAGCTGCGATATGGTGCTTCATCACCAAATACCAATTGAAGTCTTTGGCAACTCACTCGTTGACGTAAGCTGCAACCAAAATCATAAAAAATCATTGAACAAAAATGTTCATGAGTTAAATTCATTTTGATAGCGACACACAAATTTTTGAAAGGACGTTACAAGAAAAAAACAAATGAACATGTTTCCAAAGAGTTCCATTTTCGAATTCCATAATTGTTTTTTCATTCTTTTATTGTAAGTGGCCAGATCCAAAGACTTTCAGTATGCCCACGTATGATGAATTAAAAAAAAAAAATCAACATCAAGTAGGCTTCACAGGTTAACGAATAATAGACCAACTTATGAAATGTACTTAAGAAATCTATCTATGATATTTGTACCGACAAATATCATAGAAAAATATTTTAATGATTTTTTTTTCCGCCCTCAGAAAGTGTTTATTTGTAAGATAATCTTAAACAGGTACCTGAGTAGTATTGGACAACTACGGAGCCCTACACTTTGCATAGGCCGACACGTGCTGGCCAGTTTTATTATTTCTTGACAACAACTAAGGACTTCAGGAAAAATAAATGACACATAATTATTTAAAACCTTACGCACAATTCTTTCAAGAATTGATGATACTGCTATGATACATAATCCTCCAAAACCACTAACTGTAGGTTTGCCCAGCCAGTAGTCATTGTATGTAACTGTTATAAAGTTAGAATGGGAGAATGTCTCACGTACAGTTCTAGCCTTGCACTGCCTCGTGAATATTGAATAGGACATTCTCGGATACGCTCTACAAGTTTAAATATAGGTTGAATGGATAAAAAAAAAATAACAAAAAGCAGGCATCCAATTAAAGCAGCATCAGCGCCATTTTAATATGATTTTTATGACAATTTTATGTAACTTAACTACTATGCTTGAAAGAGCAAGAATAAGAGATTATTGGAATAGCCCACAGCAATACATTTTATATGCATAACTTATTAAAGAAAAGCAGAAGGTGAGAGGATGATATACAATATAAAATTTAATGGTCAACCAACTGTATGCGAATACAAACAAGTTATCGGTGACACTGACCCCAAAATAAACACAACGACTGCTCGATACCGAGGCCGAAGCTTCGAGGGTCAAAACACCGCACCGCTTTGATGAAATTGAAGACAGTTTAGACAGTGCAGCAATTTAATTAAGTACATTAATTGCACGGCATAATTATGATATCTGGAAGTATTTGCATATTCAGTTATTATAATTTAATGCTAAATAAGCACCTATTGTAGAATTTTCCATCTCGTTCATATTAATATAAAGTCGTTCAATAGCTAAGTTGCATAATTAATTTAATACGTAAGCTAGATTATCCTTTAGAAGTAACTGAATAGCCTAAGCATAAAATTAAATGAAGATATATTTTAAGCTGATATATAGGTATAAAAGATCGGGTGATACTTTTATACAAATGGGCGTCTGATGGCATCAAAGTTTAGACTGTTAGATGGCACAAGTATGTCAATTGATTGAAAATAATTATAATTTAATAAAATGAAATGCTTATTATTATTGCAGTTTCCGAACAATGTTCTTTCACGCGTTCTCCAGCACCAAGGAGTTCTGCGTATCCACGGAACTCCTGCGCAACTACACGCACCTCGACAAAAACGAAGCGTTCCATGATTTCAAGGTTTGACATCTTTTGATTGAAAGTCTTCAATTATTATTATTATTAAACTATTAAATTTTTAGTAAAAAAAAATTTAACTAACTAAAAAGCACCTACGTATGTTATTTATTTTATTTTGTTGACTCTACTAATAATCTATAAAAAATTAAAACGCAAACAAAGAGTTCGGGTTTTCCTAAATAAGTTTTTTAAGGAATCGAACCACAAACACCTAACACTATCAAAAACCGCCAAACAGTTGGTCTGCATGTATTATACGTAACCAGGAAAACGTAAGCTTTTTGTTTGAAAATCGCGAGAGTTTAAAAAATGACTCACTCACTGACTGCAGGTGCATACTCATAGTTTACTATGAGTATGCACCTGCAGTCAGTGCGCATTGAGGATGTAAGATTGATATTATATCATTTATGTATAACAAATTATAGCATATTATAAAGACAATGCAAAAAAGACAATTTGCATTCTTAAACCTAGTCGTTATTTTTTATTAAACTGGTCAAACTGGTTAGAGTTTTGCATTATTCACGCCCGATTAGTTAAGGTTTGGTTAAGGATAATAAATGAACTGGTTACAATGAAACAGCCTGATGTTGTACCGTATACGTATTCATTATAGGCTTATAAATATTTTAAACTTGTTTCCAGCTTCTGGGAGACAAGGGTGAACGGACGCAAGCTTCAGCTAGCTACTTCGACCCTAAGACGCAAGTGTTGTTCTATACGCAGGTAAGTAAACAGGCATTTTGAAGGTTCAATGAACTTCCTTATTTTTCTCAACCTGGTAAGTAAACAGGCATTTTGAAGGTTCAATGAACTTCCTTATTTTCATCCTTTTGGTACGTACCATGCGATGGCATAAGGTATTGCTAGCTTGTGAAAAACAGTGATGATTCTCTACGTTACTTACAATGTTTTTAATTTTTATGAATAAATACGGCAGCTTCCGCAAATACTTGGCGAATGTTTCCATGTATTTAAATTTGGTGGAACTGCATTCCTTTATTTATATTTAAGTTAAAGTCGTGTTTGTTTTGAAGGTGAACCGCGACGGCGTCGCTTGCTGGAACTCCAACAAGCCTTTCACTGTTGAGAACAACCCGCTTATCATCAGCGATCCTTCCTACGAGTTCCCCAACGATCTGAAGGTGAGCTAAGTGCTAACTTTTAAGCTGAAATTCTAAACATAATATTTAAATTGGAAATGAGACCGACAAAAATAGACCAAGATCAGTCAGCTTCAGCTAGCACCACGTCTATTATTGCCAATGTCAATCACTGAATATTACCTACTCGGTAATTTCAATAAAATGGCTAACAGGTGTCTCTATTTCGTCACTCATCAAAGCACTTGTAAAGCAAATTCGCTAACAGAATGTGAAAACATTTTACTCACAATATTTTATTTTATGCCTGCACTTAATTATGATGGACTATAATTTAAAGTGTAATAATAATTATTGTTATTTTTTGTGTAATTGAATTGAATTGTAAAGTGTAATTGCAATATTTGCTTTTGATTAAAGGTGGACAGTGAAGGTACGCTGTGGTTATTAACGGACAAACTTCCACGATTCCTCTTCAAGGCCCTGGACCAGAATGAAACAAACTACAGGATAGTCAGCATAAGCACTGCGGACGCCATCGCCGGCACGACTTGTCAGCTTTAGATATATTTAATTATTATAAATTACAAGTGTACTGATAACAAATAAAAAAGTCTGTTTCGTCACCTACGTGATACCAAGAATCCTTTAGTCTTGCAAGTTTTTATAAAAGGTTACCACCAGCTTATTTTCCTTTGTTGTTTAACCTAAAACCTAAATATATAATTGTAGGAATACTTTTCATACAATCTTTATTTTATACTTCGCAACTTTACGTAGTAGTAGACGCCATTAATGGCACAGTTCTGTACATATTCACGATTAAGCCGTAGCATTTTAACTACCGTCTTGCAAAAAACTGATGAACTGATGTTATTTATTTTAATATGTTATACTATGTTTAGATAAAAAAAACAAATGAGCCTGATTTTATTGTCATGACCCTTATTGATCTCGTGATCTATTATCTCTATTTGTAATATTTTATAAACATCTTAATTTACATAACTTGCTATTTTGTAACAATTTGTTCGTAAAAAATATAAAATTTCGATCACGTTCATAATGCACACGGTGTGAGCAAATATGAGCAGTTTTTTGCGTTAAAGTGAATAAAAAAATAAACAGGAATTATTAAAATTAATTTCACAAATTCTACAAGTTGCTGAGGATTTTATTTGCTTATCTTTGTCATCATTTTGCACTGCTTTGCAACAAGATGTCAAAACTCAAAACCAAAGATGACTGACAACTTAAGTAAATATGTACAAGTATGTTAACTACTTACTATTAAAAGGACTTACGTACATAAGGAGACGATTCGTATAAAGTCTTTATTGGCAAGGGCTAAGTATAATAATAATATTGATCACTGGGCCATCGTTGCCTGCAGCCTGATCGATCACACTAAACCCAGGGTAGCCTCTAGCGACTAGAATCTAGCCCCTTGAACGGAATACCTGACCTAAATTATAAAAGTTCTCAATCATAAACAATTTCAAGGTATCAAAGCGCAATATTATCCTTACTAATATTATAAACGCGAAAGTTTGTATGTATGGATGGATGTTAGTTACTTTTTCACGCCTTAATTACTGAACGGATTTGGATGAAATTTCGAATGGAGATAGTTTGTAACCTGGATTAACACATAGGACACTTTTTATGGGAAAGAGTCTTATTCCCATGGGAAAATCTTACACAACGCGAGCGTAGCGCTAGTAAAATAATAACGAATACAAGTTTCAGTAGCCAATACAATATCGATAATGCACCCTATTTGCTTATATTTGCCTTCGTTTTCCTTTGGTAAAGTAATAGCAAGAAATTGATAGACTGGTGAGAGATAACAAGTATCGAGTTTAATGATATGAATAGGAGTGAATTGCGTGGCGCGCGCGCAGCTTGTCATTCAGCGGAGCACTGCGGCACGGGACGGAGACATGGCGCCTTTCAAGACAGAAAAAGTTGGGATCGTTGGCAGGTCAGAATTAATATTTTTTGTGAGATACCGTACTTCTTATCACCGACATGCAATTCCACAGATAAATAAAAAACCTAAAAATATGATTGATAGGTACACGAGGATGTCGGCACTTGATGGAACTTGGTACACAAATTTAATAAAATATAAAAATAACCGCGTAGATATTTTCAAATTTATTGCTATTACCATATATTTATTTTTATGCTATAACTAAGTGGTAAATACAAGCTTTATTGTTTTTAATAGTTTAAATATTTTTAAGCACATACAATTTATTATAATATATTTTTATATACCTATTAAAATAAGGATAGTAAGTATGAAACTAATAAATTGTTTCTTGCAAAATCAGGTACTTCAATGGAATTCCAAAAATTAAGATGATTGCAATGTCAATATAGCAATATTATAGTAGCAATTTATACAAATTTGTATTTGGTTTTAATTCTAAATAGTTAATGATAATTTAGAAGTTAAACTTTTGGAATTGGGAATTATGTTATCAGAAGTAGCAAAAGGTTAATTAATACATCTGATAAGAAAGATCGTAAACAAGACGTTATCTAATATCAATATTGAGTCTTCTCGATCCAGCAAAGAGAGAAAACATGAAGTTTCAAAACATATAACTTAGATCAGATGTGGAAATAAATAATACTGAGCAGATAATTTAAATCATAATATGTACCTATCTACCGGAGTGAGTGTCATGGTTATCTTGCAAAATTAACATACCTAGCAGGAAAATACTTTCAAAACCTTTGCAAACTTGCTAACTACTTAGGAAAAATATAATAAAATATAGAATAAAAATAGGTCTGGCACACTGTCAATACATGGTCAATACCAAACCTTTGAAATACAGTGAGGCAGGTAAAACAGTTTTTACCTGACTGCATGCAAAGCAAAAAGTACAAGTTTTTGTTCCCGGTAAAGCCTAAACGCTTGACAAATGTATTTTTTACCTAAATGGCCATGTCAGAGGGCCATCCAGCTCATTAACCTTGGTGTCAACCAATGTTTGTAAGGTCGGTCGTGTAATAGGTATTGGGTACCTATTTACAACATAATGCTTATTCGTTTGGCTTTCTTCTAGTGGTTTGATCGGCCGATCATGGGCGATGCTCTTCGCCTCCGTTGGTTACCAGGTGACAATCTTCGACATCGTTCCGAAACAGGTCACCGATGCCTTGGACGATATCAAGCTTCAGCTCAAGAAATTGGAGAAGGATGGCTTACTGCGCGGCAAGCTAAATGCTGAACAACAGTTTCAGTGCATTAAAGGTGAGTTTGCCTTTGTTGTAAGTACACATATAGTTAATTCCTTTTCCAAAACAAACAACAAAATAACGCAAAACCTCTCGAAATGTATAGGTAGGGTGAATCGTCAGTAACTGGTTGGTATCTGGCCACTTTACTACTTTGCTTACTTTGAATGTTTATTGTGGCCACCTGTAAAGTGGTACCGCCCATATAAATAATTCAGGGGAAGTAGTAAATGTTGAAAATAATGATCATGTGTACTAATGAAGAATACGTCATTTATTTCGTAAGTAGTTTACATGTTATTGACGATTTACCCTAGTTCAGTCAATGGAATTGAATATTGCAAAAAAAAACATACGGATTGACTCGCATCGCTTCTTATAAGTAATTTTATATGAAAAGGCAAGAACACAACTTATACAGTCTGAACTTAGCACAACCTGAGGAGTATATTTTTTTCTTGTAGGCAATATATCTTCGTATGTTTTCTTATTGTTTGTCTAGTAATCTATACCTAGATAGGGTCATTTATAATAAGTGATCTTGTGCCATTTATAAGCAAGGTTTCGCAAAAACCTTGACAGAAAGTTAATAGTGAGTGGACAGGTTGATTGTGAGTAGGTTCATACATAATTAGCAACTTACTCACATACCGGGTAAGTAACATAGTTAGGTTTTAAAATTCAATCCAAGTAAAATATTATAAAATCTGCTCACCAGCAGCAGGTAGAGCACAGAGTCATCATTACTTAACGCTGTATAATTACGCGAATAAATAAACAACAAAGATTTCAGTATAAGCCCATACTGCATTACAAATTACACAACACGATTCTCCTTATTCTACTCTTATATGCATCTCAATTCCAACGGAAACTGTTTTTGCTCGGGTCACTAGGCAATGTTTGAACTATATAGGTAGATAGATAACTTTTCACTTTAATATTTTTCATACAGAGCAAGTAATAAGAAAATAATAAAATCTACTACCGACCTGCGGTGTCAAGAGAAACTTTGTTTTTTAGTTTATGTGACATCGTATCTGTCTATGTCTGTCCATGTCTTATTTAATTAAATAAATAAATAAATAATGTATTTGGTTGTAGTATATAAACAAAATAAAACACAATAAAATAAACATCTGACTGAAATATATGTCACAAGCAGTTAACAAGTTTCAAGGCCGATTATTGCGAGACGTAGCAAATGTTACAATAAGCGTACCTAAACCAGGGTGAAACCTTGTATTGTAACTATCAATCAGCCTATTGCAGTCCACTGCTGGACGTAGGCCTCCCCAAGGGTACGCCAAAGCGCACGATCACCCGCTTTCCTCATCCAGCCACCACCACCTGCGACCAGCCACAGCCACAGCCACAGGTGGTGGCTGGAGTAACTATATCATGAAATAAAAATATTTAACAGTATTTTGTTTTACTAAATTCTAGGATCTTCTGACCTGGCAACTGCTGTGAAGGACGCCATCTTTGTCCAGGAGTGTGTCCCTGAAAGCTTAGACCTGAAAAAGAAAGTCTTCCAGGACTTGGACAAAGTGGTTGACGACAGAACCATACTCTCTAGTTCAACTAGCACTACTCTACCCTCGCTGATCTCTGAAGGACTTAAACATAAAGCCCAGGTAGGTAAACGTTAAGTGAAGTCCTTCATACCTATTTACCTGCAATATATTTAAATCACCCAAAGTTAATAATATGTTATACAAGGTATTTAAAAACGTAGCATCTTATGTACGAAATTTTAAACACTGCGAAATTGCTCCATAATATAGACAAATCTAACGTTCTCAAACACAACGGGTCTAGCAGATATATTTAGAAGTTTCTATCGTTACCTTCCATCGGATCTAGAAGCGTCATTTCAAAAGGACTTATTTCCAGTTTAGGAAAAAAGAATGTAATGATGGGAATCCATTTTTAGCATTCATTCGCACCTCTATACTAAATTATTTATTACAAAAACACTTAATTCCTCTCTAAACTTGACTTCCAATTCACGTATTCAAAACAAAGACGCTTATTTCTCATGTCATTTCATTCGGTCATTATCAATAAAACACATTGAGGTTTTTTCATTGGTTTTTTGCATTTATTGAAAAATCGGATAAGGTGCAAATAACTCCTTTTAACTCCTTGTGACAGTTCATCTATCTACGTTAAATGACACTCCTACAAAGAGAAGGATTTGGTTTTAAATTGATTCCTTCCCATTTGTCCCTAAAAAATAGAAGCAAACTAGTATGTTCATATAAAAGACATCAACGCAGTCTGTTTTACATTTTCAGTCTATGATAGGTTTTTAACTTGACTATCGCTTCTAAAGTCACTAAGGGCGGCTTTTACGAAACCAGTAATTGAAATTAAAATTATGTTTAAACACAAAATGTTGATTAACGTCTTGCACCATAGTCTAATCATGATTATGTGAGCTGTCACAATTAATTACTCAAAAATGGAAAACGAAGCTAATCGCGATTAACTAACTGTCAAAGTGTTACTAAAATAATCACGGAGAAGGATAGATCTGAAGCTAGTGCATAGTTTACTATGCACCTAAAAAAAAATTTTATTAAAGTGAAAAATGTTTAGTTTTTGCGATTACAACCAGAAGTATAAAACAGCAGCAGCAGTTTGTTTTGTGTAGTTACATAAATTTTTAATCGTTAATGCTCATCCTGACTACGGAATCATTCCTTTTGTGTGGTTCAAGACGTATATGACATCTTCCTTATTTGAACTATGTACTTATGTACCTACTACATTACATACCTACCTAGCCGATTAAAAATAATATAAGTTGAACAGCAATTAGAGAATCCAAAGTTGAGAATGTGCGTTTCACTTCAAAACTCAATATTGATTTTCAGAATATATTATATCGATCTGTTTGTCTGTCTAGATGATAGTGTCCCACCCAGTGAATCCTCCATACTACGTGCCGTTGGTGGAGATAGTGCCAGCGCCATGGACCAGGCCCGACGTGGCCAAGAAGACGAGAGAGATCATGACCGAGATAGGCCAAGAGCCAGTCTCTCTATCCAGAGAGGTGGACGGATTTGTACTAAATCGCATTCAGTAAGATTTAACAAGTTTTCTCTACATTTCATAGTAGATCAACAGATCTAACAAGAACAAATAACATAATTCGTGTGGACTGAGGGACCACTTCTGAGATTCATGCGGTAGAGCGTTTGAGACTCATTATAGAGGTTCCGGGTTCGAATCCCGGTGGAAAAACGTATGATTGAACAAGAGCCACTATGTATGTGAGACCATCCTTAGTCTGGTTAGGATGAAAAGTTTTCTTGCTTATTAGTTTAAAGCTTCGTGCTTATTTACGGAAAATAGTCGTAATATGAAGTCAGAATCCTTAGGCGGCTCTACACTTATAACTCTGACGTAAGGGTTGGTGAGGTCGGTAATCGGGCAACATGGTAAGAACGTCTCATATGCAAATTTTATTATTATTATTTTAGTTGTACGTACATCCCACTTTTTTTTCTATGTTCGCATTTAAAACAAAAAGTAAATAGTAAGTACTTTGCACATGAAAGCGCTCCCATCCGCTACTGCACACCATGTAAGTACAAATTTAACCTAACATTAAACAATTTTTATTTTTTTAAGATATGCGATTCTCAACGAAGTGTGGCGCCTCGTAGCAGACGGAGTGGTGCACGTTCAGGATGTAGACAAGGTGATATCTGAAGGTCTGGGCATGCGGTATGCCTTCCTTGGCTCCTTGGAGACAGCACACCTGAACGCTGAGGGCATGAAAAGCTATATTGAAAGGTGTGTTGTTAGGTATTTAAGCAATGACTTCCACTTGTCACTACAAATAGGATTCATTTGAAACAAAAAATATCCTAGATTATCTGTTCAGAGCAAGTGAACCATTTTATCTGGCCAATAAGGAGATGGCGTAAATTGTCCTAATGAGTGGAAAATACATATATAAAGGTCACGCTCATTTCCCTGAAGGGGTGAGCAGAGCTTTAGTGGGCTCCTAGGGACTTTTTCGCAACTATTGCATGGTGATCTTGTGCTACAATTTCTGGATTAATTTTATGTCGACCGGAAGTTAGTTGCGGAGCTAATGTGAAGGAAATCAACTTATGATTAGCCCCCCCCCCCCCTACCCCCTATGATTAGACTGAAAAAACACCTGTAATAAATATTATATAATAATTTAAATTGATACCTATCATTATGACCCAACAATATTTCTAATATTTTTCAAATTCCTAGGTATGGTGATACCATCCACCGTGTCAGTACAACCATGGGTGACATACCGCGCATGACCCAAAGTCAGGCGGCTCCAAGTATCTGCGATCAACTGAACAAGATGGTGCCACTGGACAAACTACAAGAACGCAGAGCGTGGCGCGACGCCTGTCTTACCCGTCTCTCCATACTCAAGCGCGAAATGAAAGACAAACAATAAGCAGACTGGTTTTTTAAACAAAGGATAATTATGAACAAGACGACCGTGTCAATAAAATCTTCGTTATTTTAATTTTATTAGTAAAAAGTCATTATAAACTAATTGTTTCATTAGAAAGTATCAAAGGCACATGCAATGGACAGATTTTATTACGTAGGTATAAGTAATAAAATGCCCACCCCAAATTAAAACAACCGTTGAATGCTCTGCCAGGGCCAGGGTGCCGTTCGTAGAAAAGTTTTTTTAAACACTAACTTTTGTGAAAACTAGGAAAAAACAAACTTTTGTTTGTACATTCCCGCTCTTTTATTTTCCTTCCTTCCCTACCTTTTGATACTGGCACAACAAAAAGTAAAACTAGTGCCATACATAACAAAAAAAAAATCATAGACAATCTTTTAACGTTCCATTCCATTCAACGTAGGATATGTTTTGATAAGTGGTATAACTTTCACAAGTTTGAAGTGTATCCAAACATGTGTCATAATACCTATAATTTTAAAAGCTAATGGCAATATAAGAAAATAGCATGTAGCTTAACGTAATAGAGTATACAACTCAAAATTAAATGTAGTATCTCTTTTGGTATAGTTATATGTCAAATAAAAAAAAAAGCAGCACATTTTTTTTATCAGTCTGTCATCCACCCATTGTCTGTTTGTAGTGCGCGATGTTGGTTAGCTTGAATTTTTAATTTATTTACCTTCGTTCTACAACTAAAGAGAGCAATTTTATATAGATATTTTTATCCAAATGCAGTCTGTGTAAATTACTAGGAATGAGTGACCCTAATATCACTGAATTTACATCCTGATAACCGAAAGAATTTCATGACAAAAGGTCTCCGAGAATATTCACGGACAATATTTTTCCAAATGTGTCGCCTCGATAGATAATGGATCCAAGAATGTGCAGAAAAATCAGTAGTAGTGAAAGTCTTCCAGATACCGATAATGTGGAGTTTGAGGTAGCGAGTATGATCGCGCCCGTGGAGTCGGTGGGGCTTCTGGGGTCGTTGGGTGCGCTGGACGGCAGCCCCGAGCCGCACGCCGTCTCCTGGCTCAACGACGACCAGATCGAGGACCTAGACCAAACCATCCCCTTCTTCCAGCGCGTCGACAGCGCCGACATCATTTACAAAAGCAAAAAGAAAAAATGCAAAATGATAGGGAAGTACGTCATGGGCGATGTTTTAGGGGAAGGTTCTTATGGTAAAGTGAAGGAGATGCTAGACTCGGAGTCGCTGTGCCGGCGCGCCGTAAAAATCCTCAAGAAACGGAAACTAAGACGGATACCCAATGGAGAACAAAATGTCCAGCGGGAGATTCAATTGCTACGAATACTTAGGCATAGAAATGTGATAGAACTAGTCGACGTTATGTATAATGATGAGAAGCAGAAGATGTACCTAGTAATGGAGTTCTGTGTAGGTGTATTACAGGTAAGTCGGACAGTAAAAGAATTGCACCTATCAGCATTAATGCCATAATAGCTAATTATGTAGAAACTAATACTGTGAGATGTAATACTAATTCATTTAAAGGTTTGCCTTGTGTAATAAATGCTAACTGTATAGCAGGATTAAACTACTCGATCATCTTACTAATATTAGATTAGTACATGTGGTACATCAATCAAGGCCAGGCTATACAGATTGAAATAACACCATCATTGTATATTTTAATACTACATGTTTGTATAAAATAAAAATGTGGTTTATTGATTTAATATTGCATGGTAATTTAGCAACTGAATTTGCCCCCCATATTTTAATTTAAAAATCCGACAAGAACTGATAAATAATGTTTACTTAGTTCTTTTGCTTCATTGTTAAACTTAATTCATATACTATTAATAAAAGTATTAATTTATGTCACCATTATCAAAATGAGAATGATTTACCCAATATCTAAAAGTATTGACATATTATAAAGAATGAGGTTAAAAAAACACTTAAGCCTTCTTCAGTACCATTTCCAGACCTTGTTGTTCTTATCAGTCACCGAGACACAACAACACTATTGCTCATTTTCTATAGTACTTAGTTATACATGACAATATTATTATATTAAGCAGCATTCAAGAACATACCACATGGCCACTACAAATTTCTAAGATCATTAAGCTGTACTACCATTCAGAAAAATAAAGTCATTAGCAAGTTTTTAACACATTCCCTGACCGCCATACAAGATGTTTTAGATACCCATAACATCCAAAAATATATCAATTTTATTTTAATTGTTCGCTATTGTACTTTATAAAAAATGCAATTCTACTTGAAAATTGAAGTTAATTTAAGTAAAATATTAATAATTATAATATGACTTCTAACAGAGTCGAGAATGTCTGTATTGAAATTAAAGACCTACCAACTAATCTGTGAATTGAACGGCGGTGCTAGTAGTAATACAAAACTACATTTTAACCAATCACGACTCTACTGCAAGTTGACATTTCCATAATAATGTCATAGTTCCAATTTTGGCCATTTCCCATATTCTGTAGTAGGTCTGTAATACGACTACATTTGGAGTCATGGACGTATGAATTTAAATAAAAATAAAGATATTTTAAAATGTAATCGATGGTAATACCAAAACGTATGATTCTTGTTTATAATCAAAAATGTTTTCAATAAAACCTTAGTATAGTACAAAAATATCACAAATTTTTGCAAAAATACTTACTACTGCAACCCCAGTTATTGAACAGATGTAAGTAGCTCTGTATCAGCTGTCTTCTACAAAATATTCCGAATGTTTTGTTGTCTATAGTTTGTATACTTCCTAGGCCACACGTTCCTAACGTCAAAAAAATGTTTCATCGCACATCCATTGACAAAAATGTCATTACGTTCGTATAAGGATTATGACTCCGTCTGGAGTCATGGACAGGGAATGTGTTAATAGATTCATCTAATTATGTTTTGATGATTTAGTAGCTTCTGTTCTACATGGTGTTTGACCTCAAAGTTATTAAAATTATATTTGAAGTTCCTGTTCTGTTTATAAATACCTATTTATCCTTGAAAATGAATAACATTGATTTCCTTTTGCAGGATATGTTAGAAGCAAGTCCTGGCAAGAAATTCCCTCCAAGACAGGCTCATGACTACTTCACACAATTGCTAGATGGATTAGAATACCTTCATGGGCAGGGTGTAGTTCACAAGGACATCAAACCAGGAAACCTTCTGCTCACACTAGATCATACTCTAAAGATAACAGATTTTGGGGTTGCTGAAGTGAGTAATAACTGTTTTTTTTTTATATAATAGATATAAATTGTTAAAAAAGATACTGTTCGCTTTTTATGCTTTAAATTCTATTCATAGTTTAGTGAGGTTTTTTTAAATATATTTATAGCAAGTTTTTGCTAGTTCATGTTAATAAATCTGATATAGAACCCCTTCTCACATGTTTTGTTGCAGTTAATTCAATAAATTGATGGTTGGACAGCAGGCTAAAATATACTGTTGTAGCCTACCAATATCTAGAATAGAAAAAGTAAAATATCAAATGTAGAGTACAGAAACAGAAATTGAAATTCACTGTTATTACTATAAAAAACAATTTCAGGCATTAGACATGTTTTCCCCTGAAGATACATGCTATACAGGACAGGGATCTCCCGCCTTCCAGCCTCCAGAAATAGCTAATGGTGCTGAAACATTCTCAGGGACCAAAGTTGACATTTGGAGCAGTGGGGTCACATTGTGAGTAATTTCATTTATTTCATTTGTGTTAGGTAACAAAATATGGTTTTGTTGTTCTTTGTCATCAGCTATTTTTTTTATTAGATAAGTACCCTCTAAAAGCCGAGCCTGATTTGATTAGTCAGTCAGTAGGTAGGTATTATTCAAATTTCTTCATAGGCATATGCACGTTTCCGATGTCTTCAAATTCGATTACGTTGTTTTGGATGATATCAAATCGAACACGCTGTATTTCGATTAGAATCCCTCTTTTTACCTACACACACTGAGCGTTACTTTCACGACGACTATTTTCTACAGGTTTTTAGGGTTCCATTGTAAAAAGTAACCCTTATAGTTTCGCCATGTCCTGTCTGTCCGTCCGCGACTTAGTTCAGAGACTCTTTGTACTTGAAGGCTGTAATTCGGCATGAATATACATATTGATTATGCCGACAAAGCTGAAAAATAAAATCTTTAATACAAATTTTTTAGGGCTCCTCTGGTACAGTCAGCTGACGAATTAGTTGACCCCCCCCCCTGCTCGAAACCGATGAAGTTTTCTTGGGTAATTGTTTTTGCTTTATCATGAAATTTCGTATAATTGTGCAGGTTAATAAACTGTACGAGTATATAAAATGTTATGTAAAAATATAAATAATCACCTGAGAAAATCTCATCGGTTTCGAGCAGGGGGGTCAGCTAATTCGTCAGCTGACTGTACACGTGAAGTGGGGGTTATTTTTTATTCACGATTACCTTATAGTGTGAGGTATCGTTGGATAGGTTTTTAAAAATAATAGGGGTTTGCTAAGACCATTTTTCGATGCGAGTGTATGTTCCCCCCCCCCCCCACCAGCGAAGCAGTTGTATTTGGAAATGTGAAAAAATTAACGGTAGTATGATGAATTTAAAAGAAAAACTATCAACATCAAGTAGTTTTACAGGTTATCGAATAATAGACCAACTTATAAAATGTACTTGTACAAGTAAGAAATTTGGTACTACAAATATCATAGAAAAATACTTTGATTAATGTTAACTACAGGTACATAAAATAATACTGGACAACTACGGAACCCTACACTTTGCGTGGCCCGACACGTGCTTGGCCGGTTATTGTTTATAATAATTTAATAGCTAGCACTGCATTCGTGAAATAGTACACCTACCTATAGTGTACCTTCAGTAAAGTAAATCACCATTCTGAAAAATTTTCAGCCTGTAACAAATGCCTGTGTTCTTTATCTATAAACTATTCATGGGTTCTAAAAGATTACAATTACAAATATTAACACTATGTTAAGAAGATTTTTATAAAAAAGCTAGAATAAAAGACACTGAATTTCATGCTCTTCAGATATTTGATCAAGTAGTATTGTTAAAAGTATATTTATTAACATATTATTATGTGACTCACCATCTAGTTTACTTGAAGCTGATTTATTTATTTGTGATTCACGTTTACGTAGCGATTGAGTGTCAGCATTGGAGGGTGGACTGATGTAATTGTCTGTCCTATATCCATTTCTGAATTTTAAGCAAGTAATTTGCATTGAATAATTTTATACTTTCAAGGTGTTGGTCATTTTGTTGCAAGTTGGTGTCATTGTTCGTATTTCTGGAAGTATGACACACTCCAGAGTGTCACATGAAATTTCATCTCGGCAAATTAGCACTAAGTTTACATCATCACTTGCAAACACTTTAATCACAATAAACCATGTAGAGTAAGTGTTTAGAAATAAATCTATACGGAAAAACTGGCCTCTTCATTTTATCAGAAGTTTTGACGGCCTTATAGATTCATATCATAATATAAATGTGACTCAGGCTGGCTGGGCAATTCTTCCAAATGAGCCGCGTTTAAGTAGGTCAATACACAATTTTAGGTGACGGCTAATCACGCTTATTTCAGTTTATGTGACGCTAGAGAACCCGAGATAATCGAACGCAAACATGTCCAGCCAGCTTGAAAACCGCTTTTCGCATGGTCTCTCAATCTCCGAACAGAAGGGATTCTAACTATTTCTTGCTTATTAATACTGCGTCACCTAAAATTGTGACAGGCATCCAGTTTGAATTTTTGAGATACGTATAGCCATTTAGCTAAAAAACAACGAAAAGCGTGGCCAGCCAGCCTGAACTTACGTATTAAACTTCTGGCTGGCACCTCTGAATCTCGACAACGAAAGCGTTTTCGAACAAAGTTCTTTTACTAGCATTTAGTGACAGAATTTGTGACAGTCATAGCGTTTGTTTCATGGCGTCACATAAAGGCGTTTACGAGAAATCGATGAAAACTTGGTGCCAGCCAGCCTGATGTTCTGGCTGGCTGGCTCGTTGTATCTGCGCTGTCTGATGGTCTACGGCTTCCAAATTTTCTTCAACATTTAGTGACGGGGACGATTAAGATAATCTGTAAATGTGACGACGATCCCTCCCATAGTTTCAGAGATATTGATCATTGTTATTTTCCCATACAAACTTAGCAGTAGGGTGACCAAAATTAAAGGTGAATGTAGGGTTACGTATAATGAAGTGTTTTATTTTAAGGAATGAAAAGCCACAAATGAATGATACTGATACCAACAACTTTTACTGTAACCCTAACGTAAGATCATGTAATTTTGGACAATTGTATTAGTTATTATTGTTCTCCCTGAAAAATACTATTTATTGTCAAAAAAATATTGCAAACTTCATATTAATAATATTAATATTGTGACTCACATTAATATAATTCTTTTCAGATATAACATGACAACAGGAAAATATCCGTTTGAGGGCGACAATGTATATAGATTACTAGAAGCGATTGGACGAGGCGAGCCGGCGCCACCGCCGGAGACGTTAGGGACAACTTTACGGGCACTTCTTATCCAAATGCTGAAGCGGGACCCCGAACTTAGGCCAAATATTCAAGAAATTAGAAGGCATCCGTAAGTATAATTAACCTTACTTTTTGAAATTTTCATGTGAAGTCTATGTTTACTCAAATGAGGTAATGGGACGACCTTTTCCCATTGACGTGATTTATGCGTTTTTGACAGTTGTTTCTTCATTCACTACCATGTATTTAACACGAATGCTGCGACAATGACCTTGTCTTGCCTTGTCCAAATGACGCGATTTTCCTGCATTTCGTTATTAGCACTTGGATGACGATGGTATAATTTTTAAAGCCAAGAAATCAGAAATCAACTTAGTTTGCATACAACATTTTAAATATAAAATTTGCACAACAATCTTTCTGGTATATGTGAAAAGAACCGTTTTTATTTAACATACCTAATGTAGGTCAAACACCGAAGATTAAGTACTTAGATATTTATCTTTCCTGGTTGCAGTGTTCGAATATATTTTTCGAGATTGCGCTGTTCTCATCAATATGCTTCAAGAGCTGTCAATATGTATTATTTAACCAAATCCAATGCGATTTTTGCTCTTCAATTTGATATTTAAGTCTGAACGAGTTTGATGTCATATCGAAACAAAAGATAACGGATGGACATCAGCTATCATGTGCCAAGTCATTATATTGTAGGTGTATGAACCCTTTTGCGTGCTCTGATTATTCCGCCTCTCATAAAAACTGTTTGTTTAGCCGAGTTCTTTAAACAACACAACTAATCAGGCCGTACTTCAGAAACTAAGGTTGTATTAAAGAGTTTTTTACGATTATGTTCCTCGCTCACGATAGTAAAAGACGCAAAAAAAAAAAAAGATTGTTTAATATCTTCTTTTTTCAAACTCAAAATTTTAATAATTAAACAAGCTCTATTTCTCAGTGCGTAGATCGTAACGAATGCATTACACAATAATGACTTGTTTACTAACATGATGAGCTCTGATTAATTTTATATCTTTTAGTGTACTTACTTACTTACGTATTCTATGTGCTGTAAATAAATTGTCTCAGGTAGGTATTAGAAATATTCCGCTAAATATGGAACTACGGATGCATTTAATTAAATTACTTAATTAGAAAACAAGTTAAATAAAAGTGACTCATTTGTTTTTTTGATTGGGCGCATAATTAATACATGTAGGCAACTAGGCACTTATATAGATGTAAATGTTTAATTCTTGTTGTGATTACTTTGGAAACCAAAAGTCAATATAGAAACGATAGTATTATAAAACAAAAAAAAACTTTGATCCAAAATCATTGATTCACTTTGTTGAAGCAGTGTTTGTTATAATTTATGAATACATAATAGTGCTAATTTCTTTATCTAAGACATACTTACTTATGTACTGGAAAATGTGCCAATCTTATCAGCTTATACCTGTGATGGAATAGATTTATACACATTTACAAAGGTAAATAAATAGACGTGGCCGTGAATTATTCACCTTAATTTGGTATACCTACGACGTATTTGGCAACGAATAAAATAATAAATGGAATTAGCCTTTGCTTACTCTGATATCGTGTGATCGTGTGACTCAAAAACTGCTACTGTAAAAAAATACTTGCTACATGATACATCGGTATTTGCAATATTTCCAGAAGCATTTACGTAAACAGCTACGGAGAGCATTAATGATCATGGCATTTTTCTATTAAGTATTACAAAATCGCCCTAATCAAATCCATGCACCAATGATTCCAAGAAAATCAGTATGTATTGTTTTTAGAGCGTCGGTGGTCTAGTGGCTGGGGCCGCTGCCTCCCGTCGGGGAAACGTACCAATGTGTTTTCGAATTCATATGTACGTTTATTCGACGCTCTTACGGTGAAGGAAAACATCGCGATGAAACCTGCATACTCCTGCGAAGAAATTCAAAAGTTGTGTGTGAAGTCGATCAACCCGCACTGGGCCAGCGTGGTGGACTAAGGCCTAATCGCCCTATTTAAGAGTAGGCTCGAGCCCCTCGGTGGGGATGTATATAAGCTGTTGATGATGTATTTGTTTTTAAAATATTATAACGTTATCAGTTATCTTATGTTGATGATTTGGCTCATTATAATAAAAATCATGGCCCACGATTCATGGGTAGGTAACTGTTTTAGTTGTAGACTTTTGTCATCAGAAATTTTAAAACTGTGTAGTTATCATACGATACGAGTAATATATGAAACAACAACTAAATGTGAAACACACGCACCACTAGAAAATAAAATCAGATCACATATGTACTATTTTACAAGATTGAATAATTCAAAGAATATAATAATCTGCGCCTATTTATATGTACTATAGCGGCTATAATCGTATAACTTCGTGTACAGCAAGCTAAAGTGACTAAACTATTGTGATACAATGATGATTTCAGCTGTATGTATGTATATGTGTATATAGTACGTTGATATTTGTGTGTCTTAGTGCACCTAAATATGTGGCACTAGCTCCGAGTCTCATTTAGCAGACATTATTATACAAGCAAGCATTATTATAATATTGCTAGTTGTCCGTCCGCGGCTACGCTCGCGTTATGTATGATTTTCCCATGGGAATAAGACGTTTTCCCGTAAAAAGTATCCTATGTGTTAATCCAGAGTACAAACTATCTCAATTCTAAATTTCACCAAAATCTGTTTAGTAGTTAAGGCGTGAAAACGGAACAAACAATCAATCAATCAATCAATCAGCCTATTGCAGTCCACTGCCGGACGTAGGCCTCCCCAAGGGCACGCCAAAGCGCACGATCACCCGCTTTCCTCATCCAGCCACCACCAGCGACCTTCCTCAGGTCATCAGTCCACCTGGCAGGGGGGCGTCCCACACTAAGTTTCCCGAGGCGTGGTCTCCATTCGAGAACCCGTCTGCTCCAACGCTCGTCGGTTCTGCGACAGACGTGGCCAGCCCACTGCCACTTCAGCTTGCTACACTTCTGGACGATATCAACTACCTTGGTCCTCTGCGAAATACCAAGCATAGATCTTTCCATGGCTCGCTGAGTGACATGTAGCCGATGGGCCAGCTTCACCGTCATGTTCCACGTCTCGGCTCCGTATGTCAATACGGGTAGGATACACTGATTATACACCCTGCTCTTCAGGCATTGCGGTAGTGGCGACGAGAAGATATGACGCAGTTTCCCTAATGCTGCTCAGCCCAGCCCAGCGATTTCACGCTCGAAGTTGTCTCTACCCAACTGCAATGTCTGCCCCAGGTAGACATATTCTTGGACAGCTTCGAGCACTTCGCCATTGATCGAGATCGGTTCCGGAATGATTAGTTCGTTGAACATGACCTTAGTCTTGTCCAAGTTCATCCGGACACCGACTGACAATGAGGCAGCGTTAAGACTGCGCAGCATTTTTTGCAGATCCTGCAACGATTCAGCTATTATCACTATATGTCGTTGGCAAAGCGGAAGACTGAGTGAGATATTTGCCATTAATGTTGATGACCAATCCGTTCCAGTCTAGGGTTTTGAAGACATCCTCCAGTGCGTTGGAGAACAGTTTCGGAGAGATGACATCCCCCTGTCTCACTCCTCTGAGCAACTGGATGGGTTTTGTCTTATTTATCTGTACTTGGACGGACATCGACGCCATACTGTACAGGCTTCTCAGTACTTCCACGTACTTCCAATCGACTTGGCATCGCTGCAAAGATTCCAGAACAGCCCAGGTTTCGATGGACAATGGAACAAGCATCCAAATAAATTTTCACATTTATAATATTAGTCTATACTAGCGGTCCGCCTGCTCGCGTTGAAGGTATCTTATGTGTTAATCCAGGTTACAAACTATCTCCCTAACAAATTTCATCCAAATCCGTTGAGTACTTTAATCCTTTAATCCAAACATCTAAACATTCAAATATATTTTCATATTTATAATATTAGTGTGATGTGATTAAAAAGTTATCTTGTTCAACATTTATTTCGCCCACTTTCCCCAGTTTCGTTAGGATATTGCAGGCTGAATCACCTGATAATTCCGTGCTTAGGGAGGCACGTTAAGCCGTTAGTCCCGGCCCGGCTACTAGAAGTCATTACATGAGCCATGTCATTGGCCTTTGGTGGCTCTATACCACTGACATCGGGGTTGGTGAGGTCAGGTTGTTGACCTTACAACGCACTCTGTAAATATGCAAATTAGTAAATAGGTAATAAATTAGGCTATTTCGATCGAAATATTACTCGTATTATCAGACGTAGAAGAACCGTTAAGCATTTACTTCAACTTGGCTTCTTCCTCGGTCTTTGTAGTCCGTATGAAGCTTCCTTCTGCCAGTGTGGTTTTTCTGATCTTCGAACCATCTGGCTGATAAATCGATAGATAAATAAGTAATAATTAAAAATCCTTTTTAAACAAGCTTTTAAAGCCGTGGAGTGGAGTATCCTTGTTAAGACAAATCCGACGAGCCCAAACACGACTAGGTTGTGGTGTGTATTTAAGGAGTTCCTATGGCCACCTTCCAGCTCCATCATGAGACCCTGGACATCACGTATGACTAAAGATCTTGTTAATACAAATCCAACGCGCCCAAACACGACTAGGTTGTGGTGTGTATTTAAGGAGTTCCTATGGCCACCTTCCGGCTCCATCATGAGACCCTGGACATCACGTATGACTAAAGATCTTGTTAAGACAAATCCAACAAGCCCAAACACGACTAGGTTGTGGTGTGTATTTAAGGAGTTCCTATGGCCACCTTCCGGCTCCATCATGAGACCCTGGACATCACGTATGACTAAAGATCTTGTTAAGACAAATCCAACAAGCCCAAACACGACTAGGTTGTGTTGTGTATTAGAGGAGTTCTTATGGCCACTTTCCGTTTCCATCATCAGACCAGCTCTATGGTACCATAATATTGCATTGTCATCGCGGTTACACAAGTATACCAAATTTCAGCAAATTCCAATGGCAGCAAGTGCTTCAAAATTAAGTTGCAAGATTTCGCCCGAACATACCCACAAACCCACCCACATACATACATACATACATACAGTGCAAGCTAAATAAAAGCTTGTAAAAAACCTAACCATCTCACTGTATTGTTCTCTTTGCAGATGGGTGAAGGCGACGCCCCCTCTGGAGCCCGGTGAAAAGGTCGTAGCAGTGCGTTCGCGTCGGTCCGACGAGCTGCACAACTCGACCGTGATCCCGTACTTAGTGGAGCGCCACTACGCGTCTGCGCAGGACTACTTCACCGAACGAGACCTGCGACATGGTAAGAACATTTAGGATGACACTGAGGGATGGCGATTTAGCGCGACACTAAATTCCGTGCGTTGATTGACTTCCGAAGGTTGATTTCTGTCAAAAAACTTAACAAGGTCTATGGACTTGATTTAGTATCTATTTGTAGTTTACTACGTAAAGATAAGTTCGTATTGTATCATACAAAGATAGTTAAATTCAGCAGCATATACGTGTTTATCTACACGTAAATTTATGTCCAATCTACTTTGTTGCGTTTTGATTTGCGACTATCAGCCATAGTGTATTTGTGCACCTGCCGCCTTCTCAGGGCCTCCTAAACTCTGTTCCCGGCCTAACAGTTATGTTTCTGAACTAAGTGTCCATCTAATTTTCTGGCTTTTGAGATTCTGAGAATCCTGATGGGCAGCCTAGGGTGTTATAGTAAAACTACAGTTCTGTTTAAACTGACGGGAAACCTGCCCGAATGTCCTTCGCGGAAAATAAGATGTGACTTCCGCACGGGATTCGCGTAAATATAACGTCTGTCGTGGGTTTGATTTAATGTTCTTAAAGGCTGGTTAACATGTATTAAATTATCAAGTAGTAACTAAAATTTAACTTAATTTTAAGCGAATTAATTTTAAGTAAGTGTTTACACGTCAAATGCATTTAATACTAGCTAAACTCTTTAGTTAACCCAAGACCCGCCGCCACACTTGTGCATTTAACTAAACCGTACCGTTCAAACGTGTTAAATGGCAAGTCACACCCACAAACTTACTCGAAAAATAGAAATAAGTCTAATCTACTTGTTTACTTGCACGCAAATTTTTAACTTGCAACTTATTACTAAATTCGTTGTTTACACGTATTGAGTGGCCTAAAATTTAGTTTACAACTTGACAACTTAATACGTGTAAACCAGCCTTTACAGCACAACCTATACTTGTTTCGATTCCACAGACTAATGATGTAAATAGCCCGTGGTGTTTTGCAGAAGGCGTGCAACGCGCGGCCGGCCGCGTCCGCGCCCGCATTTGCTCGTTGAGTTAGGTTCGTCCGTTGCATGGCGTGCGAGTGCCTTACTAATTTATAATTTAGCTAAAACATCAGCTATTGTTTGAATATTGAGTCCATCTTTAGGCTATCTGCACCCTTAGATTTTGAAACGTTGAAAAGACCGCCCATCTAATAGTTTTGTGATTTCGTCATTTAGTTAAATTTTTGGTCATTGATTCCGTCCATCTCAAATTAGAAAAAAGCCACAAGTTTTATTTAATTACTCACCATTTAGTCACGAGGCAAGCGACGCGCTTTAGACATTTTTGCACATCACTCATTTGATAAATATCCTGGTCTACTGGTGTTTCATTTTCCTAAGACTTATACAAATCAATTTAGTTTGATTGCAGATAGCCTGTAGATTGTCTTAAGGAAGTATAATACAACCGTAGTTTGATTTTTAGCAACTCTAACGTTATAAAATCTAGTTTTGAAATTATTATTCTAATCTGACAATTGGTTGTTTGGTTTGATAATACTAGAGCGTTTTGAAATGGTTTGCTATTTACTTATCTATGGGTATATTGTATAAGACTATGTATGTAGGAGATAATAGTGAAATAAATAGGTATGTTAGGGCTTCAAAATTCTTCACAGTAAATCTACTAAAAGCTACCACCACCACAGATCAGACAGCTCCACGTGACATTTTGTTGCGGGTTTCATTTGTTACCAAACAAAACACGATCAACATGTCTCTAATATTTTAATTGAAGCAAAAATGAAAAACAAAATATGTTAGACAGGGCTTGAACCTGCATCTCCTGTTCGCAGAGCTCGGCGACGGCGGTTCGCGCACGCTGTCGACAGCGGAGTTGTCGGACGCCGAGTCGACGCGCCGCAAGCACCGCTGGCACTCGTCCTGCGGCCGCCTGCCCTCCTGCCGCCTCACGTGATGTTTCCCTCTCGCTCCCACTCGCACACCACGCGATGCCCCCATCCCGCTCCTCAACCACGCGCGCACCGCACTCCAATCTAGACTACACTTAACAATGTACGCATATTTTCAAAACAAGTGGTAGATATTTGGGTTCACTATTGTACCTGCGCAGTCAATGTGCTTGTGCCTCAGTGATTTTGAAAATTTATAAAAGTTGTAGGTTCATTACGATGCACCTAATTGGGGTTAAACGATCACTATTGATAATTATTAAATAGGAAATTAGTGTCAATACAGCGAATCAAAATATAAATTCTAGTAAAATTGATTGGTATACTATATTATTCTGATATTGTAGTTCCGTTTTACGAAGCATAAATATATAATTATTATGCTTGTTAGTGAGTGAAATTTATGTCATCCAGTTAGTATACATGAAACAATTATGATGGCGAGTCAACTTAAATTCTAAGTTTGCAACATGCGCACAAAAAATATGAAATCTACACTAATTGGAACTTGAATAGATTCTATAATATAAAAAAGTGCCTAGAACCATATAAATAGTATTCCTACCCATATTGCCTTTCAATCAATTTATTACCTGAGAAAGCAATAGTAGTGTGACGTCACGTGCTGGCCCACGTGGACTCCCTACGTCGAGAAATATATTTACACATTTATATTATTGTCTAAAATTTGGTGTTTTATAATAAGTACGTGTTGAGTGTCGCAGCTTTTACTAAATAATTGTGTCTCTATTTTTCACTTAGTAAAATTTATGTCTATCTTTATAGCGTTGTTCCAAAATTAATTAGTTTCCACTTATTTTGCCAAATAACATTTATTATTACTATCAATTAAGTTCAATTGCTGTTTAGAATGTATATTTTATATAAAATCTTCTTAAAATTGTAGTCTAGTGCGTGTTAGCAATTATTGTCATTTAAATTATCATTCACGATTCCTTAGCTTTTGTTGTCTCTATATTTGTTGTGACAATACCTATGAAGTTGCAATTAATATGTGTGATTACTACCTTAGACATAATAATAAACTATTTTGTTTTGTCGTATAACGTTAAATTTTGCGTGAAAAGCTAATGTAATATTGCTGTTAGCTATACACGTTAGAAATACAAATAGAACGGTTACATAAATTATTACATTTCACGATCGTCGCGAGCATATTTTTATACAAGGTGTAGTGTGTCTAGTTGCAGACGGTAGAGTGTAGATCAAAAATACTTGTTATCTATATAAAAAACATAGAATTTTATCCCAAACTAATCTCTATAGTTCTGTAAATACTTACCTACCGTATTCCCGAATTTTCGAATACGATTGTTTTATTGTTAGTAGTAAGATTTATGTAAAGTACAAGTTTTGAAAATCTTGAATACATCTTAAGTATTCAGAACTATGCAATGTCAAAATTAAATTTAATGTTAACTATAAAGGAAAAATACAGCACGCTTCATTTTTGTCTTCGAGAACTACGATTACCAAGCTTATGTGCAGCTAGAAAACTTTGAACAATAGGTCATATAAACTGCAATAATAAATTTTAAAAAGAATATTGATTATTTTTGTTAGCATGAACTATTTGGCAAATAAGCTTGATAATCATAAACGGAGTGTAGGAATAACTAGGTTCCATCGGTTCTTATTTTTATAACCCTACGGGCCAGTCTTCGTATTGCGGTATTTTCTTATCTATTTAAAGGGAATGGTTACACTAACTCAAAAAAATAAATATTAGGTGCATTAAAACGAAACCTAGAGTTCGCATTAAATAAAATTTTCATGATTGACTTACGTATGCAAATTATAGATAGTTATAGTTTTGACAAGCAAGGGAATTATATGCTGTTTGGTGTTCGTTTGACTTGTTTGGAATTATTCTACGTATATTTTTATGATTACAAAGGGGTATTTGACAACGAACTATACGCTACACATAGGAGAAGCATTTTTTATATCCTGATGGTAGTTGAACAGGGTAATTTTAATTTAGAAAAGGGCGTAATATAATAGTGACGTCCTTAGCCTTATCCGCTATAGAAGAAAGCCTTATCCGCTATATCTATCAATCGATTTATTGTTGTTTGTTTTTATCACATTTTATATCGATGTAGTTAAATACCCTTTTGTTTAAAAATCGTGCGGCCGCAATACAGCGTTCCCTGGCGTTTGTTATACTACAACTAGCTGTCATCTAAACATCTACAAACTGAGACCCCACTTTTTAGATGCACGAATGATTGTTTCCCATATTAGAAAAATAATAATTAGATTAATTTTTCATTGTAGGTAGTTAGCATTTAGTACTCTAAAATTAATTTTAGAAGCCTAATGCAGGTTCTTTGACCTAAATATTATGAACATTTCAAAAGTATTGTATAGATGTGAAAAGGTTTGTGTAAATAATAAGTAGATATACTAGTAAATAGAAATGCTCATGTGTTTAGAGAGTTTCTGTCACGATTATGTAGAGGACGACGGATGACACGAGTCTGCTGATGCCATCGGGAGCGAAGGTCGACAAAATTTGTCAACTTATTTAATTAATTATAGCACGCGTAAATCTATTTGCCGAATAACGCTCGCCTACGAGTATCTGTGGCTCTTACTCATAGCGCTATTAAAATATACATTAAAGTATAACTTTCATGATTACCTCCACAGCGTTGGCAACATTTGTGACTCAAGAAATTTGTATTATACTTTAACATTCACAGTCACTTTTTTTTTGAAGTTTTATGGTCCGGTTACTAAGACCTTTAGACCAAATCTTTTTTTGTTACACTATATTTTGTTAGAGTTTTTGCACAGTCATTTATCAAAGGTTTCCGACATCATCGGTTCGGATATTAATATACATTAGATGTATCGACGTCCTAAAGTTGCAACTCCAACTTCACGCATCTGAAACAGATTTACGCGTGCTGTACCAGTTTGCGTTACATGTTATCAATATAATATATTTTTTTGGTTGTTGATGAGATGCGAGGTTCAATGGCCAGATTATTCTTTGATTAATAGCATTCATAAACAGCATGACACCCAGTTGGCCCAAAATGTTTTTGGATGCCATTGAACGTACCTATGTTACAGCGCAAAAATATCAATCAATTTTTCAACCTTTCTTTAAGATTCTTGTATGGTTGCATTCTTGACCGATTTTTAAAAAGTCCAAAACTTGTGTTAGTTTCTATTTGATTAAAATACTAAGTAATTGTATAATTATACTATATTTTCAAACAATATTTCGTTTTGTTGTGCAATAACCAGAGTCAGATGATTGAATCTTCTAGTTTTTTATAACTTATAGACTAATTATTTAGTTAAGCCATGTGTTAATGAGATTAATGAGAAGAAGATCTCTTGTCGCCAAAGGCGTATCTTTATTTTGAAAGTATTTTAGTGATAGGTTTCTAGAATGTACTGAATTTATTTATCTTGGAAATCCGTTACATACTTTTTTTAACACCCTTGAATCTTAGTTTTTTTCATGCAGTACGTAATTTTCTGTTTTGCTTTTTTGTAGGAAAAATAATGACGTGTTGTTTGATACATACTTTACCAGGGCGCATAAAAAGCGGTAAGTAAGTAATCGCATTATGTGCATGTTGAGAGAACGGCAGAGAAAAATTCGCTAGATGTCGCTGTCTGTCTGATAGATAATTTGTTCAGTACATCCAAGCTTTCTTAATCACGTTGTTCTAAAAAGTGAGGTCTCATTGCATGTCATAGGGTGTATTATTTACAGTGCCTGGACTTACTAAGCGACGTGAAAGCAGATAAAAAGAGAAAAATAAATAATATATTGTAAATAAACCGATAAAATTAATGTTTCTTGCGTTTTATTTTTCATAATCATCCTAAAATACGCGTTGGCATATAAGTAAAAGTCAAATCACAATTTCAAAGTGCAATATAAAAATAAATTCTAATTATAATAACAAACATCTGAAATTGATTTATCTAACTTTATTTATTTTATTATACCCTCGTTTTTTTTTTTTTTATTATTTTATTTTACCTCAGATATTTGTATTTTGATGGTTCCTTTTTCCATGTCATAGAAAAGAAAATACTCCACATGGTTTTTCCTCATGGTCTAATTTTTTTGGTTTATCATTTAGAAAATTTGACTGGCAGTGAGGAACTAGTAATTTTGCTGGAAATGACAAAATTATAGCCTACCGATCTAGAATAAAATTTGAGTCTAAATTCATTAAACCTCGAAGTTCGCTTTGGATTTGACAAAATTGTGTATGGTATAGGTATAGGTACCTAAAGACATTCTGCAAAACAGCACTTATCATTCCATACGCCCATCACATCATTCATACCGAACAGCTGGAAAACAATTTCTATTGCTATTCCCTGCCTAATCACGAGAACGAGCTTGTAGCTGTAATTAGCCGGCTTTTACACCAGATGTCGCAAGGCACGTGGTGCGGGCGCAGGGCAGCGAGTGCTGTGGGCTCGTTGGCCCGGTTCGCACAATGCACGGCAATAGCGCGAACCTTCCGCCGTATCAGGTACTGGTCGGTGTAACCACAACTGGATTAGGGTCGACCTAACGAATTGATGCGATGTAGGTCGGCTGGTATCGTTAAGTGAACCTGATATTGTTTTTAGCCTTATAAATAACAAACTAATACAACGTGCTAACTAAATAACGCAACCTCTCAAGGATTTTTTTCAGTACGTGGAACTAAACTACTCTTGTTTCCAAAATATTAAGATTCCCAGAAACTGTTCAGTGTATTATATTATCTGTGGTTCAGTGAACGAACGAACCAATTTACATGAAAAAAAAAAATAGACTGAAGTGGTTTCAGTTTGAGAGGTTTTGCGTTAAATAAAAAATATAAAAAATGCGTAGCATCCGTAGCGGCTACGTAGCAACCGTAGCAGAAAATGGGATACGAATGCGAACAGTTGATTGATTGCACCTATGTATTTTAATTTTTAACAATGGTTTAACGGATCCGGTCATAGTACATTTAATAAGAATAAATAAAAAACATGATTCAATTTCTCTAATTGATTATTTTTATCTGACTCTAAAATATATAAATGTATTTTTAATTTTGTGACCTTAACCAAAACTGATCTGGGTAACGATATATTTTATTGCGGTTGTTACATCTAGTAATTTACGAACAAGACAAATATATCGATTATAGCTGAGTACTACATTAATATAAGGTTTTGTACATGATTTCTTAAATAGGTACCGATTTATTTGCCATATTACTACGCAGTCATCTACGTGCGATCCTTGGAATGGTGTCATCGTTAGCTACAAATGAAGTGAAGGGGTGCCGAAGGCTCATTATCGTTTTTCTCATTGTCAATAATTATAAAGTTCAAGGCACCTAAGATATAAACATTTTTACAAGCTTATTGAGATGGTACCTTAGTATCTACTTTCTGAATTGTTGTCATGTAAGCTGTTAATAACATGGCCTATTTGATGTCTTGATTTGCATTCACGACTCGAATCATAAAGCTGTCTGGAATGTGGGTAGGTAGAGCAAGGTGAATATGAATTAGTTAGGAAAAAAGAGCAGATTATTCCCTTGTTTTAATCGTGAGTTTCATTTTAGATCTGTTTTTTTTTTTTGCTTCATTCAATGAAGCCACCAAAAATTGGTTGTAGTTCGGTGAGGATTTTTCTCTATGCAAGCTTATTGAGTTATTTTATATAAAAGCGTTTACAAACCAGTGTGTAGGGCACCGCATAAAAAGTTAGAGTTTACTACAAGTGCGATCCTCGTGCTCATTCATTGAATATTTAGTTATATCTACTCACGCTTCGTGAAAGGATGTGCCGAGGATAACCGCTAGTCGTTTTAGTCCTTGGCAGGCTAAGTGAATCCGTATGCAAAACCGGCATACATTTCATTTTACCAAACATTCATATATACCTTATAATGCGAACAAGTTGAACACTTATTTACAAACAACATTGACATATTTTTTCTCATTTTAAACAGGTATCATTTTGTTGCGACCTCTACACTTAAACACGGGAAAACACAAATAGGTATTTATTTGTGTACCCGTATAATAACAAGAGAACAGTAGAGCCATTCAAGCTAAATCAGACCTTGCTCCTAATATTGCTAATTGCTTTTTGAGATATTTGAGATAGAAGTCGAACAAAAATGTATTATCTAATTGTCTTAATTACATGGTCGTCGAGATTGGCATCTTATCATCACGAGATATCCCACGATACCTCTGCGTGAAAGCGTTCCGAGCAAAGCTGTAGTTAAACGATCAGTCAAACTTACCGAGGAGATGGCATGCGAAATTGAATACCTCGGAAAAATATAATGAAACAAACTCAAATACCTGCTATATGCAAAGTACTCGAAATATGTTCATACAAAAGACATCAACGCGACCCATTTTGCATTTTCGATAATTATTTTTATTATTTCAGTTTATAAACTAAACAGACAGACAAGAAAACGATATAATTTATTTTTTAAATAACTTGCTACTGCATTTAAGTAGGTCAAGCTATTGATTTTTGTAAAGTCTTATGGTGGTAACACTAATTATGGCTAGGTTAGGTTATTATAGGTTAACACAAATTTATGGTACAATCAACAATAGAGCTAAAGAGCTTCTTTATTGCAAGATCGTGGAGTACCCTGAGCCTTAGGGCCTAAGGCATAGCTTAACATGTTATTAATTGAACGAATGTTGAGATTATAAAGCTATTAAAGCATTTAATAAAGAGCATTTACTATAACTCGCGTCATGGGAGTCACAAAGACATCTATAGGGCTTCGTTGTGTCATCTTCCAAATGGTATTCATTTCCCAGACATTTGTTAGTGGAGGTCAGGCAAATGCCAGCGTCGAGGCATGCGGAACTACCATCAACGCAGCGCTGCTATAACTTCATTGCTTTCGATCACTATCAAATTCTAACCCAAAGGTTTTCCTAATTGTAGATACATGCTTATTGCTACTAGTTAGTGTTTCCGTTATTTAAATTTATCAAAGGTCACTAGACCCCTTATTAAATTACCTAACTCTATCATTTCTTACTTCCTACTTATCTATGCATTTTATTGCTTATGGTAGTACATTATTATTTTCAGTTCAGTTCAAATCAAAATCAAATCAACAACGGCCCGTTACAGTCCACTGCTGGACTATGAGCCTCCTCCACTTAAGTGGAGGGTTTTGCCATAATCTCTACGCTTGGCAGGCGGGTTGGAGATCGCAGATTAAAAGGTTACTGTATCAGAGAGCGCTGCTGCCCGTTCCCTGTTCAATGTGTAGTCCCTAAGTCGCCTCTTACGACACCCACGGGAAGAGTAGGGGTTGGTGACAAATGTATTCTACTCTGCCGTCACCTCACCACACGGCGACGGCAGAGTAGAATACATGCAGTCAGTTCAATTACGTCTCCAAAATTTATAGCAAGTTTATTTTTGGCAAACTTTACTGTACTAGTATATACTTTACTTATAGTATGATTGAAGCGTTCGATATTTCCTTAGAGCATTATCACTATAAAATTGCATGACATCCTCGATTGAAGTCGATCATAATAATCGTCGAGCCGCGCCAACACAATACCGGCCTGTCTGGATCGGCGAGTAATTGATGGGGTCGGTTTGCGGACAAACGCTCAATAGGTGACGAGGAGGCGGTGAAAGCGCGCAATCGGGCAATTCCATTGTACCGTGATTGATCCCCGATAACTGCGCATATCATGAGATGCATTGTTCTATTCCGGCTCCGATGAGATATGAGAAACTTACATAAAGTAATTGAAACCTGCTCGGATCCGCTTATAGATTCGACGCGGATGCGGCTACGTCGTGCGTGATTGCAGGTATTTGAACGGTTCTGCTTTTACGTAGCATTCCAGATTTTGTTCCCAAGCTTAGAATACTATGATGTGACTTTGATTTACTGAAAAAGTTTCAATTAATCAGACAAGAAACTGCCTCTCTGGTTAAATAATAAATTCTTATTGAGATACTTTGATTCTAAATATTTGCGGTTTCATACCAGCTATTCTATTATTAGGATCATTGTAAAATTTACACACGTTCGTTCCACGATATGAAACCAAGCAAATATGCAATTATAGTGAATTAGGACTAAGTGCAGATAGGTAACTCGTACATAGCATAGGAAACTATTGTGCAAGGTTGTGATGAAAACCGTAGGCCCGCGCCTGCGCCCTGGCCTGTCACGTGTGCACGAACCAAATTACGGGTGGTAGAAGCCAACTTCGACTGTATAAAGCGTATCCGGCCTGCTGCTACCCAAGTACAAAAACAAACGAAATATAATATAGGTATTTACGAATCAAAAAGGGAAAAAAGAAGACGATTTTAACATTTTGTTTTATCTCCTTATAAGCCAACAAAAGCTCTCCTCATATTTTTGGAATACAAGCGTGATTTTGTATGTATGCATTCATGTATTAAAAAAGACTCGGTATATTAAAGATGTATGTATGTATCTGCTGAATAGTTATCGAGAATGTAAGTAGTTATAAATAGCCTGGTTATGGTCGAGGTCTTTGTCCGGCAGTGGAAGTCAGCTAAAATCGAAAATAATATATATAGTGTCTTTTGTTTATTATATCTGTGGAGCAAGAACAAGCCGGACCACATCGTCGACGTGATCATGAGAACACTCTTAAAATTTATTGCCAAAGATATATATAATTTATTGTGATGTAATAAATAATGTTTATCTTTATCGTAATTTGGTGCCAAACATGCATACAAGCTAACCATCAATCATCGAATTAAAAAAAAAACAAATATAAAAAGGAAACTGCACTTAACGCAGTAAGCAATATTTATAGGTTTTTATTTTATATTATTTAAGGCAAAATACTACTATTACTAATCTACCTAAAATTATATAAATTACTATAATATAAATTTATGCTACTTGTTTGTTTTACCAGAATCTCTTTCTCTTTTTTATTGCTTTCATATCATTTTTAGACGATACTTCATAGTGCGCGCGCTTAGTGGTTTTGTTAGGTAGTGTCTTTTGTTGTTTTCCATTGTGAAGTTAGCTAATATTAACCTCCCTCACGTTCCTTGGAAAAAACATAAGTTCAATTCCTTGATTGAAATGTACTAAAATGCACAGGATGTGTTTAAAATATATGTACATGGCGTTGTATTGACATTATATTGATCGAAATAATACCTACATTCACATTGAATCACTCGGACAAATTGCGCAAGAGTGTCTAACGAAGAGTAACTTTAGTTTTTGCGCGCAGTGTGGGAATCGACGGGTCGTGTTCAGTTTAGCCTACCGACTGCTCTCCAAACGTGTTATTAAAATAACATATTGGTTTATACCGATTGCTTGCTGTTTGGTAATTGTGCTGTTTATACGTTTTTGTAATACCTCACAAGTCTCCACATGATTGTTCTTAAAGTGTTCAAAATGTACAACAACTACATAGCACTTTACTTAAAAGTAGTTCACGGTGAACTACCTATTTATTACATACGTAGACACTTGAAATACCTACTACCCCTATTGCTATAACATTTTGATAACTTTCTGATGATCGATTGCTGACTGGAACAGATTATAGGAACCAATTTATCCACCTTAGTAAATAAGCATCATACGTACCTAATATGCGCTTTTATGTCATTACATAGGTACGTATGATGCTACGCATGAATCGTATTGTGCAATGAAAACACGATTGCATTCATAGATATTGGTAATGAGTACGTGGCTCAATCAATGAAAAGGGGAAGTAGCGTGCAGAGGCAGCTCTACAAGGTAACTTGTAACAAGAACAGTTCCAGTAACTTGCTTCCCAGTCAGTACACGACATGTGATTGTGGATGAGTAACAAGTAAAACGTTTGATGTTTCCAGGCTTTTTATTACGGAAAACTGATAAAGATGCCGTATATACGAAAATTCGCCAATTATGCGAAAGTTACAGATTCTCCTATACAATATCGTCGTGTAAGTGCTATAATGGCAAAAGGCGAGATAATGCAAATGTGAAATGCTTCACACGGCACGACATTTCGTTTAGGACCATCAAGCACAAGCGTTGTTGCACCAATAAAAACTACGACCTCGATTCAACCTGCGCTCGTAGCCAAACACAAACAAGCTATGATGATTTCGACAGTAAGAATTGAACGCATTACATTAATTTTCGTGTCGTACTTATTTGACATTTGAAAGAAGATACTATCTTTCACTTGTTGACCCCGAAGGCTGAATGAGGTAGGACGTTCAGTGGGATTCACTTGTTCGGTTCGTTAGGTTTGGTGCTAAAGCTTGTACCTATCATGTAGTTAGCTAGACAATGCTAATTGTAACAGTGCATTTGCGTAATGTTAGTACGAGAATAAAATAATACAATTATGTTGTTAGTTTCTTCGATATCCGGTTTGTTAAGTTTTTTACTTATAGATACCTAAGTTACAAGTACTTATTGTTAAAGAAATGAAAGCGGTCTTACTTTTACAAAAATGATGCTTTGATAATGATTTTATCTTCGGTCATCTAAATTAAGGATGACTGGCTCGTTGCCAGGTTCTCTTATGGGAGTTTTCCTTATAAGTTCTGTTGCGGTGACACTTACACTTAAGAAATTCTGTCACAGCTTAAAAATACTGGTAAGGTTAATGGTGCGCTTTTAGAACAATCTTCATCAAGCTAAACATATATATGAGTATTAAATATCACAATAATATAAATAAATGTATAAACTCCCTGTGTGTGTGTGTATACTGAAATATTTGTAATTTATTCAATAAGAAACATTTTATAACATAATGTCTCTCACACACTTGTCCCTAACGAGGTGATCAGAGTTTTAACACCCTCTAAAACCACGTTTTATCGTTATAAATATATAAACAAATGTTTAAGCTCACACTTTAATTAAAAATATGGTTTTCAATCCTAAGCAAGACCAAAAGGTCACCTTTTAGAAATAGCAATGAATTCGAAAAAAAAATGTTTGAAGTTGATTTATTTTTCGGATAAAACGTTATGCTCTGCTTTACCTTACACTGTGGGTGGAGGTCAAAAGGCGGGTCGAGACGATGCGCTGCGCTCGCGGAAGCGAGACATGTCTCGGGAGGGGGTCGTGAACTCGTGATATACCGCCGTGCGCCCGCGCCGGTGAAAGCGCGTCTGCCGGTTATCTAACCCAGCCCTAGGCTTTAGGCACTGCATCTCCCTACTTACTTATTCCATCACATCACAGCAAATTCTCATCAGTCTTCATCACTGCAAAGTCATTCTCATGAAGGAAACGTTGCCATTTGGTTTGACGGGCAAGCTTCACTAAACGGTTCACTTAGACTACACGTTCAGTTATATTGTGAAAATGTCTTGAAGCTTTTTGTACAGACAAAAGCTCACTTTTCTGTGGAAGGGCTTGTTTGGTAAAAGCCACTCTTTACACTTTGTATGGGGATTGATTGTATAATCTACTTGTGCACTAAGCAACTACTTATCACACTTATATAAAAAAATTGAAAATATATTTGGATGTTTGTTCCGCCTTCACGCTTAAAGTAATCAACGGATTTGGATGAAATTTGGAATGGAGATAGTTTGTACCCTGAATTAATACATAGAATACTTTTTACGGGAAAAAATCTTATTTCCACGGAAAAATCTTACATGACGCGAGTGTAGCCGCGGGCGGATCGCTAGTATTTAACAAAGTTTAGCTCTAAAGTTTACAATTATAATGTCACAGCCCACAGACAGTAAAGCGAACCTATTCGGTTGCAATTAAATATACAATGCCTGCCATTGTTCCTCATATTTTCCTTTGTTTATTCAATGGGCGATTATGACCTCAGATTGTCGCGCCATTATCGAGAAAAATCTCGTTTTTAGAATTTACTATTTTCAGTCATATTCTTGGAAGTCTTTGTTATTTCGTAAACAATAGGAAGAATATTGTCCCTACTTGGTGGCGTTGTAAAACATCTAAAGTAAAATATAATGTATTGGTATTAACATCAATCTAATGTAGACGGTTTTATTTGGTCAATCGGTTGATCCATTCGATCGTGAAACAAATATATTGATAATTGCAGTTGAGTGAGATTGCTCCATCGTGACACAAAATGACCTAACCTTTACGATAGCTATCTCCATCTCGCATATACTACTTATCAGGGTCATCACTCGTTATGTATTGAGGGCATCAAAAAAGTAATTAATGCTAAGAGATCGATTAATTATATTCGTATAACTAACGCTGACGTGCAGGCGTTTGCGCAAGGGATGCGTCCAGCGCAAGCGCCGCTTATGGTGCTATTAGTTTATGAATGGTGGCCATCAATCTCATTATGACATCGGTTGACACATACTTTTACAACTAAACAGTAGTTTGGATCTCTACATAAACGTATATCACTGTGTCTCAAAAGGCATCAACATTTGATGGAACGTCTTCACCTGCCTAACATAAATGCAAACGTTTGAAAGTTCACGGCGGCGGCGCGCGGCGAGGTGAAATGTCAGTGCTTTTAATCTAATGTTTTTATAATGTTTTAAATATTGCGTTAGAAGTACAATATGTAACACCGTAAAAAAAATAGAGTGCGACGTGTTGTAATTGTATATTAAGAGACGCATGCGAGATGTTAAGGTGACTTATTTATTTTAGTTTTTCTTGTGAACTCTATATTCGCTAAAATTTGTGCAATATTTGGTGTGGATGCAGGAGCGCTAGTTAGGTGCACGCCTCGGGCGCCAAACATTATGAAATCAAATTATTTAAAGCGTGTTGTAAGCGCTGTTATCCGCGACCTTCGCCCGCGTGAGAAGCGCCCGCGCCGCGTGCGACCCCACATTGTCTCCAGTTAAATAATCGACAACATGCACACCTTGCAAAACAACACTTAACAATCAAATTTTTGGAAACGACGCGCGCGTCGTCTCTATCTTAAAATGTCAATAGTTAGTATGCACGGGCAATATTTACAATATTTTATGTGAAGCTGTTACATTTTAAGCACTATATAGCGCTGTTAACAAAGCTTTATCTATTAGATTACATGCATTAAAATGAATTTTACATAATTAAGAAATAGCAATTTGAATAATCGGCTAAATAGTTAAGAAACGGTTACCTCACTGCAGTCACACGTAACACCAACAATACCATAAACGTTTTATTTTTGTCGATTATGTATTCATAAAATTATCATCTTGGTTATCATCGTCGGTTACTGTGGGAAAGTGCTAAGAATAGGCCCGGAACGGAAAGCGAACAGTTCCTCTACAGCTACCTCAACGACACAAGATACCTAATTGCCTATTTAGTGTATAACTTTTACCATGCCAGATACTGGATCGGAGATCATAGTAGAGAAAAAATTTGGTCCTACAACCTATATAGGTAAGTAGTTACCTCAGTCCAGTTTATTGACATAAAGTACTGTTCCTCCAATAGCCAACAAAATGCAAAAAAATATTTTTTTGAGTTGTACCCACTTGTGAAACCGAATTTCGTAAAAAAATATTTTACGAAACTCGGTATCTTACGATACTTATTATTTTCAATCATCGAACCAAATAATTAACTAACTACCTATAATTAAATAATTGCTGCGATGCTACAGGGGAGACGATTCAATTTGAATACGACCTCTACTTTATTTTAGACCATATTTCATTGCAATCATATTTGTACTAAAACTTGATCCAGTTTAATTAAATTTCAATGTTTATTTCTCTGATAACGACTTGTATTGAAGTATAGCATATATCTTAACGATACGCGAGGATTTAATTAGATTAATAGAGTCATTCCGAATGAAAAATGTGATATCAGCTATATGAATATGAATTATTAATAATATTATATTGATACAATTTAAATATTCTTTTGCTACAAATTAAATTACTGCAATAAAAATACAACTTCCACTGCAAATATGTTTTCCTGACATTCATAAAGTTGTCTCTACAAATCTTTCATTTAATCTGCGTTAATGGTTTCGTTTATAAAAACATTTATGCACGTGAATATTTTAAAGATGTTAAAATGCTTTAGATACTATTTTGATAGCGGGATAATAATAATAGCTACTGCATCCTGCTGCGATTACGATCTAGGCCAAAATTAACTTCCGCAATGAAGTCATGTGTATCGGCGCCGCCGTCGTCGTTTTATAAGGATGCATCTTTGAACGTTACTTCCTGAAAATAACCGCAACCATTTGTTTTATAATTTTCTTAAGGCTGAGTTAATTTACTACAAATTTTACAACGAATGGGCGAAGTAATCGTGTTTCCATACGCTACTACATAATCAACGCCCGATTTTCGTTTGTAATTTTATGAAAATGTGCAGCGTAAGACAGAAATATGTTTACTATGTTAGCCAATTACTTTAAAAATACAAGATACCTGTCAAGTTAAATGAGGGCGTCAAGAAACTACATGTAATTTGTCTAATGTCTCAGCTAAGTGCGAGTGCTGTTTTAGAAGTTAATGAGGTTTACATTTTGCGTCATTAAAGTGCACCCAATTTAGCAACGATTTAGAGCATCTAGCCCGAGGCGAGGATCGGGGGAGGTCTAATGAGCTAGCTAGTGATTTAGAATAGTCTGGGCTGTGAGCGATGGCTGAAACTTCCCACGCTAGCTATATCAGCCTATCGGGCTCATCGCAGGAGTCGTGTCTGGCACCCTGGCGAGACTTACTCGAAAAGGCTCGATTGCTTTGAGAAGCACTTCTTTCGCAAGTCCAAAGAGTACAATGCATCAGGCTAAACACAAACAGGGTCAATGCGAAGGGGTCGAATGGATGCGATATTTTGTTAGACATTGACGGACAGGATGCGCAACTAAGGTCGTCGTAAGCCCAGATTATCTCCTAATAATGTTTATAAAAAATAACTTTTAATGACTGACAATTCTCTACTTACTTTAATATCGTAAAATAAAATGACTTACCCTGAATTTAGATAGGCATTCAAAATAGTACCTAGGTGTTAAAGTTATTATAATTTTATCTCATGTAACTTTTAGTTTTGTCCCCATGCTCGGCGACATTGCGAAATTTCAAATGAGTTCTTTACACAAGTGTGCACAACATATTCATACTAAGACAATGTATGTTCTGGGAATTTAAAAGACAATTATTTTCTGTGCCTAAATAATTTTGTAATTATGCGTGTTTACGACCGATTTAATCTCGACTGTTTTGTACTTTGACAAAGGAATTCAAGCCATAATTCTTTGTTTAACACACTCTTAACCGACTGAGTTTGTTAAACACTCACACGTAGTTAGAAACATGAGATTATTTTCAAACGAGATGAGCGCTGTATGTGCCTCCCTACCTTAATTCTCAAGACTTATTTAATACTCAAGCACTTACTTACCTATACTTTTAATATTTTTATTGCCTTTTGTATCAACTCCAAACATTGTTTGGCATGTAAATGATTCATTTAGCATGCAACCGGGGATCGTGAACTGTCGAAACACTTGCAAACAAACAGACGAGCCGATAGTTTCGTCAGTAATGGAGAATAACAATAGATCATCATACGTATCTTACACGTTGCCACAGTTTGCTCAACGCAGGTACGCAATCAGGGAATGAATTGGTTAGATCTTCAGAAGCTTATTGTTTTAATCTTGGGTCAGGCTAACTAGCCATGAAGGCTAAAAGAGCTAGCTAACCTGTATTAAAAGCGCATTATATTTTGGAAGAAATCGCTAATACTGATATCAGACCATCATTCAACTAAGAGATCCATTGAATTTGCAATGTGAAAAAACTGCAGCGACTGTAATAATGCTGTTCAGTCAATATTTTAAGCAAAATAAGTAATATTATTTCAGGAAAACCTGTATACCTCTATATTTTACGGCACAATTTTGGCGCACTATTACCAAAATATCACTTACCTAATACATGTAAAAATAAAAACCTACTTATCCTCTCTCGGACTTCCATATCCTGTCCCCTCGAATCGTCTTCCTCGGTCCATGTCTGTGAGTATTTGGTTCCGTCCGAGCACGGTAGCCTCCGGTCCTCGGCCAGCCACCGTGAAGAACATTCGGATCAAGGGCACGACCATATTGTACGGAGTACTGACATGAATTAAACAGCCGTGCCGTTTGAGGGCTGCTCGTAACGAGGTGCAAGTAAAGGTTAGCAGTTAGGAATTCATCAAACCTAATGGGATTTTTGTAGATGCTTTATTGTTGTTCGTGGCGTAAATTGTACCCATCATCCTCTGCCACGATGCCATTTACAATGTTTTGAAGTAATATGCGTAAAACTATAGGTACCTATAGGTAGTACATATAATACAATTTTATTTTAACCGCCTACTCGTAGTTTCCTTATAAAACCGTGTATGCCGTTTTTTTGTAAAAATGGTATTTATTTTCATCGACATATCTAATGCGGCTTTCATATTATGTCACTACATTTCATTGACCACATGATGCAGTATTATACAAAATAAAAATACTTGACCTAATGATTACTCCAGTAATGCAAGCTCTCTACCCCTGTCACTTGGCTAAGCTTATGTTCTAAAACCATTCACAAATCAAGGAAGCGTATGTTAGAAGTGCATCCCAAACATCTTCTTTAACGAGGCGCAATGTACTCAAAACTAAACGAATCATCCATTGCATGAATTGAATGAATGAAACCTTTGTTACGTCATTGTACAACGTGCTCATGCGTCGGTTTTTGACTAAACTAGAAATACAAAAAATGTGAAAAGGTTAAAGTTTATTAGTGTAACTCGGTGATTTATGATCATGACTGTATGTTACTGGATTTTTAGCTTATTAGAATGTGTAACTATTTTTATTAGGAAAGTGTTTGATAAGCATTGGTTAAGATATTGATGTTTTTGTAGTTATGCCACAAATTAATGAATACTCGTATAATATAAATACAAATACCGTCTAAAAGGCCTTTTGGATTTCTTTATCATTAGTTCTCCTTCGGGACCTGATCCGTCTAAAATAAATAAGCATTGCAATAATTTTTGTCTCTATGTTAAGTGGTAAAAGGATATGATAATTAAAGGGGTGTTTTTTTTAATTCCTCCATTTCTAAAACAAAATAAAATTGACAGTTTGTATTTTTTGTTTAATTTGGTAGGCACGGTATTCGGAAAAATCCATAAATGTTTACATTTTTTTAACAATATTTACATGGAACATCCATCGGAGATACCAAACTAGTTATTACGCTCTTGAGGAATTTCCGCAAAACTGACTGAATCTATTAACTATATTTATAATATACATTAATTGCAATTTCCCAGACTGCCGCCTAATCCGGCTATCTTGTAGTCGGTCCGAACTGAATTACTTGAAAGTGAGAGTTTTTAGGTCATCTAGCGGCTGAGCGAGATGGACTAACCTCACGCAGACTGGTTTGGATAACTGGCTGTGGGTTAGTTAGGTAATTATGTCTCATATAAACTTCAGGGAACGTGATTTACACTTTTCAATTAAGGTCTTGCTTATATAGAAAAGCATTCAGTTAGTTATATAACTTCTTTCTATATGCCATATATATAATATGATGGGTATATTTAAGCAGATCGATTATAAGTTACAAATGGAAAACACAGGGCTAAGTAATTAGGTTGAAATAAATATATGATATGCGTGTGTGTGTGTGTGTGTGTGTGTGTGTGTGTGTGTGTGTGTGTGTGTGTGTGTGTGTGTGTGTGTGTGTGTGTGTGTGCGTGTGTGAATTATGTAATGAAGGTGGGGATGGAAGAGAGGGAGGCCAGCCCTACGCAGACAAATGCTTGGGATTGGGAGACCACTAGCCTCTCTCTCTACCATCAGATAAGTGTGTGCGGGTGTGTGTGAGAGGGGGGCGAATTTGTGTGAAGACCCACCTTATGTGTATGTATGTATGCGCAAAGGCATGAGGCATGAGGCATGAGAGGAACAGTTGAGTGGTTAGCCCTACGACAATACGTCTCGGGATCGGGTATACATAATTGTATCCACTAACCAGTCAACCGTTCCTCTATGTCCACGTATATAATGTATGTATGTGCTTGCGCGGGGGGGAGGGTGAGAACAAGATACAATGGACTGCCCGTCCATATAACAAAAATCATACTGGAGGGTTTAGTTAAAGGCTAGAAAACTAATAAACTATTTAGGTAACTTCATTCTCCCCGTTTTAACAAAGCTTCAGTATCAGAATAAGTTTTGTCTAGTAACCAGGTGGTTACTACACGCTTACAGTCATATTTATTAAGGTTAACTATTTTAATGGTTTTATCGGCTAGATTGTATAGAAGTGAACTACAATGTTCAAAGTTTTTACTTGCAAAAACGGTGTTAAAGAGCTGATACGGACACGGGGGAGGTCGTCTTCTTCTCTGTGAGATAAGAGCTTCATTTATACATGCAATTGAGGGATGTTTGCGCAATATAGCATGTAACACAAATAGTTGTCGGACAGAGAGGACATTTGCATCATAATATAGTTGAGATGTAGGATATCTTATTGGTTTACTCATCATCACTTTGAGGACAGCTCTTTGTGCTCGTTCAAGTCTAAGCATTGTAGTTTTGCTTGTTCCGCCCCACACTGGAATACAGTAGCCGACAACAGATTTACAAAGCGCATTATACACCATGAGTAGTGTTTTGTGATCTGCAGACATTCTGAGTTTTTTCATGACAAAGATAATTTTTCTGACTTTTGCACACACTTGTTCTATGTGAGCATGCCAATTTAGCGAGCTATCTATTACGACACCGAGATACCGAATGGTATTAGCACTTGATAACTTCAGACAATTACATATCGTGGCGGTCGAGGAGCACGAGTGTGCAGTAACACTAAAGTCACTAGGTGCTTTACCACGCTCACTAATTGAGAAGGCGATATATTTTGTTTTGTCTAAGTTGAGTGTGAGTAGGTTTTGATTCATCCAATTCATAACAATTTGCAAGGCGTGTTCAGCATATGATTTAGTCATTGCCCAATTTTTGCCGCGAATAATGAGAGCTGTGTCATCTGCATAACAGTACGTTGTACAGTTGGGTATAAGTAGACTGCAAAGATCGTTAATGTATATTTTAAACAGTGTAGGGCCAAGTATACTGCCTTGCGGCACGCCATAGCTAAGAGAGACCGGGTCACTAATGTATTCATTAACTTTTAACATTTGAGTCCGATCCGTTAAGTAGCTAGAAAATAACCTAAGACCATTTCCCCTAATTCCTATATTTTCCAATTTGTTTATCAGCAAGGGAATGGAAACGGTATCAAAGGCCTTGGAGAGGTCGAGAAATGCACCTAAGCACTTATCTTTGCGATCTAAAGCATTAATAACTGTATTGGATAAATCAGCAACAGCATCTTCGGTAGATATACCTTTGCAGAAACCATACTGGTTGGAAGCTATAATTTTGTATTTAATCAAAAAGTCATTTAATCTCTTGTTAAGTACTCTCTCCAAGACCTTTGATAACGCAGATAGTACTGAGATTGGTCTGTAGTTTCCGGGCACATCTCTTGGACCACTCTTATGAATTGGATGAACAAGAACTGTTTTAAACGCGGTAGGAAATACGCCTGCAAATAAAACAAGCAATCCTCAATATATAACACCCACGGATTAATAATGTACAATACCTTCGTTTGACATAGCTAGCATCGCGTCTGAGTCATATCGGTAAATCAAATAGTTTTATTTAAAGAGGTAGGAGTATCAAAATATTTGAAGCCCAATTCTTCACGCCGCCGCGAATATTGAATTATCTACACATTAGCATACAATGCAGTACCTTATTTGAGCTGTTCGTAGATTTCCTACCTCTGAAACATATAAATGATCTAATAAATGCCTACAAAGTATTATTAACAAAGTTTCATGTCCGGATTATAAGAATAGTTTAATATGTCATTAAGTATTTATTTATAAAAGGGTAACAGTAAATTTTATTCTAGCATCACTTTGTTTTGATAGTTTTTAAAATCATTTATCTATTATGTTAAGAATAATTTTACTAAAGTAATGAGTGTATATTTTATTTTCAACTTAAATATTATCTTTGAATGAATGATAAATAAATTCCAAATACAGTGAATTTCAACACCGTTCTTTAAATAGTGGGTAGTTACAAACAAACTGGTAATTATCAGAAATAATCGAAGGTCATCTTTGATGCGCTTGCATTGTGCACAATGGTATAATAAGCAGCGTTATAATCAGATATGAAATAAAATTTGCTACCTTGTTGCCTCGACATTCTATAGCTCTAGAAGAGCTCTTCAATATGCAATTAATTCAATCAAATAGTCTTTGATTGTACTTAGCTACAAGACCAACATCTTCTAACATTGTTTTTGGCCTCTAAATTATATTGCTCATTTATCATACTTGTAACGCTAATAACCTTAGTTTGATTTGTAAATTGCCCTGAGTAGAAATGTAATACTTATAACAAGTCAGTGGTGCAGTTAAATAAAATAGATATATCATCGAAATAAACATTTTCTATGTATATCATCATCATCATCGTGTGGGTTGTAAGGTCGACAACCGACCTCATCTTTCTTTATGTAAACCTTAATATTTACACTATTACCCTGAAAATGGTTTTATTAGACTTAGTACTCGGTAACTTTTAATAAGCATTGCTACGGCGTAGCAAAAGTAGCAAAGTTTCGTAGCACTGTTACACCTACAAAGAGTGCAGATAGCACTCAATGTAGAATTTGCCGACATGGTGGTCCTATAGCACACGATTTTCTTAAATCATATCATAAAACCTTGTGCAGTCACACAATTAGCACGGATCATCAAATGACCACCGGATGTTACTGCTCTACCTACGCTGCGTCGGCGCAGCTGATTGATGATGCGACTAATTAGTGTTCAACTATTGAACGTGTGGGAACCTATTTACTTAAATTAAAAAGAACTGTTATTAGTATTACTGACTGTACGAAGTCTTATGATATTGACACTTTTTCGGAAGTTCCACAGAAGATCAGAGTCTTCCATATTTTCTTGGTGAGCTGGGACTTATTAGCTTAATTATACATCGCACATATCAAAATATTATTACTTATATGTATTATTTCAGTGTACTTGAGTAGTAAGTAAATAAACATGTTTATTTATCTTTACATAAACGCTAATGAATATTTTTTTTTCAAAAACTTTCATCGATGCAATTTTATTAACAATTTGTTTTTCTTTTTTTTTTTTATTATTGAACGATACGTGATTTTTATACATCATTACAGTTGTGTTAGTTTTTTATACATCATTACAATTGTGTTAGTTTTTTATACATCATTACAGTTGTGTTAGTTTTTTATACATCATTACAGTTGTGTTAGTTTTTTATACATCATTACAGTTGTGTTAGTTTTTTATACATCATTACAGTTGTGTTAGTTTTTTATACATCATTACAGTAGTGTTAGTTTTTTATACATCATTACAGTTGTGTTAGTTTTTTATACATCATCACAGTTGTGTTAGTTTTTTATACATCATTACAGTTGTGTTAGTTTTTTATACATCATTAAAATTGTGTTAGTTTTTTATACATCATTACAGTTGTGTTAGTTTTTTATACATCATTACAGTTGTGTTAGTTTTTTATACATCATTACAGTTGTGTTAGTTTTTTATACATCATCACAGTTGTGTTAGTTTTTTATACATCATTACAGTTGTGTTAGTTTTTTATACATCATTACAGTTGTGTTAGTTTTTTATACATCATTACAGTTGTGTTAGTTTTTTATACATCATTACAGTTGTGTTAGTTTTTTATACATCATTACAGTTGTGTTAGTTTTTTATACATCATCACAGTTGTGTTAGTTTTTTATACATCATTACAGTTGTGTTAGTTTTTTATACATCATTACAATTGTGTTAGTTTTTATACATCATTACAGTTGTGTTAGTTTTTTATACATCATTACAGTTGTGTTAGTTTTTTCATTATTGTTAGATTCAATTTTTACGTTAATATTTCCGTTTTTAATAAATAATAATGTCTCTGCAATTCATACTAAAGCTGTATAGCTATATATTTTTTTACCTCCTCTCCTATACAAGAAATCATTAGTGCTGTCGACATCCTTGTCTTAATCATTGTCATTGTTTAGTGATCTTTGTGTTTAATACCATATCTGGGACCTTTATGACAAGCGTGTTTTGTCCTCCAATTGAGATGCTATTTAATTTAGTAGCTTTGCAATTAAAAGGTTAAGTTGAATTTACGAAATACTTAAAGCGTTTTATCACTATTATAAATAAGTAACAAGAAAAAAAATTGATTTACAATAAAGTATATTCAGTCATTCATTCATTCATCTTTCAGGTTCTGATATAACTAGGCATTATTAGAAGTTAGAAGACAAGTGTATGTAATTTATATATATATATAGATAAGTATATATGTATAAATATAATATGTAAGTATAAGTATTGTTAGGTGTAAGTTTATGTTTTATTTATTGCGTATAGTGTTTAGGTACATTTGGTTATAGAGTAGCTGTAGGTTATCTGGTTCTTCCTATATTATCAGTATATTTTATTTCTTAAGTTGTGCACGTTTTATCCACGTCTATTGTTATCTGGGGGCACTAAACAATCAAATTTAATATAATAATGTATTAAATGTGAGATACATTGTGTTTTCATGCGATTGCCAGGTCAATCTATGTATTTATTTAAAACATAAGAGATTTTTAATATTGATCTGGTCACTATAAGATGTTGTTAGGTGAGCTAATTACGTAATAACTTAAGACAAAAGGACTCTTAAGTAGGGACTGAATAAATTAACCGACTTGGTATTACATGGATCTCACAACTTTTTACGGTAGACTAAGTTGCGTGCGAGACTTGGTTTTTTTACAAGTTATGTTTTTGATGGCTCTTCCTTTTCTCTTCCGTAGGTCTGCTGGAAGATATTTCTTTAGAAATAAGTAGGCCTGTTGTGTCGTTTTTCTTTGTGTTATTGTCATTTTCTTGTTTAATGTGTAGAATAAATGGTTAAATAAGTGTTCATTAATGTATTCTATTGCTTAATTAGCATCTGTCGAATAGCAAATCTTAATCTTGATCTGTTGAATAAAAGTTTCTTCAGGAAATATATCCAAATATCAGGTATCAAAACTATTTCAACATTTACCGGTAACAATTTCATAAATCACTATAAAATCAATTAAAAGTCTGTGCATTATGATTACCGGCTGTTTTGATACGCGTAACAGTTTACACCTTGATACCTCTCGGATAATAGATAGATGACTATCTAATTTTTTTTACACGAACCTCATCATCGAAAGTGATTATTATAATAATAGTCGTATAAAAATGTTGGGTACGTACGAAACAATGGTTGTACATAAATACGGCTTGGGAAATGGCCGGGTCGGAATGTGAGCATCCTCCGCGCAAAAGGTCAATCCGAGGTCGCAAGACGCGAAGAACCTACTCTGTTTAAGATTGCATACTGATCGGCGTATTGCATTTTTGTAACTGAAAACTAATTTTCTTTAACATCGAGGAAAGTTCGCAGTTGCTTATGAATAATGCAATGAAATCTCTTATTTATGTATTAACGTAACCTACCTAATACCATTGTGAACTGTCGTATCGTACAATACAATACAAACTCCTAAAAATCCTCCTAAATCGTAATATTCCTTATCATTAATTAGGTATGTAAGGTAGGTATTAGAGGGTAACCTATTTTTACTATACTAACCTATGTGATTGATGGTGGTAAAGCTACTATAGAAAAAGTAAATGCTCTAAAATTTATAAATATTTTTCCATACTTATACTATATTAAGTTATGAAAAAAAAACTTACATAACGGCCTTAACGCTTGCTTGATTAAAAATAAGTATGTTTCAGTGTACTTTGGTCTGAAACACAATAGCATACCGGTAATCAACTAGAAGTAACTACGTATATCGTGAGTATTGCTCTCGCATGAGTTGTTTTAGAGTAATGGGATTTTAAACGGATCGCCGAATAGCCGTGCGAATCAATTTCGTTTAGAACCACTTCAGACAGCCATTATTACTAGGTCATCGTTGATTACTCGTAATTGGTTAAAACGTCTTCCTATTATTATATTATGTATAGGTATGTAGGGAATGGGTTGGATATACATGAACTTGCAGAAAATAGACAAATAAATACTAATCAACTGAAACTTGTGATAATACAAAAATACTATTGTTGTTATTGTACTAAATTAAAAGGTTTATGTGAAAAAAAGAACGTAAAGCTCCACCACAATTTTTATATTACGAAAGGCAAAATGTAAAAATTCCACAAGCAAACGCCTGTCAGACAAACCGTAAATTTTGTCCATCTGCTGCTTATCAAGCATCAATCTTGTCAAAGCACGTATTAGCGGATATTACGAGATACCTGCAGCGCCCTGCGGCTGCGGCATATGATGAAACCTCGCAGAAGAAATTCCAAAGACGGCTTTAAAGACGTTGTTTTTCTGATTCCTAGCTATTCCACTCACGTATCTAAATCTTCATACATTTTCCTCTTCTTTACCCTTTGAAAGAATCCAGCTATGTCTTAACACCGTTGGAACATTCTGTACGTTTTAACGCTTAAAATACCAGCTGAGATGAATCCTTAGATGAAAAACCAGTCAGTTAATTGTCACATTACTAGATCTATCTAGATTTACCTTGCCTACTTCCTCTCTATTAAATGAATAGGTATAGTTTTAGTCTTTCAAAGACTTTTATTTTTCTTAAAAAAAAAAAATGACTTACTTATTACGTTAATAAATTAAAAATCTTGTCAGATGATCGTAATGTCTTAACGAGGATCTGTAGTAGTTTTAGATAGCTTATCAACCAACCAACCTTGCCGGGCAATGTTTCGAGTAGCCAGTGCCCTGTGCGGTGTGGCAACTTGCCGCAGGTGACGCTACTGCGTACTGCGTGTTTACTGTTATCCACGGCGGATTCGATGTTCTTTCGTGTACCTATAATTTTTTATATTAAAGACTTCATGTATGATAATTGTACGACAAAGTAAATAATATGCAACGTACCAATTTTACTAATACTGTAATCCTAAATATTTTTCCACAGCGCAATAAATTAATGATAAAAATTGAATTATTTTTGCCTATTACAAAACTCAAAAACAAAACACGCGTAAATCATGCAATCGTATTCATGCGTAAATTTTACCGAACAATAAAAAAACGAATTATCCACCTTTGCATTAGAAAATTGCAAATTGTTCTTTACTCTCATATAAATAGTGTGAAATACAAAATAAGTACCTGGAGTGCGTTGAAAGTCCAGTATGTGTGCGGCAAGTGGTCTCATCTCTTGCGAATTAATTGAGCACATTCAACGCACGCGCAACCTTTGAAACCGCAATTTATTGTAATAGCCGTTTGTGCCTATCGTGCAAATACAAGTGTTTTCTTGTTTAAAAAATTACTATGCTTCTACTCTAAAATGAACGGTATGGCGGCATACATTTTTAAACATTTAGGTAAATAGGTATTTGGTTAAATAAATGTTTTGTTGAAAGAACAAATAGTAAACAATTCGAAATTCGAAAATACATTGGAACGTGGTGGGGATCGAACCCGCGCGTCTCCCGTTCGGGAGCGGCCCTAGCTAATACTCTACCGCCGACGCTCTCAAGTACGCAAGTAAACAGGATACGACACGCTTTGTAACGCATCATTCAAGATGAGGAATTGATGGTTTAGGGCTTCTTTTTTTATAAAAACGCCTAAAGTTTAAGGGTTTCAATCGTCTTAAGGGGCAGTCAGCCCAACAAAGCTAGAGTAGTAAACTCTACACATAAATGCAAGTGTAATGAAGCATTGTTAAAGAAATGGTGTACGTCTTATGATAGTAAATTCTATGTTTATGTCAAGCTTAATTGATCGTTTACGGCTCATAAAATATTACTACATTCCTATTAACGCTTTAACATTATATCTATGAACACTTTCGTGGAGATTTATTATTCTTTGTAGTTAGTTACAATCAAACTAGCTCTAAAGGAAAACGTTTGAAAGTCACATAGTCACATTGGCCCAAATACCATAAACATACCGTCAGATTCAATAATATTGAGTATGGGTGCTAAATAAATTACATAACAACTCAAAAGGCAAATGCAAACGAAACAACGTAATATTTATCACTTGTATGTGATGTTAGTTCCAAAATGAAGTCTACAATTAAAGTACATTTACCGCAGTGAGTTTGGCCAAGCTGTACAAAATGTTTTATTGAAATATTTAAATAAAGTTAGTCTGCGCCTAGAGATTTTATAATCCTTTTAGCAAGGTAGGTATTAAACTTATTCAAAGCAAAAATCGCCAAGAAGCTTCGGAAACGGTTTATGAAGGCGTAAATCTGGAGCATAACATTAAACGCAACTGAGACGTAGACAATGAAAGACACGGAAAGGTTGGAAGCATTTGAAATGTGGTGCTGGAGAAGGATGGAAGTAATTAGCTGAACCGAGAGAAAGACATATGAAAAGGTTCTGGAGATTGTTGGAGAGAAGAGGAAGCTGATGAAGACCATAGAAAACAGAAGAGGAAAGATGATAGGACACTTGATAAGACACGACAACTTTTTGAGAAACATAATGGAAGGTAAGATTGAAGGAAAAAGAGGAAGAGGAGGACCATGAAGAAGTTATTTCGAACAAATCAAGGAAAAAGTGAATATCGTGTCTTATCAAGATGTTAAATCATTGGCGGAAAATAGAGAAAAGTGGCAATTACTCCACCGACAAGAGCATAGCTCTTAAATTAGAGAGAGAGAGAGCAAGATAGGTAATTTTCTTGGAAAGTCAATTTAAAAGAACGTCATGTCTATTTGAAGGACTTTCCGGGTTAGTCATCTTCTAAATATCTCTGGTAAAAATATTAAATGAATTCCATAGAATTAGTAGACATATGATTCTTTAAATTAAATCATCTTTCAATTCAATACAACTTGAGCTTCATTACGTATTCCATATATTTGATGCCCCTTCTAATGAAGTTGTAACAATTTCCTTAGTATGCGCAAGCGCAGGCAGGAAGGGCACTCATCACGCACTTCGCAGATAACCCGCCGTTGTTGCGTAACTTCACCTCTGCCTCTGAGGCTCAGCCTACATGTTATTATAACCACGGCCGGCGACGCACCTACTCCGTGACCCATGCACTCTGTACCCGAGGAATAAAGTTCTTTTTTCCACGGAAAATTATGTGCGCCGGACTGTAACCTGCGTTGCATCTTTTCCGCCACATCTGGTTAGATTGCGAATGAAAAATAATTGTGAAATGCACGTAAGCCTGTTGGATAATACCTAAATATTATCTGTTTTTCAATATACTTATCATAATTTTTTCTCTAATTTTAAAGCAAGCATAATACTCGTAATAATCATAAGCATCAACATCTCATAATACGTCCCCACCCAAGGGCTCAAGCCTACCTTGCATTAGGGTTATCAGGCTCTATGCGGGCCAGTCAACTTACACACCTTTTCCTTCGTTAGGCTGTGAAGGTTTTCTCACAAACTCCGTAAAAGCGTCGAATAAACGATGCATTCCAAATTCCAAATAATCTCATACAAAAGACATCAACGCGCAAAAGTTAAATTGACCTTTGACTATAAACTTTTCTGATTTACGGTATTAATACTATATTTGGAAATAGACAAATATAGTAAATATTTTTATCCTCCAACTAAAATAATTTTGTGCATTATAAGACTTACATATGTCACGACTAATGAATTACGGGTAGTTCTAATGCATAATGAGGACCTGTCTCACCCAAGTTAGAGCTGCTTTGAGTTACCTACTTATCTCGACATCGGCCGTAAGTAATTACCTGACTTGAGCTAACGTAATATTGTAATTTGTAACTTACTCATCCACATGGGTAATGTATGGAAGTTAATAAATTTTACGTATTTTATAACTATGAAAGCATTGGTGCATTCGACATTTTTACTGCCTTCGGAATAACTCATATTTAAATATTTGATCTCAGCGCTACTTTCCTTATTACAAATACAGACTATTTCCACATGTTATTTGACCAATTGGTGTTAGCAATCGATTCGTCTAAGCGCGCTTATAAATATTTATGATTCCATCCACAATTTTGAAAGCCTTTTGAAATAGGAAATGTGATAGATTGGTTCAATTTTTAGCACTTTAATTATACTCGTAATTTTGGATAAGATATCGCGCATTCTTAAATATTTTGCTACGCTTATATTTAGGTCAGCACGTGTGACGAGAATGTTTACTCGTCTATAGACTAGGGGCCGATTCAATAAAACCTACAATAACAGTTAAACGTACAATGTGTTACCAATATATAAAAAGGCTATGGTTTATAATTTAGGCTACTATTAATGTATTTCAGATTGAATTGTAGGTTTTATTGTAAAGTGTCGCTAACATAGAAAATAATGAATGTGGTATGCATCAAGTTAGTAATATAAAATTTATTAATTTCTGATGAAAAAGTACCTATCTTTGACAAACTAAAAATAATGAGCGTAGAGCGTAGCTATTGTCTGCAGTCATTCGTTGTGATAACCCTTCGGGTAATGTTTCAGCCAAAAAATAATTAATCTTAAATCCAGTTCGTGAAATGTTTGGGTGGAAATAAAATAAAAACTTTGTTTGGAAAGCACCGCATGGTGCAGTAGAGTTTGCACAGTACCCTTTTTAAATATCAAAACTAGAATAAAAATTATACAAAAACCCGCAGGTAGGTGTTACTTACCAAGTATTACATTATTCTGTTTTAATTAAAACTAGAATAAAAATTATAAAAAAACCCGCAGGTAGGTGTTACTTACCAAGTATTACATTATTCTGTTTTAATTAAAACTAGAATAAAAATTATAAAAAAACCCGCAGGTAGGCGTTACTTACCAAGTATTAAATTATTCTGTTTTAATTAAAACTAGAATAAAAATTATACAAAAACCCGCAGGTAGGTGTTACTTACCAAGTATTACATTATTCTGTTTTGATTAAGCCTATGATTTAAATATACCACACTTCATGTAACATCGTGGCAAGACAATCATATTTTAAAACACCACAAAGTTCGAAGTTGCTATGCCACACAATATATTTAATGATAGAGTAGCTGTCATCCGTCGTATTAGACTTATTCGATTTGAAATCGATGAGCTAAGCATTGATTCAACTTGTAGAGTCACCGTTTCACAAGAGGTCGCTCCGTGACGTTACTCTAAGTAATAGTTACTTGCTCTCGTGAAATATTCAACGTTCTAAGCGAATTGGCACGTACCCACATTTACATAGTCGTAAGAAACGTTAAACATCTTGCAAGGCAAATGCTGGAGGATGCATTTAAATATTTTCTTGCATTTTTGCGCCTGCTTACAAAGATATGTAATTGCTTCACATTGCACCCGTTTCGCATATATGGGTGTAAAAACCGTTGGATTTATATTTTTTTGCTATCTAAAATATGGAACAACTTAGACTAAGTACATACAAAGTTAGGTAGTAGTTTAATAAATATGGTGCATTATTCGTAATCACTGCATCACTCGTTGTTTGCTTCCGAAAGCAAATGCGTAAATACACGAGTAACCCAAATGGGCAGTTAAAGTCCACCCAGGGCCAGTGGACGATTACCCATCGCCGCTCCACTTATATGAAGTACCAATGAACGCCTATTAAACTAAACATAATATCGTGTTTCTAAGTTGAAGACATAAGAAGACGCTAGGATAAAAAATAGATTTTCTTAGTTCTGTTTATTTTGATTAAAATATCTTCATACTTATATTATCCAATATGAACTATCCAAATTATATGCAAAAGCTTAAGAAAGAAGTCTAGTTTCTAGGAAAGGAGGAAGAATAGACCTAAATAAAAAACCGGCAATACACCTAGCACCTGAGATAACAAAATATAAGGTAAGTATGTAAAGTTACTCTAATTATGTTTTTGTTTATTTAAGATCAGATTTAATTCGCTTGGATTGATCTGAAATTAGTAGAATACGGTTTTGTATATAATTTACTTACCTTGGCACGTTCGCGGTTGATCTCGTTTCCATGGATGATCATTAAAGTCACTATGAATACGGCAATGGCTATCGATTTGTGCGGCCAATCGTTAAGTATGGAATGGAGACTTTTTTGGAGATGACAACAAAAGACAAAAACTAGAACATTTTCTCTTTCTGCCCTTTTACTTTTATTTTTAACATATAAGCTTATATTCTAAATAAATCGAAATAGTTTACGTCGAGTTTGTCCGTCGACATCGAGATCTTACATAGTGGAATGTAGTAAAGTGTACTCGTCAGCTTCATTAACAAGGTGTATAATGAGATACGCCACTAGCAGATCATCTAAAATAAATTAGTTTTTATTTAGTTTAGTAGATTCTAGCGGGTATGTAATACGGCGGGTGTTTCTTAGTGGGATTGCACTCTAGTTTACAACGTTATTGCTTAGACCTATCAGGAAATATTCTGATTGACTAAAATTTAACGACTTAACCTTTAGCCTCAAAAATAAATCCTAGATCCGTCATTGGGGATACGCAGTAAGATATTTTATATAAGATCTTATAGTTACCCATACTGACCCATCTCAATGAGCCATCCTGTATAAAGAAAGATAAGAAGATATTTTTATCATCTGAAGGCATTTTAGATCCATTATTTATAAGAAACACACGTTATGCATGTCATTTTACCTGGTATTTCACACTGTGTCAGTTCAATAGGCTACGTTGATGAATTAAGGTTCACCGCAACAATACCGGTGTCTTGCTACTCTTGATTTGATTGAGTATAGAGTGGACTGGAAATGACTTTCATTTTGAGCCACCACACACAGTATATTTTTCGACCGTTTTTTGTCTCAAGTATTATACCTTCTAATATAGCAAGCAATTATATAGCAGTATAAGCACGTTTCCAAACTAAGTACAAAATAAAAAAATTGATACTTAGCCCCTTGACGGCTAATGGTTTAAATCTAAACCAAAACATTAAGTTGAATGTTTGTATCCGTCATCCGTCTATTTGAGGCTTTATTTGAAATGTTCAGAGTGGATTATTGTATGGCAAGTTTATTTTATTTTAGTTCTTAGTGCTGGAATTCTGTCGCCGTCAAATGTAAAAATAGCATATATAAAAGAAAATATATCTAGCTAACCTCCGCAAGTACCATTGGACCTTCCATGCGTTTGAAGTGCAAGTACCAAGGCGATACCAATGCAACGAACAACCATCTACTACAACTTGACACGTGTTTCAACTTCAACCCAATAACCCAACACGAAGGTCCAAAGTCAAACATCGAGAGAAAAAACATGCCCTCCTGCCGCAATCTTATTAACTATAGATTTTATATTTAATGGATATGAATAAGTATACCTACATTGTATAACGTAGAAGTATTAGAATGAGTAAGGTTGCCTGGAATAAATTTCCATAGCCCACGTGGTCCAACCGGCTTAGAAATTGCTGTCTTAGCAATAAGGCCGCTATTATGTATATTCTGCTTCTTGTGTGTATTTATCTTCTGTGTGTGTGTTTCTTGTATACAATAAAGTATATTATATTATATTCCAAGAATGACACTTCTAGTATTCTGTGTATCATCAAAGACTGCTCACGTATTATGGCCACAGTTGACCCCCAGTGAGCTTCATGTAAGAGCTCGTTTGTTCGAATATTTCCCATCAGTTACTTAAATTATATAATGTGTATCAAAGATTCACTGTGTTCTAATTATATGATTATTCAATACGTGCGTTATGGAAACAGAACGACGATCATTAATCACTTTGAAAATCAGTGTGAGGTCTTCCCTATTGATATCTAATACTGTGAAGTTAGTAATAGTTGTCTGTACATATATGAAGCCATACGGCTAAATGTACGTACGTGGCGTATCTAATTATACACAAGGAGAGGCAATCATCTAATTATAAGGCTGATAAATGTATATAGTAACTTTTGAGTGCAATTATAATAGATTTTTGTTTGTCTGATGGAAAACAAAGTTACTTATCGTATAATCAATGGAAGACAACAGAGGAGTACGGTCGACTCTTACTATTGTATAACGGAGTTTTTGGTTTTAAATATCGACGGGGACACTTTAATCTCTGTGGTCAAACATATTGAGGCTGTCCCCAGGTTGTTTAGGACGCCTGATTGCCCGAACAGTAAGATGATTCCGTGATTCGGAAGGCATGTTACGTCGTTTTAGGTCCTGGCTATTATCTACGGCAATATTCGTTACATGACCCGAGTCAGAAGATATTGGTGTTAATTCCCGCAGTGAAATCATAGTCTTGTTACTTTCAAACCCACGACCATGAAAAAGGTCGAAAGATTGTCGGCACTTTCGAACGTCAAATTTTATGTCACAAACGTAAATTTTAAGCACGATCCTAAAACAAGCCGTTTAAAATTACATTGCACACGTCAACACTTGACATTTGCGCTATAAAAATTGGCGCTCCCAATGGTTGACAATCTCCTGTCCTTTTTCATCGTCGTAGGTCAGAAAGTAACAAGACTAAGATTAAATTTAAATTTAGTTTCGCTGCGGGAATCGACACCATTGGCAGCTCAATAATTCTTAAAACTAGGGTTTGTGAAGTTGGACATCGATCTTATAACAGAACTACTACTACGAGTATGTTGCAAAGTGGTATATTGTGCGACTCGGACTATGGTTGGTGCGGATGGCTCGGACAACCCAGACTTACAACCCACTCGATGACGATGGGAGAAGTAAGAGTAAAAACTACGTAACTTTGAACTATGTCATATCAGTGGTACCCAGTTATGATGATGAATGATATCTTTCATGAGAATTTCAGTTGCGATGGTTTCTAAGAAAGTGAATGCTTCTATGTGACTATTTGGCCTAGTTTTTATGAAGACTTTCCGGCCTAGAGCGTGAGACATGTTAGCCCCATCGTCGCGCCATCGCGTCGTGTGGTGGGTTAAGTAATGCAGTAACTGCTACATGGGAATCTTGCACGACTTCGCACCACGAGGCGATAATGAGATAATTTCAGACTCCTCTTCGAATTATGTGCCGCATAATTATTATGGCCCGCATTGGTTTTGGTTACAGAAACCCCGTCGCAATATTAAATCTAGTCGAGAAATATTTTAAGGAAATTTTGTAAGTATGTATAAAGAATTAAGTTAAGTACATGGATAATTATATGTTTTAACTAACCCCTTAAGACCCCTTACGAAATACAAATCAGGATATGAATCCAGTTTTCCGCTTTTAGCTAACATTGTCATTGTCTCGTGGCTCACTGAGAAAAAATATAACCGTAAATATACTTTAACAATTAAAATTAGTTTTATTACGATTGCTCTCTGTCTATCACTGACGAGCCAACCCATTGTTTTGTGCTTTTAAGTTAAAGTTCCTGACGTAACTTTAATTTATAGTCAGCCACGTCGTAGGTAGATAAACGTTAAAATAAACGCTTTCTTAAATAATGAAATAATAGTCTTCGTAATTACTTAATTTAATTACCCTTCTAGTATGAATCATCATTAGGTAATGAAACAATAGATTTATTTCCGATAAGTTGAGTTCGGGAGTCTGAATGGCCTACAGTAGGCGCTTGTGTGGGCTTAATCGGAATTTCCCACATCAGGTAGACCTACTCAGGCAAAAACAGCAAGTACATGCAATACAAATGCTTTCAGAACTACGTCAAGACTATTAATACGTACCTTTGTCCTTTCTACCCACGTGCAAGATAAGATGTAATTTGTCAATAGCTTCATTAGCAACCAAAGATGGAATTTAAAAGTTATTGTATGTAAATTTTATTGAATATTTATTTACAATTCTTGTAACTATTTGCGTCTTTACCTTTATCAGAACAGTTTTGGAAAACAGTTTCATGTCCTGTGTTTTGATATTTCTTAACAGTATTTTTAAATTAAATTAAAGCTGGATTACCATACTAATAACTTTCCTCCGTGCTAGAATTATGTGGTATGTGTGCATGCATGCCTAATAATTTTATAACTCATGAAGATAATCGGTCCTGAGAACCATTAGCCTACTACCACCTCAAACATCTTCAAGCCAATTAAGAGACTAAGACTTATATAAGACTTTAATTACTTCTTATTGGAAACCTAAAACAAGTAACAGATATTGTAAAACCCACGCTCCATAGAAAACTGCAATAACCTCACAGCTTCCTCAATCCCATTATTCGCCTATTTGCGCAATGGAGCAATAAACCCGAGATATAAACTTTACATGCGCTTGCACATCTCCCCTGACTATATAGGATGATTATAACATATGGCCATGGTCTATGCAAGTAGAGCAATTCTGAAAAATAAAATATTTTAAGGATATAAGAATAATTATCAGAAAGCAATCTGGTAAACTTACTTAAGAGCGTCGGTGGTCCAGTGGCTAGGGCCGCTGCCTCCCGTCCGGGAGACGCGAGTTCGATCCCTACCACCACGTACCAATGTGTTTTCGAATTTCAAATTCATATGTATGTTTATTCGACGCTCTTACGGTGAAGGAAAACATCGTGATGAAACCTGCACACTCCTGCGAAGAAATTCAAAAGTTGTGTGTGAAGTCGGCCAACCCGCACTGGGCCAGCGTGGTCGACTAAGGCCTAATCGCCCTAATTCAGGGTAGGCTCGAGTCCCTCGGTGGGGACGTATATGAGCTGTTGATGAATCTGGTAAAGAAAGCAATTAGAAAAACAAAAGAGGATCACAACAAAAAAAATGATAAACCTAGTAATTTTTAAATTCCTTTTTCTTGAAATATTCTAAAAGTATATGAGATCGAGTAGCTATTTCCAGAGTCACCATGTATATTATAATTTAACACGCTGATGCACAGCCACACGATAATTGGCCTCTACCGTTATCTGATGAGATGCCGCGAAACGATTGTTTTGCCACTCTTTGCACCTTTCATTGTGTCCAATGCTTAATTGATGGGTTAATTGATAGAGACTGTATCGTGTACATAGTATTAATGTGTACGTACATATTCATTCAGCTAGGTAAGCGGAAATAAATTGATATGTTTAAATAATAGACGACATTTCGATACAGGATGTTATGGACGTGGACGTCTTTTGGCTGAGATGATGTTGTTGGCCTTAAAATTATAATAGTTAAAAATTATACCGCGTATCACCTCATTTGATTCATTTTGATTTTACCCATTTTAACGATGGCTGCCATATTGTGAACAAAAAATTATATTAATAATACTGGCTTGATTTCATACTATTTATAGCTAGAAATATTGACAGTCTATCAGGCAGCAGATAATAATATCTGTCACACAATTCTTAGGAACTTCCTGCTCAATAAATGACAGAATTAGTTATTGTCCTCCCTAGAGTCTTCCCCTAATATAATATAATAAAGTTAGAATGACATCCCATTGAAAAGCAATTAACAACAGGTTATTATTGACTTTCAATCAAAACTTTCACTTACCTTTTTGTTTCATCATTTCATATTGCAGTCAAAAATATCACCGATTAATGAACATTTGTTAATTGTTGTTGGAATTGATTAGCTGCTCCCGGCGGCGGCGGCGACAGCGACGTAACAAAGAAGATATGACTAATGAAGGCAGAAGACAATAGCCAAGAGATAGCTATCGAGCACAAACAATAAATCACACACATTTCTATTAAAATTTTCTCACAGAAGCCAAATTACATTACAAGTTGCCTGTTATGTAATAATTTTACTTATATAGTACAAATGCTAGGTCATGCAGGTATCATAATGTACTATTTCATCGTGATTTTGTACGTTTAGTACTAGTTTTGTAAAAGAACTAAACGTATCTCTTTTTAATACTCTCCATTCTGTTCTTAATTAGCAAACTTTTTTTGCAAAACTGCTACTACTACTTACTTTTTTTTATTTTATTAATCAAAATTACCATTAAAATCCATTATACAATAATATAGTCAGCCACTTACAGATTAGTCAATATACATTGATGATTTACAATGGAATACTTCTTTAATTCGTTCGTAAAAGACATCAGTGTATAGAGTTAGTGATATATTTGTCGCCAGATAATACGTAGAGCGACGGCAACTCGGGCGGGCGGCCGCGCGGCGAGCTTTCAGATCTCCCACCATCGGCGGGCGGGCGGCGCGCACGCAGTGACCGGCTAGTCGTACCGCGACCCGCCTCGCGACAACATGCTTCCCTTGTGGATCGTACTCACATTGCTCCCCATACTCGGTAAGTCGTGTGAATGTGTGTTTCGGAAGTGACCATTGTGCAACCGGGAAATCGGTAAGGTGTATTTTTATCGACGAATTATTTGGATTTTGTCGAGGAAGAATATGTTGTGATTAATCAGTTTTTTAATATATTTTATTGTTTATTGTGTTTTTTGCGACATGTAAAAATATTATATGGTGATGTCATTCAAAATAATACATTCGTTTTCAAAATCTTACATAAACAAAAGCGGCGAATTAGTAAACACATAATTATTTATTGTTTGTGCCACACATTAATTTATATGACAGAAGAAGAAAGTAAATAACGCAAACAGATAATTACATAAATAGATAATTGTGTAAGTGTGCCATGTGTATAACAGTGGCGGTGACGTGCGTGCGTGCACCCGTGAAAGTAACGCGATGAAGTGCAGGACGTCCGGGCCGTGAGAATACCGTGTTTTTTCTAGGAAATACTTCACTAATTATAATTACTAACTATTTCAGTTTTTGTTAAATACTTTATTGTAAATATTTACCATAGTTTGAAAAAATATATGGAAATTTGCAGCCTTTTAATGTGTTTTATGGTAACTTATACAAAATTGAACAGTACCATATTTAAAATTCATTGATCCTATTATAGTAAGTTTTTTTTTTCTAAAAACTAACTTTAACTATGTTAATCACAAAACTTTACAGAATTAACATAAAACAATCAAAAGAAATTAGAACGCGCTAAACCGCTGCTGTAAAACAATTATCCACCAAAGCTAACCAGTTAATAATGAAGAGTGTGGGCTAATCACTCAATCTGTTCTCCGCAGAGCTCATTAGCTCCATATAAGGAGTTCGCTGGTCGCGGGTCACGGCTCCACACGAAACGCCACGGTCTATAGACGCACCGAGTCTTACTAAATATACCAATACATACGAGTATAATCAGCAGCTCATTACGTCCCATATCAAAATATATAAATAGCATACTTTTTAGTGCTACGCTTGCTACGGCTACGGCTAAGGCCATAGCTACGGCGTAGCAAGGAGCAGTAGGGGTATGTCAAAATGTGTACTTTATATTTTTTGATAACGTCATACATTTTAGCACTATGTTAGACTAGATTCAGTTCATGGCTGTAAATAACATAGGTTGGTTGTATTTATTGAATGTACACATTGTGTTTATAGCGCTTATTATATTATAACATTTTTATTGTCTAAAAAAAAACTGTTAATATGTTATGTTCATAACTTTTCAGTAGTAAACTTTTTATATGTTATAATGCTAACTAATTTTGGTAGCTAGTAGTATTTGAAAATTATAAAAATGAAATTAACGCTGCCACCACCGTAGCCAATAAAAAAAAGACATAACTAGTTGTCTGGAATTTCCTTAGTTTATATATCCGGAGTCCGGACAACTAAGCTAGTAAGACCCCGTATATGACATGGAACGTTACAATGCCTAATGTGAGAAGCGGTTGACATTAAGAAAATCTCAGCTTAGTTGTGGTTAAGGGATAGCAAATCCCACTCCGATTGCTCAATGTCGACTAACACAATGTGTGGAAAAATTCCTACACTACTAGGACACAGACTAAAACGAACCATGTAAGAGCCAGCATTACTGGCTCCATAAATCTGACACCAGGATTTGGGAGGTCAGTTGTCCACCTTACAACTCACATGAAAGTGAAGAAAGACACATTATTTAATCTTGAATGTTTGATATTACTTTATACTTTTAACTGGCGAAAACTTTTGCCTGTCATGGTTTCCGCCAAAGATTTTTGACGCGCGTCGCCTCTCGCTAGCGATCATCTTTTATTCCTCTGAGGTTTCCGCAATGGCGATCGGAGTCGGCGAGAATGGTGATGGATACTCAATTCGATACTCGAGCATTTGCGGAGTAAAAGAAAGAGAAAGATACGTCATGGGGCATTCAAGGTCAGCGCTCTGAACTTTCAGCCTTACCTGTATTACCATCCATATTTTGCCTATCGGCGTTCTTGCTTCCTATCAAATCTTTACCAATGTTACACTAGCTATCAAAAGTAGTAAAACAAAAGTTACAGGAAGTCGCTAAACACAATACCAACATAACTTAAATATATCAACGTGAAATTCATTCGGAAGACGCGTGCTAAAACGCAGCTACTCGTACTTGTGAATAGTACAACATCATTTAAACGAAGATTACAAGGAAACCGCTCAAACAATCACAGCTCATAATACATGCAAACTCGCATCGATATAGCACCCGGGATGCTCGTGCGCATCTCGCTGCAGTATTGCACTGCGTTGCACAACTTGCACTTTCCATTCGCCTGTAGCGCACCGCTCGCAGGTAGGGTTGCCAACTTAAACTAGTACTCATAATATATGTTAATTATATTCTACTAACCAATTTAGGTGTAAATAAGTAATCAAGTTAATCTAGAAGAGACGAGTTCTTTAATTGTTACTGTCAAGGATAACTTACTTGATTGGTATCATCTTCTTAGTATAATGACTAAAATTGGTGTTGTAAAGTTGCCATACGTGTCTCCATTTAGTTTACTTGCTATGCTGTGCAGTGCTGTTAAGTTTTCAGGCCATCGAATAGTTTATGATTTGGGTGTTTTATTGTCAACCAGTACAACGATAATCAATGGCTATAATTCAAAGATAAGAGCGAAAATTATCCATAAAACTGCTTCAATCAGAAGTATACTGATTGCTCCGACAACTACGTGAGAGGTTACCCTACTGGCCAGCGATGCGGAGTCGCTGATGGCTGGTGCGCCGGCGCAGTGCACCATCGCACGATAATCGATCCCCGGATTCGTTCGCGATGTTCCCACGCTCCGCTCTCCAGTGACGGCCGATAGAGAACGGATCTCAAGTCCACGCGCATCTCAAGGTCCATCATTACATAAAACTCACGCATATTAAACAAAAATCGTTTAGCACGCAATCGACGAAGCGTAAAAATAAAAGAAAGCCGCAGTAGTGCTAAGTGCTTATGTATTATTTGTTAGAAAATAAAAAGTATTAATGGATCGATCGGTTGTAAAGATTGGTCGACTCATCTTTATATTATTACATCATGATACATCAGCAGAAATCTTCTTTATTGACCGCAGGTGCATGTTGCACATACTAACAAATACAGTGGTTTCCGGTGTCGCAAATTGAACCATTTTTTGCGACACTGGCATAACAAATAAATTATCTCTACATATGCATCATGAGGCCAGAAAATTTGAGATCGTTACAACACTTGTTTCATGGTACATCAAACAGAAAGAATGAGATCTTTGTGAGGGTTGTAAATTTATTTTAGTCTTGCTTGATAAAAGAGTGAAAATAAATGAAATGGTCAGACTATTTCAAATAGAGCAAAGGCTAAAAATCAGAATTAAAAATAACAAAATGATAAAAACTCTGAACATGACCAAATCATAACACGCAGAACTTAGCTACATATAAGTAGTGTACGAACATACACTCAGAGTATTGGCGTGACCTTTATAAGAGGATGCTGCAGCACCTTGCGGCCAACTCTTGTGCAAGTGATGCTATCTCTGTAAGCAGAGGGGGGAATAAGTAACATGCATGGGAACTTTGTCCCTGCATGACTCCCTCTGAAATAGAGGTATGCTGTTTAAGAAAAATGAGTTGAAAACAATCAATTACTTGATTGACTTTTAAATTTCTTCTCAGGCATGTGGACGTATCCTTTACCCTAAGAACATAATAATAGTCCATAAAGTACTCAAACAAAAAGCAGGTATAGTATGTTTGTCATATATAAGGTATATCTTTACTACGAGTATTATGTCTCCCTCGACCGAGTCAACTCATGACGCAATGATTCGTCTCATTAGCTTTTGCGATTACCCGACACAAGCCGACAAAATTTGTTTGAAATCAAACACACACCGAACCAAGCTTTTTTCTTTTTTCTACCTACATGTCATTGTCTAGGGTACAATGCGTTCCATGTCAGTGGTCTATGCAACCAAACTGAATTGATCGTAATGCACCAGAATGAACAATGGAAATATTTTGTGCTCGATAAAAAGATACTAATTAAATTCTTTTGTATCGCATTGCACTAGCAATATCATGGCAGAATTGCTTTGATAATTTCGCTATAGCCGAGTATTATACTTCTTATATGCCGGTTATAAAATCTTGAAAACCCAAGAAAGTAACTTGACCTTATTTTGTTGTTTTGCAGAACCGCATTGGAGAATCCCATTGAAAAAACTTTTAATTGTATTAAAATTCAAATTAATAAGTTTAAATTATATTAAAGTGCATGTTTATTATTAAATATTTTGGATACTAGTGCGAGAAATCTGTGTATCTTGGTTTTACGATTCATATTACGTATGGTTGAGCACGCTTGACCGACGTCCTTGCGGAGTCCAAAATTAGTCAATCTCATGGTAGTTGCACATTAGGACGCAGTTTATGGAGCATATCTAAAACCATAACCAAATAAATGAAAGAAAAACAGCAGAACTCCATCAGTGACCCAGTTAACATTATAATTCCCGCGTTAAATCCAGGCTTGATTGCATAATTGCCGACTGGGCTAGTGTTGTGGTTTCAGTGCTTTCTCGTGGTTTCACAGCATCACTCCCCTCGGTCTGCGGTCGGAGTAATGACTGACAATCTCCAAATAGCAGGATTTTACTTGCAGATCCACTTAAGATTATCTATTATGCACGAGTCACCGATATCTACCATCAAAGAGTAAGTAACGTTTTGTAGTCGGGTGGTGCGGAAGTGAGATCTGAAGATAATCGTCGTAAAATGTGGCGCACAGTAAAAAGAGGGCAAGTGCGTGTCGAACATGCATGATTTAGTATTCTGTTAGATACTTGAATTAGAAGTTATTAAATTATCAAATTAAACGTGATATTTGTAACATAAGAAATAAAAACTGTTAAATCATTACTCAAACTGAAAATACTTATGAAACTGGAATAAATTATAGAAGCTGTGTTATATAAACTGCACCTATCTCACCAGAAACACATAATTTAAAATGTTGATAGTATCATCGTAGAATGTAACTGCACCACTTGACCCACACATTTGTACCTGCCTGTGAAACATGATTCGAATGGACCGGTCACGAACTAAGCTTCGTGTTACACCATGTTACGTATCATTTAGCACGTTATAATATCAATATTATAATGTTGTAGTATTACTCTCTCAATCCATGGGGTAATAACGACGCTGAAAGGTGATGAAATCTAAATTAAGCATGTGATTGCACGCGAACATATTTCAGCAAGTCTCGGTGTGTATAACTTGTTGAACGAAAGTACAAGTCGAACGTGACAGAAGAATAAACTTTCTTGTTTTATCATATTCGAATAGAAACATGCAACAATTAATAAAACTTCGTTACGGAATTTAAAGAAACATAAACAAAATGTCACTTTATGCCATTAGAATTTTAGTAAGTACCTACTTCTAAAAAGAAACATTGCGATAGATTTACATACAAACTATATATTTTAATAAACAATAAAAACACAAAGTAAAACTTTACGTTAATACAGGTAGGCTGCCTAAATAGTGTAGTAATTCTCATAGCTAGGAAGTCTTCATTGTTTAATTAAGAAGAGCACATGATTCTGGGACAGTGTCACAACCGTGCAACTCCGGAACTAAAAGTTGGGTTGCTGAAGTTATGAAAGAAACTTCTCGTTCCCAGGCTAATTTCCGCAAAAATATCACTTACTATGTTGTGGGGTCAAATAGTAAAATGAGGCATTGTTCGTTATCCATTACATTGGTAGGGATTGTGTGAAGATTATAAGTTTACTATTGTTTGGAATACACCTTAACTACGCGGTGTCGGTGTTTAGAAACTATAACACATAGCGGAATCTAAAGGAGGTCTCCCCAACTTATGGAACTACTACTGTAAAGAAATCTGGAGTTACAAATTTTAACTACAATACTAACAGATGATTTTATATAATACTCGTTGTCAGCTTTTGCTACGGGGCCGGCGGCGGCATAGCGAACGTAGCTGTTTTTATTATATTTTAACATGAGCTGCATTTAGGAGCCCAACTAGCCATGTATAGCTATGATAAATTGTGTTAAAGTAATGACTGCTAATAAATAGAAATGTGTAAAATTATTGAATCAAAGCGTATTTGTAGAGCACTATCAGACAAAACGTTTACAAGCAGTTCCATCAATTTGATGCCGCAAAGAAGTAAATGTGGGCTTTCGAAATTTTCTTGTAAAAAATAAGCTATTGAATATTAAACTTTTTTATTGATTGACATTTGGGTATTTAGCCGGTATTTACATGAAATTCAAGATTATAAATTCAAGATTTATGCATGATAAAAGTTTTGTAACCTTTTTCCCATGGATATAAGGTTTTTCGTCGTAAAAGGTATTCTAAACTGTGTGCTAATGTCATTCATATTCATTCAGCTGTTTTTGTGTGATTAGGAACAAACATCCAAATAACATACAAACTTTCACATTTACAACATTAGTATTTTATAATAATTTAATTTGTAAGTTAACATATTTATTTTCTTCTTTTTTTCACAGGCGGAGCAGAAAGATTCAACTGCCGTGGCCGGATCCTAGGCGCTTACTACGCAGACGCTAAATCTGGTTGCAAGGCATTCCATGTGTGCGTACGAGTGGCTGGTGGCGGCATCAGGGACTTCCGCTTCTTCTGTCCACCTGGTACCCTCTTCCACCAGGAGGCTCAGACCTGCACCGACTGGGGGGATGATGACCCTCTTGCCTGCCCAGCAGACCTCTACGATGGTCAGTTTGATCTCTACAAGATCGGATCCGGTGAGCGCTTCGCTGCTAACCTTTGCACGCACAAGCACAAATAGCTACGTTCATTATGATTTAAAATTGATTTAATGATTAGTAGTACATGTTGAATTTGTGCTTGTGCGTGTCGCTAAGTTCAAGAGCTAAGTGAGTACCTACCTGTACAAAATATTTGTAGGTAAGAAATTAACAATAAAAAGTAAATTCAACATTATTAATCGTGATCATGGCGAACATAGAAATCTAACAAATGTTAAATCCTACATATATCTTGCAAGCCATAAAACACATACAAAACTAATTAAGAAACTAGTAAAACAAGCATACAATGTATATATTTTCTTGTGTAGATTACAAATGCTTTGATTACAACATGTCATTGAAAGGTTAACTGTGAGTCTCTGAGGTTAGTTTGAACATTTGGTAACACGTTGCAGAACACTGAGCTTTAGCCGAACATTTGCATTGCGCCTGCGCAGCTTCAAACAAACAACACAACCGCAACATTAAAACTATGCGTTGTGCGTAATGCTTGCTAAAACTATTCATTATGAAAGTAGGTAAAGTTCCTAAACACAATAAAATAAGTTTATGTTTGTCGACAGGTTTTGACACCAAGAAGTTGTCTTCTCAAGGAACCCGTGACGAGGAAGCAGAGTTTGGCTTACAGCGGGCAGAGACAGGCGATCGTAGGTCGTCGCAGAATAGCGTAAACAATGGACCTGCGTCGGACCTTCGCGCTGCGCACTCCTCGGACTTCTTCAGTGGGCAGAGAGACCGCGGCCGTGACGAGCCTGCCCCCGCTCCCGCCCCTGCTCCCCGCCCCACCCCTCAGTCGTCCTCACGCCAGTCCTTCCGCCGCATCGCCACCTCCCGCGCACCGCCCTCCACTACACAATACACAACCTCCCTGGCGCCGCCCTCATCTTCCAACCCACCCCACTATGATGGTGGCTCTAAACGCAAACTTGTAAGAAAACGCCCCATCTACGTATCTACTCAAGCACCAACTACTTTCGCGGAAAACACGCCTCAGCAACCTTTCCCACCTAAACAAAACAACCCACCTCAAGTATTTGCTCCTAAACAAAATAATCCTCCACAGGCATTTTCTCCAAAACAGAACATCCCCCCGCAGTCATTCAAACAGAACAACCCTCCCCAGTTTCAACAGAACAATCCTCCTCAATTCCAACAACAAAGCCAACAGTTTTCTGCTCAGCAGCCACTTGTTCAGAAACCCCAAAATGCTCCTCAAAATAACGTCCAACAACCAGCTCAGCAGCAACAAAACTTGAGTAATCGTGGCCCACCTAAACAAGCAACTACTACTTTAGCCCCTCCTAATGTAAATGTCCCACCTCAATACAAAGATGAGTATGTAGAAGTACCGCGAGTAGCCCCTAAGCAACCGAAAAATAGATACTTCCCCAATAATCCTACTCCCGCTCCTTTCTCCCAATCGTCTTCCGCTCAGAACTTCAACAAAAAAGACAGTCTAATAGAGTTGTACAACTATGAAGCTCAGTCAACTCCCGGTCTTAACGAGAATCGACCTTTCAAAGTTAATAACAACTTCCAAGTTCAAGATGGACCCCGAGAAGACTTTGCTCGTATCAACTCCAATAATGGAAGAATAACTCCCACCACTGCGGAATACAACACCGCCTCTACTCAAGGTTTTGCTACAAGCACACCAGCTTACAAAAACAACTTCAATAGTGTGTCGTATGAACCAGAAAAAGATAACTTTGTTCCATACTCCCGATCTAAGCAAAATTACTACAATACCCCCTCAACGACTCCAACAACTACTGTGTACTCTACACCTGCAAATCTAAACACCATTGCTTATAACACGAATATCGCTTTGAATACTATTCAGCCAGCTAACTACCGCAGTAACGAGGAAGACGACGGTCAATACCGTCTTCCAGCAGGCGAAGATGATGGCCAATACCGACCTGAATTATACGAACGGGAAAGGGAACTCCTTTCTGGCGCACACTCTATCAACATCGCTGCCAGTGGCAACAGGCTGTTTGAAGAGAAGTCTCACGAAAAGTCACAATTCTCTCAAAAACCCGTTTCAAAAACATCTGCTCCGAGACCTTTCAGGCCTGCACCAACGCCAACTCTTCCACCCACAACCACATACGCTCCCGAGCCAACGTACACAACTACTTACAGAGCTCCAACAACCAATACGCAGCGCACTTTCGATTATTTTCAAACGTACACGACCACTGTTAGGCCAACTGAGAGTCCTGCTCCAGCACAGTTTAGTTTTGCACCTGAACGCGTGAACAATGCACCAGCGCGGCCTACGACGACCTCACCCCCGAAGACGCCTGAGCCACGACCTCAGACCAGAGCGCCCGCACCACCTACGATTGCGCCCCCGCGACCCTCGAATTCCCCGCTGAAACCCAACACCCAGCATAAACAGGACGACTCCAGCTACGACTACGCATACTACGACTCCGATCCTGGCTTCTCAGAATACGACCATATAGAAGAGTTTGGCAGAACTAAAACAAGGTCGTAAACACTTGCCTCTGTTTAATTCACTGCCATTAAATTAATCGCCTCTTTGGATAACTGTTAGGTACAAAAGTATGAACGTATTATTTACTCCTGAGACATTGTAAACGCCTTATTAAATTGTTAAATGAGTAGAAAGTTAGACTTTTGTAAATAATGTTATTTCGCCAGACTTTAAAACACTCATTAGACTGATGCCCATGCCAGTTTTCTGTGTCTGAAGAGGCATATCAGTAGTTACCCTAAATTATTTGTGATATTATGAATGTTCATATTGGGTTAAGTCGTTAGCTAGAAGCGTAAGCTCTATGTAACAGCAATTGATTGAAAACTCTTAAAAAACTTCTCCAGAAGTTTGAGAACATCGGTATTTATTGTAAAGATTGTGGATGAAAAATAGATTTATTTCCTTTATATGTACAATAGAGAGTAAGTTATACAGTAGATTGTAAAATATTCATTGTAAATAAATTTTTCGTAAAAACAATGGCTTGTGCAATTGGTTGATTCCCAAAGCGCGTGTGAACCGGTGAACAATTTAGATGTAGCAGATAGCGAAAGCCAGACAGCTACATAGGACAGATAGCACATAGAATGACTCTGACTGAGCACCTTTACATCATACTTAGTACTCACGCACGAGCCCAGCAAACTTACTATGCACAGAACAGTGTGTATGGTAGAAAGTAAACAAAACATGTTAAGTGAGATAGACCAGTTCACTGAGAAATTTACTGCTATCTACTACTACTACTAATAATTATATACGACCACACGATAAAAAAGAAGAAAATAAAAATGAATCAAAGTCAAAAGTCAAAGTTAAAATTATTTATTTCCATAGGATGTTATTACATCACTTACATCCGTCATTACATTTTTTTGGGTGAGTTCACTAACACAATGGCGGAATCTGTGGAGAAGAGCTCACCGAAGAAATGAAATGTGCTTCTGAACGCGGACTGCACCAAATTGGATAATTTATTTTTTGTTTTATTCGTTATTGTCAGGACAAGGTTTGTACAAAAGAAAAAGACGGAAGATTCCGTTAAATTTTATTCATTGGGAACACCACTGGCTGGTTTGGGCAACTAGTAATTTGATAAAATTTTACAGTTCATTTAATAAGTTTTTATATACAACTATGACGTACAACTTCTGAAACAAAAATCTCTTTCAGACGATATGTTTTTGGTATGGTGGATATCCAGGATACCCCATCAAGATATCTCTAATTACTAATAAAATCGGATCAAAACGATCAATTCAATTCTCTTAAATTAGGTATTATCTAAAGGTATTCATGAAATTCATAAAGATGATCAATTATTATCTGTGACCAAAATAATGTAAAATTATGGAAGTCTCAAAATACGGTTCGAATATTATAATTTGCAATACAAAATCCAACCCAGCGCTGAGCTAAACTATAAACTGATGGTAATCATTTTGATCTTTATCACATTTATTTTATTACAGAAAATACATCCATCCTAGGTAGTAAAACTCTTACTAAACATAGCCCGGGGAAAATTATCGTTTTTTTTTTACGAACGATCCTGTCGTTTGTATAGTAAATAGTAATAGTACGAACCATAAAAATATAGTATAGATATAATATTTATCGTATGGAATCTAACCCTGAAAACATGCGGGTGTGACTCATTGATAAAAACAAGCGAGCCTATCAAACCTTTTTGTCGAAACCGAAACATTTTGTCCAAAACATTGCAGAGCAGGAGATCACAACAACACACACAAACAATCACTAGACAGACGCCATCTACCAGAAATAAATTCAAACGAAAACACGCGTTGCAGTCTTTTGTACTAAAGAACTATATAACGTTCAATTTTATGATTTGAAAAAGTAAATATGGATTTGAAGTGGTTAATAATCGGAAAAGCTGTTAATTTTTTGCTGCTTCTGTGCTGATTTTAAAACATAATAATTTCAACTTTGCTCTAAACTTTTATTTAAAGTTTTAGCGCCATCTATTATCAAGTAGTTAAACTTACATCAAAACTTACTCATAACCTTTGTTCTGACGCTAGAACGAAGTGGCTTAGTAGTTTTGTCTACTCGACACTAGATGCTACTAAGCTTTATATACTTTTGTGGATGGAACCAATAATTGGGCAGGGACCACCCAAGTTGTTGCATTGTTGAACCCAAGGCCAAAAATGCAGTGAAATATTTCCTCCTTAAATTATCCCTTTTAAAGATTTATTGACGTGATCTTGTTAAGCAGTATGCTATTATTACAGAGTCGTCGGTCAAGATGACCCGGAAAGTACAATTTTAATATGACTCTCATCAATCCTTCGGTACCTTGTTAAATGCTACTTACAAGCAACAACAAAAATTATAACCGAGCTGTGTGGTGGCGGCAGAGTAGAATACATTTGTCACCAACCCCTACTCTTCCCGTGGGTGCCGTAAGAGGCGGACTACACATTGAACAGGGAACGGGCAGCAGCGCTCTCTGATACAGTAACCTTTTAATCTGCGATTTCCAACCCGCCTGCCAAGCGTGGAGATTATGGCGAAACCCTCCACTTAAGTGGAGGAGGCTCATAGTCCAGCAGTGGACTGTAACGGGCCGTTGATGATGGTGAAGTTTTTAACAATATTTTATTAGTTTTTTTTTAAATGACATTACACGCAGTTAATTATGATTTGATTTAATTTACGCAAACTTTACTACTTGAAAAATAAGTTTTGCTTATTACGTAAAAAGTCATTTCTTTTAGACGAACATCAATTAATCAATCAGTATAAAAAAATCATCATTCTTTTTTTATTAGAGAAATTCTGCGATTGACTGCGCTGTAATCTCACAAAATGAGATCTGAATCTGAACTTAAATATATTCATTTAAAACTATATTCGTATTTCAATGAAACGATAAACGGAGAGTGCCATCTTCGATGTTTTTAATTGCAAATAATTGCATTCATCGAACCCATTCTTGATCGTTGGTAATCTTTGCAATACAATACAGTCTGACCCGTCCGATTCTACTAAGTACAAGATAAATTCACGAGAGCTGATTTTAATATGTTTATTTTTATTATAAAATATGTTAAAAAATTAATGGGCCTTGATGTACATAGTCTTCTAGTATATTTTTAATTTTTATATGATTAATGTGTATTATTAACCGAACATTTTAAGGATGGTCCTAGATGAATCGCTTGCTTAAGATAGAGTGAAAAAAATGTTTATTAAAAAAAAGTAAAAAAGGCATAAACCTACAATCGAAATACGATTCGGAGTATAAAATTATGATATATCCTTAAAAGATACACCGGTTTACAGGTAAACAATTTAACTATATCGGACCCAACGGGTTTAGTAAAAATATCTACATATAGGTATTATTTATTCATAACAGATTTGTTTGCTGTCTCAAACCTAGCTAAATGAATGGTTTACTTATAAAAAAAGAGCAGGTAACACGTGGATTTCCAACAAAATTGAACCCATTACAAATGATGGAAATGAAAAATAGGTCCTGTCCTCACCTCAGTGCCACAGTATAGCTATAGATAATAGAACTAAAATATAAAATTGAATAGATATATACACAAGAAAATTCGAAGAAATATCGAACCAAAAACGAAATGAAAATGTCATTTGTATAAGTCTAAGTTCACCGACATCGGCGACTTGGACTCGGCTAAGAACAAGTACGCCATTTGACATTTCTAAGAACAATCTTAGTTTTCTTCTCTGAATGTCGCCCTTAGACTACATATAGGCGGCCTTATTGCTAAGCTGACAATTTGTACTAGGCAACTAGTTTGTGTTATGTTCTAGTAGGATTTTCCAAAGTATGTTGTAAAAGATAAATTGTATTAAAAAAAGTATCTACGACTTTTGCATGATTAAAATGAAACACTATATTTATAGTGAAGAAATTTAATTGTAAAAGGTATCACAATAATTAAATAACCTTAAAAATGTAGGTACTATAATATTTACAAAATTTAATTTACACTATTAGTGTATTTTGTCCAATTGTCGATTGTTATTGAAAATGCTTCTTGACTTACATGAATTTTATTATGGATCAATTTGTCGAAATTATTTCCACGGCTAGATAAAAAAAGTGAAACTTGATTTAGATCAGGTTTTATGTATATATATGTATACATACATTCCAGACTTTTACTTGTTGCCTGTATGTATACATATGTAGAATACGGAATAGATACAACTTCCTCACATTGCAAGATGTATAACATAACATAAATTCCACTAACGGTTGAAGAGGAACTTGTTTCTCACAGTCAGATCTCGACCAGTTTCGCTTTTTTAAGAAACATAGACTGGGGATGAAAGCTGTCAAACATTGAGAACATACAATGCATAATATACATACATCAATTCGCGACATCCACTTAAAATTTACAACAATGCCTCAAAAATTTTATGACTCAGTAAATAAAAGGAATCAAAAATCTTTATAAATCTTTTATCTTTAGTAATTTTAGATAAGAGTGTCTAATATTAATATCTGACAGGCTATAGAACTCCTCTTTTCGCGGCTGTGACTCAGTTGGATGACATAACGCTATAGAAAAGACGAATAACCATTGTAGCGTTTATCAGAAATATTTTGATGACATCACATTTGACAGTGTTAAAAATAAGTAATATACAGTGAATCTGTAAGTCAAAATAACTCGTCTTCTTCACGACAATAAATTAAACATAATGACACAAACGAACTAACTTAAATGTAATTGAGCTTGGAAACGCAAATTTCGGTGAAGTAGAGATTCGATTTTGTACTTTTTAATATACACAGAGTCTTGTATATTGTTTACACATAGTGTCACGCGCACATACACTTTCTCAGTCCAAAAAGTTCACCAGTTGCTGCGCTGGTGGTCTACCCTCACTGCGACGCGACGGCTCCGGCCATTCTCTGCCGGACGTCGTTAAGCGCTGATCCATTACTGAACCCATTTAGAAGAGGCAACTTCATCTCTTTGGTTTCCGATTTTAACGCCTCTTCTTCATTTTTCACTTTGGCTGCCCTCTGTAAAAGAAACAAGTTAGCTAAAATTCAATAAACATGGTTAAATTATGGACCATGAGTCGACAAAATACTTTTACGTTAACCTTGGATAGAATCTATCCGATAGATGCTGGTGTCTCAACAATTAGCGTTTAAGCCGTCCAAACTAAATAACTAAACTCACATTACGGAGCTACCACAATTATTTACGCAAAGATCAAAGTCCAAGTAATAACTTCCAATGGTCATTGACCACATGGTCAATAGAAGTAGAGAGGCGATGATAGGTTGAAATATGACCGACTCATTCCATTACATTTAATTATATATTCTAAGAATTATTATTATTAAAGTATCAAATAAGATTAACGGCCAGACCCGAATATTGGAGATAAAGATAATAAGACCAAAGTAATAGAAATTGAGTACGTCGGTGGTCTAGTGCCTCTAGTGGCTGTAATTAATTCCTGATTACTTTAATTCAGGTTAGGCTCCTCGGTGGGGTGATATACGAGCTGGTTGATGGATCGGGAAGAAATATTTTTTCGTAAAAGAAGGAAAGAAGTAGACTGAAAAGCCTAGCCTAGGGCAAACCTTTGTGTGATGAGATGAGAATTATGTTTTCCTTGTGTCTTGGAAATATATATTTTATATCAGTAGTCTTCAATACCAATGGCACAGGCTCTGCCTAGTTTTAGGATTGTATAGCCAAGTGTAACGCGTCTCTACTACATACGCCTCCATATAAATGGAGTGTTCAGTCCATTAAACTGAACAACTTTCCCCAAGGAACATGGGCTGTAAAACGACAAAAATAAATGGCCCGTTCATACAAAACCGCGCGGTCAGCTGATCGATTTACTATGGGGGAAGCAATATTTTTTCAATTGCTAGCCCATGTTCCTTGGGAAAAGTTATTCAGTTTAATGGACTGAACACTCCATTTAACGAAAAACAACCAATTAAATTTCACGGTGTATATTTATAGAACTTACTCTTGACTTCTTGAGGTAGGCCTGTTTGTAGAAGTCGGAGAACAGGTAGTAGAAGAGCACGGCGTGCATGCCGATCCACCAGACGAAGGCGCGCGGGTAGTCGCACTCGATGAAGAGTAGCTGGAACGCGTGCACAAACACCAGCACGAACTGAATCTAGAACAGGCAGAGGCCTTTGATAGTCTGAAACTCAAATACGAGGAGTGAGAAGATTTTTCTGATACTCACGATTTGTTTTTTTTTTTGCTAGCGATACCGTGAAAGCAGAATTACTTGGTTTTTAAGTGACATTCTTTACTATTTCGTTTGATTAAATATATTTAAGTGATTCAATCCATTACCGACAAAAACAATACACAAGATATTTTGTTATCTGTGTATTATTAAGTGCCCTATCCATGTTGTCACTAAGGCGAAAGCTTGATTTTTGTTATATAAGTAAAGTACATACACAACCACAAATTGTGTTCGTAAAATAATGAATACCAATAACAACAATAACATTTAATACGTATTCTATCAATTTTAAAACGCTTCGTTCGCTGGTAATTTAAAAAATCCTATAGAAAATATTATATATTCATTCAAGCACTATAAAAATTATTGTTGCACCAGATTATTCAAATGTATAACCAGGCTATTTGATTCGCGATTCTCTGAAATTGTTTAAAGAAATTGATATCCTCACGGTATCCTCACAGTACGTATTTTAAAACATCTTGTATGTCCGAAAGAACAAAACGCTATTTTCTAGGAATTCTGATATGCATAATATAAATACTAGAAATAAAAACTAAATAGCGCACCCAAAATTTAGACTGTGTAAGGTTAACAATTCATTTATGGGGAACTGTACTATAATAAAATACCAGACGATATTGTAAATCTGTCCGATAGCCAATTTAAAACTAAAATTAAAAATATTTTATGATCTGAGGCCTACAATACGATAAATGATTACTTAGATGATACGTTTACACACGTTTATTATTAACTTTAACTGCGAAATAGAAATACCAATAAAGAATAAAAAGACCATACAAAGGCACAACACTGATAGTTATAATAATACTAAAGTCTTGTCACAGAATATACCTATACAATAGTAGTACCTAGTCTTGTTAAAGAATCTTATTACACACAACTCATTTTATTTTGTATAACACACCAAACAAAGCAAAGTTTTTCATTTATTCAAATGTATAAGCATATTTTTCAATAAAAAAAGCATATTTTTCAATAAAAATGGCATATTGACAGATACAAATGCAAACTTTTAATACCCCGTGAGTTATGTATGAGCACCTTTCTGGTTTTATTGTAAGATCACATCCTGATCGGGAACTCAAGCTTAAAAATATTATCACAATAAAATTTATAAATTATTTGCTACGGCAAGTATCAAATTACAGATACCTTATTTATTGCCTTTTTTGTAAGTAAAGTCTTTAGTTGTAAGTTCGAATAATTTATTGTCAAAAATGTTACTGGATTTCATTTTGATTCTTTTTAATCCTGTAATTTATAAAATCTACATTTGTTAGTTTATATATAAATAAGTAAAGTAACGGCATAGTAACGCAGCACGATAATAACTTTACTAGTTTCTTTTTATTGAAAGAAAACTTTGTACGACAAAACCATAAACTCTTGTAAATAAACGTAATTACCAAATAACGCAAAACTTCTCGGGTGGTAACTCTGCCCAAACCATAAGCCACATTCTGTCCCAAGAATGCGAATGCATGCTACGAAGAATGCTTACCATCTGCAGAGCGGTGAGGTACTTCTTCCACCAGAGGTACCTCTGGATCTGAGGTCCGAGGGCAGCCAGCAGGTAGTAAGAGTACATGATGATGTGCACGAACGTGTTCAGCATGCCGAAGAACGTGGAGTGGCCACCTGGGAACAAAATCATTCGTTTATTAATTTCAATAAAATCGAAAATTGTACTTTTTATGATCGTGTACTTATTTTCATCGGGAGGTACTGACGTCTATTACTGCTGTTTACTGTCAAGCTTAGTTTAAAGCAAGCAAGGTCACCTCCAGAATTGGGAAAAAAGTACACAGTGTGTACTACACACAGATAATCTTATTTCGTTTACAACTTAAACTAGTAGACAGCACATCAGAAATAATAAAATAAAATACTCAATTAATTAACAATAAATCGTTCGCGTCACCACATCATGCGTTCATTGAAAAAAACATAAAAGTAATGGTAGTCACTGCAAAGGACAGGACAATATGGCATTATTCTGCATTAAAACAAAACAGCGCTGTTGTTTCATTCGCATTTGGCACGTGTTATTGCTGTGGTTCTACTTAAATGTGCCATAGCGGGGGCTAAACAAAACTTCCTGATTATTCGGAAGTGTAGAATATTAGGTCAACAACAAGCTCAAAGACGTCTGAAGTCAGCCTGATTATAGATGCGACAAGGCTTTCTTATTCGCATTGACGTTTGGACGCGACCGCGGGATAATTTCCATAGCTCCATGCCCTTCTAATATAATTGCAGTAATTTTTCCAATTACACCATCTAGTGGATTATTACGATATTTCCTTCTCCAATCGACAATGAAATAGATTACGGGATCATTATGAATGACTGGTTATAATTGTCGCAGTAGCCTCAACGCCACTGTTGCATTTATCATCGCATTTTTACGTCATTCGACTAGTTTCCTTCTAGAATTTATGAGTTGTGCATGGTCATCACGTCATTATCGTCAAACAACCATTTGCACACACCGCACACTGGTCGTCTTGGACAAACGCTTTGTTGTTTACACTTGCTATGATCTCTGTTTTCACATATCAATATTTGATCTCTATTTAGTAAGCACTCAAAACTTATCTAACTAAACAGTCGCAAGTAATTTATCATAGTGATAAATCTCGTGAAGTCATACGAAATCGACCAATAGAGCGATCATAGAAATTGGTTTCATTTACATTCAACAATTTATTTAGTATGATATCAGGTATGTAATGAATTTTGTGATTTATTTAAAATTAATTAATATTTCCAGAAATCGTAAGACGTATCTTTGTGTACGCGCAAATATTTACTTACAAGTAAATATTTAGCTGTATGTCGTAGCACCCACGAAATTAATTGTGACTAGGAATTAACGTACTGTTAAATACATGCAATTATTCAAGTAGGTAAGCTTAAGCATAGGTAAGCATATATAACATATTATGTTCATAGGTAAGTGGTAGTCTCACTCAAGTCTATATTAATTTGTAAGCCTTAACCGTTCGCGTGACGAAGTACATAACTGCCCTCAGATTGATTTTCATGACAACAAAAGGCGCGTGTGTGTCGTGTTAATGTTTTGAAACTCATGTTGCGTAATTTAATAAGTGTATTTGAGGTTTGATTGTACGACGGATTTTCCGCAGGATCTACTGGCAAACCACCGTTGTTTATTTAAGGAAACCGCAAACACACATGACTTGCCAAGAGCAAATTAGGCTGTATTCATTATACATCAAAGAACACGTGTTCCGTGTTTTTGTACCTGGTACGAGTGTTTCAAGAAAGATAGATTAAGTAGGTACATCTTCAGATAGCTTTTTAATTAACAAAAAACATTCAAACGTATTCGCGATAAATAATATAAAAAGGTTAATGCTTATGATTTTGTTAAAGGTGGTATTTTCCATTATACTATTAAATACCAAATTAAAATTAATTAGTAATTTAATTTCAATAGCCTCGTGTGTAGACAAAATTACAATTTCAATACTTTGAGGTTCAATATTTACCTTCTTTTGTTTGCCTTTTCCGAAAGAATCGTGGGAATTAATCAAAATAAAATATACTATCCACACCAATAATATATTACCTAAAACACCTTTTTGCTCGTGCAAAAAACGTGAACTCAGTAAGTGAAATAGCAAAAATTATGGACAATTGATTAGTGGCAGTACACAAGTTTATTAGTATAAGCAAGCATAGACGTAACATTACAAGAACTCGCGCGAAACTTTACATTATTTAGTCAATTAGTTTAGTTCTTGTTATTCGTTCCTTCAGTTTATTTTATTTATTTATTTTTAATATTGTACAACGGTCATTGAAATTATGTGTGACAGCTCTAGAAATAAGATTTTCTTGAGTGTTGGCGAACTTGATTTTAGTATGAGTTTTAAGGAATTACTTAACGCCTGCATTATCCTAATTATAGAGTGAACTAACCTGGAGTGAACTTAACCCCGAACCAGACGGACATGGGCATTACGCCGTGGTGGATGACGTGCAGCTTCGACACGTGGTCGAACTTCTTGCGCATCACGAAGAAGATCTGCAATAAGGAAGACGGATCAGCAATCTAGATAACAAACAGGACCCAAGGCCGGCTGCGGTTTCCGGACTTAAAAAGGATTGCTCGGAATATTTCTTACCCTCGCCTGACCTCTTACTTTTATGTAATAGCGAACAATCCAAAAGTGAAATCAGATTTACAATTCCCGAACGAAAATAATGCAACATCGGGTATTCGGCTTTGTAGAGCATCATCTCTCTCACACGGGGCACTAAGACTACAAAATCACTCTCTTTCCAAACTCCAAGGTACTTTATTTACCGCCGGAACTTATACTACAATATAAAATAATACTTTTGACAAACTTAATTGTTATTCTTAATGAGATATGAAAAAGCAATGATGCATTATGGTCATTTCAATTCATAAATCGATTAATAGCAATTTTATTACCGTTCATGTTTCGCTTGAAACCTATGAATCGATTTTTATTGATCGTTTACTTTTATTGAATGATGACGGTATTGTTTTTGCAATTAGCTTTGTTCTTGGTAATTAATGTGTGCGTTTTTAGTTTTACGATCCGCAACCAGTTTTTATTTACTTATAGTTCGCACTAAAAATATTCTGCACCTGAGCAGACTTTGAGATTGCTTATAATACGTGTATAGGTACTGTGGAGAGCTTGTCAAAAAATAATATAATATGGGTGATCGATCAACCTTCCAAATCTATTGATTCAAAATCACTCCCCAACTAGCACAAAGGCGAATTATACAGCTTCTTAAACAGGTTTAAGAAGTAGAGCAGTGTTTTAAAAGCTATAGTATTTTCTTGCAGCTCTATATAAGCATTTTATATAGCATAGGGCAACCATTGATGTACAAAAGGTGTATATAAGAAACTTGTACCACTTTCTCAAATCAGCCTCTATAAGAACTGATTTTATTGCTTTTGTACCACCGCTTTATACTTTAAAGCGATATAAATTAACTTTTGGCAGTCTTTGGCGCCATAGATAGTCTATAAATTGCTATTGTAACACTTTATGTCATAAAAGGGAGTTAGACAAATACTTTTGTTCTTTAATAGAGTTAGTAAATGCCACTAAAGAGCAAATATATAGTTGTGTTATAATTTGTCATACCTTAGGTTTAATTTTGGTGTAATTTCAACCCAATCAAGAACAATAAGCCGTACAAAAGTGCTTGTAACGGTCGTTATACAGAATTAAAGCGAAATTACTTATCTTGTAGAACTTTACTAACCAAATATTTTTTGTCGAATTTTATTATCTTGGTTTTTCTTTTCAAAATGTTCAAACAATTTTTATAACGGAACCCTAAAATCAAGTTTAGAATGTTCGTCTATTGGAGTTCCTAAGCACCAACATATTACTTCAAGATCTATAAACTATCAGTTTCGATAGCTTAAGTTACCAAAAGAATCTAATAACTCCACTCTGCTACCTTTATAACACCGAAAGTGTTAACTAAGGGGCATTTTAGGGCTCTTGTATCGTAGACGCCATATTTTTAATTTGAGTTATATTTTAGGTTATATTTTTTTCACAAATGATATATAACTATTTTCACATAAATTCTCAAAAAAACACTCATATTTCTCAGTTTCAACAAAAAACTTCACATGACAATTTACATTTACTATTAAAACTGCAAATACTTAATGTCCGAGTCAATATATATAATATTATTGTTAGTAATGTTTACATGTTTTTTTTTTGCAAAACGTACAAATTATGTAGGCGCGTGAAAAATGAGATGAAAACTAGTACCCATTCCAACAGTAAACCCTACTTCGCATTAAAATATAGCTTTCTAGGCATTTTATCACAAATAGTAAATAAAATATGACTTACGTTTACAAATCACACTGAACTTAAACAAACCATACACCATTTTGTCTTGTTACGCAATGTTATTATAATAATCATAACTACAGAACTAAAGAAGAGCTCTAACATCCAAAGCAGTGGTACAAGTAGTAATAAATATGTTAAAAGTGGTAGTGTTGCTCCACTTAGACCCTTAATAACGCTAATACTCATTACTGCCACCGTTCAAGCGCTTTAGTACTGCTACTGTAGATCAATTAGATCAATTAAACCAATTAATGGCGCTATAGGTGGGTCGCTAAGTCGCCCCTTTTTGGGGTTATAACCTTTGTAGAGCTAGCTATATCGCTTCGTAATGCAGCCTAAGCCAGTATAAGAATTAGCTCTAAAGCTTTTTTAACACCAGTTTGTGCTACTTCGGGGCGTGGCATTACATAACATAAAAAAATCTATAGGTATGGACAGTACTGTACATGTCTAAAACCCTCTTCACGAACTCGACTGGCAAATATTTTGATAATCTAAAGTTTAGATTTTAAACAATACATACTTCAAAGAATAGTGCAAATACTTGTACGTGAGTGTGATCTCCAAATATGACTTCAGTTTGACTACGATATGCTCGAAATATGAACAACAACAATTCCCTATACAAAATTGAATCAAATAAATTACCATAGAAATAAATTTAAAATTCGTAATCAACAAAGTGTTTTACCATAGTTTAAATAATCAGTAGCACCGGAAGCATTAGCACCGAAATACTCTATGATCCAGTGAAGTGGTCATTTAATGACCATGTTGATAGCGGAAACTACTTGACACCGGCGTGCCTTGACAGTGGACGAGGATGGACTTGGCGAAAACTACGTTATTTACATCGTTTACACATTCGTCTTCAAAGACTAACCGGTCTGCAGTGTCTACGTACAGAGAAGTCCGTTAAATCACGAACACTGGATCCTAGTGGCAGCAACGCCTATCTACTTGACTATTCAAATTAATAATATATATATTTTTTATTATTCTTAATACTAGAAATAAAGACAAGTTGGTTGCTTATGTCAGCCGACTACATAAAATTAGTAATTCTTTTAAAGGCAATTGTATACGCTATTACAATAAGGTCCCTACTGATATTAAAAATTTGCCTTTAGACAAGTTTAAAATAATTATAAAACAGAAATTGTATAAAAAAGGTTACTATAGGATATCTGATTACTTAGAAGACAGGTGTCCATGGGAATAGATTGTTTGAGTAGCAGGCTTTTTCGATATATAATAAGCATTAATTTTGTAATTGACAATATTTTATTTAAAAAAGGAAACGCAAAAGATGCGACGACTGTGGAGTTTCTTCGGTGAGCTCTTCTCCACAGATTCCACCATTGTGTTAGTGAACTCACCCAAAAAAATGTAATGACGGATCTAAGTGATGTAATAACATCCTATGGAAATAAATGATTTTGACTTTGACTTTGACTTCTTCAAAAGTACGAAAAAATGCTGTTTGATTCGTTTGTAACGCCTAAACTACGTAAAAACTTAATAACAACAACACATAATTTTACATTGTAATTGATATATTTGAATTATAGACCCAAATTAAGATACAAAAACCAATTTTTTTTACCTTTTAATCACGGTTTCTTCACTTATGCTCTTACGGTGAATGCGTTTTTTGGAGTCAGTAAAGATAGTCTTAAAGCGAGGCCCTATTTGAAAAATCGTTCCTGGGCCCCTTTTTTAGATTTTACATGTAATAAAGCATGCATGTTTTGCATGTAGGAATAAAGCAAAAATAAATAATTAAAATCACCAAAAAACCACCCCACATTAAAAATTTACAAATCTGTTTTCTCGATATTTTCAGCGACAACAACATATTTTTTTGTATTTTTTGGGTGGCTATATTAATACCTAAACGGCGAAACCAGCCAGTTTTTTAATTCGTTCTATATTTTTCACAAAAAAGAGAAAAGAGTTCAAGAAAAACGAGTTTTTAGCACGATTCCTGCGCAGTATCGGACGTAACCTCTGTGAAGCATCGCACGCTAATATGAACGTTATTTCAGTAGTGCGTCAGTTGAACTTTCAACTAAAGCGCGTTGAGTTGCTAATTTAGGATAGGGCCTCGCCTTAACAGGTTTTCAAACCAAAGTATAAAAACACGGAGAGCAGAAGGCAAGTTTTTGTTGTGAGGTTATCTAATTTATATAACAAGTCTAATATTATAGTGAGTTATAAATAGGCATCACGTTATAGACCATTATGCCGGTTGTTTAGAAAAATAAACAATGAATTTATGTTCAATTTAGTTACCTAACGCTTTATCATACATAGACGATAACTCGATATAGTACACATGCTTTTGTCGGTGACTATGACTGTGTCAAGCAAGTAAGTGATATAGGAAGGAAGTAGTCCATCGGCCTTTGCTTAATGTCACTTGTTATTCTTGTAGTAATTAATTAAGTTAATCTACATCCTACGTTGCACGGAAATTTCCTAATTATAGATGCCTAAGATTAAAAATAGAATGAGCGTAACTCACCGTGTCGAAGAACTCAGTGAACTTTGAGAAATAATACCACCAGCAGCCTCTCACCGTCTGAAAAAAGAAACATAACTATTATCTGGATATTTGTATTCGAACAGTCGGATTCATAAGTAGAGTCTATATTACGTGCTTTCATACTTTGAAATATGTTAATAAATAATAAAACCCTTTTCATAATTTATTATTTTTTAGGGTAACGTAATCAAAAAGGAACCCATAAGGGTTTCGCCATGTCCGTCTGTCTGTTCAAGCTCTATTAATCATGCCGACAAAGCTGAAGAATAAAATCATAAAAAAAAATTACGGTTCCTCTGGAACACGAGAAGTGGGGGTTATTTTTTTTATTCACGACTACCTTATCTTTTAAAAATAATGGGGGTTTGCTAAAATCATTTTTCGATGCTAGTGTAAGTTTCAGAAATAGTTTTAAAGTGCTTATTTTTGTTAGAGTCAAGTGTCCCCCCCCCTACCAGCGAAACCGTTTTTTCCAAATATGGAAATGTGAAAATAATCACGGTAGTAGAGTATATCATCATATACAAAAAAAAACATCAATTTAAAAAGAAAATTATTAACAGCAAGTAGGCTTTACAGGTTATCGAATAATAGACCAACTTATAAAATGTACACGTACAAGTAAGAAATTTGGTACTACAAAAGAAAAATATTTTGATGAATGTTAACTGTCTTAAACAGGTATACCTAAGTAGTATTAGACAACTACGGAACCCTACACTTTGCGTGTTCCGACACGTGCTTGGCCAGTTATTATTTCGTTATTAACTTTGCAGGAGAACTCAGGAGGAGAGGAGAGTGTGACAATAGTAGATTTATTTTTACGGCGAAGACGCTATTTTGAATCCAGAGCAGAGTGAAGGATTCTAGAGTAGAAACCTGAGCAGAGCGAGGGATTCTAATTTTGAGTGCAGTGAGGGATTCAAAGTACATCACCCGAGGAAAAAATATTTGCGACCGAGGTATACCTATACATTCTAAGTACTTTTCATCCCCCTCTATGAGGAAAAAATAATATTAATAATGCTTTTTTCAATTCGAAAAGTGACGATTGGTTCGCACTTAGCACTTTTCATATCCGATTAGAATATAACATAGATAAAATAATAAGTTCAATAACCGATGTACAAATAATTAGCGTTTAGCTATAGCATGTTGAATTCTGCGCGTCTGTATCATGCATGATGTGTAAAACTAGGCGCCTGAAGGACAAGCCATTTTTTTTTCTTACACAATACAAGTGTTTGTTTTTTTTACACCAATATTTTCAATATCATCCGAAGTTTGTCTTGTATTGATAAGAGCTGTATTTATTATTAAGCATTTAACCAAAAGTAGAGTCTTTCATGTCATTTGTTTTACTATAAAGATTAGTATATTATTGGTTAGCTTTTGTAGTTTTTTAAGATATTTCATCAGAGAGCTACAAAATATACTTTTGTCGTGGAACTGACCACAGAGTAGATATATTTTGTTTCTCTTTGATTGCTTGTCATGTTTGCTTGCGAAATTATAGCACTTGGAACTAAATCAATTTTATTTTTATTTGATAATAAATCCATCCCCGACAACTTTTATTGTTAATTTAATTTCCTATATATTACGTAAAGACAACATACACAAATACAACACTTCTTTTTTCGAATACAACACTTAAGCACCTACTTACAGCTTATTGCCTATTAAACACAACATCTCCGACACGGCACATACCTCTAAATATAAAAACAAACATACTAATAACTACACAACTACGATGCAACCACAGATATACCTATAGGTATATAGCTGTTGCAACAAAATACAAAACAATGTTTATAAAATGCCTTTATTTAGTTTATTATGTTATTTTTACTTTTTTGTACATTTTATATTTGGAATGTTACATTTTTGAAGTTTATATTTTATGCTTTTGTTTTGATTCAGTTTGTGATTATAGTTTGATGCGAAAACAGTGCTTTTTATTTCAGCAGAGGCAGTAGCGCAGGAAATCAGGTATTTAGGTTGTAGCCATACCCCCGTCGTTTTCATAATCTATCATTCAGACAAGCAAAATATCGAACATTATGTTTTATAGAATGTGATATTTCCTGTTTATCCAACACAATATTATTAGGTTAGTACGCATTTTTTTATCTTTGTTTACGAATACTCTTGACTTCTTCACAATCGAATAAGTTTAGATTTTATTGTTTTAAGACTTTTAGTCAATTACAAATAACATAAACTCATTCACAACCATAAAATATACCCAATGATATCAGTATTGTTTTTTCAAAATTGCATTAATAAAAAAATAGATAGGTATACGATGTGTATTTTGGCAACCTTACTCATTTATGTTTTTGCTTTAGTACTACTACCTACATAACAAAATCATATAAAAAAAGGTTTAATTTAAGTTTTGCATCTATCAAAGTCATTGCGTATCAAAGTGGGAGCGTAGTTGAAAACAAGTGGTTGTAAGCTTCTTATAAAAAAACTTTAGTTGCAATATACTTGTGATCTCGAAGGCAAACTTCATTGGATAATAGGTAAATAGATATTCGTGACGTGACATCAATCGCTGCTTACTTTATGTAAAATTATATTTCACATGGGGTACTTGTTAAAAAAAAATTAAGGTTGAAAAAAATATTATTTACTTAATGACAATGTCCTTCATAAAAATGAAAGCACAATACTTTTTTTGTTATTTTTATCACAATTGTATGTTAATTTTTATTGTCATTACTTTCAAAACCATCTTCTTCAATCATCATTATCATTCAGTCTATGTCTATCTACAGCGAGTACCACAAGTTTCAAAATATCTTCATTGAAAAAAAAAGTTATTTTGTTCACAAAGAAGTGACTAGCGAACCAATTTGGCTAATACTAAAAAAGCTTTGGTATTATGACAAACGTTTTTTACTGGTAAAAAACTTAGTTCGCTAACAACTTCAATTGTGAAAACAAAAACTAAGTGCGTATCATTATAATATTTAAATATAATACTGACAAGAATATTGTATTTTAATGATCAATACGTTGCACTGGTGGGTGCACTGTATGATATAGATCGCAAGGACAGGTAGGTAACCAATACTACCGAAGTCACAGTCACTTCACGTGGCCCTTAACCTCTAGCAAACCAGGTGTGCGCGTGAGTGGGAATGAGTGCGTAACGAAACTGAAGTGAGCCGCTCTCAGTAGAGTGAGGTGTGGAACGCAGAAAAAGGTGGTTAAAGAAATGTAAAATCTAAAAATAAAGTCAATTCAGAAATACTGGTAACTTTCCGGTGCCTTCGGATAGTGATTTTATTTTATCTCAAGATTATGTTCACAATTTTTTTTTCAATGGTAAATAATAAGATGTTGACGAAATCACTGATTTGACCAATGTTGTGAAAAGCACATAAACAAAATTTTACTACTTTTTATTAATGGTTGAAAGATAGCCTAGGTACTACCTACTTGTGTCAGTAGGTACCTATCAAACTTTGTATTGCACTTTACTGCTTCATGTTCGTTGTGCTTGTGTATATCCACCATTTTATGTGGTTCGATGAACAAAGCGAAGGTTCTTACCCGCATAGCTGAAGGAGACCTCGAGTAGTCCACGGGCTGACATCTGAAGCTGTTTGTTGTGAACCATCCACTCATTATACTCTGTAAACAATATACATTGATATAGTTACGAAGGAAATTCTTGTTTCAGAAGCACGAAAATCCTAGCTGCTATCACATGCTTAATATACTTGTTGTTAGCAAAATAACGAACTAACCCTTGGGTGCAGAAGCACCCAAGGGTTAGTTAGAAAGCAGCTATAGCCTAAAAAACTAGGTATCTAACTGTCTTTTGTTCAAGATCTGCTCCACTTTTTTAAAATACGAACTGGTTGGATGATTGTGCTAATTTACATAAAAAATACGACTTTTAAAATGTTGTGGAACCCGTGTTGCAGTATAAATAAATGTTTAGTCGTTTAGTCAAGTGTTTCGTTTGGCTATAAACACTGACTAAGGTTCCAAGGCTTGAACACTGATTGATCTTTAATTAAAGATTAATAGTAAAGCTGTTTCTGTTTATCGAATTGCGTATTAGAGATAAACATAAAATGAAGTCTTCGAAAACAATGAAAAATATTATTAATTACAGACACAAGACGTGCTCTTGAAACGTGTTATATCGTATTAAATAAATTACAGTAACTATGTTTTACAATAGTTAGATTAAAATTACAAGCGACTGATAGATACGTACGTACGAGATAAGATAATCTTCAGATAAAATAATTCTGTATTGAAGATTCATATTCAATTCTCATTGTCTATTTGTTCTTACATTGTGAAAAGAACGGGACATCAACTTCCTTCTTTCTACTTCAAATCTAAATGAAAACCAAAATGTTCATGTCTCACTAGATTTTTCAAAGAGTTTTATATCAAATTAAAATTTAACGTCACTTATCTACACGCAGTTGGCTTATTAAGCTTTATTGGATCGGCGCTTTTGCTCAACAAAGATTTGAAGAGCATAAAGACGAGTCTGGTTGCATGAGCCGAATTAAAGCAAACCAATATAAGACTTACAAGCCTTTTATACTGACATAATAACGTATGCTACCCGCTTTGACCTATCACTTGGCTATTTATGGATCTTACTTTTTTACAGATGTCTACAACGAGCCACCGTGGATCTTTTTAGGGTAGGTATACCAATACGCAATAGGTGACCGAAAAGGTGAAAAACAATGTAGGGCTTGAGATATCCACTAACTAGTTTAGATACAGATAAAAATGTCTTTATTCGAAGTAAGATTCAATAAAATCATTTTTCGACGTCAATGGACAAAAGAAGTGTGTCTTTGTTTTGGTCAGCTACTGTATTTATTCTAATTATATACGCTACCACACTATAATTGTTAATTTGTGTCAGTGTGCAATAAAGTATACTTGTCATTCATTCATGAATTATATATTTAGTAACGCTTTATTTAAGAATGAACTATACGGATGTCAGGTTTAACATTCGCTGTCAAGGCGGTTATGTAAATGGGGAAAAACTTAAAATAAAATCCAGATGAATCATTGTTATAAATTAAAATTTGTAAATATTGCTCACTCACCTCATAAAATAGCCAACAACTAAATATGACTTGGAACAGGTTGTACCATATCAGGACTTGCTTCAGCTCAAAGGGCTTTCTGTTCTGCATAAACTTCGGACCCAACCACTGTGGACAAATAAAAACACGTTTATTTTTTAATAACTATATTGAATGCTAGAAGGCGTCCAGGTCGTCCAAGGAGGAAATGGTGTGACGAAGTTTACTTCGAGTCTTTAACATCGGGTGGCATGAGATAGCCCAAGACAGGAGGGAATGGCAGGAAGGGTGAGAGGCCTTTGCTCTGCACAGGCAGGACAGTACAGACAGGCTAAATTTAAGTATTCTAAATATGGCTCTTAGGATGGCAGTTTTTTTCAGCTCGGATTTATTTTGGATTTTATGAAGCGACTAGTATTTTTTAAAGTATTAAATTCTGTAGAAATCTGGCTTGCTAATGGTATTTTTTTATTAAATCATGGCTTTAGCACTTTTCAAGTTATAGGCGTTTTTCGTGCATGCGATGACTCCCGTGGAATGCTCGCCACGCATGCTCGGTACCTCCGGACTGGAGAGTATGTGAGGCGGCTCGACTGTTGAGTGGCTAACAGTTTTTTTTTAACTTCACAAGCCTTATATTACATACGTTAAGCAAACATGTCATAAATGTTTTTAAAAACAAATTAAATCATTACCTACGACCAGGAAGTAAGTATAGCAAAAACACGAATATAATCTGCTTTATAAATTTTCTTTGTAAACTGTATGCTTTGTACATTTTCATGATTTTTATAAACAATAACGTATACTACAAGCGGAATATTTTGGTGCCTGAACTACCGATAACACATATACTAAACTAATTAACTGCAAAACAATGTTTTACTTCACGACGACGTTAACTATTATTACGTACAAACTTGAACTTGAGACAATCATGTTTGTGTTACATAAAGCAAATAACACATTATGCAACAGATTATTGACTTGCACCTTCCATACGCAACCACTTCCTAATGACATTTAAATTACTACCATCAATACTCTACTCGAGTAAAGCATAATTTTATGAAAACATCCATAATGGAAAATTATTTTGTGTCATGTTCACGTGGACTCCACTTGCAGTTAGTAGCATGCTCTATTTGCTACTAATTAAACCTGTTTTGTTACTCATGAAGTGGTGAGTATAAAAAACATGTGAAGGAAAATCACTAAATAGCTTGAGATCATCACAACCTAAAATCTTAACGTCATGTCATACATATTAGTGGACAGGGGTAGAAACGAAAAAACGAAACGCTCTTACACAAACTTCAAACGTTGAAGATGGTATACCGCCTACGTCAGGTTACAGCTGGCACCTATGAGATTCGCTCTGGAAGGGGAGGCAATTAAACCATCCCTTAGAAATCAAGATGGCGGCCATATAATTTTTGTATGAAGAAAAAAATAAAATAAGCAGAAACATATTGTGTGGGGTATCAAATGAAAGGGTTTTATAAGGGAAGTCTAAAAATATATTACACTAACACACTTATTTTAAGAGTGTATAACAATAGATAATTCGTTGGTGTATTGGTTACTTTATGACAAAAGCAATTAGCTCTTTTCTTAAAAAAAAACACTCGAGAAGCAGAACATGTAGTTTTTTATTAAATTGTCAACTGAACTGTTTTTCGAGAACTCAACAACAACAATTCAACCAAACTTAATATGTTCCTTAGAAAAGTTGTTCAGTTTTATGGACTGAAGTCTCTGATGATGATGATGATGATGATCTATCCGACCGATTTCGGCCATGGCGACCACTTCTACTCCTACTGAAGTCTCTATACATGTTTTAAACAAATAAAATTACTATATAAATCACTTACTTTGACTGTGCACACGTATGTGAGGCATATGCAAAGCGTCGGGAAGGGCGAAGACATGAGGAACCAGTCTTTGACTCTCTGATCGCTCTTGTTGTCCATCAGGTCGTGGTAGCCCTCGATCACCCTACTTAGCGCCTCCATTATCACTGAAGCAAACAAAACTATAAATTAAAACAAAATAATCACACCAATATGAAAGTATACTTGGATGTTTGGATATTTGGATGTTTGGTTGTTTGAATGTTTGTTCCGCTTTCACGCCTGAACTTCTGAACGAATTTTGATGAAAATTGGAATGGAGAGACCCTAGACTGTATTTACCCTAAATTAACACATAGAATACTTTTACGAAAAAGAATCTTATTCCCACGGGAAAATCTTACAATACGCGAGCGTAGCCGCGGGCGGACTGCTAGTACTAAATAAAATGTTTTACTTTGAACTAAACATATGTACATAAATAAATATACCTATATATGTAATATCATAATAAAGGCATACCTATTTAATATTCCATTACATTAGGAAACGATTAAAAGTATGACATAAGTAACATTACGAAAAAAGGTAGTTTTTATAAATAGAACGAATATTATCTCAAAGACGATATTAGACGATAAACTTATAATAATTATTGAATATAACTTTATTATACAACACAGACTAAAACACACCTGTACGAATGGAAATTTTTAAAAGTATTCATGTTGATAATATAAAGGCCAACGCTCTATGAACTCTACATCGCTTCAAAACCTTAAGAAAAAAAATCTATATTATGTCCGTCCACGTATATTTTAACAAGTGCGTAGCCGCTTTGAAGATTTAATGTCGAAAACCAAGTTTACGAATGTCAGGGTGGACGGGTTACCATTCATTCCACAGTCGCATGCGCACCTCGGCACAACGCGTGTCAAAACGTTATGCCATTGATCAGAAATGTTAACGATCGAAAATTTTATTATAATAGCACAAACTCAACATCCAACAAAGTATTATAATGTTCATTTAGGCACACATAATGAGCTGCATCGCGTACGTAACTAAATAAATAAAATACATTATAGAGATTTAAAGCTTGCTTTAGTTTCGAAACATTCGTATTTGAATGCCATGTTACATTTAATTAAAACAACTTTACTTGTTACATTCAATTTATACTCCAAGTTTTAAACAGTCAGCGCTAACTACCATTTACCAATTTGCGATTAGTTTCTTCGAGCCCTCACTACATGGCCATCAAGATTTATAACAAACGACATTAAAAATATAGAAAAATTTACAAAATTTAATAATTGATTTATCTTATTCAAAATTGTTCTTAAAATTTAAAGGAATTCTTCGGACATACTAAATAATGAACTAAACTAGTAATAATATAATAAATAAATTTATATATTTTTTAATGACTCCCGTACTTCCTGACAGTTTGCGTTTATTTATTTTATTTTTTTCGATGTAATTTTTAATTTCGTAATTGTAGACTGGTTTTTGTTATGCGTGTTTATTTTAAATTAATCTATATTTTAGAATGTGTCTGTTTTTAGTTTTAATTTAAGTACTATACATATGTTTTTTTAAGTAGCCCTCTCATAAACTTTGCTATGCCCTAGCAGAGCGTCAAATGTTTCATCAGCAGCCCGTCACATGTTAACTTTTTATAAACTTTGTACCTATACCATCTCGAAATATTGTACTATTGTATTTGTTTACTTGCAAATAAATAAATTATTATTATTATACTAACAATGTTCATGCGCCAGCTAAGTATTTTTTTTTAATCTAAATAAGTAAAAATATAAGCTTTTATAAAAATAGCTTTTTATCTAGTGTGTTTGTTTTTGGTATCTTATCGATCTACAGAGAAGCTAAAGCCACACAAAAACTCTTTACATATTATGGTTAGCATTAATAACTAAATAGATTGATTTATACCACAAATCTCAGCTAAAATTACGATAACACGGCGGTAAGTCACGGATAATTGAGGATGCGTGAGTGTACTCCTAAAGACCGTTATTATTATTAACCATTCTTTGCTGGTTTTAATAATAGCACCGGACACAATGCAGAAGTACTATGACGTCATAAAAAACAAATCAATTCATAGTTTTTCCTACGTGATCTTATTATACTGAATTAATTATTTTTTTTCACTTCCTAAGAGAAAATACACTAGGTACTGCTGCCTGCGGTAAACAATTGTGTTTATTGTAACTCACTATATTCCGATGTAACAAAAAGCAAAAACTTAAAAATGTTCAAATTCGTAAGACTTAGTTTTTATCGGTCCGTCATTTCTATCAGACGTAAATAATAATTAATAAGGCTTTGGTAAACTTTGGTAAACTTTATATCCTGTTCTAGCAGTTATTATTAGGTAGGTTTATTTTTAGATAGGACCTAAACGAGTCAAGTGAGCTTTTTTTGTCTAGATGATCTCAGCTATTACTCGTATATCAAAGACTCGCCTATGGGCTAAGATTTGGAGGGTATGGGTTATACCCACAAATAAACGTGGAAAATCCTAAAGCGGTCAACTGAGACCGCGGGCCCTTTGTAGCGTAGGCTGAGTCGGCTCCGCAGTTTTTTAGTGGATTCAGACGATATCCTCCATAGAAGTACTCTTATTCTGGACCAATAATACAATGTTTTTTTCCACATGAGGTGGGAATCCAGTGATTGGTCATAATGAACACAAATAGCAAAGAAGGGCATGACCAGTTAAAGATATTTAATTCTAATTAGTAATTTGACATTGAGGCTCCTAAGGTATACCAAGTTGAAGTACAGCTACTGACAACTCTTGCGCATACATCAGACACGGAAGTCCGGTAAACACTCTAATTGTAAATGAATTTCATGACTACGTAATAAATTAAATTTCTTAAATACTGCAGTCGTTTATAATTATTATCTAAAAGTAAAATGGTGACTATATTGGTACAGAGTGCTTGCTTTGTAAGAAGATTGTAGAACTTGTGCTCAGAGTTAGTAACGAATGTTCCAAAGCACACGAGTTAAAGTTTTGAAAGCAAGTTTAAAGAAACTGACACTGGCTTTACGTTTACATTCTCGAAAAATTGCCGTCCGTCGCACTTTCCGATTAAAAGTTTGATTATTTTCATGATTTTAATGGCTTATCTATCAGTTATTATCAGACAATTGAGAGGCAAGTAAAAAAAAGAAGACACCAACAAAACGACCTCTTATATATAATTATGTCTGCTACAAGATATGAAAAGCTAAGTCAATGTCACAAAGTTATCGTTTCGCTAAATTAAACGAACGGATGACCAATTTTGATATTTAAATTAAAAGCGGAGCCTTAACAAGGCCATGTTGCTAAAAATACGATAACTCGTCAATGAAGATCAATGAATAGTTTTACGCCCACAATAAGTAGAAACTTTGTTCTTATAACTTATTATTATATAGATAAGATTGATTTTAAAACGAGATTCCATTCATTTGTTTTTTGTTTTGTTTTCCCGAGTAGAACAGATAGTTACAAAAAGTTGTTTTGAAAAACTATAATTTAATTTAAAAAACATGAGCATACACTGGTTTGTGATTGTAATATATACTCGTATTAGATCATAATATATTATTATGTAGTATGGAATGTTATCTGGGTGTAGGAAAAATACTAGAATTTGATTTTGTTTGTGAATTCTACACTAATAACTGCTAACTTATTCGTATGTTTAATTATAATGCTTTGAGTTTTTATGAAGCATTTTTATAGACATTTATTTTATCAGAATATTTGTAAATAAAAAGGAATATGTTGTAAAAGACATAACCATAACAACGCTTAACAGTTAACAGTGCCTCTGTTTGTCATATAAATTACCGTGTATAATACTTCCATTGTGTATTTATTCGGTACTTACCTACATTAACATACGTTATCAAAGAACATTTTACTAGATATGAATAGGTTTAAGACGAAGAATGAAATATACCTAGAGATACAATGTCTACTGAGGAAAAAATACCTAGATACCATCTATGACGCTCATAAACCTGTATGTAAGGATAACAGCTACAAGATAATGATGTTATGCATAAAAGTGCAAGCAGACTCGTGGCACTGCCTAAGTGAAATTTATTTTGAAATGCCTCATTTCAATTAAAAAGTAATGACTATTTTCAGATACCTACTACTTCAGAAGTTAAAAAAATATTCTTAAGGATTGTATGTTCCGCTTTGCCGACGACATAGTCATAGTGGCTGAATCGTTGCAGGATCTACAAAAAATGCTGCACAGTCTCAACGCTGCCTCACTGTCAGTCGGTCTCCGGATGAACTTGGACAAGACTAAGGTCATGTTCAACGAACTAATCACTCTGGAACCGATCTCGATCAACGGCGAAGTGCTCGAAGTTGTCCAAGAATATGTCTACCTCGGGCAGACATTGCAGTTAGGTAGAGACAACTTAGAGCGGGAAATCGCAAGAAGAGTACAGTTGGGCTGTGCAGCATTCGGAAAACTGCATCATATCTTCTCGTCGCCGCTACCGCAATGCCTGACGTGGAACATGACAGTGAAGCTGGCCCACCGGCTACATGTTACTCTTGTAGTTAGTTGCTACGACGCACACTATAGACACATTACTACGAGAAGAGCCTTCCGTAGCAAGTGGACAGATTCGCAACTGGACAGATTCTCAGGTGGACGGATTAACAACTGGACAGTCGTGAACTATAAAAATATAGGTAATAAATTGAAAGTCTGAAGGAGAAAAACTAAACGAATTTAATAATAAAAACATAACTTCTGAATATAGAGAAAAAAATTGTATCCAAGTGTACGTGTTATTTTGAGTATGAGCCACATAAACGTGTTGAATAACGAATTCCTCGAATTTGTTGTCGGAAATCACGATTATATGATACAAATTACTATTCAAAAGCAATTTGGTTACAAATAGCAAAGGATTTGATTTTGATTTGAGTGAAGTTCTCATAAGGATAGTAAGGTTATTGTTATTTAAGTTCAAATAAGACAAAGATACAAAAAATCGCACAGAGCTTTCACAGATAATCTGTGATCAGATTCTCGCACTTTTCAGAAAAATGCAGTTGCCAACTTAAACATCATGAAATATAGTTTTGTTTTGATACCGGCTGTCCGCCCGCGGCTACGCTCGCGCTATGAAAGATTTTCCCGTGGGAATTAGACTTTTCCTGTAAAATGTATTCTATGTATTCCATGTTATATCTTCATTCCAAATTTCATCCAAATCCGTAGAGTACTTTAATTAGTGTGATTTATGTTATTTATATGAATTAAATTGCTGTTGTACTAGTATATTGCCTATTAGACTCATACGTTTCTGTAAAATTTTCAAGTATGACACTGTGTTACTGAAATAATTACCGGTTTGAATTTATAGTTCTAATTAGTAGGGGACGGTCAGCTGATCAGTGTATAATGGTACTCTTCAAAATCTCTATTTACCGCTAAATACAGCTAGTATTTAGCGGTAAATAGCTCAGTGCAACGTGTGACAGACTGCGTGTGCGTCGTTTATCGCTCATTGACAAGAACGCGCGCGGGCGCAGCATACACACGACGTCGTTTTCGCGCTTGCGCACTGGCCCTGGGCTAGACTGACCCTCCGTTTGCGAATGACTCCTTAAACCCCTTCTTGTTGGGTCCCGGTTACTATCAATAATTTTATCAACGTCATATTAGCTCACAAAAACAGATAATTATATATCTTGTTTGATAAAATAACTACATCTACACTATATAGGTATTAGACATATTATTATCTCTTATTTTTCTCTCTCATTATTATCTGCTCAGGGATTTGTATTTTTTATTTTTCCGCTTTAATTTTCCCTTTCTTTTTCCTGTTTAATTCCTTTTTACAACATTTGCTAATAATTAGAAACTTTTTATATCGCCAACGCTCAGACAACATCTTAGGACTTCCCCGTGGCCGTTATCCAGGTAAACGTTGAATATAAAATTAAATACAGATGTTACAAAACCAGTTCCCGAGCAGCTAGGTGGATTTTGATGACATTTGTGTATTCGTTTTTTTTTTTGCAAAATTTTACGTGTTTTATGTAATGTACAGTCACCTAAACTTTAAGCTCTAAGTTAAAAAAGTTCTAGAGTGCTTTTATTCTTTAGCAAAAGGCTTAATAAATTGCGTTTCAGACTAGTTACTACATGCATTTTAGACCAGTTAAAAACTTAAGTATATGATTGTCAGTAAAGATATTACATATTCCTACAGTCATGTATATCTTTATACCCAAAACCATATTAATTTTATATCTATTATATTATAACACCCCACCTATCTCGTCCACTTCTGAATGTAGTGTACTGTCAAATAGTTTCCCTTTAAGCAGCTGTGAGGTTACCGAAGCTGAAGTATTGCAATATTTAAGATCCTTGGATTGTAATAAGGGAGCAGGACCAGATACGGTCTCTCCATATTTCTTGAAAAACTGCGCAGAAGTCCTGTATAAACCTCTTTGTTTAATCTACAACGCTTCATTGAGACTCGGCGGTATCCCAACCAGATGGAAAAATGCGCACATTACTCCCATCCACAAAACAGGTTGCCTAAATGACATTGCAAATTATAGACCAATTTCTATTCTTTCAACGGCTGGCAAAATATTAGAGTTAATATTTAATAAAAAAATCTATGCGCACGTCAAACACTTGCAAATCAACATGGCTTCTTGCCAGGTAAATCGACGAGTAGCAATCTGGTTGGGTACCTGTCGGATTTATTAGATATTATGGACAAAGGTGGCGAGGTTCATGCAATATAAACGGATTTTAAGAAAACCTTTGACCTAGTACAACATGATATTCTCTTGCGCAAGATAGAGCAGATGGGCGTACATGGTTCACTGTTAAGATGGTGCGAGTCCTACCTGCGCAATCGCTTGCAACTTGTTGCTATACATGGATTTAAGTCAGAGACGATAGAGGTACCATCCGGAGTTCCACAGGGCTCCCATCTTGGGCCTCTGTTTTTTATAATGTTCATCAACGACATCTCTCTTAAAATTAAATCTAGCTTTAAGCTGTACGCTGACGATCTTAAGCTTTATAGGGCTGTTGGTACCCTTGATGACACCAGGTTATTGCAGGATGACCTTGATGGAATACACCAGTGGAGTCTTGACAATGGTATGGTCCTAAATATAAGTAAATGCTATGACATCAAGTTCACCAAGCGCCAAATGCCCCTTCCCGGGAACTATACTATCAACCGTCTCCCTTTAACAGAAGTTAGTAGTATTCGTGACCTGGGTGTCATCATCGATGCTTAATTGAGTTTTCGTGATCATTTCGATTCTATCATAAATAAAGCTTCGCGCTTGGCGGGTTTTGTGTCTAGGCAAATGAAAATTTTTAGAGAACCTTCAATTTCAATCTTAATTTATAATTGCATTGTCCGTAGCGTTCTGGAATACTGCTCGATTGTCTGGAATCCCTGTTACAAGGTTCACTCAGACAGGATAGAGCGTATCCAGAAGCGCTTTCTTGTACTGTGTAACGTACAGTGATCTGAAATGTAAACATCTAACTTCATATGCGTTGCGCCTCTCTCATTATAAGATGAAAACTTTAAGTGCGTGTAGGAAAATCCTAGACATTATGTTTCTTTTTAAGTTAATCAACGGTTTTATTGATTCACCAGATATCTTAGAACGCCTACATTTATCTGTCCCTTGATCCGGTAGCCGCTTACAAAATCGAAAGACGTTTGCTCTCCCATTCTTCAGGACTGTTTTCGGTCAGCACGGAGCGGTTTACCGTATGTGCTCGACATATAACGCTATTAGATCTAATTTAGATATATTTACTAGTTCGCTAGTCTCCACTAAGAATGCTATTTCAATTATTTTTAATGTTTAATCTTAATTAACTACAAGGGTTTGTGAGGTCAGTGTCGACTTTGCAACCCATACAATGATCATTATTAACTACTACGTTTAATTGTCACACTTTAACGATAGGTAGATAGTATTATCCATTTTATTATAGATATACTCACTAAGTTAATCTATAATTTAATGAGCCAAACCCAACTAAAGTTGTTCGTGCAAAAAGCACTTTGAAGCAAATGGTTGCCTGCTTTTTTGGTATTAGTGGACATGTGGCTACAGTACCACTAGAGAATCGTAAAACGGTTAATTCTGAATGGTACACCACCATTTGCTTGCCAGAAGTCTTTGGGGAAATACGCAAGAACAATCGACAACGAAGAATAATCCTTCACCACGATAACGCCAGCTGTCACACCTCGGCCGCAACAACGGAGTATTTAAATAGTCAAATGATCGAATTGACCGGTCATCCGCCGTACAGTCCCGACTTGTCAACGACTTTTATTTATTCCCAAAGAAAGAACAAATTACGTGGACACCGATTTTCAACCCGGGAAGAAGCCGTTGATGCTTTCAAAATGCACGTTTTGGAGATACCCGATACAGAATGGAAAAAATGCTACGAAAGTTGGTTTCAACGTATGAAAAAATGCATCGATCATCACGGGGAATATTTTGAAAAGCAATAAAAGTATATTTGGTTATAGATATTTGTTATTTTTTGTTATTCCGGATACATAAATAGCAGCTCGTATTTGTAAGTCTTGAGAAATATTATATTATACAATTTTAAGGTCAAAGTGAAGAAGCTTAAATATTTTTTTTTAATGCTTCCGCTGAGTAAATAACCAAAGAGTTTTTTAAATTACTCTCCACAATAAAACATTACTAAAGTGCAGAATTTTATCGTCTTTATTACTCTGGCAACTACTGGCAAGGCCATATTCTAGAAATTAGTAACTTCTGCGCAGTAAATATCTTAGCACAAAAACTGGTAAGTAAGCAAGTATGTGATCGATCAATATAGGACAGCAGTTGTATCGTGACGATAATTGGCCTAATATTAGCGGACAAATTACAGCTGGTAAGTAACTATTATTGTAAAGATAATAATGCCCTTACACCATGTTGCAAGACGTATTTTATTACAACAAGATTCATTTACGTTGATCTACTTCACGTTGATATTCAAGAAAAGCCAGTTTAATTATGTATTGTTCATGCTAATTAAAAAAAAAACGTTTTTTGTTTTCACAGCAAACAGATTGTTCGAATTAGACGGGTTGTAGAGTGTGTGTACAAATAAATAATAAATAAATAGTACATGGGTACATATCTCTCATACACGTCCATCTGGCATTGGCCACCCCGTTGGCAAGCTAGGGGGTGGCATACAGGAATAAAGGCAAGATATGCTATGGATATCAGACAGCTGATGTACAATGTACATGCATGATGAATAGATAAATAGATACCTGTAAAAGTTATACACGATAAACAACATCCAGCCAGTGCTCATCAGACAAATATTTGCCCTGGGCGGGATGGGACCCTGTGCTTCGTAGTCAGGCTAAGGCAGACGTACCGAAATAAAACACGCACATGAAGTATTTTAACATTAAAGTGTGCAGAATAAAGGCGGTCAAGTGTATCGGCGTCATACAAACACGCAGGCCAGTTTTACACAACACAACATCCTTATGTCATTTTATAAACAAGATTTAAATAATATCTCTGGTAGGTGCAGGACCTTGCGCGCGATTGTACCAAACACTAACCGGCTTTACGTGATCACAATACTGATTTCATAAAATTTTGATTTTGTTTGAAATAACAACATAATATCTATTCATCAGGCGTTTTTCTTCTTATCGTGCGGTTGGTCGTTGACTCAAGTGGAACTCTGGTAGAACTGCCTACGCCCCCCCTGCCCCTGGCGTACATCATGTAACGACTATCTTCAAAAATATCTGGGGCCAACGACTTAACATGTCATCCAAAGCAAAATCATCTCTTTTCAGACATTTGCAATGTTCTAACCAAAGTAGGGAATGTTTTATAAGTGATTTTTTTACCATAATCTCTCCAACGTGATTTGAACCGAGAACCTCTGGACCGGCCGAACGTTCTACGAAGGCAGTCTAGGTTAGATATCATTGTGCTCTATGTGCGCGTTTTTATTTTATTTTATAGGCGTATCGGGCATGTTTATGGCTAACACAAAATAACCTCTTTCTCAGATATGAGTATTTTAAATCGCCAAATGACTTAGCCTTGATCTATTATTGATGCTTTACAATATACCTACGTAATATAGTGTTGTTACGGTTGTTAGTATAAATCATTGAATAAAATGGTCACGCGTCATACCACGCTCGATTTATTATTGATCAAAGCAAAGACGTGCTTATGTATTGCATTATAAAAATAATTGTGGGTTTGGTGTGATAGACATTAAAGATTGTATAGGTAGTTTTGAATTATTCAACCAAAAAATATCATATGAAAATACTTCTTCATCTTTAAAAAACATACGTACATGGTCTGGAAAAATCGCAATGGATTTCTATTTATTTAATCGTATCACATGTACTACGCGCAGTACAAAATAAACTAATTAGAAACAAATGTATTTGACCACCTAGTAGTTATTTCACGTACAAATATAATTGTCCTCGTACCGCCTAAACATGACCAAACATTTGTTTTCTGTGAAACTGTAAATATGTATATTTTAAGCAGTTTGAAACACTTCTGAAGACAAAACTAGAATACAAATCTTATAATTTATGTCGTTGAAGGTTCAGTATTGTTTTATTATTATTATTAAAATGAGACATCGTGACATGTGAGGGTGCGTTTGTATTTATTTATCAGTGTTGTTAGTTATTTCTTACAATTTGTAATCAAAATATTTGACTTGACTTTATGTACACGTTTGATTGTATCAATAAAATATACTGGTCGCAAGCTGCACAATAATGTCAAGTAAACTTTAAATAAATATACAACCATATTTCAATGTTTACATTACAGTCGTTATCTCGACATATCCCATTTACTTGGTACAAGTACGAACGAAGATCATATCATTTAGATCCTTAAATATGACAAGTAGAAACCATCTATTTTCAAACAGCTTCGTGATGTGAAACTACCACTACATTATGGTGAATTACAAGATACTCATAAAAATAAAAGGAATATTTTGAAATAAATAACTTGATGAACACTTGACCAAGAATTTATGAAAACTTTTAACAAACAAATTGATTAACGTTACCTACAATAATATTACCTTCATCTTTCATTTGTTGTTGTCTTCACAATTATTTTTACTAAATCTTAAAAACTTAGGAACTATAGTTCACTATAGTGGATCCTAAATAAAATTCGAATTGAAAATCCTTATCCCTAAAGTTTCACAAAAGCTCTGAAACAGAGCTCAAATATAAACTGCGACTCTGACGTCCGCGCGCTCAGCGCACCCTCCCCGCAAACGTCCCGCTTGCTACTTTTCTTCAAAAAGCATTTTAACCACGAAAATATTGTAGCTACACAAAAAAAAATACGTAGGGTTAGCCTATAATATGTGGCATCTGTTTATATAAATAATTTCGTAGAATTGCCTTTTCAAGGTTTCAAAAAAATATATAGAACTTGGCAGTATGGGTCAAATTTAGATTTTCCTAACCTTAAAGTTTTGAACAGTATATTGCAAATAATTGCAATTTATGTGAATTTTACTTACATTAAGTTTAAACTACATTAAATTTGCTTTTTTTATACCAATATCTTTTTATTTCTAAATCCAAGTGCAGAGCATTACACCAAAACAAATCAACCTATCTCGGATTTTGGCGTTGAGATCAGCCGGCTCTGGCAGGGAAATTCCGGAAAGATGGCCGCCCAGTATAAAATTCCGTTCTAACGAATGATTCTCGAATAAAAAATATTTTGATTGATTCTATGAATGGAAAATAGACTGATGAGCGTGACTCATATCACTTACGGGGTGAGCAGAGTTTGTGCAATAGTTATTGACATTCAGCATTACATATAATCATGCCTATATCCTTTACGGGGTGGGCAGCTCAAGCATTAGGTATTGATAATATACGTGGTGCTCTGCAGCAGAGCCACCATTATCGAATGTAAACAATGTGTAACTTATAAAATTTTGTATAATTCATTTGTCCGAAGCCATCTTGAATTTGCAAGTGTAGTCTGCAAGCGGTGCATATTAATCGCATTGAAAAAAATCAACATAAATTCATTAAATCACTAGATTTTCGCACTGGTAATTATTTTCAAAATTATTTAGAGTCTGCGCAACGACATCGAATGGCCTCCCTGGAAGAGCGTCGGAGTTATTTAGATTTATTATTCTTGTACAAATGAATCAATAATAACATAGATTCTCCATCACTCTTAGCTAAAATTAATTTCAAACTTAACCGTATCTCATCATGTTCAAAACCGACTTTTTATGCCAACCCTTGTCGCACAAATTATGCAAAAAAAATCATATTTCAGACGTGCAAAGCATAACCACAACACATTGATCAACGATGTAGATATCTTTGCCTCAACTTTACCATATTATAAGAAACAGGTAGCTGACAACTTATTTGAATGTTTAAAGAACACTGATCAGAAACAACACTAAATACCCTGCGTGTACTGATTTAACGTAAGCTCAATATGTTACAATATTATTTGATACTAATTTTAAGGAACTATAGGTTTTTAAGTACATATGTACATGTTTATAAATTGAGATATAACTGTATGTTTCCTGAATAAAAGAATAAAAAAATTATATATTAAAATGATGTACGTCACACACGTGAACATATTATAGCTGTACATATTATAGCTGTACGTGCTAAAGGTAATGATTAAATAGACATTGATTGTGACTCTGCTGCAGAGCATACTCTCTAACAACTCCTGGCAAAAAATGGTCATAGAAAGTGCCTGGTAATTTTGAGACAGCAAAATGCTTTCTTCTATTTTTTTTATAGGCACACAACTGTAATTACTCGTATTATAATAGGAAAATTCAGTATATTAATACACAATTCAGGCGACGACTAAAAAAGTTTTTGTGTTTGTTAATAAATTATATTCAACAAATTTTCGTTAGTTTTGGCAGAATATTTAATTTCAATAAGAAAGAGAAGATTATGAGGAGTTTTTCGATCCGTACCATTTCAATACTGGCCGTTTTCACACTTGCACGACATTATCGTGTGTCCTGCGATGTGGATGACTACGGTTCCCAAAAGAGCTCTATAGTGTAAGACATTAGTACGCAAAAGGAAAAGATGAGTACCATGTCATTAACCCCAACTGTACAAACCATTATTTTAACCCAAATCGAAAACGTTTGGTTGCCAATACAAAATAGCTGCGGAATGCAAGAGTAAATCGTGAAATACTCACTAAATACTACCAATCCGATTGGTGTTTGGTTATTTTATTGCAATTAATGACCTATTCTCCATATGGAAACGTATATATTTTTATTGGAAATCAAATTGGAACACAATAAACAAGTCGGAAAATGGCTGCTTCACGAACATTACTTTTTCATATCGATTTGTCGTCGAAACTTTTATTAGAACAAAGATATTATTCTATAATCTAAGGTTAATGATTTTAAGAATTAAAATGATATACGACAAGCTATATTTTACTTCAAGACAGATTTTGTGCAGGCAATAGTAGGAAACATACAACCACATACAAGAAAATATAACTTTAAAATTTAAAATAATCAACCTTTTAGAGAGGACGTTTAGAAAGGACGTTTGACTGGTTACAAGGTTTTTATTGAAACCGCCACAGATTTACACCTCCTGCTCTGCAACAAGGAGCTTTTTTATCTGAGGAATCCGCGGAGGTTCTTTTTTTTTTACTTTTTTTTTTACTTGCACCAAACTTAAATTTGTTTAAGCTTTATAAAAAATAATATACTACAAATAAGTGTTTACATCTCACCTATTTCAAAAAATGAAATACATACCTATTATTTTGCCATCACAGAACACAAAACTGCACAATATTTTCACACAGCAAATATATTATCAGTAATTGTTTTGACAAAAAACATCAAACAACCACAGATAATATAATTTCTATTCTTTTTTGCTAGAATAAGGTTTTATAATAAGATTTCTGACGCGCGTCACCTCGCGCTAGCAATCGTCTTTTGTTCCTCTGAGATTTTCTGCTTTCAAATGAAAAGAGAGAAATAAGGAATTTTTCATCTGAAACACGTACACCAGCAACGGTTACGAGCGCGCCACATTGCGCCTAATAATCCGTCCGCAGTAAGCTGGTACGGGAACTACGCGAGCAAGCCTAACAATTCACGGGAGTTCCCACGATTACCTCTAGACCCTGAATAATGTATTATATAGATGATAAACGACACATATGGAGATTCCCATGCCTTTAAAAGGTTTGCTCTTGAAGTGAATTAAACTTGATGCATAGTTGTACAAACTACAAACTACTTATATACGTGGTAAGTATAATTAATTTTCTTTAGTTGGCCAAGATTCTCCATGCTGCGATATTTGACAAATCGTTGCTCCACCCGCTAACGTATCCTATGTCTGATTTTTAAATAAAAAAACTCCTTCCTTCCTGCACATAACAATTTACTTTAAAGTAATTTGAGAGTGAGTCATGAATTTACCCTAAATCTAAATTGAATTATTAATTTACGCCAAATTAACAGTGTAAAATTTCTAAAACTGATTAAGTCTCGAATATTTCATTTATTTTGTTTATCATCAAAAACACCTTAATCTTTTTCGTCATAGACTTACACAAATACGTATAAACAGCTTTTCGTTATTATTACCTTTTCACAGTAATGGTTTAATCAATCAAAATTGTTGAGATAATCTAGCTTTTATAACTTCCTACATTAGAAATTAAGTTGATACCGGACGATTTATTCATTAAAAACGGAACTATAGCAGATAAAATATTTACATATCCTAAAGTTTTGTAAAAGCTGCAGAGCTTGGGGGTTTAGGGTGCATCACAGATAAAATATAACTGTACTTACCTACTTCTTTTTATTTATTTTAACTAGCTTTACCATGCAAGGAAATTACAGCATGCACAATATTGTTCTAATTTGATAACTACTATTTTAACATCACACGTTTCCTGTATTTATATATTTATTATACTTACAAATATATGAACTTAAGCAAATGTAAATAAATAATGCAAATAATATTAATGATTTCCTTACATACAAACTGCATTTAAACATTTAATATTATTTATTTAATAAATATTGTCTCGAATATTGTTTTTGGTCGAAGTTATAGAAAATAATTACGTAGTATTTAAAAAAGCTTATATAGCCTCAACCAAAACTCAGAATCAAATGTTGATGTATTTCTAAATAATTACTTGATTCGCTTGTTATAAGATACATAAGTAATGTTCCAAGATGGGTGAAATTGGTTACTTCTTTTGGTCTTTTCGTACTTACGTGGAAATTTTCGCAGAACAAGATCAAGCACGATTACGAGTATAAAGAAAAGAAAAACGTGATTAAAACTGGGCAAAAACTAAACTTAGGACCACTCAGTACAAACTACTGGTAAGTACTATTTCCTATTTAACAGGAAAGTAAGTGGAGTGTTGTGACGAACTCGAGCGGTTTTCAGTTGCGACACGCGCGGGGGGCGCAGGCGGCGCAGGCGGCTGCGCTGTGGTTGCGCGACGCCCCGCCGGAACGTGGTTGCGCCACGAACGGTCTCTGCGCGCGCGCATTCCATATCCTGACAGCCTTCGCAAGTTCAATGTCAACGCACTTGTTACACCCCACTGTTACGTCACTAGTCAAACTAATAACGTAAATAATAACGTAAACGTTCTTCTCCACAGAGGGCGTACACTGGTAGTGAACGTGCCATCCATGATAGCTTTGACGTCGAAAAATGATTTGTAAAAATCTTAATTCGAATAAAAAAAATTGACTTTGACTTTGAATAAACGAGTTTAGCTTAATATAAATTGCTGACACTGTTCAGTTTATTGTTATTATGAATGCCAACGTGAAAGAAATTTTTGATTATTCTCTATTGTAATTGAAAGTTTTTTTTTTTCAAACAGTAATGATGATGAGCTCCATATTGTAATCCAGTTAGGATGATCGCAACCCATTGGTGCAGCATTTGTGTCACTATTGATTCGTTTGTTTGCTTATTTATTATATATTTTGGTACTGGTATTTATAAGAAATGCACGTAATTTGCCATAATGTGCGAGATTATTTACATCTCCGTTTACGAACTAACAGTACGTTTCCGTCAACAGTTCCACAAACAGAGTCAAATCAAAGAGAGAGGCTACTACCTATAGATCGAACCAAAAACAACTTTTTAACAGGAAGAATAAATCGATTTAACAATCACAAATTCCATATCCATAAAAGCAAAACTTGTTTTTCAGGAATAAACATGAATTCATCAAAACTTGTTTTTTTTATTAAGTATTTATAACGAGTTTGGTAACAATCTCATATTTATCTAAACCTAAAAGGGCAAGGTAATGAAACTTATTCAGGGTAATACATTGACTTATATTAGGTACATATATTATACTAGCGGCCCGCCCCGGCTTCGCACGGGTAGAATAATTCATACACATTTCCAACCAACTTCAAATAGGAGGAGGTTCTCAGTTTGCATTTCAACAATACGCCCGCGACTGCGTTCTAGCGGCCCGTCCGCGGCTACGCTCGCGTTGTTTAAGATTTTCCGGTGGGAATAAAACTTTTTCCCGTACAAATTATCCTTTGTGTTATTCCAGAGTACAAACTATCTCTATTCCAAATTTCATCCCAATCTTAGTACCCGCCTCGCACTTCGTGCCTACGCTACGGCTGCTTTGCGTGAGACCACACTACTGGTCATTGCGTGGCGGCGGCGGTGTTTATTTTCCTAAATTCGTAATATCTTCTGAATGGAATGTCCGATTTGAGTAATTCAAAAAGTTATCTATAGGTATTGAAACTTTTTGAAAATGAAAAGATTTATTTGGATAAGGATTAATACGAAGGTATGGTTATCATGGTCTGGTTTTGGTCAGCTTTTTTATTAACTTTTTTTTAAGTGGTAATAGTGACATAACTACAATAGTCGGACATATACTCGTAGTATCGCGAAGTTTTTTTGTAGATATTGATATGTCCTCTAATATTGTAGAACATTTTTTGTTCTATCATCAATAGTTTCCGCAGCGTATGCGATGAAAGAAATTTTTAAGCAAATTTTTTTACACCTTGGTTTACGCTACTGAAGTTTTAGCAAGGATCCTTTATTTTTTCTAGTAATAAATATAACCTATGTTACTCAGGGATAATGTAGCACTCCAACGATGAAAGAATTTTTAAAATCGGTTCAGTGGTTTTTGAGTTTATTCGTTACAAACATGCAAAAATACAAATATACAAAGGTTTCCTCTTTATAATATTAGTATAGATAAGAAGTAAAAAGTCTCGGTAGGGATGTACAAGAACTGTCGATAATAATGATGATGATTTTATAGTATCACTAGACTTGCAACTCCTTAAACTATCTTACTTAACAAAGTCGGATTTCGTAAAATCATACAAGGAAATTGTTATTATCAAAATTAATTAAATAATTAATTACAATCGTATTTTACATTCAGTTGATTTTTTATGAACAAGGTTTACACTTTGCGCTTGCTAACTTACAAATGGAACGCACCATTGATCGTCTAAGAACACGTAGAGTTTCGAACTTGGGTTTCTTACACAAGCATCGATCAATAACCTATAGAGTTATTCAAAAGACGCATTTAACTACCTTTTATTACATTACTATTATATTCTAGTTCATAATGGGACTAATTATGTGGTTGTGGTTCGATTAATCAACATGCTCGGATATCCGGTTTTGCAAGAACACTCAACATTTCTAGTATATAGGTATAATGGTCTAAAGATGAATCTACACGGTGAGTCTTTGTCTAATCTAGTCTAGTCTAATCCAAGATTTTTAAAAATATAGGTAGATAAAAATAGTAGATTGTTATGTTAACCAAGGGGTGAAAGCGATTAATTACGTTCTAATTATTTTGGCGCAAGAGCGTAGCGAAGGCGCTTATAGTGTGAGTGTGGAATTGATCTTTCCCACGTGGTGAACACTCTGCTTTTCATTTAGATTGCGAGGAAAGTAAACAAAAAAGTATGTAAAAAATATGTATGGGCTACATACCATTACGCGCCATACTAGTGCGCCGCACGCTATTTGACACACAAACTGGTTTTTCAGTTGGTTTTTATTGAAATCATTGCGTATTGATTTTAGAAATTCCCGCACAAGTTAAATCAAGTTATTTTTACTATTTCAAGGTTAAAATAACCATAAATTACAAAATAATTTATCAATACATATTGGTTACAAATCACAGATGACAATATTTTTTCCACCAACATCTTTTTCCCGCCATCATTTTTTAAAGGTTCGCGTTCGGGTCATTTTTGACAAAATTTTAAAGAAGAATAAGAATACATTTATTTACAAAGTTTTATTTATTTACAAGAATAATTGTTTGTTTTATAATTGTTAATCTTTTTACTGATATTTCTAAGTAAAACCGCGAATTTCGTGATCATCTTCCTTAATTAAAGTATATTCAAGCATTTTTTTTTTCTTTTTTATCGAAATAAAATTAATTGTAGAATTATCTAAGCTGCTTCTTTTGCCATCTACTGTGTACAATTTTCTATGCAAAGGTTCGTATTTCAAAGTGACTTACAACCCTTTGGGACTTACATCCTTTCTTTGGGGTCATTATTTCAGAGCATGAGAGATGAAAAATATTTTATTTTTGAATTATAAAGATTTAAGATAAACTAAAAAAATACTGTGTCAAAGCCCACGGTTACTTGGTAAAACATTTTAACCTAAAATGTTATTAGTTATTTTTTCTATCATGTTTTATATTTTGTCTGTCTCGTATTAGTTATTTATAAAGCGAATTCACTCCTTCTTCAAATCGGTAAAGTAGAGCACTATTATTAAATAGAAGAAATGTCAAATTCTTCTTATGTAGGTAGGTAGATCCTACTTGATAACTGTTACGATTTCTACTTAAAGACGACTACGGTGGAACATTGGATAATTCAGTGTATCGTCCTATAAGAAGGTATAAAATACTTGAAAGTACTACACATTATTTTAGGTGCAACATTTGAACTTTGTCACTCAAAAATCATCTACCTATAAGATGAAGGCTACTACCGCAAGGTCTGTGAAACTAAATATATTATAAACATATCATTAAAATGATTCTCAAGGAAGTATTATATAATAGAAAAAACTATAGAAAGACTCACTTGATAGATAAAATCACCACTATTCACTGGTGAAGTATATTGAACATTTATATACTTATAGGTATATTTTTTCTACAGCAAATAATACAGTAAGTAAATAATATTGTTAACACCGGAAAATAATAAAGATCTGAATTTTTCCTCAGAAGCAATTCTGTCCAAATGAATCATACTCGTGTCGGTCTCTGTGCCATTATTAATACGCATTTAATAATAATACGGTACCTTAACAATGAAGTTGTAAAACGAGTCCTATTATGGTCCTCTTTATGGTAAGATTTTACATCTAAATTAGATAACGTGTCTATTTATAACTAATAAGCGATTTATATTTCATTGGCCTTGAACTTTTTTGCCGTCGTCGTCCACATTAGAAGGCAACCGTAAATTACCTAATAAGAATTCTCGAACCATCAAAATCTGACGTAAGTTAGAAGTCATGTTTAATTTTCTTTTGTTTGGAGTAGGCACCTATCTCTATGTTTACTGTTTTTTAATTAGTAGTATATTACCCCCAAATACCTGGGCTCCGTTTCACGAAGCAACAATTTACAAGTAACAAGTTACAATTTGATATACATTGCGTAGCCATTTCGCTTAAACTGTAAACCCTTATAATTTTCTCTAATCTTCTACGCAATGTACGAATTGAATTGTACTTGTAATTTGTAACTTGTAGCTTCGTGAAACGGCCCCCTGATGTCATGGTCAGGTATGCATATTACATTAATGAGTCCACTTATTAAGAACATAGTTCAGATATTGTATTTGTATTGTTTTAAAACCCATAAACACTCATTGACAAAGGGAAACATGAAGATAAATGGCCTGGTCTCTAGTGAAATAGCCTTAGAAAATGTGCCACGGGAGTAATGTGGCCCATGACAATCTTGCTGCTATAAGAAAGAGGCTTTCACACTGAGACCTAGAGAGGGATTCGTCACGTTTTCATTGCCACAACAGCAACACAGAGCTCGTAATATACGTCCACATGTCATATGGTCCATAGCTTCAAATTTCACCAACAAATATTAAAAAAACTTCATCGGCTTGTACAGGACAAATAAGATTTTGTAGATTCATACAGTTCAGTAAACTGTTCAGTCATATGTAAGTATTGTAACTTATCCTGTAGGTTGCAAATACAAGTTATTCCTTTGTCTTAAAGAAAATCGTTTATTTAATGTGGTGGCTCATTTTACAACTAATACTGATATTAAGTGTTTCTATGGCTAAAAATATCAAGTGCCTTTCATCATCATAGAATTTGTATTAATATTTGTATCATGAGTGATGATGATATATCATATCAATTCACCATTCAGAAAACTTTAATTCAAGATAGCTTAAAATTAGAGCAAATAGCGACCCCGGAGCGAAATAATAATTAGAGTTTTTCATGCAAAGAATATCAACAAAAGATAACAATCGAACGTGCTATACTTTCGGTTTGAGTTTTATATGAACAGATCTACCCTATAGACAAAAAGTTAATTAATGTTGTTCAATATTCAATATTTTGCTTAAATATTATTTACTAAGTAACGAATATACAAATAGCCGATAGTTTCGAAGATATTAACATAAAAATCATTAGTTCTTCCATTTTCAAAATTGGGTTTTCAGTAGAACTCACCAATTCTAATCTCCTGCACAAGTATTCACTAAAGTCACTTGGAATGTTTACAAGGAGACCAATATCGTAGGAGCGCGATCTGCAAGGTGCGTAGCAGGGCAAGCGCAGACGCAGGTCACTCTACAACTCGCAATGTTCGCGCGGGCGCACTCCCGCCGTATATATCACCGCGCGCTCTGACGTCACCAGATGAGGACTCGACGCGATCAAATCAAATGCTTCTGTAAAAAATGCGTTCAATTATCACACCTTTGAATTCTCTAATAGTTTAAATTGTTAATTTGAGTATCTAGTTCTAGAAATTCACGTATTTATCATTATCAATTTGATGACGCTGATGACTTTGAAGTTTTAAATGAACAGTTTTTCTTGGAGTCATCATCTTAAATTTACAATTTAGTTAAATTTTAGTTATTATCAGAAAGTTCCAGAAGATTTTTCTATAATTATTTATTAGGTACATACAAGTGTAAAACTACAACTCGTATCTTCACCTGAAGATGAACAAGTCGTTTGACCCGAGAAACGAATTAACTCTACATTATTAATAATTAATTAACTATGAGCACTAACTCGCGCCACTTTACCTATTTTGTGCTATGTATGAGCTACCTTAAAATCTTGGACAAATTACTCAAAATCCTAGGTACTTTAAAATCTTTCAGACAAAAAACTTTTACGTCAAGTCAAATATACACACAAATTGGTTGGTTACAATAGCAAAGTCAATTTTGAATAAGTAAAAAGCTCTTATTATTAACACGATCTAGTCGATTTTTTTGTACTGTTAACAAAATTAAGTTACTATCTGGAATATGTATTTTGTACGTATTAAACAGGTATATAACTAAGTATTGTTTTTCTGAATATCCAACAAAAATACAGATTTTGTTTTTGATTTTTTAAAGTAAGTTTTTGTTTTTGTTTATGCAATTAATGTCCACCAACTGCAGACCGACAGAAGTGTCGTCGGTCGAGTTGGAAATGACCTCGGAAAGCTGTGCAGCTCAATTATAAGCCGAGTCGGCATATCGATTGTGTGACGTTAGGAAGTGATACACATGCATACATATCTATTATATCTTCTGGTATAGATAGCCACTGAACTGGTACTACCACCACCAAGTATCGATGACGTGTTTCGTTTAAAAAAAGTCTGTAAAACTTGAAATAAGCGTTTGAATAGTTAGTAGTTAGTAAGCTAAAATACTTATTTAAACGACCAGGGGGCCGTTTCACAAAGCAATAATTTACTAGTAACAAGTTACAATTTGATATCCATTGCGTAGCCAATTCGCCAAAACTGGAAGCCCTTATCGTTTTACCTCATTGTCTACGCAATGTACATAAAATTGTACTTGTAATTTGTAACTTGTAGCTTCGTGAAACGGCCCCCAGATAAGATAACGATAAATTTAACTATCACCAACATATCATATACATATAGGTGGGGGGTGTAGAGTTTCGAACCTACGCTGAAATACGGTGATCCGTAGTCAACCACGCTGACCCAGTGCGGATTGGTTTAATTCACACGCAACCTTTGATTTCTTTACATTAAATTCGGAAACACATTGATACGTGGTGGATATTGAACTCGGATCTCCTGAACGGGAGGCATCAGCCCTATCCACTACACCACAGACGGTTAGTTTAACAACAGATACCTTATTTTTTTAAAAACCTCTCTGTGCTCAAGCAGATTTACATATAATACGAGCTCATCTTTTTTATTTTAAAATGAAATTACTCGCCAAAATAATACAGAACTATATATAAAATAACTAAAGTCAAACCTGAACCAGGCAGAAACGTGTATACCTTATAATTATGTGCGATAAATTAAAGCGATTTACTTTAGTGTACCAGCTTAACAATAAAAACTGATATTTTGCCAAAGCAAAACAAACTTGTCCAGAGACCGTTAGGTGAATACTGAATATTAATACTACCAACAATAAAAAAATGAACAGGCCAAACAGTCGAGCTTTCGAGTTTTATTACGAAGGTTCCGGATTTGAATCCCGGTAGGTACTGTTTAGTAAAAATCTCTTTGTTAGAACTGGGGAGTTTACTTAGGATATTGCAGAGAATCACGATTATCCGAAAAGAAAGCTGATTCCCTGTTTTGGGAAAGAACGTTAAGTCTTGGGGCCTGGCTGCTATCTACGGAAGCAGTCGTTACACGAGCCATGCCATGCCTGTAAGACTGACAAGGTTTGTGAAGTCGGTTATCGACCCTAAAACATGATGTAGAAGAAAAAGAACAAAAGAACGCAAGTAAACTGCTATTGTAAATATCATAAACTTTTCTTACTATTTATGGCGCGTATAATAATATTTTCAATATACCTTGCTCGAAAATTTGACTTACGAAGGCAGTAAACTGTGTGGCAAATGTGTTTTTTTTTATTTCTTTTGTATCCATAATAAAATTATTATTCAGCCTGAATCATTCTAATAATTAAAAAAAATCGATTCCTACACAGAGAAAAGTATTTTTTTTTATTTCAACAAATTGTATTAAAAATATAAAATTATCTCGATTTTAACAAATCAATTCGTAGAGGCTGAGCGTTTGCAAGAGCCTTTTCTCCATAATTATGCTTATAAAAAAGAAACCTATTATTGTTTTGAGGTTGGCGGCGTTGGCGCCAATTTTATAAATTTTTCATTTAATTGTGTTACATATTGTTGTTTTAGAGTGATCAAGTATTTAATGATAAATGTGAATAGTACATACCGCCACTAAAACTGCGCGCGATAATAATAAAAGTTAGTTTTTACTACTTTTACATGAACAATTTTGCCTGTAGGATCGTTGATTTTGTACCACTTACCTATCCATTTCATTTTAATTATTTATTATCTGTTTTCTCACAAGTGTATTGAAAAACGTCGTACAACACACGGATCTTAGGTTTTCAAACTCGTGACATTATAAACCTAACAAAAGTCGGCTCGTTTGTAAACGATCCTCGTATCGTAATAATAATGTAATATTACATTTTATTAAATCAGCGCCATCTATCGAGGGTATCGGATAGTTAATCATAAATGGCGTCTGCTACGGCGGCGGCGGCGACGTAGCGTGCGTAGCTTGGAAGATAGTGCGTAGCCATCACAGATAAATATTGTTCTATGGTAGCCTTTGCGTAGCACCGTAGAAGTGCAGTACCTAATCTTGGAGGATATGACCTAATGCAAGTTTTTACTTTCAGCTTTTTATTTGAAGCAAGATTTTACTATAGTCATTTGTTAGGTAAGAGAGGAATAATGTTGATTTTTCCTCAGAGAAGCACAAGCGCAGCGAGTGTTTCTAAAATAGACTCCTGAAGCTCGCAAGGGATTCTAAATTTCGAGGTGAGAATAAGATTCCTCTCAAACTCAACACATTATTTTTCATCTATTCCGGCAAGGAAATCATTAACTATTTACTTACCTACGTAAATATTGGTACTTAAAAATGTACAAGAGTTCTCTTATTTTTTATATAATTCTATAAGTTGAGATTTAATTACTGTATTTTATCATAATACTTTTAAATTTTTAGTTAAGATAAAAATAAACAACCAGAACAATAAACAAACTTTTAGGCACAGAGAACCTTTTTATAATACGGGGTAGGTTATTATTTTTTAGGGTGCGTTCCAAAATTGTATGAAAACCTATCCCTGCGTTCCGAGACGTGCTGAAATCGATTTTAACGCACTCAAAGACAGGCGAAACCCATACAATCTTTTGGTTTTCTGATTGCTGACGGCACTGACAGTTTGATTCGGAACACACTTATAAAAAAAAATATGGCACACGTCAATTATTGTACGCGCGGATATACGAAAACTTTTTTCCTGTGCAAGATAATGTTCGAAATTCAAACTAATTTTCCTCTCTAGACATGTGAATGGTTTGCATGTCTAGAAATGAATAAGCTATTTTCGGCCCTGTTTTCGGGCATTAAAAGCCAACTTTCCGAGATAGAGAGGTGAAAAATATTTTTATATTGAACGTTATTAATTACTCAGTTTTATTTTATATTGTAATTCTTTCTTATTATATGCTATTATTTATTACCAAGGAGAACTGTTTGTTCATGGTTGGCTGAAACCGTGATCAGGTTGTTGTAAATGAATAAAATACTAACAGGAACCCTTGAAGGAAAAGTGGCTCGTTCTTAACACGGTGCCACACCACGGTATGTGTTCTGTTCTTCCTACCTGTTGTGGAGGTTCATACCTACTAAGAGGGCAAAAACCGACCCGTATTGGCTATAGCCAAGTTAGCTAAGTTATAACTTAGATTTAATATTTTGTAGAACTAGCGATTTACAAAATTAGGAATATTTACTCCAGAATAAATAAATAAATAAATAAAAAATGAATATAAATAGAAATTAGGGAATTTGATCTGACATTTGTTTTATTACAGTTTATTTTTTATTACAGTTTACTTTTCTTTCAAGAATAGAATAGAATAGAATAGAATATACTCAAGGTAGGTAGGTAGGTCGTATTTATAATATTTTATGTGAAACTAAATTGTGTTACTTTTTGGTTTCGTAAGTTAGTTTCAGGGTCCGAAAACCTTTAAAATTTGCGGTAAAGGTATGCCGTAAAGGTAGAAATTCTAGGTTACATTTAAGATAAAGGTAACCGATATTTGGGTTAGCGAAACCTATAAACGTGTTACCTCTAGCTTTGGTTACCGGTGTTAATATCGGTTACCAAAAAAGGTCCTTGATTTAGAAAGGAATTAATAATGGCAACGCTAGCGATTTTTGCCGTATCGTCGGCATTATAAATGATTCAGAAAGTAATCTATCTTCATCCGCGTAATTTGAAGATTTTCTTGTTGTTTTTGCATTCAATTATTAAAATATACTCATCTGCATTAATAAAGTGACTTTATTTTTTAAATTAAAAAACATCCTGTCTACAGAAACTGGGTAGTGACCGTTAGTACTTTAATATATTTGGAATGACTATTAATTAGATCTTATTTAACTGTCAATATATACTCGGTGAGATTTTTAAACACCACATTGCATTGTGGTCACAACTTAGCCCGATTAATGGTGGGTCTACTCGGAGTCAGGGAAAATTAGACATGTATTGGGAAGTTATCCATTTTCATCCGCGCCACTTTAAGAGTTATTTGTTGCTTATGCATGAAATAATTAAAATATACCCCTCTACGTTGAGAACATGACTATATTTTGTTTTTTTCTTTAGATTTTGTATATTCTCTAACTATCGAAAATGTAGATAGTTATAAATTCTTTGCGATCTCGCAGTTTCGTAGTTATTTAATTTAAAACTTAATGCCAGCTAGTGTTGTTGCGATAGCGATAGTCAATCGATAGTATCGATAGGCTATCTGTATTTTCGATACTATCGATTACGATCAAAATGTGAATTTATTAATCTATTTAGCAAGCAATTTATTTTCATCTAATATTACGCATTGGTGAAGCTAATCCGAGATGGTGGCCAACTTTTTTGTTTATGGGCTGATTTCGATAAAACTCAGTTTGATACTTTATTTTGAAAAGAAAATAGCAACTGAATTATAAAATAACAAATATCCATAATGGTGGGCAACTTGTTTGTTCATGGACTGATTTAGTTAAAACTGGACTTGGGACCATTAATTTGACATGAGATTAACGGCGGTATGGTATAAATGTCAAAATACCAAGATGGCGACCAACTTTTATGTTTATGGACCGGTTTTGTAGTAACTTGGTTTAGACAAGGTTTAGAACAATATTTTAACATGAAATGTAAATCAACTTGTCAAATAAGATGCCACACAGACAGACATTAGAAAACAACGATAATATTCAAATATCTCAAAAACTATGCGTCGTTGCGAAAAAATTACGAAAATTTGTGCCCCCTTTATAACCCTTAACACAACCATGGCCATGCTATATAATGACCTTACTTGACCTTGACACTCACTTTTTTTAATTTTGTGAAAAATATATCTTAATGGTCCTGTAAACATTAATTGATTGATTGAGAATGGTAAGATAGTTCCAATATACCTCAAGGGATGAGCAGAGCATTAGTTGGCCTGGTAACAGGAAGCACTCACTACTACCACACCACGTTTAGTAACATACGTAAACTAACAATGTTGATATTTCAGATTCTGTAATAAATGAAATAACTGTCACTTATATGTTGTTTTTTTTTTATTTATATCTATTGTTTCCAAATAAAAAGACTTATTTTTTTAAAGACATCATACAATTAGGTTGTTCAGTCGCCAACGTTCATACCATGTTGAAAACACCGGTTCTCGTCCGATCACCGAAGTTAAGCAACATCGGGCGTGGTCAGTACTTGGATGGGTGACCGCCTGGGAACACCACGTAATGTTGGCTTTTTGCTATTGCTATTTTCTATTCAAGCTAATATTTATTTTTCAAAAATATCTTTTCGATAAGGATAAAAGATTGAAACAAAAATTTTCAAATCCGAAATTTCTGGGATGTAAAAATTTTATTAAAGCCTATATTTGATGAGATCTAAAGCAGACAACATGTGCGAGTACTTACACAGAGTCACGCTTTATTCGCTAAAGGCATGTGCAGAGTTCTAGTTGGCCTGGCTCACAGGAAGCACACATTGTGAATAACATGGTAAAATAAAAATATTAATTATTTTTTTATTTCCATTCCGTACCGTTCGTCTGGTTCCCTGTTCGTCTAGTCTTGGATAAGATCTGAAAATGGGTCCATGATAAAACTATTATCTTTTGCAAAGGCAGCTGTCGGGTTTTATTTCTCCAAATACGGCCTATAAGATCTTTGTGTTTTTTTGTTGTCTAGCAAACTTTAATGACGTAATTTTCCTTTTAAAGACTTCATAAAATTCACTTTTTTTAACTTTGTGAAAAATATATCTTAATGGTCCTGTAAACATTAATTGATTGATTGAGAATGGTAAGATAGTTACAATTATTAACGAAGCAATGTTAAAAATGACAAAAATCAAACATGTCAGCCTATATTTTGTTCATGGACCGATTTTGTTAAAAATTGGCTTAGGACCATTATTTTGACATGAGATTAATAACGGTATGATATAAATGTCAAAAATCCGGATTTTTATGTTTATGGACTGGTTTTGTTGTAACTTGGTTTAGTACAATATTTTGACATGAAATGAAAATCAATTTGTCAAATAAGATGCCACACAGACAGACATTAGAAAAAAACAATAATATTCAAATATCTCGAAAACTATGCGTCGTAGCGAAAAAATAACGAAAATTTGTGCCCCCTTTATAACCCCTAACACAACCATGGCCATGCTATAAATGACCTTACTTGACCTTGACACTCACTTTTTTTTTACTTTGTGAAAAATATATCTTAATGGTCCTGTAAACATTAATTGATTGATTGAGAATGGTAAGATAGTTCCAATTATTAACGAAGCAATGTTAAAAATGACAAAAATCCAACATGTCGGCCTATATTTCGTTCATGGACCAATTTTGTTAAAACTTGGCTTGGGAATGTTTATGGACTGGTTTTGTTGTAACTTGGTTTAGAACAATATTTTGACATGAAATGAAAATCAATTTGTCAAATAAGATGCCACACAGACAGACATTAGAAAAAAACAATAATATTCAAATATCTCGAAAACTATGCGTCGTAGCGAAAAAATAACGAAAATTTGTGCCCCCTTTATAACCCGTAACACAACCATGGCCATGCTATATAATGACCTTACTTGACCTTGACACTCACTTTTTTAACTTTGTCAAGGTCAAGTAAGGTCGTTATATAGAACGACCATGGTCGTGTTCAGGGTTATTAAGGGGGCATAAATTTTCATTATTTTTTCGCTACGGCGCATTTTTATTTATTTATTTATTTTGCATTGTTTTCGAGATATTTTAATTTTATTGATTTTTTCTAGTCTATGTATCATCGTATTTACGAAACGGATTTCATTGCATGTCAAAATATTATTCCAACTAAGTTTCAACAAAATCGGTCCATAAACATATCATGGGCGCTATTTTGAATTTCACAAGTTTACGTTCTCTTTTTTTTAAATAGCATATTAATCTCAGTATATATAATATATATAAAAATATTTATCATCATAATAAATATCAATTATAAAAGTATAACGCGTTTTTATTTTCATACGTATGCGTCTTATCACACTTTAATAAGATATAATAATAAAATATTACAAATGTGAAAGTATGTCTGGATGTTTATATTTGTATTGATTTTGCGCCTCAACTATTAGATGGATTTAGATGAAATTTGAAATAAAGATTGTTTGTACCCTGGATTAACACATAGGATACTTTTTGTAGGAAAAGATCCAATTTTTACGGAGAAAATCGTACATTTTACTACAATTTGCGATGTTACATTTTGAGGTATTCGTCTCCTTAGTGTATATTATTTTTATTTTAAAGTAAACGTAGTCCGTCTCATGACTAATTAATATTTCTAGTAGAACTATGACACTCGGGTAGACCAAACTATCCAAAATTCGCTACGAAACTGGAAAAAGAAAGATACGCTAACCGCGATCGGGCGACCTCCTCACTTACTAACAAATAAGACAGGAGCAGGTCGCTCTTTGAATATACCAACCGACGACCGAGACGAAACGACGCGACGGGTGCGAGTGAGATAGACAGCGCGTCATAGCGCGTGCCGAGGTGTCGCGAGATCTCACGAAATAAAGGTAATTTTAATAAGGTTACCGGTATTACGTACCGGTTGTATAATACGCCAAAAGCTTACCTTTTTAAAATACCGGCATAAAAATAAAGGTGGTTATCAAATAATACCGGTATTTGCGGTACCGGTTTCGGTCCTTGGTTAGTTTATCATTGTTCTATTCTAAAGTATAAAACTATTTTTATTGTTTTACATTATATGTTTTCTCTCAAAAAGCGCATCAAGTTCAAGACAATAATAATAATGTGTGTTTCATACATATTTACCACTACAATCTGATCAAAAATCATAAACGCATTGAGTGTTTTTATCTTTGTAATTTGTATATAAAATATATTCAAAATATAATTGAAGTTATATTCAAGTTGCTAATTGTTTTATTAAATAAGTCATATTCATAAATAATATTCTAGAACTTCTCAGTTATTTTGTTTGACTTGGACCAGGCTTTGATTTTTATTTAATTAATTTAGTGATCTGACAATATTTTATTAGTCCGCCCGCGGCTAGGCTCGCGTTGTGTAAGATTTTCCCGTGGGGATAAGACTTATTCCCGTAAGAAGTATCCTATGTAGTACAAACTATCTTTATTTTAAATTTCATCTCAATCCGTTCAGTAGTTTTTGCGTGAAAGAGTAACAAACATCCATCCATACATACATCCATATTTACAAACTTTCGCGTTTATAATGTTAGTAAGGATATAATATTTTTTAACAGCCTCCGTGGCCGAGTTGTCGAGATTTCGACGCCCATTATGGAGGTTCCGGGTTCGATTCCCGGTGGGGATAACACTGTCAAGCAAAAATATCTTTGTGAGACTTTCCCCAGTTTGGTTAGGACATTGCAGGCTGTATCACATTGTCCGAAAACAATGATGATTTCCGTGCTTCGGAAGGCACGTTTAGCCGTTGGTCCCGGCTACTATCTAGCCGTTACATGAGCCAAGTCGGCTCTTTAACACTGACAGCGTTTGCGAGGTCGGTTGTCGACCTTACAACCCACACGATGATCATGATGATGATATTTTTTTTTACATATTACCAGAAAATATATTAAATATATAAGTAAGTACGCTTGCTTCAAAGGTTATTGAACTTACCTTACAACATGTGACGCTGTGTATGTGCGGTATAAAATTAACACAATCCAAGTATCTTAAAAGTCCCTTTCTGTGATCGAAGCTTAAAAGTCGCTATGTCGAAGGATGATTACCACGAGGTAAAAATTTAGGTAAAGGTTAAATTCACGGACCCAGATAATCAATTATGCAATTCATTTAAATTATTTTATTAATAAAGATATATTAAATGGTCGGCAGTCGACAAGTTTATAATTTTCAACGACATTAAAGTCAATAGAAGAACTATATTATTGATAATTACGAGTATATTAACAGCATATATTTAATACGCGTAAGTAATTTGATAAAATATAAAACCGGCCAAGTACGTGTCGGGCCACGCATACTACTTATGTACCTGTTTAAGACAGTTAGCATTCATCAAAATATTTTTTAGCATTCATCAAAATATTTTTCAATGATATTTTATTTATTTATTTATTTACGATTTATTGTACACAAGTAAATTACAAAACATAAAACATGAAGAAAGACGACACAACAGGTACTACTTATTTCTAAAGAAATATCTTCCAGCAGACCTAACGGAAGAGACAAGATATATAAAGATATGCAGATAAGACGTGCACAATAACTTCATATAAATCTACTTAAATTATAGCAAAACAATTTACAAAACAATATATTATAATCACAACTATAAATATATAAAACACCTAACCTATGCCTACCTATAAAACATATTTATAATATATAAAATACCTAACCTATGCCTACCTATAAACACATATTTATAATATATACATACACCTACTTATATAAATATAAACAAATAAATAAATAAATAACCTACAGTTCATTAGAGAGGGACAGATACTCCTTGACTCGTTTCTTAAACACAGCAGCGATAGTTGGACTATCACGAACAGTGTACGGAAGAGAATTCCACAGTCTTGCCGCATGAACAGAAAACGAGTTAGAGTAAAAACCAGATCGATGAAGGGGAATCGAAAGAAGTGTTCCGGTGAGTGGTCTACAGGGCTTATCCTGAGGACGAGCGAAATTAAAACGCTCACGCAGATAGGAAGGAGAAGAGGGATTGTACAGAACGTTATAGAGAGAAAAGAGAATGTGAGTATTCCTGCGGAAACGGATCGGGAGCCACTTGAGTTGCGCACGGAAATGAGAAACATGGTCATACTTACACAAACCGAAAATAAATTGGATGCAGAGATTCTGAAGGCGCTCAAGCTTGTTTAGGAGCTCCTCTGTAGCGTCCAAATAGCAGGTGGCGGCGTAATCAAAAATAGGGAACACAAGTGTTTGAGCTAATGAAATATTGGTTTTTAAGGGCAGAAAACTTTGGAGACTTCTGAGAGAGTGGAAGGAGAAATGAACTTTTCTGCTGATCTCATTGACATGAGAAGTCCAGGAAAGGTTGGAGTCCATCATTACACCAAGATTTTTTGCGGTCCTAGTAAGAGTATGTATGTATGTAAACACTTTATTGCACAATAAAAGTAACATTACAATAAAAAGTCACAAGAAAAGTTTACAGTGCAAAGGCGGACTTATCCCGTGAGGGATCTCTTCCATTTGACCTTTGAGCATCCAGGAGGAAAAATGTGAGAGTTATACAGTTGCCATTGTAGACAATAGGTGGAATAGTATCATTAATCAGTTGACGACACACATACGGGCTACCAAGCATTGCTTGTGATTTCTGCTTGCTGCTGTGGTTTGTGATATTTGTAGTACCAAATTTCTTTGTACAAGTACATTTTATAAGTTGGTCTATGATTCGATAACCTATAAAGCCTACTTGATATTGATAGTTTTCCTTTTAAATTCATCATACACTACTATCGTGAATTTTTTCGCATTTCCAAATACAACGGTATCGTTAGGGGGGATGAAACTTGACTCTAACAAAAATAAGCACTTTAAAACTAAATATTTCTGAAACATACACTAGTATCGAAAAATGGTGCTAGTAAGCCCCCATTATTTTTAAAATACCTATCCAACGAATCCTCACACTATAAGGTAATAGTGAATAAAAAAAATAACCCCCACTTCACGTGTACCAGAGGAACCATAATTTTATTTTTTTAAGATTTTATTCTTCAGCTTTGTCGGCATGATTACTATGTATATCCATGCCAAATTACAGCTTTCTAGTACTAAGAGTTTTTGAGCTAAGCCGCGGACGGAAAGACAGACAGACAAACAGACGGACATGGCGAAACTATAAGGGTTCCTTTTTTACTACTGAACCTTAAAAAAGACTGACTGAATAAAAGACTTATTTGTTACCTTTTAATATGGCGTCGCACTCGGCAAATTATAAACTGCGTATTGGTATAAAACACATTAAGTAAACCCGTAATTTGATCCCAAATTTACAATTTGCGTTCTAAAATATATGGGATTTTACGACATACTGTCATGTTTATTAAGTTAATAAGCACTGAAGACCAAAATGTGTGTTCCTGGTTTATTCTAAAGGCCCCTGATGACGTCAATGCGACTGGTTCCAGAAAAAAACCAGTGTTTATTTTTACAACGAAGTATTTTACGATAATTTCGGTAATCAAATCGAGTTCTTTCTAAATTTAGAACTCAAAATCATTTCGAAATAAATAAGACAAGCACGAAATATCTTGGTGGTTTAATATAATTGTAATAATATTAAAATATGTAATAGTAGATAGGTAAAGTAGGTTATTTTTCTTACAGATTATATCTGTTACTATATCTTTTAAATTTCGCTTTATATTACTTCTTGTATTCAGATATATAATATGTATAGACATATTAAAAGTACATGGTATCTATAATATATTTTTATACTACTAGATGAGGATGAAATAATTTTTTCATTACTCATACTCGGAAAGTAGGTCTGAAGTTGCCTGAGGAGCGGATTGAAGGTAATACTTTTCAGCCCGGACAGCTGTCAAATTATAATATTTAAAAAAACTAGTTCTCATTTCACATTTCTATTGAACTATGTTCCATATTTCCATACAGCCACTCAATTACAGCGCAATGTTAAATTGAAATAACATAAAGTTAAATCTTAATTAAAAAATATATGACTTTATTATAATTGACTTTCAACTATTTCTTTAAAATAAAATAGATTTGGGCAAAATATTTACCATTTTTCAATGATGGAAATGAAAAATAATGGCTCAAAAGCTGGCCGGCTCGGCCACAGAAAAAAATATAAACAGGCGGGAAAGTCGTTTGTTTCTCGAGTTGTAGAGTTTTGTTTACAATGAGTTCATCTGATTCAGATATGGAAGTCACTCATTTTTCTTTAGCTGATTCGTGTTTTTATTTTTACTTTCCTTTATTTGTAATGAAAAGCACAGTGTTTACCTCTTGACTTATTTAGTGCCTCGAACTATTAGGGCCCTCGATACGCTCAGGCACCAAACCCCGTCTCGGCGCTAAATAAGTTACTTTCACCCCACGTAAATGTACTATTTTACAACACCTGTCATGTCACACACAAGTTAAATTAATTTTGCAATTATCGGAAGTGGTTTTTTAAATGAATAATATAAAAATATCGGAAATTATAATAAAGAGAGTTAAATGATTTCGCCATAGAAAGTTTTATTTAATTTTATCGCTTTAAATTCGTTTTGTTGCAGAATTTGTATGTTTGTTTTTAGTTTTATTACTCGAAGGTGTTGTAAAAATAGGTATATAAATGTTTGCCCTATGAGAGATAGGGTAAATATACAAACTCAAACTTTTTATTTGCTAAAGATATGGTTGTTTAAAGATGTTACAAATAGTTGTTTAAGTGTCACATATCTAGCCTAAATATTAAAGCATGCAAACAATATTTTAAAACTTATTCTAAAAAATCTTTACAATGTCCACATCTTGTTCTGATGCTCCAGAAATTCTTTTACTGAATAAAAATTATGTTTTTGCAGCCATTCTTTAACTATCTTCTTAAATCTTTTTACCGTGTTATGTTTAAAAACCTGTGGTATTTTATTATAAATAGCTTTGCACATTGCATAAAAATTTTTCCTGAATCTAGCACTTTTTGGTACAACATCAAACACTAACGCATCTTTGTTTCTTACATTTCTAGATGTCAAATCTTGGGTCCTAGTAAAGAGCGATATATTTTGTTTTGTAAATACAGCTAATTCCAGTATATAAATGCAAGGAAGGGGAAGAATCTTAAGCATAGTAAATAAGGGTTTACATGACACAGGGTTTACAGCTTACACATTCAAGGAAAAAGCAAACATTGGTAATAGTTTTAGTAAAAACAACCACAATTAACAAGCATAACATTAAACCACTAACAAATTACAACTTACACAATCACAATGTTTTCTTTTTTTTTCAGCCGAGTTTTAATAATACAGTCACCAAGGACCACGTAAAATCTAACCACACATTAGACGAGTTATTTTACTTATTGAAAATGAAGACGATGACGACGTCGTCGTACGGCCATTATTTTCTGTCAGCGCTTCGCCCCATTGTCCTCGAATTACATTCATTATAATAATAAAAAATAAAACGTGTGACACACGGGAATTTCCACTAAACCGTGGTCTCATTTTCGCTATTAGATTAACGTTACATTAATTAATTTCGGAGATAAATTGCTTGACCACATTAGCCCTAATGATATCCTCGTCATCATAAGAATCTTCTGCTGGAACGAATCGGAACCATAGCGAATACAAGAACAAATTAAGTTGTAACATTTATTTCAATAGATATCTAATTATTTAGATAACAATTATTTCAACAAACCCGTTAGAAAACAAAAGATCTTGCTGCGATAACGTTACTCCGCTCCGGCTGGAACTGTTTTTATCAAATAATTAAAAAACTATCAGCTTACCAAATTTAAAAATCTGCTTATCATTTACAGAAGCTGTATATCTAATTATCTATTGCACTTGGATGACGATTTTTGACATTTTCTGGCTGGGGTAACGCACACGGTTAGGAAATTTTTTTTTCGTGAAAAGTTGTTCAGTTTGACGGGTACTATCACTACACGGCGGGAACAAAACGATGTGAATTTCATGTTGTATACCATATCATCTAAAAATTAAAAACACGCCTGCCCTGCCAAATAAATTACAGCTAGTGTCACTCGAGCTGATGTAAGGATTCTAACGTATTGAAATGTATTCTAAGATTTTGTTGCTGATGTTATTAAAAAGAAACATTCGGGCGAAACAACCATAAAAGAAAATAATTATTTTTAACATGTAGGTAGTCTTTTCTCCCGTGTTTGGGCGAACCGGGTCTCGGGGGAAACGTCCACTAACTCAGAAGTTATGGTGGAATAAAAATACTCACATACATACATACATAAATATGAACCCTGAATACATTGCACTCCTTTTTTTGAGCGTGTAAAAGCTGTTACTTATAGGGTAATATTTTGTGATCGATAGCAGCACAGTAAATTGGTCCTTTCTATTAGAAGTAATGTTTTTGACATGATTTTATCCTCATTGTTGACCTTATCGATTTTTAATTTATTGTAGATACCTACAATAAGTTAATGAATACATAGTGTGTAATTTTTGCATTTTTAGTTGTACCGATTCTGGGCTCAGATAAAGTTTTAAAAAACTGCGAATACAATTCCAGATACAAATAACTGTTTCCAAAATTCGTTACCTTCAATATATACTTTCCCTTCAGCTACGGTTAGTTCATTACACTCTATCTATAGTATACCTACCTACATATCTACCTACCCATCGACCGAGGGGCTCGAGACTACCCTAATTTAAGGGCAATCAAACTGTCAAGTGCCTCCCAACACGTTGAGTGCTCCGCAGTTTTTATGTATAGGTGCGACATCTAGTGTCAAGTAGTAGTAACAATAGCTCTAATACTATTTATATTGTTCAAAAAGATGGCGCTTTTAGTATGATTTATGTTTGTCGTAAACTTATACCCTGCGTTCCGAGACGTGCTGAAATCGATTAAAGCACCCGTAATCGCGTTCCGAATTACTGTTAGCTGTCAAAACTCATACATTTTTTGCTTTTCTGATCGCTGACAGCGCTGAAAGTCTGATTCAGAATGCGTCCATAGATGGAACTAGTAGTCACCAAACTGTTCGTTTCATTATTGATAATGTAATTCACTCACTCATTCAAACTGTCATTTTTACGCGATTGCTTGCTCACTTACTCATTCACTCACATCACATCACTTTCTTTTTTCAAATTGGAAGTGGGTGTATTGCATTTGTTATAATTTTGTATAGATTTAATTGTCGTGTAAAATACTTAATTGTATGCTTAGTTAAGTTTAATTTATTATTTAAAATCATGTATATAAATCACATCGTTGTTAAGGAGTGTAGTTAGCGAAGGTTATCTCGGTAACAGCTATTTTTATAACCTAAATTAGTCATCCAACGAAGATAAATGAAGAGGTAGCATTTAGTGCCTGGAAATTATTGCAAAATATCGTTTTTGCGTTCGCACTTAGGTAATGAAACTGGCTGCATTCAAAAGAGGTAAGCTGGAGTATTTGTCGTGCTTATCTATCACCTACTGTAGTGTAGTGAATTGCACACGCCCACCACGAATAACTGCCTAGAAAGAAACTTTCTTCTGCATGAAAAAATGTGTAGATGTCAATAAGTACTGCACGATATACTAACTAAGCAGACTCTTCCATACATGGTCCTAGTGCCTTTTACTTTGGTTCCTAGTTTGTACTTGTTAAATTTTAATACCCATAAGAATTAAAACTCAATAGTAAATTTTATGATTTTGAATAATTAGTAAAAACTTCCCTTCCTTTTTATTTGGTTTATGTTTTTACTTCTTTGCGAGGCACTATACTTGAAGTCCATAAATTACATTTCATTATATATTAGTGTACATAGACACGACATGTTACTATACAACTTGTTGTTAATACCACTTACGTAAAATAAATTGACACAATGATTGTTTGTTCCCACAGTAGTTACAGTAATGTTAGCCTATTAGAAAATCTCAAAATAATCCAGATTTAATTACAACATCGCATGAAGTACTTTTAATAGATTAGAAGATTACTTCCTTAATTTTATTTTTATTTTATTATTTATTGTACTTAATAAAGTTAACAGAAAATGATCACATAGAAAAACGACACAACAGGCACTGCTTATTTCTAAAGAAATGTCTTACATACAGCAGACCTTATTAATTGTTATTTATTAATTAAATTTGTATGTAATTTGATCCTGCTTACTAGTTAATTTTATTTGGTAGTTTTAGCTTCCCTTTCCTCTTCTTAGTTATTCATTCCTGGCAGAGTGGTTATGGTCATAGATGGTATGCACTATCACCTGACTTAAGCTTACTCTAAGAAAGAGGAATGGAATAAAATATTACCATCATGATTAGATGATCAGCCAAAATTACATCTGTTGCTGCTAAATACCTCTCCCAAGGATCTCCACAGTGTATTAGTTCTATGCTGCCTTCAGCGGCTTCCTGAAATATACACTAAGTACTAATCACTCAAATATTGAAAAAAATTGGTGGTGTTGTACCAGTGCGGCACTACACAGGAGAGCAGTGGCCTCCCCTTGCCCCTATTGCAATTTTGAATTTTATATTACAATAAAGGAAAACGTAACCAAACCTTGCTCACTCCGTGAAGAACCTGCACTGGGCCAGCGTGGTTGACCAAAGCTTGATCATCATACCATTATTAAGCTCCTTGGTGGAATATATGTGAGCTAGTTGGTGAAGTACTAGAATTTAACATGTTAAATACTAGGTAACAATCAAGTGCAAATCACTTTTTATAAAAAATTGCTTTTCACTCTTAATTACGACTTTTTTTTCTCTAATATCGTTTACATTATCCACTAGGCTAGTTTACATCACCTTAGTCTTTAAGACAGTACTTGTGCTTGCAGTATGTTTAATCATTTTATTAAAGCTACCACTACTAATTAACTCTCTTATAGACTAATATAATTAATCAGCAACTATTTACTAATAACACAGAAATTAGGTAATTTCTTGGAAAATACCTATTACCTACCCCTAGTACATATTACTGTTACATCCAATAACACAATCTGTTTTGACAGTAACAGTTGAGTTAACAGATGTTTTGTTTTGTTTATATGTATTACCTACTTTTTTTTTGCTTTGACTACGAAAGTATAAAATTCGATACCTAAAATAATAGTTTAACTTACAATTTAGTAAGACTTAAGAAGAGCCGGTAATATATATAAAATCAAGAGAGAATTTGTCGTAACATTATCATAATAAATTTTGTTTAAGGCAATTTCACTTAGGTTTTTATTGTAGTTTTATTTTTATAAAATTTTAAGAAAATAAAAGATTAGGTAAAGTTTAATTATAACAAGAATATAATCATATATATTTTAAAGTTGTTAAAAAAATGTTTTTCTAAATTTTCTACTGAATTTTTCGTGTCAATCGGAGAATTTTGAAAGCCAGATCTGGCAGCCCCACGTGGTATCCCAATTAAAAATGACGATAATCAATCACAGCGAAGTTTGCTATTTATTCATAATTATTTTTTCACAATCGCCATATTATTTGTTTTCCTTGTTACTTACGCGCGATGGTTTTAAAGATTTCCAGTATTATATTACTTCTGTTAAGTCTTCTAAATTTCGTGTGGGTTTTTACGATCATTTAAAGCTAAAATATCAATCATCGTTTTTAGCTACAATTTTTTGTTGTAGTATTTACTATAACAAAAAATTGTAGCTAAATGATGCGTTAAACGCGCAGATTTAATTTAAATGTTATCTTATGTTCACGCGGATAGATTGTAAAATGAAAACATAACCTGTAAGGCTACTAAACTTTTTGGTAAGTTAGTCTTTCTTTCAACATTTTGTTCTGACTGCCTACCCTGGCCTAAAAGTCTGTGCACGACACTGGACAGTGCTTATGTGTTATCCAATGCCTGATCTACCTACCTACCTAATTTCATACAAATCCGTTTAATTAAATGTTTAGGCGTGAAAGCGGAACAAACAGATATCTACACTTTCGCGTTTATATGCCTATCTAATTAGTGAGATACTAATATAGCATAACAATCAATACCCTACTATAATAAAAAAACTAGTAGCTACTTGTTATTTTTATTCTAAAGTATTTTTATACAATTATATTTTTCAAACCAATACACAGAAAGCATTATACTATGGTAGAAGAGTGGGCAGGGCAGGACTGGGATGACACACAGGGGGGCACACAAAAAGTTGGTATTTATCAGTCACACGCAAGGCGTTGCGCGATCGCGATCCGTTGCGTTGCGTATCGTTCGTCAGTCGTAGTGTCAGGTGTCAGGAATATCCAGCTAATTCAGTTTGTGTAAAAGGATATTGATTTGTTTAAGGAAAACCCATCGTTACCTACGTTTTTTTTCTATAACAGTATTCCGACAATCCTGTCTGTACCGACATTTTATAAACGCAGGCGCAATTTTACTTATGTACAAGTTAAGGAAACGCAGATAACCTATCGATAACGTTTAACTTGAACTTGAAGAAATAATCGCCTTAAATTTTATTGTAAATCGATAAGCTGGCCGTGCAGTTTTGTATGGGAAACAAATTTTTTATGTCGTCTATCAATGAGACAATATGTTCCTTTGGAGAAAAAAAAATAACTATTTACATTTTCAACCAGTAGCGTAAAACTTCATAAAAAAAACTGAACCTTGAATGATTTCCGCTTCACGATTCAAAAACCAACCAGCCTTTCGCAACTACTCCAAAAAGAGCGGAAAACACGTAAAGTGAAACTACAATTTTTTTTTTAAACTGTGCTCAGTATTTGATCGGGTTGGCTAATCACTTCATCTAATTAGTTGAAAATGCTTCTGTTTCCATAACTCTTTTCTGCAATTCAGTTCGCCATTCACTTTCCGCCGCCACTGTATTTTTTGGATTATATAAGAGACCACTGGTGAACCTACTGATTTGTGATTGACCTTCGCATTTCATTACTGCAACGGTCAGTTCGATAAATAATTCATTAGTGATTGTATAATACTGTAAAACATTGGGTTAGACAAACATACGAAAATAGATATTAAGTGTTGTGCTCTTGGAAATGTGTACAACGTCCAATCTGGTTGGTTGAAATCAAGAGTAAGTAACGCAATGTTGTTTTCAACCAGTTTTATCGTGTATGCCGATCGTTTTGTTTGTGTCGGTCAAATGCAGTTGGCGACCTACTTCTATATTTTTTCCATCCTTACTAATAATATAAACGCGAAAGTTTGTATATGGATGTTTGTTACTCTTTCACGCAAAAACGAAATTCGAAATAGAGATAGTTTGTACCCTGGATTGACACATAGGATACATTTTACGGGAAAAGTCTTATTCCCACGGGAAAATCTTACACAACGCAAGCGTAGCCGCGGGCCGCTATCTTAGGGCATACTGTAAGTTTCTGGATTCTGATAAATAATACTAGATATAAGACTTATGATACATTTATTATTTTTCAAAGTATATTCCCTCGCAATTAATGCATTTTTGCATTCGCTGAAACCACTGTACTTACAAAGCAGTTGGACCAGTCTTCCTTAGGGACCTCTTCAATCGCTTCATGGAACGCATTCACCGCCGATTCAGGCTCGTAAAAAGTGTGCCTCTAAGTCTGTCTTTAATTATTGGAAACAAAAAGAAGTCGCAGGGTGCGAGGTCCGGGCTGTAAGGCGGATGCATCATCAGTTCCACATTTGAAGCCTTCAAATATGCTTCTGTTACCTTAGCGGAATGTGAGGATGCGTTATCGTGGTGAAGGAAGACGTTCGAGGGCGCTTTTCGCGAACATTTTCTAAGACAGGCAAGCAAGTGTTGACGTACCAATCTGCAGTCACTGTCCTTTGATCTTCAAGCGATACTGTAGCGTAATGTCTTGATTTGCCGAAAAAAGAAGCAACTATTTATTTACCAGTGCTTCGACTTTTCTTAACTTTCGTCGGCTAATCTTCAAAAGGAAAGGTGCCACCCTAGTGGGGCAGAATCGACTTGATAAAATTTCGATGTCTACTTTGCCCCACCAAACGGACCAATTAATACTTACATAAAATGTTGGTCAATTTTAGTCCCACATATTTAGTTAGACTGATATTTTTCATCAACAGCTCAACGTCCCTACCGAGGGGCTCGAGCCTGCCCTGAATTAGGTTTTATTTTTACGTCAGATCAAATTGGTAATTTTTAATCGCTTTTTCCATTCATAAAATTCTCGAAACACGCATCGAGTCTTTAAATTTTAATGAGAATTTAATATTTAGCGTCACTGTCACTCAATTGGTTGTGGTCATTATCATTATTGATGGGGCTATTTATATAAAATTCCGGTTTTGATTCTAGGTTTTCCTAAGTACTACAAATGTTTTGTTGTCAAAACAATCCATTTGTGTAATGTGATTGGTTGACGCACAATTTCAATTATATCAGGTTATTAATACTATGTAAACTGTTCACAGGTTGCAGACATCGGTGCGGTATCGCGCAGGTCAGACGTCAAGTTTACGTGTGCGCCCTTCCAAACCAGTTATTTTGGTAAGTTTTACTACGACCATTGCGACCACAATATAGTCACAAACATACCAGTCTGTCCCAACATGGCTCGTTATGTAAGCTAAAAAAAGCCTACACAACATTATAGTCTTTAACTATACTAATATGCCTAAATTATTCAACGTTCTCGACATCTTGTCGATTGTTACAATATCTTATATTGAGGCTGATTGTAACTCGTCATCGATATTTTTTCCGTTCTGAAGAGTCCATAGTTCGCGGTTAAGTTTGCTTAGGCGGTGTGTGTAAAGCTTCATAGGGCGGGCCGGGGTTGTGACGCGGGCTTGCTGACGCGGTGCGCGCGGCTTCTCGCGACGTGCGCCCGCGCCGTCAGTCTGCCCGCTGCCCGCGACGGACGCCGCCGCCCACCGCCGCACCTGCGCGCGCACGCGAAAGTCGACCCACTCGATTGTATTTGTATTCAACTTGTGCCCCGGCACGCTCCTTGGAAGGACACTTCCCGCCTTACCCGATACTGACCAACCCCTTACCAGAAGCCAATAATTTACAAGTGAGTACTATGTAGTATGGATTCGTCTTTCTAGTCCAGCCGTATGTTTAGGATCCTCAATTTTTTTTTTTTTTATTAATTTACCTATATTTTATTTTTATTGTGATCGCTACTTATAATCCATCACTTCTCTATTGCTATCAAATAAACTGGATAATTTTATGTCACGCGGAACCCTCTGATGCGTGTGTCCGTTTCGTTTCCTATTTTTTTTAGTATCCAAATTATACTTACAAACTAAATTACTAAAATACTACCGGTGTGTGCCATTTGCTTCAATATTAGCAAAACTTATGCAATTGAAATTTACAACTGTAGAATATAAACCATTCTCTAATCATACCAAGTTGACATTTAATCAACTTACTAAATAACCTTTGAATTGATTCTTGAGATGATAAGATCAACATGTCATACATAATGCAATTTAAGTCAAATGATCGCTTATTAGTGTGTAAATATAAATCAATTACTTGTTCTGACACTGATTATTACATAAACAAATAAAGATAATGCAAAACATTATCTATTAATTACTTATTAAAACTTATCAGAAACAATTTATTGATAAAGAGATAGTAGGTAATTATTGTCTCCGTATTGTCGATGAGTAATATTATAATTACTCAGAGTAAACAAAATATATGTTTTTTCTAAGTACTGCAGGTACATAGTCATAACTTTATTTACTTGCGTTATTGAAATCGGTAAAGGTTAACATTGCCATTAATAATAGTATTATGATAGTGGCGAATTTGTATATACTGTTAATGAGGTCGATACGAACCTATTGTTTGTCCATCTTGAGTTACATAAGGCGATGGTTTCGTAGCGTAGTAGCGTCCATTGATCATCGCTGCATTTCGATGACGTTGCGCAAACGCCCTATGTCATAGATACCCGCGATTAGGGTTACCATCTGTCCGGATTTTTTCCGGCTATTAAAGTCCGGATTTTTAGCTTCGCTGAAATACGAGTAATAAAGCATACATAAAATAGCAGGGTAAACACAAACTCCTCATAATCGTATGCACCTACACATACACTTCCACACACTCACACATACACACACCCCATCCCACACACTTTCAAAACACACACAAGCCCTAAACCTAATAGTAATTCCCTTTCTATTCATAATATTATTTACTTTCTATCAAGAATATCTATTGTTTTTCGGTAGTGTTGACCAAGTAACTTTAATATTTTTTGTAACTCGGATGATTCCCTGCAATACAAGCCTAGCCTAGTGTAGGAATCGAACACTGAAATGTAGCACGCATAAATTGTAAACTGGAAATAAATTATTATCATTATCATAAGAAATATCAATCAGTTCCTTGAACTGAGCTTTCTGTTCGAATTAAAATTTCCGGACATTAGCTGAGTAGTCCGGCTTTTTATCAGGTCTTCAAATTTCTAAACGACAACCCTACCTGTGATGCTATTGGAATTGCTATTAGCGTTAGGTACCTACTACATTACTGAAAAGTCGAGAAAAAAAAAATTATGGCTGTCGAGTCAGGTTTTTTTTTCTAACTGACCAAATTGCTATGTATACTAAAGCAGGTGGCAAGATCTTTTTTTAGACTTGCTATTACTGAAGGTAGTCAAAACTTATCGTATTCTCTTTACGTTTCACCAAACTTATTAATATGCTATCGTTTTGAAACAGTTTGCTTTATTACAAAATTGCATTAGCCTTATTCCCTTCGTTACAGTTCGGACAACGCGACGCGAAATCGGTTTTTCACATTAGTCATTAGTATTAGTCGGTTTTTCATCGCGATCCAGGGTCTACAAGTGTGCCAACCCTTTGATATTATCATTCTTCTTTTCATCAGAAGATCAACAATGTCTAAAACACGCGTAGTCAGGAACGTAGTCCATACGTAGCGAAACGCTACGCCGCCGTCGTAGCAGACCTCATCAAAATTATCTTCGTTTCTTAAATAATATTTTATTTTTAATGATCCAGACACACATTTCTAGTTATGATAAAGTTTTTTTTTTAAATACCCTATCGTGAGAAAGTATAGTCTACGGTTTACTCACACCAACTAAAAAACGTTTGACGTAAAAAGTAGTATAGGTTTTGTGCTTTTGTATTTCCACCTTCGATAAAGTTGGCCTCAAATTAATCAATCAGTACACAAAATTAGTCACTCTATAGATAATTTTTATAGGAGGCGCAAAATCATAACTCTGTCAAAAAGCGATAAAACGTTTTATTTTGTTATTTAAAAATATTAGTTTTAGCTCTTCACTCGTAGCTGGTTGTCAAAAAAACATAAATTCGGCGTAGCTGGTTCAATCAATAAAAAAAAACTAAAATTTAGCTTATTTCGTAGCTTCAATAATTCAAATCGTTTAAATATTCCTTTTTAATAACTGGTTATGAAACAGTGAATAAATACCTATAGATATTTACAGATTAGTTTTGGATATGGTGCCAAAGAGCGCAAAATACTTTAAATAATCTTTGACTATGTGTGTTCGAATTTATAACAAAATACCTAATGAATATAAATCTCTTAATTTGACTTTATTTAAAAGAATACTATATGAATGGGTTAAGAAACAAAACTACTGGCCTCGATTCGGGATGTCACGCTCTAATCCTTAATTTAAGTTAGTCCGTCCTTTTTACCTTTTAAAGATTGAACAGGCACATGAGATGGCCATCCTAATATTAGAGCTGTCAAACATCGAATTTGAACCTTATGGCCGTGTCGATTGTACAATTTTAGAGAGCACTTAACATGCGACTTAAAAATCTCTTAAACTGACAGCTATGCCCTTATTTTAAGTTATCATTCGTTCAAATTAATATCATTCGTTCATCACCTCTCTCTCATTGGTCATAAAAACGAAAAGGATAGCTGGATTTTAAAATTAAAATTAGAGCATGAAATCCCGAATCGAGGCCAGGAAGGAAGGAAGGAAGGAATTAAGGAATTTCTTGATTAATAAATTAAAGATATTTGTGTGTGTGATATTTGCATGCTACTAAATTTTAGCTAAACATGTCTGTCTGCACTAACTTTTGTCAATGTGACACCCCTATACCATGTTTAAAGCAAATAAAGATTATTCTTATTCTTAGTATTTTTTCGTAGCTAGTTATGAAAAACAGTTATGAAAATGGACCAAAGGGAATTTTCGCCCCAGATACGGTAGTTGTAAATTGTGTATGTAAGGTATATAAAGTAATGTAGGTCTGAAACTTAAATCATTAGAACATTTCTGGCCTGCGTTCCGTGATATTTTTGATCTAGCAAAGACCGGGCCTTTCTACCGAAAGTGCCATACTTTGCCTCAAGCAGACTGTGCAATACTATACAGCTAGAAAAACGCCTGTTTTCGCTTGTTTTTTGGACTTGTCAAAGGCATTCGACTTGGTGTCGTATGATGTTTTATGGCGTAAGTTGGAAAAGGACACTACCGTGCCAACAGAAGTAATTTCGCTATTTAAATACTGGTATGCTAACCAAACAAATAGTGTAAAGTGGGCAGGGTCGTACTCAGAAGTGAGAGTGCGGGGTGCGGCAGGGGGGTTTGAGCTCACCTCGCCTCTTCAACCTGTACATGAATGGGCTGATCGAGGAGCTCAGCGGCGCCAATGTTGGATGTCATGTCGACGGAGTTTGTGTCAATAACATTAATTATGCTGATCACATGGTGCTGCTGAGTCCTTCCATTGGTGCTTTGAGGGGGCTTCTTGCTATGTGTGAAGCTTATGCAGTGGTCCATGGGCTCAAATATAATGTTAAGAAAAGTGAGTTCATGGTCTTTAAGGCTGGCACCAAGACTTATAATAATTTGCCGGAAGTATCGCTTTGCGGTAAACCTATTTGCAAGGTGAGCAAGTTTAAATATTTGGGCCACTGGATCACTGAGGATCTTATTGATAACTGTGACATTGAGAGGGAGCGTAGGTCGCTGGCTGCTCGAGCCAACATGCTGGCCCGTAGGTTTGCACGCTGTACAAAAACAGTGAAACTAACGCTTTTTAAAGCCTACTGCCAATCATTTTACACGTGCGGCCTATGGGTAAACTACAAGCAGCGGACATACAGCGACCTACGCGTCCAATATAATAACGCGTTCAGGGCGCTGTTGGGGCTGCCGTGGAGGTGCAGCGCGTCGGGAATGTTCGCGGAAGAGCGCACAGACGGGTTCGCGGCCATCATGCGCAAGCGGTGCGCCTCCCTGCTGGCGCGCCTGCACGGCAGTTCTAACACCCTCCTGAGAGTGTTCGCGGCGAGGTGGGACTCCCCCATGCTGCAGAGGTGGTTGCAACTCCACGCTATTAAGGCGTGAGGTTGGATCCACCACATTTAATTAAAATTTTACTCGCCCATCTGTACTAACATAGCTATTAAGAAAACTGTTACTAACATTTTTATGGACTCTGGTCTGATAAAAAAAAAAAAAAAAAAAAAAAATGTTACAAATATTTTCTTTCTTATGTCTCTCATTTCAAAGGAACTTCTGATATACCATTCGCTGATTTCACCGGGACGGGTATTTACCACCACTTGGAATCTCAAGGCCTCGCGACACAACAATTATCTGCAGTTTTCTTAAAGTTTAATTTCTGTGAAGGTCAGCTAGTGTAATCAACAAAAATTGCGCTGAAGGCAACTCTGTTTCCGGCTAGGTATGATCGTGGTGCGCGATGCGAGTACTCGCGGCCGTCATGCCCGAAATTGCAACTAGCCATCTCTTTGGACACGACTACTTTACAAAGTCTTTTATTTCGCTTATTGCTTACTTCCTTAGTAACACTTGTTCCGTCTTGTGTTACTACGTTTTCCTGTCTTTCTCTGCTTTGCCATGTTCTATCTAGATCTTAAAATATAACATACAAGTTACACTATTCGTTAGCTTGAGATTTATTTATCAATTGCTGTTATGATTGTTAAGTTGCATGGTCACTTGTTCATTCATAGTTTCAACTATTTTGTTTTGTTTGTTTTGGTACCTGCACCTGTATTTGTATTGCATGCATAGAGAATGTATTTCTTCCTCGTGTATATAAAAAAATATTGCAAATGAACTAGATGTTTATTCAACCACGATTGTATTTTTACTATGCACGAACATTGAAGTATAATGTACTACGTACTAGAAAAGACGCTGCCTACAAAATCTGTGCAACAAGCGCGGCAGTGCGGGGCGCGCGGGGGCCGGATAATAAGTCATAGATGCGAGGTCACCGTCATAGACGCAACACTTTGTTTATATTCTGCCTATTCAATTGGGTGGGAACATTTAAAGATGTCTGACAAATAAATTTAATTATAATATTTATTTTAGTTATAAGTACTGAATTTACTCTGCGAAACAAACAATATTCGATGAACTTTATCAATTTTTCCCTATCTTTACGGCCCAGACGTGGAAACCTTGAAGTAATACAATGTTACAAAATATCTCGTAATAAATAAATAATATCTACTTGTACAAACAATCAATCAATGAAAACGATCAATAAAAAAAAAACAATTGCTTTTCATCTTTCTTGATTTAATACTAATTTTATTACTAAATAGTGTGGAAGATTATCATTTTCCACTGTAAAATATATTATTATGATCTACTCTTGTTACACACCCAAATGTCACATCTTAATTGTTTCATCTATGACAAATGACGCAACATGGCGTCCGCTAAATATTTTGCTCGAATTAAGTTTAAAAATGATTATCTAGTTTTTCACCAATGGAAAGTTGTTCCTTTGCACTTCGCCGTATTACTAGAATTATTAGTGCAACATCATAACACACAGGAGGGCAAATTTGATGATTTTTCACGTTTTTTCGCTTTAAAACAAACAAGACTGAAGCGCTCAAGAGCTAGTAAGCAACTGAGTGAACTGTGGGCAGCTGGCCACAGTTGAACGGAACGCTTGAGATGGGGCGGTGTCTTCTCTATACGTAGTAATAATAGCTCAATGTGCACGAATTAGTTTTTACTTATACGTAGGTACATTTATGAAATTTTGTTAAACCGTGCAACTAACGTAGCTTAACGTAGTTATGAGAATAGTAAGTAAGTAAAAACACTATTATTATGACAAGTGGTGCAATGATTTGATTTAAAAACTGTGTTCTATGTTTACTTGTTTATTAAAAATTACCGCCCAGTCTCAGAAATACTGTTTTCAGAAAAATGAGCACTGATACGGAGTACTTTATCATTAGAAACCTTTCCGAAACAAGACGATGCTAATTTTATTTCTACAAGCTTTTGTTTTTAAAAATATAATTTGTCTTATTTAATTTTAATTTACTAGACAATATCTGTGAGGTACTAAAAGAAGTTCAGTTAATTTAGTTGGTCAATACGATTTCATAAAAAAAAACTTACTTTTTGGAAAATACCTCATCTATGAACCACAATATATTTTAGTTCGGTTACAAACCTTGAATCCCTAATAGCAATTTTAATTAGTATTATTGATAACACTTATTAATGCAATTATACGAATTAATGGTTCCTTTGACACGGAGCAGAAGTTTAACTGACTCTCGTTGAATAAATATTAACAATGTCAATGTCGGTCTGTGAGAATTGGTCCACAAAAAATTTAGACCATTGGACGCTTGCGTAACGTTGTGACGACGTCTACATGCTTTCAAGTGCAGGCTCATAAAAACCATGCTATATATATTATTGTACGAGAATTTAGTACATAAAGCAACTACAAAAAATGAGACAAGTTTTGCAAATGGTTAATTCACGGTTTTTATTGTCTAGTTGCGGATGTAATGTGCTTTGGGTATAATAGACCTTGTTTTTATGATATGACACTACAACACACACACACACACACACATCGACGTTAATACACCGTAGACCAGAAATCGTTAACTCACGTCAATGTGGTAAGTAAACTTCGTAATATTGGATTTGTTGCAATATCTCAATCGAATCTACATTCTAATTGTAAAAGTGTACGTAAACCGTTTGTAAGACTGGTTAATTTCATAATTAGGTGGGTATCGCTAGGTGGTGGTCGGTTTCGATACGCAGCTATCGTAATGCCGTGGAGAACATTCTGCGGGATGGATCCGGACCAGTGTGGTGGTCGGCGGCATGCGGCATGCAGTAGGCTGGCAGGTGGTGGGAGTGTGTGGCAGTGGGTCAGTGGTTCCGCAGGGCGCGAGCGGGCCGACGACGCCGACGGCTGCACGGGCGCGTCGCCTTGCCTTGCCTTGCCGAGCCACTCTGGCGCAACGCCCTTACGTAAAGCACGGACCGCGGACCAAAGACCACTCACTAGTGAAAGTTGTGACTCCACTCGACACTCGAGATCAATCCTTAAACATCCGACACCTCGCATCACGAATGTGTCCTTAAGGATAAAAAAGTGTACGTCCTTGTCCTTGTTACCTAAAGGTCTCACTGACCCGCACTCGTGCGAAGGCAAATATTTAATCATTAACCACCTTTTCACGTAAACACATATTTGACGTAGTCTAGTGATCAAATAATCTCAACGAATCATACTTAGTCTCATAAATAAGTTACCCAGTGTTTCGTTATACGCTATAAACCATCAATAATTTAATTAGTATGCATTGGGCACAGAATGGTTTCATGTTATGTAAAAGTAAGTTATGCGGCAAATGTGTTTATTAGTTTCAAGTGTGAGTGCATTTCGGCGCGAAGAGCAGGTCAAGGCCGCACGCAGTCGGCGTTGTGCAAGATCAGCGCCCGCGCATGCCCGCGCGCTACGCTACGAGCACCACGCGTCATCCCGCGCAACAGTTAACGTTATCGCCTCCATCTATCGCTGTAACGCCAATACAATTTGTTTATTTCATTCAGTCATATTTCTCCAAATGGCCATCATCTAGCCTTGTGCATTACACACAGTAGAGTAATTATTGACTCCTGGAGTCCTAGTAAGTATTAGCTGACGCGTTCCGATCTAATACGCGTTCGATATTTCCTCAAAGCGTTGAGTGCTTGTATTGTTGTAGTCATGTGTGATATGGATTCGAAGAACGTGACCATGGCGCGAAAGCGAACTCCCGACGTGAGTTTTTGGAGCATACGTGTCAACGTCATTTCCGATATCATCGACAAATCGCATTGCTAGCGATACCTCTTACATACCGTCGCAAATATTACAATTATTAGATTAGATACGACCGTGACTCGCATAGAATGCAGCTAATACCTATATAAAGCAGATCTAGCATTGAATGAATATGTTGATTCGTCGTCCCCCTTTCTCTCGGCCGATTCGGTTTGGCCACTCGATTGCGATGTGACTTGGTCTGACGTAATTATCAGAAATTCTGTTAATCACTTATTTTTATACAAAATCTGTAAATGGGCAATTTTTTAAGGACAGCTTAACCTAACGCAATTTTTGTTTTGGTTGGCCGTTCCGTTACAATGTGTAACACTTTATTGAGCGAAACAAGTTGAGGATCGCTCACCTCGAGTTGTTTGTTTGTAAGATGACCGTGCTGTAATATTCGTCGCACATTACAAGATCAACAACGCTGCCTATATTTCCCTATTCCGTGTCAGCAGACTAGTTTTTTGTTAATACTTTTTATAAGTACTTCTGTATATACAACAACAAATATAAAATCATTTTTCTCACATTAAATTGTTTTTTATATCACTAAAGATAATAAAAACAAACAATCATGATTTTTTTTATTTTAATCAAATCAATCAGGTTTTTTTAATTAAATCACGATTTATTTGTTTTTTTTTTTTGCGAGACACCAAATGCCTTGCGGCAAAAACTGGCAGCCGAGCTGTCTGCTTGAATTGAATTTTCTAATTTTACTTTTTGATTCATTTATCATCACAACATTTTATACATTGCAAAATACAATCAATTTTTAGTTTTACATCAAACTAAATATTGTTTTTTATCAAAAAAATCACTTGTTTTAAATCGTGATTTAATCAACTTGATTTAAATCGGCCAACCCTGAAACAATGCACCTCACTACAGTAGTTTATGTAAATCTAGCCAATCTAGTTTCAAAACTTGTCTGTGACACGAACCACCTCTGTCATACATTTGCAAATATTAAATACGGTCCCGACTATGGACATGACTAGCCAATCATACTAATGGTTTGTTTAACAATTTCCATATTACTTACATTCCTGTATAAAGACTTGAAATTCGGTAGCGTAATAGCAGAACACAAATGGGAGCAGACTTAATGGATTAGTAAAGTTAAAAATAAAACAGGATATATTTATGAAAAAAGTTTTTCATGAGTTGGTAAGTTAAAAATTTTTTTTCATTCAAGATCAACAAAAACAATTCATTCATACAATCAAACAATACAATCATACAAATCGATCAGTATTGCGTGACTGAATTGTCTTACATTTACCGAGCTTTGTCAATACATAGAATATTGTAGTAATAATAAATTACGCAATTAAATTGAAATAAATGTATCACGGAAGTTCCAAAATTAAGGCACTTCCCAATTTATGACAAACCAAACATTTTCCTTCCCTTTCATCGTTGTTGCGTAGTGTCGATTCTTTCTTCCCGCGTCAGTTTATTTATTTTGGTGGTAACCATCATATCCAACATCCCTGTGAACATTGGCTTTCGTCAACCAGTTGTCAACTCAGCGTTGCAGGCGTGTATCATTTTCTCCTAATCGTAATCGCATTACACTTCTTTTGCCGATTCTTTGTACTGGGTACTAAAAACAGAGGTTTACCTGCTGGATCACAAAAAGCGCCTATCATATTCGTAGCTGACCACGCCTTCAGGCCTGAACACCCATGGGCATGACACCACAGCTAAGTTTACATGTCAAGCCATCATAAACTTTAATTAGTCTATTCAACTATCTGTACTTACATGACGTACTAACGCACGTCACACAAGCTATTACTGTATTAAATTAAGTACTTAACTTTATAAATATTTTTATAACTTTTCCGCGTATTAATGTTCGACCAATTTTAAATTTTACATGTTAGAAACAGGGGATTCTCCGGGGAGAATATACAAACAGCCAGCTCATTTATATTATAATTAAATATAAATAGAGAAGAAACGATAGAAACTTTCTATGTCCATGTTTAGTCAATCACACTATGCTTTAAAACGTTTAAAAGCAGGATCGACAATTTATCCGAAATAAACATTAATAAATTAATCTCATTATTCGATATTACTAATCAATTACTTCAAACGTATCTTTAGTTTACTTTCCCTGCGTTCCGAGACGCGCTGAAATCGATTAAAGTACCCGTAATCGCGTACCGAATTACTGTCAGCAGTCAAAACTCATACGTTTTTTTTGCTTTTCTGATCGCTGACGGCGCTGAAAGTCTGATTCGGAATGCGCCCTTTAACAATGTTCCTCCCTGGCATTCACTGCTAATATTTTAGCACTCGCCTATTATACCGTACTATAGACACTTACATAAAATTATTTAAACTTACAAGATGATTAATTGTGGTTTTATATTTGTTCCAGGTTTAATTAGTTGGCAACAAAATACCAAAGATGGCGAGCATATACAGCTGGTACAATGACCTCTTGGACAACAGAAGTGGTAAGTTTTAATTCTCCACATTTTTATATCGTGACGTGTTCTTGTCAAGAGTCCTGTCCTGTCATATTCCCCGAACACCAATTAATTCTTTTTTCCTTCCTTATTTATCGTTTTGGATTGTTCCATTATTTATTGTATCATTTACCAAAAACGGAGCAACTGGCAAATTTTACTATAATGTATATGGTAGAACAGGGTATTAATCAGTATGAATGCGAACATTCATTTAAATATGTTATTTAGATACAACAACATTTCCCAAGGATCATGAATCGAAAGACGGCAAAAAATGTGGACCTTCCTTTCAAACGGCGCTATCACCTCGCACTATTTCTTGGGAGGTTAACTTTTTTGTCATGGTGAAAGGTTCATCAACGGCCCGTTACAGTCCACTGCTGGACTATGAGCCTCCTCCACCTAAGTGGAGGGTTTTGCCCACGTTTTGCCATAATCTCCACGCTTGGCAGGCGGGTTGGAGATCGCAGATTAAAAGGTTACTGTATCAGAGAGCGCTGCTGCCCGTTCCCTGTTCAATGTGCAGTCCCTAAGTCGCCTCTTACGACACCCACGGGAAGAGTAAGGGTTGGTGACAAATGTATTCTACTCTGCCGTCACCACACGGCAAATGTGAAAGGTTGTTGTACCTATATCATGCGTACTTATTAAAGAATAACCTTGTATTATTTTTTGGTTTTCACCCTGTTTTGCGGCCCAGCGACGCCGGCGCAAGCGTTTGCTCAACACGTTACACAAGTGTAGAACGTTCCACGCGCTAGAATCTGCCGCAACGCCAGTTATGTCAATTGCACCAGACCTCCGCTATGACGCATAGCGGGCAAACACCACACCACGCTCAGCCGCCACCACAAAACTAGTTTATCTAGTAACCCGCTGGCAGAAACGTGGAAATATCTAGTAACAAATATTACTAAAAGTCCTGCGTTTGACTTACCGCGCTTGATGAATCGCGAACTTTTGAAAGCTTTTTATAAGGCGTGTGGCGAGAGTGGTTTTCCGAAGTTTCTGGGTATCTCACGTCCAAAGGTCTTCCAAGAGACAGTCAATACATGTACCTAGCGAGAGCCTTTATCTGAATGGTTTGAAGTATTTTTGAAATTTAGTCATGATAAAACTTATGATTTTGAAATGTGGTGCTGGAGAAGGATAGAAGGAATTAGTTGGACCGAGAGAAAGACAAATGAAGAGGTTCTGGAGATTATTGGAGAGAAGAAGAACCTGATAAAGACCATAGTAAACAGAAGAGGGAAGATGATAGGACACTTGATAAGACACGACAACTTTTTGAGAAACATAATGGAAGGTAAGATTGAAGGGAAAAGAGGAAGAGGAAGACCAAGAAGAAATTATTTCGAACAAATCAAAGAAAATGTGAATGTCGTGTCTTATCAAGATGTTAAATCATTGGCGGAAAATAGAGAAAAGTGGCAATTACTCCACCGACAAGAGCATAGCTCTTAAATTAGAGAGAGAATACTTATGATAAAAAATAAGCATAAACTGGGATATGGGTCACATTTCTGAGATCAGCAGTGCGCAAAATGACGTCCATCTTACCAGGATGTTTTCTTAGCCACTACGCAGAATAAATACTAGAAGCTGTAAAATAATTTCCAATTGGCACTGTACTAAAGTGGAGTCTATCTATTATTTACTTATTTACCTACCTTATATAAATACTGACTGTGACATGCGACTTTGGTCCATATTTCGCTCATACCGAACGGTCGTAGTGCTAGATATTTACAATTTCATTAGTTGTCGGAATCTATTGACTTACTTGTGGTTCGATGTCTTGAAGGTCGACGTCCTATGACTGTTCACTTTCATGAGTAACATCTGAACCCTGGACATTTACATACCTATCATAAGGGCTGTCGACCCCGGCTGCAATTTCATGCGTAATGGAGACTTGAAGAAAACAACTTCCAACTGTTTCCTTGGTAGTAAACAATATTTGAGTATCCGACTTCATCTATAGAAGATTACGTCTGTTAACCAAATATCTTATAAATTCTAAAACGAAAAATTAAATTGTGGATGTTGGACACGATTTGAACCTGTTTCTCGTCGGCTACCCGAACCAGACACAGGCGCATTATACCAATTATGCTATCAAGCTCTATGAAAGATTGACGAAACTAGTCTTATCATCGCTTTTCATTTAAATCCTTTACAGCTCCATAGAGAGGTGAAAATACAAACTACCGACATTCATGTTTCAACTTATATTGAAATTATCATGAAAACGATGTCGCCAACTCTATTTTTACTACATATTACGACTGTTTAATTATAAAGCGAAAGATGAAAATTATATTTTGCTTCGAAGGTCTCCCTTCCTAATAATTTTAACATGCACTTGACCGCGTTTTTTAGATGTATGTATGTTTATCTATAATCTATCACCATAATATTAAAGACACTTTCAAGCATAATATTAAAAAGGGCCTTGTTCAGGTGATAATCAGTCTAAGGTATACCAGTTTAAACTGGTCCGACTAGTTTTCGTCAATAATCAACTTTTGTATTCGACACACAGTGGTGGTACACCTGCTTGTACCATATTCTTACCTATATTATATCATCTTTTTTTATAAAGGCGCTTATTGAACACAATCCCGTGAGAATAATTGCAGTGAATTCTCAAGCTCCACTTTACTTGCAAACATTTGCTACAAGTTCCGCTTCCGTGTTATTATGGATAGTGCAAATTAGTTCAATCACATCAAATTAATACCTCGCAGTGTTTAAAATTAGCATACTTTAGTCTAATTTATTACTAACTTGCATTTTATAAAATATGTTATTTTACAAAGTAATTATTATGTAGGACTGAAGAAGCTATTACTTACACTGTAACCACTACTGCCACTACAAAATTAATTTGTGATTCAAAAATTGACTATGAACACGTGGGTAGTAAAATGAAGTAGGTGCTTATCTGAGTATTACTTTAGTCAATACTTCATTGTTTGTTATTATGTATGATACGATTGAGTTATAATATGGTTCCATTCAATTATATAAACTAACAGCTTTTCCTGCTTGGATTTCACCTGAAAATACACTTTTATTTTTTTATTTTCTTAGATCCCCGGGTAAAGGATTGGCCCATGTGTCAGTCGCCGTGGCCCACGTTGGTTGCGTGCATATGCTATGCGATATGCGCCAAAGAGATTGGGCCACGCTTTATGGCCAATCGCAAGCCCTTTGAGCTGCGCAACGTGCTCATTATATACAACCTCGCACAGACCGTTTTCAGCGCTTGGATATTCTATGAGGTATGAATTTGCCATCTATTTATAATTATTTTAATAAGCATCTACTGTGAAAATTTCGATAAGGTAAAAATTACCAATTATCTACAACTCGTTTTAACCGAGAAGTGCGTAGATGACCATTTTCTTCATATTTCCTTAGTATCATAAAATTTATATTCCTAACAAAGTAAGCAACACTCACAGCGAATAATGCACAAGTCTTTTCTGGAATAAGTTTCTAAAATGAATTTTGTTTTCACCACGAGTAAAAAGATTAGAAATTAACCAAACGACTTCTTTTTCAAGGCAAATACGCCAGAGTACATTGTTTACGTAGTAATAATTATGCGTATTTTTTTATATGTATTGATTTACAATTTGTTGGCTTCTGTTACCTTAGCGGAATGTAAGGATGCGTTATCGTGGTGAAGGATGACATTGCTTCGAAGACGCTTTTCGCGAACTTTTTCTAAGACTGGGCAAGCAAGTGTTGACGTACCAATCTGCAGTTACTGTCCTTTGATCTACTAGCGATACTTTAGTGTAATATCCTGATTTGCCGAAAAAAGAAGGAACCATTTTTTTTACCAATGCTTCGACTTTTCTTAACTTTCGTCGGCAAATCTTCAAAAGGAAAGACCCACTCTGCCGACTGGCTTTTTCTTTCGAGTTCAAAGCAGTGCACCCAGGTTTTGTCGCCTGTCACGAAATTATAGACAGCCAATGACTGTCCTCCGTTAAACTTTTTTATCATTTTACGGCACCTCTGGACACGCAGCCGTTTCTGGTCCTCCGTTAAGTCTTGCGGTATCCATCGAGTGCAAAGCTTCCGAACCTTCAGATGCACATGTAAATGTTTTGCACTTGGCTCATTTTAATGCCTTTGTTAGGCAACACGAATTTGCTGGCAACGGAATTTTTTTGTCAGTTATTTATTTATTATAATAGGATCGCCAACAAAACACATATTATAACATTTAAAAGAAAAAATATTCACACAGACACAGTCTGATATGTGAACCAATGATAGGTTGTCGTACGGTGTCAATATTGGAGTCTGTAATCGCAGTCGCCGGCCGACCTTCACGTACCTCATCATGGAGATGATCACGTCCACGTCTCAATTCACAGAGCTGCGACATGGTGCTTCATCACCAAACGCCAATTGAAGTCTCTGGCAACTCTCTTGTTGACTTAAGCCACAACGAAAATCATAAAGAATTATTGAACGAAAATGTTCACGAGTTAAATTCATTTTGATAGCGACACACAATTTTTTAAAGGTAGTCACAATGAAAAAACAAATGACAGTCTCGCAAATTAAAAAGTTAATAAGTTCCCAAAGAGTTCCATTTTCGAATTCCATAATTGTTTTTTAATTCTTTTATTGTAAGTGGCCAGATCCAGAGACTTTCAGCACAAAGTAGGTAAGGCGGCGGCGGCGCGGGGCGGCGTGTGCTTTCAGTAAGCCCCACATACTTTCAGACAATTTATTAAAAAAAAACAATATTGTTTTTATACATATTCCCTATTGACGTGCAAACGTCTCACACCTGTAAACATACATCATATTATTAATTATTTAGCTTAATATACTTACTACTTTGTATGATGTAAAATTAGTTCTGTTTCTAGTAAATAGGTCTCTAAGCATGTAAGCATGTTGAACTCGACTTTACACGTGCCTGTAAAAAGTTCATCACTTCGATCAACCTATCAACTAGCACATTTAAATAACCTACCTATATTTTAAGTTCCTGTCACGAGTCTTATAATTTAAATTTCGTTGCTACTTGGTTGCTACAAAATTGTACATCTCTCCATTTTGCCGTAGGTCCTATACTTGTAACCTTGAAACTTTGTTTATTATTATTACAACCGTAGTTAACCTATCCCATTGTTTTCTTTTTTGTTCTTTGAATCTGACATGAAATGTTGCTACGGGTAATAAAGTAATACCATGCATGTTTCATTGTTATTTCTTGTCATAATTATCAACTGCATTGTTGTTTAATATCTACGCTACAAAAGTTATTAATACTGAGTACTGATTACTCATTTTTTCATCAGATTTTAAAATTTTAATTTCCACCTTATTTAAATAGTACATAATACGTGAAGATAAAGAAAATGTCCTTTTCGTGTGGCCATGATTTATGATTTAGGTAGAAGGGATCGGGCAAGCTACGTCCCAATGACCACTGCGACCCGAGATGGATCTATTGTAGTCAGCCCTTCGATGTTAAATAGCCTCCTCTAGACCAACAGTTTTGAAGAAGCTGACGGTCGATAAGGGGCTTAAAGCCTGGGCTTCCTGGGTGGCAATTTTGGGTCCTCCCAGTACCCGGCTTCTCTTATTGACAAGGGCATTCGTGTGGCTAACAAGGTTATTATTTCAATTACGCATCACGTTCCGTGAAGTGCTGCGTCCTTTGAATAAATATTATAATAGCACTTGAAGTTAACATCGTCATCATATGACATTTGTACAGTAAAGTTGTCATCACGGAGTACTATAAGTTGTCATAATACAATTAAGACAAGGACCACTACCTATACCTGATCATTAACCTATTTTGGATTCCACGAGTTTCCAGAAGTTCTTAGAAACGATATGATCTTGAAAATTTACTGTTTTCGCCTCACAATTTCAAAAATAAATTAACCATAATTCAACAAAAGAAAACCTATTATATTACATCTGTAACTCTTCCTTTTTTTTACATACACTTATTTTTTTAAAAGCAAATGCGTAGTGTGTTGTACCTTTAAATAAACAACTTATTGTTGAAATCACTCATCTCACGTAAACAAAGAACAAGGTCCAGGCCGCTACGGTCTGCAGCTGACCTGCGAGATAATTATTGTTTTAAAATTGCTTGACCAGTTATTAACCAGTTGTCTACGTCAATTCAGCAACTATAGGTAAATTCTGCTTAAATTACTCTTGAATTATTCTGTTTCCGCAGTCCTGTAGTGATAGCATTAACAAATAAAATAAATTACATTTACGCGGGTCTACCAACATTTTAGAAACATGTTTCGTTTTCCTGAACTTAATTTATTTTGTAAGACTCCAGCGACTTCCTTAGATAAGATAAAAGGGTATTCTGCTCACAAATAAGGCTATTTTTGCAAGTAATTTGTTTGTCGCTAGCTGTAATTATTAATGCTAGTGTATTAATCTTACATCTGAGGCACCGACCGACCTTAGGCCGTTATCCTTACCGCATGTTATAAATATAACTCAAGAACACCGCGGAAATTGGTTGTAGCTTACTTGATGCCAAAAATACTTGACCCCAGCAGATGTATTAAAACGGGCTCGTGTTTTTCAGATCCCTATTATTTTTAATGAAGCTTCGATAGCGATGACGTCGATGACCAGTCGATCGTCGTCGGTACCTTTCCGTTGAGGTTCTGGAAAAAACAAAGTTCATGTTTATTTGTATTCGATTAATCTTCTTCCACCTATTGAAGTATAGTTGTTTTTGTTTTGATAAATATAGTTGCAAAAAGCTAAATTAGTGTAAGTTGTTTGCCTACATATTTTGATGTCCGTCCGTGTTAGTTATCAATGTATTGAGTTAAAAATAATTATATTATCTTTGTTCACAGTACCTCATGAGTGGCTGGTGGGGCCACTATGACTTCAGGTGTCAACTGGTGGACCATTCGCGAAGCCCTATGGCCATGAGGGTAATTTAAGTCTATCTATCTATACGTCTCTCCAATTTCTTCACAAGCTACACTTTAATTTAAATGAATAATTTGTTATATTTTTACATTCACATTATAGTTATATTCCTTTTTTAAAACTGTAGTACTCGACAGTTCCGAATAATACTATCGACGTATATATTATAGATTGTCCGCAGCCGACCGTTTTTATCACTATTTCTAGTGCTTGTCTTCTATTCGAAAAGAACACGCTCTTTTATTAGTCCAAGAAGGTCTCATCTCAACCCGCCACAACACAACTATTACTATTTTTTAATAAGTTGCGCATACACAATCAACTTGTTCAATTCATATCTTGGTAAAAAACTATAAACAACAACAAAGCGATTTAATAACAAAGCTGGCCGCGATTACCTGTTTTATTTTAAAAGGCATTACAATTTATTTGTTTATAAAAGAGCATAATTTTTAATAAAATCAGTCCTGAAAATCTTGGTTTTTACCAAAGGTAATCTGCTACTTTAGGATGACTATAAAATTCCATTGTTTTTCGCTCGTTAATCTTGATGTTAATTTGGGACAGGATTTGTTATTTAATGTTTTTTGCTAATCACAAAAATAAAAGTAAATTCTAGTTATTTGCATTAGTTTTTGCGTGAATCATGTTTAACACGCAGACTTTACATTAACATGTTTGGCAACGCATCATGTCACTTACTTATTCAACTGTATTTTAATTCAATGAACTGTACAAGAACCTTACAAAAATGTGAACCGATCAAATACCGATTCAAAACGACTAAAACTAATAAATGAATTCGACGTGTCCCAGATGGCGAACACGTGTTGGTGGTACTACTTCAGTAAGTTCACGGAGTTCGCGGACACCTTGTTCTTCGTGCTGCGCAAGAAGAACGAGCATGTGTCCACTCTGCACGTCATCCACCACGGCATCATGCCCATGTCCGTGTGGTTCGGGCTCAAGTTCGCGCCAGGTCAGTACGCCCGTCTGCATCGGTTGTCAGGTCGATGCCCGAGCTCACCTCTATCGAGCACCAACAGCTGATGTGATGTTTAACACTTTGGCTGCTGAAAATAAAAACGCAGTAATCAGCCACGCGCCCCCACCCGCCTCGGTAGGTGGCCGCATACGCGTTTGGTAACAGCACACCTACGAAGTAGGGGCCGCGCAGTCACTTAAGAAATTATTGCACCTACGAGGCGGATTTACGCGCACGGCAGTCTAAACACGCTCCACCTACGTCGTAGGTGCATAGCACATAGTCGTGAGATTAATTCTGATCAACAAAAAATACATTTTGTGCGCACATTACCTTTATCGGCAATTACTCATTTAATAGTACCTTAAATTTTGTGTGCTTGCTTACATTGCCTTAGTCAACAATTACCGATTTAATAGTGCTTGCCTATTTAACAGGTGACGAAGTGCTTTAATAAAAAACCGATAACATATATGCTTTTGTGCGATAAGACATGGGTACAATGGTTTTTACGATCTTTCGGGAAATCAAATCAAATCTTAAATTGCACGAAAAAAATTACGTTGATTTCGTTCCAAAATTAAACTTCTGATACAAACCTTCAACTCGTGATTAGAAAAAAACGACATAGACGTCTTTTTAAGGTCATTCTTTTAGTCTAAAGTATAAAGTACAATTCCTTATTATATGGCATTTCGCATTATCCCGCTAATGCTTCCCATTCGCAATATGGAAATGTGCTAATAAATCATTTTTACAGCAAAATTTGTGACTTCATATCAAACAAGTCAATTATTACATTTGTGTCATTTGTTCTATTGATTGCCGTATCTGATATCACATCCGTAATAAACTTTTATAATAAAATCTGTAAATATTGTTCATTCACTGTATGACATAAACACTCCGAACATAGATAATAGAATTGACAAGGCAATTTTTTATCGCAACTTTTTTTACTATTAGCATACTCTTCCAAATAATTTGCCTTAAAAGTACAACACGTGAACTATGCAAATTACTTGTTTTTCTCGGCTATTTTTGTAAGTGTTAAATAGCTATTGTAATTACTTAAGGCGAATATAACAAATTTCGAAATTTAGCATCTGTTAAAATACTTACACTCTTACCGACTTATTTATTTATTTATTATTTTAGACGGACTTCCGTCTTTTCTTATAGTTCTTATTGCAGTAATTATCATTACTATTCAGAAGCCCTGTGTCATGGACTGTACGGCTAATTCCCGGAATTCTTCTTAACCGACCTTACAAACCCCAGTGTCATATAGCCGCCAAAGGCTACTGAAATTACTAGAATGTCCATTTAATTTTACGTCCATTCCACGAATGCAACTCTAACGTCTGGTTTATAAGTGTTATGTTCCCGGCAGGCGGTCACAGCACGTTCTTCGCGCTGCTGAACACGTTCGTGCACATCGTGATGTACTTCTACTACATGGTGTCGGCGATGGGTCCGCGCTACCAGAAATACATCTGGTGGAAGAAGTACCTCACCGCCTTCCAGATGGTAAGTACTTCCGACAGACGCGTCAAATGAAATAACGCATGAACTCCTCGGGTGTCAGTTTTCAGGCCATCAAATGCGCTGTCTTGATTAATAACAACCGCAGTACGATAATAGCCCAACAATTTTCTATTCGTCACGTGTACTATTTTCCTACAATATCAAAACATAGTCCTTAGATAATTAGTTTTTAGCAAGAAGTCGAATTACCTTTTTCTGGACAACTTTTGTTTATTGCACAACGATTGTCGTATGTACCTTCGTTTAGGTGCATTTCATACGTCCAATCCTAACCCAACAATTTTCCAATCGTAATTTTAGTATGTACTTCTTGTAAGCCTTAAAATATCTGTGAAGCCCCTCGCCGAAGAAACTCCGTAGGTGTCACTTTTTCATGTTGTTTACGTATGTTGCCGTTGTAGGTGCAGTTCGTGCTGGTGTTCAGCCACCAGCTGCAGGTGCTGTTCCGGCCGGCGTGCGCCTACCCGCGCGTGTTCGTGTACTGGATCGCCATGCACGGCTTCCTCTTCCTGTTCCTCTTCAGCGACTTCTACAAGGCGCGCTACTCGCACCAACAGAAGACGCGCTCCAAGCTGAACAACGGACTCTGTATGGTGAGTACTTTATATAACTTATTGAAAAAGCAGCAACGCGCAGTTGGTAAAATCGTTAAAACGTTTTAAATAATTTGAAGCGATTGAATGGTAACGCAGCGCCGCACGGCCTCTACTAGTGAACTTGCTATACTTACTAAGAGATAAGTTTTAAAATGGAACTGAAGATCAGACTGTCGCAGCTTTGTCATTGTGTATTGTCCCTTATCGCTTAAAGCTTTAACCACATTCAATCACTCGCCACTGAATTCTTTCTGTCAAGTGATAAATTCTTTGGTGTGTGAATATTTAAAAAGAGATAATCCTCCTCCAGCATGGATGCTATATTTAAATCAACCTATCTTATACTGCGCAAAAAATCAGGCTTCTTTATTCCTTAAAAAAATTACCGTCCTACAACGTCTTCTCTTAAATTATGTTTATTATCCTTTTTTCTACACAAGTGTTCGCTTGCGTACTTATTATTTATGACAAGACAACAGACAGTATGCATTAAATAATTATGTGCTATTTGATTGCGGAAAACCCTAGAATAAAACTTAGTACTTAGATAGAATGCAGGCAATAATATGAAAAGCAAATGGAGCAAGCGAGTCGTGATGGAGTGCTACAAAGGTCTTAAGTCGATAATTTGCACGTCGTAGTCTGTTTACACGACACGCAGCCATGTAACACATTACGCGGAACATAGCTTCTAACGTCCACATTACATATTTCCTAAAATTGTGTAAATTGTACACAGGGTTTAGTCGGAAACTACCATTGAATTTGAAACTGTCTGTTTATAATCCGTGTTTAGCGTAACCTTGCTAACGTGCCTTTCAGACAAATGCGGTGCAAATAATAATAATTCGTGAATATTACCTGTGTATAGCTTCATCATTCCAGATTATTCAATTTTATTTTCAATACTACTTGCTCGAAAATTTAACTTACGACGGCAGTAAACTAAACCCTCGCCTACGGCTCGGGCTAACAAAAGTCACCTCGTTTGTAATTTGTCACCTACGAGATCATAGGCTCAAAATTACTGGTTCGAATTTTAGAAGCAAAATAGAGCTTTTAATGTTAAACGTAATTACAGAGCGGAACTCTGGATAAAAACGTTGATAACCATAGAGTTATTCATTCAAATACCTGTTCCTATCTAGCTAACTTTTTGGTTAATTATACTAACCAGTTATTTCAGGTATTTCTTATACTCGTAATCATTAAAGACGACTATCATTATTATCGACTTTTGTTCGATTATTCCGCGTCATCGTCATATCAACCGAAAAACGTCCTGGACATAGATAGGCCCGTATAGACATTTTATTACATAAATTTCGATTGACTACCTACCTTATTAAAACCATTTATTTTAGGTATTTCTTACCTATTAATTAATATTGACTTTTTTTTGTTCGCTCATTCGCTTCATCATCCTCATAATATCAACCGTAAGACAAAAGCGTATAAACATTCTGCAGCTTAGATATTTTTCAATTTTATGAATTTCGGTTGTCCGTGTTTTTTTGTCGTGTTGTACTCGGAGTATATTACACATTTTCTATAACGTATTGTCGTTTGTTTTGCAGGCTGTGATGGACGACAGCTGCACGTTGCACGGCAAGAATGGCTACAAGCAGGAAGGCTCGGAGGTGCCCAGCTCGTACGCGGCGAGCGCGGCCGACGCCTTCGTGCGGCGCCGCCCGCTCTGCTAGTGGCGCGGCCGAGGACCCCGCTTTTAAACTAACACTAAACAAACTCTCCCTGTGGATTTTAAATTCGCGCGCAATCTTAATGCTTTCGAGGCCATAGCAGAGCTGCATTCAGATCGCGCGCGAACTGAACGTTCTTATGGAACTGCATCATTATGAAATCTGAAGTGGTAACAAACTTTCCTTATGGATTTAAAGTGTCCGCGCGCGGTCTGAATGTATTCGTGGCCATGGTAGCCATCCATTCAGACGGCGCGCAAACAGGCTTTCGTGGTTTTCACTTTGCAATACGCAAGTTCGACGAGAACAAAAGAAGCGCCCCAAAGCATTTAAAAGATCGAATAACTAGGAACGTGCCTAAAGAAAATATTGAATATAAGTTCAGCGGGAGAAATATTGAACACAAGTTATCTATCATCCTCAAGAGGTTTCTCTACACCAGGGGTTCCCAAAGTAGGTGCCGCAAGAGTATGTCAGGGGTGCCGCCAGCGTATGCCAGCGGTGTCAACACATACAATTTTCCAAAAAAAATTGGGATTAAATACTCGCCGGCAGTGGCGTGCCTAGGGTCTAATGCACGGGTCTAATGGTAGGGCAAGCCACTGATATAATATTTTCTTAGGAATACTTAACTTTTTTTTTTGTCTTAATTATTGACTCAAGTTTTGGTCTCATCATGCCCTCTGAAAGGCAGTTCTTGTTATGCTAAATAACAAGTAATATCTACTAGTCTCTAAAAAACACTATGATTGTGGTTGTTTTCCTAAGTAGGCAAACCACTTTAAGAGTAGGTGTACCGCGAATTTTTTTTAGCGCAGCAAGGGTGCCGCGGCGAAAAAAGTTTGGGAACCCCTGCTCTACACGTATAAAAATAAAACACGAAAAAATCTATCATTGAAAATGTGATAGAAATATTTACGTTCCCGTACAGTTTTGTGTTGTACTTTAGTTGTAATGGTTGAATGTAGAGAATCCGCGGCGTGCTTTCGCTTGGTGGGTGTAGGAGCTTCACTCTGCAACCCCGCGAGGTGCGCCGGCCTTCCCGAGCGTGGGTCGTAGCATTTTCTTTGAACTCCTATCGGCCCGCCTTCCCGAGCGCACCTCCAGATTCCCGCTTTAAGATTGTCACGTGAAATTGTTAAAACCATTTGTATCCACCCGTAGAACGTGGTACATAGAAATAAACTGAAAAAGTCGATTTCGCTAATCTATTTTCTAGAAGAGATCTATTTTTGTAAGAAAAAAATCTCCAAAATTGTTCTGATTTATGTACTGCAAAATAATAAAATTAATACAATGTCATGATGCAATGCAATTTAGAATTTTAATATCGCTGTGTTTGTGCTATCGTGCTGTGGACCATTGCACTAGTTATAATTTCGGTCGATTCCGGAACGCGTCGGTGCAGCGTTGTGCAAAATAATGAGCGTAGACCCTCAATCAACTAAATCAAAGATTTATTTTACGTCGTGTTCGTTTGAACGGTGATTTGCTTAAGAACCGACGGTTAAATAGTATTTAAGCACTGTTTTACGAGCTACTTAAAGAGTATTTGATCGTCTTTTATTACTAAGTAATAAAGGTTAATGCATTGCACAAAGTCACTTTGGGTCTTGAATGCCTTGTAGTTTTTAAGTGCAAATATTTTTAAAAATTTGTTGTATTGATCGTTATGAGTGGTTTGTATGTATGCGTGTCGTGTAGGTGCACATCGGCCGACGGGGAGCGCGCGGTGGGATGATTCGTATTGTCCACTACCATCGTCGTGTCCATTGCGCCGCCGCGCCGCCAGCAGGACAATGTGTCCTAGGCGGCTGAATTTAGTACAACTTATGCTATAAATGTGCGCCAAATAACAAATTAGTGCGCTTTATCCTTTTGGAAGAAAACAGGAAAAATAATTCCTGCTGGAGAATTGCTCTTCCAGCAGGAAAATTCTAAATGAATGATCGGAGAGAGAAATAAAGTATATGGGCAGATAGCTCATATTAGTGCGTAAATGTGCGCCGAAAATTAAATCAGTGCGTCTTATGGTTTGAGACATCGTTTCTTGCTGGAGTAATGTTTTGCTGATTTCTGTTTCTACTAAATGTACGAGTAGTACGAGAGTTTGTACTAAATTCAACCTAGGACACATTTTCCTGCTGGCGTAATGGACACATCATCATCGCACAATGGCGCGGCGAGGCATAGACAAACTATCTTTCTTACAATCGTTGGTCAGTGTGTAACCACATTTATTTGAGTACTGGCATAGTTACGTGTATTTCCTTAACTTAAAATGTGCGTTATATTCTTACTAATTTGTACTTGGTAGATGAAAGTGAGAGGGGCATTTTTGTATGGTGTCTTGTATATACTTTTACAATAATTATATAGCTTAATCACGTAAATAGTTTAACTGAAGGTAAACGGATTTTGTAAATATAATTTTATTACGAAGTTGAAGAAAGCAAGTAATGAATGAAATGTTACCAAACTGTTGCATAAGTCCAGTGTCGATTACAATGTTGTATAATACTTATTTCTTTCAATAGAAACTCCTCTTATTCTGTGCTCAAACATTTCATATTGTAATTTACTAATTTCTATCGTTTTATACAGAGTTTTATAATCAAGAAGCGAATCAGAATCATAAAATCAATTTTAAACCAAAATCATTAAGTTGTGGATGAAGACTACTCTATGCACACTCAAACTGGTATCGGTATCTTTCCAGTTTTTAACTATTTTATGACTACTGCTTTCGATACTGAGTGTGCACAGAGCCGACTGCGGATATCAACATGTTAAAGATAAGTATTATTTGGTATCACATTTCTGTATTGATGCTTTAAATGTTGTGCGTTGTGCGCTGCCATGCCGATCGCTTGAGCGGCGGTGATACTAGCTCGACCACGGAAATAACTGATTAGCTATTTCATGTTATTTCATTTCACAATCAAAACTTCAAAACAGCATGGCCTTGTTAGTACCGCCGTTGCTCGCTGCCGAACCGACAGAAACTGTTCAAGTATTCGCTGCGTATTCACTCTTGCAACTTTATTTATTAAGTATTTTAATAAAGGATTTTACAAAATATATCGTCGGTATTTTTATTTTCAGTCATCTGATTTTTTCAGCGTATACGTCAGGAATAGGGAATATGCATAAAAAAATAAAAGCGATGCCAAGTCGATTGGCGGTACGTGGAGGTACTGAGAAGCCTGTACAGTATGGCGTCGATGTACAGAATCATAAGACAAAACCAAAGTTGCTCAAAGGAGTGAGACAGGGGGATGTCATCTCCGAAACTGTTCTCCAACGCGATGTGTTCAAAACCCTAGACTGGAACGGATTGGGCATCAACATTAATGGCGAATATCTCAGTCACCTCCGCTTTGCCGACGACATAGTCATAATGGCTGAATCGTTGCAGGATCTGCCAAAAATGCTGCACAGTCTCAACGCTGCCTCACTGTCAGTCGGTCTCCGGATGAACTTGGACAAGACTAAGGTCATGTTCAACGAACTAATAATTCCGGAACCGATCTCGATCAATGGCGAAGTGCTCGAAGTTGTCCAAGAATATGTCTACCTCGGGCAGACATTGCAGTTGGGTAGAGACATCTTTGAGTGTGAAAATCGCAAGAAGAGTACAGTTGGGCTGGGCAGCATTCGGGAAACTGCTTCATATCTTCTCGTCGCCGCTACCGCAATGCCTGAAAAGCAGGGTTTATAACCAGTGTGTCCTACTCGTTTTGACATACGGGGCCGAGACGTGGAACATGACGGTGAAGCTGGCCCACCGGCTACATGTCACTCAGCGAGCTATGGAAAGATCTATGCTTGGTATATCCGAAACGAAATCATCCGGCAGAGGACCAAGGTGGTGAATATTGTCCAGAAATGTAGCAAGCTGAAGTGGCAGTGGGCTGGCCACGTCTGTCTCAGAACCGATGAGCGTTGGAGCAGACGGGTTCTCGAATGGAGACCGCGACTCGGGAAACGTAGTGTGGGACGTCCCCCTGCCAGGTGGATTGATGACCTGAAGAAGGTCGCTGGTGGTGGTCGCTTTGGCGTACCCTTGGGGAGGCCTAAGTCCAGCAGTGGACTGCAATAGGCTGATTGATTGATAAAAAAAATATGTTTTTCATCTGTCTGAAAGTATACAAAAATAGAATACTGACAGTCAAAACAGAATCGAAATTGATCGAAAAACAAAAAGTAAGTAAAATTATTTTACAAAAGATACTGAAAAATATAATGCTAGGCTTAGATAAATGAAGAGGAACAAGCTTTGTTTTTAGTGCATGATAGTTTTTAATTAGTGATAGGTACATTATTCGCATTTATGTTTGAGCGCTGTACTCGCCAACAAACTGTTTCAGTTTGGCGAGATTTGTTTGTGTATGTCAAATGTACCACTTATTGCAAATAAATAAATTAAAAAAAAACTGGCCCTTTAAGAAGGACAGACGAACGTAACTTTCTAAATTAGCCCTTATCTGTCTCGTTCACTATATAAATAAAATTCCCTACGACTAGACTTCTGCTGAAAGCACTATTTTGCGAGGGAGGACGCGACGACAATTAAACAGCAGTTATGTTACTACTTGTATCAATCATTTTGACAAGTACAGTCGTGCGTAATGCTCAAAAACTCATTGCAAGCACAGCTGCAAAATTATGCAGTGCAGTGCTACTTGGGTACCAAAAATATATCCGCTTATAATAGTTTACCTTTCTTAACAACTTCCAGAATTTATAATCGGAACAAGCCCATAGCTATGAAGACGAAACTAAAGATTGAAACACATGACATTAATATCAGTATAGCCGACAGGATAGTTATTATTCGTACGTAACTGCCTACAATATTGGCCTATTGGGAAATATGCGTAAATATGGCAATTTACGTGCCTGTCCTATACGACATCCTTGAATAATCTAGAGAGTTGTAAGACATTCTCACGTGTAGATATTCAAGTCGTTCCAGCATTTTCCACCAAATTGTATGCACTGCTAAACGTTACTTGTTACCTACTTACTTGGTATTTAGTTATTTTAATGTGTTTAAAAAAATCTCTTATCACACCAGTACACAAAAGCGGTGACAAATAGTAGTAACATATCAGTACTCACAGCTCTATGTAAAATACTAGAAAGAATAATGAACAGCCGGCTAACAAATTATTTAGAAAAAAATAACTTACTTTCATTCAACAGCACATAATACGGTTTTCGTGAAGCTAAATCTACCTCAGATGCTGTCAATGAGCTAACCAACTATGTAGTCCACAATTTAGATAATAATAAAGCAATAGCCATTTTTCTGGATCTTAAAAAGCTTTTGATACGGTTTCCATCCCATTGCTTGTAAATAAATTAGAAAATCTCGATATTAGAAACACTTAACTCCTATAATCACCACTCAATCCTCCAACTCCAATAATTACCACAAAGAAAGGATGTAATTGTAATATACATTCCATTGGAACCTTTCTTTTACTATTTCCATACCTAGAAAATTGCACACAATAAAATGGCAAAGGAATAGGCGTAGTTAAGGCATACCTACTGAAAGTTTCTGGATTCTGATAAAAAAGACTAGATATGACTTACGATACATTTATTGTTTTTCAATGTATAGGTATATTCCCTCGCAAAGCAGGTTGGACCAGCCTTCCTTAGGGACCTTTTCAATGTCTTCATGGAACGCATTCACCGCCGATTCAGGGCTCGTAAAACGTGTGCCTCTAAGTTTGTTTTTAATTTATGGAAACAAAAAGAAGTTGCAGGGTGCCAGGTCCGGGTTGTAAGGCGGATGCGTCATCATTTCCATATTTGAAGTCTTCAAATAGGCTTCTGTTACCTTAGCGGAATGCGTTATCGTCGTGAAGGAGGATATTGCTTCGAAGATGCTTTTCGCGAACTTTTTCTAAAACTGGGCAAGCAAGTGTTGACGTACCAATCTGCAGTCACTGTCCTTTGATCTTCATGCGATACTGTAGTGTAATGTCCTGATTTGCCGAAAAAAGAAGCAACCATTTTTTTACCAATGCTTCGACTTTTCTTAACTTTCGTCGGTAAATCCTCAAAAGGATCGAAAGACCCACTCTGCCGACTGGCTTTTTCTTTCGGGGTCAAAGTACACCAGGTTTCGTCATCTGTCATGATATTATACACCGCCAATGACTGTCCTCCGTTAAACTTTTTCATCATTTTACGGCACCACTTGACACGCAGTAGTTTCTGGTCCTCAGTCATGCGGTATCCATCGAGAGCAAAGTTTCCGAACCTTTAGATGCACATGTAAAATGTTGTGCACTTAGCTCATTCCAATGCCTAACAAAGCACGAATTTGTTGGCAAGTAATTTTTTTTGCAGTTTCAATAAGTTGTCGTACGATGTCAATATTAGAGTCTGTAACTGCAGTCGCCGGCCGACCTTACCTCGTCCGTCATGGAGATGATCACGTCCACGTCTAAATTCTCCAAACCAAGAATACACAGAGCTGCGACATGGTGCTTCATCACCAAATGCCAATTGAAGTCTCTGGCCACTCTCTTGTTGACTTAAGCCAACGAAAATCGAAAAAAAACATTGAACGAAAATGTTCACGAGAATTCATTTTGATAACGTTACACAATTTTCGAAAGGACGACGTCAGAATGAAAAAACAAATGACAATCTCGCAAATGATTAATAAATAACATATGTTTTAAGATTTTCGTGGTTGTTCACTACACTAACATTTTCACAATATCGAGGTAACAATATTAAATATAACCGTGGTAACAAACCCGCAAATTGTGAAAATGTTAGTGTAATAAATAACATGTTCCCAAAGAGTTCCATTTTTTAATACCATAATTGCTTTTTCATTATTTTATTGTAAGTGGCCTGATCCAGAGACTTTCAGTATGCCCCACCAGGCCCTACGAAGTCTAAATAAATAATAATAATAAATAAATATGTAGGGACATCTGCACACACCGCCATTTGATCCCAAACTAAGCAGAGCTTGTACTATACTATGGGTACCAACCAGACAGCTGATATACATTACATAAATAGATAAATACATACTTATATAGATAAACAATAACCAGACACAAGGCAAACACAAGAACCCGCGACCCTGTGCGTCGGAGGCAGATACACTACCACCTAGGCTACGGAGCCGTCAATCGGGATTGTACAATAAATTCAAGCCAAAAATTTAAGTTGCTTGAATTTACCTCAATAATATGCTAGATTAATACGAAATTCATGTATTTACATAGAAATAACTATAAATATTAGGTCTTTTATTTACCTATGAAATTGCCGTTCTGCCGTACTGGCCGTATTTCAAGTCCAATTTTTTTTTCGCTAAGAAGTATTAAAATTATTAAAATTGACTAATTAATTTATTAATTTAAATTGAAATCATTTAGCTTTTTTACAGATATAAATTAGGTAGTAAATAATTACACGTCAAATAATTAGAAATAAAATTTTTAACGTACGTTTTTTATTTGCGTAACCAAATAAACATCATAATGGCGGCACCAATATTTCCAGCCATATAATATCTCTGATTCTGCTTCAAATAATCACAATCAGATAAAAGTTTTATTAGGTAGCATTTAGGTAGTAAAAATGTATATAGGTATCTACTGTGATTTGCTGTTTCGTGTGGTTCCGCCACTTTGACGTCATTTAGGCGGAACCATTGTTTTATTTGAATATCTTTTGAACGAAAGAGGTATTATTTTTTTTACTTAAGTTATCAAATAGTAGTATTTAGGTAGTAGTACCTGCTCATATGAAATTTCAAAATTCATGATTTGGTCCCGCCATTTTGATGCTAATAATTGATCGCTGTCTGTCACCCCTTGGTAGTCTACTATTACGTGTCAATGCGAATCTTGTGGCGACAAGCAACGGCGGCGGCGGCGGCACCAAAAAAAAACATAAGTACATAGTAGGTAGGTATGTAATTACGTAATGTAATTTTATAAGAAGATACAGCTTGACAAAAAAGATTTTGGCGCGGTGACAGGTGGAAGTAAATATTTAGTTTGATGCCATTCATGCTGGGTTGCTTTTTATTATCCCATTTGTATGCCATGTTGATTGTTATTCGTTAATTTTACAATATTTTATAAATTAGGTAATTTTTCCTTTCCTATTTGACTACAAAGTGAACGATAGAAGCGCCCTCATTTTTTCTAAACTCTTTTTTGCCAAGCTGTAATATACCTAATAGAATATATTTTATTGCACACAGAAAAATGTTTATGAAGACAACTAGCCACCTACACCTAGCACCACCACTCTTATATTAGGTCCTTACATATGAAATTGGCGTTTTGTATGGGAGGAACAAAAAGTCGAAAAATTTTTATATAGTATATTTATTTAATCAAAGTATGAGCCATTGTAATCTATGCACTTTTGCCATCTCATAGGTAGTTCATTGATCCCTTTACTAAAAAAACCATTCGGACGGGAATCAATAAAATCTTTGAAGGCGATTTGGACTGCCCCATCTGAGTTGAATTTTTTCCCTTGCAAGAAGTTATCCAAATTTCGAAAAAAATGGTAATCTGTTGGAGCAAGGTCCGGGGAGTACGGTGGATGCCTTAGACATTCCAATTGAAGCTCTTCTAATTTGCTAGCCGTCTGTTGTGCAGTGTGTGGTCTAGCGTTGTCGTGAAGCAGCAGTGGCGTAGAGCGATTGACCAGCCTCGGTTGTTTACCAGCTAGCTTTTCCATCATGGTTTGCAATTGCTGACAATAGTCATCTGCCGTAATCGTCTGGCCAGATTTGAGAAAACTGTAATGAACGACACCGGCGCTAGTCCACCAAACGCTTACAAGTAACTTTTTATTGGTCAATTTTCGCTTGGAGCAGGCTTTGGCTGGCTTGCCAGGGTCCAGCCATTGCGATGAGCGCTTCCGATTATCGTAGAGAATCCACTTTTCATCACAGGTAATGATTCGATTTAAAATCCCTTCGTTATTGTGCCGGTCAAGTAATGTAACGCAGCAGTTGACGCGCGTTTGCCGGTTTGCTTCACTCAATTCGTGAGGAACCCACCTTTCAAGTTTTTTAATCTTCCCAATTTGCTTCAAGTGGATTAAAACAGTTTTATCACTAACACCGAAGCCTGCAGCTAACTCGGACGTGGTTTGCGATGGATCCGCTTCCACAATAGCCTTCAATGCTTCATTATCAACTTGGGTCTCCGGCCGTCCACGGGGCTTGTTTTGCAGGTCGAAATTTTCAGAACGAAAACGTTGGAACCAAAAACGCACTGTGTTTTCTTTTGCGACACAACCGCCATACACATCATTAACCCTTCGAGCCGTTTCCGCAGCACTGGTGCCACGGTGGAACTCGTACTCGTAAATAACGCGATATTTCAAATTTTCCATTTTGTAAATCGAGCGATGCAAACAGAAAAAAGATAAGTAAAAAAACAAATGAATGACGGTTTACGAAACACAACTACATGTGGAAATAGCTGTATAAATTTGAATTTCGAATTTCTAACCAAATAGGAGAAATTTGTGATCAAAGTGGCCAGTACGACAAAACGCCAATTTCATATGTAAGGACCTAATATTTATCATAATACTAGCAGCGGTCCGCCCGCAGCTACGCTATTTAGAAGAATATACGCTATGTTACATTTTAGTTAAAAATTGGTTAAAATATATTAACTAATGAGCGGTAATGTAGAAGGCTTAGCCTAGTCAATATTGCCGAAAATATTGGGCCCTCAGTTCAGACGTATTGTCAAAATTCGAATTTCATTAACTTTTTAACAATTTAATTTTGTATCGTTATTTCTTTTTAACAAAACCAAGATATTTAACTGAAATATACCTAAGTCATATTGATATTATTTCTTTAGATAAATTCATGTTTTGCAGATTCCTCAGTACAGATATTCATGAATTGAGGGCCCAAGCTAAACCGCCATAAATCTGTAATATCGCGTTCTTAGGATTTGGGATTTTTTTAATTTATTTAAGAAAATCTTAACTAAATTCTCAAATAAAAATTATTATCCCAGGGATAGTACTTTCTAAGATTTAGGCTATGCCACTTTATGCAGGCGTCAGGATTGAGGGCCCAAGTTATTTGACCATAGCTGTTTTGTTTCAGGTTTAAGAAATTTAAGAATCTTTGCTTTAAGTTTTACCTATTTTTTACTAAAATCCCTGTAAGTTTCATCTCGTTTAGCAATAATTAGAAAAATGGGCCCTCAATCCAGATGCACACCTGTGGGACATAACTTGAATATTAATTTGTGTTGTGTCTACCAAATACCTAAACTACAACCTTTATCTATAAGTACATAAGTAATCAGCTATACTGCGTGATTGACTTCTGTTCTAAGAAAAAAATAACATTAATCACAAATATCTACCAAGTTACGTAAAGATTCACGAGAATGATTGTTATGTCATTATTCTGTCTTCAAAAGTTATGAGTTTTACACGTCTATATAATCGGTGAGTTACTTACATACATACATATACGCTCGATTTATAAGTACCTACCTACTTATACCATAAGAGCAGGTATAGTATAGTTCAAACTTAATTTTAAAAGAGAAGAATAAATAGTAGAACAGACCAAACTAACGCACTTACTATGCACTACTTATTAACTGGTGATGAGATGACGTCAATTTGGACAAACACGTCGTCAATAGCTCATTATACATCCTCACCTAGGTGGGGACAAACACGTACTTATCATAAATTATTACGGGATACCTAGATATGGATAGTAGGTAAACTTACTTAACGCGTATACGCATGTACGCGCTTAGGTATTATAACGCGGACGCGTCACGTATGTTTTTAGGCCGCACGCACCCGTCATTACCACAGCCCGTAACGCTGCTACGGTTGCTACGCCGCCGTAGCATGAGTTACGATTTCTACGCCGTAGCGAGGAAAGTGGGTTTTAAATTTATTACTTACATTTTTGAAATACTTTAGTTACTTATTGTTTTTTTCTGTTTTGTTATTAGTTCATCCAACTTATCTAATTTGAATCGTACACGAATCGTAGTGATTGGAGTTGGCTGTATGCTCTGTATGACACTTGCATAGAACAAAAAAAAAGAAAAGCATGCGATATGGCGGTTTGTAACTAAGGTTTGTAATTTTCGTCTCTTTTATTTTTATCGTACTATTTGTTACTTATTTTTCGTGATGGAGTTAACTAATCATCGAATTAGAGAAATATTATAACAATGAATGGTTCATGAAGTCGAAGTAGAGGTTAAAGTGATAAAGATTAGAACTTGTAAGTTTTGTACGATACAAGGTAGACAGACATCTAAATCCAAGGTACCACATATTTTTTTTTGTATTTTATATTTTCCTCGCATATTTCAGAGAAAATCACTATACAGGCTTCGGCCGCAATAACTCTTGCTGGACTCGTACACAATATCGTCCAGCAATAACTAATTTTGCGGCCGCGGCAGTAACGTACTATTTCTGAGTTTTTTATTGCTATTGTTGTTTTATAATTTGTTTACTTTTTACCCAACTACGAAAAAAAGGAAGAGTTGTGATTATAAATATTATCGAAGATAGACCCAATAGTTAAAACTCTGTTAATAAAAATAAAGCTGTTTAAAATCTACCAGTTAAGAACAAAGTTATGCCTATGAAACTCATGAATAGTGGTAAACAAACTCGTCTTGGTATGTGAAGTGAAGATGTTGATTTATTCACCAATAAAAAATATCAAACACGAATAGATAGGTAAGCACAAAGGTAGGTTTAACAAAACTTTACTTATTAAAAGACATTTGACGTCAATAGTACATCTGTCTATTTGCTTACAGGGAGCTAGAAATACGTCAATTTTACGTTAGATAGATGTAATCTGAGTAAGTTGACGACTAAACTGAACTATGCCCCATGATGCTAGAGCTAGGCTCAAAATATTTACAGTGAGTCACTCCTGGTAAACCTCTTCTCTCGAGTATTCAAACCGATTTGCGTTATCGGACCAATGTCAATATTTATTTCAGTCTCAGTAATTCACATCTTTAGCGATTTGAATAAGAAACAAGGTTTAAGTAGGTACTATACTCTGGCATACGAAATTAATTTTTTTCACCAAGGAAAAGACTAAAAATACTCATACTTACGTCTGTAGGTAGCGAAAGGTCAAAGAGTTATTTTCAATGAATTTTCCTATAGTAATAGCAATTATGCATAACTAAAGGTTTGAACACATTTTAAATACTTACATATCTTCTTTTGAAGAAACATCTGCCTCACGTTGCTACATAATATGCTGATGATGATAACAAGGTGGCTATATAATATACTCGTAATATTATATATAAAGAGAAACGTCTGCTTACAGAAAGCTATAAATCTGTTTAGAGACTAACCAGATGGATGTGAGATGTTCCCACTTTTTTATATATATTAAAGGAAAACCTTTTCCAACGGATTTATTGATTTTATTATTTATTTAAGTATAAGTACCTGGTTGACCGAGCTTAGCTCGTTTATTTTTTTTGTAAGACACCTACGCATTTCGATAAACTCTACTTACTTCATACGTTCAGAAGAAAGTACACGCGGCTAGACATAGTAGCACCACTCTTATACTTTAAACGAGCAAGATTAGAATAATAAGGATCTCGGAAACGTACGGCTGCAACGATTTCGCAATTTCGTTTCGGGGGCAATAAATCGATCTAGCTTATAAAATAGATTTCCCCGTATTTTGAGGCTTAAAAGAATTGATACGCGATATCATTGAAATAGAAAGGTAATTTTGGCTCAGTCGGGACACCGCGAGTTTGCAGTTTGAATCTCGACAAATATTTTTTTTTTATTCTTTCATTTAGTTATTTAAATACAAAAATGAAAGAAAATTTCTGATAAATTTTTTGGTGGTCTGAAAGTTTTCCATCAGATGGCCCGAGTAAAACGAGGAAAAGAATATATTATGTATTATAAAATAATAGGATGGGACTTTTGATAGGATTCAGAAAGGATTATTATAGGAAAATAAATTATTGCCATACCAACTAACCTACCAACTTATTAGCAGTAGTTCCAATTTTGGCCACTTCACAGATACAGTGGTAAAGGCGGCGCTAGTTGTATTATAAATTTGCATTTATTGAGGTTGCTTGGATAATTTCGATGAAATTTAGCATTATATGGGGTTTCGGGAGCGATAAATCGATCTAGCTAGGTTTAATTTTTAGTAGAAATAGATTTCCCTGCATTGACAATAAATTAGGATCGGAATTTGGATAGAATTCAGAAAGAAAAATAAATTATTATTCCCATGCCTAACAGGGTGGTAAAGGCAGCGCTAGTAGTAATATAAAATTGAATTTGTTGAGGTTGCGTGGATTAAATAACGCCTCCGTGGATAAAATAGCATTTTCCATTTCTGTGTTACATACGAGAAGGACTGCTATTTATGTATCCGGAATAACAAAAAATAACAAACATCTATAACCAAATATACTTTTATTGCTTTTCAAAATATTCCCCGTGATGATCGATGCATTTTTTCATACGTTGAAACCAACTTTCGTAGCATTTTTTCCATTCTGTATCGGGTATCTCCAAAACGTGCATTTTGAAAGCATCAACGGCTTCTTCCCGGGTCGAAAATCGGTGTCCACGTAATTTGTTCTTCACGCTTGTGAATAAATAAAAGTCGTTGGGTGCCAAGTCGGGACTGTACGGTGGATGACCCGTCAATTCGATCATTTGACTATTTAAATACTCCGTTGTTGCGGCCGAGGTGTGACAGCTGGCGTTATCGTGGTGAAGGATTATTCTTTGTTGTCGATTGTTCTTGCGTATTTCTCCAAAGACTTCTGGCAAGCAAATGGTGGTGTACCATTCAGAATTAACCGTTTTACGATTCTCTAGTGGTACTATAGCCACATGTCCACTAATACCAAAAAAGCAGGCAAACATTTGCTTCAAAGTGCTTTTTGCACGAACAACTTTAGTTGGGTTTGGCTCATTTTGGAACACCCAAACCGTTGACTGCTGTTTAGTTTCGGGATCATACGCATATATCCAAGATTCGTCTCCTGTTTAGATATTATGAACAGCTTTTGATGTACCACATTTGTATTTTTCTATCATTTTTTTGCACCAATCAACACGAGCCTGTTTTTGTTCAACTGTTAAGTTGTGCGGGATCCAACGAGAACAAATTTTTTTTACAGCCAAATGTTCGTGTAATATTTTATAAATACTCGTCATACTAATGCCCAGAAATGCCTCTATCTCGCGATATGTAACATGACGGTCTTGCATTATTAGTTCGCGCACAGCATCAATATTTTGTGGTACAACAGCCTATTTAGGGCGACCTTCTTTAAAATCGTCCGCAAGCATACGACGACCACGATTAAACTCACTGAACCAGTGATACACAGTGGTTTTTGATGGGGCTTCCTCCCCAAAAGTCGACAAAAGTTGATCCATGCACTGTTTTTGAGTTAATCCACGCCGAAAGTCGTAATAAATCATAGCACGAAAATTTTCACGAGTCAAATCCATGGTGATGATAGACAATGAATTTTAAAAATGGCGCCACAATGTAAAAACAATTGACAAATGAATGAAACAAACTTTATTTTACAGCCAAAGAGTTCTATTTTTAAATGTTATAATTTCTTTTTAAATATTGTTTATGTAAGTGGCCAGTTCCGGATACATAAATAGCAGCCCTTGTATCTGAAAAAATAACTGAAAATACTTTTAAATGCTATTTTAGAAGAAAATTTCGTCACTATGTGAGTTGTAGTGCCATCTGTTGCAGAACTTTCGGTGTAAGAAAAAGGAAGTGATTTTCTGTAAAGGTATTTTAAATGAACTAAGTAAATGAAAAAATAAGTAATAACAAAGACGACGACGGTAAGTAATAAATAAAAAAACATACCTATAAAAATTGCTCTATCTGTTGGAAAAAATTTAGACCACAAAAAATAAGGTACTAAATAATAAATTTTTATTTCTGTCATTTTTGTATTTAAATAACTAAATAAAAGAATTAAAAAGTTAAAAACAAACAAAAAAAGAAACATGAACAGAAAAATGGAAAAGCACATTCATGTAAATGAGTGAGGCCCTTTATTTCCGAAAATCTGTTTATCTTGGTGTATTTTGTTCCATTCGAACTGACCTGCAAATACAAATAGGTACACTCGTACTGACAATAACATTTAATAACTTCCAAGAAATGGTTGAAATAAAGCGCCTATTATTTTTTAATATAAAACCGGTTTAATTTGCAGACTTATACAGTTTTATTTTAGTTTTGTATTGTGTTTATTAGTTCTAAAACCGAATGTTAATCTCAGATTTTGAAAATTTCTTGTCATTAGGTCTTCATAAAAATAACCGGCCAAGCACGTGTCGGGCCACGCAAAGTGTAGGGTTCCGTAGTCATTCAATACTACTTGTTTAAGACAGTTAACATTCATCAAAATCTTTTTCTAAGATACAATGTACTTGTACAAGTACATTTTATAAGTTGGTCTATTATTTGATAACCTGTAAACCCCACTTGATTTTGATAGTTTTCCTTTTAAATACACCATATACACTACTACTGTGAATTTTTTCACATTTCCAAATACAACGGAATCGCTGGTAGGGGGGGGGGATGCTTTACACTAACAAAAATTAGCAATGGTTTTAGTAAACCCCCATTATTTTAAAAAAACCTATCCAACGACACCTCACATTATAAGGTAATCGTGAATAAAAAAATAACCCCCACTTCCCGTGTACCAGAGGAACCATAATATTTTTTTTAATATTTTTTTCTTCAGCTGTGTCGGCATAATTAATATACATATTAATCATGCCGACAAAGCTAAGTTACAGACTTCTAGTAATAAGAGTCTCTGAGATGCCGCGGACGGACAAACAGACAGACGGACATGGCGAAACTATAAGGGTTCCTTTTTGAGTACGAAACCCTAAAAAATGGCGCTCATCTGACAAATGTGATCATCGACGTTGTCATGTAGCTATCGCTAATTAATAGTCAAAATAGTTCCGATACTGGAAAAGGGTAAATGTTCTTACAAAATGAAGTAAATAGATTTTTTCCTTTTAGTCTGAATCTATAAGTTTACATTTCGTATGACGTAGATTCACACATGCGGTTATGTAAATATAGGTACCTCGTCTCTTATTAACACTATCTATCTGCTAACTTCTTTTTTAAAGGGGAATGTACATTATTAACTTTTTTATTTATCTATCTTTCGCACCTACAATGCGGCAAATCTAGTAGGTATATCTGCCTTTTATTGATGATCGTAGATTTAGTAAATTATCTGTAAAATTCAGGAGACACAGAACTGGAGGCTTTTGTCCAGCAATGGTCTTTCAGTTGAGATGATGATGATACTATGTCTAATTTAAACACCCCTTTTATTTAGTTAAATTTAATAAATCACCCACCACTTGCTATTAATTTCAATATTTTTTTATCTGAGCTGATTTAGAGGTCCGGAAACGTAGTGTCTATGCAAATGTCCAGCCTTGACTTTGGCTTCAACTTGACATTCCGTCATGTTGGCAAACATGGAACAAATACTCAAAATCTACTGGCAATGGACGCGCAACCTTAACGCGCAAAATAAATAGTGTTAAGACAATATTATATTAACTTAAAACTAGTACCAAACGCCAGTTCCATCTTTACAAGGTTTAGCTTCATCTAAATAAATGAGACAAACCTTATTTAAATAATAACAAAGGAAGTTGAAAATAATTACAAAAACAATAAATTACAATAATACAATAATTTATTTATTCAATAATTACAATGCGTTTTATATTGTAACTCTGGAGCCTGCGGTAGTAAAAACTGTGCTACAGGCTCCAGCGTCTTCCCATGACAATGGTCTTCTTATTGAATAAGGTAAACTTAGAACAAAGTATATTTATGATAAAATAACAATTTTTTGTACAGTAGGAACCTCCAAGGCATAATATAATTATTTTAATTAATTAGAATCACCTAATAATATATACCCCTGTGTTAATAATAAATAGTTTTACAAAATTTTGGAAATAAAGCGTCTAAAGCTATTCATATCAACAAGGCCTACAGCTAGTACGAGTAACGCACTTTGAAAAAAGAAATATGAGGCGCCCCCGGCCGGGACCGCCTATGTACAGGAACCAGACAAAGCCTAGCTTGCATCAAGCCAGACCTCTCTACATCAACCCATCGCCACAAGAAAAAAAAAATTTAGAAAGAATATAATCCTAACTTTGTAATCAGTACTACGCAAAAAAAAACCGAGTACTAAACTCAACTCAAAACATGCTGCAGCACGAGATTATTTTTACCACATCAGTCATTCTAACCAATCAAGCTTTTGATCCCATCGTGCGATTGTGAAAAGTTCCAGTGGAATGGAGAGAAGGAAAATTTTACGATGTTAATTGACCGAGCGAAGCGTCTCCATATCAGCTTGGCCAAAATTGCTTTTGTATGTCCATCTGTCTGTCTGTTTGTTCTCATAGACATACAACTTTTATTTGACATTAAACACAGCACAACACATCAATCAATCTATTGCAGTCCACTGCTGGACGTAGGCCGCCCCAAGGGCACGCTAAAGCGCACGATCACCCGCTTTCCTCATCCAACCACTACCAGCGACCCTCCTCAGGTCATCAGTCCACCTGGCAGGGGAGTGTCCCACACTACGTTTCCCGACGTGTTACGTTACGTGGTCTCCATTCGAGAACCCGAGTCAACAATCATAGGAACAAATAAAAAAAAACATCACGATGAAAGAAATACAGAGTCCTCCTCTTCAGGTCGCGTTTCTCAACTGATTCTCGTGAAATTTTGTGAGCAGGTTCGATAAATAAATAGATTATTTTGTCGAATCAGTTTTTGGAAATTTAAAAAAAATGACGGAGTTATGAATAGAATAGAATAGAAGAATAGAAAAACGTTTATTCAGCGTAGCACACAATACAAATGATAACATTTAAAACATCACAATACAGATTAAACACAAATGAACAAGGATCAACAACAATAAGAGTAACTATGCTAAAAAGGTGCCGACTCAGCATACTGTTACTAGCCTGGCCGCTGATTTTCAGTCGTGACCCTAGAAGTGAGAGTGAGCGAAAAGCGCCCACGAAAAACAGACTACACAGTTTTAAACAAACAAATCAAGACAAAACAAAAACATATTTCCACAAACAAAAGACAAAAAATAAAATAAAAAGACAACTTAAAACTAGTATCAATAACAGTTACAAAACGTGCCAAAAAGCGTATCACCAGGCATTGAGCAAGCTAAAGTGTTCGATAGATGTGGGTAGATTTCTGCTTTTGATCTGTCAGTAAAAATTGTTTACAAACGTTTAAATTTAGATTTAGGTATTGTTTCACGAATAGGTGGAGGTATATCATTCCAACACTTGCTCGCCCGATACCCGAAACTCCCGCGAAATGCTGCAGTACGGTGTTTTGGTACACTGAAAACGAGCGATGTGGGCCTAGCCCTATGAGGGTTTAAAACGTAAACAAAAAACATAAAACAGTTCTTTAAAAAAAAATACTCGCGAGGTCTACAGCTCACAGAGCCACTAGTAATTTATTTATTAAACTTAACAGATAAGTTTTCACATGATCAGTTATACAAATCAAACAAAAAATAATATAGAAATGATTTCGCAAGTATAATGAACTAAACTCCAAATTAAATATAGACATTTTTCACTGATTGATTGACTATAAAAATAGCTTATTCAAACACCTTTCAAAACAATAACTCTTTTCTTATATTAGTATTAACTATCAAATATTTCATGTACTTTGCTACATGTTTGCTAATTAACTCATTCTAATTAACTCGTTGTCCACTCCCGAATATATAATGATGTGTTCGCCTATTAATGACACGTGTACCAGAATTGTAATTAATAAGTATATGTTGAGAATGTATAGATACATTGTGTTGTTGGTGTGCCTTGATATAAATAAATAAATAAATGATCATAGCACGCACAGACGTCACTCCTTGCTATTGCCTTAATTGATTTCCGTATAAGTTGAAAGCTGATTTGACTAGTTGGGAATAATGTAAAATATGTAAGTGAGTTAACAGAGGACAGGAGATACACCTAGTCAAATGATTACCCAAAGTTATCAAAGGCATAAAAGACAAGTCCAGAAAACTTAAACAATCTGCTGCAAATGTCCTGTCCTGCTATGCTGCTGAAAAATTGAAGAAAATTGAAGCAGTTTTTGCTGTAGGACCCTTGGTTGGACCAAAAGAAAAGCATACACAAATGTTGAAACTGCAGGCCTATGTAATTTGTGGCTTGAGGATGTAATGCGGTTTACATGGTTCAAATATTTTATTAACTAATTTAAAGTCAACCTTTTATACAATAATTTGCCTATATTATTATCGTGGGCCATAAGATTATGGATCCCTATTACTTACACTCTATATAATAGAAGATATATCGGAGCTTGTTAATGTTTTTTTTTATTATTATTATACCTAGCATACATTCTGATTTGCTCTAAATTATTCTTCATCCATTTTCTTTCCCATATTTAGCAAAATAGACGGAATATTTTAATACCTTATAAGCCTACAATATGTAAACTTATTGCGTATACAGATAGATAGAGCGAAAAGTAAGACTTCAAAAAGACATTTTCGCCAATTTGGTGGTTACGACATTTGTTCCGGAAAGGATCGATAGGGTAATTGGTCTGTAATTATTGCTGAATTTTCATATGTAAAATACCGATTTTTCATTCTTATCTTAGACCACCTGCAGAACTGCGTAATTTGTGCCGCCCTGCAATTTGGTGCTGATAGGATGCGACTCCATTATCAAGTCATTTCTGACCAAAATCGAATTAAAACCCTTTAAAGATAATCCGGAAGTATCCCTATTTATAGATGAGTGATGTTGATGAGTCGTTAAATCATGCGGATACGTGTGCTAGATCCGCCGCCGCCGTCAGCCTTGGAGCTCGCCGGGTGACCTTCCGCGAGTGTACTGCTTGTAGTAATTACTCATTAAAGTTGACTGAATAATGTCAACGCCCTCAAGGGTGCTTTTTCAAGTTGACCGCAGCTGGGTCGATAATCGGCCAGTGTCAAGTATACGCACGAAAAAATTCGATGAATTGTTGCAGAAGAACTCGTTTTGGTAACAAAATCTTTAAGAAGTTTCTTCACAACACAACCGTTTCAAACGGACCTTTTTAAATCGAATAGCAATAGTATTTTTTACTGTATCTTTTTTATTGCTTTTATTGGAATATTATTTGAGTGCAGTTACGAGTATGAACGTCTTATCACCTAGCTTTTTAACCCCCGACGCAAAAGAGGGTGTTATAAGTTTGACGTGTCTGTTTGTCTGTGTGTCTGTCTGTGTGTCTGTCTGTCTGTCTGTCTGTGGCATCATAGCGCCCGAACCACTGAACCGATTTCAGTTTAGTTTTTTTGGATGAAAGGAGACTTAATCGAGAGTGTTCTTAGCTATGTTTTATAAAAATCGATTGAGCCGTTTAAGAGTTATGAGAGAGTTGTGTATCTGTGTATCTGTCTGTGGTATCGTAGCTCCTAAGCAGATGAACCGATTTTCGTTTAGTTTTTTTGTAACATAGATAATTTTACCCCGAGTGTTCTTAGCCATGTTTCATGAAAATATCTTCAGCCGTTTGAAGATCATCAGCTCTTTTCTAGTTGATGAGGGGATCTGACGAACTTCCTTATCTCCGATCGATTCGAAATTTGGTACCTTGTTACTTCAATCATATTGAAAGTATATGGTAAGGTAACCATGACCTGATCAGCCGTTTGAAGATCATCAGCTCTATAATAGTTTATGAGGGGATCTGACTTACTTCCATATGTCCTATCGATTCGAAATTTGGTACCGTGTTACTTCAATGATATTGAAAGTATATGGAAAGGTAACCATGACCTGATCAGCCGTTTGAAGATCATCAGCTCTTTAATAGTTGATGAGGGGATCTGACTACTTTCCATATGTCATTTCGATTCAAAATTTGGTACCGTGTTACTTCAATGATATTGAAAGTACCTATATGAAAAGGTAACCATGACCTAATCAGCCGTTTGAAGATCATCAGCTCTTTAATATTTGATGAGGGGATATCTGACTACCTTTCATATGTTCTATCGATTCGAAATTTGGTACCATGTTACTTCAATGATATTGAAAGTATATGGAAAGGTAACCATGACCTGATCAGCCGTTTGAAGATCATCAGCTTTTTAATAGTTGATGAGAGGATTTGACTACCTTCCATATGCGATTGATTTGTCATCGAATTCTATAAATATCTTTTTCGGGAATTCTCCTTCTTCCAACTGATCTCTGCGAAGTGCGTTCCACTCAATTTTTAGATATAACTGTACTCATATATCATAATTTATTTGTAATAAAGTTTTAAAATTATGAAATAAAAATAAATTTAAAATTTAAAAACCCCCGAAGCAAAAAAAGCAAAAATTTAAAAAGTCAATAATAATACTTATTGTTGAGCCATCAAATTCGATAAAGTAACAGCTATATATTTTAATTTTATTATAGAAATTAATGGATGGCACGATTTGGTTTGCTCTTTGAAATGACGCTATAATGTCACGTCGGGGTACCGCTAAGTTTTAAAAAAAATATCGTACCAAAACAAGTTGGTCGGATATGCCAGCAAATTAATAGATAGTCAATCAAATGAAGCGTCTGACTCGGTACCCCGACGCGACATTATAGCGTCATTTCAAAGAGCAAACCAAATCGTGCCATCCATAAATTTCTATAACCCTTTCAGAACCACTCAATACAATTGTGACGTTTGTAAAAATCATTTTTGTCCGCAAATTATTTATTTAAACTGAACGGAGACGACTTCACACGATTGCGCGTAAAACGAACTTTGACCTTGATTACAATTTTCGCGCGTATGTCAGTCGGCGAGCAGGCACAGACCTGTTAAGTTGCGTGAATAATTGTGCTCCCGCCTTGGATGACTGTAAGTACAATATTTCGAAAATTTGTTTGTTTTATGTACTAGTTTTTGCGTTAAACATGAATATTATTGTTTTTCTTTGGAAACTTGTAAAATTTTACATTCGAATCGCTTGTTTTGGTGTGCGTATGGTTAACCGAACTTTTCTGGCACAATTGTTCCGAGCCGGGCTGTAAGGTACTACTTATTACTGTAGGCTCGTGTGTAGGACTCGCATTTTATTTGGGTTATTTTACAGGTTTCCCAAAATGCCACGCATTTTAAACGAAGAGGAGATTGGAAACCTGCTGCACGGGTCTGGTGATGAAGGCAGTGATGATGAAGACCAGCCAGATGTGCCAGGTCCAAGTCAAGAGGACACTCAATCCGAAGGTTCATCTGCAGATAGTTCTGGATCGAGTAGTGAAGATGATGTTCCTCTGAGTGATCTTAGGTGGAAGAAGAAGAAATTTACATCTAAACCATCAGTAAAAACACCTGATCGGGATGAGAAAGCAGTATTAACTCCAGCGCAGTACTTTGAACGATACTTTACTCCAGAATTAATGGATAAATTTTCCTTATCGACAAATCAGTATTACATGACTGCAACAGGTAATCAAATGAAACCTGTAACTACTGCTTCAGAAATCCAAAAATTTTTTGGTATTCACGGTATGTTTTCATCACTGATCTCATTTTAGAAGTAACTTTGAGACTGAGAAGTAATACTTTTGACTGATTAAAGCTAATACTTTTGACTGAATATTATACTAATACTTTAAAACAAGATAAAGAACTATTTGTTAACTATTTGTTGTACCTAATGTTTGTTGATTATGCATGTAAGTAAATAAACAGTAAATTTTTTCGTAAAGAAACATTGTATCATTTTACACATTGAACCTTGTACAGCCCGGCTTGATACAATTGTGCTGCATCACAATTGTAGCTTTGATATTTTTGGCCTGTATTGATACAATTGTGTGGGTCTAAATTTTCCAAGATGGCGGCTGGAAAATGGAAAAGTAATTACAGATTCTTCATCAGCGGCCCAATTTATGGTAGGAAACACTTCTTTTTCGGTAAATTTTGGGCTAGTTTTCCCGTCGGTCCGAAAGGGATAATAAAATTAAAATATATAGGTGTTACTTTATCGAATTTGATGGCTCAACAATAAGTATTATTTTTGACTTTTTAAATTTTTGCTTTTTTTGCTTCGGGGGTTTTTAAATTTTTAATTAATAAAAGAGATAATAAAAATTTATAACAGTAAAATTAAATGTTTGTTTTACATCAGAAAAAATATGTGAACACAAACCTAGTCAACCCTTTTTCTATTCAAACTAATATAAGTATAAAAGCAAACGGAGACCCGTGCTAGAATTAAGTTAGTTGCATACCAATACCAAGTCCCAAAGGTTTTCATGTGAATTTTGTACCTTGTTTTATTTTCTATCTTCATCCGTCAGAAGAAGAAGTAGGTAATTCTTGAATAAGAAACAGAGATATAATCTTATAATTTTATATAAGTAAATTGCATTTTATTGGCACCAGTTTTCCTGCAAGTAACTACACTTAATTGTAACATTGTTACCTACAATGTATCTTAAAATAAGGAGTAATTAGAGGCAACCCTTGAGATTATAGTAGTCTGTATCTGTTACACAATAAATGGTCTAGCTATGTAACTTTACTAACTTTATACCTTATATAACGCGATGAACCAGAATCGTTATGTTCCATTTATTATACTTTTATATTGTAATGTGACCTATGGATAATATATTTAGTGAAAGCGGTAAGTAGCAATTACGAGGAAACCACAAAATGTTTCGATTATGACACTAACATCTACGTTAGTGGCCACGACTCGCGCAGTCACGCAAATTAGGATTAGAATTAGGTTTACGTCGCTATTCTGGCGGTCGTTCTAAACTGACATAAATGGCGTGAACATGGATCAGCTGATTTTGACGTCTCTAAATTTGGGACTAGCAATTCAACTTAGGTGTCGCTGACGCTATTCTGGCAGCCCAAATTTTTTACTTGTGCGATGCGATGCAATCTTAGCTAAAATTAGAGGGCACTTAAAACATGCGCTCTAATTGTAATCAAAGCCCTCGTAGCTTCAGAACATGTTTCGATGGTGGCAGTTTATCAAGTGTTTTAACTTGCTGGAACATGGACTATGCCCTCAAATCTTTAAGTTTGTCTATTGTTTTAAGTGCAGGTTTTGTATTCACATAAATTTTAGGGACGAAAACTTCTGCGTTATTTAATTATTCCTCAGACAGATCTGGAGCGTAGCCAAAATCTTTGTGTAATTCATGGTTTTTCTTAAATACCATCCAACTAGATTTTTTTGTATAGCCAGCGAAGGCGTTGTACCGCTGATTTCACAGTCCAAAATTTACCTCAATTTATGGATCAGGGCTGGTAATTAGAAGATGGGGAACTACGTCCAGTCACATATTTGCAAGAACCTATCAGTCTTAAAAATTTGGAATTCATTTCCTTTGCAGAACCTCTCGTTGTGGAAGTGCTGACCGAAAACAAAAATGTATGGCAGATATCTGTCATAATGGAGTCAAATGTTTCAATTAATTCAATTACACTATAGAATTATAGATAATGTTGATTTTTACTTTAAAAACGATGCTTTGCTTAAAACTTCTGTCAAAACTGTACAATGTGATAAATGAGTGTCTAAAAGAATAATTAAGTTGGTAATTTTTCTTAAACCTTTTTTGTTTAAATATTACTAAATATGAGTAATACTTTTAGACACTCATTTATCACATTATACAGTTTTGACAGAAAACCGATAACCGACTAGGTGTCAAATGACAGATATTAATATATATATATGTATTAATGATTATTAATGATATATGACAGATATTAATATATATATGTAAATATAATAATCGACAAAACCTACGCGACAGCATGCATTTTGACAATCTAACTGATTCATGATTTGCCGAAAACTTTAAAATAGGCAAAATCAGGCAATTCATAGTAGTAGGTACCGCACGCAGGTATCACAGAATCACCGCTTGTAAGCGACTGGCGCGAAGCGGTTAAGGTGTAATTTCGTTATTTTAACAGCGATATGGAAAATTAACATTTTGGAGTATACTACTAAAATATAGCTAATAATTTACTGCCCAATTGTTGATCTAAATTATATATTTATTGTGTACATTGTACACCAAACGTATTGCTTAGGAAAAAAACACAAAAAAGTTAAGTTTTATTTCTTAAAATAGCGAATTTTCTGAACAATGACATATATTAGTATGTACCTGCTTCATATTGGCCAACTATTGCAATACATTACTCTCGTTAAGAATGTGGGTAAAAGTACACTCGGTCTCAAGTAAAACAACAGTCCATTAAAATGTAGGTTAGGTAGTAGAAACCACGGACGAGCCGATTGCAAGATCAGCGCATTAAGGTAGCACGTTATTATTATATACCCACGAAGTTATTAGAGAATGGACTTTGGGCTGGCTGGTACGCGTCAGAGCTCAGAGGCTGTCACAATATCCGGACTCAGGTTTGCTGGTCAACTTGGACTAATACCGCTCTTGGTTATAAATCATATAAGATAAGCGTTAGTTGTCTTTGCATGGGTTAGAAACAACTCCATAGAAATAGAAGACCAGCCGATCTCTGACGACCAGTTTGTATGTAAAATCAACATAAAATAATTAAAAGCTCAGAGCGATGCTGAGCTCTTGTCGGTGGAGTATTTGCCACTTTTCTCTATTTGCTACCAATAATTAATTAACATCTTGATAAGACACTACATTCACTTTTTCCTTGATTTGTTCGAAATAACTTCCTCTTTTCCCTTCAATCTTACCTTCCATTATGTTTCTCAACAAGTTGCCGTGTCTTATCAAGTGTCCTATCAAAGCTAGACTGCGATTTTTGTTTTATTCGCAGACTCTTTTGTTCAACATATTATATACTATTCTTGTTCCTTCCTATATTTAAGTGCCACATACGTACGTAAGCTAAAGAAAGTAATAAGTATACATAATCATGGATTTTAACTCCTTGCTAAATAACCCTGCGACCCCCCGCTATCTCAAATCTCGATTCGAACTTTTACCTCCTGACACTCGCCTTAGACGTCCCTGAAACACTAGGATGCTGGTGTGCCCTAGTGCCAATACCAATTTCTTTTTCAACTCCTTTTCAGTTTATGCTATACTACTTTGGAACAAGCTCCCTACAGCAATCCAGAATTGTTCACTACACTGTTCATCCATAATTACTTTCAAACTTAAATTAAAAGAGCACTTCTTATCTCATCTCTCTTGATATTATTTTATTTTGTGTATGTATTTATATATTATGATATGTGTTTTATTAGGTATTTAAGTAAAGTATAATTATGTAGTATTATGTAATTTCATAATTATGTATGTATGTACCTATTTATTAGGTATATATGTAGATATTTTTTGTATTTATGTTTTAATTTAAATTCTTTTTTATTTTTATTTTAGGCTAATTTATTTAGTGCACATCCTTGTGCCCGCTCTGTTCTACACCTTTTCCACCACCTTGTAGGTTGGCTGGAAGAGATCTCTTATAGAAATAAGCTCGCCTTTATAACTAATTTAATTAATTATCCTGTAAATTTAAGTGTGCAATAAAGAATATATATAAATTCCATGGACAGAGTACATTATATAACAAACCTCTTATGTGGCCTGTGGGTAGTGTTGCCAGGTCTCAAATGTTTTAAATCGGGGCAGAAGGTAAAACAAATCGGGATTTCGGGTTGTAGATCGGGACAAACAAAAAATAAGGTTTTTTTCAAAACAAGGTGTAATTTGTTGCGTTTCGCAACTAAAAATCTTTTCTTTATTTCTTTCATCGTGTGACGGCTGCTATTGTCGAGAGTGTCTAAGCCGCCAAAGGGCCTCTAACATGTCTTTACGACTACCACCAAGGCAGTAAACCGGGACTAACAAGTTTTCAGTGGTACAGGCTGGGATACGAACCCAGGACCTTCGGAATGGAAGGCAAGCCTTCTACCGGCTAGGTTATCACGACTCAAATAACTAATTATACAAAAACGAATCAATCTTATAATATAAAAAATCGCAGAAAATAAGAATCGTATTTGCTAATTGACCGAGCGAGCGCGAAGCGCGAGCTAAGCGTCTTCGTTTCAGCTTGGCCAAAATTGCTTTTGTATGTCTATCTGTCCATCTGTCTGTCTGTTTTTTATATGTATTAACGGGTCTAATATATCGTGATTAGACCCGTTAATACATATAAAAATGGGTGACAATCGCGAGAGTTTAAAATGTTATTTTGTCTGTCTGTTTGTTCTCCTCTACATGTTGCGTTTCTCAACCGATTCTCGTGAAATTTTATAAGCAGTTTCTTAGATTTATAGATTTTTTTGTCGAGTCAGTTTTTGGAAATTGTAAAAAATTACGTATTTATGGTCCCCATAAATACTTAATTTTTGCCAACTTACAAGAACTACCGCTGAGGCTGTTTTCCTCTACTGGTCACAATTCTCAACCGATAAAAATAAAATAATATACTTATTTTTTTATGTAGCCTGTAATGTGTCCCACTGCTGGGCAAAGGCCTCTCCTCTATTTTTCCACCTTTCACGATCTTTAGCTTCCGTCTGCCACTCTGTCAGAAACGTGTCCAGGTCATCTCGCCAACGTCTCCGGGGTCTACCCCTTCGTCGGCGGCCCTTGTCTGGCAACCAATCTGTGGTCGTCCTCGCCCATATACTTAAACATTTGTAATAAATTAATATCAAGGGGTCGGGAATGTTTGAAGAGAAAAAATAAAAATAAATAAAGAGATATAATGACTCACGATGTCTACAGCTCACAAAGCCACTAGGAATAATGGTTTTATTAAATTTGTTGATTTATCGGGACATTTAGCGTCCCGATCAGGTGGCAAATCGGGACGCGTCCTCAGTCCCCTCTAAATCGGGACGTCCCGCGCAAATCGGGACACCTGGCAACACTACCTGTGGGGTAGAAATTACAAAATGGTTTGGTACCATTTTTACTTTTGGCACTACATATTTTATATTCGTTCATTTTACTTGTCTTCTCTATTCTACATAGTATAAAACAAAGTCGTTTTCCGCGTCTGTCTGTATATCCGCTAAAACCTCCCAAACCACGCAACGGACTTTGATGCGTTTTCACCAATGGATAACGCGATTTATGAGGAAAGTTTTTATGTACATAACATTCTAAATAAGTACATTTTAATATAGTAGAGAAAATTCTTCAATTAAGTTGTCCAAAAAACAATTTTTGGGTGCTCACATGGCTTACGCTGTCTAATTTAAATTACCCGTGCGAAGCTGGAACGGGTCGCTAGTGTATATTTTGATATCAACCACATACTTAATTGTTTACTTTAATATTGACTGAAATTAAATACAAGACAATCGCGACCGTATTTTCATACGAAGTGCTTCTTCTCCCGTAAAAGACATCAACGCGCGTATATAATTTTGCATTATACTCATACTCTGAAAGTAGTTCGGAAGTTGCCTGAGGAGCGGATTGAAGGTAATACTTTTCAGCCCGGAGGGAGAATTACTTTCAACTGACAGCTGTCATTCATTCATTCATTTTCATTCATTCCGGCAAATTATTAAAAAAATACTGGTTCTAATTTCACATTTCTATTGAACTAATGTTCCATCTTTCTATACAGCCACACAATTACAGCGCAATGTTAAATTGAAATAACATAAAGTTAAGTATTAATTGAAGAATATTTTTAATTGACTTTATTATAATTAACTTTCAACTATTTCTTTAAAATAAAATAGATTTGGGCAGAATATTTAACATTTTTCAATGATGGAAATTAAAAATAATGCCTCAAAAGCTGGCCGGCACGGCCACAGCAAAAAATAAAAATAGGCGGGAAAGCAACAATCCGATTATCATTTGTTTCTCGAGTTGTAGGGTTTTGTTTACAATGAGTTCATCTGATTTAGTTAAGGAAGTCACTAATTTTTTCTTTAGTTAATTCGTATTTTTATTTTTACTTTCCTTTTATTCGTAATCAAAAGCACAGTGTTTACCTCTGGTTAAAGACTTATTTAGTGCCTCGAACTATTAGGGCCCTCGCTACGCTCAGGCCCCAATCCCGTCTCGGCGCTAAATAAGTTACTTTCACCCCTCGTATAACAATGTACTATTGATAAAATATGTATGTACGTAACAGGTGCCGGACGTAGTAAATAAACGCACAGCGAACTTTGGAAAGAGAGGAACGTGCGAGAGAGACGACGCTTTACAAAGACGAACTATAATATTATAAATAAATGTGAAAATATATTTGAATGTTTGGATGTTTAGATGTTTGGATGCTTAGATGTTTAGATTTTTAGACGTTTAGATGTTTGTTCCGCCTTCACTCTTAAAGTACTCAACGGATTTAGATGAAATTTGGAATGGAGATAGTTTGTATTGTAACCTAGATTAACACACACATAACAAATTTAAATCATATAAAAAAAACGTTTTTACAGACACTTATTTCTGTAATAAAGCACATAATGAATTACTGATGAAGGTTAATAATTATTTTAATTATGATAGAACAGAATATTCTAATAAGTAAGAATAAGTTATTATAAGTAATAATCGTAAAAAAATAACTGTACAAGGCAGATCCGGGTTTAACCACATGCGTCGCAACAAAATGTAAGATGATGTCAAGTATTGTCAAGTTACAATGTTGTTAGGAATGAGATTTACACCCACCCACATTACTATAATTCTGTTCTAATTGTTCCGTTCTCTCTCCAGTCTTCTCAATAACTTTGGTTCTCTTTGGCAATAGCAATGATTTTCATGCATTTGTGTCTGATGATGGCATCGTCAAAAATGTTTATAGCTTGTTATTGTTATTCAAAAAGCTGAGTCAAGTTTTCTTGCTAAAGAAAAGGACATTAATCCCAACCCACTTTGAACTCCTAATTCAAGTTTGAATCCATCATTAGTAATTTTTTGTTCGAATAATACGATAGAGGAAAAATACTGCTGTTCAGAAATCAATAACGGAATATTTAGAGACCACAGACTAAACCACAGATTAGTAGTGCAAATTATCAGCCCTTAACCACAAATAATTGCGCTTACATATATATCATAAATAATACAAGCTTATCATTATAGAATTTCTGAGTGAGGAAGTATTATTTTTATGATGCATGCAACTAGATTAATAAGTAGTTAATCATATATATTATTTACTGACATAATAACACTGTCAATGCTAATACTAAATACTACATCTAGAGATAAATAACCGACCAAGCACGTGTCAGGCCACGCAAAGTGTAGGGTTCCGTAGTTGTCCAATACTACTTTATGTACCTCTTAACATTCATCAAAATATTTTTCTATGATATTTGTACAAGGTACACTTTATAAGTTGGTCTATTATTCGATAACCTGTAAAGCCTACTTGATGTTAATAGTTTTCCTTTTAAATTCATCATATACACTACTACCGTGAATTTTTTCACATTTCTTCAACATTATTCTGGCAAATTATTAAAAAACAATCTGGTTCTAATTTCACATTTCTGAACTATGTTCCATCTTTCTATACAGCCACTCAGTTACAGCGCAATGTTAAACTGAAATAACATTAAGTTTAGTATTAATTAAAGAATATATATTTGTTAAATGACTTTATTATAATTAACTTTCAACTTTTTCTTTAAAATAAAATAGATTTGGGCAAAATATTTAACATTTTTCAAAGATGGAAATTAAAAATAATGGCTCAAAAGCTGGCGGGCGGCAGCAAAAAATAAAAATAGGCGGGAAAGCAACAATACGATTGTCATTTGTTAAAAAAAAATAACATTTATTCAGTTATTTTTAACAGTAAAAAATAAACATAAATTGCGCCAAACTCGAGTTGTAGGGTTTTGTTTACAATGAGTTCATCTGATTCAGATATTATGGAAGTCACTCATTTTTTCTTTAGCTAATTCGTGTTTTTATTTTTACTTTCCTTGTATTCGTAATGAAAAGCACAGTGTTTACCTCTGGTTAAAGACTTATTTAATGCCTCGAACTACCTGGGCTGATTGATAACTGGCCGAAACGACGAACTTAAAAAAATGATACGCAAAAAAAAAATATTACATTATATTTTGGCATCTTTTTGAAAATAGAACGCCTAATTTGAATTTAATCGAACTGGTGGAATTTGTTTGATAGGCCGTAGAACTTTCTCTGTCGTAAATTTTCTTAACAATGGAAAGAAACGAAATTCGTGCGGTGATAAAGTTTTACGTTTTAAAACAGAAAACAGCAACCCAGATTAAAACCAAGCTAGACAGTGTTTTAGGTAATTCTGCTCCTGCATTGAGTACAATTCACACCTGGGTAACTGATTTTAAACGTGGAAGACAGAGCTGCGAAGACGCCCACAGGTCTGGCCGTCCAAATGAAGTCACGAATCCGGACATGATCAAAAAAAATCACAAAATTGTATTGAATGATCGCTCGCTCGCGCTTGAAGTTGCGAGAGATAGCAGAGATGGTGAGCATTTCATCTGAACGCGTTTTTAATATTTTGCACCAACATTTGGGAATGAAAAAGCTTTGCGCGCGATGGGTGCCGCGTTTGCTCACTGTTGACCAAAAGCAACGTCGAGTGGACGATTCATCGGAGTGTTTGGCGCTGTTTAACCGAGATCCTAACGAGTTTTCGCGGCGTTATGTAACAGTCGATGAAACCTGGATACATCATTATACTCCCGAGACAAAAGAACAATCTAAGCAGTGGACTGAGAGCGGAAGACCTGCGCCGAAGAAAGCAAAAACGGTTTTGTCGGCCGGCAAAGTGATGGCGACTGTTTTTTGGGATGCTCGAGGGATTATTTTAGTGGATTATCTGCAAAAAGGAAAAACAATAAATGGAAAGTACTACGCAAGCTTGCTGCAAAAATTAAATGAAGAAATCCAGAAAAAACGCACCTGCACACACGTCAATGGTTGCAGTCGCCAAACTCCATGAATTGCGGTTCGAATTGCTACCGCATCCACCCTATTCCCCGGATCTGCACAGCAGTTTAAAGAGAGAAACAAATATGTTTTACGTATAGTTAGGTTTTTTTGACTAATATTAACTTCGGTTCTATTGTACTTAGAGACTGCTTGGACAGAAAATTAAGAGTAAGTAAAATAATGATAAGGAATAATATTTACCAAAGTGATTTTGTATCTCAAGTCACATATCTCATGTTACGTTGTTGTTCATAGGAGGTGTCGAATAAATTATTTATGTAATGCGAGTTTTAAAAATAAGCTAAGTAAATAATAAGTAAGTAATAAGCTAAGTAAGTAAATAAGTTAAGTTTTAGGGTTTCACAAAAACTATTATTGATTTGAGACCTAGGTTAGATTAAATTTAACCAACCTAAGTTTATTTATTTACGATTTATTGTACACAAGTAAATTACAAAACATAAAACATGAAGAAAGACGACACAACAGGTACTACTTATTTCTAAAGAAAGCCTGCGCCTTTCTTCTGAACCTTGTACTGTATAGTAGCTTTATACTTATACTTCTGTTAGGGGTAAGAGCCTTCCGCTCCCCCAAAAGTCCGGTTACGCTTGATACGTCGATTTTGCGACACAAGCATTAGGTCCACATCAAAAAAAAAAAAAAACTTCTGTTTTAGACGACGAGTTTGGATAACAATACACTATATTAGCACCCGATAATGCCAAGCTTTTTTTTGAAGAGGACTAATCGCTATTTCTTATAAATTATGTTTATGATATTATAATATAATAACATATTATGTTATTTCATAATAATTTTATATTATAACCTTAAATTAAAGTTTTGAATAGTTTTATAATGGGTTTTATATTAAACACAAAGTTGTTATATTTTTTAAATAAAAAATTATAATCTCTGTTTGTAATGGTTTGGTTTGGAAATTTCCATGAGCATGTTAGTCTTTGACGTCACAGCCGTTTGGGTCGCAAAAAATATAATTTGATCAAAACACCCAAAAATAAACACGGCTATTTTAAGACTTGTTTGCAGGATAAAAAAATATCCTCATGATCAGAGTGATAACGAGTTTGTGTGGATCCTTACCTGCAGATGCCGTCACGGCTACTAACTCCCTAAAAATAAGTTTTTTGTACCATTATAATTTGGCCAGACATGATATACTCACACTTATAAATACACAAAAGATATACATATACATATTATACAACATCCATCCATAATATACAAGTGCTCATCTCACGAATGTTTGCGGAATTCGCTTCGTAGGCAGGCGGCAGGCGTAGGTACTCTACGGACCCAAGTATTATTTATTTATTTATTGCTTTGGTATTGCATACTTTTGATCACTCAACTGACATAATATACATAATATATATGTACCTACGTATATTAACGGCATACATACTTGAAAAAAAAAAGAAAAAAAATGCAGACAGATAGGCAGACACGAGACGAGAATGAATCCGGAATCCAAATTGAATTTGCTAGACTACCTTTATATTGAATTTTTGGTTTATTCTAGTCTACAGTTCGTTCATACAGTGTAGCCTTAGATCAAATATAGTAGAGTGTAGCCATCGATATTGGTCAACAGATGCTCAGTCAACGACCTCTACACTACATTGGTAAAGGTTTACAGCTAGCTCCAAAAAAAGCTCTGTCAATGTCGGTGAATTGAAAAACAAAATAACGTACATCAATTTTATTTCGTTTGACAGGTCAATTATAACCATGTAAGATGAGGTAAGACGACTCCTAAAGTTTTGATGATTGTTCTGTTCTAATGATAAAAAATAAAATCTGCATCAATAGAGCTTATAATGCAATCTTTATTGCTAATATACAGGGTGGCCCACTTAGATGGGTCAGTATGGGTAACTCTGAGACTATAAAATATAGAGATATCTGTTGATTGAACCATGTCATCGATTTTAGTGACAAGAAAAACTGCATTCATAGATTAAATAAAACTCGTCTCAGTGAAGAAAAGCTCAAAAGAAAAAGGACCAATTTAAATAAAATATAAAAAAGGAAACATTTTAGGTATTCTATTTCATAGTAACATTTATTGTTTATGACCTACACAATCGAAATCAACATAGAATTATTATTTTTTCTTTAATGATTCCCGAACTAAACATAATATGATTATTTTTTTAATCTATGAATGCAATTTTTCTTGTGACTAAAATCGATGACAAGGTTCCTCAGAACAAATTTTTCTAAGTCTCATAGTTTCAGAGTTACCCATAATGACCCATCTAAGTGGGTCACCCTGTATAATAGGTACGGTCGCCTGCAGAGAAATCGGACCCTCCTAGAATAATCGTGGCATAGAAGGCGCTATGGCCGTGCTATGGCCTATGCCACGCTATGCCAGTGGGGTCTGATTTCTCTGCAGGCGACTGTACTACTCTGAATAAAAAAATCCTAGTAATAATTTATCCATCACATCCTAATCTTATTTATTTGGCAATGACAAAAAATAAAATTAATCATACGAAGTTTATCGTAAAGTTTCTGAAAACAAAAACTCCAGAATGTTTCCAAGACTTTTTGTGCATAAAAATTTCGGAAAGCCCCATTTTTGATGGTCATATATACGAGGAGCAGACATTCTAATGTTTATGCCAGTTATTTCCTTCCTTGCATCAATAGGTAGTCATAGTCAAGTACTTTTCCATTAGGTAGGTATAATTTGCATCTTTAAAAAAAGCCGCAAATTGTAACTTAATGTTATGTATTCTACGTCTGAATTCTAAATACTTAGCAAAACACAAAATGTGCTAACTAAAAACTCGCAAAATCTCGAAGCTCAGCTCAGCATTGTGGACATTTATAAAACAAAAGTTGGCCAGTTCCTCAGACTGAAGTACCGTGAACTTCGTACTTTATAAAATCTTACTTGATGGAAGCAAGTGTACCTACCTAGTGCAACACTACTTTCAAGTGTCATTCTGAACTTGATTGGGTATCGGATGAATTTTTGTGATTTCAAACGAATCATAAAGAAAGAAAGAAACATTTATTTGATAACATTGATTTCTGATCTGATTTCTGTTTGTGTGTTGATACACAAACAGAAATCAGGTAATCAGGGTGGCGGCATACTGGGCAAACAAAATATTAAATAATTGACGAGCCATCGGCAGCAGAAGAAATAAAGAAAAGAAAAACTTATATATCACCTTATACTACTAATTTACTTGGAGTACTTTTGGAAAACCTAGCTTTTGCTCTACAGACGGAAACGGCGAGTGGCGTAGATGAAAAGGCGGACTGCCGTGTGTCTAGACGAATGTAGGCTAGTAAAAGATAACTTGTTGCTTGTCATAAAGTGTGGGTATTTCACAAGTAAGGTAAGGTGCGAGTATTTCCTTATTTTCGACAAGACCAGGTGCAGATGGAATTGCGGATTATACGAGTACATACCTATACACAATATTTTATTTCTAAGTAACCCGTATGTCATGAAGAAATTGCTAGCAATTATAATACATTTTTTACTGTTGTAATTACTGTATCTTTTGTGTCTATGGGCAAACAAAATTTTATTAAATAAAGCCCTGAAAACAGCATTTATCATCACATATTTAATCAAATAATGTTAAGGTCAATCAAGCTGAGATGGACACCTAAATATATTATTTTCAGACATTGTCAATGGACTCCACAAGAGACCTTCGTTTCCGGTTTACTGTTTTACGAAACTTTTATCAAACATGTGTAAGAATAAATAATTAAACTTAATGAAAACTTCAATAAACAAAATATAAATACATTGATTGCTTAGATTGTATGACAGGAAATATCTATTTTTTAAAGCGAGGGCATTATTAGTATCTAGAACAGAATGAGATGAGTGAGTTCTAAAGTAGAATCTTGAATGTAGTGAAGTGACGAGTTAAAATGTACGTAGCCTGAAGAAAATAGCAATTTCTGCAGTTAAAGAGGAAAGTCAATCATCCTACCGAGAACAGAAGCAGGCGAAAATAGAATCACAAGTAACGCGTTGTTAAAAACAAACAAGCAACTGAGGCGAGGCAACAAACTAGAAGCTAATGGATTTGATTTTATGACAGTCTTTTAAGCGTACTTTTACGCGTAAATTGTTTAGAAACGTATTATATATGTAACACTATTGCCCAAAAGGGACTATACTAACCCATGTTACCCTTGTACCTGTTTGTCGTTATGTTTTCCTTCACTGTAAGAGTTTTGAATAAACGTAACGAATTCGAAATTCAAAAACATATTGGTAAATAGGTAGTGAGAATCGAGCCTTCGTTCTTCGTCTCCTAAACGGGAAGCAGCAGCGGCCGGGCCCTAGCCGCTACAGCAGACAGAAAAAAATAGTTTGTCATTAATTAATATATTGTTACATTATAACAATCTCAAAATCATTTATTGCATTCCATGTGTAAGTACATTTTGGGTGGTAAGGTAAATAATATTGGTAAGTGCTAAAAACATGGACCCCGTCGGGCACAGCAATACAAATTATGACACTTAAAATAAAATAAAATAAAATATGAAACTTTCAAATTAAAATAGTACTCAAGTTGATTAATACCTATACAACGTGTTACAAAAAATACCAAAAAAAATAATATTTTTATCAAAGGTATTTAATTAAAGTTTTCCCATCTCTAGTGATCAGCTGTGTCAAAGAATATTCGGACCAGATATGTAATTTTAGGTATATGTGCCTATTTTTACCGTTATGGTTAAAAATGTTTACGTACTACTTGTACCATAACATCCACATTAGAACAATTAATTTCAAAATGAAAAAACTACAAACAAATAAAAAAAAATGTAGTGTATTTGTTAAATAATTGTTATGAAATAATAAATTAATGAAATAATGAACTAAATTTTTCAAAATAATATTTATGTATCTAAATAAGTAAACAAGATAATTAAGGCAAAAAAAAGAAAATGTTTTCTAACATAAATAGATTTCAGTACATCTCTTTTAAAAATGTAGGCACAAATGGTGTACATATACTTTTCCGTTCTGAGAATCGATAGTTTATATTTTAGGTGTCAATTGACACTAGAGATGGGAAAATTTAATTAAATGCCTGTGATGAAGAATATTCTTTTTTTTGGTATTTTTTGTAACACGTTGTATAAGTAATTTTGAAAATCTACATCCATTGATGGCTATATGACACAAAGCTACTCGTATGATTGAAAAGAAACGAACGCGCTTGTATACAAAGTCGGGAGAAAATTTCTGTGTAAAAATAATTGATGAATAGGTAGGTAAGTATATAGTTTTAAACAATGTTTTCATAGCAAAATATGTTTCTTTACTATGAAATAATGAAAATTCAGTTTATTCAAAATTTCTGTGACTTTATTTAAAACCAATTGAAAATTTCCCAGTTTTATGCAGTAGGTACCCACGTCGTCATCCAGATATTTTTTTACAAACAGCTAATGTTTCATTTCCTCGCAATCCAGTGAATCCAAAAAAGCCAGTGTTCCATCTCTTAAGAAACTGATTAATTGAATTTTCGCACTACTTCTGTGTCGTTTTTCTATATGTTTTTGTATTTCTCCTGTTTATTGTACACAATAAATTATTAAATAAATAAATCAGCGTCCGCCACTTGAATAAATACCTCTTGTGTAATTAATAGTTTTATCTCCAATATTTCGCTGTTAATATCCAAATAAATACATATAAATCAATTAATTTACCTTATTTCAATGTATTTATTAATATTTACCTACAAACCGCATCTCTTATCTTATCAGTTATCGCACCCGCCTACGAAACGCGATTGTTTGCTGCTGAGGCAAAATTTAGTTTTTTTTATATTCTCGTGGTCTAGTTCCTTCTTTCATGCATGGCAGTACACGCATAGCTCATTGACGTCACAACCGGAATACATCAGGATAACCAGTAATTTGGAAAAATAATAGATGAGTTTGTGAGGAGTCAAGTTGAAGGCGCATGCGATATGATATAAGCGCATGGAAGTGCGCGCGCGGCCAGTATCCGTCGCACCTGGCTCGCGAGCGCAAGCGCCGATCCACTCCGCGACCTCTTTTCCCGCAACTCCCCGCCCCTCCTTGCGAAACGAACGTTCTATAGTTGCAGTGGAAATCATCCACAACTAGTGTCTGTGCTGTTTCTCTGGACCCCTTCCGGAAGGAACCCACACGCGCCCGCGAGATATTCACTCCAGGTGAGACTTGTACCGTCATATTTTAGTCATCTGTACTCTGATATTTTTAGAAGCATTTATTTGAAGCACAAAAATTTTTCTAACGTTACAATAAAAAAAATATGGTAAATTTATAAAAACTATGATCAGACTAGAATTTTATTCTATTAAGCCCACCTACAGGCATGTACTTTAGTATTTATTTGACCTACCCACACACCAATCAGATATTAATAATTAAAAATATAATTATTAATCGTCTAACAATACCGATGTTATGGACTAATAAATTTATCTTTATCTCGTATTTAAAAAAAAATGCCAAATCAAGCTACAATAAAAATTGGAGATAATTAAATCCGAGGCAGTGTTAGCAAAGGAACAGATGGTTAGCCTATGATATGATAGACAATAAGTGCACTATCTACCGGTACCTGTTGGCCTCGAGAAGTGATCCTATATTTCACAGGCGTTAATGAACGACATCGTGCTGATGAGAGCACGCTTCAAAGGTCAGGGGATCAAACGAACTCAATATTCTGAGCCTACGATGATTTTCCTACAAGCAAAAATCGTACCCAATGGCAATATCACAGAGACATCAAAACCATTTGACCTTACCAATGCACATTATCCGCTTAAGGAAACAGAAATGTCAACACCTCGACATCCTAAGATTGAAAACAAGTGTACCTACTTAAGACATGTTAATGACAACATTAAGTTTGTCTGTGAAGAGCAGAAAACACGCATAGTGGACGCAACAGTGTACTAAGAAAGGAGCTCGGTTTTGAAGCCAAGGATCCACCAAGGCGTTCTGCAGGTGTTAATATTCCCCTCGCGTCGATGCGAAGCGGTGGGCGCGTGACGTAAGGTCACCTCGCGACTCGCCTGGCCACTGACATGTCATGAGATTAACGTGCTCCCTACTACGGGCCGTACTACACTCGTTATAGTGCTCTGGATGCTAAACAACCGCACCCTTGACCTAATAGCCTAAGAGGGACTGGCATTCTTAAACTGGAATAACATGTTTCATTACAAGTTTGGCAGTTCATGGAATCGCAAGTGGTACTAAGAAATACATAATTTGTCCATCTGCTCATGATTTCTGTCATTAAGGCAAGAATCCAGCAGGCTACTCGTATAATAATAACCTACCTAAAAATGAAAACTAACAAAACCATTCATACTTGAAGTGCATGCAAGAATGTATTGAAATTTATACAAGCATAATTTTAAATAAATTAACACTTCGTATTAATGATTTCGACTTCCGATACGTTCTTAGAAGACTTGAATCAAATTTGCCATGGAGGTCTTGTCAAAAAGGTGTTCTTTGCACACATGTCTACTGGAAGATATTTCTTCAGAAATAACCAGGCCTGTTGTGTCGTTTCTCTTTTGTGTTATTCTCATTTTCTTGTTTGTTGTGTGTGATTGTGTACAATATAAATAAATAAAATTGTAAAATGACAATCAGCGATGGTTGCCCGTGAGCCCGACGACGAGACGTGGCAAACAGAGGTCGATAAACGGGATCCATAAAAATAGCCTTCGTGAATAAATTTTACGGATTTCCCAATCACGTTCTTCTTCGTCCTAGCGTTTTCCCGTGTACTAACGTGTAACGTGTGTCTCACGTTATTGTAAAAAAATTTTTTGAAGTAGTAGTGTAGACCGCAGATCACCACAAGTCGTTCTAATTATAACAAAAAAAAACTTGAAGTTTAAGGATAAAAACATTGTAATTTATCTGCGCTAATCGTGTTACACTATAGGTAATCAAAAATTAAATTGACGGTAGTTTTGGAACGCAAATATTTTTTATCTTTGTAAATACAACTCAATTATAGATTCAATAACCGGCCAAGCACATGTCGGGCCACGCAAAGTGTAGGGTTCCGTATTTGTCCAATATACCTGTTTAAGACAGTTACCATTCATCAAAATATTTTTCTATGATATTTGTACCGAATTTCTTACTTGTACAAGTACATTTTATAAATTGGTCTATTATTCAATAACCTGTAAGGCCTGCTTGATGTTGATAATATTCCTTTTTTCGTCATATACTACTACCGTGAATTTTTTCACATTTCCAAATACAACGGTTTCGCTGGTGGCATGACTCTAACAAAAATAAACACTTTAAAACGAAATATTTCTGAGACGTACACTAGCGTCGAAAAATGGTTTTAGCAAATCTCCATTATTTTAAAAACCTTAACGGATACCTTACACTATACGGTAGTCGTGAATAAAAAAAATAACCCCCACTTCAAGAGGAACCCAAATATTTTTTTTAAGCTTTTATTCTTCAGCTTTGTCGGTATAATTAATATGTATAGGTATATTTATGCCAAATAAGTCTCCGAGCTAAGCCGCGGACGGACAGATAGACAGACAGACGACGAACATGGCGAAACTTAACTTTTTTTACTACGAACCCTAAAAATTATGAAATGTAAAATGTAACCGAATTCGTCCACTGCTCTACTGATAGAACCAATAGAAATCATAAGAGTATAATGATAAGTTTATCATTTGCCAACAGTAATATGAAATGGTTCTGGTTCAATAGATGCTAACACAAGTATTTGGGTATTGCCACAGAATTAATATAGTAGTATTGCTTAACTTATCTTGTTCAATTTATCTTTTATGATTTGTTTTGTATCGCCGCTACCTTATGCCCTACTTTTCCGATTTTACCAACAACCAAGTCGAATCTTTCCTCTATTTTTTATTGAACAATCTATTTAATTATGTTATTTGCATCACGAAATTATTACTTAACTTTCATTTTAAATTGGGTTTTATTTTTATACTGAGATAGGTATAACAATCAGGGAATTTAAAAGATTTAAACACAGAAGACTCACTAATATATTCAACTTACACTCAAAATAAAAACAAGTTTCATCTGAAATTAGACATCTTTCTTTAGTTTTTAATGTCTGTATAGATTGAGATCCTATTGATCATCTTCAAAGAAGGAATCTTGCAATGTTTGCAAACTAACATCAGTATACAAGTTTGTAATATAATAAGAACCGATATACCTAACAATGGCTGGATACTATTATCAACAAATATTCTAGAAATTTGAACGTCAATGTTTATCGTTTCTGCATTGATAGAATACTTGCCCAAGATTTCAGCGAAACTTGCACAAAGGCAAGCTGTAGCATTTCGAACCTGGTACTCGCAGATACTCCGGACTAGAATCAAAGCAAACAACTTACTAACGCAAAACCGATGATTTTTAAACAGCACCTTTAGAATGTAAACACAAAGCCATGATATGCCATGCCAACGATAAAATTAAAAACGTAAACTTGCTGGAAGGCGTGAATCCTTTGCGTGGATTAAATAGGAAGTGTTTCACACCATTATGCTACTTGGAATTTGATCTTATTTGACTTCACTTGTCTATTCAAGGGCAGACTTAGGTATTTATCCATAAAATCAATATTTATTATGCAATGCTAATAACAAGTTGGACGAAATTGTTATACATCCTATCAGATATAATTATAGCTACTAACCTGAATATTTTGAACAAGGAAAATAACACCAAAAACAAAATCTATAATTAGCTGTAAAAAACTATATACTAATGATGATTGGTGTTTTCTCACAAATAAATAAAAATAATGAAAGGCACTCGGATGACAGCCTCTGCCCCCGTGATTAGTTAGGCCTTTTGGGGTATTTTTAATTTATTTTCACAGAAAATAATCCGCCCCTTGGCTTGAATTGAACTTGAAGTTTGCGATCGACGCACGTGGAGTCGATTAAAGCGAGGTCGGTTGATTAAGTACCATGTTACCAAGCTCAAAATTTGGGAAGACTATTTGGTGACCTTCTAGTGAGGATTGTCATTGACCGGTGAGGAGCACGTCCACTTCGGCCTCGTGCGGGCGACACACGCCTGCAAATGTTTACATTTGAGGCGAGCCGGCAAGCCTAAGCGCCCAGCGATTAGTTGCAAAATGATCGCGACCGAATTGAGTTCAGGGTTGTCCGTACTGCCTCCGGGTCTTGCGCATGTCTTCCCGCTTTTACCACGAGAAACCCAATTAACCAAATAATCTTAATTCACACCTCAAATTAAAATTCATCAAGTTTCAATTAAAAAACATCTTCAAATATCGTAAACAACGAAGTTGCCAAAATTGCATGCAGCGTTATCTTTAAATCTGTTTGTTTAACCAAAGTGTTTTTTTTTTAAGGCAATTAAACTAACTTTTTGTGAAACATCAAGTAGACCGGTTTTATAATATAATTAACGAGCTATTAATAGTTATATTGCATCAAAATATTTGACTGTATCAATCTGAAACTCGTTAACTCGTTGAAAGACGTCATTAACACCGAAAACTAAGGGGCGTCTTGGCCTTCTCAAAATCAAGGTTGTTTCTATTTGCGATCGACTTGTGGTTTACATACGAACAATAAGCAACTAATAAAGTTGTTGCAACGACTATTAATAGTAGTGTAATCAAATGGTTGCTGGATGAATTAAAAAACACTGGAAAAAAAACATGCAGTGTTGAAAGATGTAGTAAAGGAGCTCTTATTTATTGGTTTATTGGGAAGCCACTGGATGCAGGCACCCAGCGCAGGACCGGTCATTGTGGAGTTCTTAGAGGGAGACCTTTGTCCAGCAGAGGACGTATTTCAGTAGATTTTTTTCTAGGCAGCCTTATAATGTTGATTAGGAATCCTTTTCTTACCATCGATTATGTTGTTAAGCGTTCTTCTAAGTTTATTATTTATTGAAGAACTTATTACAATTACAACATACCTAATGTCTTGTTCTATTATAAATCATAATATGCTCGATGCTAAACGTAAAATTGATTTTTGGCTAAATTCTTTAGACTACATTTCCACTGAAGCTATCTTAAAAATAATAACACAGGTAGTATTTTACTTCTAATATATGATATAGTATTATTATAGTAGTATTTTATAGAATAGGTATGTACTTATTAATATTTATTAGTATAAAAATATATATTATTAAATTATATTAGTTTACTTTTATATCTCATTTATTATTAGTCTTGGATGAAAAGAATTTTTTTTTAATTGGTAACGGTCGTTTGGACTGCCGCGACACAGGATCACCTAGTGCGGAGTCCGTAAGTAATTGTTAAGCTTGTGTTTACATTATTTTGGTAAATAAACAATTTTGATTTTTTTATTTGAATGTAATATAATCAATCATACAGTGCAGTTCAACACGTTTTACTGCGATTAATGAATAAGAAGATAAAACGGTACAGAAAAATTCTTGCAGCAGCATACTAAGCAATATTAAAAACAAACAATATTATGAGTACGTCATGTTGAATTGCTTCGTTCATTGTTAATCAGATTTATATATTTTTTATGGCTCAAAGAAGTAAGCTTAATGATAATTTAGGATCATCATCATCGTGTGGGTTGTAATTTAGGATAAAGGAAAATGAGTAAGAGATTATATTTTTGCGTTTTGATTATTTCGGTAAGCTATACATGTTGTTTTTGTATTTACTGCTATGAAAATGTAATTAAAGTAAATTAGTGCTTAAAGTTAAGACTGGAATACCTTCTAGTTACTATGTTACTTCTCGCGTGAGTATATTTTTGCTCTAATTTGATGGAGCAACTGTCGCCACAGATTTTCCACCGGTTGTGAATACAACAAAGTTTTTCTTCATTCTAAGGACCAAGGTCCAGCGTGTAACAAGTTAAAGACAGTAATCTGTATAGTCTCGAGTTGTTAATTGCTACTGGAACCACAGACTGTAACTTGTGAACAGTGTGAGTGAAGTATACGTGATCGTCGCATGCCATGCGTTGCAACATTTGCACTTACGGACTACAAACGCTATTATTTTCAGTGAGAAGTGAAAGTCAATTAAGTAGCTTACTAACCAAATGTTAATCTTAGGCATAATCTATATTTTTCATATAAAATATAACTAAATATATCAATTCAATTCTGCTTTATTTGAAAATAACATATTGCCAGTTTTAAATATATAATAACTATCCTTTTGTGCTTAATTAATTACATATTAAATTTGACAAAAAGTATTGTTACGCATAATCCGGTCTATCTATTTAATATTCTATAATATTTTTTGTTCACGCAGATAATAGACGGTTCAAAAAATTGTTATCTATTTTACAGATAAAAAATGATAAAGATCACACTCGACAATGTAAAGATGGAGAACACGACTAGATAAAGTAATACGCTGCATTTGATAGTGTTCGTTCTATTGAAAGTTATTTTCAATTACAAAATGGAATTTTCGACGCGGGTTTGCGTGCTGTCACGCATCACTGCAGCCCCAGTGTCAATGTCGAAGACCGCAGCCAGCGTACATGTTGCCTATTACGTTTATACAAGATTTGAAAAAGTTATCGGCGGCGCAGCGAAAACATCCTAAATCTATGGAACTACCATCACCGTTACAGACTACGTTGTTTCCTTAATTCTGAGTTATATTAGCTAAGGAAAGCCCTATGAGAACACGATCATACAAAAGGCAGTTGTATATTTCATTATTTTATAATTTTAGGTTAGATCATTAACATTATTTTATATTACCAAAAATGGGACTTCGTAAGTAATTGGTAAAAAACAAAACGATTTCAGGTCAGTGGTCGCAATATTTTAACTACAGTCAAGTGTAGGACGTCAACTTAACCGGATCTTAAAATTCCTTGAACCCTAAGCTTGAACCTTTATATTATTCATTAGCTTTTTGAATGATAACTTACAAAAACGCCTTTACTTTTTGTTAAATTTTCCGCATAGTTCAGTAAATCGGTACTTAGTATTTACTCTCTTACTAGAGGATTATTTTTTAATCAGTGTACGTATTAAATTAATGGTACCAACTTCTATACTTGGATCGTCGTGTTTGATTATTCCCAGAGAACAAGGCTTGGAAGACGACAAAAAAATTTCAACCTCCCATAGCCCTTTTGTATGGAAGATGTTTCGACCCATTTTCCTTAGAAAAAGTTATGTAAGTACTTTGAGAACATGACGGTCTACCTGTACGCACTGAATGAAAACTATCGCCGTATTATTTGACTTCAAACAACGACAAATAAACTAGATAAATAAACCTGTTATAAAAAGGTGTAATCGCTAATATTATGTATAATTTGCGACTGAAGGGTACCAGGAAGGACCTTGAAGCGCGTGATCACGAGTCGTTCAGCGGCGGAACTGGATGCCGAAATGTCGCGAACTCGGACCTACACACTTCCTTTCGTGATGTGAGATAATAAAAAGAAAGCCGACCCATTTACAATAACAAACAAGTGCCTACTGCAATCAGCACAGACTAGTTTGATCAAATGAGTACGACTTCAACTTTTCTAAATATAATATGTACCATATTAATTAGGTATGACGTGGTTTATTGTTCGATTAATTACGTCTTTATATTGTGCAAAGCTGAATCATTGTTTATTCTTCTCATTACATTAGCACTTTACTACGCTCAATAATCAGTTGGGTACTTAACGTAGGTAATTAGTGAACAAAGTAATTATTTAATGTTAGCAAAGTAAGTAGATTTGCTGCTGAAAGTCCTGAGTTCAAATCCCAGCATCTCCACCAAATTTTATCACGGCGTTTCTATGTGTGTGCATCTGGGTTCTGTATCTGCTTCAAGGAGTTCTAGATGCAGATAACGATTCAATAACGCAGTTATTGGGTTATTACTTGGATCAATAACAATTGGTAAAAATAGTAATTCCATTACGTGAAGCGATCCGAACGTGATCTGTACATAATATTTTTGATATTATATTATTAAATAAATAAAATCATTTTGTTATTACACTAATATTATAAATTAAATATATTTTTCCCAGTTAAGGAAAAAGGCTCTACCGCAAGTCTAGACTAGGTAGACCGTCGTCAGATAGACACGAACGATAATTCTTCATTGTTATGCGTTCGAATATGCGTATGGTCTTAATCTTTTATTTATGCTGGCGTTCAGCATAGTCACACGACAAAGAATGAATGTAAATACCACCTTGGGCTTCCCCACAATCCACCCATTCGCTTTTTGTTCATATCGGATAATGAATCACTCGACTACGCCAAGATATAAAATCTTATAATCCTAAAAACCACTGACATAAAATCAGTGATCGATTTGTACGTTCGAGTCAACAGTCTTGCTAAAATTACTTATGTACAGAAATTAAAAAAGACAGAAATGTGTCTGTCAATTTTATTAAGAGCGTTTTGTCAGCAGTCGATAAATCAAATGAATCCTGCAAGATTTTAAAGATGGCATTTTTCATAACATTTTTGTTACGATCATCTTAGCCGAAAGACGTCCACTACCTGGCCTAAGGTGGCCCAAACAAGCCAAATGTGGACAAAACAAGTCTAATCCAGGGATAAAATCTAAACCTAAAATCCAGGGATATTTGCTATAATAATATACATCAAAATAAGTCTTTTTTGTTTTGTTTAAACAGTTATTTACATTAAGACTGTGATTGATATACGTTACGACCGTGAAAAAGATCTAAACAAAGGCTTTTTATCCTTAATGTCCTTTGTGAATGTGGCGAGTGGTCGGTTAGCAGCATGTATAAACTACAAAACATCGGACGGCGGGTGAATACAAACGGTAGTCCAAGTACGTAGTGTTCCCACGTGAGGGCCCTGACATGCATCACTGAGGGCGGCGCGAGCGCACCGGGCGGTGGTGTGCCTCGCTCGACACTTCCATTCTAACAGTCCTCGTTATACCGCAGTCCTAGTTCTACAAACCTAATTAAATGTGTCTGGCTCGCGACCGGACACTATATGAAACTCAACACACTCTTCGGCAGAGTCTCATATGTATGATGATATCATTGTAATTTGTCCTCTGATTAAAATAGGAAATTCAATGATTAATGTTATGTATAGCGATAACACGATAATAATTACGCCAGTGACAGCGCTTTTGCAATCTTATTGTAACAAAATTCAAGTTCAAACACCAATTTATTTATGTTGCATAAAACTGGCACAACATACTTATGTGTTGCTTGCTCACTTTAATTGTTTATGTTGCACACCTTTAATTAGATAATTAAACAGAAAAAGCTATATTTAGATCAAACAAAGCAACATTTTCAAGGATTTTATACTTTCAATTGCTTCCAAATTGTTTATTTACAATCTCTATAGGCTCTACATGGCTCTACTTAATTAATATTTCGTCATTTTAAACTTTGCCTATTAATGCTTTTTCCTATTGGAACCAAATTGAACCAATAGCAATCTAGAGATTGTCTCTACGATGTGAAATACGACAAGAAACGCCAGAAATGGAGTGCGATGCAGTTATTACATAACCTAACATGCAGCAGTGCACAGTGACGGTGTGCAGACCAGCCAATGACCCACTTCTAACGCGAGAGCTGCACAATAAATAACCAAACGATCTTTAATAGGCTGTCTATACAGATGTCAACCTATTTTTAGCTTAATCTTCAGTGTAAATTTGTGGAATGTAAACAAAAAAGAACTCTTCGATGTCGCTTATAATAGCTATCGTGTGTTTCAATAAACGCATATGTATCTGACGTCACTGCATTTAATCGACAAAATTATCTCCACCCTACCCACCATAAAGATAAATTGGCTTGACAAAAAAAACTAGTGCCAACAGATCCTATAAGTGTGCTAATATAAAAAAGTGTAAACATGGCAGAAATGTTTCGATGGTGGTCTCGGCGGATGTTATTGGTGCTGAGTAGATGGACGTGCGCACGCGCCGTTTGCAACACACGCGGTCATTCTGCTCGAGGGGACACGTATTGTATCTATATGATAACAAAGGTTGTGGCCATCGTACTTGTGCCCATCCAACCAAGCAGTTCACCTTATTGGTTACGTCATAAACTACGTCGCATAACGTGCCTAATTACTAGACATTGGTATCGATTCACACAGTCACGCTCTAATCCTTAAGTTAAGTTCGACAGTCCTTTTCACCTTTTAAAGATTAAAAAGGGATAGGAATTGGCCATCCTAATATTGGAGCTGTCAAACATCGAATTTAAACCTTATGAACGCGTCGATTGCACAATTCTAGAGAGCACGTAAAACATCCGACTTAAAAATTTCTTAATCTGACAGATATACCCTTATTTTAGGTTATGATTCACTCAAAATAATATCATTCGTTCATCTGTATTCATCACCTCTCTTTCATTGGTCATACAAACGAAAAGGATAGCTGGATTTTAAACTTAGAATTAGAGCATGACTTCCCGAATCGCATGTTTTAAGTGCTCTCTAAAATTGTACAATCGACACGGTCATAAGGTTCAAATTCGATGTTTGACTGCTCTAATATTAGGATGGCCATCTCCTGTCAGTCGGTTAAATCAGTTTGTTAACTGGATTGATACTATTATAGTGTTTAATGGGTGATACTCAATAAACTCAAACCTTCTGGTTCCTACTCTGCAAATACTTACTAATAAGTCACTTCACTACACAATACAGGCCATTGTTCTAATCCAATGAAGATGTTTATAGTAGGTTTATAGAGGTTTATAATAACCTTTGTCTATAGGAAAACCCGACTGACGAGCGAGATTTAAAAGTTGTTCATCTTGTTTGTACTACTATTGTCTAAGTTTGCATTGTGACAAACTACCTATTAACTACTTGGGATATAAATAAGTTAGATAGAAGTAGATACAATACAATACGAAATTCTTGCACGCACAAAAACATCACAAATACAAATAAGTTAAAACAGCGTTTAGCAAAGGGCGGTCTTATTGCTTGTACGTATGTACCTCTATGTGAATTTTGCTGACACTATTTTAAGGGATGAACCTACTCATGAAACTGAACAACTTCTCCCAAGAAACATAGGCTAGCGGACGATAAAAAATTGGCCCTTTCATACAAAACCGGCGTACGAAATTATGAGTAAAAAAATACAGTTAAAAAAACTAAAAAACACGCTTTTAAAGCACATCAAACTAAAAAGTGTAAAATAATTCTTAATATAAGCTGAAAACAATAATGAACGAAAATACTAGTATTATTGTGTCTGCCGCAAGGGCATGTGTCATCTGCAAACTGATAGATTTCACATTTTGTTATTAAATTTACTACGTCGTTAACGTATGTCAGATAGCAAAGGTCCAAGAACTGACCCTTGAGCCGTGCCTTCAGTAACAATTACCTTGTTGCTAAGTTCATCGCCTATTTTAACCAAGAAAGATGGATCTGTAAGATAACTTTGGCTCCACTTTTTTAGTGGACCTCTTATGCCACAGTTGTCCAATTTTTCTAGTAGAATATCATGTTGCAAAGTGTCAAACGCTTTGCTGAAATCTATAAAAATCACCAGAATATGTAATGTACAATATAGAAGATAGATTATTATTAGTAGTAGTACCTACACATTGATCAGATACCTAGGTACGTACTTATGTTGCATTTAATATAAGAAAATCTTAATTTAAACTACCATAGCTAACATATTCAATGGTAAAAACTGGAGTACTTTTTTTTTCAGCGTCTTGTTTTTTTCAAATATTTTAATTAATGTGAAATTTCATATTTTTTTTATTAATTGTCCCGATTAATCTGTTTAGGTACTTTTTATTATAAGTATGTACTAATTCAGTACAATTATGTACAACCGATACGTACGTATTAATAGCAAAACAGACAATGGGGTTTCTGGGGAGCATGACATAAAAATACATCAGTTGCAGTCAAATCAATAATAATCGACTCTATCTGGGATTACCCATAATTGTAACAGAATTAATATTAATAACACACATATCTACCGGGTTATTATTACCACGATTTTGGTTTAACAACCGCGAAAACCTAAGTGTGTTCAGAATTAATATGTTTTAAATTAGCAGATTTGGTAATGATATGTATCAAAGATAAGAAAAACGTGGAAATTACGAGAATGCAATACAAGATGCACATTATGGTACGTGACTCAACATTATCGTCCGTAACGTGAAGTCACTATCTTATTGGAACGAAATAGTAGATTGAAATCGCGCTTATCTTGACTAGCCCGTGTCGTAAACCATATTTCATATTTCCAATCACTAAGTAATGCGATTTCTCCTTTAGAATACCAGAGTACGATTTATCTTTTTGGCGGTTCAGTGAAGTTGGAACCGCAACGTCAGAACGTATCGGACGTAGCGATCTATACGTTCCGACGAATGCAGTTTCAAAAATTCGTTCTATAGGTACGTACCTATCGCTGCTGTCTAGAAATACTGTTCATGACGTTCATACCACTTCGTACTAACAACGTGGTGGACGAATAGACCTTTTCATTAAGGCGACATTCTTTTGGTCATTTACGTTTAAAAATAGATATATTTTTTTTTTCTGGTTTTGTTATCTACAGCTGCACTGCAGACAGTTTAAAGTGGCTAGGAAGAAACGTTATCAAATTATCAACAACCTACTTACTTACCTCATCAAAATGTAATCCAGGAAAAATAGAACACCGCACTAAACTAAGTTTTATACTTAAAATTTTCATTACTTGCATTTTTTTTCTTTAGATTTACCTTTTGATATTCAAAGATAAAGATAAAAATGTCTTTATTCGAAGTAAGATTTAACAAAATCATTTTTTGACGTCAAAGCTAGGAGGACAAAAGAAGTTTGTGCCTGGTTGGCACGTTCACTACAAGTGTACGCCTTCTGTGGAGAAGAACGGCCAGAAGAAACTCCATAGGACTCGTATCTTTTGAACATTTCTTTTTTTTTTTTTCAATAAATTATTGTTTACTTACAATAGTCAATACACATATTGTTAATGTTTCCTGTGCCGTGCTGGACCATCCGAACACCATCCTCTTTGTCATTTAAATAATCATCTAACTTATAGTAAGCTTTACAAAGCGTCTGTTTTACACAATTCTTAAACCTTTTTTTCTGGTAAAACTTAGACCTCATCAGATAGTTTGTTATAGAAGCGCACACAGAGACCCACAAATGAAGTGCTAACTTTAGCAAGTCATTACAGTGATGATTAACTAGTTTATCCTTATTTCTAGTATTACCGTGAATGTCAGAATATTTACTAAACTCATGGATGTTTTTCCTGACAAACATAATAATAGCAAAAATGTATTGGCATGGAACCGTCAAGATATCTATCTCCTTAAACAGTCCCTTAGTGAGTCTCGACAGCGAAGTTGATAGATTGCTCTAATAGCTCTCTTCTGCTTGTATCAATATCAGCCGCTCGGCCCCACACCAGGATACCATAAGACATTTATGAAAATTGCTAAAGTAAACTAATCTAGCAGTAGCTACATTTGTCAACTGCATATGCTGCCGAGCTAAGCCTCCCTGATAAAGAAGACAATATATGGGGACCCCATTACAGTTTGGCGTCAATAGTTATTCTTAAGAAAACTGTACTGTCTACCAGATCAAGCCGTTCATTATTCAATACAATTTGTCCCTCACAGCTTTTCACATTGGGTAAAGAAACTTTTATACATATAGTCTTTTTCGCATTTAAGACCAAGTTATTAAAAGTAAACCAATCGTGAATTAGTTTAAGAGTATTATTAATATCGTTATATTGAGATGTCCTTCTACTGATTTTGAAAATGAGAGAAGCATCGTCTGCAAATATTACTACGTCAGACAGATTTTTAACTACACATGGCAAGTCATTTATATAAACTAAAAATAGAAAAGGGCCTAAAATAGAAAAGGGTCTAATACCTTAACCCCTGCGGCGCGGCACTCTCATTTTTACCAAGTATCCCTGTGTTCTTGATCCATTTACACGTACTTTCTGAATTCTATGTTCCAAATAAGATTTAAGAAGTTTGAGTGCATTATTTTTGACTCCGTAATGTTTTAATTTAAATAATAAGGTATCATGATGGTTCACAAATATTGCACTTGTGAACAAAAGTATAATTTTATTAAGTTTCTTCCTATTTAAAAAGTGTTATTAAACTGTTTTTATCTCTCATGCTCTGAAAGTAGTCTAATAATGACCCCAAAGAAAGGATGTAAGTCCAACTTACATCCCGGGATGTAAGTAACTTTGAAATTGCAATTTTTCTTTTTACTATTTACATAGAAAATTGCAGCCTAGATAGTTCCACAATTAATTTTGTTTTAATAAAAAATACAATATTTTGCTTTAATTTAGCTCAAATTATGCTAGATGAATTCAAAATTCACGTGTTTACTTAGAAATAATAATAAATAGATAAACAAATCACAATATAAACAATTATTCTTTTAATTTTTGGCTAAAATGACGCGAACTCGCACCTTAAAATAAGGCGCGAAAAAAATGTTCGTGAAAAAAATATTGTTATCTGTGTTGTTAAACAATGTTTTGATAAATTATTTTGTAATATATCTTTATTTTAACCATCAAATAGTAAATGATAAGTTGATTTAGGCTTGTGCGTGAATTTCAGAAATCAATATGCAGTGATTTCATTTAAAACAACTGAAAATTTCCTAGTTGTGTGTCAAATAGGGTGAGGTGCACCAAAATGGCGCGATGGTATGTAGCCCATATATTATTTTTTTATATCTGTTTTGTTTATTTTCCTCACAATCGAGATGAAAAGCAGAGTGTTCACCTTGTGAGAAACTGATCGATTCCACTTTCACACTATAAGCGCCCTCGCTACGCTCGCGCTTGTGCGCTAAAATACTTCGGGTGTAATTGATCGCTTTCACCCCTTGGTTAACAATCTACTATTTATATTGGAAGAATTCCAAAATATGCTCTCAGGGTGCTCTCATAGTAATAAATAACATAAACAGCCTCTACGCCGCTATCGAAAGCAGGTAAATAAGTAGGTACAAAGGTTTACGGGTTATCAGAAACGTTTTATAGTCGTTTGTAATTGGCATTGTCACTTCCACGGCATTGGCCATCGAGATTGCTTGAAACAATAAACAACGTCATAACTTTTCCGAGGACAGTCTGTCTGACTAATTGATGATGGCATCGAGAAATGACGAAATAATCATCTTCCAGTTCTAGCAAGTATTATGCCTTTCTGTTTGTGGTTGCAACACTGAACGATCCGCTTATAAGGAAGATTCATTCAATGAGTAAGAAACTAGATTATCTTACCGTCCATTTACACTTAAAATATTTTTTTAGAACAATCCGTATCCGAGAATTTTTCAGCCGTAATACATGGTTAGCATAGCATCGGTAGATAATATACGTTTTCATGGAGTACTAACGATAAATAAACTTCCTAGATTCTCCATTTATGGATTTTCCAAGAGAAAACAATCATCGTCGTCATATCGTGTAGGCTACGGGTTCGTGACGTGACGCCCCCAGTTGTCGAGGTCGACGAATGAGCCCACAAACCCAGGTCAGAATTATAGAGTCCTCAAAGATTTCTGACATGGCTTATGTAACGTCTACTTTTTACGTAGATAATAGCCAGGACCAGCGGCTTATCGTGACTTCCGAATCTATACTATCTATAGTACTCATATAATATAGAGGAAACCTTTGTATTTTTGTAACGAATAAACTCAAAAACTACTAAACCGATTTAAAAAAATATTTCACCATTATCCCTGAGTAACTTTTTACCACAGAAAATATGTTCTTCCCGCGGGAAAATTCAAAAATAAAGCGGGCGTAGCCGTTGGCGGGCCGCTAGTCATGAATAAATTGTATAAATTATTCTAGTCATGAATAAATGTTCTAGTCATTCAAAATTAATTATTCTAGTCATGGTAGTCATGTATAAATTATTCTTATTCTTATAAGATAGGTGATTGTCCAAAAAGAGAGAAGATAGATGATTGCATGTCCTAACCATAACAACTAATACCCTAAAAAGTCCTAACCAAATTCGCGGCAGTAGTAACACTTAACTAATACACAAGAAAAGAATTACATAATTTAATATTCCAGTCTTACTAAGTAGTATTTTGTTTCACTACAGAGCCCTTTGATATAATTTTTTTTATATATATAGAGTGTAAATTAATTAGCGCACAATATTTTAACGGAGGAACCTACCCATGAAACTGAATAATTTTCCTCAAGGAACGTAGGCTAAAATATGAAAAAAAACTGATCAGAAAAAAACACGACATGTCTATCATTTAGAAAATTTAACCATTTCTGTGCGTAATCTAGACTCCGTCCTTTGTGTCGCCGCGCACGCGTTTATGTAGTAGTAGTAGTATTTAAGTGTGTACATGTCGTGGCCATATCGTAGAATTGCCCACATCATGAAATTTTCGATCATTGATCATGAAATGGTCGCATTTCATGATGTGGTTAACTAAATTTGACCAGATCATTAAATCGTGAATATTTCACGATTTCGTCATCCACGATTGGCCATATCGTGAAAATAGGGCGTCCATGAAATATTTAATAAGAATTTAAATTATGTTTGGTATTTATTGTTCTCTAAGTCTGACAGACATTTTCAGAGTACTTTCTTATCATAAACTCTTTTTTTCTTCTTCGTTTTAATAACGAATTATTCACTTTTTCACTGCGAGATATAACGCAGCCGCCATGTTGGTACATAAACAAGGCGTTTCCAGCGCCTCTATCGGCAATTAATGTAATAATTTTACGATATGATCAAAATAATATTGACAATTTCATGAAGTAGCTGCGTTTTTAGTTGAACATATCGACAAACGATTTCTTATCATTGATCTGGCCAAGGCACATCATGATTTGAAGACATGAAGGTTAGCTGGTAGAAAATGCTATATAGCATTAAGTTCGCCTTTGTACACCCCTTTTTTGGTGCAATAAAGTATATATCAATCAATCAATCAATGATGTGGCCAATGGACAGTGAAAATTAGTAGAATCGACAGGCGCGGTGATGTAATCTGCTGATTAGTTTTTTTTTCATATTTCAACCTACGTCCCTTGGGGAAAATTATTCAGTTTCATGGGGAGGTTCCTCCGTTAAAATATTGTGCGCTAATTAATTTACACCCTGTATAAAGTGACAGAGCCCTATCGGAATTCGAATCCGTAACTTCCGCAATAAGAGCCTGTACCTGTACCTGGCTATGGAGCGGCTGAGAAAGCAATAATAATGTTTCATAAATTAAAAGCCTTCAAAAATAAGCTTCATTCGCCCATATTAATGTCGTACAGATGCCTTTGCAAATTTTCGCATGGATAGACTGTTATGTACCTATTTACTTAACCTAGGTACCTAACCTAGCAATATTATAGGTAATATATTATGTACCAATATTATGAATTAATTGTCAATTTACCATTTAGTATTAAAAAAACAACTAGAAATTATTATGAGTGGCTAAAGCTCGGAGGACTAAAGCGATTTTATTTCTTTACAGATTTAAACTGGGCAGGTACCAGTCAACTTCAAGATTGCCTCGAGAATACCGTAGTTATAAGGTAAGCATAATAAGTATTAAAAATATATACTATAAAATATATATAATATTAAATATCTACTATCCAATCAATCTTATACTTACTTATCCTTTCATCTGTGTGGCATCGTTTTTCCCAATATGGCGGATGTGTGTATCCAGCTCACGGATAAACACAGGCAGGGTTGTGGAAGGGCAGTATTTCATTAAAATGACGAATTTCTACGATTTTACAAGGAAATCTGTTTATTCCCGTCATTATTATGTAAATACATTACCTACTGCTTCTATCATTTAGTAAAATGTTGCAAAATAGGTATATAATTACAGTAATATCAAGACTTTGCGGTACCCTAGACTACTGTATTTTGAGAATAAAATAAAAATAAGACACTAAAGAAACCTTTTATTTTGCTTTTTTATCCCTTTTTTGTTTTACCAAGTAATAAAAATAAAACATCAAAAAGAAAAAACACCAAAAACCCACAGAAACGCGTTCAACAACACCACCGTCACTGCTTGTTTTTCGACTGACGCGATTTTCATTTTTTTACATCAAACGCGCGGGAATATGCGATTCAATGGCTAGCTTTGTTCTTCATGATCATGTCTGTGTAAGTTATAAAGGGATAAATATAACAAAACCGTTGCTATAAGCGCGCGAGATCGGCTACTGGCGTTGACAGTGGGACTGTCATGACACAGATACGGAAAAAAAAACTTTATCCGTGGGACGGATTTTTCACAGACGAAAGGTTATACGAGCAATTCTTGTATATGGGGAAAAAATCTTTTCGTATTTTGAACGTACTATTTTGTAATTAATATATCTCTTTGCTTGTATTGTTTGTTTCTGGCTGATTTAGATATCACGAAAAAGGTTACATTTAAAAAATTAAAAATAAAAAAAAAATCACGGCATATTTCAATTGTTTTTCTGTTTGTTAAAATGAATGGAGTTAAGTGGAGGAGGCTCATAGTCCAGCAGTGGACTGTAACGGGCCCTTGATGTTGTTGATGTTGAATATGAATGGGTCTAAACACGGACCAAGTAGGAACCTACTTGGTCCGTGGGTCTAAAGAAGAAATTCGGTACATTCTGAAATTTTATTACAAAGGGAAAAATGCGACACAGATAGCGAAAAAAATTTGTGACGTTTATGGACCTAATGCAGTGTCAGTAAGTAGCACAAAGTTAGTTCTTAGCGTTTTGAGTCCGGAAATTTTGATTAGTAGTTACTACATTTCTGAAGAATTGGAAATTGACCACAAGACAGTTTTAACCCATTTGAAAAAGTCTGGCTATACAAAAAAGCTTGATATTTAGGTACCACACGAGCTCACTCAAAGAAACTTAATGAACCGTGTACTCATTTGCGATACTCTGCTAAACGCCACTCAGCAAAAATTAAGAGAGTTTGGCTGGGAAGCGTTAATGCATCCACCATATAGCCCTGACTTAGCACCTTCAGATTTCCACCTGTTTCGGTCTCTACAAAATTCTTTAGGTAGTGTAAGGTTGACATCAAGAGAGGACTGTCAAAACTACTTGTCGCAGTTTTAAATCAGAAGTTTCAATATTTCTACAGCAAAGGTATCATGTCACTGCCTATAAGATAGCAATAAGTTATTGATATTCTTAATATTCATTATTGCACATAAAAAACACTGGAGACCATAGAAATAAAATATTTTTTAAATGAAAATCACACTGAATGTCGCAGTTTACTGCCTTCGTTAGTTCAATTTTCGATCAAGGTATATTGAAATATATATATATGTATATATATAACAAAGAGTCTATTATTTTTTCGTAGACGCATAGTGGCGAAATGTTTTTATTTACTTACTATATATAAAAAAAAAGATGAGTTAAAAAATCGGATGTTCCACAAACAAAACTCGGTCGGCCGTACAGGTACTACTGGTAGCTATCTTAAACGTACGGTCTAGGAGTAAGCCAGAACCTACCTACTACTACTGTCTTCGTCTGTTCTGTACCACCTGCGTTAAAGTTACCAGAATACTAACGACCTCCTCTATTCTGTTGAAGAATAAGATAAGAAGAAAAGAAAGATACCGCAGAGGGTCTTTTGTCAGCATCTGACAATGGCGGACGTGTCTTCGTTTTTTTTTTATTATTTTAGTTTATTGAAATGCTTAGTGTATAATTTCAATAGTGTATTATCCAGTGAATGTTTCGGGACTATAAACTTAAATAGAACAATTGAATCGCTTACACTTTGCTGACATTTTTAGATGATGCCAAGAGGCCTCGTGGTGGCTTCAGTAATTGTACTATCACAATACTGAGCCCAATTCACCGAACAATCATCCAAGGATATTATATCTTAAACCTACAAAATATCACTAGACACTGGCGAAGTGTCGCCATTAGTTAGGAAGAAGAAAAAAAGATAACGCAGCACAAGCAAAGGAAAACAAATGCTATAAAATTAATTATTTTCGGGTAATTTTTTATGAGACTATACAATACAATATTCTTTATTGACAACATTAATAAACGAGGAGGAAAAACAAGACATAGAACAGGTGAGTCAAAATGCGGTATTATTGCTGGGGTAGCAATCTCTTCCAGGCAACCTTCCGTCCGGATATATCGCACTGAAAAGGTGAAGCGGGTTGGTAGTTGTCACAATGTTTATATAATACTAGCTGACTCGGCAGATGTTGTCCTGCCATTTTTCTTACCTCTACCCTACTCTACACCTACCCAACATCTACCCTACACCTACCCTACACCCCTACACCTACCATATACATACCCTACACCTAACCTACCCTACACGTACTCTACACCTACCCTACCCCTTCCCTACACGTCTCATATCAAAGCAGCGCCATCTACCGAGTCCAATTTTGTTTTCAAACCAGCCAGGAATCCATTGCAATATACACACAAAATTTCTTCCAAATCGGTCCAGCCGTTTAGGAGAAGTTAGGTGACAAACACATGTACAGAAGAATTATATAATACTACATACCAATGGATACCACTACTATTTTTCAACTAAAGCGCTGTAATTTCTCTGTATAATTGATTTGAGTGACATCTACCGGCGAAGATATTTATTTTATGGCAATATTTTCTTATTTTAGTGCGAGGCTAGTAGAAGAAAATTCTCAATAACTTTCAAAATAAAATTTTTCATTATTTCCTATCTACGTTTCCTGTTTCTATCACAAATAAATAAAACAAGTATTTTCTATAATTTTATTTAGTTGAATGAAACGAACGTATACTTATATCACATGCGCAATGAAGCGCCATCTGCTGCGAAATTCCTACAACAGTCACTTCCATGAATGAAAATGAATGAGTGCTTCCGTAACCTAATTTCGTGTTTCGATTTTCTATAAAATAAATGTGCCTGTTTTTCCTGTATAAATTAGAAAAAATATTCTAACATAATGTATTGTGTTTAATTGTTTATAATCTTCTGTGAAACTAAACAAGAGGTACGTTAAAATTGGACGTTTTCTTTCTATCAGTCCCGCCTTGACAATTTTAGCGTTAGAGCTTCAACTGTTTCGATTAATTTATGCTTTTTGTGTTCCAGGAAACTACACAATGGCGCTAATATTGCAGTATATTAATGACATGCATCTATTTATGGACAAATACGGAGGTGAGTAATTTGCCGGAACGTCTGCCAATTTTATGGTAATTTCTAACCAAAAATTGATAAGGCGGCGTTATCACTCTTATAAGTTGGTTTCCTGAAGGCGACTCTCTGACCTAAGTTTCTAGTGAAAGCTGGATAGATTTCGGTTTGTAGGTAGGTACCTATCTACTGCATAATATTTTACTTTTGTAACAATTCAAACCTTGCAATATTTGAACACAAACTTGTACACTTACCTAATTGGTAATGAGTTTCCTAATTAATTATGTAGACAGTTATTACCTCTAACCAATCAAATTAATTAAGTACTTATTATTTTTTTATGGTAAACCTAGACAGACACCTCTAAACAAACACATAATGACATTGTTTTAATTTGATTTCCTTTGTTAATGTGATACAATGTGGAAATAATTTTAACTACACAAACACTGATTATTTTAAAACAATTTGATAAATTATCAAATTGATTTAAAAGTTGTTAGATACCTATGCACATGAACAAGCCCTATGAAATATAATTTTGTAATTATCTTAATGAAACTTTAAAACTTTCAGGATATTAAATAAATTCAATACTTATTTTGTGCAAAATCAGAAACTGCATTGTACTTAATGTGTTCACTCTGCCCTCTAACTATATTGTCCAACATACCACCATAACCATGTTGAATACATATTTATGATCGTTCTAATTATAATTAATTAAGGGCAGCTATAGTATGTCTGTTTTTAGATACCTAAATAAATAATCTTGATAGGTACGGGACCTCTTTTTATTGAAAAATACACTATACTTACTTAATAACTACAAGTATAAGCAAAGAAATTACTAGGTATTATTTTTTATATTTTTTGGCTAGAAATCTTTGATTAAAAAATGTGTACTTAGCTACTAATTTTATCTTATTTATTTCTGAGTTTACCATTCACAAGTAATTTACTTATAAGTATTTACCTGAGTTATGCTTTAGTATAAGTAGGTTACTATCAGCGTAGCCAGAATTTTTTTTGCCAAGTCAGTATTTTGAAACTTATTTGAAAAAAGCGGGATTCTTTCATCAAAAGTGGTTCATGGTAAACAAAACAAACGTATATAATCAGAAGTTTTTAAATATTTATCTTTTTATTTGAGTTTTAAATTGCGTTACGCGTTACGTGACAATAGATCGCAAAAATAGCTATAGAAAATGTATTTTATTAATTTGGCTTCTTCGTCTTCTGAATAAAAACATAAAAAACAAAAATCAATGTCAAAAAAGTTTCCTTAGCACGCTGCACGCACGGTCGAGTTATCCCCGAGAAGCGGGACTTAGCCTATCCCGCGCGGGACATATAATTTTGATTTTAAAATCGGGACGTCGTCTGGCAACGCTGGTTACTGTACAATGTATTAACATTTTAATTACAGACTGATTTTATTTATTATGGAAATGATTACAATGGAAACTAACCTTTTGAAAACAATGTTTTGATTGATTATGAAAATGTATTCATAAGATTAGTTTAGGAACAAGTTTATTTTAACTCATTATTTTTCTTATCTAAGTAGGTAGGTACTTACTTAAAATTATGTTTTAGGCTAAAACCAGTTACAAGACTGCTTAATTGAGTTGTAAAATGAATGCGAATATTTAAAATTTGGGATTTTTTTTAATATAGGTATTACTTTTTTGTACTAATTGGCAGTAAACAAATTTTATTGTTATGTGTCAACGAACCTTTGTTATCTCTTGATTCAACTAAATATAATCAGGTTCATTAATTAAATTACCTATCTAATCTACATATTACAAAACAAAAGTTAGATTGATTTTAAGTGGGTATCTTATCATAAATATCAATTTCATTCATAAAGGAAGGTACTTAAAGGTGTTACAGAGATTTCATGATCGTAAATCACTTGCGGCCGCCCCCGCTTCGCGTATGGTTCGACCGCAATTACCACTTGAGTCTCCGCATTTATTTACTACTAGCAGGAATCCTATAGTGTATCATCTATGGACAAGACTGTCAAAATACCCGGCAGCGACAGTATGAAGTTTATTTGCAATACAAATTAAGACAAATCATGCAGTCAGCATCAAAATACATGGCCAATACAAGTACCTATACAAGTGGTAGTTAAAAATAATACAAGGCGTATTTATGGGACGCGTTAACCGCGCGAAGGTAATCAAAGTAGTTATAGGACCCGCCTCGTCGCAGCCGACGGCAACGGATAATGCACTTGTTCCACCTTACGATACCATTTGTCTCTATCTAGGGCTGACGTATATATATCGTCGGTTTCTGCTACTCCGTGGTTTCTGCAGTGTTGCGTATGTGTGCATATTATTGCGATACAATTCTCATACTCGAAACGATAGAGCAGAACACTAACACAACTGGAAATTTTCATAACCCAGTATTGATCTTTAACGATGTGGGTTATGTACAGTCAGCTGACGAATTAGCTGACCCCCCTGCTCGAAACCGATGAGATTTTCTCAAGTGATTATTTATATTTTTACATAACATTTTAAATACTCGTACAGTTTATTAACCTGCACAATTATACGAAATTTCATGATAAAGCAAAAACAATTACCCAAGAAAACTTCATCGGTTTCGAGCGGGGGGGGTCAACTAATTCGTCAGCTGACTGTACTTAGGGCATACCTACCATACTGAAAGTTTCTGGATTCTGATACTCGTAAATAAGACTATTTTTCAAAGTATATTCCCTCGCAATTAATGCATTTTTGCATTCGCTGAAACCACTGTACAAAGCAGTTGGACCAGTCTTCCTTAGGGACCTCTTTAGTGGCTTCATGGAATGCATTCACCGCCGATTCAGGACTCGTAAAACGTGCTTGTCTTTAATTTTTGGAAACAAAAAGAAGTCACGGGGTGCGAGGTCCGGGCTGTAAGGCGGATGCGTCATCAGTTCCACATTTTAAGCCTTCAAATAGGCTTCTGTTAGGACTGTTACTTTAGCGATAATGTGAGGATGCGTTATCCTGGTGAAGGAGGACATTCAAAGACGCTTTTCGCGAACTTTTTCTAAGACTCTGGGCGAGCAAGTGTTGACGTACTTACCAATCTGCAGTCATTGTCCTTTGATCTTCAAGCGATACTGTAGTGTAATGTCCTGATTTCCCGAAAAAATAAGCAACAATTTTTTAACCAATGCTTCGACTTTTCTTAACTTTCGTCGGTAAATCTTCAAAAGGAAAGACCCACTCTGCCGACTGTCTTTTTCTTTCGGGTTCAAAGCAGGTTTCGTCACCTGTCACGATATTATAGACAGCCAATGACTGCAATTACATTTTACTGCACTTGCGTTTTACGGCACCACTGTACATGCAGTGGTTTCTGGCCCTCCGTTAAGTCATGCGGTATCCATCGAGTGCAAAGCTTCCGAACCTTCAGATGCACATGTAAAATGTTTTGCACTTGGTTCATTCCTATGCCTAACAAAACACGAATTTGCTGGCAGGTAATTTTTGTCAGTTTCAATAAGTTGTTGTATGGTGTCAGTATTGGAGTCTGTAACCGCAGTCGTCGGCCGACCTTTACGTATCTCGTCATGGAGATAATCACCAGGGTTGGATTTCGTAGTATAAATACTATTTGTACCATAGTTTCATGTTGCGTAGTATATAGTATCGTAATGCTTGGATTGTACGCGAAAGTACCTAAATTTTAATAGGTACCCAATTATCCAAATGTTTTTTAATTGACACTAACCCTAATGCACGGACATTTTTGCCGTATGGCAAAATCAAATGAAAACGAGAAGCATTGTGGGTATTCCCCGTGCAATGTTTTGCTGCTTATGTCATTTTGAGGGAAAGAGATGGATATTTTTTTCTGCTTGAGTGATGATGATGATCATGACTGAGTTGAATGTATAGCAACAAATTTCGCGCAATCGATGAAGTTTCCATTGAAAAATTAGCTGAATTAGAGATTCTCATTTTATTAAGTGATTTTATTAACTAATTTACCTAGATTTATGTGATAATATTAAAATAATGTTTCAATGATTTTTATTTAATCTAAAATGTTTTCAACACAAAAACAAAACGTAGTATAATTTTTTGGTAAAAAGTATCTTTTAAATATCCATAGTGTTAACCGAACTTCATTGATATTGCTACATCACTAGTGGTTGTGTCCATAGAGCGCATGCGCACAACACTAGTGGGAGGACTGACAGATAAACTGTATCTCTTTTTAGATGTCTTATTTGGTAAACAAACATGGCGATAAGGTGACCATAGACACAAAATAGTGCTTCCAAATAATAGATTTCATTGATTTAATTGAATGTAATTGAATTGGTGATTAATTGTAATTGGTAATTACAAGCATTTCGGAATATCCTACGTCGTATATATCTCTTACTCTAATTTGTCATCATTGACGTATTTATTTTAGTGATGGGTTAATTCGCTTTGTCTAGAGTAGGTCGAGTTGAAATGGTACCCAACTCAAGTCGCAACTCGAGGCGGGTGGCGGCGGCGGCGCGGCGCGTGAGTGCGACTTGGGGTGCATTCCGAATCAGACTTTCAGCACTGTCAGCGATCAGAAAAGCAAAAAAGTATGAGTTATGACAGCTGACATTAATTCGGAACGCGATTACGGGTGCTTAAATCGATTTCAGTGCATCTCGGAACGCAGGGTTGCTAGAAGTGCGCGCGCACGTTATTCGATTTCGATCGAATCAAGACAAAATATCTACGCCGAGTCGACTCGACTAAATAATGAGCCAATCACACTGCGCATATTCGCAACGCAATTCCATCATCAGATCAGCTTTAAACAAGATACCAAATTATGATTGTTGTTATGTTGCCCACATACTTGTCTTGTAATTACAAGAACATAGTTTGCACACTAAAATTTCTTCTGGCAGCCCTGATATAAGGGGTCGCGCAAATAAAGGAATCGATGTGCCCTGCGTTCCAAGACGCGCTGAAATCGATTTTAGCGCACTCAAAGCGCGTACCGAATTACTGTCAGCAGGCGAAACCCATACAATCTGATCGCTGACGGCGCTGACAGTTTGATTCGAAAGTCACTTAAGCGTGTTTCGGAACGCGCCCGTGATTCATTCATTATAACATTTAACATACATTTTTTAATTGCAATGGATAGAGACGTCACGTCTGACCACTTATTTGTCGAATCTATTTTTCTCTGTCTACTTATATTTTTAAAGATTCAACCAGTCTATTCCGATTAAATAATTGAATTGTCTATGAGTGCGTGATATACCTCATCTCTAAAATCCAAAGATAATGTAGAGATACCCGATCGAAATATGGTTTGAGGTTAGAACGATTTATTGATAATTTTGCGAAAAACTTAAGTTTTCGATGATTAATTCTAACAGAATTTGTGAGTGAATGCTTGATAAGTGTTTGTTTCAGGTGTATTAATATTTTGGGCTAGTTCTATAGTGTGATCAGCCCGTAAACTTGAGATTTTGTCGAGGTAAGTGGTTTGTTTACCAAATAAGACATCTAAAAAGAGATACACTGTAGACAGTGTGCTCTCGCGTCAATTTGGTAGCTCTTGTGAAAATATAATAATTACGTGTGTAAGATGGTTTTCTACTTATAATCTACTTATTAATAGACAATAATTTTATGGGAGCCTGATTCCAACCCTGATAATCACGTCCACATCTAAATTCTCCAAACCACGAATACACAGAGCTGCGACATGGTGCTTCATCACCAAATGCCAATTAAAGTCTCTGGCAACTCTCTAGTTGACACAACGAAAATTATAAAAAAGCATTGAAATAAAATGTTCACGAGTTAAATTAATTTTGATAGCGATATACAATTTTCGAAAAAACGTCACAATGAAAAAACAAATGACAGTCTTGCAAATTAAAAAGTAACATGTTCCCAAAGAGTTCCATTTTCAAATTCCATTTTTTTTTTCATATTTTTTTGTAAGTGGCCAGATCCAGATACTTTCAGTATGCCCCACGCACGTATCAATAGAAAGATATCTTCGAGAAGAACCTCGCCCAATAGAATCCTTCCAAACAATTGCTTAGCTTCAGTAAAAAAAAAAAAATAAGATCGATTTCCTGCAGTTACCGTCTCTTTGCAAAGTTGCTTCCCATTCCGGGCGCCTTAACTTCGTCTCTTTAATAAGGTGCGGTGCACCAATCAACCCAATAGATTCTAATTCACTCAAATTAAAATAAAGTAAATAATGAATGTGCCGTGTGGAAGAGTAGAATACATTTGTCACCAACCCCTACTCTTCCCGTCGGTGTCGTAAGAGGCGACTTAGGGACTACACATTGAACAGGGAACGGGCAGCAGCGCTCTCTGATACAGTAACCTTTTAATCTGCGATCTCCAACCCGCCTGCCAAGCGTGGAGATTATGGCAAAACCCTCCACTTAAGTGGAGGAGGCTCATAGTCCAGCAGTGGACTGTAACGGGCCGTTGATTTTTTTATTTAAAATAATGAATGAATGAAAATGCTATTTGTTTTAGTCAATCTGAGTAACTTTGGTCTATCAAGATAACATTGTATGTACAACCACACATCACACCACTGAAGAAAAAGTATTGATTATAACGAAGACGCGTGTTGTTTAGAAATAATAACACAATATTATGATAAAAGCACTTGTTGAAATAATAAATAATAAGTGGTATAGTATTACCCTGAAATGGCCTAAAGTTACCCGAATTTAATATATAGCAAGATACCATTTATTTATCACTTGTTATTGATAAACTTGTAATATTTATCAAGGAAGCTATTATTATTAGAGAATTTCAGGGTGTAATTGTTTATGCGACGCGATTTTATAGATTCGCAACGTATAAATAATTATATCGCGAATGTACGCGATTGTAGTATGGAAATCAAAACTGTTTTGAAGTTATTTTCCACTTTACTACTATTACTCTCTCAGTACGATAGAACTATCAGTGGCAACGTTCCCAACCAAAACGTCGCTACCTATGAATAGAAATTTTATTTACACAGAAATGACACCAGCAGCCGTGCAAATTAATAGTGTTCACAACGACTGTGTGAATATGATGTACAATTGTTCACTGACCTTAACGAGTATGTAAATGAAAATGTTAGATTAGTTACATACGTACGATAATGGAGGATACATTAAAACAGTTTTGTTCCTGATCTTCTTATTTCGCTAAATAATTATAGAAAATTATTTTCCGATACGCTCCTCAGCCCCATGCAGTGGCCAACCAACTTTTTGCACAACTGTTGTGTTTCTAAAACATTTGCGCTTGTGCGGCGTGCGCACGTATGTGAATGTGAGAATTTGATGGTATATTTAGAACCCTCTTAAAGCTACTTTATGTCACTTATAAATATACTAATTTGCATTTGTTTGTTTCAGACCCTCGGACGAATCCATGGTTCCTCATGAGTTCCCCATTCCCTACACTATTCATATGTTTAAGCTACGTTTATCTAGTCAAGGTATGATGTGTATTGCGATATAATATGATATACCTACTTCTAGAATAAATTCTCTGGAGTGCATACGTACATTGTAATCACTATTTGAAGATCTTATAAAAATCTAATTTGCTAATTTTTATTTTTGCAGGTTTTAGGTCCACGATTTATGGAAAATAGGAAACCATATGAACTAAAAAATGTATTAATAGTTTACAACTTTTTACAAGTAGTATTCAGCGCGTGGCTTTTCTATGAGGTAAGGATGCATACTAATTCACTTCTAATTATTTTATTCTCCACTTTGTACGACTTTGATAATATTCTACTTAACGTGTGACCGAATAAGTAGCTACACTCCTATTGTCAAATATATTTTCTTGGTGAATGCGAAATACAGTTCCCATAAATTATGAGCGAATTAGTTGCTCAATTCCATTGTTATGATTAAATGTCTCTACTGTACTTAATTTATGTCATAGTTGCTCTTTTGATATTGGCGCGATAGAAGAAATAACCAGTTCCTTAACCATTGTATTTTCTACTAATTTCAGCTTTTTAATCAGGTTATTTTGACTGTTGTTTTTTATTATCTACCAGCTACCTATACGTATACAAATTATGATTGGCATGTTTAGCCACTTTTTTTATTTTGTAAAAGAAAAAACCCTTAACATTTGTAACAAAAACACGAGTAATATTAGTGTCCCTTTTCCTATAACACATAAAAACCGTTTGTTTTGAAATGCCACGGCCAGAGCTTGATGGGGGGCTGGTTGAAGCATTACAGCTTACGATGCCAACCCGTGGACTATTCAGACAGCCCCGTTGCAATTAGAGTAAGTGCAGAGGCATAATCAGGAGGTACCAGAGGATAACTAACACTACGCCATTGTAAATATACATTGTGTTTCATTTATTTACAGGATAGTGTAAATAGACGCGGGCGATGATGGATCTATAGCCGTGTTGCGTACACGTTCGATTTTGTTATTTGGACTTTTGTTGGAATATTTAATTGGGTAAAAATTATTATAATTATTGTTAATCGAGACTCGCAAATTTCAGACCCGAACGTGTATGTAGTACGTCTTTATTTTAAGTTAGTTTAAATGCCATCCTCTTTACGCAACTAACATTAAGAGACATTATATAAAAACATGTCGCCCAGGTATAATTTGTGCAAATGCGGTGATTAACGCGTTGCTACCGTAAGGCGGCACGCGAATGTGCATAGGGTTGCCATGCCATATGCAAGATGTTATTCAGAAAAAACATACCTATTAAGAAAATAAATATGAGAAAAAAGATAGACAATGATATTATGGTCAATACATTTTTTATCTCTGTCTTTGGATATTTTATGTAGATCCTCGACGCGTTTTTAATTAAAGGAAAATATTGGAAAATGTCTGGCAGCCCTTGGCACTCTCCACCGTGCGCAATGTGTAAATATGAGTAACACAGGGCCAGGTGTCGGCATATTGTTTCAGATCGGGGCCGCGGGCTGGTTCACAGGCAGGTATAACTTTCAATGTCAGCCGGTCGACCACTCCAAACATCCACAAACAATGAGGGTGAATTGACATTTTGATACCCAAGTACGCTAGAATGCTCTAATCACTAGTTCTGCCCTTTAATCTGGGTACTGTCCTCTGTGGGTCGTGTGGAGAAGAAAAGCGCTGTACGAAAAACTATCTTTGTCTTTCATATGGCGCCATCTTTTTCTGTGTGATGTTTTGCTCCTTAGCTTCTATCCCCTTTAAAACCGTCTTCAATCATTGTGTGAACGTTTTTAATCCAAAATCACAAATATATCCTAAACTTATATGTTTTCTTCAGTGTTTAAAACAAAATTTCTGTCCAGCACTACCTCACTACTACATTCTGTCCTGCCTCATTCTAGCCCGTCGGTCTAATTTTAGCACATTCAAGTATATTATTTCTTCGCCATCATCATATCACGAGGTTGCGTGCTTTGTTAAATATCTATCTATCATTCATCTCTAACAAGAGTAGTAGGTAATGGAAGATTGTCTCAAGGTTACAAGATTTTCTGCAGAGTGTAATTAATTACCCAGGAAGACTTAAACTAGAATTAATATTTGCAAATGTTCAATCACCTCTGCAAATTTTAAATCTTTTGGTAATCTTTCTGGGTATAAAATATCCACCCTACAAAGAAAAATCTACTGTATATGACGTTGTGCAAATTTCTGCATTTTGTGGTTGATTTACAAAATGAGTTGCCATCAATTTCCCGCGCGCGCAATATAGTGGATTTTACATTAATGTATTCTTGAGACATCGTCATTAGTATCACTATCTGACTTAAGCATTAGTGGCTTGCATACATTCACGCTTCTTTACCATCTCAATGTGTACCAACGAACTACATGTTGTTCCCATATCTGTAAAAAATACACCAATATTTTTAAATCTACTTTTTTACTATTCTGTGTTCACGAAAAGTGTTAAACACGAGGTTTTATTGTTCTCCCTAAAGGTGATACTTTGTCCACTCAAGAAGTTGTTATTTACATCCTGAAGTAGTAGTCTTATTTTTTTCAAGTTTAACTATAACAGATCTTCTAGCAAAACAACTTTACTATAAATAAAATTTACTATTACTTATTTGCTTCAACCTAGTTTGAAGTCAATCCTTCTTTTCACTACTTCGATACTCTTGGAAGAATGTTATAATGGAATCTCAATTATACTTACTAATCAATATCTTCACTTTACAGATGGTTCACGCGTGCTGGTGGTACTATTTCTCAAAATTCACGGAATTTTTCGATACGGTAAGTTTGGGTGAAACTTTTATGATATGATAAAGATTGAGCCTAAACTCTTAGGTTTATTTATAATATGTATATTATACAATCCCACGTTCTACAGAGAAAACTAATTACAGTTTAATAATTTCCCAGATCTTCTTTGTGTTAAGAAAGAAGTTTGACCACGTGTCGACTCTGCACGTGATCCACCATGGCGTGATGCCGATGTCGGTGTGGTTCGGAGTGAAGTTCACCCCGGGCGGCCACTCCACGTTCTTCGGCCTGCTCAACACATTCGTCCACATTATTATGTACAGCTACTATATGCTGGCCGCTATGGGCCCGCACATGCGTCCCTACCTTTGGTGGAAGAAGTACCTCACTACCTTACAAATGGTGAGCATTCTTTCTGTAAATTAGTGCGTATATTAACTCGAGCAACCTGAGAAATTGTCGTCACCTTACACCCGCCCAGTATGATGATGATAATGAGCAGATTCCTTGATTTGGAAGGCACGTTAAGCAGTTGGTCCCAGTTAATATCTACGGATAATTGCTTTTGGCGGTTTAATAAATTGTTAACTCCAAGGTTTATGAGATTGGTTAGACCGCATGGTCTAACTGATGCAACCCATACGATATGATGACGATCACGTATATTATAGACTACACACGCAAAAGATATCGCTAAGAAACTTGCAAATGATAAGAATTTTTATATTAACTTGTAGACTAAAGTATAGGGCTTCAAATGAATTTTTAATCTACTCAAGTGGTTAGCAATAATTTTAGAAATGCTTTAATATAACAAAATGGAACTAAGTCTTGCTCTTGGCATCAACTGACGAGCTTTTTGTGCCTTTTAACCACATTCTAATAATAATTCATTTAAATGAACCACAAATATTAAAATCATGAGACTTCCCAAGAAAGCAGCTAGACAATAGTACACTACGATACGAGGATCGTAGATGGCAAATTACAAACGAGGTGACTTGTAAGCCCGAGCGAGAGTTTGTCTAAGATCCGTGTGTTGTACGACGTTTTTCAATACACTTGTGAGAAAACTTATAATAAATAATTCAAATTAAGGTTAAGAAAGCTACCCCTACAAATAGCTACGATAAAATTGTTCATGTAAAAGTTGTAAATACTAACCTCTATTATATCGCGCGCAGTTTTAGTTGCTGTACTATTCACTTTTATCATTAAATATCAACATATTATCACTCATTCATAAAACAACGATCAATGTAACACAGAAATTAAAATTTTATTAAATTAACGCCAACCTTTATAAGCATAATTTATGGAGCAAAGGCTCTCGCGAACATTCAGCCTCTACGAATCGATTCGAGATAGTTACACTCATCAAAAGTGTATAGGGAAACCGTATGTCAGGATCAGTTATCAGTTTCAATCCATTTTCCAACTTCTTCAAATTCTGAAAGAGTCAAGTCAGTTTTATTTAGGTACAGTACGAAGATATAAACGGTTTATAATTATTTAAATTTTTGAGAAGAAAAGAAGTTAATCCCACTTTTGATGAGTGTATATTTTTATTATTAAAATATTACTGGCTGATAGTATTTTTAATACAATTTGGTGAAATAAAAAAATCGATTATATTTATTTTTTTATTATTGAAATGATCATGGCTGGATAAGAAATAAAAAAAAAACGTAACGAAAATCGCACTATAAGTAACGCATTTACATTTATGACGTAATGTATATTGAATTGCTTTTTTTTATTAGTGCGGGTTGAACTCACCCTCGTTTCGAACCTCGGAAAAAAACAAAGCTATGATTTGTGTATATTTGTTTTTTTTTTATTCATGTCGCTAGCGTAGCATTAAGTTAGTAGTTTACAAAGCAAAATTCGCACTATAAACGACTTCTTTTTTTATTATCAAAGCAGAATGCTAAAAAGGTTTTATGTATTTTATTTAATTGCTCATAATAATAAGATGTTTTGTTTTTGTAAGAAGCTCATGTCATGTGATTTCATGATTACTTCCTTTTTATGTGTATTTTCCTCGTATTCGTATTGTGGTAAATAAATAATAATATTGCATGTGGTTTTGTTTGAGGGTTTATAGGTGTAGGTATTATTATATTTACAAAAAATTATAGAAAAAGACAATCTATTTAATTCTTCAGTGTATTGCAATAATTTTTATTTATTGTTGAATTTAATGGATTTTACCTATTTCTAAAGAGGTAGACCATACTGTTGACTAATAAAAAATATTTTTAGATTTGACGAATCGTACCGTATAATTTCTGACTCGATAAGATCTCTTCTTGTGTTTTGTCAAAAGATCGTCTCTAGTTGGTATGCGCCTACCAATAAAGTACCCATAAAGATTTTAAAAAACATAGTTTTTCTAACCTGTACTGTACCTGTATAACTCATTCAGATTTTGTTGAAAGAATCTGGGTGCACACTGAGAACCAAGAGAGAATCACACTATTACGACAGGCAAAACACCCTCATAGTAAACATTTCCAATTCCAAAATTAAATGATAATAATAATTACCACGGAGAAATCCGAAATTCAAGCAAGCGCAGTCGCGGTCTTGATGCTAGTAGTGAATAATATAATGACCGTCATTATTTTCCATAAATGTGTTGTTATTGTTGTGTTTTGATTAACAATGGCCATAATTTGTTATAAGTATTCAAATAACCTACAGCCAATTTTGTGGCCGGTCCTGTTTCTCTCGAGATAGTGTGGTGGCAAGACTAGTTTCTTTAGCTAGTATGACAAAAAACACCAATAATACACCAGTAGTGGCATGTTTTATTTATTTTAGCTGCGTTAGTTTATCGTGCATAAACGTAACGGATGCCACAGAAGTGGGTTAGAATGGTGATGTAAAATTGTTCATACAAAAATCAATGAGACTTCCCCAGTTTCGGCATTGCTGGCTAAATCACCTGAAGATCCAAAAACTTTACTATCAATTAAGCCCAAGTCACACAGAGCCGTGCCGGGGCGGTCCGGAGCCGAGCGGGACGGTACTATGGCGCGGCAATAGCGCCGCTGTCCCGCGGCCCCGGACCTCGCCGCTCCCGCTCTGTGTGACTTAGGCTTCAGTATTACAATTTGCGAATATTATTTGCGATAGATTTTGGATTTAATGTACACTGTTACTACAATTTCAGGTACAATTTGTGGGTATAATGGTGCACGCGTTCCAACTCCTGTTCATCGAGTGCGAGTACCCTCGGGCGTTCGTGTGGTGGATCGGCATGCACGCCGTCATGTTCTTCTTCCTATTCAAAGACTTCTACAACCAGTCCTACAACAGGCCCAGAAAGGTAAACCTCAACAGGCTTCATCGCATTTCCTGGCTAGGCAGATACGAGTATTGCGATTTTTTTTTATCTTGGTGTGTTTTGGCATCACCGATATGGGAGCCCTAGTGCCTTCACTTTTCTGTGAGATAACTCCCCGAATTGAGTTAATTTTTTGATGATGTATTTCGTACGTACCCCCGTATGTTTTGTTCTTTAATGAAGAACCGATAGCCTTCCAAGTGGTCTGTTTCAAAGTTTCAATGGTCTATAAAGAAAGGGTTAAGGCGTTTGCGCACTCATCCGTATCCGATTCTTGTTCAATCCGTAAAAGAGACGTCCGGGAAATTCATGTCTAGCGTTTGCGCACTGATCCGTTTTTCATGCGTATCCGAGACGGTATTGCACCACCAGATTTCGTTGGCAGCGTGAGATTTCCCCTCCCCGCACCTCATTCTTCATCCGTAAAAAACCGAACACGAATCGTGTAGTGTGCAAGCGTACGTACAATTTGTATGGCAGCCATTTCGACTCGGTTTTGATCCGTAAAAAACGATCCGGCCGGAGTGAGAATTCACGTATCGAATACGAACCGGATATGTGTGAATGCGTTAGGGCGTTTGTGCACTCATCCGTATCCGATTCTTATCCGGTCCGTTTTTGATCCGTAAAAAAAACGGACGGTAAATTCACGTCTAGCGTTTGCGCACTCATCCGTATCCGATCCGGTTTTCATTCGTATTCGAGACGATATTGCATGATATTGTCGTAGTGATGTGCCGAGTCGAGCTGACTCGAGTACCTTGTAAGTACTCACATACTAACGAACAGTACTAAAATACTTGTTTATCAAAAAATAGCCAATTTGGCACATCACTAGCAGCGCGAGCTTTCCCCTCTCCGTGCCTCACTCTTTATCCGTAAAAAAATCGTGTAGTGCGCAAGCGTACGTACAATTTGTATGGCGGCCACTTCGACTCGGTTTTGATCCATAAAAAAAACGGTCCGGAGTGAGAATTTACGGATCGAACACGAACCGGATACGTATGGGTGCGCAAGCGTCCATACAATTACTAGGACGGCCAAACCGGATCAGAATCGAATAAGAACCGGATACGTGTAGTGCGCAAACGCCCTAAGCGTTCATACAATTACTAGGACGGCCAAACCGGATCAGAATCGAATAAGAACCGGATACGTGTAGTGCGCAAACGCCCTAAGCGTTCATACAATTACTAGGACGGCCAAACCGGATCAGAATCGAATAATAACCGGATACGTGTGGCGCGCAAACGCTCTTATGGGTACAGCTGATATCTAATAAGCCGATTCTGTAATATAAATAATTCAAGAACACTAGAACCTTTTCCGGTTAGAAATAGAAATCTACGTTTAATGGAATGAAAATATAGAAAATCACTATTCAAAGACCTAGACCTATTTTTTTTTTTATAACTCGCATCTAAATTTCCAGGGCCGAGCAATCTCGCCAAAGCCAGCGACGACAGAACTGCCAGAGGAGAAGGAGGTGCTGTATAAAAACGGTTCGACAAAGAACGGCTTCACGAACGGCCACGGACACGCCAACGGCTCGCTGGTGCGCGCGCGCACCTTGCTGCCCGCCGGCAACTGACGGCGCCCGCTCGCCGCATAGCTCGCCTCAGCGGGATCGCCTTGTTACTCCCAAACAATAACGACTAACAAGTGATACACCGTGACTTTTTTTAATATTAAGCAGATACGGACGCAGCTCAATAACTTGTGATGGCCCATTGTGAAGACGAGGATGAAGCTTCCACTGAGCGTCGCAAGTCATGACCGAAAGCCCCGGTGCTCTCGAACGAATATTGGCAAAGTATACAAGACAGAGTTCAGTTCTGTGATACATTCCACACAAATGGTAGAAGCGTACCAAATTATTAGCAATACCAGGCTATAAAATGTTCATGCAATTTGCACTTGCCTCTTCTCGTTCAAGAGTGTGAATTAGTTCGCATTTGACTTTAGATAAAGACATATTAGCCAGTTTTTACACGAAAATTAATGCGCTTCGTTTTACATGTTTCTGAAACATTTTATTTCCCTACATTTTGGTCAAAAACATTTGGTTTTTACTTTGGTTGATTTAAAATCTATTCTTTATCTTCTTTAGACTTAGAAATTTATGCTTATTGCTCAACTGCTGTATCGTTTTTATTCTGATTATTGTTTCTACATTAGTTTTGCAAGTGTAATTAGAAGTCAAATCAAAATCAAATGCGAATCAAGCTAGAGCCACGTGGCACTCCTACAAAAGTAGCTAAAAAAAATAACAGGCAAAGTTCACTTCAATTTCAAATTTCCAGTATAAATTTAGCCTACATAATGTAAAGCCATTTTTTATTGGTTAATTGTGTTGTTGATTGAACAGTAACTTGCTTTTTTATGACAATAACGCAGGACATGCAGTCCTTTCCTTTGGACAGTATATTTATTAATATGACGATGCTACTGGTAGGAGTGTGTCATCGCCGGAGTGACGCTGTTGACAGCGTTAAATGTGATTTTATTTAGTGTAATGTAAATATTACGAGTTAGAAGGTATTGACGGTGTAAATTTTATTTTAAATGAGATATAAAAAACTATAACTAGATTGTGATCGCATAGCGTTTTGTACTTTTATTAGTTATTAGGGACGTTGCTTTTAAATTTAGTAAACCTCAGAAAGACAGATGTATGTACATGATAGCTAATAACGAATTCTCTACTTCATGAAGGGTGCTTCGTAATGTTAGTTTAATCATGGAATATACCTTGCCGCAATAGGATTGTGTCGTGCAAAGTCAATTACTTTTACACGATCAAATATTTTTAGCTCTGATCAAAATACATTGCAAATTAGTAACATAATAACTCAATATGTTGTGATAATCAATGCAATATTAAGACAACTTTTTTATTATTATTATTGTTATTTTTATCAGATTTATTAGATTTGGACTGCACTTAAAATACTAATATAGTATTTTAATTTTTAATGCAGTTTTAGATAAATTATGTAATTAATTATGTCTCTGAAGTGGTTGTGTTGGTTATTTATTTTGTTTATTTAATTGACCGCTTATTTATACCAAATTACTATAAATAGGATCAAATTGATGACGGGTTTTTTGTAGCAGTAACAAATTAAGTTCTTCCGTTTTTTATTCTAGTATAGTCTTCTGTTTTGTTTTGTACTTATCTAAATTCCAAGGTGCTTGAATACTCTGAACGCTGATGCACAATACGCACATAGCGGCCGCAAGCTCGCACGAGCCATTTTGTAAAGTGTATTTTTTTTTTGTTTCAATAAACCTACATATTGAAATCAGTTTACTATGTACCTTGTAAATTTTATACAAAAATATGCGAATAAATAAATTATAGATATTATTTATCTGTTCTTTCTTTGACCTAAGTAAATAAAGAACAATATCGTATTTCGAAATCCAACAGAACGATCTTTAACTTTTTTATATTAGATCAAAATGACATTAAAATTATCACATTTGAATAAGGTAAGTAAAAAACTACAAAAACATTCTTACTATCTATAAACTCTATTTATCGATTTAGATACCTAACTAAAGGTTGTAACTGAACATCTCATCTCTAAAATAATAATCAAAATTGGCCGTTGATCATCTAATAACAGATCCTTTCTACGTTGTGAGAGTAACCCAAACTCTTTTAGAAATTTACAATGTGATCGTCTTTATATTATGTTTTCTAACTGCGGAATTACACATAGAGTCGCCTACTCAACTTCTGTTATTCCTATATACTGATTTGTCCCTATCTCTCGCCCGAACACAGGAGTATCAGTTGCCAGCCGGCAAGCAGCCTACTCCTGATTACCCATGTTCGCGGACTGAAAGAATAAAGTCACCAGGAAATCCCAGAGACTTTATTAAACAATACTAACTTCGTATTCTGAAAAGAACTTCGAAGTTTATTGCTTCTGCAATAAGAGCCCAGATTCCTGAAATGGATCACAAGGATTATTACATGATATATGTAATTTAAAAGGTATAAAAAGATGGCTCCAGGACTGCCTCAGCGAGTCCTTAGAGCCGGCGACGGGTGTGTCGTCTGTAGTTTTGAATAGAACTTCTAGTTCTTAGAGGAACTTTCGTTGAGGGGCATTTCCTCAACAGAATGATCAATAACCAAGTTTCTCTAATGATACTTCCTGGAGACGACCATCCTAGCTCTACGCACCGGGATACCCTTTTCCTTAAGCTATGTCAACCGTATTGAAAAATACAGTTACATAATCTCTCTGTGTCTTCCATACTACCATCACACAAGGTATCCAGCAAGATCCAGCCCTGACGAAGGAACTAGTTTTAGTTCCTTCAGCTAGTTGATTGCTAAGACCCCAGATCCCGAGCAAGACAGCAGTCTAGCAGCAAAGACCCGATACGCTCACACCTTTACAGCAAACTAACTGTTAAAGCATTTACGAGACGAGTGAGAATAAACGCTCCACCAACGCGCTCTCTGTGAGTCACTTCCCACTCTGTCCTTCAGAATGCTCCTGTCCTCCCCTCACCACAGAGGTGTAGGAAAAAGGTTAAAATAATAGACAACCCCGAAGGATTGTCTACAGCGGACTCTGGTCCGACCGGTGCGCCTTAAGCGATGGAAGGAGACCAAAGTCCCTTCGTTGAAAGCATAAGCTTCTCGTGGTAAGCCGAAGCTAGTGGACTACGTCCAATCGATACTAGCCGTAGCGTTCCCGATACGGCTGAGCCGCTGTGGTAACCTTTTGGGAGGCTAATCCCGTCTTCCACCGAAGTGTCCAACGTATTGCGTTCAAGGGTGTGTTTATAGGATAGTCCACACGTGAACCAGCGCCTATGATGGTAAACCATCTTCCAACGAGCAAGCTCGAAGGGATGACCTCACAGCTGCTACTGACTGTGGGTCTCATATCTGGATTGCTCCTGCATACTGGATCTACGTCTATCTGAACGGTACTGCCAGGGCAGATCTGCTCCAACTTCATATCTCCATATATATATATATATCTCCGCCGCGCGTCTCCGTGCCTGAGACCGCATATGAATCTAAAGACTCATTTCAGCTATCGCTCTGAATATAGCATTACAGCCTTCATTATCGCTCGTCCAGTCCACTGCTGGACTATGAGCCTCCTCTCCTTGCAACCATATGTGTCGATATTACATCGCACAGTTGATTCAGTAATAAATCATACATGATGATATTAGCCAGAGCAGTCCACGTCCAGTTTCTCGTTCTCAATTAATAAACTCGTTCCAGTATGCCTCTTCACAGACTTATGTCTTGAAGGAAGCCACTATGTCCTCCGCTATCTCCATTATCGGGGTTAAGACTTGAAAGACCATCATCGACACTAATCAGTCTGAGGTCCACCGCGCACGGCTGTGGACAAGTCCCCATCCGCGGCTATGTATTCAAGTCGCTGTATGCGTCTTCGGTCAATCAGCGGTTCAGAGCTAGACATACAGTGGTAGCGGCATTCATAGCAGCCCGATGGTTACTCCACATCTTCATAGGTCAGATACAGAAATCTCTCCACAGACTTGCGTCTTGAAGGTAGCCACTAAGATATTGTTAACTCCACTATCGGGGGTAAACTTAGTGTACTTATCACGCCTAGGATGCGACCCATACATCAGCGGTTCAGAGCTAGACATGCAATGCCAACAATATCATAGCAGCGATAGTTTTACCTCGTCTTCATGCGTCAGATAAGGGCTCTCTATGAGATGGTCAAATATAGTGCATTATGTGATCAGTTTGATCCAGCGGCCGTGTCCGCTTTCATTAGGTCATCTAGGTGCGTCAAGCCTATGATTCCCTTGATTTTCATTTTTGACCATCTCGGATGGGATATGTCATCCATAGAGGCATAATTAATCGTTCCCATATCAAACAGGCAGCACGCCAGTCTTCAGGGACCGAAATCCCGTCGAAAGGCAGTGAGAGGCTGTGCAGCGCCTGCGACTTTAGGTTCGGCAATTATTTCACTTGGTTTTCCAAGTATAGACTTATATTAGTCTATTTTTGCACTTTTATAATAATGTCAATTTTCTTGAACTTAACGTTCCGCCAGCCATCTATTCCTAGACGGCCGACTGCCTCCCACCATGTATATTGGCGATACGCAACGACGGTACGCGCTAGGTCAACAGGCCCTTTTCCTAAACTTGTTCGATATTTCTGAAACTCACAATGCGAACGTATCTCAGTCTATGCACCCCAAGTATGCATTTAGTTTTACATTATCTCTTTTAGTTCCTGAGTTATTAATTTTAGAAATATCAAAAATGTCCAATACAAGAACGTATTAAAATTAAAAACATTCATTACAAGAACGTAATAAAATTAAAAACATTCAATACACGAACGTATTAAAATTATAAAAATTCATTACAAGAACGTATTAAAAAAACAAAAAATTCTCTTAATTCGTCTCGAATCTTTTATTATAACTTTCTCTATGTCTTACAACAGACACACGTTGTTCTACATAGTTTTAATTTACATTAGGGTCGGGGAGTTACAAGGTAAACTATTTTGTTAAACGAAAAACAAATAAGTCAATAAATGCGATAAACTTATTTAGTTATAATTATAACTTATTTTGGGAAGAGCATTTTTTTTAATAATGAATTTCTACCCGAACCGACAGACAAGAGTAGATTATCAAAAGTTAGGTGCTTAAGTTTACACATTTCATCTTAGGAACATTTTAATTACAAGTAATAACAACAATAAAATAAGACTTCTTTAAAATCTATACAACTATTGACGACTAGTCACTTAAAATAATATCTGCTTAAAACATAATTTGTTTGATAGATAATAATTTTGAGATTACATTAAGTACTTTAAACTTAAAAAGGGGAGACCCAAACAAGTTGCCTTAACAAAAAAGGTGGATAACATTAATATAATATCATATTCAAGTGTATGAGGCAGTGTCAAATAAGTAACTGAATAAATAAAATTATAACACATAGTAGGAGTAGGTACAATTATTGCATAAAAAGGTAAATTATTACCTGGACTATAATTATGCCTGTAAGTACTATTCTTCCCTCAATATAAAAAAAACTGCTTAAACAGACTTAGCACAGCGAAATCCTAAATTACCAGCCGAGCTATCCTCTGTGTTGTGTGATCGTGCTGAACATCTATACCGAAAACAATAGGAATGATGGCAGAGATATGATCCACCCTTTTTTACTTTTTCTCGAGGCTGAAAGAAAACAAATTTTTTATTTGATTTGATGTAATATGCTTATTAATAATGTAATGCTGGCTGAGTAGCTACTCTTTAGATTAGAACCTAATGTTTTTATTTAAATTCATCTGAATAAACTTACTGTTTCACTTAGCCAAGAGTCTTCAGTCCATTCCCAAACATTACCAGCCATGTTATAAAGACCAAAATCATTTGGAGGAAACATGTTAACAGGACTAGTGCCAACATATCCATCTTTTTGTGAGTTATGAATTGGAAAAGTTCCTTGCCATATGTTGGCCCTGAAATAAAAAAATAACATCATTTACATCCCCCATATGAAATTATGTATGTACTTATACCATATCCACTCCAAATGAAAGAAATAATTTTCCTATCCTAAAAATTATAATTTTAATAGGTACTCTGAAAAAATTTTACTTACTATTTTCTCTAAGTATGAGTAAGAATTTAGATTTAGTTTTATTTTTTAGGTACCTATATAATTTTTTTAGGATAGGAATTTCTTTCATTTAGGTATGGTATAGTTCTTTATTTTTCATTAAGTTTAAAGCTAGATCAGTCAGTTATATAATAGCTATAAAACATTGTCATCTTAGAATGAAATCCTTGGAAATAATAATAATATATTTATTTCCAGTTTACAAGTCTTATAACAATGTTGCGTTTAACTCCTATACTAGGCTAGGCCTGTATTATAGGAAGTCATCTAAGTTTACAAAACAGTTATTTGATTAACAATTTAAAATATTATTATCATTTTGATACTAAAGTTAAAACAGTTTTTACTAAAAGAACAATAACAAATACAAATATTACTTATTATATTATTAGGGAACGAAACATATATTTTTGGGGTGAATTAGCGTGAGGAAATAGATTTTTGGTCAAAATTTATTTCTTTTGTTCTTGGAGAGAAGAACTCAGAAATCAAGCCCTTAATTTTGGTCAGAGGGTTGTCTTCATTTACTTTATGTTTTCGTTTACTTATAAAATCATCCAATACTCGTAATGGCATTCTATGGTAAATAAAAACACATTTTTTTTTTAATTCTTCCATTTATCTTACACAATGCTGTTTTTCATTCCTCTTGAAAATAGATTCTTACATACTTACAAGGTTTGTACTCTAAGGCATACCATACCAATACTCTAAGGCGAGAATATTGGGAAAAAAGAAAAAATAATCCCTAACATTTACTTAACTTACATGTGCTTACGATCAGGGAACAGTTTGTTTCCCCATGGATATTGTATATCAGTATGCCCACCTCGACAGGCTGCTTCCCATTCTGCCTCTGTAGGCAAACGAGCTCCACGCCATGTGCAGTATGCTCTTGCATCCTTCCAAGACACATGTGCAACTGGATGATCCATAGCACCTGTAAAAAGAATGTACCATTTAAATTACTTGTGGAGCACAAGCAGCTAATCTACTCAGTTTACGAAGAACTGTATAATATGAATACTGACTTTAGTTAGCTAGCAAATAAGAGTCACTGACCCACCTGTTAAATCAGAGTCTGGTCCATACGGATGTCTCCAATCAGCTCCAAGCACTTTGTACCACCACAAGGCTTGTACCACACGAAAGTCTTTTAATTTCTCTTTAAAAGTATTATTCAGGAACAAAGAGAAAACGAAACTGTCTCCAAAAATCTCTGCTTCAGTTTTGTAGCTAGTCAACTGGGCAAAATGGCTATAATCCCTGTTTGATACTTCGTACTTGTCTAAATAGTAACTGTTCAATTCGACATTTCTTCTTGGACCTTCTTTATCACTTTCTATGGCTATTTCATCAGTCCCGAATTGATAAGTTCCAGCCGGTATAAGGACCATGTCATTAGAAACTCCTAAATCCTGATCAATAGAATTCAGATCAGAGAAAGAATTGACTGGACATTGATCTATATTCCTGTGTTGAAAAACACTAGCAGTGTTCTTTTTTTCTAAATGTGATCGGCTTAAATTGCAACCGCAATCACTAATTTCATTGTATGAACTTCCGAATTGTAAAGATATAATTAAAACTACCAGTAAATACATTTTATTAACTTATCGTAAACGAATAGAATACAAGATACAAATAAATACTTGCGAGACACACTAATTGGAGATTCCAAAGCGTTCTTTCTATATAAAACGAGTGAACAAAAAGGTTCTCTGTGGAGTGAACTGTTGTGTGTGAAGTAGAGCGATTACTTGACTTGACAGTGACAGCAGCCACAATTTGAACTGGATTGGGTGCGTTCTGTTTACCAATAAAATCGATTTGAGCGCTCACAGACTGGTCTGTAATCTAGTTAGGTTAGCGTGTCTACAGTTCATAACGAAACGTCATAGATGACATTATAACCGGCGCCATCTTGCGCTCACAATGCCCATGCCTTGGCCCATGCATACGAGCTTGGTCGCTGTGAACGATTACTCTCCCATAAACCTTCGAAATTTCTCACCGAACATTCTTCTCGTTTGTGTTATGTTGAGTGAATACGTTGTCATTGGCAACATACGTCCAAATTAGACGTGAAGCCATTATGAAAAAAAAAACCTTTACGATGAGAAATTGAGTCATTATCGGGATCCGAGTAGTGTATTTAAAAGAGTTTGAAAATGTTGCTGATCCATTTTTTCCACCACAATACGAAGGTTTTCAAAATCAACATAAAATTTGGTGTTATGTTTGTTTACATGAGCGATGTGAGCGCGTCTATATCCGTTCTGTATATCATAGCCCGATATGTCGTTGGGCGCATTCCGAATCAGACTTTCAACGCTGTCAACCATCAGAAAAGCAAAAAAACGTAGGAGTTTTGACAGCTGACAGTAATTCGGAATGCGATTACGGGTGATTTAATCGACTTCAGCGCGTCTCGGAACGTCAGCGATTTTTATTACATTTATACTGTCAGCAGGCAAAACTCATACGTTTTTTTTTTGCTTTTCTGAACGCTAACAGCGCTTAAAATCTGATTCGGAATGCGCCCTAAATACAGAACGCACCCATAGATTCCCGCACGTTTTGGAACACAAAGAACGAGTGAATGAGACTGAACGTACGTACAGACCACGGAGACAAATACAAAGAGGAGGTGCCACAAGCAACTTAGGCCCGTCTCATAGCATTCTAAGTACTCTTACTACTAGCTATTAACCACCAGGCGTCGCTTCTGTCAGTGTTACTTTGAACTCCCTTATATCCTCTTTGGTTACTTTGGATTTTAGGGATACGACACGAATATGACTTGGCTTGAATACAACCATTTTAATTGAAATTAGTGACGCAAAAATTATGTGCTGTATTGTATCGTGCAACAGTAAGAGTAATACAATTATTTCTAACGAAAAAAAGACATGATTCCACTCGTATGTATTTTTTTAATGCAATTTTTAATGCTCGTAATTTATTCCTTCGAGAAATTTCGGCAATAGCAACGCCATCTATCGCCAAGTAGAATAACTTCTTGACTGTAGAAGGTTATATGACCTGTTTCATTCATGCTCATTCATTCATGTATTTTGTATAGTAAGCTCTGGGTGGCCAGATATGGAATCTAAAAAAATATATTTGTATAAAATATTTATTTTTGTAGCATACAATTAAATAATGCAGATAATATTGATGAACTTACTCAATATTTGTAATTGAATACATGACATCAAAATATCACATTTTGGGCAAGGATGTTTCCTTATCTTGGTAGTAAGTAAGTGATGATGATAAAGGACTTACGTGAAATCCCGTATTTACGTGAAATTGAACAGATCTTTTTGTCTTATAGTTTAAGAGTTACCCATACTGACCCATCTAAATGGGTCATCCTGTATATCACAATTTCTCATATAAGGTAATCCTACAATAAAAACGACTACATAATACAAAAAAGAAGCGAGATATTTTTTTTTAAAATGGTCCGATTTTTTTTTGTTTTTTCACTTTCCTGGCAGCATTATACAGCGTAACGAACTAACGAACAGAACCATCTTGTGTGTAATAGCAAAATTAGGTACGGTTCATTAGTGTCTAGCTGCAAAGCTAGTTTTGCTATTGACCGCTAGATGGTTAGCAGAACTTCATCTCCCCGCAACCCCTCCCAATGGCGACCCCCGCTATCATATAGAAAACGTCCTAGGGCAGCTCCTCTTTGTATTTGTCTCCGTGGTACAGACCACCAAGGATCAGACCACAGACGTAGTATATATTATTATGTCGTGGCCAATGATATTTTTAAGAAAGATACGTTACGTTACTGCACGCGCAAAATAATTGTTCCGCGACACATATACATACCTATTCATAACATTGTATATCGAAACACACACTATAAATGCGACAGGAAATAGGCAAAGCGTAAGAGTGAAAGAGACAGCTATTTGTAATCAGTACAGCCACGAAAATGTCGCTCTGTCATAGATTAAGCGACAAGTAGAAATACTTAGAACCGACACTATTTCAAGTTGCATGAATTAATTGATGTTCGTTTCTACGAATAAGGAAGCTATTCGTTTGCATTGTTATATCTATTAATTCGTATAATAATTAAATATTATGTATTCAACGTAATTTCAAGTACCTTTTTAGTTTAGATTTTAAATGATTTAAATAAAATAAGTATGTCAATATTAACTTAATAAATATTCACTTAACATAGAAACAAAATGATTCAGCCTACATTCATAAAAATCTCATTGTCACACTTTCTACTATGGTTACACTGACAATTTCTTGCCTACCTATTTTGTATCTACTGTGGCTGTATTCCGAATCAGATTTCACGGCTCAAAGTACTGACAGCGATTACTCGCGTACCGATTCAGAAATCGCGATAATACGGCTCATGAGCGAAATCAAAACGGAACGGCGTTTGAGCGCGCTGAACTGCTTATAACTCAGTCTTGCCAGATGTTGATTACCGTACCAAAACTGGCAAAATTCTAAATTATTATACGTATTAAAGTATCGTACAGCTGTGAAAACAGCACTTTCCCATGGCTAGTACCCAAAATAAGAAAAGGTATGCGAATTTTTAAAATGGAGATGTAAATAGGCACATGAAATTAAAAAAATACATAAAAGAATGTTTGATATTTATATTTTATCAGATTGTCTATGATATTATCTTATGTATGTATGTGCCTGAGTCAAAACTATCCTAATATATACATAGCCTACTCGATACTTTTACTATCGAACATCTGGCAACCCTAACCTACAAAACTGATTGATTTAAAATATTTCAGTAATTTATCGCCATTTCATAATTGAATAACGTGTTTTTAATTTTGTTCAACCAAATAAATAGACACGTTAATTTTACATTTAAACATTAAACATTTAACTTTTAAAAATAAATAAACAATATGTCAAAGTCGAATTTGACATTACGCTTACGTGAATTTCGCTCTGGAGCATGGGCGCCGTTAGCGGAAGATGGCGGCGGTCATGACGCAATCCGTGACGTCACAATGTGTTAGGTATAGCAATACCTACACTCCTTACTCTGTTATTTAAAAATGCTGGCATGTGATAAATGCACACTGGCAGCTTTATTTTGTTCTAGAATCGTATTTTAAAACTTTTTCGAAACATGCCGGTTTTGAAAGGTGTTTTGACTCAGTCTAATCTGAGAAGCCCTTGAGAGACATGATCTAACATAGTACAAAAATAGATCATAAATAAATGTAAATTATATCTCCCTAAATAATTGTTTCTCTTTTGTACACAACCCCACCTCTACCATATGGTGGAGGCGCCGGGTATCGATCCCTAACGAAGGATTTTATGCAAGCGATGCAGATTCTTTGAAACTGACTAAATAATCGTCTGGGACAGAGGGTTTTGGGGGCAGGTTTAATTCTTAGTGAAACGGGTTCTAAGCTCCGCTGAAAAGTGACCTGAAGAATTTCTCCTACGTCAAACGTTCACTGGGCGGTTGTTCAATCGAGCAGACTTATAAAAGCGTAAAGTTTGCAGGGCTTTAGTGAATGGGGAAAATGATATTCGGAAACATGTACGGGACTCGAATGAGACGGGGCCTTCCTGAATTACGTTCCGGACGGTTGGTTCACTGCTAGGTTCTACTAAGTACCTACATGAGATGAGTGCGTTTACAATCAGTGGGTCTACGAGAATTAATAGTCATCTCTCGTGGTCCCATCAGTTGGACCAATTAGTGGAACCATCCAATAAAACGGGAATCGTTTAATGCAAGGATTGTATGTCTAATAGTACCTGCCACGCGTTAAGAAGGTATATTTTACTTCAAAAGGAATTGACGTTTATAAATGGTTGGAAATAAAACTGGTAGTTAGGTAAATAAAATATCATTATTGTTTAGCCAAATACAAGTCTGTAAAAAAAAGAAAATACTAAAAAATAAAACGTGAATTTAATTCCTTTTGCTATTATCGTGTAGTATATAGGCCGTCTTGGCATCCTGAAACAAAAAAGCTACCGTTTAATCAATCAGTAAAGTAATACCACGAAACTAACAGATTGGCCAGTTAAATACAAGCAGTAAAAACAAATATAATTTTAAAATATTAAAAAAAACCATAGGTACCTAAATATTTCAATGACTGACCGACCAGACTAGTAATATAAAATTATTGGGCGGTTTAATAATTTAAGGCAGTAAATCCCTACTGGTAATCTTACTAGGCAGGTACAAATTAATTTTAAAAATAAAAAATGAAGTTGTTAGCAGTTCATAAACATCCTCCACCGAAGAGAAAATTACAAAGAATACAATGTAATATGTTTATTTTTTTATTCTTATAAAAAGGTTAGTAAAGAACTCTATTAAATAAAAAAAAAACCCCGGCCAAGTGCGAACTGCGTACTGCCCACTTTACACGTGCTGTAAGAACTTGCTGCTTGCCAAATTTCATAATTCCAGGTCAACGGGAAGTCCTATAGGTTTTGTGAGTGCCTATTGAATATTTGCATTCCAAAAACATTGAATATATGATATAAAATGGCAGCATCCACAGTCTAACTAGGAGATACTGAGAAGTGTCCAAATGGATCCCTTTTTTTCCTTGTGAGTAAAACAAAAAAGAAACGAAACGAAATTCGAATGTAATTTCGGCCCAAGTCGGGAGGATGGGCTATTTCTGGAACGAATCGTTTGTTTTTTTGGATTATGAAGTGAAGTCTCAGTTCAGAACTAAATCTTTCTATGTCTTATAGTTTTAGAGTAACCCACAATGACCCATCTTAATAAATCTCAGTTATTTACTCTACTGCCCAATCATTTATTCTACTGTCACTCAAATAATGATTTCATTAGATATAGTAATGTTTCAACAACTGTAAAAAATATGTACTTATGCTCTTATTACTGAAAAACTAATTAACTGAGTAAAACCGACTATATTACTGGCAAATTAATTAAATTACTGCACAAAAAGGTTTTTTACTGCCTGTATTATTTATATGCCAAAAATATCAGCAGGTATTTATTATTAATGTATAAATAGTAATCAAACTAATAAAATTACAATGAACATACCACATTCATTCGGCTTCTGTTTGGTTTTAGATGACAGATTTCCGAGCACATCCCATTTAAGCAGGCCATGGTTAGCATTATGGTGAAATGCTAAATATTGCGTAAGTCAAGCGTCTCGCTCGCGCCTGCAAAAGCCGAATGAATTGATATTATAATATAACCCAATAATAAAAGTGTCGTCGTCTGAACAGGGACGTTTATGAAACAAGAACCCATCTACAGCGACGGGCCCACTAAGAAGGTAAAACAGGAATTCGAAACGAACAGATAGAGATCTTGACAAGTGGACAGTTAGGGAAACCCGCTAAATTATTTTACAAAAAATATTTTCAGGAATTTCTCAACGTCAAGGCACTGCCTACCTATTATTTAGATAAATATTTAAGGTCCCCAAAAGTGAGTTCAATTAGTAAAATATTGAAATATTTTTGTACTGCGCCTAAAGGTAATTAATTTACTAGGGAATGTTCAAATGCCTCTGGACCCTATTTCATCAATAAATCTTCTATTCTGATATTATAATGGCGCACTTGGAACAGTATGCATATTAATTATCTAATACTTCCATCTACAGGTGAGCGCACCTCACACGTGTATTAAAAGGTATTTTTTAATTTTCCCTTACGGACCTAATCGCTATTTCTACCAAAGTGGTAATTTGCGGATAGTATTATAAGAAATCTAGTATTTTATGTTCTAGCAAGTAGAAATAGGTAATACCTCATTTCTGAAGCTGAAGAGTGATAATTTGTCGCTGCATGTATTTTCCGGTTGTATAGCGTTAATTAGTAATAGTATTGCATCATATTGTAGTACTCGATAGGGGGCGGACAAGACGACGCATCACGACTAAAAAATTTATTCATATTTATTATTTATCAACAGATTATTAAGATATTGATTGGTACTAATTTCTACAAGGCGGAACCGCCTATTTGTCAAGACATAAGACTGGGTTAGTAGGTGAAGCAGGGTAAGTAACTCTCATGTTAGATTCGGGCAAAAAGGGGCCGCGAAACCACAAGCATCGGACAGAGAAAATTGTGTAATAAAACTTGTGATAGTCCGTCCCAATGGTAGTTGTTACGTAAGAACCCTTGTAAAGTAGTAGAAAAAAACATTAGCTTACTCCCTGCCTCAACCCTCTCGTAACAACGTAGGATAACGTCCATGAAATAGGAATGTTGAAAGGATTAAATAAATTGTTTTACGCTATCTAAGAATTAGAACGACCCAAATTATTCTTAAAAGGAAGTCTTCATAGCTAATCGTGATGCCATAAAACGCAATTTGCCTTGATTTTCCACATAAAAACGATTTAAATGTGTACCTATGCCACCGTATGATTGTGAACATCATTAGTTTATAATCCGTCTCGCGATATTATAAACTGAATATTGTAAATTGTGAACTGCAAGTAAAAAAATCATTTGACTAGTCAGTCAACATCCCTATTGGCAGACTTTACCCCCGCGACAGTAGGTCAATATGTGCCATGTGGTTATTTTATTCGTCAGCGAGGTAACTTTATACATTTACTTTATAAATAATATCTTGAAAAATATCCTGTGGTAATAATGTCTTGAAAAATTACGACTCCGCTTTGTAATAGATAAAATAGACACCTCAATTAAGTCTTAAAATGCAATTACCTAGTCTTGCCAATTGTCTCTTATTTTGTTGTTAAATATTTTTCAAGTGTGATCGGAATCCCAACCTGCACCGCAATAATTAGTAGGTATTACAAAAGTTCAAACGAAATATTCAATAAACCAAAAAATATGCTTTGCACGCATAATACCAGTTTACGGAAAAAGCCTGACACTCAAAATGCCAAAATGCTATATGCAGGTGGATTTTTTTGACGTCACCTGGAGGGGGAAAAGTAATCTAGATACTGAAGATAGGAAAATCAAAGGAAACATTAGTTTATTGACCCAGCGAGCGCGAAGCGTTTCCGTTTCAGATGAGCCAAAATTGCTTTTGTATGTCTATCTGTTTGTTCTAATGTACAGGTCGCGTTTCTCAACCTATTCTCGTGAAATTTTGTGAGCAGGTTCGATAAATATATAGATTTTGTCGAGTTTTTGGAATCTTTTAAAAAAGACTGGAGTTTTTATACGTAAAAAATCATAAATTTCGAAAAAAAAACAATACTCGCGAGGACTTCAGCTCACAGAGCCACTAGTTTTTAAAAATAAAAATCTGCATTCAAAGATTTTCGTAAAAATTCAGAAATTAAATGTAAAAAGAAAACATATTTCAGTTTCGATGAGTTCTTTCAGAAAATTAGCAGTAATCATACCAAAAACAGTTTAATTGAATTTTAATTGTACTTTTTCAATAAAAGATTTTGCTTAATTATTCAGTTTTGTATTTGTTGGACAAGTTGCCATTTGAAACAATGCTCCCCAAATAATAAAAATGGTACCGTCAAGGGGCGGGCCGGGCCTGAACGAATTCAACGAAATTTTCACCGGGCCTCGTGAAAGCGAAATCAGTGGCAGTGGCAGAGGTAAAAGCATCTATTCCTCTAAAACCGTGCGGGTGGTAACAGTGAGTAGCCGGAATGTTTAAAGGCAAAAGAAAAGTGATCTTTATGCATTGTTATTCCCAAATTTAAGTTTTAGACAATAAATATGTTTTTATATAAATATTTTTTGTTAAGAGAGCTATAAATATCTTGTGGTTTCTATAAGTAGTAATTTAAAAAAAAAAATTTATTTACGAGAGAGATTTTTCGGCAAGACTAGGTATGAGTAAATTACTCTTTTCGTGACAAACTAGTGTTATTTAGATTGATCTAAATTAAAAGATTATTAAAAGGGGTACGTACAGTCGTGAAACTTGTCGTCTATTATAATTTATTTGCCAAATAATTATTAAAGCATTTGTATACTTTTATATTGATTCAATAGTATTACGTTCTCTATCTTCGTTACATGGCAGAAAGTAGAGCTTTCTCTAACCATCATTCGTGGTGTAGAGAAATAAAAAATATGCTTCTTAGGCGTTCCTTGCAATATTTAAGTATGTGGAAGAACATTTTTCTGATGATAGTAAACGCTTATTTTACTCTTTTTATAACCACTTCCTACATTTTCATAATATCTTTCTTCTTCACGCCACCTTTCCTTAGTTATTCGGCGAGACTTATAACGTCGCGTCCCTGGTCTATGACATGACGGTTTGAGTCTGGCTAGGAGCTGGGCTGCCTGTCACAACAAAATCGCGGCAATTTTAAAACCTTTCGGCTGTTAACACTGAGAATCACTCCAAAATAACTATCAGTTGTGTTCTTATTTAATTTTAGAGCAAGGTTTGTCGGGGTCTTGAAATGTTTTTTAATAAGATACACACATCGTCGCTTCGGTGTCACAGTCAATATTTGATTGAATATAACATTTTAGGCCTTGCTGAGAAAGAATGGAGTTCGAAAATTGATAAACATTTTCAAACCCCGACAGTACTATGAAAGGTGCTAACATTACGAGATTTCTTAGACTTTACCTTATCTATACATTTAATAATGAAATTGTAACTGGCTGTTACATTGAAGATATTAAGAAAAAATAATTATGAGGGGTCTTCGAGCAATACAAGTCAAACAATTATTTTTAGAATTTTTGTTTTCTGTCTGTATAGTTATACGATGCAGTTTTTGGATGGATGTTGGATGCAGTTTTCGCAGTAATATTGCTACAGTGATAAGCCGCCTAAAGTTCTCCTCTTTAATTTTTGTGCTAAAAATAGTCATCTCAGAGATAAAACTTGGATCACGCAAGCTAAGTTGCGGGCAGACAGCTAGTTAAAAATATATTGATGAAACCACAATTTGAGTTTAGAGTATTTTCAGTGTTTCATCGATAAAACAACAAATAAATAAATTACGCCATGTAAAAAGTTGTCACGTGACACAACTCGCTAGCTAGACTAACCGTTCTTGAATACAAAACGTACTTATTATTTTAATATACATTTCAACCAGTTACTTGAGATATTTTCACTTTTAAAATAGAGAAATAAATTCTTGATATTTATTTTTGGTGTGTTATTATTATCATTTTATGAAAAGTAAGTAACAGGGCCGTCTGTCAATTCAACCTACCGGCGCGGGGTGTGTAGTCTTATATTTTTTTTCTTACTTAAACTAAGCTACAACTTATAATGAGTCTCAACAGAGTAGAAAACAAATAAGACATTTTTATTAAATTTTCAGACAACTAAGTACTACTCGTACCAGTATGGTATTCAAGCGAAACGATGTTGCAATCTGTATTGTACTAGTACTTATCTAATAACATTTTGACCTCTCCAGCTCGGAAAGATAGCTTTTTGAAAATGGATATAAATTATATTTTCATTTCTAGAGATGAAAACATTTTTACGGTGTCTATAAAATATCCGTGCGCAATGACGTTTGATTTGTTTATTTTTAAGTAAGGGGTTTTGAAAAATATTTCCTTGCTGGTAGAGGTAAAAAGTTGTATGTTACTTAGAAGAGGCAACTTATTCTCACCTTGAACCTTAGAATTTCGCAATGCTCAGGCGTCTATCTGGGAAACGCCTGTTTTGGATTTATTAGAAGTTCTTGGTAGGAAAACCGAATTTCCTCCCTTACCGCGCATATACCTATTCTTTTTCTATTTTCTACTCTTACGAATGCACTGTACTAACTTAACAGGGTCTTGGAATGTTTACCACCTTTGAATTGACATGATATTTTTGACCTTGTTGCGCAGTGTGAGAAAAAAAATGAAAATAGAACATTTCATGACCCCGACCTTAATATAGAAGAAAAATCGCATAATTTTAGTACGTGCTCGGTTTTTTATTTTATTACACTAGTAAGCGATAGTGACGTAAAGCGTGTTAGCGAATCACTAGCACTGCAGCATAGTAAACGTTTTGTGTCTCCAACATAGAAGAGTCTCCTCGTCGGGGAAGAAATATACAGCCATCGAAAAATTTGCGATATTTCTAACACTATAAAACGTACTAACAAAATAAATTATAGCCACTTACAGTAGAAGAGGTACTATATCTTCCTGCTTCATTTTGCCGTAATATTTAACAATACCGTCTACGTGACCCATGCCCACAACGGCCAAGACTCGAGGTTCACCAACTGCATAAAAAGTAATCTAGTTATATATTATTATAATGTACCCTCGGTGGAGACATGTATGGGCACTATGTAATTTATGTTACAGTCACGTTCACAAGTGGACACAATCACATGTTTTTTCTCTGAAATAACTTATTTTCTAAAAGGTACTTTTTCTTGGTTTTTAATTGACCGAGCGAGTGCGAAGCGTCTCCGTTTCAGCTTGGGCAAAATTGTTTTTGTATGTCCGTCTGTTTGTTCTCCTGTACAAGTCGCGCTTCTCAACCGATTCTTGTAAAATTTTGTGAACAGATTCGATAAATATATGGTTTTTTTGTCGAGTCAGTTTTTCGAAATTTTTCAAAATGGCGGAGGAATATAGGCTTGAAAACGTAAAAAAAAATACATAAATGGGCCATTTCGAAAAAACTCGCGAAGTCAACACCTCACAGAGCAGAAGTTTACAGACCTTTGCCGAGAATAACGTGCCATGAAAGTTATGACAGACGGTGGTATAACTCCAATATTGAATGTGACTGACACACAACATAACAAATCGAATAAATATGACGAAATAGGGGAAATAACGAACTGAATTCAAGGGGGGCTAAATTAAGCATACGCTAAGCTTTTTGGTGTATAAATATTTCTTAAAAACAAAATTATTTAATCAAATTTGAATTTACCTGACCGAACGCATTCCTGTATTGAATACGCGAGACACTTGTCGCGTTCATCAACGAACACATGAAATATCTTCTTAAAGGCCGGCACATCCCTAGTTATTTCTTCGAACTGTGCTTGCACGAAGTCTTTGTCTTTGTATCTTTCTAGTTGAGCTTTGCTAAAATATAACATTATACGAGTATGTACAAAAGTAGCTTTAACTAGTTTACAACACAAAAATAACTCGTGTTTTTTATGCTAGTTAAATCAAAATAAAGTTTGGTAAATATAGGCAGGTAACAATTGAATTCAAATAGTACAAAATAAAATAATGATAAACATTATTATGTTGTGAGAGAACATTCGCGACGAAAAAAAAAAGTTGAGCTGAACATAACTTAGATGGATGTGATTGAGTGTAATAAATAACTAAGGTAAAAAAATAAAACAATGCATACTCTAGTGGTTTCGGATTTGTAGTGGTCAGGTGATATAACACTTGACCCAGTTCGTAGACACTCAACGACTGAAATGCCCTGGCTATAGTTATTTGTATAGGCCTGTCACCAAGGAATAGCTTACAGCCGGGAATTTTCTTCATCTGAAATATCAAATAATAACAAATATCGTCTTACTAACACAGAATTTAATTATAATAGTATTACATACTATAGACTCCATACCCACGGGTCCGGAGTGGTTCTACCCTATTATCTTTTTTATAATGAACGATCGATTTGTTTGGGTTGTAGAGTAGACGATACGATGCATTTAGAAACACTAAGATAAAGTCAGCCAAGCCAGTCTTAGTGTGCTCTCTGACAAGAGCATAATTTTATTCCTTGTTCGGTATTGGACAGATTCGTGAATTCAGCAGATTCGCTTTCAGACAGAATCGTAGTTTGGGCAGAATCTATAATTCGAAGGATTAGCTATTTAAATGTCCATTCCGCGCAACGGTTCATGACCGGTCAAAGAAAGTAGTGGGATATCCGCATCGCACCTGTTGTGTACAACATTCGTTGCGCAATCTGTAACTACAATAATACAACGAATATACCTATAAATACTAGCGTACATAAGTAAACAAACTAATTGAGATATTTTAGATCGTGTTTCACGGTACCTATGTTTCTGTGGCAGAGTATTGGTCTTCCCCAAGGCTGGAAACCGGCATTTTTTTAACCTGGTGAATTTCGGTTTCAAACCAGATTCCAGGCGAATCACTCGTGAAGCGAAACCGACTTACGAGCGATATCGCTTCTGGGATAAACCTGATTCGCGATTCTCTATCTCTTTCTTTCTTGTGCATAAATTGTGAATAAATGCAGCGAAACCAGATCGAGGACCAAAGAGTGAAACAAATCAGTCTGATATTTGAGCAGGAATCGAAATGAAAATGCTCATGATCAGAACCGAAAAAAATATCGCTTCTTGCGAGCTGAATTGTAATGAAAAAGCTCTACTTAAAATGTATGGACATGCGCGCAAACTGGTTTGAAAATTCAACCAGGTATTCAAGCCTTGGCAAATTTAGTCGCCGAATCGACTCGAAAAAAAAGATGACGGTACCTATTTACCTCATGATATGCTCTCCTGAATTCTCCACCAGGTGCTACGCCTAGCTCTTTAGCAATGTCTGCGTAAGTTTTCAGCAACATTGCGTGTAACATTCCAGAGACAAAGTTTTGTCCCTTCGCAGCTTCTCTGTAATCAAAACAGCAAGCTTTATTAAATATATTTATTTGTACATGTACGAAAGATTTCATTTCATTTTCTTTTTTTCTATTTTTTTATTCCTTTTTTGTTTTTATTTTCTATTTTTTTTCTGAGCTTTCTTGACAGAATCCTAACATTATCATCAGTTAGCCTGCATCGACCCTAAGGTTGCATCTGTTTTTTTGTTAACTCTAGAACCAGAAAATCCTGTTTTGAAGATAAACTTACTTCATTTTTTTAGAATCGAAGTTTTTTGCGTCTTCTAAGAATTTTTTGTCATCCAATTCTAGCAATGAAACTCTTTGACGACAGAGTTCGACAAGAATAGCATTTGGATTTAAAACTTTCACTATCTGAAATTAAAAACTACAGTCAACGCAACCAATATAAAAATAAGTTTTCGGTGGTGTGTTGCTACTACGGTGCAAAAAACTACCAAGAGAACGCATTTTTTATTACTGCATCTTCTCTTATTGATTTTGATAAAGTAGTGAATGTGTAAACTTATAATTAACATGATTGAAAATGTACGTATAAATTGAGGTGCTACGAATATGTATCCAAACTTTTCAATCACTAAAAGTTTTCCATTGACACAGTGCGAGCTTCGTGTCGTGTTGTGTCCGCATTCACGGGAAAAACGTAACAGAGGCTGACGTTGACAGTACGCTAACATATCTTCCCTCAGAGGAATAAAAGGAGGTGCGAGGCGAAGCGCTTTAGAAATCGTGAGTAGACCGAATTAATTAATTACAGTAAATAATATCTCACAACATGACAGTTTTGTCTAATCGTTTCAGAAATCTTTGTATCTTCTGAACTCATATAGCAAAGGATCTGAAACGTAGTCATCGTATACGATCGAACCTATCATTCGATTTAATCTGAACCGTTCGACTATGGATCTTTAGACTTAATGATTGGATAAAACTATGTAGTAAGTACGGAAACGTCCCGCGCACAGGCGTAAACAAGGAGAGAGTAAGTCCAAAAGCTTAATGATTTAAAAGCAGTGATTTGCCTCGACAGCTTTTACAAAAAAAATATCGGATCTGCACTAACCTCGGACACTTCTTCGACAGATTTTTTACTAAAGTGGACGGTACCAAGTAAAACAACCGTTGCACTACTGTCATTTTGCAGAAATGTAGCTGCTGACGGAATCGGAAAACTTTGTGAATACTTTGCGATTACTGGAAAGTAAAAAACATCAAATGATTAAGATTAATCTAATGAATTTTTATATGAACAAATAACTGGAAAACTTACTTTCATGACACGGAACACGTTTAGCGAGAAAGATACTTTTTTCACATGAATACAGCTGCCTGAAAATGGAACATGCTTGGAATCTCATATTTTATTAGAACGTTAGTATATACGAAAATTTCCTCATAGTAAGAAACATATTACTGTGAGATTTTGAATTAGACGGATAAAATTATTTACAGATTTTTATATTTATGACCGCATGACCATTTGGCTGTTTTTTAAATGTAATGACTGCGGTCACTTTGACAGCTGTTTTTTTACAGGCCAGTTTAAATATTCTACTGAAAGTTTAATCTACCAATGAGTTTTTACGTAAGGTATCTAAAGGTATAAAAAAGTTTTGTATTCCTTAGTGGAATTTATTTTTATCGCCGTTACCGGACAAGTCATTTACAAAAGGATGATCCCGGATCCCTACTGTCGGAATGAGAGAAACTGCGTTATTTAGAGGCAGATATGTGCAGAGCGCGGTGCGAAGTTGTAATGTTAGGTGAAGATTTCCACTGAAACATGTATGAATGGACTTCGTCTGTTATTCAGCGAAACGATGTCAGAGAGTCCACATGTTCATACTTAGTATTTTCCGAGTTTAGTATGAAAACTCTCTACTATAATAGTTTAGTATGAAACTACTCCACTCCTCTACTCGGCGCGCCATACTATTGCGAGAACTCTTCTCGTCTGTGTCTTCTCGTCTCCGAGTATTTATTTCAAACTTTCTCAGATTTCTTTTTATTTTCATACATATGACAACTCGAGCGGCTAAATCCGTGGGGCTATAGCATACTCCTTTGTTGCGCTCCTCTCCGCTTCAGTAAAATACACCCAAATATTTATCAAGGATTTAATCTTTCTATGCTTTCTCTAAGTTTTGGCCTGGGCGTCTCTATGACATCAAGTTAGAAACATTAGGGATCCGAGCATTTGGGGTCGGCCAAAAAGGTTGAGGTTTAGAATGACTCCGAACAACAATTTTGATATTTATGACTTATGATTTTATTTTCTATGTAGCACTAGTATTAAAATACCAAAAAGCATAGGAATAAGCCTTAACTATACTAATCGGAATAATACAACAGTATTCGGTTACCTATGTTTATTAAATTCATCAAGTGTATGTACATCAATCACATCGTGGAACAATTTCGACTACATCAGACTTCGTCTTTACGATCAACTTACTAATACAGAAGCAGCCCTAAGACTAAATTTGTATTGCTATGAAATTTTTCTAATAACTGAGCACTGCAACTTACCACACTTTACTTTCAAATGATATAAAATGAATACTTAGATAAATGTTTATACTTACATGGTGGTTACGAGTTTCACATGCCTATTTCTTTATTTAAGTATAGGTAGTTCGCTATTGCAGCATACAGTTCGCTGTCAAAGCGTTCATACACTGCATGTACACTGTGTGTATTAATAGTGTCATTTCATTACTTCATTTCAGTCATTTCATTCAAGTTGGAATCCTGAGAAAGTTTGACTCATTGGACCAGAGGACTATTTAGGCTTTGATACATTTGAGGAAAGATAACCATAGACATAAAGGCTGGTTTACCTTACCTTAGTAATTAAGAGAGTGTGTTAGGAGAACACATTACTAGTATAAAATAAACGTGTAAACGGTAGCTTTGGGTGATTAGTACTGCTCGCTTTAGTAAAGTTGTACTAAACGTGACTAAACTAATGCACTCTCCATATGTACAATCGACTTTAGAGACGGCTTACGCACCTATATTCTTAAATAGCTCAACCGCACGATAAAAAATTTGTATTAATGTCTTAATCACAATCAACCGCGTAGTAAATGTATAGACATAAAATGGTGTCAATTCGGCATACACCCAACTAAACTAAACTAAAATTAGTCCTGTCACTTTCTATAATTTTTAATTGAAAAGGGACCGAAGATCATCGGTTTTCTTTTTGTCTATGACTTCACGACTAACTGTCAAATTTAGTCTTGTTTTAGTGCCTACCTAACACCATGACGAATAAAAAGCCACTAAAATTGACAGTTAGTCGTGAAGTCAAAGACAAAAACAAAACCGATGATCTTCGCTCCCTTTTCAATTAAAAATTATAGAAAGAGACAGGAGTAAATTTAGTTTAGTTTAGTTGGGCGTATGCCGAATCGACACCAATAGCTCATTAATTAAGACAATCAACCAGGAGCTGAATATTTTCTCGATTGACATTTGATCAACCGTCAATGGTAGATCAATCCTTTACTTTTGGTAACTATTTAGGTTCTAACAAATGACTTATGCAACCACCATCTTATATTTTCCAACATAGTACACATATTATAAAATATACCTACAAACATGCTACCTCAATTACGTTATTATGATATCGGATGGAAGGTTTTGATTAATTTCTTAATTTTATCACAGTCCTTAAATATAGTTGAAATAAACTTAATGAATAAATAATATTGTTGCAACGTTAAGAACTTGACGAATTAACGCCCTCAACATCATTATGACTAACAAATTATCCAATGTTGAAAACTTTTACTGACGGCTGAGCTTTTAATGTGAAACTGTGTCCGCCATGTTTGTTAGATGCGATGGGTTAATCATGCATGGGTGACACTCTCAGTTTAGCGTCAGTATAACTCTCGGTTTAACTCGTAGAATTCCGACGCTTTCGTTATTCTGTAGTTTAATTGTATCAGTCTACCAGATAAGGATGTACGTATGTAAAAGATGGAAACAGTTTTATATCCATCTATCTCTATCTTTCTTACATATTCCCTTTCCAACCGAACTCAACCTTTGAGTATTAACTGGCAACAGACTGAGCCTCTTTACCACGATCGCCGCATACACGTCGCCGAGATGAGTAACCTAAGACCGGTTTTATCACAGCTCAATTTTTCGTCTTTTTTAGCGTTCCGTAGTCAAAAAGGAACCCTTCAGCTTTAAACTGCAATACGTTGAAAATAAAAATACTAATCGAAATAAATATTATGCTTGCTTTATGGTAATAATTTATACGACAAATAACAAATACATTAGTCATACGAATCCCTACTTAATATTATTTATCCTATATTTTATTTAGTGAGATAATAATAAAATGACTAAATAGATCAATAAAATTTGGAAATATAATTTCGTAGAAAGGCAAAGCAAAATAAATAAATTTACAATTACCCTTTGAGTACCGTAAACTATAATCCAGTAAATAATATATTAATAGATTAAAAGGAACAATATTTTTCATGAATATTTTCAATTATACACATAGAATAACAGTAAGGTTTTTAAAACATTAAAGTAGATGAGCTTGGACATTATAAACTAACATACACACATTTCCGAATCCAATCCACGGTCTTCAGATGGTAAAATACGCAAGTAGAAGATTATCTGTAATCTGAAAATAAATAATACTTCAAAAAACCTACAGTAGTGTTATTAACAACTTATTACAAGTAAGTATGGGTTTTCAGGTCCGTTGGCAACTAATCTAGTGTTCATTACTGCCCTACTTAGGCTTGATCATTTTATAAAACATTGTAGTCATATACCAATGTCCAAAATATCTTATTGTTTTTAACAGTGCGAATGAAATAATGATTCCGTAGATTAATTAATCGTTTTTGTAATTTGGACTTTTTGAGCGATAACGATGGCTGCGCAATAATAGGCTTAAAATATATCTTAAACGGACAGCTACACATCTAATATAATTTTTCATTCATTGAATGGTTTGTTCCTAAAAAAAAACAAAAATGACAGACTATCTTTTTTAGGTTTAAAACATGACAGCTATTCAAAACACATTAAAAAAATAAAAAGTAACCCTTTTGCTACATAGGAGGCGCTGATGCAAAGTCAAATTTTAATGTACTTTTGTAAAATACCAAACCTCGAGCTATGAAATCATAAATATCAAACTTACGAGCATGCAACCTTATGAATCAGCCTTAAGCCTGTCTTGGTCTCAAGTTAGAACCGAAAGATGCGGCGCCCCCCAAAAGATGGACCGCGGTTTGCTACTGGATGTTATCTAAGTAGGACCGGTCATTGTCTAGCAGCTGAAATGACGATTAACCAACTCGCACTGGGCCAGCGTGTGTCGTATAAATGGCCCGATCGCCTTACTTCAGGATAGGCTCGAGTCGAGGGAATATGGGCTGTTGGTGATGATGAGCTGACCTTCGTGGGGCATCAGGGCAGCCAGCGGCGCGGCACGAGCTTGTACCCGGCGTAGATGACTGCGCCGACGCACGCCACGCGCACGGACACGCGGATTATGCGCGTCGAAAGCGACGGCGGCGGCACCCTGCGTACGGCGCAAGTGTTCATACATTACATACTATACAGATAGATTAACAAACGAGGACGGCGATAGGCTGATGTTTACCGAAAGAGATTTCTAAAGCCCCGTTTACACTTTGATTAGTGCAAGTTTGAGTGCATTCATTATGCAAAATACGTGTAATCTACCCTCGTTATGTTACGTCCGTACGTACCCACGGATGCACTCGCACTCGCACTAATCAAAGTGTCAACGGGGTCTAAGAAAAAAATCGTAAACAGTTACAGTGAGCAGCAATGTCGGTTTAGGTACTTATTAACTAAAGGTTAACAATCTTGATACGTCTTTTTTAATCGAAAATCAAATAAAAAAAGAAAACGTCAGATGCTGGCCACATCCTGTAACTATTTACGATTTCTTCCTTGGGAATTTATCAAAGTTAATACAACGATATACAGAGAGCGCAGATTGTGACGTATAATGTCATACTCGCGAGCGTTTTTTTGCACTACTGCACGGGTGGCCTAATTACATATGGGTAACTCTGAGACTATAACACAGAGAGATCTGTTCTAAGGAACCATATGTCATCGATTTTAGTGTCATAAAACTGCATTCATAGATCTCATACTCTGTTCGGGGATCGAACCCGTACCGTATTGCAGAAAGAAACAAAAGGAAATAAAAGTGAAATACAATGCATATTATTCATGTGAGGTACCATATTTATTAGTGTTAGCAATTATTCAAAACAACGCCATCTATTGCGTATTTTAGTTACAAGATAACGCCCTCTATATCCTGCTGAGCACTAACACCGGGAAATGGCGCAACGACTACCCCTCCGAACGAAAAATATAAATACGAGGAGACTATGCGGAAACGGGCCTCTTGTTGAATTTGGTGTCTGGAGCCAAGCTGATTGGTTATAAACACTTTGCTGAGAGGATAAGCTAAGTTTACTCTTATTCTGTTTATTCTAATTCGAATATGTTATTAAGATCAAAGTGAATAAGATTAATTTATAATAAAGTGACTTCTATTCTAATACTTGTGGTTTACTTTACAGCAGTTAATATTAGTAACAAATGACTGCTTATGACCTACACAATCGATATCGACATAGAAATAATGTTAGATTTTTTCATCAATACGACAGGGTTCGATTCCTTCTAAAAATTAGTATTATTTTATCAGTTGTTGTTGTTGTTTGTTTGTTTGTTTTGTTGTTTTATAAGTTTTGTTTTATCTATGAATGCAGTTTTTCTTGTCAATAGTATCGATGACATGGTTCCATAGAACAGATCTTTCGCCCTGCGTTCCGAGACGCGCTGAAATCGATTAAAACACTCGTAATCGCGTACCGAATCACTGTCGGCAGGCAAAACTCATACTTTTTTTTTGCTTTTGTGATTGCTGACGGCGCTGAGTCTGATTCGGAATGCGCCCTCGATGTCTTACAGTTTCTGAGTTATACACCATACTGGCCCATCCTGTGCATCTTCGTAATTTCTTATCAACAGAATGTCATCGTATTCTTACTCTTATCAATCTACATACTTAACAAATACATGACTTACATTTAAGTGACCTGTGTAGTTAGTAGTGGACTTACTTGAGCAGCGGCGGTATGTCCGCGGGGGTGATCTTGCCCCAGTGGTCCACGATGCCGGCCACGTGGCCGATGCCCACCACGCCCACGATGCGGCACGGCTCCCGGCCTGACAACACCAAACATCGCTATTATCTACGTCTTTTTTAACAGCCTCCGTGGCCGAGTGGTGGAGATTTCGCAGCTCATTACGGAAGTTCCGGGTCCGATTCCCGATGGAGACACTGTTAAGCAAAAATCTCTTTGCGAGACTTCCCCCAGTTTGGTTAGGATATTGCTAAATCACCTGATTGTTCGAAAAGAAAGATAATTCCGTGCTTCGGTAAGCACGTTAGGCCGTTGGTCCCGGCTACTATCTGGTCGTTACACGAGGCATGTCAGTGACCTTTGGCGGCTCTATAACACTGACACCAGGGTTTGTGAGATCGATTGTCGACCTAACAACCCATACGATGAAGAAGAATATCAACTCATATTGCAACAAACTTACGGCGTGATAATAAACCTTTGTATAAATATATTAAAATAACTGTGCAAAAACTCTAACAAAATATAAAGTGTTGTGTAACAAGAAAAGAATTGGTCTAAAGGTACGCGGACCATAAAACTTAAAAAAAAAGAGGTTACTAGAATACGTCAAAATGTTAGAAATCTTTGACAGCTCGTCCAAAAATTTCTAGTTGACTAAAAGTTCCTTTGGAAGAATATTCACTAGCGGTTGAACCACATCTTCCCATACCGAATTGCACTTTCCTATGCTTCTCTCCTTCTCTATCACTCAGAACTGTCATTTACTAGAATGAGAAAGAGAGCGGGAGTGCTACACGCGGCGGCATCGTCGATGCGACATAATAGCAGAATTTATATTTTATTACATTCATTAGTTCGCTAGGTACTAAACACAAGACTATCGAAATAAAACCATTTTGAAAATTTCGTGTTCACTTTGGTATAAAAAATCAAAAAAAGAAGTGCAAAAAAGTAAAAGTTATTCAAGAAGTTTTGGATATAGAGGTCAGTGAGTTATGGTGACAAAAGTGCTAGTGTACGGTATGTGGCAAGTGTTAATTGCTGTAAATAGCTCACGTGGTTGCACGGCGGCGACCTGCAGCGAATGACAGAGGTACATGTCACGCTCCACCACGAACACGCGTTTGAGCGCTGGGAACTCCTCCGCCATTTCTTCCAGCATGTCCTCGAGCATTTTCTTCTGCTTGCACTTCTCCACTTCTTCCAAACTTGAAAATTAAAACATACCAAGCGTTCCTTATCACTTCGATTTAAATGTGTTATGTTAGATATAATTAAAGATTACAAGGATTTTAGGATTATTCTTGTGTGTGTAATATAATAAAGTAAGCCATCAAAAACATAACTTGTAAAAAAACCAAGTCTCGCACGCAACTTAGTCTACCGTAAAAAGTTGTGAGATCCATGTAATACCAAGTCGGTTAATTTATTCAGTCCCTACTTAAGAGTTCTTCTGTCTTAAGTTATTACGTATAGCTCACCTAACGACATCTTATAGTGACCAGATCAATATTAAAAATCTCTTGTTTTAAATAAATACATAGATTGACCTGGCAATCGCACTAAACAATCAAATTCAAAACAACACTAATTCCATTCTAAATTTGAAGCTTCTATGTCTGCTAGAAGTGCCTTAGAGTTTTGATGATCGGTCAGTCAGTCAGTGAGTGACAAAATTAAGAAACTTTGACTAGTTATAATTCATAAACTACTGGTTCAAATTGATTGAAATTTGAAATATACCGTATTTATACAATGCCTGCTTGGTTACTGAAAACTCAGGCTTCTAGTTTTATCCACAACGAAGTTATAGGGGGGTCGAAAATGGCCTGAACTGCTTCGAGAAAAGTATGGTACGGCCGTGCCGCTTTTTTGCTCGACTTGGCGGGGGCACTGCCGTGCCCCCAGATTAATTCAAAGTTTCCAAAAGTTTGACCCAAAGTAAATGTATTCATACATTAATAAATTCTATAGGTAGGTTAATAGATTCTAAAAGCGACAAGTTGTTTTTGAGTGTCTCAATGATAAAACGTTTCAACTATTTACTATTTTCCAACAAAATGTGTTGTTTATGAGGGCAACTTTACTGACAAAAGTTGTTTTAGGCCTATTCTCTATGTGGTAATGAAAGGGAGTTGGCAATTCCCTATACAACCTTGTTTACGACACCAACAGTCGGATATGGCGTGGCTCTATCACACGGCTGTGATGTGGGCTAAAATTAAATAAAAACAAAACACCTAATTCTACAACTCTTCTACTCACCTGATAGTCTGGTTGGAAGTAAGCAGGTGCCAAATGAACCGTATCGTCTGTCCCCACGAGAGTGACGCGATAGCTCTGTGCAGGGTGATATCTATCGCCCTATCGCCTAACTGAACTACACAATTCGGAATCTTCTTAGCCTGCAAAGAAAACAAGGTTTTAAACATTAATTTAAAATATCAATTCTGCGTTCCAACAGCCAGATTTATGACTTCTGGGATTAATATTGTTGCCCATATAATGAAAAGTTTGTAACTGAACATCTCATCTCTAAAATAATAATCAAAATTGGCCGTTGATCATCTAATAACAGATCCTTTCTACGTTGTGAGAGTAACCCAAACTCTTTTAGAAATTTACAATGTGATCGTCTTTATATTATGTTTCCTAACTGCGGAATTAAACATAGAGTCGCCTACTCAACTTCTATGTTATTCCTATATACTGATTAGTCCCTATCTCTCGCCCGAACACAGGAGTATCAGTTGCCAGCCGGCAAGCAGCCTACTCCTGATTACCCATGCTCGTGGACTGAAAGAATAAAGTCACCAGGAAATCCCAGCGACTTTATTAAACAATACTTACTTCGTATTCTGAAAAGAACTTCGAAGTTTATTGCTTCTGCAATAAGAGCCCAGATTCCTGAAATGGATCACAAGGATTATTACATGATATATGTAATTTAAAAGGTATAAAAGGATGGCTCCAGGACTGCCTCAGCGAGTCCTTAGAGCCGGCGACGGGTGTGTCGTCTGTAGTTCTGAATAGAACTTCTAGTTCTTAGAGGAACTTTCGTTGAGGGGCATTTCCTCAACAGAATGATCAATAACCAAGTTTCTCTAATGATACTTCCTGGAGACGACCATCCTAGCTCTACGCACCGGGATACCCTTTTCCTTAAGCTATATCAACCGTATTGAAAAATACAGTTACATAATCTCTCTGTGTCTTCCATACTACCATCACACAAGGGATCCAGCAAGATCTAGCAAGATCCAGCCCTGACGAAGGAACTAGTTTTAGTTCCTTCAGCTAGTTGATTGCTAAGACCCCAGATCCCGAGCAAGACAGCAGTCTAGCAGCAAAGACCCGATACGCTCACACCTTTACAGCAAACTAACTGTTAAAGCATTTACGAGACGAGTGAGAATAAACGCTCCACCAACGCGCTCTCTGTGAGTCACTTCCCACTCTGTCCTTCAGAATGCTCCTGTCCTCCCCTCACCACAGAGGTGTAGGAAAAAGGTTAAAATAATAGACAACCCCGAAGGATTGTCTACAGCGGACTCTGGTCCGACCGGTGCGCCTTAAGCGATGGAAGGAGACCAAAGTCCCTTCGTTGAAAGCATAAGCTTCTCGTGGTAAGCCGAAGCTAGTGGACTACGTCCAATCGATACTAGCCGTAGCGTTCCCGATACGGCTGAGCCGCTGTGGTAACCTTTTGGGAGGCTAATCCCGTCTTCCACCGAAGTGTCCAACGTATTGCGTTCAAGGGTGTGTTTATAGGATAGTCCACACGTGAACCAGCGCCTATGATGGTAAACCATCTTCCAACGAGCAAGCTCGAAGGGATGACCTCACAGCTGCTACTGACTGTGGGTCTCATATCTGGATTGCTCCTGCATACTGGATCTCCGTCTATCTGAACGGTACTGCCAGGGCAGATCTGCTCCAACTTCATATCTCCATATATATATATCTCCGCCGCGCGTCTCCGTGCCTGAGACCGCATATGAATCTAAAGACTCATTTCAGCTATCGCTCTGAATATAGCTTTACAGCCTTCATCATCGCTCGTCCAGTCCACTGCTGGACTATGAGCCTCCTCTCCTTGCAACCATATGTGTCGATATTACATCGCACAGTTGATTCAGTAATAAATCATACATGATGATATTAGCCAGAGCAGTCCACGTCCAGTTTCTCGTTCTCAATTAATAAACTCGTTCCAGTATGCCTCTTCACAGACTTATGTCTTGAAGGAAGCCACTATGTCCTCCGCTATCTCCATTATCGGGGTTAAGACTTGAAAGACCATCATCGACACTAATCAGTCTGAGGTCCACCGCACACGGCTGTGGACAAGTCCCCATCCGCGGCTATGTATTCAAGTCGCTGTATGCGTCTTCGGTCAATCAGCGGTTCAGAGCTAGACATACAGTGGTAGCGGCATTCATAGCAGCCCGATGGTTACTCCACATCTTCATAGGTCAGATACGGAAATCTCTCCACAGACTTGCGTCTTGAAGGTAGCCACTAAGATATTGTTAACTCCACTATCGGGGGTAAACTTAGTGTACTTATCACGCCTAGGATGCGACCCATACTCCAGCGGTTCAGAGCTAGACATGCAGTGCCAACAATATCATAGCAGCGATAGTTATACCTCGTCTTCATGCGTCAGATAAGGGCTCTCTATGAGATGGTCAAATATAGTGCATTATATGATCAGTTTGATCCAGCGGCCGTGTCCGCTTTCATTAGGTCGTCTAGGTGCGTCAAGCCTATGATTCCCTTGATTTTCATTTTTGACCATCTCGGATGGGATATGTCATCCATAGAGGCATAATTAACCGTTTCCATATCAAACAGGCAGCACGCCAGTCTTCAGGGACCGAAATCCCGTCGAAAGGCAGTGAGAGGCTGTGCAGCGCCTGCGACTTTAGGTTCGGCAATTATTTCACTTGGTTTTCCAAGTATAGACTTATATTAGTCTATTTTTGCACTTTTATAATAATGTCAATTTTCTTGAACTTAACGTTCCGCCAGCCATCTATTCCTAGACGGCCGACTGCCTCCCACCATGTATATTGGCGATACGCATCGACGGTACGCGCTAGGTCAACAGGCCCTTTTCCTAAACTTGTTCGATATTTCTGAAACTCACAATGCGAACGTATCTCAGTCTATGCACCCCAAGTATGCATTTAGTTTTGCATTATCTCTTTTAGTTTCTGAGTTATTAATTTTAGAAATATCAAAAATGTCCAATACAAGAACGTATTAAAATTAAAAACATTCATTACAAGAACGTAATAAAATTAAAAACATTCAATACACGAACGTATTAAAATTATAAAAATTCATTACAAGAACGTATTAAAAAAACAAAAATTCTCTTAATTCGTCTCGAATCTTTTATTATAACTTTCTCTATGTCTTACAACAGACACACGTTGTTCTACATAGTTTTAATTTACATTAGGGTCGGGGAGTTACATCCAGCCCCAAAGTTTTGTTGAAAACTTTCCATCAGCTTAACTTCATTTGGAAAGTATTTCATGTGTTAGATTAGGACTTCTATTATTTCCCTCACTCGAGGTACTGTAGTTCTATCTCAAGCTTCTGTTATATTTCCCTCGCTTGAGGTACTCACTCCAATGTTTACAGGCTTTTTGATTAAAATATATATCTTAGAAAAATGCACGACGCAATGAAAATAGTCATACACACGCGAAGAAAGGAAAACAATATCAACCAGTAAACCTGGGATCTGGTTCTCTCTCTCGTTGCACGCGCGCACGAGTACTATACAATTCCGTGTGTATGCACATCTTTTCTAACCGCGTTTTATTGTGTTTACGAACACGCAACGTTCGACTCGGGGCGCGGATTTTTACCCTTCTGCATCGAACATTCTGCGCGACGCCGAAACATCAGCGCGTCGTCGTCGAGCCAACGATGACGCAATTCAGTAACGGATATTTTCGTAATACGCACCGTCGCAGCATACAATACATATGCAGCGGCATCGTAATACGTTAATGATCCTTTCGCAGGTTTCCCGACAGAAATCTGGTTACGACTTTTACTTCCTCTGAATGATCAGGTTTGGTCAACTTTCCAGCAACGCTGACGACCGTGAAGCCACCGCGTGTCGGTCCGAAAACCTCACCAAATCATTCAACTTTCGTCTTTCCCTCGCTCGAGGTACTCACTCCATTGGTTTCAGCTTCGCTTTTATATTTCCCTCACTCGAGGTACTCACTCCATTGGTTTCAGCTTCGCGATTATATTTCCCTATCCTAACTTCTAACCTAATCATGTTTAAAACCCTATAGTGGAATTTTCTATATTCCCCTAGCTAACAAAATCTACACAACTCTAACTTTCCTAACTCTCAACTAAATCCTAATTTATCCATCTAGCTCATTAAAACTTTTACCCTAGTGGCTACGTCCATCTCCGTCAACCACACCTATATTAGCACAATCCTAAATTATCCATTTTCTATCTAGCTAAATAAAACTTCTACCTAAGTGGTTACGTCCATCTCCGTCAACCACACCTATATTAGCACAATCCTAAATTATCCATTTTCTATCTAGCTAAATAAAACTTCTACCTAAGTGGTTACGTCCATCTCCGTCAACCACACCTATACAAACCTAAACAGTCCAAATTAACAACAATAATATTAATAACATTCTGTGGCTCGCCACCGACCACATGTTAATTAATTTCCTAACTTGCCTTTTGTCTTGCTAGACTTTTATTGTTTTAATCTGGACTTAATCTCTACATTGGATTGTGCTACTCCCTAACTCCTATTGGTGCATAATTTCCTAACAATTGAAATAAGACATTAAGAACCATTTAGAACTCAGTGTCCAATCTTTATCGCAACAATATAACATTATAATCAACTGACCTTGAATTTGTGTCAGTCAGCCCCCGAACTTTTGTTGGTTTGCTCAGCCCCCCAACAATTGATGTTCTGACCATTTGCATGGGGTTTATGTGAGCATTATACGATGTGAATCTGAGTGTTTCGAAAAAGAGTCTCCACCTGTCCTACCTACATCGAACTAGTTCCAACGATCGTCTACGCAGCCATTAGTTCGCTTAGATATGACAATGTCCCTCCATCTGTTCGGAACACAATTCTCGTACAGCCCCCCAACAATTGATGGTCTGCACACTTGCATGGATGTTAGCATTATACGATATAAATCTGAGTGTTTCGAAAAAGGAGTCTCCACCTGCTCTACCTACGTCGAACTAGTTCCAACGGTCGACTTCGCAGCCATTAGTTCACCTAGATAGTGCAATGTCCCTCCATCGGTTTGAAACACAATTTTCGTAATTCTGCTTGCTAGACTTGGTTCACTTCTTCAGAAGCGTTTATGATTCATCCAACTAAAAGTGCAAGTGGCAGTATTGTTCGGTTCTGCGTTTCGGACTAACTTGCGAGGCATGTTGTCCGTTTTAAACATAATGTTATAAAGTGCTTCCTAGCCTTTCCTTTCTCTTCTATGTCTTTTTGCGAGGAGGTTTTTGCGCCATCTCTTCCTCCTCGCAACGGTCCTCATAATATGAATTACCGCCCACTATCATGCACCAAAATCCCTATTCACCTATTTGACTTTTATCACTGTCTAGAAAGTCTTTCTAAAAAGTTCTTCTTTTGAAGACTCACTTCCAAAACCATCTCTCTTCATCCATATTGATCCATCTATTATTTCCCTCGCTCGAGGTACTGTGGAACAATAACCATCTCTCTTCATCAATATTGGTCCATCTATTATTTCCCTCGCTCGAGGTACTGTGGATCAATAACCATCTCTCTTCATCAATATTGGTCCATCTATTATTTCCCTCGCTCGAGGTACTGTGGATCAATAACCATCTCTCTTCATCAATATTGGTCCATCTATTATTTCCCTCGCTCGAGGTACTGTGGATCAATAACCATCTCTTCTTACTGATCCCCTCATCAGTTTTCGAAGACTTACTTAAAAGTTCTTCGTTAATGTGCACAATGTGCATCATTCACTTGCTTGCAACTACTTCTCTTCCATTGCAACGACCCAAGTGTTAAGCCAATTAACCCGGCGAGTTTGTCGAACTCACTGAAAACATTTGTTTACCATCAACAAGACAAAAACGATTCCGCCCGGAATTAGATGAGTTCCACAATAAAATGACAAACCGCCACTAACCTTGTAGTTGACGCGCAATTCGCTAGAGCATCGAAAACGTAAACGATACAATCGTCAGTACGCTCGACACCCAGCTTTTAAACGACTTCTGAATTTAGCTTTTTGTGATATACATCCGAAGCCGTAGAGGCCCCTGAGACATCGCTAAATAAGTCGACATTGTTACAATAAATGTTGAAAACCGTCTCCGGTCTTCCTTCTCCCAATCTTCATCATCAAATATTTCGCTTTTCCATTGTTTATTATTATAGTACAATGACACTATTTTTTTTATTTATTTTTTTTTTTTTTTTTTACAGTGTCCCCAATCACTGTTTCATGAACAAATCATGCCTATGTTTTTATTCCTTGAAGTGTCCTATCCCACTTCTTACCGTGTCCCTCTTCACTGTCTCATGAATGACTCATGCCTACGTTTTTATTCCTTGAAGTGTCCTATTCCACTTCTTACAGTGTCCCTCTTCACTGTTTCATGAACCTCTATAACAATAGAAAAGTTTGTTTATAACCATAGTAACCTAGCAAACTAAAACTAAAGTCCTCTTGCACCACTAACCAAATATAATTCGGTCTGTAATACACAAAACCCGTTTCAATCTCTATGTCCTATGGGTATTTTTAGACATTCACATTGTAAAGTTTCTTTCCATTTCACACGCAACAAATTGTGGCTTATAGCCACCGTTCACGATACAATTTAGAATATCCTGGTCACGGCACCAAATTGTAACTGAACATCTCATCTCTAAAATAATAATCAAAATTGGCCGTTGATCATCTAATAACAGATCCTTTCTACGTTGTGAGAGTAACCCAAACTCTTTTAGAAATTTACAATGTGATCGTCTTTATATTATGTTTCCTAACTGCGGAATTAAACATAGAGTCGCCTACTCAACTTCTATGTTATTCCTATATACTGATTAGTCCCTATCTCTCGCCCGAACACAGGAGTATCAGTTGCCAGCCGGCAAGCAGCCTACTCCTGATTACCCATGCTCGTGGACTGAAAGAATAAAGTCACCAGGAAATCCCAGCGACTTTATTAAACAATACTTACTTCGTATTCTGAAAAGAACTTCGAAGTTTATTGCTTCTGCAATAAGAGCCCAGATTCCTGAAATGGATCACAAGGATTATTACATGATATATGTAATTTAAAAGGTATAAAAGGATGGCTCCAGGACTGCCTCAGCGAGTCCTTAGAGCCGGCGACGGGTGTGTCGTCTGTAGTTCTGAATAGAACTTCCAGTTCTTAGAGGAACTTTCGTTGAGGGGCATTTCCTCAACAGAATGATCAATAACCAAGTTTCTCTAATGATACTTCCTGGAGACGACCATCCTAGCTCTACGCACCGGGATACCCTTTTCCTTAAGCTATATCAACCGTATTGAAAAATACAGTTACATAATCTCTCTGTGTCTTCCATACTACCATCACACAAGGGATCCAGCAAGATCTAGCAAGATCCAGCCCTGACGAAGGAACTAGTTTTAGTTCCTTCAGCTAGTTGATTGCTAAGACCCCAGATCCCGAGCAAGACAGCAGTCTAGCAGCAAAGACCCGATACGCTCACACCTTTACAGCAAACTAACTGTTAAAGCATTTACGAGACGAGTGAGAATAAACGCTCCACCAACGCGCTCTCTGTGAGTCACTTCCCACTCTGTCCTTCAGAATGCTCCTGTCCTCCCCTCACCACAGAGGTGTAGGAAAAAGGTTAAAATAATAGACAACCCCGAAGGATTGTCTACAGCGGACTCTGGTCCGACCGGTGCGCCTTAAGCGATGGAAGGAGACCAAAGTCCCTTCGTTGAAAGCATAAGCTTCTCGTGGTAAGCCGAAGCTAGTGGACTACGTCCAATCGATACTAGCCGTAGCGTTCCCGATACGGCTGAGCCGCTGTGGTAACCTTTTGGGAGGCTAATCCCGTCTTCCACCGAAGTGTCCAACGTATTGCGTTCAAGGGTGTGTTTATAGGATAGTCCACACGTGAACCAGCGCCTATGATGGTAAACCATCTTCCAACGAGCAAGCTCGAAGGGATGACCTCACAGCTGCTACTGACTGTGGGTCTCATATCTGGATTGCTCCTGCATACTGGATCTCCGTCTATCTGAACGGTACTGCCAGGGCAGATCTGCTCCAACTTCATATCTCCATATATATATATCTCCGCCGCGCGTCTCCGTGCCTGAGACCGCATATGAATCTAAAGACTCATTTCAGCTATCGCTCTGAATGTAGCTTTACAGCCTTCATCATCGCTCGTCCAGTCCACTGCTGGACTATGAGCCTCCTCTCCTTGCAACCATATGTGTCGATATTACATCGCACAGTTGATTCAGTAATAAATCATACATGATGATATTAGCCAGAGCAGTCCACGTCCAGTTTCTCGTTCTCAATTAATAAACTCGTTCCAGTATGCCTCTTCACAGACTTATGTCTTGAAGGAAGCCACTATGTCCTCCGCTATCTCCATTATCGGGGTTAAGACTTGAAAGACCATCATCGACACTAATCAGTCTGAGGTCCACCGCACACGGCTGTGGACAAGTCCCCATCCGCGGCTATGTATTCAAGTCGCTGTATGCGTCTTCGGTCAATCAGCGGTTCAGAGCTAGACATACAGTGGTAGCGGCATTCATAGCAGCCCGATGGTTACTCCACATCTTCATAGGTCAGATACGGAAATCTCTCCACAGACTTGCGTCTTGAAGGTAGCCACTAAGATATTGTTAACTCCACTATCGGGGGTAAACTTAGTGTACTTATCACGCCTAGGATGCGACCCATACTCCAGCGGTTCAGAGCTAGACATGCAGTGCCAACAATATCATAGCAGCGATAGTTATACCTCGTCTTCATGCGTCAGATAAGGGCTCTCTATGAGATGGTCAAATATAGTGCATTATATGATCAGTTTGATCCAGCGGCCGTGTCCGCTTTCATTAGGTCGTCTAGGTGCGTCAAGCCTATGATTCCCTTGATTTTCATTTTTGACCATCTCGGATGGGATATGTCATCCATAGAGGCATAATTAACCGTTTCCATATCAAACAGGCAGCACGCCAGTCTTCAGGGACCGAAATCCCGTCGAAAGGCAGTGAGAGGCTGTGCAGCGCCTGCGACTTTAGGTTCGGCAATTATTTCACTTGGTTTTCCAAGTATAGACTTATATTAGTCTATTTTTGCACTTTTATAATAATGTCAATTTTCTTGAACTTAACGTTCCGCCAGCCATCTATTCCTAGACGGCCGACTGCCTCCCACCATGTATATTGGCGATACGCATCGACGGTACGCGCTAGGTCAACAGGCCCTTTTCCTAAACTTGTTCGATATTTCTGAAACTCACAATGCGAACGTATCTCAGTCTATGCACCCCAAGTATGCATTTAGTTTTGCATTATCTCTTTTAGTTTCTGAGTTATTAATTTTAGAAATATCAAAAATGTCCAATACAAGAACGTATTAAAATTAAAAACATTCATTACAAGAACGTAATAAAATTAAAAACATTCAATACACGAACGTATTAAAATTATAAAAATTCATTACAAGAACGTATTAAAAAACCAAAAATTCTCTTAATTCGTCTCGAATCTTTTATTATAACTTTCTCTATGTCTTACAACAGACACACGTTGTTCTACATAGTTTTAATTTACATTAGGGTCGGGGAGTTACAAGTTATGTAATACATGGGAGAAGGGGTGCCTCGGTGCCTGCAAGGAGCGTAAATGGGAATAACCTACTATATTACATAAGAACTACGTCCCAGTATGGTGATTTCCCTATGGATAAATGTCAGATGACATAGAATAGAATTGAAAACACATTTATTTATTTTTTATTTAGAATAAACCCCGCAGCTTGTTTACTCTCGATGCGTGTCGTGTAGTATTACCACCATAACCATGACCCCGCGCCGCCGCCGTCTCGACCGATGGTAATGGTAAAGGTATTCGTGACTAGAAATATTTTAGGAAGTGTATAGAGTGCCGCAAGCGGCTTTTTATCGCAATCGGTTTGGGCACCGTAAGTTTTGCGGTATAATAATGACGCCGTTTAGTCAGCCGTAAAGTGTCGGCACGGCAAAATAATGCGACCGTTTAAAGAGCCGTAAAGTTTGTTGGAAGTGTCTATTTACCGGGGCGCCTCGACGAATAGTATTTTTCTCTATCTAGCGGTACGCTAGGCGGGTGCGAGCGTAGCGAGCACGGGAGTTCGGGGCACCCCGACATTAGGTTAGAAGGGGATGGCGGAGGGAGCCAGGCGAGCGAAGCGAGCTCGGCTCCCTCCGCCATACCCTTCGGGGTTAGGTTATCTGGTGACCCCCCATGCCTGCTTGCAGGCATGCCAAGAGCTTGTCACCTAAGCCGCAAGCTTACGGCACTGTAACCGATTGCACTATGTTACCACTTACGGTTATTTAAAATTATGTACTAGGATGCCGTAAGCTTACGGCATCCTAATCAATTGTATTACGTTACCGCTTGCGGCACTCTATACACTGCCAATATTTTATTAAAATCTCATTTCGGTAAAATACTAAATTGGTGTATCACTAAGTTTAATACATTTCAAGCCTACTCTAAATTAGGGCGATCGGACCTTAGGACTTTTACATCGGATGCTAACTACTGGCCATTGCTGCAATGTATGAGTAATTAATACAAATTAGTCACTAGATCTTAAGAGATGTATATCACAGAATTCAAAGAGATGTACTGTAAATAGTTTGTTTTGCATATAAAACTTAACAAACTGACAGTTTGTTTTATAAACTTATTACTCCAGTTATTATAATCCTATTGTGCACAAAAAACATGTTTTATAACTGTAAATAATCATCATCAACAGCTCATACTACTTCCCCACTGAGCTCGAGCCAAATAAGCATTGTAATCATAGCTCTAGGTTTACTACAGATTTTAGTATCTTCGATGTCCGTGAGGTGTTTCGCGAGAACGCTGGCCCAGACTACAGTGAAAGAAAGAAAGAATGAAAGAATATAATTAATCTAATCTTATTATGTACAGTAAGCGCGACTGACCTCGGCCATGGCTCGGCGGAACTCTCCGCCCGGCGCCATGCCCAGCTCGCGCGTGATGTGCGCCGACATATTCAACAGCAATATGTACATCAGCCCGTTAAACACACCGTTCTGCTGCATTGTTGCTCTGAAAATCATATTAAATTAATATTATAAATGTGTGTTGTTTGGATGTTTAGATATTTGGATGTTTGTTCGGCCTTCACGCTTGAAGTACTCAACGGATTTAGATGAAATTTGGAATGGAGTTAGTTTATAACCTGGATTAACACATAGAATACTTTTTACGGGAAAAAGCCTTATTCCCGCGAGAAAATCTTACGTAACGGGAGCGTAGCTGCGGGCGGAAAGCTAGTCTATAATAAAGACACGCTCTCACGGTGAGCACAGTTTTAGTTGGCTAGGGCCATGTTTGTCAATATTGCTGGGTTTTGATTTGTTATGCTGACCTTATAAAGTTGTTTTTCAAGGGTCTTAACTTAAGCACGGTTTTAGGTAAAAGGTACTAGATATTACCTAAAGTAGTACGTAAAAAAATATGTGAAAAACAACATTATAAGGTGCAAAATTCTTAAAGAATTTTTATTATACAGGTCTTTGTTGCGCAGTATTGTGATAAAGTTGCAATCCTAATGGGTTATTATTAGTCATGCAAGAACCCAAATTACAATAATACTTATAGTAATGTACACATACCTTATCTTCTTGATATTTATATTCTTAGCCTCCCTAAGGATTATTTCTTCATCTAACAATAAAATATTGGTTCTCTGTTCACACAGCTCCACCATTACTATGTGAGGATTCACTTCTTGAATTACCTATAAAAACAAAAAATAAAATTTAAAAACATTTAGAATTTTTGCATTAGGAACAATTTTTTTTAATAAGTCCACTAACCCTTGAAACATCTTCTTGAGATTGTATACTAAAATGTGCAGTGCCCACTAAGTAAACCTTGCCACCATCAGGGGCATCCAACACTGTCACTGTGCTGGGCAGACCCTCATCTAGAGGCAAATCTGGAACTCCTGGAAATAAACATTACTAAATTAAATAATATATAAAAAATTATGTGAGACTAAACTTAAAAATTTCCATCTGTACCTTCAATATCACATTCAGGATTAGAATCAGCTATTTGAATGTCTGAAGGACTTTCCTTCTTCCAGTCTGGAGTAGATGTCACAAATTTAGGTTTTTCTGAAGAAAAAAAACTAATAAATAAGAAATTCAGTTTCACCATTTAAACTTATTGTAATATGTCTTGAAATATTATAATAAAATAATATTTTACTTGATTACAAAAACAAAATACCTACTACTTCTCCGCTTCAAAGTCTTCCTTTTTAGAGACATTATTAGAAATTTTAATAAAACCTGAGAACACTTGTGATCTGATCTGTCACTTGAATGTTGGTGCCACTTAACCAACTTACCACTACGAACCCTCACAAGTGCACAGATCAGATATCCACTTTATTAGATTAACTAAACATGTACATAAACTGTAGATAAGCAGTTTCCACAGATTTAAGAGGGTTTCATTTGTGGTAGACAATTTGGGTCAGTGTTTACTATATATTTTCAAAAATTTATTTTACTTTTTAGGTAAATTTTTAAAACCTTTAAAGTGCTTTAATTTACCATATTACCATGAATTAAGTTTTGATGATGACAATGATAAAAATATTAGATTACTCAGTAGCAGACAATTTGCAAACTTCAGTGATTATTCTCATCTTCAGAGCCTTTTAGCTCAATATGTGTCTCTTTTTATAACACTCTGCTGTATTAAGAATGTATGGGCAACTTCTCAGTGATGTCCCTAGGAATTTTATTTTTTGTCTCTCTGTTGTCTTGAATTTCAGATCTTTATAACTCGGACAATTTTAAAGATAGAACAGAAATATATTTCAGTTAGATTTACAAAATACTTTATTTCTTTGAAAATTTCTCATTAATAGTTTTAATCTCTATGATGCATCACCCATTTTTAGGTATTTCTGCACATAAAATGTATTTCTTTAGATTTACTAAATATTAGGGATGCAACTATACCGATGCCGATAATCGTAAACCACAGGTTATCGTTATTTTTGATGATCATCCGTATCGTAAAAAGTATTATGATTTATAACAATTCTTAAAACTAGTTTGATGTAATTTTTTTAGTGAAAAGGAATGCAAGACAGCATCGATGTTTGCGCTGGCGACACTAATGACTAAATGGATGTAATTAATGCTTATTTAAATGCACCCAATGCAGAGATACAAACTATTCAAGTTATTGGAGAAAAAATACTGTATTTCCTAACATGAAAAAATTGGCCCATAAGTATTTGTCCATCAAACCAGCTACTGTAGATTCAGAAAAATTGTTTTCCATATGGTTTAATCCATACGGATATATGAAATAGACTCAAACCTAATAATTTAAAAAAAAAATTCCTACTAAGAATTTGAAAGAAATTGTTTTTCATTATGGCATTTAGGTGGTAAATTGTCGAAAATTTAAATAAATGTTGATTTTACTCAATAGTCTTGTTTTATAAGATGTAAATTAAAAAATCGTAATGTATTCCTTATCACATTCGTTATCGTATTCGCTATTACGATGCATTCGTCATTCATATTGGTATCGTAATAGACATATTGTTGCATGCTAAATAATAAATATCAATAAAATTAAAGTTTATGGGTCGATCAACTATTTTTTGTTCAAGCCTGGTCCCATACAGTTGTAAAAAAATATCTAAGCAGTTTAGGCGTTTATATCTGTAAATAAATGTTTTCCGAATATTTAAGATTGTATTTAATCAATACGAAACCTTTCAGAAAAGAAAAACATCATATTTCACTTGAATTTAGGTAGTTGTCCGATGGACGCAAACTAGTAGTTCATAGTACAAGTATATGTCCCCAAGCAATACCAGTCTTAGATAATTAGCATAATGAAAAATCTATAACATGTATATAAAAAACAAAAACACAGCAATATTAAACCTTAATATTTTAATCCTAAGAGCTTTAAAGAAAATTTTTATTCGCCCCTATCAGCTAATTTCGGAAATTATCTTACTGTCCCTCAATCTCCCTACGATAGGGAGGTCTTTCGGACAACCATTAAAAAGTTCTAGGTGTTCATCATAAATAGCATTTAAAAGTCTATCGTCAATAGACTAAAAAATTAGAAAGAGCAGGAAGTAATCAGCTATTTTGTTTTTTGGAGATATTTGAAGACAGTCGGCCAAACTCATAAATAAATAAATATGAAAATCAAAGATAGAAAATATAGAAAGAATATGAATTGAATTGATATGTAGAATTTATTTCCTTGAAGTTAAAATAGCTTTTGAAACTCACTTTACAGCTTGGCAAAACAAGTATGAAAAAAAAAATAGGACCTGCCTGTAGCAACTCTGTTATGAAATAGCAAAGGATGAACCTTAGATAAATGAAAGGCTAGCGCGGCGCTCTGGGTGAAATAGTTCTTTATACGCGCTCTGTCGCAGGTGTCCCTCATCAGACAAGGGATGGACATTATTATGAAAAACAATGTGAAAAACTATAGGCAAACAGTAGGCATTAATGACATCAAACTAAATGTTTAGTTTCACCTCCACCTCATCAAGCCCTTTTTGCCAAGCTGTACTTATATTTCTTGAGATAAGTGTTTTTGACTTATAGTGAAAGGTTTTTTAATATAAAGTAGTAGTTTTTAGATCAGCAGTTGCCATCAGGTAACTAAATAGGATTGGATTTCCACTGTTTATTTATACTTAGTTTTAGTCAATCAAAAATAATTTTCTAGGTTGAAGTGACTGTTTACCCTCTATAGCTGGTCCCATTTTGTTGGTTAAATTAATGGCATCACCACTTCCATCTTCTGCTTTGATGAAAGCTTGGACTTCGTTTACTAAGTCACACTTTGCAGGCGACCTGGGATTCTTTAAAAACTGGTCTTTCTCCGACTCTGGACCAGGTACCACTTTTAGCAGAGAATCCACTGCTTCCATCTTATTCAAGACCACACTGTAAAAACATAGGGATTGTTAAAAATATTGTACAATACAATACAAAAGAACCGCAGAAGGCAATATAGCAGTATGTAGTTTGGTAGCATATTTATGAAATTTTAAGTTCTTGACAGCTTTGACGAATCCCTATCTATCATCAGCACACACAGTGCAGGAAACCTAAATTTTTACGCCACTTACCAGCACTCTAGAATTGCTTTACTTATTACAGCTGACTTAAATAGATGAACTTATGAAATTCTGATAATACCTAGGTATATTGAAAATCCCATGGAAACGTAAGCAAAAATTGTTCGGGACAAACAGACAACGAGCGATTTTTTTTAATAAACGTCATACGTGTATAGTGATGAAACGAATGTAGCCTATTGGCATCTCTTTTGCACAAACGGGTTTTTTTTTCAGTCTCAAAACCATTCATTCATTCTATTATTTTTTTAACGTCAAACCCCAAAGTCATTCTGTCAAACCACCATCGACAATACATTAATGATAGAGCATACATACATACGTCATACAAGTAGTTTCAAATCATAAGTTTGCTTCTCCATCTGATAGGTGGCTCAACATACAAACTAACAACTAGTGTCTCTGTGAGCCGTAGACCTTTGTAAACCTTTGTAATATGTTTGGATTTTTAGCTCTGTTGCAATGGAATACGTATTTGTAACATAAAAAAAATAAAAATCAGTTCTGCCTTCCGCATTTCTGTAACTACGTTCGCAGTATTTGCGTTTTGTGGTATTTTTATCGAGAAGTCCTGTTTTTTGTCCAGATTCTAATTTATTGGTAACCCTAGTTGCGGCAGAGATTATAGTATTTTGAGCTCGGGCCGAATAATAGGTTGGATGCCATATTAATGGCTGGTTTACACGTATTAAGTTGACAAGTGGTTAATTAAATTTTAAGCGACTTAATGCGTGTAAACAATTAATTTAGTAGTAAGTTGAAAGTAAGTTAAAATTTAGCGTGCAAGTAAACTAGAACTTTTTCTATTTTTCGGGTAAGTTGGTGGGCGTGGTCACTCACTTGACACGTTTGGACAGGCACAATTTAGTTAATTTTTCGTTAAATGCGAAGTGCGATTGTTTTATGTTTATATTTTTGAAATATTTTGATATATATAATATATTTTTTAGGTTTAATATATTATTAATATTAAAAATTAATTATTAAAAATAATAATAATATAATAGCAGAATAACCCGCCAGACTGGGCGTTTAAAAACAGTACCTCGACGGTTGGCGCTTCTCAACAAAATCCCACGCGTTATCGGTCCTGCCGTGCGTTCTATGAGGAACTACCCACTGAAATAAAAAATGAAATATCTGACGAAGCTTTTGGACGTCGACTAAAACACCTTTTATTGAATAACCCATTATACTCATTAAATGAGTACAGAGATATTATTTGTTAAAAAATATAATTTTTAATTATCGGACATGATATTTTGTGACTTTTATTATTCTTAATTAATTTATTTTAATTTTATATACTCATTGACGTGCTCTTTGCGAATTTTTTATAGTTTTAAGATATTTATGTAATTAAATTAAGCAAATTGAGTGAATAAATGAAACTAAACTAATATTAATAATATAAAAATAATTATTTTATTTATTATATTTATTTCGCTGTTGATCGTCCATCTTGAGCTAACTAAAGAGCGTAACTACTAAAATGACGTGTAAACACTTACTTAAAACTAAGTAAAAATTTAGTTACTACTTGCCACTTTAATACGTGTAAACCAGCCATAAATGACAGTTGGCGTACAATTCGTCAGCGCCATTTATGAACACTTTCGAATATTTCTCCACGAAAATGCCTCATTGAATACTACCAACCAACCCCATCAGATGGCGCTATCTTGAACTGGCAGTTTCTGTAACTTTTCGTTCTGTCAAAAACTTCAAATTGATCAATTGTGGTGTGTTACATCACTTTCCCAAATTCCTGCAATTTATTTAGTTTGTGGGATAATCTTGTAATATTTTAAATCCAAAATGAGTGCCTGGAGACAAGCTGGTCTTAAGTGAGTCATTAGAATCGATAACAATATTAAACAGTCGGGAATTTTCAAACTTATATAGGTGCTAAAAGGTTATCTATCATGTCTTTTCAGTTACATAAACTACTCGAGCATTGCCGCTAAAATTTTGCGGCGGTCACTAAAGACAGAACTCCGAGCTGAGGCGCTAAAACGTGATGAGTCCCACATTCGCATCACTCCTTGGGCTAATGGCAAACCAGCTCGTAAGTTTTACTACTATATTATATACTATATTACAACTATTTATAGGCCAACCAAATCTTATACTTACTGCTGAGCCTGTAATAAGTATCTTTTATAGCAAGCAAAAATACTGTTTTGTGGTTATTTCAAATGGTTGTTGGCAGTGATAGCCTCGGGTATTTTGTAAAATGTCTGATATAAAGGGCCTCAATAACAGGAGTAGATCAGCTATCCACCAGGCCATAATGTTATCTTATGTCTTCTTTTTTTACCCATAGCTATTTCACTACCATTCTTAAAAATCATGTTCTGATTTTTCAGATGAGGCGTAAGCTAGGTGAATAAAAAAGTTTGTGCTTTAAAGTCCTAGTAGCTCATTCAGATTACTGTTTCAGTATTATTTATCCATGTTAAAAATATCTGAAAAAGTAACTGAAGTGTTTGTGGCATCATGCCATGCCATTAATGCATTTTAGTGAATCCTAGATTAGGAAAGTTAACAATTTAATGTAGTGTGTATTGTCTACTAGTTACTAATCAAAGTTAATAAGATGTAATATACTTATTCAGTATTAATTTTTAAGTTATAAACACTAAAAAGAAAACTAAAACTCAAAATTGTGGTAACAACCCGATAGATATATGTGTTATTAATTTTTAAGTTGTGTGTGTGTGGCCTGTGTGAAGAGTGATTGACTGACCCTGCATATGAGTGTAATTAACTCAAAGAATTAGCGAAATTATGTACCAATAATTTTAATATGAGTGGTATTTTTTTCAGCCCAACAAAAAGCTGCCCAGTAAAGTGAAAGAAGCCATTTGCAAACATGCATGATCATCAATACAACTTCTATTTAAATGTTAGCTTTAAATTAATAAAGTAATGTTCTGAAAACAACTTTTTTTATTTACATAATATTAGTTATGATACATCTTTTTTAATCTAGTTACTTTGGTCTGCAAATTAGCTGTTTTAACTTGCTGTATTATGTTATATCCTAAAGGTGATACAGGTTCAATGTCATTTAAATCAATATGAGATACAACATCTTCTTGATTTCTGAGCTTCTCTATTCCATTCCATGCAATCATTACACCATTGTCAGTACAAACTTTAGGTGGTGGTCGATATACGTTATATCCCAATTTTTCCCCTAAATATTGCAAAGATTGGAAAATGAAGTCGTTGCAAGCTACTCCACCAGAAACCACCAAACTTCTATTGTCATCACAGATTAATTCATATTTCTCACTGAACAATACTGCTCTTTCTGTTCTATGTACTATGTGTTCTGCAATAGCTAGTTGAAAACCTGCACATAAATCATTTACTTCAGGTATGATTTCATCACCCATAACTTCATGTTCATTTTCCTTCTTTACTAATTTCCTTACTAAGGAATCTTTCAATCCACTAAAGCTAAAATTGCAGTCTCTAGTTCTTACTAAAGGAGTAGGGAATTCAAACATTTCTGGATTGATAGATTTTGTAGCAGCTAATTCAATAGCAGCACCTCCTGCCATTTGCGAGTAGATGGGTATATTTCGTAACTTCATTCTTCTTGCAGCTTTGTCCATGACTTCTCCTGGAGCATTGTCCAAACTTTGCCCAAGTAACAAAAAATCATTTATATTTCTAACTACAGCAATAAGACAGTGTCCACCAGATATTAAAAGTACTAGGTAAGGAAATGGTATGTTGCAGTACATCCTAGCCAATAAAGCATGAGCTTCCATATGGTGTATTGGTATCAATGGCTTCTTGTGTTGCTTTGCCAGGTAGTTGGCAAACTTAACTCCAACTTGTAAACTTTGTAGAAGACCTGGTTTAGTAGTTACAGCTATAGCATCTATGTCGGTCATATTTAACTTGGCTTTACTAAGAGTGTGATTAGCAGCCGGCTCTATGTTCTCACGGTGTAGTTCATAGGCAAATACTGGATTTACACCACCATATCTAATATGAACAGCATTTTGACTGTACACTGTTTCTCCCAAGACTTTACCAGCACCGTCTACGACAGCACAACCAGTGTCATCGCATGAAGTTTCAATTCCCAAAACTTTAACACTTTTCGAACAAGCCGGCGCAGTATATTTTCGGACAATCTTTATAGGTTGAAAATAAAGCAATTTGTAGATTCGATACATAAAAGACATTGTTGTCAATATTTAGCTATTTAGTAAAAATTAAAAGCTCAAAAAATGGGAGAGTTTCGTACATAAAAACAACACCACACTATAATAGGTAAATGTCACAGGAGCGCATTCCGAATCAGACTTTCAGCGCTGTCAGCGATCAGAAAAGCAAAAAAATGTATAGGAGGTATAGATAGACATGCTCATTATTAACACGAAAGCATGCTAGCTATTATTGAGCAATTTACCTTGCTAGAAATACGTATGCTTATTTCGAGCATGCTCAAAAATCGGTCTGCGTTGAGTTAGCAGCCTCACCATCGATTTTGATGGTTTTAACCATGTCAAAAAATTGTTAGGAATAGGTTTAAAGGGGTTTAAAGATTTTTGTATGGAGCCTGGCTTAGTGCTCGCCTTCGCTTTTGTTATTTTATCAAAATGGCGGCGCACGATAAATATCGATTGGGGATACTTATACAAACAAAAAATCATAAGGGTTAATATATCCTAAAGTGTCACGTTACAAAGTTATTTGCTAAAAAAGATCGACGAATTATTTTGAAAAAACTAACTTATTAAATGCTTTTACGCACAATATTGTGTTCAAATAAACATTTTTTATTACTAGGACCCTATTGTATGAAGTATACAGTACTTACTATATGTTTAAAAAGTTTGATTGTAATGCAATATAAAATCGCATAAGTTTTTCCAGTTTTTACAAACAAGATGAAAATACGTATCAATGAAACAAGTATTTTATAGCCAACGATTTATTGATCCAAGAAAGATGATTTAGTAAGTATAGGATCAAACGTATACATCAGTTTTTTTTTATCTTTATGTTCGATCTCTTATCATACTAAAAGTTTGTATGTAGACAATAATTGAAGACTTATCAATTTATACTTGTTTTATTGATTCGTACTTACAAAATCATTTTTTTTAATCAATAAATTGTTGGCTGTTGGGTTCAATTTATACTTGTTTTATTGATTCGTATTTTGTTTGTTAAAACTGGAAAAAGCGACTTTATATTGAATTACATGCAAACTTTTTAAACATATTAAGTACTGTATACTTCATACAATAGAGTCAAAGTACCTAATCTTAAAAGTCCACTTGCTAAAAATGTGTATTTGAATACAATATTGTGCGTACAAGCATTTAAATAAGTTAGTTATTTCAAGATAATTCATCGACCTTTTTTTGCAAATAACTCTGTAATGTGACACTTTAGGATATTTTGACCCTTATGATCCCCAATCGATATATGTAGGATTTATCGTGCGCCGCCATTTTGATAAAATAACAACAACAACAACCACTTGACTAAGCCAAAATCTTCGAACCCCTTTGTTTATAAGTCTCAGAAAAAGTTTGACTGTATTTCAGAAGATATTTGAGTATCTTACTGAGGCTTCTAGATCGACGTCAACCTAGCAGCCTCACCAAGATAGACTGGCTCTATCATTATGATTTATATGTCAAAAAATTGTTAGTAAATGGTTTATCTCTTATACAAAGTTTCAACGAAATCGGTTCAGTAGGAGCCGAGATATTACACCCCCTTGGTGAGGCTTCCAGCTTGACGATTCCCGTCAAACGGAGGTATGTCCAAGCAAAGTAAATATACCAAAAAATTGTTAGGAATAGGTTTATCTTATTCCAGCAAAAAAACTTTCAATTCGTTGAGACGTTTACTCAGAAAATGATTCTAAACTTCTACATACTAATTAATTTTCCAACCGTCAATCAATTTTAAACTTTCTGAGAGTAGAAATAGGGTTGAAATTGGTGGTTTAGCCTTTGACAGGTACACTTAGGTACAGAAGTATAATTTTACGATTAAGTGATACGATTAAACCTAACAAATCGCTATGAAAGCTGGTAGCAGCTAAAAAAAATCATTATGAGTCAAAATTTGTTCAATTCTGATGACGATACAGATACACAAAAGTGATAATAATAACCTATCACTAGGAACTCCTTACCGGTTTATCGCATAGACATGATAATTTACTTAGACGCTGCTACCTATTGGATTGCTTACATTACCTTCGTCATAAGCTAATTCCGCAGCTAATATTGTCTTCTCACGAGGGAACTCTTCAACGGCTAAGAGCATGGTCATGCAATTTTGCAAAAACGCTTTACTTGTCAAGCTAGACATGTTCTCAATCATGAACTGATGCTGCAGCCAGAATTGTCTCCCCACGAGAGAACTCCTGGATAGTTAATAGCACGGACAAGAAACTTTGCATTATATGCATAACTTGGATAACTAGACAAATTGTTTAACATAGACTGATGCTGCTGCCAAGACTGTCTACTAACAAGGGAACTCCTCAATGGTTAGTAGCATGGTCTCCAAACTTGCATTATATGCTTTTTTTGGTTGGGAAGACATTATCTGCACCATCTTACTGATTTTGCTGCGCTTCATGAGAAAACTCCCTAACCCTAACCACTCCCTAGCCACTAAGCTTAGTTCTGAATACGATTAATTTACTATTTTTGTTCTTGACTGTACCAAAAACCTAATGTATGTAGAAGTTTAGAATCATTTTCTGAGTAAATGTCTCACCGAATTGAATTTTTTTTTGCTGGAATAAGATAAACCTATTCCTAAAAATTTTTTGGTATATTTACTTTGCTTGGACATACCTCCGTTTGACGGGAATCGTCTTCACGTCAAGCGTCAAGCTGGAAGCCTCACCAAGAGGGTGTAATATCTCGGCTCCTACTGAACCGATTTCGTTGAAACTTTGTATACGTGATAAACCATTTACTATCAATTTTTTGACATATAAATCATAATGATAGAGCCAGTCTATCTTGGTGAGGCTGCTAGGTTGACGTCGATCTAGAAGCCTCAGTAAGATACTCAAATATCTTCTGAAATACAATCAAACTTTTTCTGAGACTTATAAACAAATTTAAACCTATTCCTAACAATTTTTTGACATGGTTAAAACCATCAAAATCGATGGTGAGGCTGCTAACTCAACGCAGACAAAAATCGACGGGCACGGGCGTGCGATTTTTTAGCATGCTACCTGCAGCGCGGGTGGATGGAAGGGGGCGTGCTTTTAGTACGTCTAAACACGTTTGTTTATTGAGCATGCTAGTCTCAATTAGCCTTAGCTCAACAGATCAAATCAGCTTTTCTTTCTTGATGATAAAAGTTTTTGGACCCTACATGTATTCTCGTGAATAAATATATTATCTTATCTTGGACACATTGTATTGCAACCAAAATGATGATTTTATTCAATTCTGTAGAGAGGGCTATTGATTTTCCATTTTTCACTACCTGCGCAGAGAACTCTTGCTATTAAAATGAATGTGTATCCGGAGTGTTTGCTTCTAGCAAGATTGAGAATAGCATGCTTTAAAAAAGCATGCTAAACAAAAGCAAATGTGTCAGTTTGACTAGCATGCTAGTTTTAAGCATGCTCAAACGCATGCTAATTATGAGCATATCTATCTGTACCTTATGGCTGACTGACAGTGATTCGGAACGAGATTACGGGTACTCTAATCGATTTCAGCGCATCTCAGAACGCAGGGTCAAGTCATGATGTATTTTTAATAATATTTATGGTTCTGGCTCTTCACTTTTTGAGCCGACGTCAACGCTTAGTCAAAAGCTGAGTTAAATCATTATAACCTAAATCCGAAAAATATCAACAATATCTATAGTACAGCTTGGCAAAAAAGAGTTTGGAAAAAATGAGGGCGCTTCTATCGCACTTGTGGCCACCTCGTAGTCAAATAGGAAAGGAAAAATTACTTAATTTATAAAATATTGTAATATTAACGAATAAGAATCAACATGGCATACCACTGGGATAATGAAAAGCAACCCCAGCATGAATGGCAGCAAACTAAATATTTAGTTCCACCTGTCACCGCTACAAACTCTTTTTTGCCAAGCTGTAAGGGCGCATTCCGAATCAGACTTTCAGCGCTGTCACGATCAGAAAAGCAAAAAAACGTATGAGTTTTGACAGCTGACTGTAATTCGGAACGCGATTACGGGTGCTTTAATAGATTTCAGCGCGTCTCAGAAAGCAGGGTAAGTATGTATACGAAGGTTTATGAATTTTAGCAACTCTCATAATTTGATTTTCTCCGACACTCTCGAAAATGTGAGCATTACTGCCAAAAAACAATACGCGAAGTGACTCATTTTTGGACGAAACATTGTCCCATACAAAACAGCGGCCAGGAATGTGCCCTCAAATGGCCTTGGCCAGCAAGCAAAGTAACTTTCGTCAAGAAAAAGCGCGGGAAACTTCGAGTTGGGTGGTTTCATTTTGCTTTTGAGAATTTTTAAATTTAATTTTCTTAGTTATAAAGGTTAAGGAAAGTGTGGTACTGTATATAATTCTTATATTTAGTGTTTATATTCCAATTTGTGTATATTATTTTCAAGCTGTAGGTAAGTTTTTGTACATATTGTTGATATAGCTATTTTTGTATGGGCGAACCCCCCGATGAAAATCGGGGGGGTCCAAGCCTCTTTGGCTTGAATCTCCCCATAGGATCCTCTGTCTCCGTTGTATCTAATGATGATAGTAAGATGGATACTGACGGTTCGGTATCGTCAAGAGCTGACGAGGCTGGAACTGGAAGGAAACGAACAAATTATTTGAAAATTTGCCGCCAATGCACGAAACGCAGGAAAAGCAAAGTAGTTGGTCAGACACTCAGTGAAAATTATTGTCAATGTAACACTACTAATATATCTGAAAATGTAATTTTAATAAAAAAAGTTACCCCGGAAGTGTCTCAGCAACTAAACATCGCGTCCCAACCGAAGTCTCACGATCATTCTGTTGATACTCGACGTACGAACACCTCACATTCATCTGAGTCAGCTCAATCATCAAAACAACCCGAATCTCGTCAGGTAGGTCGCAGTGAGTACCTACAGACAGATGCTTCGCCTTACTTAATTCACGTACAACGCATAGAAAATTCCCCAACTGATGGAACCATTCTGCACCCTATCACCTTTGGAAATTTCCTGAAAAAAAACAACTTCCAAAATATTGTGCCAGGAAGTGTAAAAAGAATAGGTAGAAACAGATGCGCTGTTGCTTTTTCAAATTTTAATGATGCCAACAATTTTTTAAATAATGAGCTCTTGAACGCAAACAAATTCAAAGCAGTCATTCCGACTTTCAATATAACAAGAATGGGTTTAGTTCGCGGAATACCAGCTGATTGGAGTGATGACGAAATATTGGCAAACATCTCCACCCCCATAGGTTGTGGTAAAATATTAAAAATTAGACGTCTGAATTTCAAGATGCAGGTGAATGGTACCACTTCTTGGAAACCTTCCCAATCTGTTGTAGTGACATTCGATGGTCAAGTCCTTCCTAAAAGGATTTTTATGTGTTACAATGCTTTGCTTGTTGAAATCTATACTTACCCTACGATACAATGTTTTAGATGTTGCAAGTACGGGCACACTAAAACATTGTGTCGTTCTGCAGTACCAAGATGTTTTAAATGCGGAGGAACTCACCTAGGTGAATCTTGTACGAAAGAAGAAGACTCTGCGTCTTGCTTTATGTGTGGTGGCTTTCATTATGCTACCAGCAAAGTATGCCCTGAATATTTACGTCAAAAAGAAATAAAAACAAGAATGGCTCATAGTTGCATTTCTTATGCAGAAGCCAGTAAGCTTTTTCCTCCTGCTTCTAAGTCCTATGCTGACGTCTTAAATTCTAATCCTGTGGAGCCAAACAAGTCCTTGAACGATAATACATTTTCCACTCCTACATCTTTGCGTACATCTTATAAAAAAACAGTTTTTGCTAAACCCCGTTCTCCTCCTAAAGCTCAAACCAGTTATGATCGAGCTGCCCACAGAGCTCTTGTAAAAGAGTTTGAGGTGCCAGCATCTGCAAATGGTTGCGCTCTAACTTCCAAAGAAACAGAGCCAAATCATTCTGTAATAGAAATAATACTTTCACTTATTACCAGCTTGTTACAATCCAATATTTTTAAACCGTCCCACGTTGCCACTATTACTGAACTCTTGAAAATTACTGGTGTTTCTCATAATGGATTCGAAAATAATCCAGTGGAACTGCAGGAGCATCATCCCTAAGAAGTCAGATTTAATTTATTTAATAAACAAATACAACCCAATTTTAATAGCTTTATCAGAAACATGGTTAAAACCGGGATATTTATTTAATATTTCCGGATATGTTTGTCTTCGCGAAGACAGGTTTGATGGGTATGGCGGTGTAGCTATACTAATTAAGAGTTCTCTACCTTTTTCACAGTTACATTTTACTCCTCGTAATTTTAACGATGCAATTAATATAATAGGATTAAAAATTGACAACATCTCAATTCTTTCAATTTATCTATCTCGTACGTCCCGTAAAATTCTGGATGAAGTTAATAATTTGTTTGAAAATTTATCTAGACCGTTTTTGGTACTTGGCGATTTTAACTGCCACCATCAAAGTTGGGGCAGTGAAATTACCAATGCTGATGGGGAACGATTAGTTGAGATTATAAATGCAAATAATTTGTGCTTTTTAAATACTGGTGCTCCAACTCGTCGTACAAAACCCAATGAACACAAAAGTGCAGTAGATCTATCTATTTGTACACCTGGCTTAGCGTCTATTTTCTCCTGGGACCCTCATTCCTATACATATGGTAGTGATCATTTTCCGTTACTTATTACATGTCCGATTAAATCTCCACCTCTCCAAATGCGTAAACCACGGTTAAAATATAAATTGCATGATGTTGATTGGGAAGCTTTTAAAAACCTAGTAGAGTCTAAAATCAGTTCACTACCCAATATCACTAGGGGCAATGAGTCAGACACATCTGAGGCTTTAACTAAATGCTTAATTGATTCCGCTGATCAACTTTTTCCGGCCAAGAAACCTTTTTCTGGTAGGATTCCCTTACCACCATGGTGGAATGACCAATGTTCTGAAGCTGTGTCAAGAAGGAAAATCGCTGAAAGAACATATGCCGAAGATATGTCAGATGAAAATTTAAACATACTTAACGAAGTCATTAAAGCCACACAGCTTTTTTTACGAGAAAGAAAACAAGAAGGTTGGAAGGCTTTTTGTGCATCTTTGTCTCCTTCCACATGTCCTTCTGAGGTGTGGCGTTGTATTAAAAGATTTAGATCTGCTTTCAATGATTTATCTTCTTCCCGCTCAATACCTTCAACTATTGTAAATGCATTCCTTGACAAATTAGCCCCACCTACAGTTCCAGAAAAAGACTTTTTTCTTTCTTCACCTCAGTCATCTATTCCTAGCAATATAACCGTTTTAGGATCACCTTTTACAATATATGAGTTGAAAGGTGTTTTATCAAATGTCAAAGATTCGTCCCCTGGTGAGGACGGCATCCCTTATTCTTTTTTGAGTCATCTTGGTGATGACGCCTTAAATTATTTTCTGAATTTAATCAATTCGATAATGCTATCGGGTAATGTTCCTTCTGCATGGAAATCTCAAGAAGTATTACCAATTAAAAAACCGATTAAGGCGTCAGATGATCCCGCTTCATATAGGCCTATAGCTTTGCCTTCCGTGTTAGCCAAAGTTGCTGAACATTTGGTTAAAAATCGTCTAGAGTGGCATGTTGAAAACAATCGACTGCTCGCTGACAGTCAGTGTGGATTCCGTAAATCAAAATCTACTATGGATAACATAAGTATACTCACAACTGACATCCGGCTGGCCTTCTCATGTGGTAACTCTGTTGTGGCTGCCTTTTTAGATATTTCTGCAGCATATGATAACGTTATCATCACAATTCTCAGACAAAAGCTTTTGGATTTAAATGTTCCCGTTATAATAGTAAACTTCATCTTTAATCTCCTCTCACAAAGGTTCATTACTCTTAACATAGAAGATTCGACAAAGATCTCTCGTACTGTTTTTAAGGGTCTACCACAAGGCTCAGTTTTAAGCCCACTTTTATATAATATTTATACATATGACCTAGAAACCTCCATTAGTAATTCTGTAAATATTTTACAATATGCTGACGATTTGCTTTTTTATTCTACTGATGTATCCATAGATCATGCTTGTAATACATTATCGTCATCTCTTACGTTATTGAAATATTGGTTAGATAATAATGGATTAGAATTATCCACATCAAAAAGTTCAGTAGTAGTATTTAGTAGGCGACGAACACTTCCTGTTATAAATGTTACTTATAATGGCCTCCCTCTACCAGTTGCTAATCATGCAAAGTTCTTGGGTGTTGTGCTTGACAACAAACTTACTGGAGTACCTCACTTTGAGTACGTCGTTAGTAGATGTGAACGTCTCCTAAATATTATCAGATGTCTTTCGGGTGTATGGTGGGGGGCTCATCCCTTTTCCATGAAACTTTTTTATAATGCGCTGATTAGGTCTATACTAGACTATGGAACGTTCTTACTAGAGGGTGGTAACGTGATGGGTTTAAAGAAATTGGATGCTGTTCAAGCTAAATCTTTACGAATGATTACAGGCGCGATGAAATCTAGCCCTATAAATGCACTGCAAGTCGAGTGTTGTGAGCCTCCTTTACATTTAAGACGACAATTTTTAAGTGACAGATTTTTGTTTAAATTATTGCAGTTCTCTAATCATCCTCTCCATCAGAAACTTCATGCCTTGCATGAACAAATTGACTCATCTCCATTTTGGCGCAACAAATCCACACCTTGTCTCGTTAAAAGCTACAGAACTTTTTTAAATATTCAGTCTAAAATTCATCGTTCTATAAATTTACCTCTATTTTCCTCGGGCTTTGAAACTTTAATGTTTTCGCCAAAAATCCGTTATGACCTGAATATTAACAAGCACGATATAGGAGCTAATATTAGTTTTTTGTCTAGGGTTGATGATGAAAATTGGCAAGCATGTAATCATATTTTTACAGACGCTTCAAAATCCTCTAATAAAGAGTGTGTTGGAGTGAGCATATTTTATGAACAATATAAATTAATTCAAAAAATTAAATTACCACCTGAGACCTCAGTTTTTACCGGAGAATGTTTTGCTCTTTTAAAAGCCATTGAATTAATTTTGTTGCTGGGTCTTAAAAAGACAATAATTTTTTCAGATTCTAAAAGTGCACTACAAACTTTAGACAAATTTCCTTTTAAAATTAAACCATTTTATCCTGTAATATTTGAAACTCGGGAAAAACTGCATGAATGTATTTTAAAAGGATATTCCGTAGTATTTGCTTGGATTCCAAGTCATTGCGGTATAAAAGGCAATGAAAAGGCTGACCACTTAGCCAAAGAAGCTGTGCAGGATGGGGATTTAGTTCCTTATAAAGTATATTGCCATGACTTGATTGCTCTACCTAAGATTTATCTCCAAAATTCTTGGAATTGTTTTTGGTCAGTGAGTAGTCAATCAAAGGGGAGATTTTTCTATAGTATCCAACCATCAATTCCAGTTAAGCCTTGGTTTTTTAAAATGAAATGTAATAAAATTGTAACTTCCATTATAACACGAATTCGCTTAGGCCACGTTTGCACTCCGACCCACCTTGCTAGACTTCGTATTGTTGAAAATGATATGTGTGAGTGTGGAGACGATGTTGGTGACTTAGATCATATTTTCTTCTCCTGCTCTCGGTACGACCATTCTGGTTTACTTCAATCCTTACAGTCCCTCCACGTTCCTTTTCCGACCCGTATATCCTGTCTTATTATGTATCCCCTACAATATTGTAATGTATTGTCATCGTTTATTTTATCTAATAATATAAAAATTTAACCCTATAATAATAAATAATTACATATATTTTGTAAATACATACAGTTAGCACTCATATTTGTTTATTATATATATTTTTGTATATTACTCACTTTCCTTTCCATTTTTCAATCCTTATCCTTTTTACGTGTTATTTAGTTTCCCTACCTTTATTTCTTAGTAAATTAAAAACTCGACACTGGCACAAAGATAACTAGTGCCATAAGAAAAAAAAAAAAAAAAAAAAAAAAAAAAAAAAAAAAAAACTTTCGTCAAGAAAGTTCAATGTTTTCGAGTCTTTTTACAGCATACTCTTATGTTCTAAATTCAAATTGTATATGAATCGTACACAAATCGTAGTAATTGGAGTTGGCTGTATGCTCCGTATGACACTGGCACAGAACAAAAAAAGAAAAGCGCGCAATATGGCGGTTTGTAATTTTTATCTCTTAATTTTATTGTACTATTTTGTTACTTATTTTTCATGACGGAGTTAACTTATCATTGAATTAGGGAAATATTATAACAATGAATGGTTCAAGTACTCGAAGTAGAGGTTAAAATGATAAAGGTTAGAATTTTAAGTTTAGTACGATACGAGTAATGTTGACATCCGAATCCAAGGTTCGGTAATTTAATTAGTATTTTATAATTTCCTCGCATTTTTCAGAGAAAACCACTATACAGGCCTCGCCTGCGGCTCGGACTTTAAACGTGCCCTCGTCCAACAATAACTGATTTTGCGGCCGCGGCAGTAATGTACTCTCGTGATAGAATCTCCAAAATACGCGATCACTTTCGTATCAAACTGTCAACGATCAGATTGTATGGGTTTCGCCTGCTGACAGTAATTCGGTACCTTGTTCGGTACGCGCTTTGAGTGCACTAAAATCAATTTCAGCGCTTCTCGGAATGCAAACAACAAGGTATTATGAGCTTAGCTCATTTATGTAGGTTTCTTGTGATTTCAGCGCGATTCAGAACGCAGGGCATACAACACAACACTGGCTGATTTAGTTTTTTTTTATATCTTTGACATTTGACAGGAGACAGACGTCGACGACAGACAGCTCTCTGGTGCTTCTTGTGGATTTCTGAGTTTTCTTCTTTCATTGATTGAATTGAAAAGTACCTAACTGAGGTGTGTGTTTGATTTAAGTATATTTGTAATAGTTAGGCACATAGAGTACAGTAATATGTTAGGCACTTGAAATAAATTCAGTGTAATTTTAATATTATTTTTAATAAGCTCTTGTGCTTTTCAGCGTTTCGATATTAGCACTGCAAATTTCTAGTGTCTATTTCATAGATTTAATTAAAATAATTTCCAAATGAAATACTGCAATATATATCTCGATCGGACACAGTAAAGGCCGCTTTCATACAACGTGTGATTTTCACAATTTGGGTTTGTTTCCTAGTTACCGCGTGAGTACCATTTAAAGTAGCGTAACCTTTCCAATAGGTAACCTAAGCGCAGTTTCAACAATTAATTTTGCACACCGGCGAGTTGATAAGTCATTGCGCTCAGTCAGGTGTGGGTGACAAGCCTTCTGTGAATAGCACTCTTTGTGTATTCAATATTTATCAGTGTGTAACATCCAGTCGTTCCTATATTTTGTAATGTACCTATGCAAAGAATAAATAAATTTTAAAATGAGTAACAAATGTTGCGGCTGTAAAGTTATGAGAATTGGTGCTTGTTTCAGATTTGATGACTGTTAGCATTAGCTGACACAAAATGTTGAAAATACTGAAGCAATCCTCCGTTGTTCATCTTTGTTTTGCTATATCTTACTTTACATCTGGCCTGATACTGAGTGTTATACAGGCAATTTTATACTTTGGACTCAAGCCATTTGATAAAACTTTTTACAGAAAGATTAACTACTACCTCTCATACTCATTTTACTGTCGTAAGTATTTCCATTAATTTTATTATTATGTATCATATTCAGTTGCATATAAAATGTGTTAAGTTTAATTTTAGACTGTTACATTTATGTTATTTCCATTCTTGACAAAAGAGAAAGTGACTATATAAGTAGTCTATGTGATTCTGTTTGTTAAAGTAATAAATAACACTAAGTTTTATTTCAGAATTAGTGTTCATGTCAGAATGGTGGTCAGGTACTAAGCTATCAATTTATGTTAAAAAAGATGAGTATGAAAAATTCTATGGTAAGGAACACGGCTACCTGATCATGAACCACAGTTATGAAATAGACTGGCTTATGGGTTGGCACTTTTGTGATGGAATACAAGTTTTAGGTGTAAGTACTTTAATAAGATTTTATAATAAGTGGTTTTGCATTAATCTTTGTTCATATTGCAATGTAACACTGTTCCAGAATTGTTCCTTAAATATCAAAGTGTTTATTATTGGCTCTCTAAAAAAAAAAAACAAATTATGAATGCAAACCTTTGCCTTGGTTTAACCTGAAAAAATCTTTTGATTAGCATATAAACTAGCTTTTCAAACTACAGTTACTGTTGATGAGCAGCTGTTTATGATGAATCATTATGACTAAAAGATGTCTACTTAAATATTTCTTTATAAAAGCCACCACCAAGGACCTCCAATATGACTGGTCCTGCACTGTCAGCATCCAGTGGTTTCTTACAAACTCCACTAGAATGTCAGTCCATCTTGTAGGTTTATTTATAAAAACCTTTTTCTTTTTTAGAACTGCAAAGCCTATGCAAAGAAATCCATTCAGTATCTACCACCTATAGGATGGATGTGGAAGTTCTCTGAGTTTGTATTTTTAGAAAGATCCTTTGACAAGGATAAGGAAATTATCAAGAGGCAGATATCAGAAATTTGTGATTATCCGGATCCCGTGTGGGTGAGTCAATGACTTTGTATTGAACTTTGGACAATACCTACTTTATGTTGATTATTATGTCTGTTAATTAAGTTAATGATTGAGGTTACTATTTGTTTACTATTATTGATATGATAATCATGTTTTTATTTTGTGCAAGACTAGTAAATTGTGTTTGTGTACTGATTTATTAATCCAATTTTTGACTATTATTTGAAAGCTTTACATTTAATTCAAGAATTTTGTTAGTCTTTAACAAGAAGAATTCTTTAATAGACAGTTCTGGGATGCTTTCTGATGTCCTTTTTCCCTAGCACAGTCTCATCAAAATCAGATTGACGCCTTTAGGTTTTTGAGTATTTTGTTGCTCCACCTTTAGCCTGCAGTAATTCTTATACCCGTAGAACTACAGGATTCGAAATAAAGATGTTGGAAGTTGACTACTAATAATCGTGGATTTAAAAATAAAGTTTAAGCCATGCCATAAATAATTTAAAACAGTTACAAGTTGGATAACAAGGATCTGTTGGTTATTTGATAGGTTGATAAGTACTGGCTAATCAAGAGGACTACAGTTCTCTGATAAACTCAAAGTACTTACTGTATATGAAATCCATTGTGGATTAATTATTTTAATTTACGGCCTTGTAAAAGAATTACAACTAAAGCTCGTCACAAACGAAGCTAAAGTAATTTCCGTCAATGGTTATTGTCCAATGGTATGGTATAACTGATCTGGCGGCTTGTTATTCGTGGGGTAATCATACCTTTTCTCGCCTATAAGCATTGACGTTACGAAGGTGACGCGAGATCTGGATGTTCCATAAATATTTTATAACTAGCGGTCGGCCCGCGGCTACGCTCGCGATGTGAAAGATTTTCCCGTGGGAATAAGACTTTTAGACCCAGCAATAAGTATCCTATGTGTTATTCCAGGATACAAACTATCTCTATTCCAAATTTCACCCCAATCCGTTGTTTACTTCTTATCAAGTGCCTAAATACGAAGTTTCATGGTGTCATCTTCGATAATGACGAACTTTCATACAAACTTTCATCCCCTATTTCAACCCCTCTAAGCCTTTTTTTCGCAATAAAAGGTAGCCTATGTCCTTTTCCAAGCTCTAGTCTATCTTTCTACTAAATTTCATCAAAATCGGTTCAGTGGCGTGAAAGCGTAACAGACAGACAGATAGAGTTACTTTCGCATTTATAATATTAGTAGGGATAATACGGTGTTTCGACCACGGAGACAAATACAAAGAGGAGCTGCCCTAAGACGTTTTCTATATTATCATCATATATTATTATTATTATTTTCTATATTATTATTATTGGCGGGGGTCGCCATCGGGAGGGGGTGCGGGGAGATAAGTTCTTCTAACCATCTAGCGGTCAATAGCAAAACTAGCTTTGCAGCTAGACACTAATGAACCGTACTTAATTTTGCAAGACTAACACACAAGATGGTTCTGTTCGTTAGTTCGTTACGCTGTATAATGTTGCCAGGCAAGTTAAAAAACAAAAAATTAGGACCATTTTTAAAAATTGGTCTCTCTCTCTTCTTTATGTAGTCGTTTTTATTGTAGGATTACCTTATATGAGCAATTGTGATATACAGGATGGCCCATTTAGATGGGGGGTCAGTATGGGTAATTATGAAACTATAAGACATAAAAAGATCTGTTCAATTTGACATGGGATTTCACGTAAGTCCTTTATCATCATCACTTACTTACTACTACTTATAATAGTTAGACCGCTATGCCCCGGGTCTAAGTTGCTTGTGGCACCTCCTCTTTGTATTTGTTTCCGTGGTCTGACTTCTTCAACGTAATAAGATATAGCCGCATTCGAGGCCGTACCATAGCAATACCTATAAAGTTTGATTTTCTATCGACTCGCTAAGAAGAAGAGAAAACGCTCGCCCGTAATTTATAGAAACGTATGTTCTTACTTAAATACTTAGATAGACATTAGGTCAACAATATTTAACTTTTTAATCAAATAACTGCTACTCTCTCAATATATCTTTTTAGCTACTGTTAACACCGGAAGGAACACGCTTTACGCGAACGAAACACGAAGCCTCCCTGAAATTCGCTAGGGAGAAAAATCTGCCTGAATTAAAACATCACCTCACTCCTAGAACTAGAGGATTTACGACTAGCTTACAATACTTCAGAGGGAAAATTCCTGCCATTTACAACATCCAGTTAGCCTTCGAAAATGATGCCAAGGTAGGTTTATTTTTCTATCTATATCATCTAAATCCATTTCAGATGAAAAGAGGACGTCGCTACTGTATTCTATCAGTCAGTATGATATTACAATCTATTTGAGCCAAGAATAAACCTGTATTTACGATAGTTTTTAAGACAGTTAACATTCATCAAAATATTTTTCTGTGATATTTGTACCGTATTTCTTACTTGTACAAGTTTACTTTATAAGTTGGTCTATTATTCGATAACCTGTAACCTACTTGATGTTGATAGTTTTCCTTAAAAGGAACTCTTAGTACTAAAAGGCTGTAATTTGACATATTAATCATGCCGACACAGCTGAAGAATAAAATTAAAAAATAATAATTAAGGGTTCCTCTGGTACACGTGAAGCGGGGGAATTTCTTTTTCTTGATTACCATATTATTATTATTATAGTGTGAGGCATAGTATAGGTTTTTTATATTCTAGCGTAAGTTCATGACATATTTTGTTTTAAAGTGCTCATTTTTGTTAGTTTTAATCTCCATGTTTGCTACGATAGGAATAGGAGTCAAGTGTCCCCCCCCCCAACGAAACCATTGTATTTAGAAATGTGAAAAAAAAACATGGTAGTAGTGCATTATGATTATAAGAAAAATAACAAAATCAAGTAGGCTTTACAGGTTAACGAGTAATATACCAATTTATAAAATGTACCTACTTGTGTTAATAAGAAATTCGGTATAAAATCAGTGCATATGATTATAAGAAAAATAACAAAATAAAATAATTTTAGGCTTTACAGGTAAACGAGTAATATACCAAACTTATAAAATGTACCTACCTACCATTGAGCTATTATTACTACGTATAGAGAAGACACCGCCCCATCTCAAGCGATCCGTCAAACTGTGGCCAGCTGGCCACAGTTCACTCAGTTACTTACTAGCTCTTGAGCGCTTCAGTCTTGTTTGTTTTAAAGCGAAAAAACGTGAAAAATCATCAAATATGCCCTCGTGTGTGTTATGATGTTGCACTAATAATTCTAGTAATACGAAGAAGTGCAAAGGAACAACTTTCCATCGGTGAAAAACTAGATAATCATTTTTAAACTTAATTCGAGCAAAATATTTAGCGGACGCCATGTTGCGTCATTTGTCATAGATGAAACAATTAAGATGTGACATTTGGGTGTGTAACAAGAGTAGATCATAATAATATCTTTTACAGTGGAAAATGATAATCTTACACATTATTTAGTAATAAAATTAGTAGTAAATCAAGAAAGATGAAAAACAATTGTTTTTTTTATTGATCGTTTTCATTGATTGATTGTTTGTACAAGTAGATATTATTTATTTATTACGAGATATTTTATAACATTGTATTACTTCAAGGTTTCCACGTCTGGGCCGTAAAGATAGGGAAAAATTGATAAAGTTCATCGATTATTGTTTGTTTCGCAGAGTAAACTCAGTACCTATAACTAAAATAAATATTATAATTAAATTTATTTGTCAGACATCTTTAAATGTTCCCACCCAATTGAATAAGCAGAATATAAACAAAGTGTCGCGTCTATGACGGTGACCTCGCATCTATGACTTATTAGCCGGCCCCCGCGCGCCCCGCACTGCCGCGCTTGTTGCACAGATTTTTTAGGCAGCGTCTTTTCTAGTACGTAGTACATTACTTCAATGCTACCTACTTGTATTAGTAAGAAATTCGGTATGAAATCTATCGTAGTAAATGACTGATTATGATCGTTAGTTAACTGTAAAACAGGTAGGTACGTATTGGGCAACTACAAAACCTACACTTTGCGTGGCCTGACTAGACACGTACTTGGCCGTTTTTTAATAATAGTTTACGTATTTGTTATTATAGTAAATCACCATTCTAACCATATAAAAATATACAGTTAATTTTTATGAATTCTCGGAAGGAATTTTAAATAGATAAGGCAATGTCAAGGTTTAATGGGTCCATGTAACGAAAGGAAAAATACCAATTTCTATATTCGGTGATGTCTGACATTCATATAAAAGATAAGATTATTGTCATCGTGTAGTCACAACAACTTCAGAATCTTACCTATACAAAATTGTTAGTTATTTATGTTATTTTCTATCGTAATCGTATTGTCTGAATATTTTTCGATGAGTAACAGCAATTTTATATAGTTGACCTTCATTGCCATTCTGTGTCCCGAACAAGTCTTGTATTGTTGGATTGAGATAGCAGCATCTTGAAACTGGTACAGTTAAATATATTTATTTACTAATCTATTTATTCAGAATTCTGGTAAAATCAATCTTTGTCTGTCAAGCACAATTAAAATGGCTGATGGCATGGCGAATCAAAACTGATCTTAACCACAAAGTGAACAATATAATATTTATTTCTAGACGCCACCCACACTAACTAGTCTTCTGTTTGGGAAACCTGTACACGCGCATTTGTACATCGAGCGTATCCCCGTGGAGAATGTGCCGGAGGACGAAGCTGAAGCGTCTAAATGGCTGCACGATCTCTTCGTTGTCAAGGTAAGATGATTATCAAGTAACAAGTGATTTGTTTTTAGCTTTTATAAGTCCCCAACTAGGGCTGTGCGTGCTCCTACTACTCTACCCTAAATAAGGGTGATCTTGGAAGACCACGCAAGCTTGTTTGGTCGACTTCGTTTACGTTTCGATGTTTTCCTTCAACGTAATTTTAATTTGGACGTGGTAGGGTTCGAACCGCGACTTGAAACATTATACACTTTCTTTTGTTATTTGGTTAAAAAAAACCTTTCATAAATTATAATATACACTAAAAAATTTTAGGTATACACACACACACACACACAATAAAAACTAGGTGATTATCTACTTCCTATTTCTTATCAATTTGATAATTTTGTAGGTATAACAGATAGTAATTTATGTAAGACTCATATGTATGAATTTATCATGATTCCTTCTTTTTTACCTGGCCGCTTTAGAAGGAGTGTTATGTTTTTCGAGTGTATGTTTGTATGTATAGGTATTTCTTTGGCACGCTCTACAGCCTAAACGGCTTGATGGATTTTAGCTAGAGGTGTCGTCGATTCTCAAAATGTCCTATTTTCAAAATGTCCTTTTCTCAGGGTGGTGTAGGGTAGTTGTAGGATAGGTGTAGGGCAGATGTTGGGAAAAATCGTTTGGCTTGGCCTACTGTTTTGGCATAAAAACAATAATGCAGTTGTAAAATTGTCAAAAATCCAAGATGGTGGCCAACTTTATTGTTTATGGACCAATTTCTGTGAAACTTGATTCGATGGCCCCGTAGCCTAGTCGGTAGTACGCCTGCCTTCGAAGCACAGGGTTGCGGGTTTGAATCAAATCGGACAAAAATTCGTGTGATGAGCACTTGTGTTTGCCTTGTGTCTGGATGTTGTTTATCTATATGTGAACCAATGAATATGATTGGTGGATATCAAATACATCCATAGCTACGTAGCACAGCACATCTCTGGTGGAAAAGCAGCCTTACTTGTGAGAGTGACACTGGGTACATCAAAATTATAAAAACCAAGATGGCAGATTTTTGGCGCCAAAAGACTTCAAAAATTTTATCTCTCCAAATCTATCGAGTGGGGTATCAAAATAAAGGCGTTTACCACGGCAAGTCTTCAAAAGGAAAGACCCACTCTGCCGACTGGTTTTTTCTTTCGGGTTCAAGGCAGTACACCCAGGTTTCGTCACCTGTCACGATATTATAGCCAATGACTGTCCTCCGTTAAACTTTTTTATCATTTTACGGTACTGGACACGCAGTCGTTTCTGGTCCTCCGTAAGTCATGCGGTATTCATCGAGTGCAAAGCTTCCGAACCTTCAGATGCACATGTAAAATGTTGTGCACTTGACTCATTTCAGTGCCTAACAAAGCACTAATTTGTTGGCCAGTAATTTTTTTGTCAGTTTCAATAAGTTGTCGTACGGTGTCAATATTAGAACACTGTAACAGCAGTCAAATCAAATAAAAAATATTTTATTCAAATTGTAGCAGTACTGCTTATCCTACCTACCTTCTTCTGATATTTTCGAATCCATCCGTTTCGGTTCTGTCAATTTCATCAAAATTTCCTCATTCCACCTCAATATATCCGACTCCGTACCGACCTTTTATTGTAGAGACTTTCAGTATGCCCCACGTACTTGCGTGGAATTGCGATATTTGTCCAGTTGCTTATGTACAAATTGGCTTTTTATTATTTATTGATATTATGCATGACGAGAAACAGTAGACATACTACAGGTCAGGATTTGAATTCTTACTTCTTCTTCATGTATCGTGTGGGTTGTAATTCTTACTTAGCAGTGGATTAGTATAAAAACAATGCTTCGTATACTTTAACACATACCGATACGGTTACTATCTATCTATAATAGTTAGGTAGGTACGTATATTATATTGTTGTGTTGACATTGTTGATAATACCGCAGTTAATAGTAGCTACTAATACCACAACAGAGAAAATAAAATACTACATTAAAGAGGTGCTTAGGATATTGCAAGTTACGTGATGTTAACTGACATCACGAATCACGAGAACTTTGAACCTCTTTTGTTTTCAACTCCTATTCAATATAAATTGGTTAATCATAAATAAGCCAAGTAAATCTAAAACTGCCAATGTGACACATCACACCCCTCGAGTTGACGCTGTTATTTGATGAAGTTATGGCGAGTCCTAATCAGTGCATTTGGTGTAGAGGATCTGGTGTTGGAACTCTCAGTCGCTACTGATTATCCCTTCCAGCTTATGTTCATTTGATTTTTTATGACATGTCCGAGGGTTAAGCGTATTTTTCATAATTCGTCAACTGTCATCGCAAGCATGTTTTCGTGATTACATTACACCTGCGTTGTTTGCTTTTTTTCCTGTGGAATATGATTTTCCCGCGTCATAAAGTATCCTATGCCTGACGCCCGTCATGTACTGACATGACTCGTGTTGATGTTGGTAAAATACAAAAATAGTTTAGATCCAAGGACGGGCGTGTGGCTTTTGATTTGGCGAAGGAGTGGCTTTGGTTGCTTCTATAACAAGCCACAGGATGAAAAAGAATCAAAGTCGGTTCAGTAGATAAGTTGAACAACCAGACAGATGGATTTTTGCATATACCTATCTACGAAGAGGGATCAAAAAGTAGTGAGAACGACATACTCCTTGGTAAGAAAAAAAAAAACTGGCAGGCATAGCTCAGATACATATTTGTAATATTAATAAAGAAAAAAAATCTTCGATTCTATTTTGTTTTTTTTCTGAATGTAGTCATTTGTTTGCTTCGTGTCGGAACGTGTTCTCGAAAATGGAGAAAAACGAAGTGCGAGCCGTTATTAAATACCTCTGTTTAAAAAAGTTAACGACTCGAAGAGATTCATTGCGATTTGGAGGCAACATTAGGAGAGTCTGCTCCGCCGTATTCTACTGTCGCAAGGTGGGCTTCTCAATTTCGAGTAGGGAGAACGAGCACGGAAGACGAACATCATTGCGGCCGTCCATCGACGTCAGTCACCCAAGAAAATGTTGCGAAAGTCGAGAAAATTGTATTGAGCGATCGAAGAGTTACCATCCTATACTTATTGGAATTATTCAATCCATATTGAAACAATCTTTGAATATGAGAAAAGTTTCCGCAAGATGGGTGCCGAGAATATTAACCGACAGTCAGAAACAAAATCTACTTGACATTTCGAAGATATTGTTGGACAAGTTTCAAGAAGATTCTGAGAACTTTTTGTCTCGTTTCGTAACAATGGACGAAACATGGGTCCACCATTTTGATCCTGAGACAAAACAGCAATCTTCGCAATGGAAACGGCCATCATCACCGACCCCGAAGAAGTTTTGTGCCGTGGCATCAGCTGGCAAAGTTATGGCCTCAATATTTTGGGACTCCGAAGGGATATTGTTGATTGATTACCTGGAGCGTGGAACCACTATTACAGGCCAATATTATGCAGCTTTAATTCCCAAGTTGAGGAATGCCATCAAAGAGAAATGGAGAGGGAAACTTCGAAGGGGCGTGCTGTTTCATCACGACAACGCACCCGCGCACAGGTCGGCAGTTACGAAGGCTGCCATTCAGCAAGCTGGCTTCGAATTTTTTGACCACCTTATTCACCAGATCTGGCGCCTAGCGATTTTTATCTGTTCCCCAAATTGAAAAGGGGAAACAGGTACGAAGACGATAACGAGGTGATGGGATGCCGTGGAGAGCTTTTTGCAGGACCAAGACAAAACTTTTTTTTTAAGGGATTGAAGCCTTGGAAAAGCGCTGGACTCGGTGTGTAGAGAGACTCGGAGACTATGTAGAAAAATAAATTATTAAGTTATCAATTGTCATTATGTTCTATTTCATTCTCACTACTTTTTTATCCCTTCTCGTATATATAATATTAGTATACATTTTAGGTAAAATTATCGATAAGGCAGCGACGTGACTAATTTTACTAGTTACTATAAGCACAGAATATATAATAGTACTCCGTCTATAAGCACGGAAATAAAATAATAAACCTGCGACTTTTTATAACGTTTCTTTCGCGATTTTCATTTTATTTTATTTCATTTAATTTCATTTCAATATTTCAGTTCATTATTTAATTTATCAAAAGATTATTAGATGATTATTGCTGTATTAAGGTTTTCCTATCATTCGATATCAATGTAGGTAAGATACCTTTATCGAAAAAATCTGTAGATGGTCACAAGTTGCTTAATCAATCAATAAACTGAGTAAAGCATAGGTTCGGTAACATTTCATACTTCCGAATAGTTTTTACCCGAATTTTAATAGGTCGCAAACGTTTCACAGAATTTTTAGCTTCCATTTGTATTATTTTCCAGAACATCATAATCCTATAAATACATTAACCAGAAGGACTCCCACTGCCCATACCCTTTGGGGTTAGGTTGTCTTGTGACCACCCATGCCTGCTTGCAGGCATGCAATATTACTAGGTATTTCTAGTTATAACAAAGGCATTAAGTAAAACTAGTTCTAACTACGCGTTCTATCTAAAAACTGGTTTTAACTGTAACATATGCATCCCTGCATGCTTGCTTGCATGCTTGCATTGTTAAAACTAGAATTGCAGCATTGTTAGAACCGAAAACTGTCGAATAGTACCGATTAATCTCGAGTACGAATCGTGCACGTACAATTCTGTCGTGGTTGCGATCGCGCGCCACACCCGCAGTTTTAAAAATCAAAATTTCGTACTAGAGTTTTAGTGTTTGTGCAGTACCGGGAATTCCCGGGACATAGTTTTAATTTCCCGGTACTAAAAATTTTTAAAATTCCAGGGAATTCTCGGTATTTTCAGTACCGAGAATTCCCGGGAGCAAACCCTAGGCGTATTCTACCTTGATAGACCAGAGATTGCAGTACCTATTTCTCTAAGTGGATGGTTAGCAAGTATATGAATGAAGACCGCGTCACTAAACAGCTTTTGTTTTTCAGCTACTTACTTTTTATCACTGATATACTTATTACTTAATCGTTAGTTACTTATACCAGTATGGTCTACATTATCATATCAAGTATGATAATGTATGTATTAGTATATCAGTGATAAAAGTAAGTATAAAACGAAAGTTTTTTAGTGACGCGGTCTTAAATACGAGTATGGGTACAATTTAAGTGCTCTGCAAAATAATTGTTGTTTGCCAAAATGGATTAATGCTCACCAAGTATTGTTACCCAAATCAGGGCGGGTGCGAGTGTAGCGAGCACGGGAGTTCGGGCACCCCGACATTATGCGAGCTCAGCTCCCTCCGCCATACCCTTCGGGGTTAGGTTATCTTGTGACCACCCATGCCTGCTTGCAGGCATGCAATTTGATGAGGATTTATCCGTTTTGGCAGGTATTTCGAAATTATTGGAATTAATGTAAGTGCATTTCTGGTAGGCATTTAAACACAAGCCCTTAAATATTATTTAAAACTCAAAACCGTATATTTCATGAAGGTTGTTTCTGTTTACAACAACTGGTTGTCTATGTCTGGTAGATTAGACTAGGCTACCTAGAATAAGTAAATGAAGTGATATTTTGGTGATGGTGTTAATGAGTCAGGTCCACTCTCATCAAATGTTACAGCTATAGATAAATTAAGTTGTTCGTTCGTGTTCAATTTCAGTAGAAAGTATTGGATTCTACCGCGGAATCACATTTTTCCTGTATGCGCGATATAACGGCTATACTACAGATCTTTATCATCGTAAATATTTTATTGAGCTTAATTTAATGCTGTGAAATTGTGTACTTTAAAACGCAGTTCGAATCGACGACGACGCAGACGAAAAGAGACGCGGCTTCTAAGGCATGCGCAGCATGGGGCGGGGGGGGGATTCCTACCGAAATAGCAACTTGTTACCACATCTCTTATACTGTTATGTTGACCTAAGAGTACTATATTAATTCTGTACTAAGAGCAAGACATTATTAAACTTGTTTTACATACGCGATATTGTTTTATTTTAGTATCTCGTAATGCAAGTTACAAACAGTGTGCTACCGTTCTGTAGAACGGTACTACTAAACCAGTAGTAAGGAATATAACATAAATAATTTAAAAGCAATGACAGTTGTGCTTTTCTTCCTGTAGCAATGATTTACGAAACTCCTATAGAACTTGGTACCTGTGTAGAGTAGATCTCTCATCTTTTATTGGCGAAGCCCTTACTTGAACGTGGCATCCATTCACATGTGTATGTCTGTGGTTTGAAAGGTTTTTTTTTACCTTATTTTAGATGAAAATCGTTATTCAGCTAAAATAATATTCTCATTAGCGCCACATAGCGGGCTTTAGTAGTATAATATGTGTAAAATATAAACTTTAATTAGATAGCAATAAAAAAATAAATGCTTACTTAATTTAATTAATAATTTACATAAAACGATAATTTTATACAATTTTAGGTACGTACTGTTCTTTTTTACCCGACTGCTAGAAGGAGGGTTATGTTTTTCGAGTGTATGTATGTATGTATGTTTGTATATATATTTCGGTGGCACGCTCTACAGCCTAAACGGCTTGATGGATTTAAGCTAAAAAGGTGTCGTTAGATTTGTCTTACTTGTGAGAGTGACACAGGGTACATCAAAATAAAAAAAAATAGGTGGCCGATTTTTGGCACCTAAACTTAGACTTCAAAAATTTTATCTCTCTAACACCTATCGAGTGGGGTTTCAAAATAAAGGGTTTTATGAATAGTCTTCAAAAATATATACAACTTATATGTTTAAATGTAATTTGGAATGAGAAATGCTAAAAAACATCAAAAATTTCAATGTTTTAAATAAAATTACTGTGTAATGTGTGGAAGAGAAACAACAATATCGGTCATTTACTAGAAAAACTAAAAAGATTAAAATAAAAAAATATATTAAAAAACGTAGTCTTGAAGACTACGTTTTTATAATAAATATATACAACTTTTATATATATACAACGTTTTTTTAATATATTTTTTTAAACTTGGCATTAGAGGTTGGCTTAGTGTAAGCATTTTATCAGCTATTTTCTATGCTAAAGATACATTTAGCACATTCCGTAATAACTTCATTATTTTACAATTATAAAAAAAATATTGGCGGTTTGTATTTTAATATTTTTTCATGAATTAATTAAATAGTTTTTTTTTTTAATTTATTTTAATTGTCTAAAAAAGGTATGATTTCTGTAAGTATCTAAAGTCGTTTCGTTAAATATTGATGTTGAATTACGTAATATCGAAGCACTACGTTGGTGCGATTAACCAGTCAAACTGGTTATTGCTTCATTCAAGGCCAGAATTGAAGGCACTAAATAAATCTTATAGGGTCAATTCTGATGGACCTGATCTTCTCCTTCTTATCGTGCTGGTTGTAAGGTCGATGACCGGCCTCACAACCCCACGGCTGCTCTAAGCGAAAACAAAGTAGGTAATTACCGACAAGTAAATTTTACAGGAGGAGCAAAAAAATACAAAATCACCTATTTAAAGCGTATTTATCATTTTTTTACTTCTCTCTGAGACAAAATTTTGAAAAAAAAAAACGTTTTATCTATCGCTCGGCACAATATAACGTAATTGTTTTTAATTTTCTTTTAAATACAAGAAAATGTTTTGAAATGGAAAAAATATATATATTACAAGCAAAAAATAAAGTAAATTTATGCGTTTACTGCGTTTTACTTTCTTTTTACCCTGCATTAGAAAAAGGGTTATGTTTTTCGAGTGTATGTATGTAATAAAGTAAATGCGTTTACTTTCTTTTTATTCGACTGCTTTAGAATAAATACATTCTGCAATACCAAAAACAAAGTAATTTAATTTACAATTCAAAAATAAAGTAACTAACATTCAATTACTTTGTTCTTGTTTTGATTTTGTTATTTACTTTGTTTTTGTGTTGTGATCGGCGTTTAATGCTGCAGTTACTTAGTTTGGTCAGTCCTATTATCTCGTGAAATAAAGCCTTTCAGAAAAATCTAGTATGCAGGAATGTCCGTTATGTGCTGAAATGTAGAAAAATTTAAAAAAGTGATTTTGGGAAACAGTTACTTTGTTTTTGCTTAGAGCTGCCGTCCAGGTATCGGTGTTGTATGTAACGAGAGACTAACGGCCTGGCGTGCCTTTCGAAGCATGAAATATATGTTATTCAACTGCCAATTTAACTCTCTCTCTGAAACACTCGCAGGAAAAACCTATTCGCTCTGTATACGAGTAAATTGACACTTTCACGATTGCTTAGACAACAGCTCATACACTTCCCCACCAAATCGCTGGAGCCTACTCTGAATTAGGGCGACGGCGGCGACCAGGCCTTGATTAGACAATCGAACATGATGGAGCATCTATATGTGGGTACACCTACCAAGAAAGAACGAAAAAGTTGTTAATAAGGTTTCTAATATGCAATCAAAAGTTATACATCATAGTTAGTTAGTAGGTAGGTAGTTCCTAAGAATGCTGTTGTTTCAGATTATGAAATTACGTACAGAAAAACAGTTGATTTTTACTGATATGACTGGCTTACCTCACTGTGACGAATTTTAAGATCTATAAAATTAATTTACATTTATCTTATTCATTAATTTTCAGGACAAAATGCAAGATTCTTTTATAAACACTGGTGACTTCTTCCTACAATCTGGCGCAGAGAGAGTAGAGCCGTTTGTGGTCCCTTATAGGGTGTATTCTTTGTTGAACACGTTGGGCTGGGCGGTGGTCACTCTCACGCCGATGCTCTACTACTTGCTGGGACTACTGCTCAGTGGCAGACTTTTATACTTCTCCCTTGGATGCTTCATTTTGGCTGCCTGTAAGTATCACTGACCAATCTTCTTTAGGTTTTTAGAAAGTTGAGTAGGTTGTATTGTTTGCATTAATGTGTAACTGCATGACCCTCATATTAACCCTGTGGAAAAAAATGAGGCCGCAGTGTTGAGTCTGATTTGTTTTTTTTTTTATTGCTGTTTTTTATACCTGTACCACTTTTTCTTATCAGGGCAGAGCAGTCTTAATGGCCTTAAAAATAAATATCCTAAAGCTCAAAAGCCTTATGTGCCAGTGTGTCAATTTTTTGTGCCACTTCAGAGTAGAAGTAAAAGAAAATAACCACAAAAAATGACAACGATTGGTTGAAATTTAGTGTTTCTGGTAAACTCCCCTCATTTTTTGTCTACTCTTTTAGGCTGTATGTAGGTACTATTTCTGCTTTGAAAATGTCTTTCTTGACACATTTTTTTTAAATTGTTTCAGTCTACTTCCTCCTACAAAAATCTATCGGGATGTCCAAAATCAGCCAGGGTTCGTCTTACGGGACCGAACATAAAAAATAATGTAAGTATGTATATGTTACACAGTATTCATGTATAATAGTGTATAGCCTATCTAACTCGTACTAAGGGGTTCTGTGTAAGAATCATGTTTGTGTTTGTTATTTTGAAAGATAAATAAAATTAAAAATTATACAGTTTCTGTAGTAAAGTAATAAGTTATTTCTTGTTTGTATGTGTAAAGTGTTTTGTATGATTTCAAAATGTTAACCTGGCGCCAGACATAAATCTAAGTAATTAGCCTACAAAAATCGTTCGAAAGCTAAAGGGCCGCTTGAAAGCGATTAACTTTTCACAGGTACTTTACTATAATTTTACATGAGATTATATAACTTGTACAGTTTACTAACCTGCACAAATATATAAAATTCATGACAAATAATTAACTCTGACATTTTGATCGGTTTGGAGCAACCTTTATGTCTTCGTTGCTGGCTGTAATACTTGCGCTTTGATTGCTTTTATAGGGTATTTCACTGCTGTTTAATTTTTATAAATCCGAGCTTGTTAGTTTCTGCTATCGAACAGTAAAATAATTTTTGACCGAGTTATAAATGTTTGAAATTCAAGGTAAGACAGAGAGTCAGCATGTCAGTAGCGCTATACATTCTCTATACAGAAAAGAGTTAAAAAAAAGAAATAAACATATTGAAACTTAAAAAAAAATCACCGCTTTGTTTTCCAACTGATTGTTTTTTCTTCGCGAATCGTCTGCTACTACATCTGCGTCTATATTTTTATATTCAAGTACGTATGTAAAGTATGTAGTACTGAAGTAAGTTCATGGAACAGTCAAATACCCTATTGTGCGCTCAAAACAGACGTGTTTAAACAAAACTTTGATGCTATGTCTGGCGCCGCCTGCATTATTATAATAATGATGACAGTAGAATCAAAGACGACCTGCGCTATATATACCTATAGTATAAAAACGCCGATATTTTGGTCTTATTATTATTTTCGCCTAGTTTTGGTCCATCTTTGAAATAAAAAAATGACTAAAAAAGTTTTGCATTCTGTTTAGGTAAGCAAATTTTACAAGATCTAATTTGTAAAAAATGATAATATAACTTTTTTATTTATTGTTTTTAGTGTAAGAGAGGCTTCTTTTTATTATAAATTGTCGTGTAAAATTAAACTTAACATGTAAAAGTTGCTGACTAAACTGAAGGTTACTTTTTGAATACAAGTGTTCTTGTTTTATTACTTGATATAGACTTGGATATTGTACTATTTTTGTACGAATGTTGATTGTTGAGTACAATTATTAAGTACCGCCGCACATTTAACGCTTAAACAGCACAAACAATGGTGTCAAAGGCTCCCATAGACATTCTTTTTATTACGGATGCTATCTTTGTCATCATTCATCAAACACACTCATAAAATCGTTTAACAACATTAATATTTTGGTTACCGATATCGAAATATTTATTTACGTACAGTAAAGTAACTTGTAGCTGTTCCATAGTGTATTTGTTGGCTGATTGACGCATTTCATATTTTTTTCTATGATGAGATAACGACGTAGGACTTTGAGATTATAGTCCCGTGGATTAATTGTACAATACTCGTATATTGTATCGTAATATACGAGTATTGTATTATTAATCCACGGGACTATAATCTTAAAGTGGGTTTTGTGACGTTGTTGTCAAGGATATTTGGGCAATGGAACTGATAACCTATGCAAGAATTAAATTATAAAGGTGGTGGTTATATTAAGTTACCCAGTTAAGTAGAGTCGAGAAATACTCAAAATATCAACGAATACGCAAAAAATCGTAGCACAAAAACTTATAATGTAATGCAGTGTTGATCCAATCTTAAAACATAAATTTTTTAAGAGTATTTTCTTACTTTGTTTGGTTAGGTAAGCAATGCAAGGTTTAACATTAAAATAATATATATTAAGAATGTTTTTATATACTTTATTATTTGTGTTATGAACAGTACCTGTCTATTCTGTATTGCACAAAAAGTTGAAAGTCTTTAAAAAAATAAAGGTAGTAACGAAAAAACCGCCAGAAAGTTTTTCGTAAGTTTACAAAAGTGTAAAGTGTACTATTCAATGTTAAATTATCTCTCCAATAAGAATTGGATTAAGACTTTTTTTTTGTAATAATTCTGTTTAAGTGCCAATGGTTTGATAGTTTTTTAAAAGTAGATTAGCGATGATTTGCATCTTAAGGCGATGTTAAGTAAGTGTAGCATTGAAAGAAATCTCGCCAATGATCACAGCTGATGATAGGTACCTACCTATCTGGTACTACTACCGTATTATCTATTCTTATAGTACTACCTATAAAAACAATTTTGCTCTTGCTTATTAAAATAAACATCTCACTTTAAAAATGGTAAACTCCACATGGTACTGTATATGCAATATTAGGCGGTATCAATAATGACCTTTGCATCATATACAATTTTGCTGTATTTTATTATTGGATTATTTTTATACCTATTAACCACAACACGTTTTTTCACAAAATTATTCAAAAACTAGTTTTGATATGAGCATTTCATGTTATTTTATTAAAATATAAAACTCCAATTATTATTAAACATATACCTCTCTGTAGGTATACCTACTTACCTACCTATTTGTAGGTACACTGTTGCCACAATTATTTGATAATTAGGACTTTTCGATTGTTATTCTGTAATAGATATTTTAACTTTGTACGTATTTTAAATGTTCGTAATTTATTAATCTTGTAACATTTTAGTAGGCAACTGGTAACGTGTGTTACCTATTCCGGAATGCCTGCGCTCTAGTGGCGCGATTGGTTATTTTATTACAAATAACAACAATAAACTCATTATGTTCAAAAATGTATTTTAATTTTCCTTATACATACTACATAAAAATATTAAAAATAATAAAAGTAAAATGTATTTTATAGATTTGCATGGTAATGGGCAAAAGTTGTATCAATGTCTACCACCAACAAAATCTACTTATAGAAATAGGTATATGGTAACAGAGAGTAATTGGGTTGGGTCAGTGACCTATTCTACGTAGTTAATAGTAGCTGCGGCTTCATCGAAATAATTTTACTTTACAGTCAGGTGTAATTCAGCCAGCATGTCTTAACCAAACTGGGGGCAGTCTCATCACTAAGCGAGTTTTGCCCCACCAGAATTCCAACCTAGAATCTCTGTAATGAAAACTCATGTCGGTCTCAGATACTGTTTTCTGGTAAAAATTGCAAAGGATTTGTTGGACATATCCTATACAGTTGGGCAAAGTTGGGTATTATATCTGTCCATACCTCACTTTTTTTTGCTCACTCTTGCCTCACTGCAGTTATTTTATTGATAAGTTAAATCGGAAGTTAATCCTCCCTAAAGAACTGCAGAAGATATTCCAAAAATTCCAATATAGATAAGGTTGCAAATATCAAACATCTGGAATATCCATCCCGCTCAGTCTTAGTATGAAGTCAAGGAGGTACATTTGAACTTTCACTTCTATGGGTTTATTGGTTACAAAGAATCCTGGCACTCCTGCTTTTTCTAAAGTTACTTGTTGGTCACTCACCTGAAAGGATTAATAATATTATTAGCATAATATTGATAATAATAATAACTTGGTAAACAACCCGAAGTTGATGATGTAGATGATCTTACTTTTTGATCTAACTGAATGACTAGCTTCATATCTGTCTGCTTGAGTTCCTCTTTATGTCTTCTTAATAGAATACTTTTCTGTAGTTCTTGCTGTTGGGGGTCTGTAGCAGTGCTGATCATTTGTTGAATTTCCACTAAAAATATTCAAAAAACTCTTGAATTGAATAGGTACATCCAGTTTGGATGGAAATGGTCCAAGACAGAAAAGTGGAGTGTGATGGCGGAGGCTTTTACCCTAAGGGGATCCAAAGATAATGAATATTATATAAATAATGTAATAGGAAATATGAAATTAAATAAGAATAATAAATTGTAAATGTATAAGAAACTATTGAAATAAAGAAGCTTTATTATATTATTATTATTGAATACATAGTAAATCTGCATTAAAAAAATTGCCTGCCTTAACTGTGAATTAAACCCACCAACTATAAAAATAAATGTGCTGTATTTTATGACATCTAAAAGTAGTTTTGCTATCACATTACTGCGCATCTGACCGCTTCCGTCATCACTGAGTAGTAAGATGTTGTCCTTACAATCTGTCTTTTTAACAGTTGAGTGAAGTTGGAATTGCAACATCAAGGGGTTTGAGAATGTAGAATCTCTCTGTGCCATTGAACACCTTTATTTATAGAAAAAGAATTTTCGACTTTTCATACTAATACAAACACTTAGGTTTTCGCAGTTGTTAATATTAATGCTACACAGGTTGCTATGGTCTGCGCCACCTATATTACAACAATAGGTAGAAATAGCATTTAGGTTCATTAAAAAAAATGTTACTTTGGGTTATTACCACAAATTACAGTAAATAAGCCTACCTGTTGATGTGAATGTGTCAATAGAGAGAAATATGGGAAGTGATAAGATTGATTTTCCTTATCGAGAAGCCATTGGTTCATTGTTGTTTGTGGCTAATGCGACTAGGCTAGACATATCTTTTGGTGTTAATTTCCTGAGTAGATACATTAACAATCCTAGTTTGCAACATGTTGTTCAAGTGAAGCAAATAATCAAGTATCTTATGAAAACTAAAGATTTGTGTATTAAGTTTCAAAAGCAAATGACTGATATTTGATCAAGTTGCTCTTTTATGTTGTATGAAAAACTTTGAAAAGTTGATCAGTTTCATGGGCTGAATGGACCTGACCACTGTTTATTGAGATGAAAATGTATTCCATTATTTAACTAACCTTCTGTGTTAGTATTGTAGGTATATGTTCCAATTTCTACTTACATGTGTGTTTATTGATAATTTGAAGTCTTTGCTGGAACAAATGTTTCTCAGTGACATGCTGGATCTCCATCAATCCTTTCACTATTTCAAATATAGTGTCGTTCAAGAGACAGTTCGCCAGCCCTGAGAGGAGTTCAATAGGTACTCGCATCTGATATTTCCTGCAATATTATTTTAATTAAAATAGACTTTTGCTCTCTGCGTTAGCTGGTACCAGTGCTCACATAAGTAGTTTCATTTAGATAGTAGGTAACTAACGGTGGTAATTCCCTAGCCATTTCTTGCAGTTGTTCGAGTAAAAAATACAGTTTTCGCTGTAGAGCTTCTGGTGTTTGACTCTCAAAATCCATTATTATCTAAAGAAATGAGTAACGCACGCATATGCGTTCCAGTAAAAACTTTGCTAAACAATTTCGATTGAACATTATAAATTCACCACGTTTTATTGTTTGAGTAAAATCAGCTGTTTGTGTTTGTTTCGTCGGCTGACGAGTAAAATAAATGAGTAAAACCAAAGAGTAAAACTACTGAATTCCCTGCGTTCCGAAACGCGCTGAAATCGATTAAAGCACCCGTAATCGCGTTCCGAATTACTGCCAGCTGTCAAAACTCATACTTTGTTACTTTTCTGATCGCTGACAGCGCTGAAAGTCTGATTCGGAATGCGCCCTCTGGCTGTATTTAGGTGGAGTATAGTATTCTGTTGGTATTCTGTCTGTGGGCTGACGGCTGACCTCAACAGGCAGTTCAACGCCGCGCCGGTACAACTTTCTAGGGGCCTCTTAAAATACCTACGGGGGTTAAGTTTCAGTGTGGCTGACATTAACTACTTGCGAGTAAAAATAAATAGTTGAATTTGATTTGGACAGTCGTTGACATTTTTATTATTTAATATTTAAAATTATATTATTTCTTATACTTTAATTTATATACTTCATTATTTATAATATAAATTTGATCAAGGCAACAAACATTGCAAAAAAATAGAAAAATAATATGTAATTTGTAGTTTTGTTATAACAGTGAGGGCAACACAACAGAAAACAAGTCAAACAAAAATGGCGGAATGGCGTCTGCGCTTATTGTTGTTGTTTGGTTGTTGTTAGACTTTACCTTTATATCCTACATATATTAGAACTTTGAGTTGAATTTCTGTTCCTCAGTGCTATTAACGAGACAGTGACTCTTTTTGTGAGAAAGTGACTCATGAAGTGAAAAATGGCGGAATGGCGTCTGCGCTTATTGTTGTTGTTCTACTTTACTTTATTCTACATATATTAGAACTTTGAGTTGAATTTCTGTTCCTCAGTGCTATTAACGAGACAGTGACTCTTTTTATGAGAAAGTGACTCTTTTTGTACATAAAATAAAACTTTATCTTGTATTATGTAATGTTCTTTTCTCAATACTTGCTTTCACTTGTAAGAAAACTCAATAGGTGAATACTATTTATTAATTTTATTACGATAAATAATATACCGGTGAAAGTATATTGAGTTTTCTTGCAAGTGAAAGTAAAAAGTCCTAAAAAATATATTTTTGGCAGTACCTATACCGAGAACCCGCGCTCTATCAGTTTACGGAGGATATAATAAGATGGCGGTAGTGGACCGCTATGTATGAAGTTGTCATTCTTCTCCGCCAGGAGTAATAGTGAGTGTTCTGTGAGTTCAACACAGGGCGCATTCGGAATCAGACTTTCATGCAGCGCCGTCAGCGATCACAAAAGCAAAAAACGTATGAGTTTTGCCCGCTGACAGCTTCGGTCACAGGTGATTTGGTACGCGATTACGGTTTCAGCGCGTCTCGGAACGCAGGGACAACTGCAGACGTGAATGAATGGGCGCATTCCGAATCACTTTCAGGGACTTTTACACGTGCTTTAATCGATTTCAGCGCGTCTCGGAACGCAGGGAATGCCTGCGCGTCGCGACTGAATGAACTGTCGACTCTAGGCTATGTTTCCGCTATTACTTGCAAAACGTTTGCAACCGCGCCGCGTTTATTATTGGCCGGCTCCACTCCCTCCTTTGCAAACGGTCAAAGCTCTCCCTACGTAGTAAGGTCCATCTTTATACCGCTTGCGTCCGTCCCGTAATGACATACGCGTGTCCGGTGTTTGCTCATGCGGCTCGTCCCAATTTGAGTCCCCTTCAGGTGATTTAAAATCGTTTCATGCGCAAGGCCACGGGCTGTCCGTGGTACGTGCGCAATAGGAATCTCCACATTGACCTCGAGGTCCCCTCCATTAAGGAGTATATGCGTCAAGCGTCTAAACGTTGTTTCGATTCGGCCGTTACTCACCCGAACTTTCTGGTGAGAAAAGCGTCAATTTACTTTCCACATCCCACTACGCGATTCAAGCGTCGTCCTAGACACACTCTCACAGATCCGGACGATGAGATCACCGTCGCGATTAAAGCTGCCATTGCGTGTAGGCCAAACACTACTACAGAATGCCCTTCAGGTAGCAACCGCCCCCGCCGGCGGGGACGCGGAACTAATAGTAGAATTAATTCAGTAAGACCCGGTAGGGGTCATTCTTCTCCGACGCGCTTCTCGCCCTGGCAACGTTCTGGGCCGCGGTCCGAGCCCGTCTGAGGGCGCCCCCAGATACGTTGTCTTAAAATTTCCTAAGGGCCTAACGAGCCTTTTGCTCCCCCGCAAGTCCGCGCCCACTATATTACCACTCTGGTATAAATAGTGATTAGGTCCGTCAATAAATAATAAAAAAAAAAAACTTGCGAGCAGATTATGACCGACCCGTTTTCTGCAACCATTTTTTTCCGTCCACGTTTTGCGCACTCGAATTTTCCAACCATTAGCCTTTTTGAGAAGTAATCTCCTGCGGTCGCCGGCCGCTGCCGCGGCACGCTCGCTGCGCTCGCTCGTCTCCCTCCACCTGTTGTTGACAACAGTCTAACCTAACCTAACCGAAGTGTATTCTTTCTGGGTGGATTTCTTTTTGTAGCGGGGGGCTGCGCCCCAAAACCCCCCCCTCGGGTGGTGCCCAGTAAAAAACAGCGAAAAAATACAGTTTCCTAAAGTCGAGCCATTATTTTGACATGTAATCATTGGCTTAGAAAAACGCGGCGTACCAAAACAGTTGCGTTCAAAACTGCACGAGCACTTTTTGTACAGACCTGTTTTTGGATGCAACTTTTTAGGCATCCTCATATTGAATGAATGCGTATTCGTTGTAAACCATGTACATCAAAAACGTGGCGTACAAAACCAGGGGCGGGCATGAACGTCAGTGAGTAGTATATTATTCCCAGTCCCTCACAACTTCATATAAAACAAAAAATGTATTAACAGAGATACTTTCTGATGCCAACATATAACCTATTGCCATTTTAAACTAAAACTGCAAAAGGTTTAAAATAATTACAATTGAAAAAAAGCATCTTATAAATATTTTGTAACTGAAATAAATAAAATATATTATTTTGTTGATAACAAAACTAAAATAAACTCAACAATACACTTCAAAACTTATTTATGATAAACTTTTGTATTTATGCAAATAAACTTTTTTTTAGTGGCAACACAACGAGAAAATGTCTGCCGACGCTTGGTTATTGTTTGGGTGAATTTCTTTGTTTTGTTTGTTGTTTTGTTCTGTTTATAACTTTTATCATACAGTTACGTTGCGTTAAGACTACTCCGCCGTATTGTTGTTGAGATATTGTGCCACCTGTTATATCGAGATAGGACTCTTTAGAGATATGTACTATTCGAGAAAGTGACTCTTAAACAGTGTAAAGTGTTTATAAATGATAAAACTATGAGTGCTGTGCAAAAAAGACACCGCATTTGTGAAATTTGTGGTGTAAGGCAAAGACCACTGAGCAAGTAATCACTACGTTTTGAAAGACACAAAGTGGATAAACTTTTTTTAGCGAGATTTCCCTTAGATGAATATCGGTAAGTAAACATAACCTAAACCTTACCCAGCCCAATCTGGCGATTATTTATATTAGTACAAAGGGCACATGACGTGAAAGGACCACTAGCGTGGGGGCTTTAGAATGCCGAATTGTGCATATAAATTAATATTCTTCAGCTTTCATTCACATTTGGCTTTCTAAAAAGGGGCGGAAAATTATGCCTGCATGGTCAAAGACGACCCTATGTATAAGTGATAAGAATGTGTTTGGATATCCATCTCAATGTTGTAGTGTCCAGTTCATTCTCACTATTGATTTAGATGGTTATGTCATGTTAATAGATAAATAAGCACAATATTGTATTTGAAAAAAAAAACAATGATTTCAGGTGTAAGGAGTGGTTAAGAGTTGTTGGTAATCAGGATCTTGTACACCTCCCCATTGAAAAACTGCATGACATGAAATATGTTTGCGGAAGACACTTTGCTCGGAAGGACTTCACAAAGACAGGAACACGTCTTAAAAAGCGAGCTATTCCCAAACTTTACCTCACAGCACCTAGCCTTGCTGATGACTGTTTTGCAGAGTTTCCTCTGCATATTTCAATGTGTAGTGAGTATTAATTTAATTATTTTTTAAGCTATTTACGTGTTAGGTATACTATTTTGATATCGGAGAGAATCCTAAAAACACTATTTCTAAAATTTATATTTCAGATCCCATTCCTTCTACATCTACACAGCAAGTAGATAATGCTAATCCTGCACTGGCATCTTCATCACAACAAGGAAATTATGGTAATTTTTTTTTTTTTCTTATATGAGTGAGAACCTTCCTTCCATGCTTTCCACATAACTTCCATGCTGGTCTAGGACAGAAATATATACATAGAATGTACCAGCTGCTTTTCTTCCGGTCAAGTCGTAAAATCCGACTGAGGGAAAGGGCTGTGTAGTACATCTGTTTTAGGTGAAGAGCTGGCCACTTGTCACTATTCGTGCTACATTTTGGCTTGGGTGCCACCTGAGGCTCTGCTCACCCCGTGCGGGTTATGAGCATGATCTTATGTTAGTATGAATGAGAACTCATTCATAACATAAAATTGATGTAGGTATTTAGTTGTTTATCTTATAAAGTTCACGATAAAATTGAAACAATAAAATAGAGTTATTAAAAGTTTTTAATAAGAAAAATATCCTATTGTAAATACCTATATATTTCAGATCCTGTCCCCTCTACATCTACACAGCAAGTAGATGCCAACCCTACCCTGCAATCTTCAGCTACAATTTCATCACCTAGATCAAAACGAAGAAAGATTTTGGAAGTAGTTGAAACACCGAGTGAGTAACAAAATAATACTTGTATCTCAATGTTAAAACTGGTTCTTACTGCAGTATTTATTACACTTCATAGAGGGTTAGAGTGTGGTTAAAATAAACAATCATAAGTGAAGAAGGCGAAAAGATTTGCAATAACGGAAAAGTAATAAAATTTGAATTATCAGAATCCCATGGAGTTGCATTTTACTTGGATAATTATTAATGCTTTAATATTTGTTAATGTGACCCTAATTGCTACCCATTTTATATTACAGATACTATTGTACCTTCTAACTCTGTGAGTACAAGACAAGCAGATACTACAAATCTGGCATCCTCAATATGCACACGGACAATTTCCGTAAATGAAGGAAAACAAAGGATAAATTCACAAGCAGTTAAAACACAAGGTGAGAGAGAACACAAGAAATGAAATCAGTCCCGACTTGCCCCTGGGGTGCTCATATAAAGGGTTTTGTGAAACAACATAAAATGTTAAGGGTCTACTAAGCACATGTTGCACATTTAAAGTTTTTGTGTAGTTACTATGCTAACTAACATATAATTAATAATAACTATAGATAAATAAATATTAGAATTTCTCTTTTTTACAGTTGTCAAAATAGATATTAAGCCGATGTTGATGTTTAATGGGTGCGTTCAGAACCAAATTTTTTTTTTAAGTAAAAGTCAATGTTCTTTATTCGAATTAAGATTTTTACAAATCATTTTTCGACGTCAAAGCTATCATGGATGGCACGTTTATTTATGAAATGTTGAATATGTAAATACTCATCTTATTTTAAAGAGCAAATATATAATATTTATGTTTTGTTTAAGTTTATTGAAGTGATAACAATTATTTATTGGTGTATTTATTTTTTATAGCACTAGAAATGTATTTAAAGGAATTTTTAATTATTATTTTATCATAAAATGATAATTGTTATTACCTTTGACTATTCTAAACTAATAATTACAATTTATTTTCAGACCTTGGACCTCGAGAAACTGTACAGAAAATGCTGAAGCTAAAAAAGAAAATACGTATGACAAGGAATACATCGAAACTTACCCTGTATTGAGCATACAGGATACTATAGATGCTGTAGAAGAAGAATTGAAAAAGATTTGATCAATGTTGATATGCAACCAGTTGTATATTTAAGTGGGTATCTCGTACACTGCATTTTAAAAAAACATTAATGTGCTGCATGCTCTGAAGCATTATTAACTAAAGATCCTACAGACTCAATCTATGAATATATTAAACTGAGAGAGTGGTGGCAAGATAAAAGGTGCCTAACTTATCCTTCTTTGAATGTGTCACTATGTTCAAGAAAATGTAAATGCGTTTGAAAACAACATAATGACTTCATTGCATTTGATGAACATTCGAACTTTAACAATCACTGTTTTTATGGCGAACAGTGATGCTTCATTCGTGAAATGCACTGCACACCACGACAAACTTGTAAACACCATATTGTCACGCTTAGCCCTCATTTTGATTAGACGCCAGTGTGGACGGATAAATAAAATAATATCATTGAATGAAGAAAATATTAAAGACATGGAAAAAAATCACAACAAAAAGGTGTCGATAAAAATATTTTTTAAATTGTTTTTAGTTCAGGTAGTATTTAAGTGTGCGTTACGCCAGCCAGAAAATGTCGAAAATCATAATCTAAGTGCAATGGATAGTTAAATACAGCTTCTGTAATTGGTAAGCAGATTATTAAATTTGGTAAGCTGATAGTCTTAATTTTTCGATAAAAACGGTTTCGGCTGAAGTAAGGTAAGGAAGTAAGGGTAAGGACCCCAGCCAGATCTTTTTTTGTCTAATGGGTATATTGAAATAAAGGTCAATTAGATATCAATTTGAAATAAATGTTAAAACTTAATTTGTGTTTGCTATGATTGCGAAGATATTTAAAATCCTGCTGTGGTAACATTCCTTTGTAACATAATATATGATAATAAAATTGACAAAGTATGTGTGTGGTTTTATTTCACTTATTAGAATAAACTTATTCGACTAAGGGGTAGAATGAAGTGTCGATATCAAGGTCCCTCCCTAGTAGTAATATCGACAAGAAATTGTCGATACTGGTACATCACTAATAAGCTGTCAAGCGTGAGGATGGCTCAAAAGAGTATCCGAGTTCACACTATTTTTGATTTCTTTCATTTGTAAGGAAGTTGGGTCTCTGAACCCCCTTATATCCTCTTTGATTATTCCTTGGGCATGAAGGTTTCCCCGTTTTCGTTTCGTTCGAGCGATTGAATGAATCTGTTTTTATTTATTCCGTGTGTTTTGGCTAAATTAAAATTTAAACAACAAAATATAGTACCCTTTGACAACAAACAATACAATACAGATTGATTACTATTGCTACTGTCTGTAATTTTTTCAGGGATAGCTACCTACTCGAAGAGACATACTCCGGTTTTTCTTATTAATGCGTTCTGTCCTTTTGTTTTATTTACACAAACCTGTGTGTGGTGTGGAGTATAGTATTCAAGGATTCTTTGGTGTGGTGCCAAACAATGGAAAAATACGGGACGTGTATCTGGTTACTCTTTATTCTGACTTCATGTTTTTCATTATCGAGAGCCTATAACTCGAATGGAGAACTTGGAGCGTACGATGAAATGTTAGTATTATACATACCTATACCTACTACCAACGGATTATAATTAATGACAAACTTACCTGTATGTGAAGTTCGATCATAATTATACGAAGTTATTCATGGGAAGAGATTAGGTTAGCATAATAATAATAAAACAAATTGGCACACACCTTACTTTCTTTTCAGAGCACCCAATGGAAGACAGCTGTTGGATCCAATTCCTGAACAATGCAAGGAAATTCTGAATGCATTTGCAGAGTATGCTGCCAATTTGACAAAATGTTCGATTGTATTTTCTCGGCCTATACAATTCTGTGAAAGATGTGTGGACCAATATGTCCAATTCGACCAAAAATACAATGAGTTGTGGAATACAGTTGTGAATAAAACTTCATGTAGGTCCGTATTTGTATCTCATGATAGATTAGATGCTGTCTTACAGTTTCATGACAATATTGCAGCTATTTGGGACAAAGGAAACTGTAAATGTAAGTTACTTTTTAAATTCTTATTAAAGACAGCCCTTATCCTATACCACAATATATCAAGCCTATATTATAATATTCCTATAACTTTTGTTTCAGATTGCTTTGATTGGTCGGGTTCTAAAGTTGAGATATCAAATATTACAAAAAACTTCAACAAACTTTTCAATGATACTACATCATGTATCTCTAATAACACAAAAGAAGAAGTTTGTAATCAATGTATGCGGTTGTACTTAGAGTTGGACGAGTACTACAACTCTTTGAGCCCTGATGCTGTTGGGTTTGACAGCATTTGTATGGATATAGTTGATTCTGTATGTACCTTGCTTATATTGTTCTAGCATCAAAGATGATTCTCATTATGTATTATTTCAGCTTAAATTATTATAAAATTTCAGATGAATTCAACAAGAGCAGAATGGAGTAAGGTATACAACTGTTGTCAGTTAAGAAAAACCCCAGAAATTCTATTTTTGTGTTGTACAGGAATCATATCATCCCTTCCAATTTTATTTTATTTGGCTGTGAGATTCTGTGGGCCTATAAGGGATTTGCCAAAAGTTTTAAGGCGTAAGTAGCAATTTAAATTTATCTACCTACTGCTTAGACCAGGTTGAAGACCTACTGAAAATATCTTTGCAAGAGCTATATTCTCACTAAGCTGTTCTACTTCAGTCCACTGAACTGGACAGCTGAACTAGTGGAACACATGCTATATTGATGGTTGTTGCATCCGCTGCTATATTCTCACTAAGCTGTTCTAGTTCAGTCCACTGAACTGGACAGCTGAACTAGTGGAACACATGCTATATTGATGGTTGTTGCATCCGCTGCAACCCCAAGGTCCACCTATCCAATTAATCTTCCATAAATGTTGTTACACATTTTTTTTTTTTCAGAATCACGGTTCAACCAACGATTTCTAAGATCAGTAAATGCTAATATAAACTAGAATAAGACAAATTATAAGTAACCAATCAAATTTTATAAACTCAACTTTATTTTTTATAATGAATGGCCAAAGAAATAAACAATGTAAGTACCTATCTGTGATTTTATTTGGATAAAACCAAATTAGGTTCTTCATTATTATACTGGGCAGTAATTTTCAGCACATGTTATGTTACTATGTTATGGGACAGCACTGTCTCCTATTAACCAACAGGCTATTAACCAACAGGCTTTAGTAAGTTCTAATGTAGCCTTCTTAATGATAAACTCATTATTGTCATTTTCTGAGCAGTCATGGCAAAGAATGACTGGTTTGAGTATGTAAATGAGTTTTTAGTAGTTTCTTATCTGTGCCTGGCTTTTTTGTTGCTACTTTTCTTCACAGCACTATTACTGTTACTGCTATTTGCCAATTTGTGTTTCAGAGAGTTTGGTGTTGAGTCACCCTTATTTAGAATACTGTTCATTCCAGAGTCTTTATCTTTAGGAGTGCCTGGTCGGCTGTCCAATCCCATTCCAGCCAACAATTTACTGTCACTACCATAAGTCTTTTGAAGCATTCCTGACGATGTTGCTATCTTAGTAGTAGCATTTTGTTTGTGAGTCATAGTTTTATCAATGCCTCCATTGGTGTGCTGTTTTCCAGCTGGTTTAGAAGCTATACTTTCAGTAGAGCCATGAATTGTAGTGTGATTTAGATTTCCAATTAATCCAGAGCTAAGCTGAGTGTCAGATGAGTCTTCATTGGTTTGTGATTCAGTTTCACTATTCCTCTCATCTGGAAATTAGGGTAATTTAAGCATAAAGTCATAGTAATTACTTGGATTAGTAGTATCAACTTTTTGTGCCACTTACTTTTTGCTTCAGCAGGGTCAACAAGGCCGCTGACAGCCTGAAATAGAACATTAGATAGCATTTATTTATTATGATCTCTATGATCTTACAGAAATTGGATTCATTTTGTACCAACAACATACCGCATGAGAAGTAATGGAAGATTTAGAGAATAATCTTTCTGCTTCTTTGAACTTTCTATTCCGTTTGTCTGCCTTTGAGTTAGTGCTTTTGTTAGTTGTAAGGTAACGATCCCATCCTCTGATAATGTTTCCATAGAGTTGAGTATCTTCTAAGTACGAGCCTTCAAACGCATAGATCTGTCGCTCTAAATTTGCTAGGGTTTCCTGAAACCAAGAAAATATTCGGCCAGTGATATGGCAAGGGCATTGTCCAGTGTTCTATTTTTTTTGCTTTTCTATTTGGCCATTACTTACTGCTACTTCAGCTTTTCGTTTAACTAAATCGGCGAGTTCTGCTCTCGTGTCTGCTACAGAGTTTTGTTTGGACGCCATGTTGTTTTTAATCGATGGTACGCTTAGGGCTTCGCTAGCGGGACTTTGCGGTGAAACAACCATGTCGTTAGCTAAATATTACTTGCTTCACGCTTCCATAACAGAGCGATTGCTAGTTGTGTTAAGAAGAATTTTAAGCAGAAAACAGCAGGATGGAGTTACAACTTCCACACAACGTGATTCCAGCAAATCGCTATTTTATTTTGTTTGACACATGGTTTGACTTGACAGAAACGAAACGAACGAACGGAACCACAGAACGGAACGAATGGATGTTTTTTTTTTATTCGTATGTTCTGGACAGGCGAGGGTATCTAAGCCCATACTGCCTTATCTGAAAAAATTAATTCATCTTTTCATTTTTAAATAAGGCCGGCCGGAGCAAAGTCTTCAGTAGTTAGTATGGCCGAAGCCAAGTCTTCGATCCTTTTTCTCAAATCCAGGAGGGTAAATTCATGTCAAATCCGGCTCTGGTCAAGTCTGAGAAAGGTATGTCCGTATTTAAATATTTTCTACGTATCTGGGGGCGCCCTCAGACGGGCTCGGACCCACAGATCACTATAATACACAGAGGTCAGTGCTATAATCAATCAATCAATCAGCCTATTGCAGTCCACTGCTGGACGTAGGCCTCCCCAAGGGTACGCCAAAGCGCACGATCACCCGCTTTCCTCATCCAGCCACCACCAGCGACCTTCTTCAGGTCATCAGTCCACCTGGCAGGGGGGCGTCCCACACTACGTTTCCCGAGACGCGGTCTCCATTCTAGAACCCGTCTGCTCCAACGCTCATCGGTTCTGCGACAGACGTGGCCAGCCCACTGCCACTTCAGCTTGCTACATTTCTGGACAATATCCACCACCTTGGTCCTCTGCCGGATGATTTCGTTTCGGATTTTATCCCGTAGTGAAATACCAAGCATAGATCTTTCCATAGCTCGCTGAGTGACATGTAGCCGGTGGGCCAGCTTCACCTTCATGTTCCACGTCTCGGCTCCGTATGTCAAAACGGGTAGGACACACTGGTTATAAACCCTGCTTTTCAGGCATTGCGGTAGCGGCGACGAGAAGATATGACGCAGTTTCCCGAATGCTGCCCAGCCCAACTGTACTCTTCTTGCGATTTCACGCTCAAAGTTGGCACTAGTTGTGCTTTGTGCCAGTGTCAAGAAGTAACATATTTAAAAAGGTAGGGAAACTATACGCGTTTAATGAAAAGGAGTAACGGAATAATTTGGATATTGCCTTTCAGAACGCGATTGCGGGTGCTTTAATCGATTTCAGCACATCTCGGAACGCAGGGTATGTTTTTTTTTCCGTTATGGCACTAGTTTATCTTTGTGCCAGTGTCACTTGTCGTTTCATTCGGTTTCCCTTTCTTTCAAACTTGACTGCCTGTTTCTGTAAAGGACAAAAAAAAGTGAAACGTCACAACAGCACAGCTGTCATAATGTGTAAAATAACATGTTAGTTACCTAAAAATGACAATCTAAATCGGACTCGGAATTTAAAGATATTGTTCAATCAAACAAGACGAATAAATCTATAATATAAACTTAAGACATTATTTCATAAAACTGGATAAGGATATTATAAAACTGAAGACGTTAATTTATCAAATTTGACAAGCAAAGAACTTACTGAAGACGTTATTTTATCAAATCGGACAAGGAAAAAAAAAACAAGAGACGATGGCTGCATGGCGTATGCCTTTGCCTGTTCCTGTAAAGGACAAAAAAAAAAAAAAAGCACAGCTGTCAGCTGTCATGCTGTAGGTCGTCTGCAAGTCAAATAAAAAAAATACGAGTACGGCTTTGGATTTTAGACTTTAGTTTTCATCAGCGTTCAGTGGGAGGGTTTATCAACAATGTCTATAACCTACATACCTCGGGTTACGCAGGTAAAAATTAAAATCATGCTTTGTAGTCCATCAAAGTCCTACGTTCTATCTCAATTTATGGTCAGAGAGTCGCCCCAAAGGCTACACTCCAACCTAATTTATACACCTACCCATCTGATAAAGTTATCTTATACAAATAATTTATTTTACAGCTAGATGCCGTACAGCTGGATAAGCAGCTGGAAGAACTATTGAAGCAACAATTTTTCGTGGCCACCAAATTTTTAGAGGTATAATAAATTTAATTTACTTCCCATTTCTAAAGTGCCTAGGTAAACCCTTTTTTTAATAATAAGAAGCCTTTAAATAATATTGATGCAATAAGTTACTTTTCATGTAAGTATACCTTTTGTTTTAGCCAGGAATTTTGCAACCAATCCTGCCAGAGTTGGAACTTATCATAAGGTCATGGATATTCAAATATTCCGTGTGCGACAAAAAATGTACCTTCGGACAGCAAATGTTATCATTAAATTATAAACCAGACAACTTTTCCAGAAGCAAGTTATGGTGGTATTATGGATATAAAATAGGATTAAAATATTTAAAAGATCGAGCTATTTATAGTTACACCACTAATACAAGGATTCAGAACATGGTGCATTCTATAGAGACATTTGAACTAATGGGAGATATTTTAAACTTTTTGAGGTTTATACAAAGTGGAAAATATCCCAATTTAATAGATTTTATATTGAGGCTGGAACTCTCAGCTGATAAGTTAACAAGAGAAGACCTTACTGATTTCTCATGGACTAGAGAACTTTTGTGGCATAATTTTATAGTAAGTATAATCAATCATAATATGTGTATAATGCGGAGATTGATGTTGAGTCACCGACAGGTGGCGGTGAACAAACTGTCAAAATTTTTAGATCGCGGTATAGAGATTTTTTCTAATTACATGACCCCCCAACGAAGCCTTTGATATATATATACACTTATACCATAAAAAGAGTGTTTCATTTACCTAGCTATCACTCGGGGACTAGGTTCGTTCAATATGTTTTAAGATTTTCGTGGTTGTTCACTTCACTAACATTATCACAATTTGCGGGTTTGTTACCATAATTATGTTTAATATCGAGGTAACAATATTAAATATAACCGTGGTAACAAACCCGCAAATTGTGATAATGTTAGTGTAATCATAACTTTATAGTTAGCTATGTTTCAATATTGATTGTTGTGTTTATAACATTTGCCTTCATTTATTTAAAATATTTTTGTAAACATAATGAATCTACACATTATACAGCATATTTATTTCATGCTTTGATTTCAGGAACTTATAGGCACAGCAATTTCCCTAATAAACATTTTTGGACTCAGAAGAAAGTTATCCCATGTTCTAAAGTATGTCTGGTGGAGGGATCATGCTGGCAGTTCAGCAAAAGCAGGAAATGCTACTATGACTATTAACACTTTATGTGCATGCTGCAGTAGTAATCCAGTGCTTCCATATACTATGGGATGCTCACATATATTTTGTTATTATTGTCTGATGGTAAGCAACCTTTTTATTTTACTCCAGTTATGTATTTATCATTCTATTTTATAATTTGTCTTAGCGATCCAAGAGATACCTCTCAATAATAGGCACATATTTTTATATTTATTTTATTATTAGATATAAATTAATGTACCTACATTATTACTTAACATTATTTTTTTGTAAACAGGCTAACAAGACAGCTGACCCGGATTTTGCATGTCCAAAGTGCTATTACAAAGGAGCAAATGTTACTAAATATGTCACTGTATAATAGCAAGTGTTTTATATACCTTCTACTGACTTGGTTTAGGGATTCTTTTAAGACTGTGATAATATATTGTAGCCTAAGATAAGTAGTTGTAATAATGTTGACATTACAAATAATATACTAACTACTTGTTAAAAAATATGTGTCTTACTTCACAAAACAACTTATTTTTCTCTTAGTTTGAAGGGGCATCAATTGCCTGAAACATAGAAAAAAAAATAAAACAAGAAATAAATAATTAATAATTTTAGTATACAAGCCTTATCTAAAATATGACTGACTATCCATGGTTTACGAAAATAAATTTTAATATCACTGTTATTTTACCATTTATTATATGATGGCACAAACAACAATTATCTTCTACACAGTTTTATTTTATATACATTTGAAGTAGAAAATTAAAATTATAAATTACTAGCGGTCCCTCCGCGGCTACGCTCGCGTTTTGTAAGATTTTCCAGTGGGAATACATTGAATAAGACCTTTTCCCGTAAAAAGTATCTTATGTGTTAACCCAGGGCACAAACTATCTCCATTCCAAATTTCATCCAAATGCGTTCAGTAGTTAAGGCGTGAAAGCGGAACAAACATCCAAATATCTAAATATCCAAATATATTTTCACATTTATAATATTAGTGTGATAAGTAGAATTTGTATGAACTTGTAGAATATAATTGTAGTTTCGTGAAATAGGGTCCTGTCCTGGTAGGAAGCACGTACTTGGAAAGAAATGTTACTATAATCATGCACGAAATATCCTACTTACTTACTTTTGAGTAGCATTTCAGCCAGTTTTTGAGACATTTTTGAATACATTTCCATATAGTTATGCTCTTTTTATATCGTAGTAATCCCTGATTAAAACTTTCCATATTATCGTACTTATACTTACATACAAACAGAGTCGAGTACAAAATACAAATATAACTTCTTAAAATTAGTGGAACCTTAATTCAGGATCGTCCATTTGTGGAGAAATATAAATTCAACTTAAAACAGGGTTGCTTATCTAAAGTAAAGGCGGACCGCTAACGCATTGCATGTAACTGGTGCAGTTAGCTTAAATAGATTTGGTAATGGGTCTGGTCTGACCAACGATTTTAGCTGAAAATGACAAAATGTTCTATGAAAAATTACAAAAAATACTGTGTTTTTTTTTTTTATATCTTTAAAAATGACTGAGTTATTAACGATAAAAGTGCACACTTCCGCACGAGGCGAGTGGTAGCTGTGACGTCATATTGACGTCATATGCACGCAACGTTCCTATTACACCGCCCGCAACCGCCTGCATATGACGTCACACGCTCGGAACTTCTCGAGGTCATCACTTTGGTAATAGTGCATGTATTGAAGTGAAATAAAAAGTAATGTAATGTACATGATATAAACTTTAATATAAGGCATGTTTTAATGTGAAATGAGAACCTATTGGTGTTCTCCTGAAGTAGTAGAATAAAAATGAGAGCCCGTCAATAAATTTCGTGACAATCTTACACATAGCATTGTTACTTTTTATTATCCCTAGGTCAGACAGTTACTACTCTATTTTTCAGTTACCGCGCTGCCGCCCGCATTGTTTGTGTATTTTCCTTATTTCTAAAACTAACAGCTATCTATGAATGCGGAGATACAACCGATATAGTTCTGAAAGCTTTACATAGATTATTCGGTTAGTTTTAGTAATCTTGCGGTGAGGTACTACACCACCGTGGGAATAAGACATTTTTTTTGCGGTAAAAACATGTCTATATCTACGTCGTCTCTGCTTGTGGGCACCAAACTATCTTTGTAACAAATTTCATCAAAGTTAGTTTAGTAGTTTAGCCGTGTAAGCGTAACGTTACATCCGCATTTATAAATATTTAAAAAAATTACAATAAATCTGTCACACACAATAACTTGCGCACGTCACCCCACGTGGTTGCATCTACTTGCTTCTGCCTGGCCCAGTCCTAATGGTGGCCGTCCTTACTGTTGCGCACGTCAGCGTGGAAACCGGTCTCCCAGTCGGCGTGGTAGTTCACCGTCCGCACGGACCCGTCGGGCTCGACCAGCGAATACTGACCTGGTTAACGAGGTAATACAGGGTATTAGCTATTAGGACTGATAGAAAAGAAGTCACAAAAATAGGTAAGGAGGTAAAAACGAGTAAAAGACATAAAATAAAAAGAAATGTGTGATGTGTGTATGTGTATGTTTTACATATACATTGCTTGGCAATATATAATGTAGGAATAGGTTGTGCATCAAACTACCTATAACTGGTCTCATTATAATGTATAAGTAAATGAATTTTAAAAAATCCGTGGAAAAACGCGTCTACTAAGTTTTTCAAGGAAATTTATTATCCTATCCACAGACGTCTGATGAAAATTTATTTAAAATTCCTTCATTGCGATTTTTCATTCTTGTACTAACATAGTGTAGTATAGAACTCTCTTAATTGAAATTAATCAGCACCCAACTATCTATTTATAAATACTCGTGGTGAGTGGTCATGCAAGTGGGTGGAGTATATTTGGATTAGAACGCTGCTAATGCTTTTATCAGTTTCAAGTAGGTATGTGGTAATGCCTTACTATTTTGGAGTCGTAAATCAATCTATCCATAGAGTTTATTTTAAACTGAGGTAAATGTAGAATACCAGCGTCTTAAATTTGAATTTCTATCTAAATCAGAGAATAGGCTAGCTTCTATTAAATCTAATAAGCAGGCTTTGCATATTGCTATAATATCATAAGTTGTTTACTGCAAATGCAAGCAAACTCTGATTTTATCTGTTTTTCCAAATTACCTTGATGCTGAAGGTTAATTTATCTGATGCATGGTAAATTATTTTTTTCTTAAATAAAATCAGAAACAGAAGCAAGTCCTGTAACACGCAAACTACCCTAATTTTTACTAAGTATCACTATGACAGTGCCTGTAAATATCAATTTTCCCTAACTTTCCAAGCGATCCTCTTTATTTCAATTACTTTCCTTCTTTACATGAACTTCTCAGAGTTTTCGCTGACTTTCCTGACTACGTTGAGCTTGCTTGAGACTCAAGGCCTGTGTATTACCTGATTTTCCAAAAAGCAGAACCTTAACTACCTACTTACAAAGTCAACATTACGTGTGCATGCAAGCAGCAGTGCAGTGACGTTAACGAGTGGGTAGTAAACATTCTACACAAGAGTGGTTCCTACACAAGTCGAATCAAAATCAAGCTGACACAAAACACGTCTCACTCATGGCAAAGACCGGCGTGTAGACGGAACTCGTACGACCAATGATTGATCTTGTGTCATACCACAAAATTGATGTAAATATACATTCAGATAGGTATGAACAACGTTTTACTAACTGGATTACATTGCATCATATTCGTATTAGGTTATTATATTATTAAGTATGTAGCATTCAATATGACTGCATGTTTTTTTTGTCTAGAAATATTGGAAAAATTTCACAAAACTGGAGAACACAGTGGTCTGATGAGGTGCATTGGGAATAGCTTTCCTATTGATTATGATGACTTGCTGAAACTAAAAAACTTTTTAATTCTCCGCCGACCAAAAAGTTTTTTAAATTGTTTGGTTTTATGTAACGTCGACACGTTCGATAACTGACGTCCAATTAAAATCCGTCGCATGTGACTTTATTTAGTGGCTTGGAAGTGAGAGGATCAGTAAAGAAAACATACATAAAACAAGAAGTATGACGTACACACAGCCTCTACAATACAGGAATACTCTCAAATAAATGCAGAAATATTGAAAAAGCTATTTTTTAATGAAATATTTGCTCGACCGGAAATCGAACCAGTGACTTTTTAATTGAAATCAACTCGTAATAATCCACTTACCTTTGACCACTTCTCCATCGCGTTCCTCCTTCTGTTGTTTGATGTCTCCTGTGTGGGGGTCGTTCACAGCGTATTCGTAAGCGTAGCGGGGGTGCGCGTCCTGTAAACAACAATATAGGTGACGTGTTGCAATGAAATCTAATAGGCATAAAAGAAGCAAATGATAATATAATGCGTATATTATTATGCTGAAAATATTTTGAAAAATATCAGTTTCCGCGTCATACTAGGTGTGCACTCGAAAATGTCACAGAGCAGGCATACCTACACTAAATTAAAATTAATAAGTTTTAATTTCATAATGCGAGTGCGTCACTTCATTTGAACAACTCACAGAAATGTGAATTGCTTTCGGAAATTATGACGAACATACAGTAATTTGCTCTAATGAATGTGTGAGTTGAGAGGTTATTAGGTAATCCTTGTAAATTGTACCATCAAAAATTGAAATTGAACAAAATTTTCTAAAACCACCAATTTACATTACCAAATATTTCCTTCATTAACACTTATTCAAATCTATTTCATCACGTTGAGCAACGCTAGTCGTAGATACGAGTACAGTCATAATAATTTATCTTCATCAATTATTTTGACGATTTACGTTTAGGGCACACTTTCCGCTTGCCTACGCCCTTATCCGCTCAAATAGATAAGATAGAGTCGAAGTAATGTCGTGAGAAATGTCAGCTAAAGTTCACGGTGGTGTTACAATGTGGTTACAACAACACTACGCACAATGTTAATGTTACCGTAATGATCTAGTTTGAGTTACTATGAAACTATTCGAACTTTAGTTCAGAACGCAAAGTAAAACAAGTTCTAAAGTATGATATGATGCACACAATGGATGCACAATATGTTTGCTGACCATGAGTGTGCCAGTATCTTTCTTTCATTCACACACTACGTAAATTTTGTACGCGCAGGCGCGAGGCGAATACCCCACCACTTTGACCAACCGGTCATAAACCGTTGCGCGGACTGCAATGCAGTCAACTTCGACCTGTGTTATGTGACAACTGCATCTAACTGCCCGTTTTATATTTGCAATTTGGTCCGACTGTTTTCCACTGAAAATATCACAGCTCTGTGGTATACACTCTAGCTATACTATACTTAGTACAATCTCCACGGTAGTGCCAAGCTATTTATTCTCAATTTACTCTCGTTTTATGTTGCATCACAACATCAAAAACTTAATTTGCTACCTATATAAGTAAGTATATTAGTATTTTGATGCTTCACTAATAAAAATAAAAAAGGTAACATGCGTCTACTGACACTATACCTCCTTTAATGTAAGTCAATGTTTAATTTACTTGTTAACTTGGGCATTATTGTTACGATGGGATGACTCACTACCACTATGTTTTTATAAACGAGACTTACTGGAACGCTTTCGAAATACGAGCAAATAAATGTGCCTTTGCAGACTTTTACAGTACGATGAGGTAAAAACTACCATCTTAAGTGTGGCTGGCTCCAAATAAAATCTATTTCACAACTTAAATCTGAGATAAGTGCTCACTCAGAAAATTTTAAAGTTAATTCTTTCTTCGGACTCGTTAAAACCGTTCTGCACTAAGACATAATGTAGATGATTTTAAATTTATCGGCAATCACAGTAAAATAATTAATTTAAGTTTGTAATTACATTGCAAAACCAATGTCGACAGTGTGAGCTGGTGGGTACTTATCTAAGTATCACTTATAACTTCTCACATTCGACCGACCAAATAATTAATTGGTCAAGATTTCGATGTCACTGAGTCTGATCAATCGTTCTACTAATCAAAATTATATCACTACCTAATCGTTGTCGCAAGTATATGAAGTAACTTCACATGTGTATCAACTATGCTGCAATGTCCTGCGATAAAATTATTTACTAAGTAATTAAAACTATGCTGGCTGGTAAATAAGGTTGCTACTATAGAAAAAAAATCTGTGGATTTCTATTGCCGGAAAATGGAAGCGGTGGTAAACATTCATTACAAGTTAGGAGGTAAAATCAAAATTACTTACATAGTTGTCTAGGAATTCAGTGTGCACATTCTTTGCTTGTCCAGCATGGTGCACGGTTGGGGCCACTACGTGCGTCACGGCCGGGGCAGCCACGTGTGTTACCGTGGGACCAGACACATGAGTTACAACTGGAGCCGCCCCATGGGACACAACGGGTGACGCGTAATGCGTCCCCGAAGACACACTGCTGTATTGAGCAACTGCTGGCGCTGTATAATGTGACACTACTTGCGCAGCCTTGCTAACTGGTGCCGCATACTGTACGGCTGGAGCTGCGTAATGCTGCGTAACTACTTGAACTGGGTGTTGCGAGTAGTGACTTGATACAGCTGGTGTGGCGTATTGGGTTACAGGAGCACCATATCCAGCATTTCCTGAAGACACATGAGAAACTGACGATACGTATTGTGCTTGGCCTCTGTATTGCGGAGCAACTTGAGCAACAGCCGTCAGACCAGAGATAGGTGCAACTTGGGCATATACATTCGTAGGACCTGATACGGCAGTGTATCGAGCAGGTTTGATTAACTGTTGGTGAACTTGTTGTACTCTCAGAGCTGGCGACGCGGCGTATTTAGCTGGAGTTGCTGCAAACACTTGTGTGACTACTGGTCCTCCAGTTTGTACAGTGCTGTAGGAGTTCAAGCTTGCTTTGGCTAAGGATCCAGTTGCTGCGTATGCTGCTTGTTGTGCGGCTAAGTTTTGAGTCACGTATGTGGTCTTTGCGGGTGCTTGGGCAAATTTAGCGATGAGAGGTGCTCCTGTTATCTTGGCTAAAATCGGTGCTTGGGCGTAGGTGGCTTGAGGAATCACTGTCCTGCCTGAAGAAGCCGTTGCAGATAACCCAGCAGAGGTTGCGTATCCATGTACTTCTTGCTGTTGGTTTTGGACTTGTGTGGTGTATGTAGGAGCAGGGGAGTAGTCGGTTTGTGACTGGTAAGTGTTAGCTGCAGGCAAGAACGAAGACTGGGGAGCTGCAGGCAAGTACGAGTTCTGAGGAGCTTGCGGTAAGTATGAGGATTGAGGAGGCGATGGTAAGTATGAAGACTGAAGAGCTGGAACTTGGTAAGTTACGCCTGAGGAATATCCACCATTCGAGGCATACGCACTATTCGAAGAATATCCTTGAGAGGCATATCCACTTTGAGAAGCATATCCACCATTTGATGCATATCCAGAGTTGGAAGAGTATCCTGGAGCTGAGAGTATAACACTTGGCGCCGTCTTCACGCCCGAAGATAACTGCACAGCTGGGGCAGGATAAGAATATCCTTGTTGGTCACAACCGTCGAGTTTCTGCACCTGGCTTAAATGATAGTTGAGGTCCGGGTCATGATATGCCAGTATATTTACGGCAAATGTGACTGTCACTATAAGTATCTGAAAAGACAGAACAGATTATCAAACTATTTAAATTACAGTTTGTAATTATATTGACATAGACAAAAAAAAATCAAGTTCTTTGTTTTTCCTCTTTAGAACTTTCGTGATTTTTTTTAGAAAGCTTTTGATATACTCGCAGTTAGTATTTTTTTCTACCTTTATTTACCAAATATAAGGTAAACTAACAACCCTTCAATACTTACCCCTTTCATCCTGAAAACAATTTTGAAGTCCAAATATCGCAGTAAATTTTCACATTTATTTGAAAGTGTGTGCCAAAGTTAAGCGTGCGTCGAAATGAGAGCAGTATGGGCCCACGAACTCTTATATACTGAGATCATATGTGTAAGAGCGGGTCGCAGTTTTTACGTTCGCTTGGCGTGCGCGGGCGCTGGGCGCGCCGCCGTGCAAAAGGACTTGCTATAATGTATGGCCGCTTATTGGGACTTTAGTCACGAAGGGTGGCATAATTATACGCTTATTGAGATTGAATTAAATTGAGGGTTCGTTGATAGGTTTTCAGTTGACTATCGTACAATAACTATATTGTAGAACCTTCCTATTCTGAAAGTAGTTATTCAGTCCAATATAAAGTTTTCGTTCGTTCGTCGAAGATCGTTTTTATTTTTATAAATAAATAGAATCGTTAAGCAGTTGATAATTCAGTTTTTTTCATTCGATAACTTTCTGAACGTATATAATTTTAATATCACTGACTAATATGAAACAAATGATCCAACAATTAGGCAAGTTTGAAATCTTAATTAAGAGTGACATTTTGAATAGCATGATTCACGCTCAGACGGTCTGTTGTGATCTCACACTGACAAATGAAGGTAGTGATTTAATTATTATACGGTTTAGAACTTAATAATATGGCAGACTATAAACTGTGGATTAACTATTAAATCAGAAGGGCAGGAATGGATTAGGAGTTTAAAAATAAAGCTTAAAAAATACGTCGTTTTACTGTATTAATAAGGTAAATCTTTGACATAAATAAATAACTACTTCTTTTCTCTATTTCCGTTATTTTGTGCAACAAAGTATGATCTAATAAAGCAAAATAAATAGGTTATGCAAGCAAGCGTGCTGCTGCTGCTGCGACAAAAACAAATCCAAAGTACGAACTAAAATAATTCAATTTTAAACTTACCGTTCAATCAATCTTATCTCTTCCGGATTAGAAAAATACAAACGTCAGATAACATCTTACAACAAATGCATAATTATAAATAACCTTTTTGTTTATTTATTAAACGTGATATACATAATCAATTAGTCACCTAAAGTAAGTAAGCATGAATTTCGACCATGAAAAAATAACAAATTGACTACTTACGTTCTACGTGGGCTTTAATTTTATTAAAAGTAATAGTAGTTTTGTTTTAAAATATAATCGGTTAATTATATCTGTTATCCGTTCCACTACATTAACCTTTGTAGAGTGTAGACTAATTAGATGAACGTCGGATAAACTATGTCTATTAATTGGCCTTTTAATTCCTTCTATGTTTGATACTGACAAGTAAGTGGTTATCTATGGTTAAAGTCATTAGTGAAAAGCACAGTATAAGATCAATCAGCTGTTCTTTACACGAATAATAGATTAACTAAACCATAAAAAAACCTTTAAAAGAACTATAACTATATCTAGACTGATTGGCATTCTAAAACATATTAAAAAATATTATTTTTACACAGCTAGGCAGCCAGCTAGTAATCATCTAACGTATCCTCCTAACGATGGCATAAGACTGTTACGAAAATTTTCTTATTTCTAATCGATTACTTGTCAATTTTCTATATTTTATTTATCCAATATGCTGCCATCTAAAGCCACCCTGATTGCTTTTTCTGAAACGTCCATGAGCTCTTCTAGCGAGGAAGCCAGGACAAGTAGGACATAGGTCAGGTCACTTGAGGAGTCGCAGCACACTCGTATCGCATACTCTGAGAAACCAATCGAATTTTACGATTAAAGCTGTTCTTTCCTTTCTGCCATTTTTAATAGCACCAAAATCTGGTAACGTTGTTACGGGAATGGAATCAGGCGAAGTTTGAATGCTGTCTTTTCTTGACTCTCCGTGTCTTATCTTTGATAGTCAACATTTGTGTCCCTCCTTACCAACATTGCGCCCCCTGGTGTGCCCGTTTGACGGGATCAGGCTTGACCTGGCTGGGATGGTGCCTATCAATCAATCAATCAATCACCAAAATCTGGTAACGTTGTTACGGGAATGGAATCAGGCGAAGTTTGAATGCTGTCTTTTCTTGACTCTCCGTGTCTTATCTTTGATAGTCAACATTTTTAGATCGCAGTTTTCCTCTAAACCAATTATTTTATAGTGTTGAAATTTATGAGTTTGACCCATAGAAAAATAGTTAACAATAAATTAACGTAGTAATAACTATCAAATAATTTATTTTATTTATTTATTTATTTATGTGAAAATATAATTAAACTTACAATTAAACACAAAGGGTGCAACAAAAACTTAATTAAGTTTGTCCGTACACCCAAAATTATTCATAGGTTCCCAATGGGAATTCTTTACCTTTTCATAAAAAGTAATTTTGCGACTCTGGATTCGGCCCTGTCGTGAACTAGAAATAATTACGGCACTTGTTTAAAGCGACACTTGCAAATAAAATGCACGATACAGGCTCAGCCACTTCATTTATCACTTGCGAAACTAATCTTCGAACGACTTTTCTACCGAATAATACAGGGACGACTTGAGTTTACGATTTCTGTCAAACTTGAGCTCTTATCGATGTAATGGTTCTAATACGTGATTGCATTAGTAAGACCTACTCTAAGTTTATACCTATATTTTATTTTGCCGTAGTACTGAGTCTTATGTTTATGTTTTTAATGCCGTCGGGCAATTTTTTATTTAGGAGCGCGTTGATGTCTTTTACTCTGCGAAATAACTGTTACTTATTAAACTAACAAAATCCTGTCAATAGATTCAAAAGAGTGATAAATATGTTATTAATAAAGTATCTAATATAAGTTAGGTAATATAATTTTCAACCGAGGGGATCGGGCTCACTTAATTTCAATTATGATATTTTAGGAGATTAAAAACAAACGTAGCAACGGTCTATTAATCACTAAAACATGACATGATAAAATTATAGAAATTAAAGGTACAAGCCCTAGCAACCTTAATGAGCGAGGGTTACTGATGACTATTGATTTTAATCGATAGTAAGATAGAACTAACTAAGAATAATAATATCTCTCAGAATTTCATTGTTGGAAGGTTCGCTTCTTATTTTTTACTTAAGCGCAACCTCGTGATGAACATTGAAAATATTAAAAGATGTAATTACTGCGCAGTATACATCAAATTATTTTGATTTTGATAAACAGCAAGATGAAAGTAGGACAAGTGCTAAAAGAGATTTCAATGTCAAATTAGTTTTACGGGTGAGGGTTACAGTTGTAGAACAATAAAATTAATATTAAAATACTGAATCGTAGGTCATTTGAGCAGCAAAATGGCGTGAAATTAGTATACTCGTAGTGCCAAAAAAAGGTTAAACTACTGCATGCAAATAATCATGACAGGGTTGTTCGTCTTAGCTTTTTTACATTAACATTTCAGGTTTTAGAGCGCGACGAGCTAGTAAGTTAAAATACATTTCCTTTAATCTAGGGGTCAAGGAATAAAAATCAAATCTAGTTTAAATACCTATAGTTACATAAAAAAGTGTGGTGTGGTAATGTGTACCTACATAAAAATAAGAAAAAATAAATATAATTTATATAGTTAATTTTCATCTATTCAATCGCAATGCCAATAAGTACATAAAAAACCAAGATCAAACTGATTTAAATAAATATTTTAATGAAAAATAAATCAAATTTTTATCGTAATTTATATCATCGTAGTTTTTTTTTATATTAGTACTTCCATTATAATTTATCTATATTTTACGTATAATGTGTAAGTGGTGCCTTAAATGATATTAAAATCTCAAACTTGTCAAATATTAGAAACTTTACTCTTATCAAAGTTTTGAGTATCATATTTGCGATCAAAAGATTGAGGACGTACTGTTGAAACATATATATTTGATTCTCACTCTCAAGTGAATATCATAACAAAACAATAAAACCTTTATTACCAAAGATTTATCTTTTCTCGCCTTAGATTTCTTAAGCCTTTTAGATTACTTTATGATTTATGCGACTTACTTTAAGTATTCGTGTGAAAATAACATACTACTAGCAATCAGGCTAGAGCAAGTAATTACAATAACATGTTTTATTCATATAATTAATTATAGACACTCAAGTGTTATTCATGTTTCAGTGATGCAATGGCTGAAATCCGTCTAATAGGTGCTGATAAATCCAGAAAATCTAGAATTTCTTATAAGATTGCCAGTTTACGTAAATAAGTTAAGTGCAAAAGTGGTTTAAAAAACTTCTCATGTTACATACATCCTTTAACGGAAATTTAAGGATTAAGGAGATAAGTCACAAGGAGGTTGCTTTAGATCAGTTTTTCTTAACAAAAAACTCTTTAAGCGATACTAGGCGATTGGCGTAATGGTAAACCCTACTAAGAAGCAAATGAGTGTAGTATTTTCTTTAAATCATGTGAGAACCATTTGCAAATATTTAATACTTTTATCAAATAAACATTAATTTAAAATTATTAACCTAGATTTAAATAAGTTGAGGTTTGAAATTATAAACAAACAGCCTGAGGACTCAACTTATTTCATGCGACTCCAATTTCAAAATATCGTCCAAGGATTCAGAGGACAAATCTGCAGTATTGAATGTATATAGATCGCGCGTATCGATCGACTGATTATGAAAACTCATTGTGGCGGGTTGTGACATCTGAACGGTGACAGGTCGTTTCCTAACACATGTCCCGGGCGGTCGGGTACTGCGTCGTTTGAAATAGGTTATGGTAGGCAGCGCCTGGCGCCTTGCATAAGGTTGCAAGCCCCTTTAGCTAGGGCCAGGAAAATTTTAGGTTTTTGAAAAACAGCGGAAAAAACTGACGAGGAAGCTTCATAGTTAATCAAATTGATTATTATTTATTTAATTTTGTTTCTCGGATGATACTTGAATTTGATCCTTGAATAATTTTAATATTTCGGTTTTTATATAACCGTACACAAAAACAAATATTCGATTGTATTTATAGAAATCTTTCAGTAACAAGCTACTACGGTGGCTTAGCAAGTGTAGCAATATAGATTTTTTCTTCAACGCTACGACGACGGCTGCCGTACATCACGTGCGTACGCGAAGCTCGTAGGCTAAAAAATAAAAAAAAATAGTCACCTTTTCTAGTAATCAAACTCAACTCTAATTAGATTTGTTCAAGACCTTACGCTTATCTCCTAGCCCCAGTGTAAGCTTTCTGCAGCTTACATGCAAATGACGAAACTCAACGCACGCCACTAGAAGGATTTGAACCGATTCATATTAATACTAACAGCATAGCGGAGTAATATTAACGAGCAGCCCATAGCAGGCAAACCTTTTAATTACCGTGAAATGGCTTGAATTCTATAGAGCTCGCACCTACCTGCCATATAAGGGCATGTTATATTTGAACACAATGTTATTCAGCCTCATTACAAAATTAAAAGCACATTTCCCGTAGCGTCACGGCCTTATCCTTGAAAGATACAGAACAAATCTACCAAGTTGTTGTCATTGATAGCCAACTATTAGTAAAAGACAAGTACTTTAGTCCGGTATATTTTGTCAGGTACTTCAGCGAGTTTATTTGACGGATTAACTCAACTCGCCACTGTACTTATATATAAAGTTAGTGGGTAAGTGCAAGTTGTGATACGTTGTTTATCAATCATCATCACATTACATTGTTAGTTGTTACACAAAGTGCTATAAGTTGTTATAAAAAAATATACTAAAAACTTCCTTGGCTTACTGAATATTTCGTAACACAAGCATAATAAAAACACGCTTGCAAAATAAAAAATAAAAATAAAATCTTTATTGGATAAAAACAAACAAAGTTAACAATAGTGCACACTGATCCCCGCACTAGGATTCCCTGTGTTGTGGGATATCAGCCTCTTCCCGTTGGATGTGAACATTTATATTTGTCTATTATATTTATATCTTATATTTCATTTTAAAAAGCAAAGGCTAATGAATGTATGTGAGTGTGTGTGTGTGTGTGTGTGTGATCATCAACAGCTTATATACATCCCCACCGAGGGGCTCGGGCCTACCCTGATTTAGGCGATTAGGCCTTAGTCAACCACGTTAGCCCAGTGCGGGTTGGTCGACTTCACACACAACCTTTAAATTTCTTCGCAGGAGTGTGCAGGTTTCATCACTATGTTACAAAACATAAGTACTTTGTAAAATTAAAATAAGTCTAAATTTTTTAATAAATAAAAAAGACATCACATTACTATTCTGCTGCTTGCAAGTAGGGTAAGCAATCGAGTTTTTGACCGCCACCGGGCATAGTTATTTATTCGAAGTTATCTGCATTTGGTGACAAGATAAATCGTTGACTATAATTTGAAATGTATATCTGCTTCTAATCTGTGCGTTACGAACTTTATAGTGATCGTGCGCCGGAACCCATAATTAAGGGGCCACGTTGACATTACCCTGCTTGGTAGCTCTGCAGCTCTTTGTGCACCTGTGTGATCACTGATAAGTTAGTTTCATATCGAAAACTTGTAACAAAATTTATCTCTCAACAACTGTTATTAAAATATGACAGGCGTTTTATTAATCTTACAAAATAGTACCTAAAAAAAATTAGAATTACAATGTACTTACAATTTACATCATATTTGTATGTGAAAGACACCAGTCTCCTTGTTTCTTATAAAGCTACTATTTATTCTGTGCTTATTCTATCGTCCCCGATATTATAGGTAAAAAGTTCATAAAAACATTATTATTTCCCTAGCTTAACTTAACATTGACGAAAGTATGACTAAAATACCTAACTTTAAATAGTAGAAAATAAGAATAGAATATAATATACTTTGTTGCACACAAGGACATAGCTTGAAAGTACAGAAGATAGATAAAAGGGTGTACAGATAGGCGGCCTTATTGCTAAGGTAGCAATTTCTTCCAGGCAACCTCAGGGTACAAGAAAACCTCATTGGAACTGTGGGACGGTGCACACAAGAAAACAGAATAGGATAAGCTATTTAATACTATTAATCAAAGTTACATAAACAAACTACTTATACTTAGGGCATACAAACCTACATATATACCTACATACATAATAAGTTATCTTTTCATGAGAGTTCATTTCGTTTCTGATAGGTCAAAGTAGATGTAAGATAATCATAGACTTAGATTTTTTTTGCTGCTATGATGATACTCATAGATTTAAGACCATTTAAATTACTTAGTGTATTAGTTAATAAGACGGGTGCCAAGTGGGTACTTATTTTTTAGTAATTCTTTAATCTAGTGCAGTCTTTAATAGGTAATTGACAAGATATCTAGTTTTAGTACTGAAGGTTACCCTGTTTATCTGTTTCATTATCGTTACATTACATTGGCTTGTAACTTGAGCTTTTATACAAAACATCACCTTGAGTCCTAGTATCGTTTGGTCAAGGTTTGTAAGTAAAATATGAATTGACTGATGGACAAGTATTGTCAGCAACTTTGGTGGACGATTAATATTATTTTTTATGACTACGGATATTTATTAAATTAAGTTCACCTTTATTATATATTTTTTTTAAACGCATGTATCGTTGTTCCTATGCAGTGTATAGTATACACCGTGAAATTTACATAGTACTCATCAAACTGAACAACTTATCGTTAAAAAAAAAACCTGCGACAAAAAAATTTTTGGTCTCTCCATACAACCGACCCATTTTGTATGAAGAGCACAAAAAGATTTTTGTCGTAGGTTTTTTTTTTTTTCGTGAAAAGTTGTTCAGTTTGACGGGTACTATCACTACACGGCGGCGGGAACAAAACGATGTAAATGAACATATGAATTCGAAAACACATTGGTACGTAGTGGGGATCGAACCCGCGTCTCCCGGACGGGAGTTCGACCACCGACGCTCTCTAATGAATGCTATAGATAAAAGGATTCAATTTAATTTAATTTTGATTTTATTTATTTCAAACTTACCGGTAATAAGTTCAACACGAATAACAAATTATTTATAAATGCAGTTAGTTAGAGACCATTTCCATACAGCACGTCGAATGGTCGACGTATTTACATGGGGTATAGTCGTTTCATGTGTTATTTGTGTTGCTTTATTCAAATGTCAAAAGGCTGGATAACATACTTATTAGATTCAATTCAAATGGCATTAAGCTTTAGCTTAATGTTATTTATAACTTTATTACTTATTATTATGCATTATGCAGAGTATAATTAATCTAAAAAGTATATCAATAATTTTCTTTCGTGCGGAACCAGTATTATTATTACTAGCGACTTTACGAAGTGTCTAGTATGTAAAAATGAAATTTTAAAGCATGTCGCTAATTACTAATACGGAAACATACAGAATAAGTGACGGGTCTCCACAAACTCCACAAACTGATGTGCACATATCATGCTAAAATAATCGTCACACGTATAAAATGCAGAAATGTTAAGGTAACTGAAGAAATTGGGATTCTATACTTTTTCCTACGTTTTTCCTTTTTCATGCAAGTGCACTGCGCAGCGAGTGACGCTTGTACTATATTAATTCTGTGCTTGTTCGTTGGTTGTGTTAGAAATTCTAGTGGAATTCAAAATGAGCCGAATAAACAGTTAACAGTTTGACCGTGTCCCTAACACCTATCCTTACACTCTGTATATGAACAATATTTAGTAAGTTATCTAGTCGTCTATTGAAACTTACTAATAGTACACATCCGCCAACTTACATGTATCGATAACAGGATTGAAATTTCGCCAGGTGATAGATAGTTTGCGATTAAATTGCGTTGCTTGAGTTTAGTAATCCGCGCACTTATGCATGGGCCCGGGTTTGCATGCCAGGGGCGAAGTGATGTTTATTAGATTGTAAGAAGTAAGTCGCGACCTCTCAACTTATAAAAAACCTAAAAAGAAAAAAAGATACACATCGTTTGTTAATGTTACCGTTGTGTACTTGGTTTTTTTATTTTTTTATCGATTAGGCTGGAATTTATCCCTGGTGCAAATAGAAAAAGATGAGACGATGTGAGAGATATACTCGTACTTAGAACTTTTTCTAGCCGGTTATCCGACAAAAGACGCGTGAGTTGACCGATTTATTTTAGTACGTGCTTTTTCATATTTATTCAGGTTCACGAAACAACGTAAACTGAGTAAAATAGCAAATGCTTCGTGGTAATCGCCATGGTGAACGTAATATTTTGAGATCTATTTTGGAATACGTGTAATAAAAGTTTGTTATAGGAAGAAAAGAGCGACTTATCAAACCTTTTACAACAGCCCCTTACCATAATATGATATTAACATAGGTGTGTCATAGATACATTTGGCGGCAATGTAACACGCAATTTGATAGAGCGTATCAAAAATATCAGCAGTGATGTGTCATTCGGGCTGAGAGTAACGCAATTGGCAGCCCGTATCAAAGATATCTGCCATATCAGGGGCTACATCGCATGTGACTCAACTCCGAGCTTATCGTGAAACGCGATTCAACGGCGGTGGATGGGGTCATGATCTATAAAACGGGGTACTTATTGGCTAATTCGTGGATGAAATAAACGAAAATAGAAAGAGAGAAACTAAGAAAAATAGATTAATGGCCATGTTAAATTAAAAGAAAACCTGCCACTGCCATGTGATATTATCCTATTTTGATAACCACTTTTAAATTTTAGTAAATGTAGTATTTTATTAGAAACTTTTTTTTTTTGATAAATTTAATTTGTATAGTTTAGAAAATACGTTTGAAATCACACTGAAAAGGTCTTGTCGTAGATGGATAGAAAGAAATTAGCACTATATTTTATTTTAGCAGTCGTTTTATTTTGTATTGCTCTAATTAACACCTATACAAATACCTGTTTAGATCTGAGAATACTGTATAATCAAAACATCAAAGCGAAACTAATGGCTAAAGTTATCTTTAAGCAAGACGTTATGTCCCAATATAGCACAAGTAAAGTTTTGAATAGCAAAATCGATTGATATGCTGGACTACTTTTCCGTATCCAATAATATCCAAGCCCTGATAGAGATCTCTACTGCTACACTATTAGCTAATCTTGTATGTCATCACGTCATCACAATACAATATCATGTTCGGTTTCAATACCACCTGCATAATGTATATTATCAGCCGCATTATATCTAAATCTTTGAGTGTTGCAGTCACCTTGGGTTTCTGTGGAAGAGTCATTGCAGTAGTATGTACAAACTCTTTTAAAGAAGTGTAATAAGAGTTAAATTTGCTTTGTATTAAGGATTTTTATTTTGTATATTTTATATCTTCTAAATAATTGAAATTCCACTACAAACACAAGTCCATAATTCATGTAGATTAATATAAGTTATTGTTATATCCGTTACACTACAACATTTAAAATGTCGACCTTACAACTCACACGAAAAAAAAGAAGGAATAAAATAAATCATGCTATGAGCATTGAGCATGTTTGTTTCGTTTAGGAAAAACAAACTCTTATTATTATTTTACCAAAAACCTTCAAGACTAAGCATAGTATCTTGAAAACATACATATATGAGTGGACACTATCAGATCCTACCTACACTACAGTTACCCACGCAACACACGTCACACGTTACTTGCAAACAAGACAAGTAGCTGAATCGTGAACGAGATAATCGATCATAAGCTAAGTCATAACCGACGCCGAACCTTACCGTAACCTTTGCGCAACTGTCACTCCAATTTGTTGCAAATATGTAGTCTGAGATATGGCATGTCACGTTGTAGGTTAAACTGGAGGACTATTGTTTTGTTGTTATATTGATTACTGGGCACTAAAAGTACGTTTGAGTTCATTTGAGTTTTTGTTAAAAAATATGATAGACATAGACAGTAACACGTACAGTAAACCTTCTATATTCGGTTACCGAGGCACTGTAGTAAACTATGAGGTACTAAAGGCCATTACAGTCATCTTCTTCTATAAAATCGTGATAATGTTAATTATTATTTCCATTACGCAAATATAAATATTCTAAAAAATAAACAGAAGTTAATGCTCGCGTTGATGTCTTTTGTTAGGAAACACTGACGCCCCCACAATTACACTTACAATACTTCTTGATAGTAGATTACTTTTTCGTTTTGTGAACTGTACCTATACAAAGATTTTAATGATACATGAAATCCTGTAATAGACAGATGATTCATGTTTTAATTTTTCACAGACAAAAACTGCAAGTAAATTGTATTATTGGCAGACTAGTTAGGCTTTGTTTAATTTATTATACCGCTGGCAGTAGTGTGGAGATATTTAACCTTTTGTCCTTCTCAACAGCACCACTGTTTTTACACCTTAATAATTATTTCCGATCGATCAGGCCTTAAGGATCAAAAACAAATCCATCCTTGTTTTAAAATCAGACTGTTATTCTGACTTTACCACTACAATATACTCTTGTAGTCGTTTCAAATTCATAATAAAAAAGTGTGTCAAAGTTTCTAAATAATTAGGTATGGCAAAATCTGCACGGGCAATTAATTACTTCACGCTGCTCGCCGAGGATCTGCATAAGGAAGTGGTCCGTAATTCAGAATCAATGTACCGAAAAACACATTAAGAAGGTGGGAACATTTCTCATTGTCATTTTGCAATAATGTGCCTTTTATATAAGAATGTCAGGTATTTACTTATACAGCTATTCACTGCAATGTTTTAATTTAGCCACGAAGTATACTTACAAATATCTTTAAGAAATGGTAGTAGAGAAGTACAAATATTTTATAATTTCATAAAAATACGGATATAAAATATCAATGGTTCATTGTGTGCTAAAATGATCGAAAAATGATTTGTAAAAATCTTAATTCGAATAAAAAATTTTGACTTTTGACTTTTGCTATACTGATGATAAAAATCTATACTGGAACTAAGATAGAGCTTGACATGACCCAAGAAAGATTGCGACGATAGATCAGCTAGTGTTACTGTTACCTTAAGGGCAGGATTTAGGATAATGTAAACTCAAAGTGAAGGTAGATTTTTGATGCGAAATCAGGAGATCATAATCTAACTAGGTTCTGTTTACTGTACCAGCAATTTACGCAAAGTAAAAAGGTTTTCCTTGATACTTGCAAGTCAAAGAATAATTTAAATAAGAATTAGAAATAAAATATTTATTTATGGCACATAAATTTCACAGTAAGATATAAACAGAAAGACACAAAACACAAGCAAATCAGATTACAACACATAAAATAGATATTCTCTGTCTACACTTATAGCAAAAAGTGGTGACATCAAAATTATATTTTGATAGTAATTTACAATATAACCTATATACAATAATTTCAACTAACTAACTTAACTTAGCTTAACTTAACTTTAACTTCTTAAGAATCATTCCCATAAGATATAATTTACATAGTAGTGGCACATTTTAAAAGTTCTCGCTTTTGCTAATAAATTCTGTGTTTTTGTTGCAGTTGTTTCCCATACATGTTTATATAACTTTATTGTCATGAAAGAATCCGGCAGCGTTGAGCATTAAGGTTTATAGCTACTTACAGCCCTTCAGGTCAAAGCGAGCGAAGCCATTCTTTAATTTACAACGATGACCTACATATTATTCAATAAACATTTCAAGTACTCTTCTGTAATGCAATATTCTTGCCCCGGGCGAGATTTTTCGATAGACTAGTTACAGCCTGTTGAGAAATTCACGAGTGAAGATATTTGTGGTGTAATTTTACTAGTTACAGTAGTTACTGTTTCTTCTTTATATGACAACAAAGTTAGTTAATAATAAAATTTATCATTATCGATATTCGCATCATATTAATTATTTAACTTTATAATATATTTATATTAGTGCCCTCTACTGGCTGTTTGTATAAATATCTTGTTTTGCAGTGAACGTAAGTAACTTGGTTTGAAAGTGAACGCAAGCAATTTGAACAAGGCGCTCTACTTACTTACTTGAAACACTTATTTGTAGTAGTTTCATAGTAATCGGCAAGATGTAGCTGTAAGTAATGGAATGTTAAACATACTTTTTATGAGCAACTAATCTAGTTCTGGCTGGTAAATGAAAACGATTAGATTAACACAATAAGTAAATGAAGTGACTCGTGAAAAAAAAGCGCGGGAAACTTCGTGGAATGTGGTCGCAGTTTTGCTTTTGTAAACTTTAGTTTGGATTTTATAGTTAAAAACTAAGTGGAAAGTTTGATAGTGTATATAATTTATGGTATTTAGTGTGTATATTTTTATTTGTTTATATTATTATTATTATATTATAATATGGACTAAGTATGAATAAGCCCCCCGATGATTATCGGGGGATACCAGGCATCTTCGGCCTGAATATCCCCGTAGGCTCATCAGTAGTAGTGGTTTCTGATAATGAGGATAGTAGAATGGATACAGACGGGTCAATATTGTCTATACAAGGAGAGACTGGATGGGAATGTTCAAACTATGTAACGATTTGCCGCCAATGCAGGAAACGTAGAAAAAAGAAAGTTGCTGGACATACCCATAGTAACGGACACTATTGTCAGTGTGATATTAATAATTTCACGGATAATTCTATTCTTTTTAAGAAAATTACACCTGATCACGATAACCAATCTCGAAAAATTCATGAATCATCTCAATATAGCCACTTTCATGATCATGACGCATCAATATCTTATTCTGCAAATACAACATCTAGTTCTCAACAAGATACTCAATCAAAACTCCATTCTGAGGCTCGCCAGGCAGGTCGCAGCGAGTATTTGCATTCAGACGCAGCTCCTTATTTGATACATGTGCAACGCGTAGAAAACTCTCCCACAGACGGAACAATCTTACATCCCATAGCAATTGGAAATTTTCTTAAAAAAATAACTTTATGAACATAGTACCGGTAGCGTTAAAAGAATCGGAAGGAACCGATGTGCAGTTGCTTTTTCTGATTTTAAGGAGGCAAATGATTTTTTAAAGAATGATCTTTTAAATGCAAACAGATTTAAAGCTATCATTCCAACTTTTAATGTGACCAGAATGGGGCTAGTCCGCGGAGTACCAGTAGATTGGAACGATGACGAGATTTTAGCTAATATTTCTACACCCGTAGGTTGTGGAAATATTTTAAAAATAAGACGATTGAATTACAAGGTGCAAACAAATGGTTCGAGTTCGTGGAAACCACCTCAATCGATTGTTGTAACGTTCGATGGTCAAGTTTTGCCTCAAAGGGTATTCATGTGCTATAATGATTTACCAGTTCAGATATACACTTACCCTACCATACAGTGTTTTCGGTGTTGTAAATATGGACATACAAAAGCACTGTGCCGTTCTACAGTGCCAAGATGATATAAATGTGGTGCTGGACACCTCGGAGAATCTTGTTCTGTAAATGAATACAGTGCTTCCTGTGTAATGTGCGATGGGTTTCATTATGCTATGAGTAAAATATGTCCTGAATTTTTACGTCAGAAAGAAATCAAAACATAAATGGCTCATAGTTGTATTTCGTATGCAGAAGCTTGTAAATTATTCCCTCATGTATCTAGATCTTATGCTGATGTTTTAAACTCCAGATTTACTGAACCAAATGTGTCTACCGATATCCCTTTTAACACTCGTACTTCTTACAAAAAAAACAGTTTTTCGCAAGCCACATCCTCCACCTGCAACCCAAAGTGGATATGACCGCACAGCTCATAATGCAATTCTTGAAGAATTCGAGGTGCCTGCGGGTACCAATGGTAGTGCTTTAATTTCAAAAGAACCTACTAAACTTGATGATTCAATCGTAAACACTATTCTTTCACTCCTTACCACCTTGTTGCAGTCAAATCCTTTAAAACCGTCCCACGTCGCCTCTATTACTGAACTTCTAAAGTTAACAAATAATTCTCATAGTAGATCCTTTAATGGATCTGAAAATAATTCAACGACCCATAAAACAGACTAAATTTTAAGAACATCCCTCCAGTCTTTCCATGATCTATCTAACAGCTCATATATTTTGTAATGTAATGCCACATTTTCTATATTGTGGTAAATATAATATATTTAAGTATATTTCACTACTGTATCTTTTATGTTCATAAGATTTCATGTGTATATATTAGCATATACTGCTACTGTTTGTACTGCATTGATAAATAAACTTTTTATCTATCTATCTATCTATCTATCATATTTATTTGTTTTATACCCAACTTTCCATGATATTAATTCGGTTTCTTTTTTCGTGTATATAGTTTCCCTAGCTTAAAAAAAACAATAACTTGACACTGGCACAAAGTTTAACTAGTGCCATAAAAAAAAAAGTGATTCGTCGAGCCTCATTCGATCGCCGATTGGTGTCGGCAAGCATTCCGTGGGTACTGGAGTCTCCGGGTCTCAGCCGATCGGACGGGAAGAGGCCTGACGGAATGACATTGGTGCCGTGGGAGAAAGGTAGATCTCTATTGTGGGATGCGACCTGTGTAAACACCTTCGCCACCTCGCACCTCAGTAGAACTGTCGGCTTAGCTGGAGCGGCGGCCGAGTTCGCGGCACAAAAGAAGCACATAAAATACGAGGAGTTGGAGCGACGTTATATTTTTGTGCCTTTCGCGGAGGAAACGGCAGGTTGTTGGGGCAGAGAGGCCAAGAGTTTTGTAGCAGAGGTTGGCCGTCGCCTTAGGGAGAGAGGTGATGACCCCCGCGCTGGTTCGTTCCTGGTGCAAAGGTTGTCCGTTGCTATTCAGCGTGGTAACGCTGCAAGTGTGATGGGAGCCTTTGCGCCTGGGACGTCCCAGTGCGGTAGTTTTATGTGACTGTTTGATTTGTTTTTTGTATATTTGACCATTTGTATGATTTGTCTTTAACGTATAACTCTTTAATAAGTAAATAAACTAAAATATTCAGGTATTTACATACATTTGCGCAGTATCCTGACTTGTATTATCTCATAGACTTATTCTAGAAGATGTACCTATTAATATACGCTAAGTAGTAATTAACATAATCTACGATCAAAAGCTGATGCGATAATGATGAAAGACAATTACCTACTGTCAGAGAGATGATAGGTTTTCATGTTCTAGCAGAATACACATGCTTTTGCTCGGGGTGTAGTCAGCAGCTGCAAAACAAAAATAAAATCTCGAACTTCTTTATATGGGTTTATTTTTGCATTAAAAACTTAAGACCAACTGATCCAAAATCTATTTGTAGTATATTTCGTAATTTCATTCAACAAAAAAATAAGTTACTTTAAAAAAAAATGTTTCTGTGATAGTATAGGTGTTTTGATGTCTCTTTGTTAACTCTACGACCTCTGACGAGACCTACTTTGATATGTAAACGTAATAATTCAAATAAAATAAGTCAATTTCATGAATCCGTTCCTATTTGTTCGTCCAACCATACACAATGCATAGCAGCTCGATGTTACTACACTTCCGAAGGTTCTCATTGAGAGTACATCAAAATACAATTTTAATTGACAACAGGACCTTTGTCGATGCAAATCCAGTCTAGCAGTACATCCATGCATCCGTCGACATCACATTGTTTAAGTTATCAGATTAGGCGTCCCTATAAAAGATGCCATAGGCCACTACTTTACGCACTGACGTCTTATTTTATACACCGAACGACATGGATTTAGTGTGTTTTAAGGTAAGTGCGTGTTTTTTTCTTTACTACGAAAATTATGATAGTTGTTTTTTAATAAGTAACTCCTTCTTTAAAATAATTTTCAGTGCATCTTGTAAAGTTCCTTTAAGGTTAATTTTGTGATTTTTTGTCGAAGAATTTGATTGTTTTCGCCATATGGTTTACCTACTTAGGTATAGTGTACAATAAAATGTATTATGGTTTGTTCCGCTATTGTATTTTCGGTACAAATAAACAAAATATGAAAGCAACGTACTGAATATTTACTAATTGCTAATGTTACCCTTACTATGAACCGTTAGGCGTCTCTTGCACATAAATCGATTTCGATATATTGGATAATACCAACTCACAATTATGGACAGCGAATAAAAAAACGCATTTTGTAATTATTGAACGATTATCGTGGCAAAAATTGAGAAGTATTAGATTTTCTTATCGTTGAAATCTGGCTTAGAACAAATACAAAGTAAGTTGTTTTTTTAGGACAACGTGTTTCATAACAGATACTTCGTGTAAGCTAAGTATAGTCCAAAATGGTTCTAAATGGCCTGTACTAATAATGTGTTAAAGCTTTGCACCCATCTTCCAAACACCCTGTATATAGGAATTACATTTTTTTATACTTAAAACAAATCTTTACAAAAAAGTTATTTAGGTAATGTAGAGTCCTTAAGCAGTAAATACTACACCGAAAATAAAAAAGAGTAATTATACTCTTTCAATTTATTCAGGTGGGAGAAAATTTAGAAATGTGTTTGTTTTTGATAAAAAAAATGTAAATTTCAAGTTTGTTTACATTTAGTAATTATAACCTATGCCGACCCATAATATTTTATGAACTGGTATTTGATTCATTGTTTTAACAGGTAGTACTTCTAGCATACAGTTGGTTGATCGCCGAAGGTTCACCCGTGGCTATGCTGCAACATCCTACATCATCCCAAAGCATAGTTTTTCATCCACAAGCCGCTGGCACGTCTGCTACAGCTGGTAATTTTTTGTAGCTAATGTAACTTTTGTATGTAATGTAGCTTTTGTATCCCAAACCTAGTCAAGTAGTAGTAGCAACTAAATACAAAATAGACATCCGGTCTATTTGACAGCTGCTTACTTGCTGCTTATTTGCTTATGTGTGAACCTATGTGTGACCGACAATCATACCTATCTAGAGTAGTTCTTCAAAAAGATTTCTCCGCGTAACTTTCGTGGTATTTTTTTATAAAGCAATGTATATATAAATGGTAGCACATTGAAACAATATGAAATAATAAGTACAGTTATTGTATGTAAACCGGAGCATAAATTACCGAGATATCATATTATTCCAATAGTACCAATATAGTCTAAATTAGCGACATCTACGGAAATTATCTCGAACTATCTGCCCAGCTACCAAAGAATATATGAAATCAATCCAAAGCCTTAAATTGATTAACGAGCCATCAAGTTCGGTCAATCTCAAATAGATGGCGCTGTGTTCAACACAACCTATTAGTAACCCAACTATTAACAATGAACTTATTATTACTTATTAGTAGTACCCACTTTACTTTAATCGATAACAGCGAGTTTAGTAATTGGCTTTAATTAACACACCTCTGTACTTATGTCGGTATAAATGGCCCTTTAGAGCTGGTCGAAGTCTTATTTCTTTACTACCCAACTCTTCTTATCTTAGATAAGATAAGATAAAGATAAATTTTATTTCAAAATAAATCTTATAAGTAATTAAGACATCATTAAGTCCTGTTTGTGTGTTTCGGGAAGCCACTGGGTCGGTCGTTGTAGAGCTTCTTAAGGGAGGTCTTTATCCAGCAGTAGACGTCTTTCGGCTGAGATGATGAAGTACTGTTTTCATATTACATTCTGTTTATTCCTAAGTAATAGCAAGTTACTATACTAACTATATTGTGCAATTTGAATGCAGTTATGGCTATACATATAGTTGTCACATTAATATCAATCAGAGCTGCATTTAAATCCCGCGCAGGCTATAGTAAAACTATACTAGAGTAGATTCATGTTGCATTTTTTCAGGTTCTGGAGCATCAGACCAATATGCCAACACACCGGTAAGTCATTTAACATTTAACTGTTTGTCTGATTTAAATAATCTCGCTACACGCACTCGTGCTCCCCGTCGTAGCAGTTTGCTACGCCGTAGCACCGTAGCCTGCAAGCCCTTTTTCCATAAAATTAAAGGAAAGATTACCCATTCGAATATGTGATTGATTAGAATTTGACGCTGTAACGGGGTTAAATGTTTAGGTTACGGTATAGGTGGTCAGTACGACGTGACTATTCTGAAATATACATTATAAGTATTCCACGTATATTGCGAATGGTATATAATTTTAGATACATATTGTTCTATAATTTTAAGTATATTACGTCTTACCATGTAAGTAGGTCATATAAATAGAAGTACATTTTATAGCTCATTTGCATAAGAATTAGTATTTCGCAGCTTTACACTGTTTTCCTAATAATATCGATCAACCATGACGAGTCGATGGATTATGATAAGATCCCGGAGCTAATTAATAACCTTAATAACTGTTTTTGTACGAAAAACGCTAAATTACTTTTTTAATAACATCCGTGACCCTATTACTCGTATTAAGGAGATATAGTATATCAAAATATACAGTGTGTAAATAAATTAGCTGACACAATTTTAAAGGATCAACCTACCCATGAAACTGCACAACTTTCCCCAAGAAACATGGGCTGTCGGACGACAAAAAAATATGCATCTTCTATAGTAAATCGATTAGCTGGCCGCACGGTATTGTATGAAAGGGACCACTTTTTTTGTCGTCCGACAGCCCATGTTTCTTGGGGAAAGTTGTTCAGTTTCATGGGTAGGTTGATCCTTTAAAATTGTGTCAGCTAATTTATTCACCTTATAGCTGTCTGTATATGGATAAGTATACGTATACACAACATTATACTTATTAGACTTCGTTACGTTATATTCTATATTTTCATTAATAAAATAAACTTATCTGCACATTTTTACTGAAATTTTTATACAACGAGATATAAGCCAAAGTTTTATGACTTTCTATAATGAGTTTCTATAGTGAAAATGGCAATACTTTAAGAAGCATATTTTTAAAATTGTTACTTGTTGTTATCCTTGTTAGAGATATATTTTTCACATTTTCAGCCTAAATACGAATACAAGTACGAAGTATCGGACCACCAAACTGGCGACCGGAAGAGCCACTGGGAGAGCAGAGATGGCGATCGCGTTCGGGGCGTGTACACACTTTACGAACCTGACGGTGCACTGAGGACCGTGGAGTACACTGCTGACTCCTTACATGGGTACTTTATTCACTAATTGTGGTAACCTTTTAAATATGTGTCACAGTAAACCGAATGTGCGGCTGAATTTATTTATAGTTTCGACTAATAAATACACGGCAAATATTGTAGCGACAGTACATTATGCTAAGCTCTAGAACTAGGAGATGTAGTGAGTAAGGCATTATTAACATATAAACTATACCACTTATTTTATGGTATGCTGTAAATATCGATTAATTCTTACTCTTCCGTTCAAAATCAAAAATATTTTATTCGAATTAAGATGTTTACAAATCATTTTTCGACGTCAAAGCTATCATGGATGGCACGTTCACTACCAGTGTACGCCCTCTGAGGAGAAGAACGGCCAGAAGAAACTCCACAGGAATTGCGATGTTTTTTTGTATGACGGGAAATGATAGATAAGTTACTTAGAATATAAATTGGATGAAACAATAAAATATTAATGGATGCATGCATCTTTTTATCTGTTAAAAGTTTGTTAAATCAATCGTGGTTATGTCGTAGGTACTCTTCGGGAATGTTTGCATCACAATGCATCTTCTGTCAGTCTTGATGCAAGAGCCGCATTTGATATACTGTAACATAAATTTTATAGGATAACTCATTGAGTGTGTTGATAAGTTGTAAAAAATACGCAATAAATTTTAAATAATGCAAATTATCCGCTGTTCGAAGACAAACAGTAAAAAAATTAGTGTTTTCTTTACTATTATACATTTCATTATATACATTTCATATTTATATAATGAAAATAACATTGCATATTTGCATTTCATATTACAGTCTATAAACCTTGGTTTTATTTTTACTAGATTTTTAAAAATACTACTAAATACTACTAAAATCTTTTGCACACTCGAATACTAAACACATTTTTTTTGTAGATTTGTAATTGTAATCATCGTAATTGTAAAGTTTTTAGATTAAATACTGTGATTATTATAATAACTAAAGTAGCGGAACTGTGATTTTCAAAAGCCTTTAAAACTAAAATTGGAGTAATTTTTCGCTAAAATTGCGATCTTATCACAATTAACATCCTTAACTCAATATTGATTTAATTTTAAATTTGTTCTCATTAAATCTCATCAAAACAATTAAATAAATTAGGCTCTATTTACGTATGAAAATATTTGTAAAAATACGGGAGGGAAGTTGAACTTAAATTACAATATGGATTAGCTTAATAAAAAAAAGTATTTAACATCGTCAAAATTGGCAAATTCTTATAAAAAAGTCTTCTAATTAAAAATAAATATTTAAAAATAAACAGGATAGGGACATTAGGGACAAATGATGCGAGTCCAAAGCGCCATTTGCATAAAAAGGTTTTTCATAAGTCATATTACCTATGATGATCTTTAGGAAAAGACATTGGATATGAAGGCCTATAGGCCATATTATAATATGAACATTGATTTAAATTTGTCTTTACATTTATGGTTTTTGGTTTTTTGGTTTTATGGTTTACCACACATTGCTTTGTTACAGGTTCAATGCCGTTGTAAGAAGAGACGAACCGAAGCGCTCCGGATTTAACTCGTACAACCCTGCATCCAACAGTGTCAGCGATGGTTATGACACCTCTTCTAGTCAACCCAGGTATCCTCCAAGAAACACTCTCTCCTCAAGCCAGGGTTTCCAAGAGTCTACAGGGAGCAGTGGTTATAGTCAAAGATACAAGGTTGATCATGGATTTGCCCCTAGATCGGAACCAGTTAAACCTTATTAAGTTCAATTAAATTGTAATTTTTGCTTGTGTCTTTTATTCATAAACGATTTGATCTTTTGGCGATATATGATTTATGGGAGAGTTTTTCATAGTGTAGAGTTATTTATGACAAGCATTTCTTGTTCTATCTTAAATATATATATTTTCATTTAATTTTGGGATGTAATCTGAATAAAATACTGAAATATCGTCCTTATTTTTGTATTTATTACTATTCGTCAGCGCTAACGAAATTTGTAAGGATAGTATTGTAGTAAAGAGTTGATCCATTTGTCTGGTCGAGTTCGAAGGGATAATGGTTGAAACATGAGGTCCTCTAATGATGGAGATGATGATGATGTGGCACGAGGTGGTGGTGAGCCGTGGAGTGGTGAACGACGGCGTTGAAACTGGAAATTAGATGGAAAATATAAGTATACGGAAAAATCTTATCAACAACAAAAATCTTACATTGAATATTTTAAAATATAAAATCTAAAAGAGAATCTGGATCCGGTAATATATAAAATATTCAGTGCTGTTACGCACTGGTTCATGCTCCTCAAGAAAGGTAGCATGGAGTACATTTTTAAGGCAAACAAAATTCCTGTTCTAGTCAGACTTCGGGCCAGCCAAATTAATATTGACACTGGCTAGGTTTTCAAGTCGTCAAATGGCCTCCCTGATTCGGCTTGACGACTCGTATGGTAAACTAGGCTGGATTTATTAGGCACTTTTCGATAAGGACTCAGACTAGGGTATTCCCCGTCTGATCCTGACACTTGCTAGAGCTTTCAAGTCGCCAAATGGCCTCAAATTTCGCTAGATGACTATGCTGGATTCATATGTAGGGTGTATATAGGATCTTACCCGCGGTGGTCGTCGGCAGAGTAATGAACAGAGCGCACGTTGCCATCAGGCTCGACGAGGGAGTAGGCCCCCTTCACGTGGTCGCCATGCCGGGACTCGTGCTGCGACTTGTGGTCTCCGGTGTGGGGGTCCGACACAGAGTAAGAGAACTGGTAGTTGGGGTGCTGGAGAACAAAGAAACATTATCTGCTGAGATGAAAAAAGAGCTGGTGGTATGACACAGTTGTTATCGTTATTCATTCCCACCGAAAAGCTAATTACTAGTGTAGGTTTGTAGTTGAAAATCCCAGTTATTTTTTTTAAAGAACCATCATTACCATAATCAAACTAATAATAAAAATATAAAAGTTTGTTTGTTGGTTTGTCTTTTCACGCAGCATCGGTGCTACGATTCGATCTAATTTTTGCACAAAAAGTGACTCTCACAAAGGGTCTCCACGGAAATATCTCAACGGGCAATATCAATCATTTTGTATATAGGTGTGGTATGCATATGGACATTAATATAATATTTTACACTAACAGTCCGTCCGCGACTACACTTGCGTTGTGTAAGATTTTCCCGTGGGAATAAGGCTTGGTTCCGTATTAAGTATCCCATGTGTTAATTCAGGTTACAAACTATCACCTTTCCAAATTACATCCAAATCAGTTGAGTACTTTAAGCGTAAAGGCGGAACAAACATCTAAACATCCAAACATATTTTTACATTTATAATATTAGTGTAAGTGTAATTGAACACGTTATAATTATGTTATTTATTTTTCCGGACCCATAAACCATACAATTTATTTTATAATTCAATGTTCCAAGGTAATCTATGAAAAACACTAGCAGTTATTGGATCGTAGAATAATTGACAAATATATTACTTACGTGGCCCAGGTTATGTCCATGGGTGTTGATGTGGCTGACGGTATGACCGTGATGAGCTAAACCATGGTGCACTAGGCCAGGGTTGCCCCAGCCGAGGTTAGCCCAGCCATTGTGGGCTAGTCCGTGGTGAGCCAGTCCGTGGTGTGTCGCGTGTCCCCATCCAAGGCCTTCGTGGCCCCAGCCCTGGTTGTTCCACCCATGGTTCCATCCGTGGTTCACGTGGGTGATATGATGGGGACCATGGTGGTCAACCCTGGCGACGTGAGACGTCGCTATGGCGTGCGCTTGGGCACCTGCGACCAAGCATAGCGCGGCAATCTGAAGATAAACACAATTTTTTTATAGTTGTATTTCTATTATAATCAATCTAATAATTATATTTTTTTAATTGCTAGTTAAAACACCAAATTAATAAACATTACACACATAAAACAGCATTGTTGTTTAGTAAACACCACTTCGTCCAGTTAACTGCAGTAAAGTACACGAACTTCGATGAGCCGTCACCTTTTATTTGGTTCGCATGTGCTAACAAGTTCCTAGCATTTTTGACGACACTTAGGGTAATTATCCCTTTTGCATTACAATCAAAACAAACACTAACTAGTGTTTGCCTGCGACGTTGTCTGCGTTAGGTGTTATTCACACTGACTAGATACACGTTGCACCTCAACTTCTGTTCTTTTGATTTAAAAATTAAAACAATGAAAAAGAGGAAATAAAAACGAAAGACCTACGGGAAAAATTATCGATACGATTATGTTTAAATAAAGAAAATGCTTTAATCTGAAGTAAGATTTACAAAATAATATTCGACGTCAAATTATTAGCTAGCTTGGTATGACACCAAGGACGAGCATTTTTGTCCAAATTTGACCCATTCATACAAAGTGTGCGTTCTACTGCGGAAAAGGGCCAGTATTATGTACAATATTCATATTTTTTAAACGGTTTTATTTACTCTGCCTTGTTTGTTTTTTTGTGTTTAATAAATAAAACGTAATCAGATTCCGTTGAAAATTTTGTAACTTTGCGCACAGACAAGCCACTAAAATAAATAAAAAAAAACTATTTTTCATATTCAAACATACAGTTGTATTGTAGCATAGAATAGTGAAGATTTATGATTATAATGGGCATGATCCGCGAAACGCGGGGTTTCCTTAGGAGCCAAGGATACGCGTCACGTTTGAGTAGACAAGTGGACTGAAATCCATCCAAAGTGGCCCGATTACAACGTTTCCACTAATTTGTGCGGTAATTGTGTATAAGGAATTTCAGGTGGAATTTTAATTTTGTTAGTATTTTTGAAAGATTCATTATTATTGAGGCATACTGAACCTAATTAGGTACGAGTAATAAACTTGATTTTGAACTTTACTTGCTTGTGAGAAAAAACATATTTCATTATTATTGACTAAGTACTTATTTATCGAGAAACCTGAAGTAGTTCCACAGATATGAAGTCGGTTACGTAATATATCTCTGACACTATTTTAGAGTTTGTGAGGTCGGTTGTCAAACGTGCAACCTACTTACTAAGGATAAGAAGAAAAAATTATCAAAAAATCCAGCAACAGCCTCCGTGGTCGAGTGGTAGAGATTTCGACGCCCATTACGGAGGTTCCGGGTTCCATTCCCGGTGGGGATACTGTCAAGCAAAAATCTCTTTGTGAGACTTTCCCCAGTTTGGTTAGGACATTGCAGGCTGAATCACCTGTTTGTCCGAAAAGAAAGATGATTCCGTGCTTCGGAAGGCACGTTAAGCCGTTGGTCCCAGAGCTACTATCTAGTCGTTACACGAGCCAAGTCAGTGGCATTTGGCGGCTCTATAACACTGACGCCAGGGTTTGTGAGGTTGGTTATCGACCTTACAACCCACACGGTGATGATGATAAAAAAATTAAAGAATGTAATGATAATCGACCAAAATCTTGCATGTGGCAAAATGACATTTAATTAGGCGAAAACGGAAAAAATACATAGCTTGCCTTTTTAAATGAATAATAATGGGAGTGAAAAAAACAAAGAAAAGAAAAATAATAGTAAATAAAATGGGATGCAACTATGCTAATAAATACTTACTTCAGGGGAAAAAACAAAAAAGATAGATGAAGGGGTGAATCAGATGGGCGGCCTTATTGCTAAGGTAGCAACAATACATATTTACTTACGAATATATCAAAGAACGACCTCACTATTGGAGATTTGTATCTTGTCTATTGAATAAGCAATTAAATCTTTGTGAAAATCTTGAAAATCCGAACGACTGGAAACAACTTGATAAAGATGAAAATAAGTGAGCGCTGATTGGCGTCTGTGGTCTAGTGGTTAGGGTTGCTGCCTCCCGTCCGGGAGACGCAGGTTCGATTCCCACCACGTACCAATGTGTTTTCGAATTTTGAATTTATATGTACGTAACCTGCACACTCCTGCGAAGAAATTTAAAGGTTGTGTGTGAAGTCAACCAACCCGCACTGGGCCAGCATGGTCGACTAAGGCCTAATCACCCTAATTCAGGGTAAGCTCGAGCCCCTCGGTGGGGACGTATATGAGCTGTATAAACCTTGTGCACTGACGGATACACTGATTGGCTAATAACTGATTTGCTGATTGCTTAGGCTGATTCATGATTCTGGCTCTACTGAGCCTGATTGACTAATCGCGCTATATTATTTTTCTCTTTCTAGCTCCTCTTTTTCGAGCATTTTGTCTGGTATTCTCAGATATTGCTCCAGTTTAAGCCATATTCTGACCAACTATAAACATTTTAACTATCCTACGTGATCACATTTTCTTGGAAACAACTCTAACAAAACAATAGTTACGTTTCGTCTTTGGAAAATCAGTACAAACCAAAAAATACGATTATCTCATAGGTACTTTACATAAATACAGGTACTATCAAGCCGAGCACTGTCGCCCAGGTAGGTACTGTGTGTTTATATAACTTCTTAAACCTAACGAATCGGTAATTCGTAAAACTTGATGCATTTGTTGACTAAATTCAATTATTGATGTCGATTCCCGCAGCGAAACTAAATTTAAATTTTATCTTAGTCTTGTCACTTTCTGACCCACGACGATGAAAAAGGACAGGAGATTGTCAACCACTATGAGCGCCAAATTTTATAACGCAAATGTCAAGTTTTGACGTGTGCGATGTAATTTTAAACGGCATGTTTTAGGATCCTGCTTAAAATTGACGTTCGTGACATAAAATTTGACGTTCGAAAGAGCCGACAATCTCCTGTCCTTTTTCATGGTCATGAGTTATAAAGTGACAAGTTTCGCTGCGTGGAATTTACACCATTAACTTAAAAAAAAACTTTTTATACAACGTTGGTTAAATAGCAGTGGTGAGTATCTACTATAATAATTTTCAAGGATCGATTCAAATATAATATACCTAATAGATGTTTTAGTTATTATTCACATATTTAGAAAGATTCATAGACAAATCATTATCGTAATGTGTGGGTGTAGGACCGACCCCGGATACCTTGGTGTTAGAATTTTTAAATCACCACAGGCTTTTGGCAACGGGATTTATATACTATACGATTCTTCTTCTTCTTCTTCATTGTGTGGGTTGTAAGATTATACTTGATTATACTTACCACGGAGTTGTCTCCGTGATACTTACTTCGCTGGCTCAGCGAACCGAAGTGGATCTCTTAGTAGATATTAAAGTTTGCATAGAAGTATTTTTTTTTGTACAAGTAAATAGGTGTCAATCGGATTTTTTATTTAGATATTATGATTGGTAAAAGATTAAAACTTAATTATAAATAACATAAACATTATAAGCCGTAAAAAAAAGTTGTTCGAAAATCAGACACCATGCCATCTTGTTAGTATATTATTGTGATTCATTAAAATTGCAGTATTGGTAACGATTGCAGTATCTATTTCAGTGAGACTTGTTATTTAATTAGTTCCGTGGTTACTTTCCGAATGCTTCTTGCTCCCAACTCTGATGACCTTCTCTGTGATCTCCCCTGCCTTTTTGCTGCCATCTTTCCCGCCTGACATCCCTTTCGTCAGTTTTTCCAAGCTCCTTCAGTAGTTCTTCCACGTTTTCATTATAGCGGTGCTCGCGTTGGGGCTCTCTCCGCCACCCAACATTCTGTATCTCATCATTTTTGTAACTATGGCGTTCTTGATGCATATCTTCATGGTGGTCTTCCTTGTCTCCGACCCGACGGCGGTGAAGGTCTCCTCTTGTAGCTAACTCCTGAAGACGCAAGAACTCGAGGAGTTCGTCAAAGTTTCCGAATTGCTTATGCTCGTCAGGTGGGGCTTTGATACCTTTGGGTAAAATGAGGATCTGACCACCTTCTCCACGTGTGTAGTCGCGTCCTCCTGTCTTCAGGTAGCGGTAGTCGAGAATCCATGTCGGTTGGTAGTAATTAGGGCTGTATCGGTCGTAGACAATTCTAGAAAAATAACAAATTAAGGTTACATTGCGCCTAGAAACAAGATAAAATAGAAAAACTATATTTAAGTCCAATTTCTCCTTCTGGAGTGGACAAATCCATGAAAGTTGTTTTGTTTCAGTATAGTTCGAAAGGATTTTCCTTGCTTTTAAAGCTGGCATATATATATATATATATATATTTTGTTATAAGTTGGTCTATTTACTTACTTATTTTGTTCTTCGATGCGATGACGAGGCAACTGTAAGACAATAATTCATTTACTTAGTGTTAAACAACAATAATAATTCCGATTTGTAGTTTTTTATGTGTGTTCTTACTGGATGTCCCGATGGGTGGATTTCCCTAAGCACTCCAGTACCAGGCAAGTCTTCTCCATAGTCGTTGTATCGAATGTCGTGCTCGTGGTGGCGGACCGATTCTTCAGCCTTAGAATCTGGGACTTCAGCTCCTGCAGACTCTGCTACAGGAACAGCGTCCTCAGTCAGGCATACACCTAACACCGCAGATAAAATAAGCCACTGGAACAAAACACGAAACCTTTATCAATTTCTGAATAGTTAGTTACTGTGATTAAAACTTTATTTTATTTGTAAAAAAATACGAAGTGAAATCATACATACTCGTACATTCATTCCATTTACACCCGTGTCTTCGTTTGGGGCCATTTCTTTAAGTACCCACATTTTTTGACATATTTTAGCTATCTTTTGTTTGGTGGTGAATTTGTAGTGTCAAAGAGTGTGGGTATGTAGTATAAATTATAGTTTGGCGATTTGTTGGATAAATTGGTTGAAATAAGTGATTTTATTTACTTTATTGAACGAGTTGTGGTTTGATCAAAGGTAAGTCATGATTTTTTTATATTAACATTGCTATAAGTTTGTGTTTTTTTTTTTTCATATTTCATTCGGGGACTAATAAATTACACTTCCATATCAAGTATTTTCTAAGAAGTTACCACAATTAGACGTATTTTAGTGTGATGTCCCTAAATGGGTCAATGGGCTGATTGCTAATATTTTGTTTTCTGTTTGCAGGTTTAGTTAACAATGACTAAGTGATCGTTCAATATTGCAAATGAGTATCGAGGACTTGAGGAAGCCATCAATAGTGTTTTGAATGAAGAGGATGATCCTAATGTTAGTTACGATATAGTGGCCATTCCCCCAGATCCGAGTATTCTCACTGATAATGAAGAAGGCGATGATTATGATGTCCAGCAAAACATTCCTCCGCGTGGTATTCCAGGTAGAGTTGAAGTGTTTGAATCCCGGGACAACGATGAGTGGGATAGCATCAATGATGAGCCGTTACAAAGATACAGGAGAGTTGAAATTCAGGAACCACGATGGCGTTAATGCGATGGTTCATATGTTGGTACAAACTATGACTTTGTTTACCCTTTACGTAAAGTAAAAAGATGGAACTCTGTAGAAGGAAGAAAGGTAGACGTGGACATCCCTTTTGTCTTCCAAAATTATAACAAAGGTATGGGTGGAGTGTATCAAGCAGACCAGTCAATTGCAGTATACAAAACACGACGCAAAAAATGGTGGTGGGTTCTATTTACCCACATATTAGATTAGGCTGTATCTAATGCTTGTCGCCTCCATGTCTTGACTGCTGAAGACAAACTAAACCAGCTTCAGATCTGTCGAAGTATAGTCCGATTTTATTTGAGGAGTGCAGGCACTGAAAGACCCGACGGAAGGCGTCATAAACCTTGTTCAGTGGTGCCAAGTATCAGTATGGATGGTGTTGGACACTTACGAAAATAAAGTTTTTTTTTTAATTTTGCTACTCTTTTATATTTGGGTCCAAATGGGGTTAGCGCGTATAACATTATTTGCGATTATACGAACAAATTAATAATTTTAAAACATGTTAGATGAGATATACTTATATAAAAAGAAGTGGTGGTAGTGGAGGTGTAATAATTTTATTTTGTTTTTATGTACAACTTACCCGAAACATGTTCTCCTTCTGGTAGCTGCCAGAAAAATAAGAGTTGTGAAATCAACCATTTTTATTAAACGTTATAATTACTCATAAAATTTAAATGATTAATTACAGCATCGCGTGTAGAAATCAAACATCCGCCGATTGACTGCTACGGAACTTGCCACTTACTGAAATGGTGTTTACGTGGATATATTTCATTCGTTGAGCTACTCATCATCATTATCAACATCAACAGCTCATATACGTCCTCACCGAGGGGTTTCCTGCTCGAGCCTACACCACGGTAGCCTAGTGCAGGTTTGTCAAATTCACATTCATCTTTTGAATATGTTTGCAGCAGCGGTGTGCAGGTACGTGGTACGACACAGGTGGTGGGGCCACGTACCTATGTGTCGTATGTGTCGACGAATCGAACTGGACAGAGCGGCGCCACTGTTCAGGAAGCAGCAACGGCCTTAAACCACCGTCAATCTTACATCATCGACATATAGGTATATTGAACTGAAATACATTCAAACTACCAGCAATATGCAGCCTTGGAATCTGGAACTGCAGTTCCAGCAGACTCGGCTTCAGGAACAAACAAAGTTTTTGCTACAGTAACTACTATACTAAATTTGTACTAATTCTGTATTTATATATACCAAAACATGAAAAATATACAGAAAAAAGCCATGACGATATGATCAATAGTTTGAACTGAAATGGTGGTTTGCGTTTCGGTTGGTAGATCAGCAGTATTTGAAGCTTGCAAACAATCATTTTGAATCTGAATACAACATAAATAATGTAGGTCCTAGAATGAGGTCAAAATCAATTCTGAGTCTCACCAAGTTATGATTCAGGTCAAAAACAATCTACTAACGCTTTAGCGTATGTAAACATATGTAATTTGTTTTGTTTGTATTTATACAAACAAAATTAACTTATGGAGGGAGGGAGAGAAGCTAGTTGGTTTCCTGATCCCAAGTATTTACTGCGTGGGGCTGGTTGGGGAGTATTAATGACCCCTGATTATTTCTGCCATTATTTAAAAATGTTATATTTTTGTCTGAGACCTTATAGAAATTTAAAAAAATAACGGTTACAGTACTGTTTGGCCGTGTGTGAATTGTATAAGTTATTATTTTTTGGTTATATTATATTTACAAGATGTTTATATCAAACATCAGAAAATGATCGTAAATATTTTTGAATCATAGAAAACAATCAAAACCGAAATCCTTCCGGTTGGGTTTGAACCCACATTTTCAGCCTTGACACAGCTAATGTGCTAAGCCAACCATTACACCACGGAGGGTATACTGACAACCGCCGCGCGCCGGAGTATGAAAATCATTTTTTTAACTAAATGTGTGCAGTCATTTTATTATACTTTCATTGCTTCCTGGGAATCAATTATTTTAACATGTAAAAAAATTACCAAAGGGAAAAGGTCCGGCAAGTAAGGAGGATGTCGGAGGGTCTCTAACTGTAGGACTATATTAATTCTGTGCTGTTGGTCTTGTAGTGCTAAAACGGTTTCTCGAGCAGTGTGTGGTCTTGCGTTATCATGGAGCAACAGAGGTGAAGATCGGTTGACGAGTTGGGACTGTCTCGCTGCGAGTTTCACCATCATTGTTTGAAGTTCAGTACAATGATGCGGTCAGTACAATACACATGTGCAGTTATAGTTTGACCGGATCTGAGGAAGCTGTAGGAATTACACCACGGAGTGTGACCACCAAACAGTTACCATCATTTTTCTATGGGTAAGCTTCACTTCCGCAAAGCTGAAGTGGGATTGGGCAAGACATGTCTGCTGCATGTATGAATAGCCACAGAATGGGTGCCGGAGGACGGTCTTCGCCGTCGAGGCCGACCTCGGAGACGATGGCGAGACGGCATTGACCGTTTCCACAAGGCTTAGCATCTGACTTTACCGATTTGATGCAAATGGGTCAATATTGTGGATTAATGCTAACATCAAATCATGCCGATATTTCCTAGGTAATTTGATAGGGATCGACTTCTTCCATAGCATTCAATTCATGTTATCGTGGGGACATGGTCATGGGCATGATATGTAGATCGCTTTATATGGGTGGCCTAAGGAATGATGGACTGAATTGCTCCTGGAGACCCTAGTGATCAAACAGTCATGGTGACTGCCACCTATGGCGATGCTGGTGTAAAGCGGGCGTTATCTGTATGCAATCAAACTTGGCATGGTCTGCTTGCTTGAATCTTTGACGGTCATCATCTGACAAAAAAATCAGTAATTTGACTCGAGTCTTAGCCTATTACTGTAACTATAGCCTTGGTGCAAGCTTCTAACATAGCTGCATGCCATTTGAAAAATGCTCTAATTTGGGCTTGGTCGGTCATTACTACGCCCTGCAGGGTCTGTGTCCTTTATCTGGGCACCGCTTGCCCCGCCTTATTTACTGCATTTCTTCCAAGACGTAACATTGAACTTTGTATATGAATTTATCAATCAGTAATTATGGAAATTAGTCTTTGCTGATTCAGAATAGGTTCGGAACAACGCGGTCGCACCTCTCGCGAGGTTTATCAAGTGCAAAAAAATTGTACTGTACTGACCAAAATTTGTAAATATTCTCAAAATTCTATTTTTTTTTTAAAGTGTCTGAGCCTCATTCGGTGTCTTGATGATGCAATGCCTCAATATACTAGTTAAAAAACAACGTTTTTCAGGGATAAATTTAATATAATTACTGTGTACTGTTTTTTTTTCTGAAAGATTTCTTATGGCAAAATGTACAGGACTCTATTTACGAAAATAAACATATGCAGTACAATTTGTAGTAATAAAAAAATATTAAAAGTGTTCGTGAAGTAACTCCACTTCATGTGATTGTTAAGGTGTTTCTAAATTAAACAAAAACATTGGAGCGCTTGTCGCTATATTTGCATCTTTCATATCACTTACAGGTATAAATTAATTTCGATTTACATTAATATCACCAAAATGAGAAAAGTAATGTCAAGTATTAATTCAGTAACAATTGCCGAGTCGTCGTATACATGAGCGATCCAAAATGTCTACTGCTTACTTTCTTCAGCCTTTTCAATCGTTTGCGCAGTTTGTCTGTGGTAGCGACGGTGGTGGTGGGGCCCGTAGTAAGGTTCGCGAATTTGCGGGCGGTAGGAATCCAATGAAGGGATATGATGGTGCTCGTGATGAGGATGATGTTCGTGATGAGTATTATGCTCTTCAGGACGGACTTTTTCCTGTCGAGGGGAAATCTCTCGGGAGCGTTCGCTTTCCCAGCGACGATCTTGCTCGGATACACGTCTTCCCTCTCGTCTCTCCTCTCGTCGCTCTTCACGTCTCTCCTCACGAGGTTCTTCACGTCTTTCCTCACGGGGTTCCTCACGGATTTCCTCACGGGGCTCCTCACGAACTTCTTCACGCCTTTCCTCACCTCGTCTCTCTTCCTTGTGATGAGGAGGCCAATGTTCAACAAGTTTGTGAGGTCTATGTTCTTCATGATGAGGCTTGTGTTCATCGTGGTGTTTGGGAATATGATGGTGGATGTCAATTTTGTAGCTCTCAATTACTTTACGGTGTGGTTTGCGGATCTTTTCTCTGCGAGGTTCCTCTTTACGAAGTTCTACTCTGATGGGCTCTTCTCTGCGAGGTTCTTCTTCGCGTCGCTCTTCCATACGGGGTTCTTCTCTGCGTCGCTCTTCCATACGGGGTTCTTCTCTGCGACGTTCCTCTTTGCGAGGTTCTTCCCTACGATCCTCTGACCAGTAACTCCAATGGTCTTCGTGTTTTTGGTGTTCAATCGGCATTGGTCGTCTGGGCTCACGACGTTCTTCACGGCGCTCTTCAACAACAATTGGTCTAGCTTCTATAACTCTAGGCCTAGGGTTTGCGTGTCTGGGCTCCGCTTTGTGTTCATGATGGACTTCTTCTTCAATAACCTTAGGCGGTTCTTGGTGATGTATAGCCTCATTATGTATTGGATGATGAGATTTTTCATAATGGACATCGGCGTGGAAACTGTTAAAAATACAAAAAAGTTTCAGTTTTGAAGCATAGCATTAAGGATAGATTACTTTTTCTGCAAACTGTCAATGATTACTGCCTACTGCACAGCAGTGCCTATCTATACTACTCGTATTTATATATATAAAAAAAAATCTTTCTAATATTTTTTTAGAAACGTTTTGTGATTTTGAAATAAAACAACTTCGAAATTAAGCGAAAGCTAGCTGCTATTTAGCTATTTTTACGGAAGTTCAGCTTGGCCAAATTTGCTTTTGTATGTCCATCTGTTTGTTTGTTTGTTGGTTTATTTGTTTGTTTGTTTCACTCTACAGACCGCGTTTCTCAACCGATTCTCGTGAAATTTTGTGAGCAGGTTCGATAAATTAATCGTTTTTTTTTGTCGAGTAAGTTCTTGGAAATTTTAAAAAATGACGGAGTTATGGGGGTTGCCAGCTTACAAGGTCTACCACTTAGGCTGTTTTCCTCTACAGGTCACATTTCTTTACCAATAAAGTAAAATAAAAAAAAATTAAAAAAAATAAAAAAAAATAAAAAAAATCAAGGGATCGGGGATGTTTGTCGAAAAAAAATAAAAATAAATTTGAAAAGATATATACAGACTCTCGACGCGAGGCTACAGCTCACAGAGCCACTAGTAATTAAAAGAATAAGATAGAAGAGAGCCAGGAAAAATAAAATGTCTCATGATCATGGCATTCCAACTCACCCGCTGTGTTTGTCAGCATGGTACTTGACGGTGCGTTTGTAGCCATCGGGCTGCAGGAGCCAGTAGACTCCTCTTACTTTGTCACCATCGCGATGCTCATGCTGACCTTTGTAGTCATGGGTGTGCGGGTCCTCCACTTTGTAAGAGAACTCGTATGATGGATACGACCAGGCCTGTAATAGTTTTAATGAGTCTAGAAATACATAAAATATGAACACAATAAAACCAGATAAAATTATTGTCGAGTTATGATAGAGATTGATAAAGTTTAAAATCATACATAATATTCAAAATGTTTCTGTTGTTTATCACTAACCATTTCCATCTTTACTAACAAAGTAAATCAAAAATACACCTCTTTAGTTAAAATGAAGGTGTTATTTTCAGTTCACTGAGATTAAAATAATACCAAAGACTTCTAAAGACAAACCACAACAACGTGAGAAATGCAACGTGACTGCCCTGCCATAAAAAAATTAGCTTATGCCCCTTGGGCGGATGTAAGGATTCTAATGATACCCTACACATCTAAATTTGTTCAGGCATTTAGAAGTTATAGTGGAACTAAGAAACTCGCATACATACATATATACTTACATACATACCTACATACATGAACCCTGAACACAAAACAGACACTCCTTTTTTTGGGCAATCGTGTAAGAATACATTGCACTCACGTATTGATCATGATGTTCTGGCGAATGCTCGCCGATATGGGCGAGCTCGCCGTGATGGCCGATGTACTCTGGTTTGATGTTCAACACGACGTGTTGCTCTGATATCGCATGGGGCCCGTCGCCTAGCACGCATGCTGCCACGCCCAGCAAAGCTATAGCCTAAAATTTACAAATGTGGTCAGAAAAAAAATGTCTAATTAAGCTTTGTGATGTTGGTCTTCGACTTTACAGTTCACACGATAAGAAATAAAAAAGAGTGTTTTAGTTACGTGTAGACTGTAAAGTCGAAGATGCTGTAAAGTTGAAGTATGCTTAACAACTTTGTATATTTCATCCTGTAGGTACAAAGAGAAAGCATTTTAAATATAGAAATATGTTTGCCAGAATTTAAGTCGCAAGGCCTAGTATGAAAAAGGGGATTTAATTTAATTGGAAATTTTCATTATTATTTACAGCTCGTAGCAGTAAAATTACAAATATAATCCAAATGACTTATTTTATCGACTTCTAATAATAAGCATGTAGTTTTTTCTATACAACAGAAACAATGGCTGATTTACGATATGTAAGATTAAAGAAACCGATAGTGCAGTTGAATTTGATTATTAGAAATCATAGAGCATGATTCGCAAAAGATGTCTTGGCCAAACAAATTAGACATATTACGAAGGCTTATTCTGGATAATGAAGTCTTTTCCTTGACTTCGTCGTAACTTTCTTTCAGATTAAGAAACTATCATAATTTTTTTTTTTTTAATTTTTTTTTTATTTTGGACCACCAGTAGAAATTACAATAATACTTACAATAATAAAAACAATTACAAAATATCTAAAACTGAATGCATTTCTTGTTAAGGTAGCCACATCATTCACAAATACAGGTAGGTATGCATCGTGCTATAAAAGTAGGGGTAGTTTTTTAGTTAGACTAAGTAAGTACATATTAAAAATAATAGTAACATATTAACCACAAGTAAAAAGGAGAAAGAGACGTTGCCCTATGCTAACTCCTAACAATGGACAGGACTTTGGATCTGAAGCAACTAATAGAATCGTTAAAGATGTCTACTGTATCCCCCAAAGAGTTGTAGTTGCGGCTTAATCTAGATATGGGTGAGTATTTCCTGAGGTTAGTTTTAGAGAATGGCGTCACGAACAGACCAGTGGGGCGACGAGGACAGCGACGCGGAACGTATATTTGGAAGCTACGTACGAGTTTTGGACAGTCAAAATGACCTCTGAAGATTTTGTAGAGAAAAACTAAGTCTATGTATAGTCTTCTCGTTGATAGTTTATCTACTTTATAATATTCAAGTCTCTTTACATAGGATTCTAAAAACAAAACACTCTACACAGTTTAATTAAGTTTTGTATTTGTAATTTATATGTAAAATGAGAAGAAAGAATAAACGAAAACCAAAGGTATTATTTATATAAAGTATATTTTTGTTAAAATATTTAAGTCCTTCACTTTACGTCACTGATCCACGAAGAACACACACACACTGCACTTACCTTCCAAATCATGTTATCACAGATCATCGAAAACTCAAACCAAAATGATAAGAGCTGAAGATCTGTACTGGTATTTATACACGATATCGATATTCGTGTGAATCTAACGATGGATTTCCTTCGATAAGTATAGAAACCCAATTATCTTCATTCTACGGGTTTCTGAAGTTTCTCTCGAACCGTAAGGGCGTGTTCGTAAGTCTTCGTGTCTAAATTTAACAGAGCAATTCCTTTTTATAAATATCATAATTTTTTCCCTTCCGATATTGATAATAGAGTTGATAACTACCGGCCATTTATTCCACTTATAAATGTTTTACAATTAAAATTTGTATAAGGTAGAATAATTTAATAATCACTGCTAGATCTGCTGCTGCATGCACTGTAAAAAACTAATGACAGTCCATGCATGTATAGAAAAACGCCTGATAAAATTTAAACTAGATAATATGATATGTGTACTTTAGCTTTAGAGTTTGTTCATTCAGGCGTCTATCGAAGAATTTTATTTAGCATATCATCGAGGATTTAAATTATGTAGTGAAGTCGTTTTAGTAATCATTTAACTAAGAGAAACAAAAGAAGGTCGCGAGGCAACGCGCGTTCGATTTCTTTAGTTGTCAAGCCATACATAGACAAAGACATACAGAAATACACGTCAATTTTAAACAAACTTACTAAGGTTAAATTATACTGTGAAACCAATTACAAAATTAATTAAACTGGATTAGTAATTAGCTGTAAATCCGTATCATTGATATTTTCAACCGCTGGAATGTAAATTGATCGAAACTGTTGCACAGTCTACACATTAGTCATTAAAGCCTTTGCACTCGGGGTGTTCGCAGCGATGATGATGCAAAAACGCAGTAAAAAATAATTGTGAATTGTAAAAAGTTGCCGTTTGCTAAGGTTCTTACATAAATATTCTGCGAATATCCTAATGTTAATTTACCAAATACGTATTCACCAATTAAATACGTGTAATCATTGCAATATAAAAAAAAACTAAATCTTTAAACTTGAAGTAGATCACGTTGATGTCTTTTGTATGACAGTTTTGTGAAAAAGAGACGAAAAGAATCTTCACACTCTGCTATCTTGAATTAATAATAGAAGACTGAAACTTAAATACAAGACTAGACAGACTTAAATGGAAATCTATTTTGTGTCACGTATATTTCTTTCTTTTTTTGTAGTTATGCGAGACAAGGCACTAGCCATTCGCTCGTGCGTCGAATAATGAAAGAAAATAATCACCATCTAAGATTTTTATTCGGCCCACATCGTAAATTTGATTGATTGATTTGATTTTGTGGGATTTTAGCATTTGACTGACGTAGGTCATTTTCTTTTTAAGATATTTTCGACCTAGGTAAATTTTTTAAGACATTTTCTGAGTAGGTCATAATATTCCAGGCGTTACCACTATCAGCATTTTTCGAAGGGGTAACTCAGCCCACATCATAAATTCGATGTGGGACGAGTATTCCACTAACATTTTTTATAAATAGGGAAACTCGTCCCTAGTCCGAGTTCGACGCGGACAAGTTTCCCCCTAACCCAATTAAATTAATTATTCATTGCTGCTTTTTTTTGCAGGTGGACTGATGACCTGAGGAAGGTCGCTGGTGGTGGCTGTGATCGTGCGCTTTGGCGTGTCCTTGGGGATGTCTACGTCCAGCAGTGGTCTACAATAAGCTGATTGATTGATTGATTATTCTTTTTTATTCTGATTATTCTATTTTATATGTTGTGTACATAAATAGTTATTTAATACTGAAACAATGTACAAAAACTAAGAAAAAAATACAGCATAGAATATTTATTTCATGAACTACACAAATTACTTAGGTTAGTCAATAATAATTTTGTTCAACTGATAGGATACGAATTTTATTGTTTATTCAGTGTGCATATTTCATTATGGTACATTGTGGCCCTCGGTGGGGACGTATATGAGCTGTTGATGGTGACACTATTTTCATGTTTCGATGTTCCTTGGGAAGAGGTTGGACGGTCTAATAATTTTCAGCGCATTGATTAAAAAGTAACTCTGTATTACAAGATCTACAAAATGTTGTTTTGATAGAAGTGACGTTAGAATTTTGGACCATACAGTTCAAAGATATTTGAAGCACAGGAGCAAAGCGAGCTTAAGTGGGGACATTATTATTTTTTTCACACACAAAAACTAAGCAGGGCTTGTATCAAACATCTTTGATGAAGTTTCAATTCAAGAGACAAAACCTTGTCTAAACAGTAAGTGATATGTCCCCACTAAAAGATAAGTTAGATTCAGGCCCATGATTTTGAATCATATTCCACTGGAATTTCTAAGTTCCGTTCGGTGGTTTTTTCCGGTTTTACTACAGAACTTCATCATAAAATAATGTTTTTTGTAAGTGTCAGGTCAATTTGATATACCTATGGATAGAAATGAAACAAGACAATAAGATTAGCGCTATCTTTACTTTGCTCAACTAAATTATATACAAAGCCGTCGATTAGTTCAGGTACAGGTTGGTCAGTCTTATGTGGTAGGGATTCTGGTGATGATGATCGGCAGTGTTTAGATGTGGTGGTGATGAGCCAGATGAACGTGATGATGAGGCGAGGAGTGGTGGACGATGGCGTTGAATCTGGAATTTAATAAAGTTTATTAAAATGGTTGGTCGTCCTGTTTTAAAAAGTGTTGCAAGAGCAATCTGTGTTCGTAGATTCTAGAAGAGACATAAAAAAGAGAGGTCTTTGTCCAGTAAACACACCACAAAAAAAAAAGCAACAACTTTGTGAGACTTTTTTTTGGGGAAGTATACAGTCCACAGCTTATATTATAAGACATACCAAATAAATAGACATAGAATATTGAACAAAACAATAGAAGGTTCATATGAGACAGGTCGCCAGTCGCCACTTGGGCAAATCTACAAAAAGTGAAGCTACAATAACAATATAAATTAACACACGTGTTATAAAGACATTATACATAAATTTTAACAAGATGACTTAGAAGTAAAAGAAATTATTTGTAAGATTTTTTTAACTATCAAGAGCAAAAATCATATTATGGAGGAAGGAAAACGTAGACTATAGAAAATTTATTGGGTAAATGTATACAGTAGCATTCTTATTAATTTGACTATAAATAAAATCATTGCAGCGATCGTCCAGTTTATAGGTCTTCTTTTACCATTCCCAGCTTTCATTCTATGAGTAATCATTGTTCTGTGTAATAGAGCTCTACTCTGACATGGCTCCGTCTAATTCCGTAGATAGCAAGTGGGAAACCCGGCTGGCACTCACAATAATCAAAATGTAAACAGGGCTTTAGTTTTTCACCCGGTATGGTCATCCGCCTTGTATGTACTCTACCTTCCTGTGCTGAGGCTCCACCAGCTCGTACTCTCCCTTCACAGTGTCAACGCGTCGGGGCTCGTGCTGGGAGTGGAAGTCTCCAGTATGGTGGTCTCACACGGAATACAGTTTAGTTCCTCACCCAGTATGATCATCCGCCTTGTACTCCACCTTCCTGTGCCGACCGTCAGGCTCCACCAGCTCGTACTCTCCCTTCACGTGGTCTCCGTGTCGGGTCTCGTGCTGGGAGTGGAAGTCTCCAGTGTGGTGGTCGTGCACGGAATACGCGAACTTGTATTCGGGGAATGCCTGGAATTCAAAATGTTATGAGAATCTCTGTATTACCTATAAAAAATCTCTCAAGTGGGTGTTTCCGTTCAGTCTGTGAAACTGAACAACTTTAGCTCTAAAAATTTTTCAAAATCTCATAAAACAATACCTTTCATTTGTATGAAATCTCTGAGTGAGAAAATTTGTATGAGAAGAAAATTAAAAGTTGTGGTTAAGTTTGATGGGCTGAATTACCACCCGAGAGGTTTTTCGTATTAATTTTACACATTGTATTGTAAAAATATGGTTTACTGGTATAATAATTATTTGAGTTTATATGCGCTTTTTAAATCTAAGACATATCGATGTATTATAATTATGTATACGTAATGGTCAAATTTTTAAGTAGATCTGCATTATCTTTTCACTTAATCGGTTTAGTTTTGTGTTTATTTATCTTTTGAAATGAAACTAAATATCTGCATTCATATCGATAGCAAGTTGTTGTACTCATTTAATAGTAGACATTAAATATTTTGTCGTGGTTATGAAAACGACCTGTTTCGAGGCAGGAAGTGGACAGGTTTTGATTGCTAAATTTATGCACTATTTATGTAACTGCCACTTCGCTCCGTATAACTGAGGAAAATTGCTCTAAATGTTGAAAACATAAAAGATTCAAATCGATGAAAAGTTATTGAATTGCGAGCAAATGGCTCAATGATTTATTAGAGAAGCGATAAAACATCGCTTTCGTTTAAGTCATTGAACGATATAATCTTAACGACGTCTATACTTTATACATTAAGACAGTTGGTGTATCATGCTACTGTTTTTTAGCTTATAAAATGTCCTAGAGACGTTTAATATGAATTGAGCTGATAATGAGAATTAAAATAAAATAAGTGTTGAAATTCCAATTTATCCCAATTAAATTTATTCGGACATTATGATCGTGGTAGGTTATTTATAGCCACCGTGGGCTCAACCAGGGTTAGATAACTGTTTTATTGGTTTTAATTTAGAGCATTTTTCATGATTTAAAGAAAAGATTGTTGAGCAAAGTGTGAAGCCTGTTGGCGATTTGCAAACTCTGGAAACAAAAGCTGGACCCAAAACAATCACACTAATATTATAAATGTGAAAATATAAGGTATTTGGATGTTTAGATGTTTGTTCCGCTTTCATGCCTAAATGACTTAACGGATTTAGATGAAATTTGGAATCGAGATAGTTTGTATCATGGATTAACACATAGAGTTCTTTTTACGAGAAAAAGTTTTGTTCCCACCCACGGGAAAATCTTACATAACGCGAGCGTAGCCGCGGGCGGACCGCTAGTAAATAAAACTATAAAATCATTCTTGATCTACTCAATTTATATTTAGTCGTTTTCTGACTCCGAATACTCACATAATGGTCATGATGTACCGGGATGTGGTGAGGCACGTGGTGGTGGTGAATGGGCTCGTGGTGGTGAATGGGTTCATGGTGGTGGATGGGGATGGGGTGGTGGATGGGGATGATGTGGTGGGGCTCGTGATGCTTGTGCAGCTCCTGGCGGGACACCGCCGGGTGGTGGTGGTGGTGATGGTGGTGGAACGGGAAGATTGCCTGGGTGGCAGACACCAACGCGAATAGAGCTAGCACCTAGAAATAAAATAAGTACGTTATAGGCGCATCACGAATAAGAAGACAAGTGCCGTTACGAGTTATGAGCGGTACTCTTGAATACGCTAGTATTTTCTCCATCTCTCTCTCTCTCATCTCGGAATTGTTAAGAAGAGAAAAAGTCACCGCTCATTGTTATAATTAATATTTATTATTATTTCATTAGAGTGTATCAGACAGCGTAGGACAGGTAGATGCGAATATCCTTGTAGGAGGTAATTTTGTGGACGTTATTTAACTGGGATGATGGTTGGGATCGATTACGAATAATTTTATTGTGATTGGATAAGTTGAGATAATGAAATATATTGCTTTACTTTACCTGAACATCACTTAAAATAATATCATCAATATTTATATTAAATCAAGTATTTTTTTATCATTAGGTACTAATCGTCTTATATCTTGCGGCTAGTGTTGGTTTTTCTGGGTAAAGGTAATTAGTGTTGGAAACTAAAATAGTAAATCATGAAAATAATGTCATTATAGCGTGTTCCGAGGAACACGTGTCGTGTCGTAGTGTCGAGACACCATTTATGTTCCATTCTTGATTGTTTATGTACATACTATGTAATGCTAGTTTCCCACTCTATGCGGAAGAATACATGCCTATCGCTGACACGTCCGTGCTATATTTTTTACCGTCTTTCGTCGTTAACGTAACTTGATAAATATAGTTAAGTTTTAACTAATGTTGTCGTTACTTTCAAATAATTCTGATTATGAAGTTGTTCTGTAACTAATGCTAAATTATGTGCAAGTAGATATCTCAATTGATCTCTGAAGAAAAGCTTTTTGAACTATGATAATTTGTTACAACTAGGTAATATATCGAGATTTTCTTTTGTTAATCTCTTTGCAGCCTTTTATAGTAATCGTTTTACAACCCACACTATAAGAGAACTCCATGGAACATTATTAATTCCAGTAGATTAATAGATCGATCTTTAAGTGAATTTAAATACTACAACTTTGAATTGTATCGCATACGCATTGCATTAACTAAATAATATAATTCACATCTCTGGAACAATTTTGAGCGCGTTAAATTAACAAAAATTAAAAAGCTAAATCATGAACCAAACTAAAAAAAAACTATTTGTATGTCCAATTTCTGCTAAATAAACAAAACATTTCCGGATTGAGCGAAGAAAACCTGAATCTGGCTGCACTTGACACTGTATCACATTTCAAATATCCAATTAGAGACCTACTTACTTTAGACAACATCTTGTCAAAACACTGCTAATTTCATATAAGCACTTAGCACTGTTGGGTCCCGCGACAATATGCACACATGCTGCACTTCATTAGCTTTATATACTAGTGTATAATTGTGGGAATTATTAGAGCAAAAATCCATTGATCGATTTCACAGGGGTTTGCTAACATCGTATTTTTGCCCTATCGTAATCTTGGAAGTATGTATCCACCTTATTGCATGCGGTAGAAACAATTAGGCGATGGTCGCAGATATGCAATTAAGTCTTCGAAATTAAGTGTTTTATTTAACCGACATAAAAAAAGATATTATTAATTCGACTCGTATGTGCGGGCTTCTAAATGGATGTGTCAAATTTTATAAGTGTATGTATAATTTATGTTTGGCTATGTATTTATTGGATTATAATAATTCGTTTTTATCCGTCAACTTAAGAAACTGTGCAACGTTTAGTCGTTTTCAAGATGTAGACTGTTATTGAGTTTCACGACATTGTCAAATCTGGTATTAGCCAATCAAGGAGGTTTTTAATTCTTAAATTTATTTTAATGTTTGCGATACTATCGTAGCGTGGTTCCTGCAGTTAACCGGGCGACGGTACATTAAGTTTTCTTACACGTAATTCAGTAGCTAATATATTATTAAAGTTGCGTGAAAACGGACTTTATGCAGACACCTACTTGTTGGTAGACTTGAACATTTAGGTAAGTACCTGTAAAGTTTATGTTTATACGTTAGGTACCTCCTCGAGTTTGCAAATAGTTAATTTAAACTGTTATTGCTACAACTGTAATCATTTTGATGAGTAGGTTTCAGTATCAGGCCCTTTTTGGCCACAAGGCCCGGTATGAATGTCGCGAATTTTTATACAACCTTTTTGTTACTTCGCAGTCATGTGCTAGGCGGGTAAATTTTGAAATTTCAAAAGTACTTTGCATCTTTAGTTTAAAAGGCAGCTATTGTACATATAAATAGATTACTGACATTTAATTGTATTTTTCGAATAAATAAAAGATGCAGTGAATCCTTTACATGTAACAAAATCTTCCAATAATTTACCTTTCCACTTTCCAAATATACATCAATAATTCATATAGCGCTGAACATATTTGGAATCCACTAGAATCCCTTAGAACTTATTTATATATACTATTACTACTAGAGTTATTTATGAATGTACTTACACCGTCATGCAAAGTGTCAACACTTGCCCAATGTCGCAACTCGGTTGATATTGCGGGTTACGTGTGAAAAATGCATGTATTACCGGTGAAAAACAGCGACAATGAGCAATAAGTGTTTTAACTTATTTTTGCTGCTCTACATTGGGAAACAAAATACACCGACAATGTCTTTATAAACAAGAGTATATTCAGATTGAGTTATAAAAGTGCATAAAGGCAAGTGTTTCTGCTACGTACATTCCTCTACTTTAATTACCTACAGACTATAATTATTGAAAAGACTAAAAAACTTACACAACCAAAATAAAAAATGTTAATTCCAAAATTCAAAAAGTAGATAACATTCTTAAATGCAAAAGACAATATCGTATAGTTGTTAGTTAAGTGAAGTATGTAACAACTACTGTTTCGTTGTGCCGATGATTTCTGCTACGGCGTAGCGAGTGTAGCACCAGCTCAGCTACGTACTCGTATTTTTTGTTGTATTCTACGATGACGAGGAGTATTTGGATGTATGTTGAATGTTCAAAGTAATTATTTATAAAAAGGGGGGGGGGGGGGTATATTACACACGGCCATCAGATCCCAAAATAAGCAGAGAGTGTACTGTGGGTATCAGCTGATATTTTGATCTAAATCAAATAGCTAACGCTACATTTATTTACAGGATCGAATCTTCTGTTACCATTAGGTAGGTAGGTATTCTAAGCCATCGCAACCTTTTGTCAGCATTCCCAATTCAAAGAATCCACATCAAAAAGATTGCCGATTCCTTTGATGATATTTGTATCTGAGTTTTTTCAGTTGATAAGTAAAAAAATCTAAACTCAATTTTAATAATTAGTTAATGTAGTACTAAGAATTAATAAAGTGTAGGTACTAAGAATGAAATTAACTGTATCCAGCTCTCGTTCCTAGAACATTAAAACTTCATGGTCAATTAGTTAACCAGATCTAAGTTTCCAGGAAACACTGATGGTAATGGCCAACTATAGTGTTTGCCCTAATAACTACAATCTACGCACAATGTATTAATAATAATATTTTAAAATGTTATTATATTTTTACCCTATAATAGAAATTATCATCAAGGGACTGATTCCCTCAATGATGATGGGTCATCATCATCATAAAAAATAATGAATAATGGGTGACAGAATATGATGATGATGATTATCGATGATACAAGTACTATATACGAGTATTTACAACTGCGTAGTAGTATTATTTATCTAAAATAATCATCCCCTGTATGTAAACCAGTATATTGCACAGTAATTATTTTGAGGGACACGGGTTGATGATAACGGTGATGATAATGATGAAGTATTTTGCAGAACTTACACATGTCTGAGTAATTTTGTAAAGAAATTTGAAGGTGTTGTCGAAGTCGACTAATCCGCACCATGGTCAAAATTACGCTGGCGGGTAAACACGGCTGGTAAATCTTCTTCTTCTTCTTTGTCCTGCCCTTTTCCCATTATTTGAATGAATGAATGAATGAATGAATATACTTGAGGTCGGGTCTCCTTACTCTTCTGCGCCAGGACATTCTATCCTGGATTGTCTTTTCAGGCAAATGGGATCTCTTTGTATTTTAGACCACCAGGTTAATGGCGGGCGGCCACTACCGTTCTTTTGATCAGGCAGATCTAGTGCAATCTGTACCAGATGGTCTTCACTTCTTCTTTTCACTTGTCCATAACATCTGAGGCGGTTTTCGGTGAGTTTATGGGTGATTGGTGCGACTTTAAAGCTGTCTCTTATATATTCGTTGCGCACTTTATCGTGTCGAGTCACACCTCCTGCCCATCTCAACATCTTCATCTCGTTGACATGTACTTTTTGCTCATGAGTTCTCTTCACTGTCCAACACGGCTGGTAAATCATATAAATAAAAAAGAAAAGTTTTATCGATTTAATTTAGTTTTATTTTGTTTCTTTCTTACAGTGTTGTTAGGTTGAGAACCAACTGTTCAGCCCCAGAGAGAGTTACAGCCGCTGAAGGCCTTTGACAGGGCTCATGTGGATACACAATAAAACAAAGACTAGAATGAGGGGAAATCGTCTTGCTTGGTACGGGCATATAATGCGGAGGAATGAATGTCATGTAGGAAAAATTTGAATGTGGATGTTTATGTTGGGGGACGACGACCAAAGAAAAGATGGATAGATTGTATGAACGATAAACAGGTAGAAACAAAAAACAGCGGCGAGGACGGTGGTGTTATTGAAATGACGGCTGATAGGGATGTATGGAAGAAAAAAACATACTACGCTGACCCCACATGACGGGACAAAGGCAAGCAAACGACGATAAAGAATAACATAAACACAATATGGTATGCAGAAAAAAACTTCAAGTCAGATACACCCACGTAAATCAGGTCAGTGACGTGTAGAAGCACAAAAAGTGTTGGCTATAGGGTCAAGGTTTTCCGTCACGCTCGGCCTCCTCCTCTTGAGGAGCCTTTCCGTGCGGCTGAGCATACAAAATTAGGTACTCTATGAAAAATAAAACATGCTAATCAATGTTCATATTTATATTTTTCATCGTATTCTTACTGAGCAATACCAATAGTTCAATTTGGAATTCACAGTAGAGCAATGACACAAGAGAACAAATGAATGAATGAGCTAAATCAGCTCAGTCTTGCAAGAAACAAAGCTCCTGCGCACGATTGCCTGGTAAAGCGGTGTTCAGATAAACGCAACTTAAATTAATAAACATTCTGTTAAACTGAAACTAAAAAAATAATTTATCGATTTATTCTATTACTTTGGACTAAACGTGTATCTACAGACAATTTCCTAATCTAGGTATAGAAAATTCTGAAATGAGTCAGTCAAATCGTGAGAGAAAAGAACAGATTATGCATAAAATAAGAATTTAATTAAATAATATTGAACATTTTAATGCCCTTGGGTTAATTTTACTCTTAGGGACCTTTTTATTTTTTCTGTTTCTAGAGAAATAACTATCATCCATCCAATATTTAATACATTTGTAGATACAGCTATGTATATTGTTTGTATGATTATAGTCGTGGGAACTTATTAAAACAAGTGTTAAATATTGTGAACGCACGTTTAGTCACGCATTTCTTGGCGTCGCGCGATAAAATCACGAGCTGAAGGTCGCGTGTAGATCGCATTCCGATTGCAATCCATGTTAAGCTGCGCAGACGCAGCAATGCCCAGTTACACAGAAAGTGCAGTGAAAGAATAGATATAATTTAAGTAGAAGGTATCATGGCGGAGATCACTCCTAAAGCTAAATGAAAGAAATAGTCATTTTGGGCTTATTTAATGCCATATGATTAGACCAAAACAACAATTATAATTATTTTTTATTCCATTAATAGCACTAACAACTTATTTTATTCTAGAATACTTTAAATTATGATGTACCCATAACAGTAATTTTTGTATTGCTTCCGTCACAGAAGCTGAAAACGGGCAAACTATTGCATTTTAATAAACTCTTTTCCTGATATCGAAATCTAAGAATGGAAGTAAAACCTATGGATCCAGAACAGTGAACTTTCATGACCCTGTATAGTAATAGGGATGTAAGGACTGTAATGATCTCTCCTGGCCAGTTTCGAAATACCCTTCGAAGCAACCTTTATCGAGCCAGCTACGCAGGAAATTATGGCAATTTGTGTCATTACCCTACCATACGATTTGTTTGCACGTTCGCAATGTCTAGTCGTTATTGTGATTACTTTTAAATTGACGTTATTGTACAAATAACCCTTGTAAAGGGAAGTGCGAACACGGACAATGAAATAACGCGTAATGTGAGGAACAGCACTTTATTAAATAAATATAAATGAAATAGTCAAAACAAAGCATTTTAGTACTACTATCACGTATTTCCCGTACGTATCATTACGGTTTGCCGTGGCTTAATGGTTGGTACTAGCACAATCTTAATTGTGAGATTTTCTGGGCCGTCTCGCACAGATGTTATAGCGAGCATATTGTGCAACTCTTAGCAGCAAAGCGTGCAATTATCGCACTAAAACACCGGCTGCGCAGAACGCCGCCCGCGCACGCAACCACGCGTGCCTCTATGTACTCGCAAAATTAATATGACCTGCCAAAATTCCCCAGCTAAAAAGAGTAGAGTTTTTATTACGATCAGTTTTGATTGCTTTAGTACTCCGGAGGCGCTCGCCAGGGTTCATTTTAGAATAGTCGTGTAGTAACTAGAGTAATTACGAGCCACTGCTTGTAACCTTAGTGCAGTAGCACGTTTCAAGGGTAGAGTGTGGTAAATTTTTAATTAATTATGAAGTACGATTGAAATACATTATTGTTTTGGCTTTTTCGGTATAATAAGTTTATTACTCGGGAAGTATATTTGGGTCCAATAATAAACGAGAACTAATAACAATTGAATTGAAATTATTAAACTTTCATTTTTTTTATGATGGCCTTTTTGTACAAAGCACATGGTCATGTTGGGGATTATGATAATTTTGTATAAAAACTTTCCGCGCAGTCAAATCGAAAAAATATACGAAGATATTTTTTTAGTTTTGTTTGATTTTGGGACTAAGTATTTTATTTTCTGTATGTTATCTATGTGAGCCAACTAAAGTTCTGCCAACTATACTGCTATTTCGGAGATGACCATTTTTTTTTAAATATGATAAACGGAATAATTCGAATAATGACTGTTGTCGTAGGTAAGAAATAAGTAATAAAATACAAGAAATAACTGTTCAGCAGCTGAGTATATTTATTTACAGTTGAGTGTAAAATAGGATTCATCATCATTATATACACATAAATATCACAATCATCAGTCATCCATCACACACGATCATATCAATCAGCATTATCAGGCTAAGGTAAGGTATGCTAGTTGTTTAGTAGTAGTGGCCATGATGACCGTGGGCGAGGGGGGCGGCGGCATAGTGGGCGATGGGAGCGGCAGCGTAGTGGGCGATGGGGGCAGCATGCACGATGGGTGCAGCATGCACGATGGGGGCAGCATGCACGACGGGAGCGGGGTGGTGGCCGGGGGTCTTGTGGACGACGGCGTTGAAACTAAAAAGAAAAGCGCGAACAATTATTAACTAAAAAAGAAAAAGAAAGAAAAACTATTTATTCATGGCATCAACTGGTAGCCTTTTCTCTATCTTAACTGACCTGACCTTTACCAAGTTGGTAATATGTCAGATGCCTTAGGGAAAGCAGAAGACTCAGAACCCTAAATTGGTATCAATCATGTCCAAGTCATAGGCTATTAGAGGCTTGAAAATCCTCTCAATAGAGTTAGTTGATATTAGTTTTTTTTTTGTTGTCTTTATTTGGCCAGTAGTCTCCACTCTGAAGACACTTTAGTACACGAATATTTTTTACTCCATAGGTCAGATCTAATCAGGAGGTAACAAACTTGGAGAGACCTCGCTATGCACCTGTTTCTTCTGCTCCTATTACTCCGGTACGCCGTGAGTATAAGCGCCACGGACGAGGCGGCTGGGAGACGAGTAGCAACATCGACGGGAGGGTCGCAGACAGAAGACATTATTTTTAAACCTACTTACTAGTAATGCCGTAGGTCTTGGAAATGTAGTCTTAGGAGTCCTTAGTTATATCGGTTTCATTATGGATCTTTCGCTTTAGACCAGAAAATGTAGTAATAAAGTTGTTTACCCATGGTGGTCATCGGCGGTGTATTCGACCTTGCGGACGGAACCGTCGGGCTCAACAAGGGAGTAGGATCCGTGGACGGCACCACCGTCGCGGGACTCGTGCTGAGACTTGTGGTCACCGGTGTGAGGGTCGGCCACGGAGTAAGCGTAGTCGTATTTCGGGTGGGACTGTGAAGAAGAAAATAAGGTTTGGAATTGCTCATTATGAATATTTTTGTAGTGATTCATTTGAAATAGTACGAAATTACAAATTTGAATGCATATTTAGGTTTTGCTATAACCATCATGGTAATTGTGTCTAGAAGAGCGACTAAGTTTTTATATTTATCATAAAACCATACTAGTGCAGGTAGCACAACGAATTACTTTAAAATCACGTTAAAATATTTTAAAAGATTTAGCAAAACATATTAAGGATTATGAACGCTGACTTTGAATACATATTTCTACAATTATATTTCTATAATTACATAAGTATATTTCTATAATTACTATAATTATATAAGTATATTTCTTTCTCTTACTCGGCAAATACTAAGGTGTATCCACTGCGATGTTACTTTTTTATTTTTTTAAACCATGGCGAAGACTATACTATTATTCTGTGATTTTAAACAGTTTGTAAATACTCACGTGCTCAACGTGGGCAACTAGGGGAGCGGCATGCACAACGGGGGCGGCATGGACGACGGGGGCGGCATAGTGAGCGGGGGCAGCGTGAAGAAGGGCGGGGGCGTAATGGGCGGGGGCGTAATGCGCGGGGGCGTAGTGGGCAGGGGCGTCGTGGCGCACGATGCTCTGCGAAGACACGGCGCCGTGGTGGAGCGGCAGCAGACCAGCGTTGGCGAAGGCCAACACGGCGCTAAGGGCTACAACCTGGAAAAGAAGACATTGGAAATTTAGTTTTGTTTAGGTCTTTCTCGTTGGCGTGGTCTCTCCTAGTCATCCTTCTCCAGACATTTCGTCGGTCCTGGGTTGTGGCTTAGACTTAGACTACAAGCTATCTTCTGTAAGGTCTTTCTTGGAACTTATAGCTGGATGATTGAAAACTTTGACAATAGGGTTAGTCTTTTTTGGTAACCGCCACCCATGTCAATTGTGGACCCTGGCTTGAAAATTAATTAAACAAGAAAGTATGTGGTGACACCTCACACTTGGCAATCTGATCCCAAACTTGACAAAGCCGCATGGGTATCAGCCTGTTTAATGAACTAAAGTATGTTAGCTGCATAAAAAAAAAGTTAATTTTGGTATTAATTAAGTTGCGCGCAGTTTACACAATCCTAAAGTAATAGAAGGCTTTGAGTCTTGCTCAATTTTCTAACAGGTTGTATACCTAATGTACTAACTAAGTAAATATATCTTCTAGTACTTGCACTTGCACGAGTTTCTTATGAGGACAAAATAATGTTCTGACTTACTTTGGTGAACATTTTACACTAGTTTAATCAGGGCAGGTGACTGATACTATTATCGGTTTGAGTGTGACTTTTATATGAAAAGCAAAACGGAGGCAGGACTCCGGTGGTGGGGTGTGCGGTCACTACAGTTCCGTAAGTTTGACACCGCGAGGTCGCGCATACCTCACTACCGAGCTTAGTTCAACCAACTTACATGAAACTCTAACAACAAACAAACTGAAGTCGAATCAAAGTCCAACTTACATCGGTTGAGCTACAGTACGCCCTCACGGCAATAATAAACGCCGCTCTAGAGTTCCATGTATTTGGTATACTGGTTAAGTCGTCTATTTAGGTCAGTTATTGTTTTATTAATAAACCTAGATCCTCTTTGATCTACTTGTATTAAATATAAATATTAAATATTATATATAATGAAATAGTCTAACAGTTTTCATTTAAAGATCTTTAGTTATTTAATTACATATAAAGCAAAATTCAAGATAAACGTTCTTAACTCATTGTACTGAGATACGTCACCGTACTAAAACTAGGTATAGAATAAATAATAGTCGCTACTAAAACCAGTCGTATTTAATTCTTAAGCAAAATTACTATCGTACTGGAGCGTTTTAAAAAGGTAAATGCAGATGCTTCTTCGCCTTAATAACAGTTTTTGGTTGATTTTATTTATTTTCCTAGAAAGGTAACATAACTTCGGAGTCGGAAGTAAAGTACACTCATAAAAATTAAGTAAACATTGTATTTTCCACCTACTTACTCCAATTTACTTCCGATCGGAGCACCTTGTCGATGCTTATGGTAAACAAGATTAGAGGAAAGATACAAAATGACGTCAAGAAGTAAAAAATCTTTGCTTGAATATTGTTACTTTTTCATCTCAATAGTAGTGTTAAGAAAATAAAAGCTCTAACAAGAAAGATATTCAGACTGGTCCTATTATATGTTGACCGTCTCCTTAGGTTGTCTATAACTGTAGCCCAAAAAAACAGAAAAGAGCCTAACGTAAAAAAGAAAGCTATCTACAAGGAAATCTTAGCTAAGTACACTCGTGTACTAATAATATGCTTTACCACTCTGAACCTTGTCACCTCCAGAGACCTAGAGCTACGACTATTTTTCAGTAATCTTCTGCGAACATAAATAAAGTACTAATAATGTACCAAATTTAATACAAACCTTCAGTTTAGTAAACCTCCTCTTGACGCACCAGCCTCGCGTTCCAATTTGTGTGGTCATTTTTAAACATATAATTTCCTTGATTGAAACTATCTAAACATACCCATAATTGATTGTATGATAATGATAGACAATTAAAGTTCAACGTTGAACGGCATTGGGTCAGTGGGTACATGTTACAATTAGTGGCCACTTTGTTTGCATAAAGACTTGGAACGCAATGCAGATCTATTAGGCTAGAACTAGTCAACAAGCCAAGTAGTCATTTCTCCGAGACAATATTGACTGTTCCATTCTAACATTCACTCATTATTTTGCCCTCAACTTGGGTATTGAGAACTGAAAAAGTGATGTTAGGTAAAACTAGAGACCCGTTTCAGCGTCGAAACGCACCCAGAATATGGTTTGATAATGTTCAAAGTATATTTTTAAATTTATTTACTTTTATTGAATTGCCTGTCTGGTCAGCGATACCATGACCACTTGCTAAAAGTTCTACTAAAATCAAGGCTTAGTGAGTTCAACTAGAGCTTCTACTGAGAATTGCTATGTTACTAGGCTATTCAAACCAACATGTCAAATTCTAAAGAATGTTACATCTTCGACCTTCGTATTTTTATTTAACGTAACCTTAATTATATAATCGTGTAATATGATAATGACAATGATTTTAGCGATCGCAAAGAACTTTCTGCCGCCAGTTTTTAATTGGGTACTATCAACAGAAAAATAAAAACAAGGTCCAATTTATATATATTGAGTTTATTAATCCCTGCCTACTCGTTTTTATTTATATTCATAGTTATTAAGTACAGAAATAACTAATTTAAAACGGTAAGCAGGGATAAGCTAAGTGACGTTGTCGTAAAAAAATCTTAAATATATTAATTTCTAATGATTTTAGCTTTCTCTATAATATTAAGTAAAATATAAATAGACATAGATGTGATCTTAAATTAATTAACCGGCATACATTAAAGTAACAAAGTAACAATAGAATTACGAAATGTAAATATCGAATGCACACAAAACCACACGAGCAGCGGTAAACTATATCTGTCCGGTCGATTGGATCACTTCGGTTTGCCTTCAATTAGTTTTAGCGTGTAAGTGCATGCACGAATAGATTTATATTGATTCTAAAATATTTTGCTTCTTAAAGATTAATTACAAGGTAATTTCATTTAATCATCGTTTTCCTAAAAATACAAGGTTTTTTTCTGAGACAGGAATATGCTATTTTAGCGTTCTTTTTATAATGTAAGCAAGTATTTTTAGTTTATTATTGAATTTTGTAATCCGAATAACCCTTTTTACATGTTATTAAGTATATATTTACACAAACATGCAATAATAAAATAAATCAACAGCTACCGCCGTCCAAGTGGCCACATTCTGGGCTACAATATTATAAAATTCGACTGGCCCGATGGCGAGTCGATACTCGCTAAGAAGAAGAAGAAGAACAGCTATCTTCTAAATTGGGCACACCACACGCAACTTTCTTTATATAGGTAAAAATGTGTCAGGTGATTTTATTTTGTTTTATATTTTAGAAAATCTGGAAATACCGGGGTTATTCTTCCGGAAGCATTCTCTGCTTGATTTCCATGGTCTTTAAACCTAAATAGCGATTTGACGTAAACCAAAAATAAAGCGTTTAATGACGGGAGGTTAGTCTGGCCTCTTCATTCGCTTCCGGAAGAAAAGTCAAAGTCAAAATCAAAATTTTTAATTCGAATTAAGATTTTTACAAATCATTTTTCGACGTCAAAGCTATCATGGATGGCACGTTTACTACCAGTGTACGCCCTCTGTGGAGAAGAACGGCCAGAAGAAACTCCACAGGAATTGTATCTTTTGTACTTTTCTTTTAAATATATAAAGAATCATACATGAGTCATAATTACAATCTACTCCGCTGATTTGGAACAATAGTTGACCAGACGTTTTTATCATCTAAGTAATCATTTATCGTATAATAGGCCTTAGAACATAAAATAGTTTTTATTTTAGCTTTAAATTGGCTATCAGACAGATTTACAATATCATCTGGTATTTTATTATAGAAGCGAATACAGTTCCCCATGAATGAATTATTAACTTTACACAGTCTAAACTTTGGGTGCGCTATTTTATTTTTATTTCTAGTATTTATATTATGTATATCAGAATTCTTAGGAAATATGTTCTTCCGGACATACAAGATGTTTTCAAATATATACTGTGAGGATATCAATTTCTTTAAACAATTCTCTTATGGAATCGCGACCACGCAATTCATATATGGAATGTATCGCCCTCTTCTGTAACACAAAGATGTTATTTATGATAGCAGCTTGACCCCAAAATAAAATTCCGTAGGACATAATGCTGTAAAAATAGCTGAAATATACAAGTCTGGCAGTAGCAACGTCCGTCAGTTGACGAATCTTTCTTACTGCGTATGCCGCCGAGCTGAGCCTTGCGGATAACGCATTTAAATGAGGGTCCCATTGTAACCTTGCGCCGATAGTGATCCCCAAGAAAACTGTTTCATTTACCCACCCAGAATAACCCACCGCCATGTTGGCAAGTGCTTTTATCAGAAATGCGCAAACTTTCTGTGTTCGATTGAGATTCGGGTGATATTTGTGTTCGTCTGTGCATGTCTCATGGCATCTTTCTTCGTCACAGGGAATCAGAGAAGATAAGTAGGAAGCGTTTTTTTTTTTAATATTATGTGGTCTAGCTCAAGCAATTTTACAAAAGCTTCGGTGTTTAGTTTCCTAGCCGATGTTCGTAACGCGAGTACAAGAACTAAGCAGATATTTGAAATAGAATGTTGCGTTGCAAAGCGTTATTATAACTAAACAATAAACATATGAATTGAAAACGATAAGAAATGTAGAGTACTTATTATTGTTTATTATACTTTGTTGCAACTTGCCAATAAACAAAATATAGATTACAGACCAAAGCTAAATAAAGGTTAAATAATAATAGCGCGTATGACGGTTGTTGTAAGATTTAAGTTAAATTAAAATTATTATACAACTATTATGCATTATTTCTGTTATTGACCGAGCGAGCGAAGCGTCTCTGTTTCAGCTTGGCCAAATTTGCTTTTGTATGTCCATCTGTCCATCTATTTGTTTGTTTGTTTCACTCTACAGGTCGCGTTTCTCAACCGATTCTCGTGGAATTTTGCGAGCAGGTTCGATAAATTAATTGTTTTTTTTTGGAAATTATAAAAAATGACGGAGTTATGGGGGTTGCCAGCTTAAGGTCTACCGCTGAGGCTGTTTTCCTCTACAGGTCACATTTCTTAATCAATAAAATAAAATAAATAATATAAATAAATAAAATAAATAAAAAAAGAATTAAAAAATAATAATTAAATAAAATTAAAAAAAAAAAAGAAAAAAACGTTTAAAAATAAAAAATCAAGGGGTCTGGGATGTCTGTGGAGAAAAAATTTATAACATTATTTATTGAAAAAAGATATACAGACTCGCAAGGTCTACAGCTCACAGGTGTGAGTGGTTTTGAGATTCAATATAGCTAAGCTAGTGACTGAAAAATTGCTGAGGTTGATTGAGATAACCCAATAGAAACTTAAAATAATTATTCTGAAAAGGATTATGAAAAAAAAAAATCATCTTATATTAGTGAAAATGATTTTATTTTGATATGAAATGCACAGTTCTACTCTATAAGTCTAGAATACCTAGCGATACGACTTTATCCTTGCACGTACACGATTTTCTATGCGTCATTGTTTAGACATACACCATTAAAACATTTCAATTTTCTTCTCGCATTGTTCAAATACCAGACTGAATTTCATATCTAGTTCAGTTACATTGTATTAAATTCAAGGAGCATTAGCTTGCATCATAGGTAGACACTTTGAATATTTATTAAACGATTTGAAAGGGCTTTGATAGTTAAGGCACGGTCATTCTACACAACTGATTTTATTGTTTTTGTAAAGTGCTATTTACATGTGCCCTGCAGCAACTTGCACTTACTATATTGACGTGATTACCAAACGGACGTTGTTTGTATCAATCAAATAAATCGTAATTGTTGGTGGCTACTAAATAAAATTTCTCAATGTGTTTTTTTCAAATTTTTAAACACGACTGTGATGAAAGTGATACACAAAGTAAAACACTTTCGATCCTTTCAGTATTATTGTTTTTAAAAGTCTAGCTCCTACAAATTAAGTAAGTCGAAAAAAAAATACCTATTTATCAAATATAATCTGAAATTATAGAACGCAAATTCTAATGTTTATTCTGTGCTATAGATAAATGTATGAATGTATTTTATGTATGAAGAGATGCGGAGCGCGAAGCACAAGACAGGAGGGGATGGCGACGTCGCACGAAGGCCCTCTATACCACTGGGGTACCATAGCACAACAACACTCAACACTCATAGATAATTGTAATTTATCATAGCAATCAAATCCACCTGTTGTGCAGTGAATTGTTGACCACAAATTGCGCGCAGGGTAGTAACAAACAATAGTTCGTGTAAATGTTCTTAGGCCAATTTGACATTATGCTCAGACACTATTGGCAAAGGTCTTGCCACTTGTTATTCAGTCGTGAACTCAATGCTCAGGCGCAGAAGAAAAATTTACCCTACGTAACAACACATTTTCTCTGACACTTGTTTGACTTGCGCCTTGTTAGTCCATTACAAGCTATAATACGAGTGGCTTAATCCCACAAGGTTATATACAAAAATCCAATTTATTACAAATTAACCAAAACAAAACAAATTAAGAAAAACTAAGAAACAAACGAATTTAGTATTTAATAATTAATGAACTGTACATACATTAAAAATAAAGTTAATTTTCTTCTTAGAAAACTGGTTATCTATAAGGAACAAGGGGGATCGTCTGGTACTCGTACATCACAGAATCACGTCACTCTCATAAATATCATTAAAGTTACATAGCGCCACGGGGCTGAACATCCTGTATAGTCTGTGACGGCTCGATAAAATTTCTCTCATTGTTCAGAAATAGAAAAGATGGATTTGGTACTCGCTATATAGATACTTTTAAGTTTTTAGCCGAGTATCGAGTTATACTGCCGATCGAGTAATGCTATCCAATTCATCTAAAAAAATAAAATAACAACTAACTAACTATAATAGCTTTGCATAATACTTATTTGCGACACTATTTCCTACTTGTATCATTATTCAAGTAAAATTCTTAGAAAGATATAACTAAGTTTCTCTCTACTTTTTTGTGATTAATTCACATACACTAGTTCCTTGATTAGGCTGATTTCATTACCACGTCAATGTTATATTAAATCCGTCTACTATGCCAATCGGTAATTCTTTACGGTCACGGAAGCCGGATAAGCCATTCCCGATAATATTATTACACCTTTGTCTATTCCCAAGGTTAATAAAGAACCGATTGAAAGTAATTCTACCTATAGTAATTCGAACTGTGGTTCAGAGGTCACTCACCCATTGGCCACATGCTGGCAAATTTGACCCTGACTCGGAAAGAACTATTAATAACAATCAAACTCTTTTGTCGACACAAAGACTTGTGTTGTTAAGTATATTAAATAGGCTATCAAGTAATTACATCTCAAAATATTGTTTAATCTATGTATTGCTTAATCAATGAGGCATGTTGTTATATAAATTAAAAATAAAAACGTTTCATTTTAGCAGTCAAAATTTAATATAAAACCCATAAAGAACAAATTATGAAGCTACATTTTTATGTTTCAAAACGATTTATTTTTTTATTTATTAATGTTAATCATTGATATTAAAAACGGTGTTTTTAATATTTAAGTACATTTCCTGCCATCTAGCATTCCTTAGTTTTAGGTCTATTTGTTATATGACACAAATTATGAAGCTACATTTTTATGTTTCAAAACTATTTATTTTTTTATTTATTAATGTTAATCATTGATATTAAAAACGGTGTTTTTAATATTTAAGTACATTTCCTGCCATCTAGCATTCCTTAGTTTTAGGTCTATTTGTTATATGACACAAGCAATATGAGCAATTAAACAATTACCTCATTGTTGTCAGCTTATATACGTCACAATCGAGGGGCTCAAACCTACCACATTCCACGTTGAACAAAGGGTTGATCGACTTCAAACACTATCTTTGAATTTCTTTGCAGTTGCACAATGGCAAGTTTCCTCACGATGCGATGTTTCCTATTTCACGAAAAAGTGCGATCCCCTTATATTTCAGAGAGTTGTGAGAATATGATATTAAAAAAAAGTCAAAAGACGCGTATTCACGAGAGCTGTGAGGTGCAAAAATAATTATTTGAGAAAGTCAAAAACAAAGTTATGGCTGAAATAGTGAAAAAAAAAAATAATTTCTTTCGATTATTTTATTTTGGCACTCGATATTTTGGAAACGAAGAATGATATCAAAAATTTGAGAAAAAATCCTCTGGAAAATTTTATCGGCTACAATTTGAGCCTAAAACAAAGACGATCGGGTTAAGGGTTATAGTCTAGCCTTTTTGACGAATCCCGTACATTCATTTCCAATGTGCTCGATAGTTGTGTGCATGAAATCTGTGATTTTTTCTGTAAAGCAAGTTATTACTTTTGTGACCAATTGCGATAAGAAAGATTTTTGAATAAAAATAATAACAATTCAAGGGGTCACATCTCGCTCGAATTACAAGTATATGTTTGTTCTATTTTATTAATTTATTTGTATTATTATGTTGAAAGCATAAATCAGCCGGCAAATCAAATTATGTAATTTTGCGATAAACCCTAGTATTAATTATTATTAATTATCTTGTTGCCGTGTCATGACACTTGGTACTGCTCTGGTTATTAAGGAAAACTAGTAAATTACTTATTAATCTCACGGAGGGGTGTCTACAGCATAAGTTAGAACTGGATTGTAGAAAGCACACCTGTATTGGCTAACAAAATAATTTACATTTAATTAGTAACGAACAGTACATTTGAATAATCAAAGTAATAAGTTTTCGATGAATTTTGTAATTACCTATAGTCTGTTTAATGGCTACCAATAGTAAGTTCTGTATCCAGTAGAAAAAAGGCACTAGTGTAAGTTTGTATATTTGTTTGTATACTTATGGTGACGCTAATTCACCATTCACCAGTAGTGGTATGGTATGGTCGTTAGTGGTAGGGTGAGTTTGTGACAATACCGACAAAACCTTGATATACTATGTTTTTTAAGTAGAAATTAATCCTAATAATTTCTTTATATTTGTCAATTCATACCCAATATAAAATTTTCCATTGCCATAATACCTTATAAGTATCTTAACAAAAGCGCAAAAATATTACTTATGTTGAATGTGCAAATCAACGTCTAAATCAACATTTCACGTGCTTCTAAAATTTAGGCAGATCGTGACAAAACTATATCTTGGTAAAACATTCCGTCATAACGCGAAACAGGATAGGCTTTGGTTTAATGTGGTCGTGACTGTACCAGGACCGCGACATCGTGGGTATGCGTAAGACGTAGCTATCGAGCTAGTTAGCTAGCGTATTGTGATAAATGCTCTACGTTCAAAATGCTTTCGACAGAGTAGAGCATACTGCGAGTTAATTAATTAAGGTACCTATAACGATGTTTTGCAACTGCATTGTGGACTAATGGCGCTGAAGGCTCTCGAAGAGTGTGGTCGTTGTCTCAAGGGCGGTCTTATGGTTAATTGCCTCATGCTGTTGAGGCTATGCAATTTCGCAGGTCAAGAAATCTGCTCCGCCGTTTCTGGTGTTGGTAATTTTTTTATTTTGTCACCTTTTTAAGTATGGGTTTGCGTTCTTCTTCTTCTTCATCGTGTGCATATGGGTTGTTAGGTCGACAACCGACTTCACAAACCCCAGTGTCAGTGTTATAGAGCCGCCAAAGGCCACAGACATGGCTCGTGTAACGACTAGATAGTAGCCAGGAACAACGACCTTACGTGCCTTCCGAAGCACGGAATCATCTTTCTTTTCGGACAATCAGGTGATTCAGCCTGCAATGTCCTAACCAAAGGGTTTGCGTTAAACCTCAGTTTCAGCTGTTTAAATGTTACAACAAAGCCGGGGATGGAACACGCTTAGGAGTTAATTCAAGAAAATTTAACAAAAGCCATTTTTTTCAAACGCTTTGGGAATACATAGAAATAGTTAAAATTCCCTCATTTGTTGCATTAGAACAAATACAAAAAAAAATAATACGACATTCATTTTGTAGGGAATCCTGAAACTATTTCAAAGGAAACAAAATTTGCTATTTTGTACTAATTTTAATGACTTTTAATAAAAACAAAAGTACAATACAAAGATCACAGAATAAATAGACGATTTACATTTTGTACTTAAAGCTTATGAAGGTAGGTACATGGTTAAGGAGATCAGTAGTGATGGTACTGGGAAGAGTACACGTGATGGCTGGGGCCAGAGTTGTGTACCACTGCGTTGAAACTGGAAGAAAACAAGTAAAAGTCAATATAAAACAAAAGTAAATATAAACGCAGCTATATTGAGCTATTGTTATCTTATCTTTGAAGGTAATGTCTAGGAGCACTTCGACCCTATGGGATCTTTTGTGCCTCCCCAGGTACCTTATCTTCATCACTTCCCAGTTCGTCAAACAATTCAGCGATTATGAAGATAATGAGACCTGGGAGCGTGAACCTGTAGTCCTCGGGTCTTGGATAGCCCAATCCCATGAGGCGCAAGTATTATTACCATACCCAGTTTATATTTAAGGCTAGGATATGTAGGTCAAAGCTTAATGTAATTGAGCTATTGTTAGTTTTAGAGTCTTATTTCGGGTAGGCTAGAGTTGAATATATCAGCCGTTGAGGATGAAGATGAAGATGACGATGTTAGTAAAAATATTGTAGTTCATAAGCTTAAGTGTATGTCTTACTAAAACTAAATAAAATAGGCCAATGAATCATCGTTACGTGATGCAATCGTTTACAATCTCGATGTGCAGAATTTAAAAGCATTTTTCCGCACCAGATCTCGTAGTTGCCCAAAGCCTCAAACAGCTGACTCAATTAGAGCAGGCACGTCTAAACATTTAACAAGTACAATCACTCAACAGATCAAAACTAGTTTGTCAACGAGTCTGTTATTATAGCACCTGTAGTATGTTGACACGCGGTAGTGAAGCAGCGTCGTCGTTGAACCAATTGCAATGCTACAAACTCCAAATGATTAAATAGATAATAATATGCGGGATGCGTACTGTATTATAATAACATTTTTTACAGTATTGGATTGGATTTGATTAAATTCAGCTTTTGTAGAAGTAAATATTTATTGATAAATATAAATTAATAGCTTAAGGTTAAACACAAGCTGCACTAGCGCCACCAATTGAAATAAATAATTTAATTGTTAGTGACTTCGAAATTAGCAACTCAACGCGGTTTAGTTGAAAGTTCAACCGACGCATTACTGAAATAACGTTCATATTAGCGTGCGATGCTTCACGGTGGTTACGTCCGACATTGCGCAGGAATCGTGCGAAAAACTCGTTTTTCTTGAACTCTTTTGCTTATTAACAGAAAATGGCAGAGTTTATAAAAAATGTGATTGATTTAAAATCTAAGTCAGTAATTGGTTAGTTATATTTACGAAAAAAAAACTATGGTTATTGCTTTAAGTTACGAAATCTAGAACGTCAAAAATTTTTTTTACTGCTTTTTTTAAAAAACTTGTGCTTTTTATTTATAAATAATTATAATGTATTTAAAAATTCTACTCGATTTAAAATTTAATTAAGGATATATTCTATTAGCATATATTTTTTTACATTTATAGAATCAATAGAAGTGCTGGTATTTGATCGTCAAAGTAGCGACTATGGGCGCTATTTCCACATAACCCCGCCTTAACGACAATAAAAGAAGAATAGAATAAACACAACAATTTCGATCGAAGTCACTGACAATAAGTAAATGATTTATTTCAATTGGTGGCGCTAGTGCAGCTAGTGTTTCACCTTAATAGAAGATGGTTATATGTAACTTCTAGATCGGTAGAATTGTTCTATTTACGAGATACAATTTACGATAAAAAATCATTTGGTAAAAAAAGGAATTTGCAGCACTGAGTAACAACCTATGACAGAGGTCGCGTGAGGTCGTTTTTCATACCCTACGCTACCGAATACCGGTTCCACAATCATAATATGTAGCGACAAATACGCAAGTTATGTCTGTTACGTATTAAGCACTGCTTCCTGAGAAAGCAATGTCAAATATAAGTCGGCCCATGCAAAGTCGGTTTTGCGCAATTCGGGGAAAGTTGCAGTGTCATCTCTGTCATGTGTTTCATATAGTTTTGCATGTAATCTTGGGGTCAGTTTTCTAGTTTATGTAATTTATGTATGAGCATTGAGCAAATTAGCCAGTAAAACTTGGCAATCTTTCTTTGTGGTTTAAATAATCGTCTCCTATTATCTACGAGTAGTTTGCGAATATGTTCGTTCATCTCTATTTCATTGATGGTCTTTTTGTTTTTGTGTGGGTTGTAAGATCATAATTTGAGCAGTTATAACGTTATCAATTATAGCCAGGGTCTTACTTTTAGACTCAAGGGATTACAGTCTCTAAAGGATTACAGACTCTAATCCAAATAGTCGCTTCTAGGCGAGACTGGATATGATAATTAGCGATTGGTACAATACTTTGGTCTATATTTACTTAAATAAATTTATTTAAACCTTTGATTTTGAACCTTATGTCGTGAGATTGAATCAAATTTCAACAGATTTCAACGAGAGAATTTGGACGACGAGTGTCAGTAAACCAAAATTTAGCATACTTAACAATTTTTACATCTTTTTTCCCTTTTTTCAAACTTGATGACTATTTCTCAACTTAAACGGAGCATATCCGTGACATGCTTCATTGATAAAATAAAAAGAGAAAAAGAAGCATAGTTATTTTACCCATTGTGGTCGTCGGCGGTGTAGGAGACTTTCCTGAAGGAGCCATCGGGCTGCAGCAGGGAGTATTCTCCCTTCACGACGTCTCCGTCGCGGGACTCGTGCTGCGACTTGTGGTCACCAGTGTGGGGGTCCTCCACGGAGTACGAGTAGTGGTATTTGGGGTGGGACTGTCAACAAAATAGTTCTTAAACTTCTAGAACACAAAGGTGAAATGGGAAATGTTTATGAGTAGAAAGATGCATGAGAACTCGATTATTACTAAAAATTGCCGCTTCAGAATGCTCTCGCGCTTCTGAGTGACTTGAGCATCTTTGTCTAGAAACTGATGCATAGATGAATAAATGAACAAATGGGAGCATATATTTTTTTTTAGCTTTTATATATTTTGTTTCAATCATGTACCTAAGTACATATAACAAAATTGCAGTTTGGAAATAATTGTGAGAACGTTTCGTTAGATTAGCATATCACACGTCCTCGATGTATATCTCGCGCCATTTTTCACACAGTTGTTTCAGCTACCTTGTATTTTAGTTATTCAACTTACATAGTAGTCATTGTGTTCGTGGTGGCCATGATGACCTTCATAAGCGTCGTGGCCATCGAAGTGTCCAAGGGAAGCGGTGGTGTATGCAGGGTCGGCGGCGTAGTGGATGGGGGCGTGGGCAGCGTGAACCAGGGGCGCAGCGGCGTAGGCAGGCTCGTGGTGGACCAGGTTGTGCTGCGAAGACACTGAGTATCCGTTGTGGCCAATAATGCCCGCTTGGGCTACCGCTGCCACCGCTCCGAGTGCTAAAATCTATAGACAGAAATAGTTTGTGCTAATAACTCGATATAATTAGTAACAACCGTCACGGCTGATAAATCTAACATCGACTTGTAAATAAATAAAATAAATAAAGAGACGTTTATTTGCCACATACACAGACAGGAAAAGTAAGCTAAAGTAAGTTATGCTGTATAAAAATCTTGTTGAGATGGCAGACGCACTACCCATTACTATGCTTGTGGCTTATTGAAAATTTCGTCCTTCTAATATAAATATGTTTTGCCGGTAGGTCTTTCCAAATTGAACCTGTTAAGAGCTCTACCACCTTTTGCCTTAAACTATATTATCATAGGCGAGCTTTTAAAAACTGAAGGGCTAAATCCTTGTTAACTTCACTTCACTGTCACTTACTTTGGTGAACATTTTTTGTGGATCGTAATGCGTGACTGACATACATTTGATAACCACCGGTGGGTTTTATAAGAAACGGTGTGGTGGTCCGGTGGGGCGTCGAGTGGCGCCCGCGCAGCGTCCCCGCGGGGCGGCAAGGTCGTCGCGCTTTGTCTTCTACGTTCTCGCGTATGAACATGTGTCGCTGGTAGAGTCGGGAATCGTATGTTACTGACATTTCCTACGAGCCCTTTGCTGATGAGTATCCTGACTGTGAGTTGTAAGCCAGTGGGTTGAATCATTTCTTATGACATTTTTTATTTTTTTTATTTATTTTTAAGAGCATCGGTGGTTTTCTATATTGTTGGGGTATTTTTATTTTTTATTAATGAGATGTCACTTTACGACGTGTAGGTTAAGTGTAGGAATACAACAGTTTATATTGGTGTAACGTTTAGTGTAACTAAGCGGAATGAGGGAAATTGATGAACCCTTCTGTTTTTTTTTTCAATTAAATAAGTAATGATGATGATGTATGTGATCTGCTATAGTTACAATAGTAAAATATTACTGAAGGAACACAACGTTTTTTATACAATAAAATGATAAATGAAGAGCGTGCGTAAATAAATGCAATACAAATTAAAAGTAAACTTTGAGTCTCACTTCAAATGCGATTTAAACAATTTTAAACTTTACCAGTAACGTAATATACCTAATGATTGTTACTTAAAAAATAATCTGTGAACCGAGATAGCTCGGTATAGTGGGTCAACGTGGCCTGGCCCAAGATAAGCGATAATCATTGTGTTGTAAGTACTCATACGCTTGTTTTCGCACGTAGCTAATGCCTGCGAATTGTTGGATTATCCGAGATCAGCGGGACCTCCATTGAATATGAAACATCTTGGAAGTAAGACAAAAGTAAGGTATACTACAATATTTTAAATAAAATTCTTATTTTTTATAGGTATATAAAATATTTCAGTCTCTTTGACACATTGACCCATTGTCAGGACAATATGTTGTTACACTAATATTATAAATGTGAAAATATATTTTGCTGTCATAACCGCTCATATACGAGGGGCTCGAGCCTACCCTGAATTAAGGCGATTAGGCCTTAGTTGACCACGCTGGCCCAGTGCGGGTTAGTCGACTTCACACCCAACCCTTGAATTTCTTTGCAGGAGTGTGCAGCTTTCATCACGATGTTTTCCTTCACCGTAAGAGCGTCGAATAAACGTGTAAGTACATATGAATTCGAATATCGACAACACATTGGTGGTGGTGGGCATCGAACCCACGTCTCCCGGACGGGAGGCAGGTCTATAATTTAATAAATTGAGATAAATATCGCTAAATGCTAGTACGCAATACAAATGGTATTAAAACAGTCTTAAATATTTTTCGAATAGTCTTATGATTGTAAATCAAGTGCAATCAATTTAAATGTTATCAGATAAAATTGACAGTTGACGTTGACTGTTTCTATTACCAAATATTTTGAACGAATGACGGGCCCTTTGGCTAGCTTATTGCATAGGCGGCGCAGAGAGAGAAAATAACTTTGTACAAGAATTATGCTAGCGCTGCTGGTTAAATGGTTTTACAACTAGTTCGCGAGTCACTTTTGCATATTGGTGTGGATTCGGCATACGCCCAACTAAACTAAACTAAAATTAGTCCTGTCACTTTCTATCATTTTCAATTGAAAAGGGACTGAAAATCATTAGTTTTGTTTTTGTCTTTGACTTCACGACTAACTGTCAAATTTAGTATTGTTTTAGTGCTTACCTAACACCATGACGAATAAAAAGCCACTAAAATTGACAGTTAGTCGTGAAGTCAAAGATTTGTTTTTGTCTTTGACTTCACGACTAACTGTCTAATTTAGTCTTGTTTTAGTGCTTACCTAACACCATGACGAATAAAAAGCCACTAAAATTGACAGTTAGTCGTGAAGTCAAAGATTTGTTTTTGTCTTTGACTTCACGACTAACTGTCTAATTTAGTCTTGTTTTAGTGCTTACCTAACACCATGACGAATAAAAAGCCACTAAAATTGACAGTTAGTCGTGAAGTCAAAGACAAAAAGAAAGAGTATGATTTTTTTATTGCTATGTAGTAAGTATTTTATTGAATTCTAAATAAGATCATTAGTACACTTTCAACGCAAAATAGTTGTCCACTTTGTTATATTATTTGTTTTTAATTTAAATGGAAATGGAAATCCGGCACAAGTAATAATAAAAATAGAGAAAATGGCCTCGATTCGCGATGTCATGCTCTAATTCTTATTTTAAAATCCAGCTATTCTTTTCGTTTGTATGACCAATGAAAAAGAGGTGATGAATGAATGATATTAATTTGAACGAATGATAACCTAAAATAAGGGCATAGCTGTCAGTTTAAGAGATTTTTAAGTCGCATGTTTTAAGTGCTCTCTAAAATTGTGCAATCGACACATTGAAGTATAAAGTAATAATAGCTCAATGAATCGACACGGCCATAAGGTTCAAATTCAATGTTTGACAGCTCTAATATTCGAATGACCATCTACTGTCCCTTTTCAATCAAAAGGTAAAAAGGACAAACTAACTTAAATTAAGGATTGGAGCGTGACAGTGTGAATCGGGGCCAATGTATATATTTCCTATTATTTAGTCGTACCTGCCTGCAAGTGAAGCATGTGTAATAAAATTGTAGGTGTAGGATAAAAAAAACACTGCATGTTAAAAAAATGCTATTATTGGGGTACTAACAAATTAAAGTCAAAGTCAATTTTTTTAATTCGAATTAAGATGTTTACAAATCATTTTTCGACGTCAAAACCATCATGGATGGCACGTTCACTACCAGTGTACGCCCTCTGTGGAGAAGAACGGCCAGAAGAAACTCTACAGGAATTGTATCTTTTGTACCTTTCTTTTAAATATATAAAGACTCATACATGAGTCATAATTACTATCTACTCCGCTGATTTGGAACAACAGTTGACCAGACGTTTTTATCATTTAAGTAATCATTTATCGTATATAGGCCTTAGAACATAAAATAGTTTTAATTTTAGCTTTAAATTGGTATCGGACAGATTTACAATATCATCTGGTATTTTATTATAGAAGCGAATACAGTTCTCCATGAATGAATTGTTAAACCTTACACAGTCTAAACTTTGGGTGCGCTATTTTATTTTTATTTCTAGTATTTAAATTATGTATATCAGAATTCATAGGAAATAGCATTATGTTCTTCCGGACATACAAGATGTTTTCAAATATGTACTGTGAGGATACCCTGAGGATATCAATTTCTTTAAACAATTCCCTTAGGGAATCGCGACCACGCAATTCATATTATAGAACTTCTATCTCTTTCCAAAGCCCTAAATGAATAAATAATTTACAGCTGGGACCCGTTATACCTATATATCTAAATAAAGGACTTATAAAATTACATATAATAAATCATGAACACTTATAGAAGGTTTTTATTCAATAATAGGACATTTTGAGAAAAGGACATTTTGAGCTGAGACGATCCCGTGGACCCTACTTTAAACTGTAAAATGGGAATAGAACAGTACCTACTACTTCTTCTTAGAAGATATTTCACATTTGAAATCATCATCATCATCGTGTCGCTTGTAAGATCGAATGAGAAAATGTGATATTCACACCGACAGAGTCGCAAAAGTTCAATGAATAAATAAATATTTAGTGAAATTAAATTACGAACTCACAAAAGACAATAAAAAACTGACACACTGTTACATAAATAAATAAAAATAAATGTAGATCTTAAAAAACATTTAATAATTTATTTACAGTTTGGTTTGGTCGGCAACATTAAATAATATAGTTGTAGTTTTTATTCAGTAGTGATAAGGGTGGATCGAAGGAGCAGAGTTGTGTACTACTGCGTTGAAGCTGAAATCAAAACAAAAACATTTTAAAACGTTCGAAAAAGATAGAGTAACCTGTAGGTTAGTATGGCATCGCCTTATTTTTTAACTGCAATGTTCTAAAAAAAAACTAGAAAAATTATTGTTCAAGAGTGTCCCCACCGGGATGTCGAACCCGAGACCTTCTGAATGAGAGGCAAATGCTTTATCGTTCGGCCACTGATGGTCCGCGTGCATCTGAAATTCTGAATGCATTCGTGACCATAACATATTACTGAGCTCCATTCAGATCGCACGAAAACTTGAACTAAAGTCACATTAAAGTTATAGACTCATTGCTTACCCGTTGTGGTCATCAGCGGTGTATTCGACCTTGCGCACGGAGCCGTCGGGCTGCACCAGCTCGTAGTAGCCGTGCACCGCGTCGCCGTCGCGTGTCTCGTGCTGAGACTTGTGGTCGCCGGTGTGAGGGTCGGCCACGGAGTACGCGAAGTCGTACTTCGGGTGAGTCTGGAAATAAAAAAATGTAGTCATCGTATGAGTTGTAAGGTCGACAACTGGCCTCACAAACCAATGTGAGTGTTATAGAGCCGCCACCAAAGACCGCTGACTGTAATGACTGATTCCGTAGATAGCAGCCAGGACCCACCCATAGCTTAACGTGTCTTCCGAAGCACGGAATCGTCATATCAGGTGGTTCAGCCTGCAATTTCCTAATCAAACTAATTCTAAAAAATAATGTTACGCACATCGTGCCGAATTGATAACATCATTTTTTGAAGTCGATTAAAAAGGTTCAAAACTTGTAATGTTTTTTGTCTTTAAATCTGGATCCGAGACACGTTGAACTTTAAACTTAGGTACCTAACTACAAGTATGTTCTGTAGGAGCAGCACCTATTACATCCACAGAAAGGTGAAAAACTAAAACTCACGTGTTCATCATGGCCATAGTATCCTTCATCGTAATGTCCGTCGTCAGCAAGGGGCGCGGCGTGGACTAGAGGGGCGGCGTAGTACGCAGGCTGGGCGTAGTGGACGGGTGCGTAATGGCCCTCGTCATGATGTACGATGCTCTGCGAAGACACGGCGTGTCCGTGGCCGTTCACGGCCGCCAGAATAGCGCTCAAAGCTACGATCTAGAAAAACATAGACGTTACACGTTTCTGAAGGTATTTCCTTAAAATTGCATACTTTATTCGTTATTGAAAAAAGATCGTTTTTATGGACGATAGCAAAGATGTGCAGTAGATTATTTACAATTTTGTTTTTTGATCTTAGGAGAAACATGTTGTTTGCCAATTTTGAGAATACGAAAATTATTTTAATACACTGAAATCACACACAATGAAATTTAATGATATATATTATTTTTGTCACTTTGTTGATTTGTTTGAACTTACTTTGCTGAACATTATGCTTCGGTCAACTTTGTCTGTTGATTGATACCATTAGTGATTGGTCGCATGTTTTTATATTAAACACTAAAGAAAGAACAAGTGGGGTTTAGCACGTGGACCTCGATACGACAATGACAATAATCACAATAGCGTAAGGTCGAATTTGTCGATTCGTTTACTGGACCGCAATATGTGTCAGGGTATCAATGGTTATTGAGTTTTGCCACGCGATAAGGCGCCCGAAAAAAGTCTAGTGCAAAAAACGGTCCGACGATACGCTGACGTAGCAAAATATAACATGCTACGAGTTAAACCCGTCACAGATAGTGTTGCTAAAAAGCAGCATAATACAATTTAAAAATCTAACATAGAACCTTTGTTGTTTCCGATTTTACTAAATTAATATTATTTTTTTTCCCTATGAGGTTAGGCTATGTCACTATTTGATTCAAAAACTATAAGGACACGAAAAATTACGTACGTATTTGCTGCTACTACGTTACTGCTTCAGAATGACAAACATCAGCTACTTTAGGGGTATTCAATTATTGTTTTTACGGTTTTAGTTATTATCTACGTTTTGTTCATTTTTAGTGATAATTTTGTGCCTCTTTTTGAATTTAACTTTTCACCAATACTGTTTAGATTCACCAATTCCAATTGGTGAAAGATGATGTTGATAAACATGAATTTCTTTATGTCTCTTTATAATTGTAAGGTATGCTTACATACATTGATAATATAATAATTGCTACCTACAAACACGGTATCCATTTGTCTAGGTGTGATGTGTTTATACTTTTTTGGAAATAAAATATCAGTCGTTTTTAGAAAATCACATTTATATAATTTTCAATATAAAATCAAATCAACGGCCCGCTACAGTCCACTGCTGGACTATGAGCGTCGTCCACTTAAGTGGAGGGTTTTTCCATAATCTCCTCGCTTGGCAGGCGGGTTGGAGATCGCAGATTAAAAGGTGATTGTCTCAGAGAGCGCTGCTGCCCGTTCCCTGTTCAATGTGCAGTTCCTAAGTCGCGTCTTACGACACCCACGGGAAGAGTAGGGGTTGGTGATTTTCAATATAAGAAATGGTTTAATATAATGTTTTACCTGAAATTAAAACAGTTATTATATGCAGTAACCTTATTCGAGACCTATAGAGTGAGACAGCACTACTTCCGCTTCCTGCTAACAGCCCCAACCGATCCCCTCCACCCCACTCCCGGCGGCCTGAGTCAGAGTAGAGGGGAGCCTTGCTTGTCACCGGTGCAGTTTTGACACGTCACATTTTCATCTCACGAAAGTCTGTGAAGTAATTAGCCAACAGGCAGAAATCAAAATATAGGTCTCGAATAAGGTTACTGCATATAATAACTGTTTTAATTTCAGGTAAAACATTATATTATATGCGTTGAACCGTTATTCGAGACCTATAGAGTGAGATGTGTTTGTTATCGCCTGGTGGCAAGCAATTATGTATTGACATCTAGGAGTATGCCAATGTGTGATACGAAATTAGAAAAAAAAAAACTAATATATAACCTGAAAAGATTTATTTTAATTAGGCGTCTAATATTTTTTAAGTATTGTAAATAGAAAATCACATTAGAAACAGAAAGTCATGAATAGTATGATTTGTATATGACATGAAACAAATAAAATCACAATCAAAGTCTTAAACAGGTTGGAATGTCTGAGAAAGATTATTATTATTACGTTTCCGTGAGCAAATCTCAGCGGAATAAAATTTTGCAAAAGTGTTCGGAGAACGCCAGTTGCCTTTAGCCATCACTTCGTCGATGGAGCAGTTGTCGAGCTAGTTGAGGGACACGCGCAGCGCCCTGCACGCCCGCCGCGCGTAGCTGCCCCTTCACCCAGCCGCCCAGCACCGTGCGGGACGCCGCGCGCGCTCTTCCACGCGCCGTTATAAATAACTCCGTCAAGCCTGTATTCTCTCTGCGCTGCGCTGACGCTTCTATGAGATTTCTTATCCATGTTACTGGGCATATAGAATCATTTTCAGCTTTGCTTAGCTTCCAGGAAGACTGTCTGTGCTCTGCCGGGTGATTTCGTTTCGGATTTAATCCTAGCGAAATACCAAGCATAGATCTTTCCATAGCTCGCTGACTTACATGTAGCTGGTGGGCCAGCTTCACCGTCATGTTCCACGTCTCGGCTCCGTATGTCAAAACGGATAGGACACACTGGTGTGGGACGCCCCTCTGCCAGGTGGATTGATGACCGGAGGAAGGTCGCTGGTGGTGGCTGGATGAGAAAAGCGGGTGATCGTGCGCTTTGGCGTGCCCTTGGGGAGGCCTACGTCCAGCAGTGGACTGCAATAGGCTGATTGATTGATTGATTGACGTATAAAATATAATTCAGGTATTTCCTGCTGATCGTTACTCGGTATTTATATAACAAATAGCACATGAACTTGATTTTACGGTTTACATTTAGAATTTTTCATTTCGTCCAAGTGTTTTTTATTTGTGCACACAGAAAATGTAAGTAAAAAAAAAGATACGTGGGGACGTATATGAGCTGTCGATGATGAAAAAAGATACATTTTAATTTAAAGTGTCAGATTTAATTCGGTTTTGGGTTCTTTTGTTACCTGCATAAATTAAATTATAATATAATTGTAACTAGCGTAGCAAGCCGATGTCTGTAACATAGGATATATTTACATAGCAATAGAAGCCAAACAGCACTTTTTTTTTCTTTTCTGGCAGTACTCGTCGATCAGATGTAGATTTTCACTAAAGTTACGGAGAAAAATATCATTCCTTAAAAATATATTTCAAGCATAATTTTGATGGATAAAGAAAACGTAGAATCAGTTTAATAATTGTAAATTCATTCTTACTGGTGGTGGTAACACGACCACTTGGGCTCAACAGGCGAACATGGTCGCGCGACCCGGTTGCAGTAGCTAAGAACTAAATGTGTTTTCTCCTTTAAAATACCTTTAGTTACTGAAAGCTAACCATCGACAGATTGCGAACAAAAATCCATAACTTTTTTTGTTTGTAATGTATTTTATAATCTATGTTTAAACTGACGGCTCCGTAGCCCAGGTGGTAGTGTATCTGTCTCCGACGCACAAGGTCGCGGTTTCGGATCCCGCCCATCAGGGCAAACATTCGTGTGATGAGCACTTGCGTTTGCCTTGTGTCTGGTTTTTGTTTATCTATATAATTATCTATTTATCAATTTATGTAATGTATATCAGCTGTCTGGTAACCATAGTACAAGTTCTGTTTAGTTTGGGATCAGATGGCCGTGTGTGAAGACGTCCCCACATATTTATTATTATTATTAAATGTTAGTTTGTGAACGAATATGCACCCAATGGATCTCTTTTTACTCGTACGAGTATAATAATAGTACTACTTTGTTTTGCTGTAGTTTTTATGTTATATTTTGCGTTTTCGTCATGAGGGAAGTGATGTCTATTTATGTTCGTTTACAGGGAGAATACCATTTGTACAACTTGACTGCAGCTGTGAGGTCAATCTACTGTAATGTAACCTGGACCAAAAACAGACAAGAACCGAAGGAGGTGGTTATTTCCGGCTACATTATCATAGAAATAAAGAGCTTTAATCGAATGGATTAGAGAAAGAACAAACATTAGAATTGTTAAGCGAATAAAGGCAGATAGTTTTAAAATTGATAAAAGCATACTGATATGATAACCCTATTTTTAAAATTATTATAACTTATGAAGTACTAGCGGTCCGCCTGTGGCTACATTTGCGTTATGTAAGATTTTCCCGTGGGAATAAGGCTTTCCTGTAAAAAGTATCCTAGTATGTGTTAATCCAGGGTACAAACTATCTCTATTCCAAATTTCATCCAAATTCGTTCCGTAATTAAGGCATGAAAGCGGAACAAACATCCAAACCATGGAGACAAATTTGTCTCCGTGGTCCTAACATCCAAATGTATTTTCCACGGAGACAATGTATTTGTCTCCGTAGTATTTTCTCATTCACTCGTATAATATTAGTGCGATGTGGCATGCTTAAAAATGGCTCAAGGTAAAAATATATTGTCTACCTTCCAATCTGAGTCATTATTTAATGATATAAAAGAGGCGTGATTTTATGTGTGTAAGTAGATGTCTGTTCGTACGGAAATAAGCCCTGTTATTCCATTATTGTATGATTTTGATTTCATTAAAATATAACTAAAAACTTCGGTTTTATATTTTATTTATCTTTATTTACCTTTAAAGGAAATGTTAGTAAAAATGTATGATTCACGGTCATTGTGATGCAATTATTTTCCTTAATGATTATGAAACTACAAAAGTTATAGTTGATCAATCTGCACTTGGTCTAAATCAGCTCACCTTATGTAATGTTGTAAGCTCGAACCCCTTGGAAACCTCCATCAGCTGGCTAAACTGTGTCCTATTTCCAGATTAAGATATTATTTCAAGTCATCTGCCATAAAATAAAACTGCATATTATTATTAATTCACATTACTCGTACATACCACAATGCACATAGACGAATTGATAAACGAGTATTTATACCGCCGTCAATGTTATGACAAGTTTGTAAAACTCGTTTCACTAGTAAAATATGGGCCATGAGTATTACAAAAAAGTAAAGTGGGTATTGCAAAAATAAAAAATCTGACTTATGAGCTCAAGTTCACACTTTATTTACAGCATTCTCACATTCACACATATTTACATAGGTATAAATAGTTATAACAAAAAGAAACATGTTCTTTTGGAACTTCATGACTATGTTATATGAGGGGGTTGTTTAGAAGTGGTGGTATGCAGGCGCGGGAGCAGCGTGCACGACGGGGGCAGTGTTGTGCACTACGGCGTTGAAACTGGAAAATAAAACGAAAGTATTCCATAAATAACACAACAATTTCAGCTGTTTTCAAAATTATTTGAAAGATTAGGTTTTAAACGCTAATTCGACCTAGCTGTACCGTAAAATTTTTATTCCAATAAAAAAATATTCAGTTCTAAATTACGTAGTCAAAAATTATTCAAACTATCAATGAAATATTCCTATTCCTATTTATTCTAAAAAGGTATCAACGACCAGGCGAATCCAATTCCTCAAACACGCATTTCATTACTTCATAACCATGTTTGATGCCATTGCTGGCTCTATAACTCTGACACCAGGGTTTCTTATGTCGGTCGTTGACGTGGCCAGTTCCTTCACAACGTACTTCAGTTTGAGTTTCAGTTGCTTGCAGTTTTGGTTTGAAGTAGTCAATAGAGAAGTTCATAGAAGTACCGTATTGGAATCAGTAAGACGAGCGCGAGTTGCATTGATCGAGACGAGCTACCACCACTACTTGGGTATTTTTCCCTCGGTTCTTGTCTATTTATTTAAAAGATATTATGTAGAGTTCTCTTACCCGTGATGAGCGTCAGCGGTGTATTCGACCTTGCGTACGGAGCCGTCGGGCTGCACCAGCTCGTAGAAACCGTGCACCGCGTCGCCGTCGCGTGTCTCGTGCTGAGACTTGTGGTCGCCGGTGTGAGGGTCGGCCACGGAGTATGCGTAATCGTACTTGGCGTTCGAGTGAGCCTGGAATAGTGGAATAGGATGGTTGAAATTGGTGGAAAGTTCCTGTGTTGGCCCTATGTTTAAATACGTGTATGAATAAAGTCACTATGCACTCGTTTACTCAAACGTTTACAAGATCATGTAAAAAACTCAAACCGTAAACGCTTATTATGATGTGCAGCTGAAGAGAACCGATAACTTTTGAAAAATGTATGCAATTTTGGTCTCCTCTTTAATGTTGATAGAAAAGAGGAGTTCCTTAAGAAAGGCCATAAAAAATTGCTAAAAAAATAAAAAAATTGGCAAATTGCGCAGGAAATTGATATAAATTGAATTCTGTTGACACTTACATGCTCATCGTGACCATCGTAGTGGGCAACGGGGGCAGCGTAGTGGGCAACGGGAGCGGAGTAGTGGGCAACGGGAGCGGAATAGTGGGCAACGGGAGCGGAGTAGTGGGCAACGGGAGCGGAGTAGTGGGCAGCGGGAGCGGCGTAGTGAGTGACAGGGGCGGCGTGGACGACGGGGGCGGCAGCGTATTGCACGGGGGTGGCGTAGTGAGCGGGGGCGCCGTAATGACCCTCGTCATGGCGTACAATGCTCTGCGAGGAGACAGCGTGGCCATGTCCGAGAAGGCCAGCGTTGGCCGCAGCCACGAGGGCTCCGAAAGCTACGATCTAAAAATAAAATATTATTATTTTCAATTTCAAGTTGTATTTTTTTATTTATGCATTATAAAAAAGTAAATGTAGTGTTAGGCATGCCTGCTCGGAGGAACAGAGTAGGCATGTAATAAAAAACAGTTCCAACGGGATTCATTTTTACTGACAATAAAAATGTAGCTTTAATTTGAATTTTTAATAAAACAATATATAGTGTCGTCAGAATTTTTTGGAATGTCCTTTGATCCTGAAAAAGAAAACGTAAACCCAAAAAATATTTAAACTGAAACAATTTAATCACTTACTTTGGTAAACATATTGTTTGTCGTAAAAGAATCGGGTATTGATTGGTGTCAACGATCCTGCGTAATGGTTTTATAGAGAATGCGTACGAGTTTGCGGCAGTAGTGGGGTAGAGAAATGCGTAACCTTGACTGTGTAGCTTTGACATACAAGGTCGGTTCCTGCAGCCGGTTCCGATATTACGCGAAGCTTAATTTGCAACTAATATATTGAAATCTATGCACATATGAAGTATTTAAACTGTAACAAAGAGTTGCAGTTAGAGGGTATTTGCACTTTACAAAGGGTCTATTTTTATTTGCCTTATAGATTTGTAATTCATTAATTTCTATAGTAAGATAATTCGACTCTCAGTTAGCCTTTCTTAACCCAATATTTGAATGTTTTAAGGGTTCTTATCTTACTACCAGGACGCCACAGTTTTTATAATGAGATTCAGGAGACAGCCAGCTTAGTAGCTACATCGAAAAGTACCGTATCGTAAGTAATGTTGTAAATTATTTGGCTCATAATCCTCGCATTTCATAAAAAGTTAAATTTATACATTTTTGAAATACTTTGCTGAATAATAATACTTAGCAAAATATAACAAAATACTCTTTAACTTAACCTTCAAGAAGACACTTCGGAACGAATTATGAAAAAATTAGAATATCAATAGCTAACCCGTCCAACCATCTAAATATTTAAGCAAATGTTAAATGTAAGAACTTATTCAGAATAAATGCGTAAAGCAATGTGATTTTTAACGGATATTTTCTAAATTTTGAAAAAACAATATGTCGATTATAGTACAAATATGTATCCTTAAAGACACAACCAAGCATCGTAAACTTTTTAATCCTAGGTCACTACAAATGAAACAAGATAAAGAATGCTATAATTTTGCTAACCTCGAGTTAAAATTACTGGCAGATACTAAAAAGTTAATGAAATGAGTTCGTATTTTGTTTAAAATTAATTTTTTGCATTTAGTTAGTTATTTTATTTATAAAGAGAGCTAGTTCATCGATATTTATGTTTTTATCTTATTTTATTTCCATTCGTATTTTACATTGAGAAGATTTAGAGAGACCACACCTCTTTGTTCTATGTTTTCTGTTTGCTTCATGCACTCACTTAGTAAGTACTTATTATAACCTTGTCAAAAGCATTTCATAACTGTTTTTTTCTAATGTCATATATTAGCAACTTTATAGCTGCAGTTTTAACACCTGCTCTACTTAAAAACTCTGCTTCTTATCTGATGAACTTTATGATGAATAATGTCTCTTAAGGAATGATTTCTGAATAGTTTTACAACATAAAATATATGTATAACTGTGGTACTGTAATTAATAGCGCATGCGGCTGGACAATACCGCCCTACGCTACCGGATAAAGATACTTTAGTAATATAAAGTGTCTAGTCATATGAGCTGGCTAACTGTACTTATAAAATACTTATTTACGAATTGGGTCAACTAAATTAGCTTTGTTTTTATTTTGTTGATGGATACCTAATTAATTAAAATCGCAATTGGCACAAAATTCAAACAACTTATTAACGTTGTAATCAATTGTAATTTTTTTAATGTTTGACTTTTTCGTTTGAAAGTTCGTCTACTTTAAACATAGAAAAAAATAATATTGATAGTTTATCATTCACTTATTCAAAACATCATTTGATCATCTCTTCAATCATCAAATGCTTGATCATTTTTATTACTCAGATAAACGTGAGGACAAAATCAATGATGATGGAATTGGGGTCAATAGTCTTCTTAATCGTTTACAAAAACAAACCAAATAAATTTCTTAAATTTATGTTTTATTAAAAAAGATGATAATTACACTTAGTCCTATGATTTATGGATGTTAGCTACATTCACAAACGAAGTTTCAAAACTCGAGACTAGAAAATAATGTCAATAAAATAAATAAAAAACAGAATAATAAATTATAATTTTCCTAACATGGTTTAGCATTAGATGGTAACAAAATGTACGTTAGAGGTGAATTAACTCGAAGATCAGCGTTTTGCATTTTTTGGATACACTTTAAAAGTTGATCGTATGAGACGTAACCTGGTGGCAGTGTGTTTGTAATAATTGCCGCTGCAGGTTGAGGTACCTCGACTGCTTCCACTACAGCATTTTCCACAACTTGAGTTTTATCTTCTTTCACTTCAGCTGATACTGCTTCACCAGACGGCTCCTTGCAGTCTTCAGGTTTAGCTTCCCCGGCTTTAGCGGAATCTTCAGCGGCAGCGGCATCTTCAATTTTTGGTTTTTCTTCCGCAGAACTTTCTTCTTTGCTACCTTCTTCCTTACTTTCAGACGTTGGTGCTTCAGCTGCTGGTGCTTCAGCTGCTGGTGCTTCAGGTGCTGGTGCCTCAGGTGCTGGTGCTTCAGGCGCTGGTGCTTCAGGAGCTGGTGCTTCAGGTGCTGGTGCTTCAGGTGCTGGTGCTTCAGGTGCTGGTGATTCAGGTGCTGGTGCTTCAGGTGCCGGTGTTTCAGGTGCTGGTGCTTCAGGTGCTGGTGATTCCAGTGCTGGTAGCTCAGGCGCTGGTGCTTCTTCAGAAGATGTTTTTTTTTCCGGTTCTTCTCCACTGGCAGGTAATTCCATGGATGATTTTGACTCCTGTTCACCTGATTTATCTACATCAGATGTCGGGTCTTCTGGTTGCTTGAGAGCTTCTGGTTTTACATCAGGGCAAGGTTTTGCTTCTTTGATGTCCACTGTTTTCTGGCCATTTCCGGGTAAATAATTTACTACTGCATTAAATCTGTAACATACGTAAAATTTTGGGTGTCATAGTAAATATATATAAAAAAGAAAACTAAGTGAAATAAAATTGAAAATAAATAAATTAGGTACCCTGTGACGTCATCAGCGGTGTACTGAACTTCCCGTACATACCCATCTGGCTGAAGAAAAGAGTACTGTCCACGTACAACTCCACCATCGCTCAATTCCCTTGCGGCTTTCTGATCACCAGTGCCATCGTCATAGACTACGTAAGAATATTCATAATTTGTTGGAACCTTTAAAGTGGTGATAATAAGGTTATTAAAATTGTTCTTGTTACTACTGAATATCAGGCGTTTAGCATGTTGAAGATAAGCTACTTACATCTTTAGCCACCACTACTGTTCTTGGAGCAGTATAAGCTACGAGACCAGCATTTGTAACTTGGGCGACCGGTTGCTGAGGTGCGCAAGGAGACACACAGGGTGCTACAAAACTAGCAGCCTGAGGATAAGGCACCACAGATCCAATTGGAGCAGCTGACAGTTGTGCTATCGGTGCACTATACGCCACTGCTGGAGCACCATAGCCTACATACTGATAGGGACCGTTCGAACCACTATTCACGTAGACCTTCGAGTACGAAGTCGCAATAATTCCATCAATCCAAGCTATGCAAAAAATCACGGCTATCACACTATTCTGAAAAAATAAGTTAATAGGTTTAAAATTTAATTGATTTATCAAAGTCTATGCAAATGTTTTCAACTCACTTTGAGGATCATCTTTCCTGGTGATCGATGGAAGACTACTGATATTTTTCAAAAATGTGTCTCGTCTTATAAAAGGTGCTTTGTTTGGCATAATTTATGCTGTTCGGTAATACCGAAACAAACCATCAATGTCGTTGACTAGAAAAATGGTGAAGAACAATTAATATGGTAATGAAGATTGGCTGTTGAGATGAGAGCAGCATGTGGAGCAGATGTTACAAAAAGTGGTTAATACAGCGTGAAAATTGGTTTTGTCTCAGACGGGTAGGCCAGTGTGTAACTTTTGCAATGGTACTGGGAATCGTCTGCGTTTGTATGTGTCCTTAATCCCTACTCAAATATTTCACTTCATACTTTGCATGTTTCAAAATAAAAAATATTTTGGTAGGTTAGGTTATTTGTAACATTTATAAATCTAAAAATAAATAAATAAATAGAACTGTCATTCATTATAAATTAGGTATTGTTAATGGTTTCTATACCCTAAGGTTGCCTGGAAGAGATTGGCAACTTTAGCAATAAGGCCGCCTCTTGGCTCTTCTACCACTTATATGTACTGTGTTTCTGTAACTTATTGGTGACAATAAAGTATAATTGTATTGTATTGTTTCTTATTGTTTTTGTAAAAGCAAAAGGTAAATTGAAACTTTTGCTCTGTTGTTTTGTTCAGGTGAACTTATTTATAACACATACGCGCTTTGCATTTTTTGTTGTAACCAATTTTCTATTTTATATTGTTCAAAGTATTGCTGGAATTCGTGAATTTTGTTAAGCGTATTGCGCAAAATTATTTGTATTTTCCTATAAATTCCCATATTACAGAGGTCGAGTACATTATTGGATACTTGGAGTAATTTTAGAAGTTGATGACTGATTGGAGTAATAAAACCATAAGCTATGTTTGCTGCAGACCGATTCCAGGCCTAGGCACTCAAATCCCATATTATAAATAGTAAATAATGAGGCTCAGAAAGGGAAAGCTGATTCTATACGGCCCAAATCGGGCAAGATTGTTGAATTTTCAAGTACCTACTATAAGTCGGGATGAAGTAATCTTTTGATTTTTAGCGCAATTGTAAGTGATTTACAGGTAACATATCTAACATAATAGCATAATCGAATTGAAAAAAAATAATGTTACGTGACTTTTATGTATTCCTGGTGTTCGCAAAGAAATGTTTTGTTATTGTATTAATTTATGTTACAAAGAAGAACCAGTTTGGTCTACATGATGCAAACTTTTAATTTTACAAGTTGGGTTAACTTTACTCGTGCTAAATATCTGTTCATTAAGCTCGCAGGTGGGTATGATGAGAGTAAGACCTCTTATAATTGATTTGTGACTTACAAAATGTTCTTCCTACTGAACTACCATAAGAATAGTCCGTCCGTGTTGTCTGGCCTTGACCACAATTTTATTAGCATTAACGTTTGTAAGTAATTCTGCGTGGAAAATGTGTTGCATGAGGCTTCCAAGTAAACATTTACATATTTACTATAACTATTTACTATGGTAGAGCATTAACACAGTAAAATAAAAGTTATTTTAGTTGGCGGAAACTAACCCTCCTGTAGTTTTCTAAAAGCGCATATATCCATTTTATTGTATTAATTAACACTGCAAATAGGTGGTACCTATGTCAAAAATAAGTTTTTGATTCCTAAACACCTGGTTGTAAGTACTCATTTCAAAGCATTCTATTATGTTATAGTAACTCGGATTTGTATCCCGTTTGTAATATCTGTGACTGTGACTGTGTTTCTAGTTTTTTGAATAATAAATTCGTATTATTAACTTGGAACGTGTCTATCAGGATTTTCACACAAGAGATCTCTGCAGGTAGTTTTCTACTTAAGTACTCACTTTTCAATTTTACATCCTCATACGTTACATAGAATATTCTTCGTTCGTACAGTTTCAAATTTCTGTCGAATTTGGATTAGAAGCTTAGAGCAGATACATCTCATGATAAAATATGGAAAGTAATTTAATCCAAGTAGGTTTCGTTTCGCAGCATTTATATTATTTATTTTATTTGTGATACTAAATGCAACGAAAGTCACCCTAGGACTCTTAAAGATCTGAAGCTGGAACCGGCTTTTCAAACTAAAGCCGGTGGTGGATTCATTCTGACAGAAGCCTACTAAATCTTGGTACGTATTTTTGCGTAAGTTTTCAGTTTATTAAACTAAAGTGATAAAATAACTGAAAATAATAAACAGCACAGTCACATTAAATTTTTTGCACATTCCGTCTGCTTAGCCTTCACTCAATTAAATTTAAAAGGACTCTAAAGGATTGGTTGATTACCAAATGTTATTATAATATAGAAGAATTTTTTAATGTTTTCACCACATTTCATCATTTCATTATCCTACTAATACTTATTATAAATGCGAAAGTTTGGATGTTTGGATGTTTGTTGCCGAATCACGCTTGAACCACTAGACGGATCGGGATACAACTTAGCACACATTTAGGTTAAACCCTGAAATAGGACATAGGCAACTTTTTACCGCGGGAAAATATTTCATTCCTACGGGAAAACTCATTAAACGCGGGTGAAACCGCGGGCGGAAAGCTAGTTTTAACTATGTGAGGTTTTATGTGTGGGGTCGTACAGCTTGACATTGATAATAAATTATTTTAAATTTAATAATTATTACTATTATTTTAATTGCTGTATTTTTAATTTATTGGTTTTAATTTGTGTGACTTTAAAAATATTGAATATTGACTTTGGTAATTAGATATCAGTATTCTATTTAATTTAATTTAATGTGTTACGTAACTATTTTTGTTTATGATGTTTATTAATTAGATTTTGCATGCTGTACAATAGCTGAATAGAGAAGCTTGTATATCTATTTATTAGATTTAAGACCAATTTGTAATACCAAGGCAAATAAATTGTTTCAATTCTCTATTGCTGTGCGACAAATTTTAGGCGACCGAGAATGTGTCCTCGCTCACTAAGTGTCAATTTACTTTAAGTGTGTCGGTTGTGTCTCTATTGCAGTGTGTCCTACCCGTTTTGACATACGGAGCCGAGACGTGGAACATGACGGTGAAGCTGGCCCACCGGCTACGTCACTCAGCGAGCTATGGAAAGATCTATGCTTGGTATTTCGCTACGGGATAAAATGCGAAACGAAGTCATCCAGCAGAGGACCAAGGTAGTTGATATCGTTCAGAAGTGTAGCAATCTGAAGTGGCAGTGGGCTGGCCACGTCTGTCGTAGAACCGATGAGCGTTGGAGCAGACGGGTTCTCGAATGGAGACCACGTCTCGGGAAACGTAGTGTGAGACGCCCCCCTGCCAGGTGGACTGATGACCTGAAGAAAGTCGCTGGTGGTGGCTGGATGAGGAAAGCGGGACAGCAATAGGCTGATTGATTGATGTTGGGTGTAACTGACACGAATTGATTGATAACCGTGCATTTATAAATATATGACGCTAAGACAACCGACAGAAAATTCTGGAATGTTAAGGTATCTAAAAGATTTTTTTTAATTTTCTTCTACGCTCGAGAGTCGTTATTTATAATATATGTCTGTACTTTTTTAATTATAGCTGTTTTCAATCAAATAAAATAAAAAACGATCACTGAAAAAAATATCTGTGGAACATGATTCAGGAATATGGCATGATTCAGGAATATGTACTCAATTTTTTGAGTCCTGCCACTTACAATTTTTATTTATACTACCAGTAGAACAGTGACCAAATTGTTAAACGTTTCCAATGATATCATACAAAGATAATAAAGACGTTTTAAAATTTTCCAAACAGTTTATTTCGCCGCAGTCTTATAACACACATGGGTCGACTAAGGACTATCTACTATAAGTAAAGGTATAATATCACATGAGGCTAGCCGCTAATAATGCGGATGTTTAGTGGAAGTCGTGATGCGCCGGCGCTGTGTTGTGGACGATAGCGTTGAAACTGGAATCGAAAACAAATTATTTATAACACAAACAATATAATAATAGTCACAAAACATATTAAAGAAAAACTACCGGCCCGGAACGTACCACATGCAAAGGTTGTCCTTAGCGTGGTGACGCTGCAAATGTGATGGGAACCTTTGCACCCTCAAGGCGGTGTTTCAGTTTGATATGTTTTGTGATTTTCTATCTAGTAAAGTAGTTTGCTTATAATTTCATTTCAAAAGTACAAAAATTTAAAGACAAGAAAATACAAAACAAGTTGAAAAGAATTAAATAAATAATAATGTATAATTAATTAATAATGTATAATTAAGCATTTGTAAAATATAAAAGTAGGTTACGAAAAGATATACCATTGTGCAAAGATGTTTGAAGGTAAAGACAATAGTTAACAACGGAACGTGTTAGAAACGAAAACTTGACTGATTATCAGAAAAAGGTTTGAACTCATTGTCGTTTTCTTTCTGATAGTACATATTATATGGAACCTACCCATTATGGTCGTCAGCGGTGTAGGTGACCTTCCTGAAGGAGCCATCAGGCTGCAGCAGGGAGTATTCTCCCTTCACGACGTCTCCGTCGCGGGCCTCGTGCTGGGTCTTGTGGTCACCAGTGTGGGGGTCTGATACTGAGTATGAGTAGTCATATTTCGGATGGGCCTGGAACAAAGTGAATTATGAGAATAACCCATTTAAATTTCCATAGACTTTACCACCAGGTCAGACCATTCAAATCATTGTTTGTATGGCGGGTTTTGAAGGAATAAATTCGAGGAGGACTGCTGGTGCTGATTACGGATCTTACTCTAAAATATACTAATACTATATTCCGTGCTAATACTTGATTGCATTTAATGACTGTCAAGTAGTTTTTAACAAGGCTTTAATTTTAAATTTATGTTGTAAGTGGCGAAGTATTTTTTAAATAAATGTGCGGCTTGGAACGGATTCATTAATTTTAAATAAAATACATGCTTCAGTTACTTAAGAGTCCTGAAAAGTTGGAAGTGGACTTAAACAAGCTTTACCAACAAAACTTCAGGCATATTAACAAAATTCAGCTGGTGGAATGTTGACGCAATCAATATTGGGGTCGGCCCAGGTCCGAGATCCACATCTAGCATTAAAGGAGCGTGAGACACGCGCGGTTTATGCAAATAGTGACATGCGATCGGTTACAGCGGATCATGACAGCTATTATGGTATTTGCCTGGGGATATGTCCAGAAATTGTTAAAGCAGCCGAATTTTGGAGACAAGATTATAAATAATTAATATGCATGGGTTCATTTTGTTTCTGCTTAAATAATTAACACCTCACCTAACCTAATAGTCACCTGACTTGAGAATTTAATATTGTGTTGCACTAGTACTTTTGCAAGGCAGATGTTTTTTTCGAAAGGACATTTTTTAATTTTTGTTCAGTACCTAAAAAATTAAGATAAAACTGAACTTCAGAGCTTTCTAGAAATTTTTGAGTTTCTGCAGTTTCTGTTTCACTCATCCGTCAAAAATATTGACGAGTTAGAAGTATTTGTCTGGGAACATGTCTAGAAAATGAGAAAATTGATTAAAAATTAGAGAAATCAATTATCATGTGTAAATTATTAAAAATGAAAGACAAATGAAAACAAAATTTATTATTACGATCTTTGAGTTTTGAGCGGCTTGCAATAATATATAAATAAATGGGAAAACAAACCGTAAAGAATCCTTATCGCTTATAATTCCCTTGATCTTTCAATTTTTTTTATTTAACGGGTAGATTCTAAGAGGTTCCAAGAACGATGCGAACAAAGCTTCATCAATCATTCAACGTGATCATTAAAGTCACTGCGAATTTGTAACAGTAAATCCAAACTTAGCGTGACATTTCTGTGTCCCACGCTTGGCTCGGAGCGGCAGCGTCGCAGGCGCATGTCGCAAGAGTCCTGGGAACTGCGCGTTATCGGCCCTTCAGTCACGACGAGGATATACTTCGCCACCTCCAGCCGTACTTTAAAATCGGCATGCAAAAACTTATGTAACCCCGTTTGGATTGTATCGGTCCCGGCGGCTACGATTTATGACAATTTCGCAAAACCCAGCATTAATTCTAGCTATTTTGGTCTGTTTTATTGTAGTATTGCTGGATTTAGTTACACGTTTTAAAATGACCACTTGACACCATAATAGCTTGTAATTTCGATATATAAAAGGGCACGAATAATGTGCGTGAAGATGTTGTAATTCTGTTCTTTTCATGACGAGCATGAACTTCTTCATGTTTAAGCTTTTCAGTTTAGCAGAACGCTTATTGTATTAACGTGAATACTAGTTGAATAACAAATTAAAGTGCATTGTATAATGCGGTAAATTATACGAAACATTGTAAACTTGTTTTGCATGATTACGTTACACTCGTTTCTTTGAAGGAAGTGAATAATTGTTTGCGTTAGGTCCATTTAGTGTGAACTATCTCAATGATGTAATATGACCAGTAGGACCGTTAGATACATATCGAATCCCGGAAACTGCTTCGATTGTGCCGGATCGTACTGCGTAAACTCTCGTTTATGCAAGCCATCAATTAGCTAGTTACTACTATTGTATTATGAAACCGAACAAAAACGGCTTTGTTACTTCACTGGCTGAGATATTAGTGTTTGTTTATTGTTAGAGTAATTAGCTGAAACATTGCGTGGTACGTAGCCGTGTAACAGATTTTATACTGTCGTTGATGTTGCAGCTGATGCGTGTGTCCTTGACCACGCAGTTTTAAAATTTTAGTGTGTTTTGGAGTGTAACTGTAGCAGTGTCGCAACCTTAATGAGCATCGCGACTGCAGTTACGATGTCTACATGCTCTTATTACTCGCAACGGCCATTTGTTGTTTAAATTTAATGACTGCTCGTGTCCGCTAAGTTAATATTTAGCAAGTGTGGGATTGTAGGCTTTCCACGAACTAGGTCACTCGGTTAACCGGGCATTATTGTCTGTTAATTTCTTTATGTTTCTTTTAATATCTACTTGCTCATTACATTTTATAGTAACCATTTAATAAGTTTGTAAATGAAATAAGAGCGTGACTCTATAAGTTTTATTTTTTCAATATATACTGACGTTATTGTCAGCTCATGGGAGTTGATATCTTTTAGTTACATATGAACGAAAATTTATAATAAATTTTACTGAATTGGTTGGCAATTCATGTCCTTTTTTTACAAATTTTTAATACAATTTAATAATAGTTTCTATGTTTGTAAATCTCTCCTCACTTTAGCATGTACTCATACTTAAGCTTTTTATCGTTTTATTATTTTCTTTACAGTCTTTGAGTCAACCAGTAACATTTGAAGCGATTTTGAACGTTTTTGTTCACAGTAAGAGCTCTGAATAAATAATTTTAAAAACAAATTAGTTCGTAGCGAGGATCTAACTAACATCTTTCAACCGAAGCTATACACTACTAGATCTCTTACTATATAAAATTAACTTTTAAACTTACGTGGTAGTCGACATGGTGGTCTTCGTGTCCTCCGTAGTGGGCAACTGGAACAGCCGCATATGCTTCGTGGCCATAGCCTCCCAGCTGAACCAGTCCAGCAGTTGCCACCGCCACCACTGAGAGGATCACTGCTGCCTGCAATGAAGATGAGGATCGTTAGGAGTAAACAGCCCTATCTTTAAAAGAAAGGGTAAATTGTAAATGGAGATGTAACGCCATCTTATTAAGGTTACTGGTGTATGACCCATTCTTTTTGGTATGTTTTGAGTAGTAAGATTAGTTGATAAGAAATATTTAATATTTTGTCATGAAGATTTGAAATAAAATATATTTAATTATGTAATAATTTGAAATGGTATCTTAAAGTCGATGAATCTTCGAAGTTCAAACAAAAAAGCTAGAAATTGAAAGTCGGCTAAGCAGACATAAACTACATAATTGTACGCTGCAATTACGAGTATGTCGTTTATGTTAGTCAAACCCAAAGAGGATTTGAACTTTACAAAAATATTAAAAACAAGTGGTACCTATACCTAGTTTCAAAGTTGAAATCGAACGGCATGACGAATTTGTATTTTTTTATCCGAATAAAGCTATTTACGAAAAAACATGCCCGGAAAATTTTAACAATTTCAGGAAAAACTAAGAGTACTTATTGAATTGTTATTATATGAATTGAAGACAATACAATGTATCTGCTAGGTTGGTAGTAATCAATAAAAATGAGGGTCATGAAATTAATACAGGTCAAAGCTACCATAGGCAAATTACAATCTAGAAATAATATGAATGTGGGTTTGTGGGTTTAACTTGGGAGATAAAATGTCCAGGGCGAGGTCAATTAGACATTGTTCAGCATTGCGGTTTTGACAACTTGCGAATTCAAATGATAGATTTAGATAACCTTAGTTGCAAGTGCAAATTGCGAAAAGTGATTACTCGTAGAGTAAGAAAACAGGCTGTGAAATAAAAAAGAATTCCGTTTTGGAATGATCATGAAGCCTTAAGAATTTTCTGAGTCTTCCCCACTAGGATACTTAAGATCCTTTTAAAATTTCCTGTAAAGAATAAGAGTAAGTTGAATTGCGTTCAGTGTTTGTTCCAGAACTTTCGCGGCGCTGCGGGCAATCCTTTCACTTGCAATAGGAGGACCACGGGGCACTTACTTTGGCGATCATTTTGTGTTTGAATAAGGTTTGCTTCGTCTGAACGACCACACACGACTGGTGGCGAAGACCGCAACTACCCACTTTTATATTAGTTTACCCGGTGAGATGCTACAGCCGCACGCGCACTATATACGCAAGAATACGGTAGTTTGATAATGATGTAGTAATTACATAAAATTACGTAGTCATGGTTCAAGGTGAAATATTATGGATCTTTCTTTATAATGACTAAAGAAAGTGTATCAACAAATAGTAACAGATTAAAGAAAGGGATTTACTTTCTTGTCAAGTTGCAGCGATTCTAATAGAATAACTGATGATAATAATAAAATGAACATAGCAAAACAAAACATAGTAAAACAAATGACGGTTTGAAGTTTTGAACATTTGACTTTAATGAGTAAAAAATAATGCTAAAAATAAAAATAAAGCTAAATAATGTAAAAAAGAAACAACTGATTAAACTCAAAAATATTCTACAAAGAACTTCAATGAAATGTAAGAAGGTGAGAGAGTAAATTTATTCTCTCTCTTCGTTAACATACAAGTAAGTAAAGATATAATGTCCCATATCTGTTTAGGCTTTTCCATTAATGTTCCGCAATTGATCTGAAATTGCCAGTAAATACAGATCAGGAATAGGTTTACGTAGAGTCAGCGATGTGTAAATGTTATTTTAAATTATCATCAACAGTTTGCAGTTAGTAAATTCATAAGAATTTAGACGTCTCTACATACGTCTTTAGGATTATTCATCGTGCAGTTGTGGGATTAACTAGAGCGTTACCATTTGCTGACAAATTTAATACGTTGGATGTGCAATCTGAACCAAAATTATAGCATTCAAGTGACCTCGCACTGTGTGATTAAAAGACAATAAAATTTATAGTTTCGTCACTGTTGCATGACAATAATGTTAATATGAGTTATTTTAAAATAAGATTGCTGCTTTTAAATCATAATTTGGTTGGGTCTTTAATATAGGACCTATTCAGTTCAGCCAAAATTATGATTAAACATAACACACCTATTAAACCAATGTATTTTACCTCAACTTGTTAAAAGGTTAATTTACTATAGGAAGCTAGAATTACAACACACTAACAAAAAAGTAACCGTGTATTTTTCCCCTAGGTAGTAAAACAAGACATCATTCTCTCAAATGCCTTCACGTTGTTCTCATAATCGCGAGATATCACAGATAGCAAGTTTCTTAGGTTCACTTCCGTCATCTGATAAATGTTGACGCAAGACTTCTCATTGGGAACGAATAACCTATAATGCGGAGTAAACCGTTATCTAGGTTAGTACCTTTAGGTAACTTTGCATTCTAGGTAATTGTTACGTGATTTTAATAGAACATAAATAATAAACTATAGTTTAAGCTATTCAACGGCTTAGCACGTGACGTTTGTTTGGGATATTTTCCAATCGTGCGATCTATTACTTTACACGTTGCCATGTCAATTTCGGGAAAATTTGCAAAATAATTTTTGAATAAAAACAGCAAAAGTTACAGGAACGCTGCTGTCTAGCATTTGCATATTTGAGGTTATCTAGGGGAAAGTCATAAAACTCGGGTTAAAGTTATGTAGTTTATTGTTTTTGAAGTTATCCTAGAATGTAGAGATACCCAAAGCAGGTAACAAAGTTTAAAAACTAGCTTGCAAGTTTAAAATTATGACCGGTTGGGTCATGAAGAATTTAAGTGCAGGGCAAGTGTAATTATAATTATGTTACTCAACTTCACACGTCGGACGCGAACGTATTGTTCTTGGATGCGCGCACGCCGACGCAACTCAACCTGCTCGCTTTCTGCAGACTAAAACGCCCACTCAATTTCCTTAACATTGGTGAAGCGTAAAATCGGATCGCTAATTAACGATATAGGTGAAATTTGTCGGCATTCGATGAAAAGTTTGTCTAAAAAATATGTTCTTTTAATTGATGGAGTCGGTCGTACGTCCTCACCTTCCGTCCGCTGCAATATTTAACATTTCTTAAGTTCCGTACTGTACGCGATGTGCAACCGTGACAAAAAGATTTTTTTTTATCTATAGTAAGCATCACTTTAATTTTAATCCAGTCAGTGAAGTACAGACAGAATAAAACATTTTCAAGATGAAGATGCCAGTTATTTTTGCACAGCCATAAAAGAGTATATAATTTGATAAAGTCTGCAAATTAGCTGCAAGCCAATGAACAAGAACATAATCTATTAGTACTACTTACTACAATGCTGCTACTGGTTTATTTTCTGGATTACTTACTCGTTATTTAAGCCTAGGTCTATCAATTGGGTTAATTGCTAAAAGTAAACGAGTTGCAGTGCGCAGTATGCGATGGAGGAACGCGGGCAATGTCTATTATTGATTTACTGAAAGTGAAACTGTATCAATGATTACAAACTTAAATTTACTAATTATAGCTTGCAATACTGCAAGATGCGTTGTTTGATATAAATACTTATATTTATTTACAGCAAGTTGTTAAGCAAGCATCAGCAGTTTTGTCTTCAACCTTTGATTGTCTTACTTACATACATAGATCAAGAAGAAATATAACAATTTTATTAACGCCATTTTAGAAAACTCGTAACTGCTAAAATGTGTTATCTATTTATAAACAGCCTGTTAAATACTGTAGGCAAAATTTACATTAAATAAATGATTAAACATAAAATAATGTAAGTAGATTTTCTTCCGTATACCACCATACACCAATTTAGGTGAGTACAGCAGATGTGAAATAAAGGGAAAACCGTGTAATACAAAGGCAATATTTATAATTTAAATACAGTTATTTATTCTTAATTAAATACAGTCAGTCGATGTGTTAGGCTAGCGAGGTCGACTAAATCCTGATCGCTCTAATTCAGGGTAGGCTCGAGCCCGTCTGTGGGGATATATAGTGATCTATTGAAGAAGTTGGTGAGTTATTAATGGTGTGCGTAGACAGGAACAGTGTGGATGACGGGGGCAGCAGCGGCGTGAACCACGGGGGCAGAGTGCGCGGGGTCGGGGGAAGCGTGCACGTTGGGGGCAGAGTTGTGGACGATCGCTTGGAAGCTATAAAAAAGAAAAAAAATATTGATGAACCATAAAAATAAACTATATTTCGGGACAAGTCGTACAAGCCAAATATAAATGTCAAGTCCTCTTGATCGAAAAGAAGTGGTTTTAGTTTCATCTAACATTTGACGAATAATATTGTGTACTACATTTTGTTTACTACTTAGATGATATGATCGGAATAGGACAGACAGGATCAGATTTGGATGGATTAGATTGTTTTAATAGATTCGATGGTGTAGGATTTATTTTGCTTAAAAACCGAACAACTTTATATTTCATGCAATGCAAACGAAATTTGTTAACAAATATGTTAAGTACCAACCATTTATTTATTTTATTTTATTTATTTATTTACCATTTAAGTCAGTAATAAACTGTAACTACATAGAGTCGTCTATTAAATTATTATGAGGGACCACATGCCAACACATAGTTATCATATTAACTATTAAGTATTGTATAACAAAAAACAAATCGTTGAACGTACTACACTGTAGCAAGACAGAAGCATTGTTGTTTGTGTGACGATACTATCAACGTTATCGACCGAAACACCATTAGTATTAAGATAAACAGATTTATTAGCATTGCTCTAACAAAAGCCGTTAGTCTCGCTTGCTCTCATTTTCACTGCAGGAACGCGCTACTCGGCCTTCGCATACTCAAAATTTGCATTACGAAAGTTCGATGCGCAAGTTTATATGAATGAAATCGCGTTATAACCATATTCAGAACTTGAATAATGTACATGATTCACGCTGGCTCTACTTCCTCATTTTGATTGATTACACATTAGTTCAAGTGTATTTATAATGATTTAAAACTGTTAAAGATTTATTAAATTGCTTGACGGCGTTGTAAGCACATTCGCTTACGATTAATTTAATTAAATGAACTTATCAGTTTCATCAATTAAGAGCGTCGGTGGTGTAGTGGCTATGGCCACTGCCTTCCATTCGGGAGACGTGAGTTCGAACCCCACCACGTACGTGTGTGTTTTTGAATTTCAAATTCATATGTGCTACGTTTATTTGATGCTTGAATGGGGAAAAAACATTGTGAGAAAACATGCACACACATCTGAAGAAATTTAAAACCTTTAGATGAGAGAGATGTCGACCAACATTCACTGGGCTAGCGTAATCGAACTAAAGCTTGATCGCCCCAATACAGGGTAGGCTCAAACCCTTCAGTGGGGACGTATGAGAGCCGTTGCTGATGACAATGATAATTATTCTTGTATAACATAAGGCAGTAAGTTAAAGGACAGGTTTTAAAATTCTTACCCGCTGTGTGGATCAGCAGTGTATTCCACCCTGCGGACTGAACCGTCGGGCTGCAGCAGGGAGTATTCTCCCTTCACGATGTCGCCTTCACGAGACTCATGCTGCGACTTGTGGTCTCCGGTGTGAGGGTCCTCTACCGAGTAGGAAAACTCGTAATGGGCAGGCGCCTGTAAATAAACATTTTGGATTATATTGAAGTTTGGAATAGTAAGAAAAATACCTAAAAGGCGTTTATTGTTTATATGAATGTCATATACATTGTTTGACGTTTTAGTATTCAATTGAAAGCCCGACCACCTGCGGCGATCAATTACACGTATCTTAATGGTGTACTCTCGTGTCCGCAGTGTGCGAGGACCTTTACTCACAAAATAGGCTTCGTGAGTCACATTCAAGCACATGAGCGCCAAAATCGGAGCTGAAGCAGACGCCGTGGCCGAAATCGGTCAGGAGCTCATCATCATTTAATAGCGTCCATTTGGTACATACTCTTGCGACACCATTTAGTTTATACTTGTAGGTTTCCTGATTCATATTTCTAAATTAGCTATCGAGCATTACTGTGGGTGGGCTGCGTAAACCTTTATTATGTAATTATTTATTTGATAAATAGATATTAATTCCAATCATAGCGTGATAGATTGCTAGTTTTGATGTTACAAAACTTTCTATGATAATATTGACAAGGAGCTTGCACAATAAATATTTAATTGGGTTGGTGTTGGTTGATCACATTTTTAATCGTAATAGTACATATTATGCCTTTCACTTTCTTTGTGTTTGAAATTTGGGTGCGTGCAATTGTACGCGTAAGATGTTTGAATGATTATGTGAATATCTGTAACGAATTGCATGCATGCAGAATAGCTGTGAAATTACGATGTCGATACCTCGTTAATTGTAGGTTTTTTGCATAATTTATCTGTTTGAGTAATTCCAGCTGTAATAGAATAAACTATTGGTAGCGAGGTTAACCAGTTTATATTCAGTTAGGGTATATACATTCAGTCTATGATTCTGAATGAAAAACATATTTTATTGCCTTCAGTGAATAATATCAACCCAAATTCTTTAGTTGCTTAACATTTTGAAACATTGTCGTATGTAAAATATTTAAGTGTGTTACACCTAATGAGGAAAACGGGTGATCGTGCGCTTTGGCGCGTGCCCTTGGGGAGGCCTACGTCCAGCAGTGGACTGCAATAGGCTGATTGATTGATTGATTGACATCTAATGCACTGTAATCAGCTTTAGGAAACCTGTAACTTGAAAAAGAAACGTACTTTTATGTTGAAATTTACGTAGATATGGTACAGTAAAACCGTAAAAACAAACGACCATTACAATAAATTTTTCAGAAAGAAATTCCTGTAGAATATGATTCAGAATCGTGGTTCAAATGTATCCTATAATTTCGAGAGTCGTCTTTTACACTCTAGAATCTAACAAACTATAGAATCTAACATTAAAAATAAATAAGGGACATTGATGTTAAATATCACTTACATGTTCTTCGTGTTCGGCGTGCGTTAGATGGACGGGGGCAGCATGAACCACGGGACTGACGTGTTGCACGACGGGAGCAGCATGCTGAACGTACGGACCGGCGTGGACTATAGGGGAAGCGTGGACGAAGGAACCGTCATGTTGCAGGACAGGGCCGTGGGTGAGGACGGGTGTGGACAGATGAGCGTTAATCTGGTGAGGCTGATCGTGGCGCACGATACTTTGAGACGACACAGCCTGGTGGTTATCTTGGACTAGGAGGCCGGCGTGACAGATCGCTACTAAAGCGCTTATAATTGTGATCTGTAAAAACACAAAGACTTTTAACAAAATAAGGGAATAATCAAACAAATGCGTTGGCTTATTAAAAGACATATAAAGGAAACAATTGCCAAAACGTTAATTCTAATTAAAGCACTAATTAACAATTTCATCTTACTTTGGAATACATGTTGATGTGCTTGAACAAGGGACCTGATTGATGAAGTTACTTCAGGGTGGGTAGTTTTTATACACCGAGGGCAGGCCGGTTGACACCCGACACCAAAACCGGCTCGTATGACATCGGCATGATCACCTTTACACTTTACGTCATCGTATTGACACTTTTTCGGGTTCAGTCAAGGTTAACATAAAGCCTGGTTCTGGTTGCAAAGCTCATTAAATTTCAACGACTTTATCTTCTTCTGAAATGTTTCAAAAAGGCAATATTTCAAGAGACACCATTTTATTCCGTCGAAGATAGTCTGTAAATATATGGAAATGCAATTTCTGAACTCATCATCATACTTTATATTATGTTTATGAATATGATCCTTAAATGTATAACTGTTGTTAATGCATGTGCACAACTTTACCAAACCAAGTATTTTTCAAATAATTATGTAGTGTGATGTTGATTATATTACCATTACCCTACTTGCTTACGATGTAAAATGACATAGTTTGAAAAGCCATGATGTTAATCACGAACGTGTATCTCTTTTCGGAAGAAAACCTTACGTGTTTATTGAAATCGCAGTAAGTATAACACTTGTAACTTTACTTATGCTTAAGTGATACTTATCTATTTGTTGACGAAATTAGTAGGCAGTTAACCCACATAATTGCACTCTGTGTAGAAATTTATCATTTTAATGTAGGCTATATCACTTAGTATCTATTTTCATCTATCAAAACTATTGCGTACACTTAGACAATAAAGTTTAAGTAACTGAGTTTTTTTTAACGGACTAATCGCTATTTCTACCATAGAGTGGTAATATAGCGGGGGCGGACTTGGATGTTTAACTGAGATTGAGCATGTATTTTTTGCTTAACAGCTTCAATATAAACAGCTTGAAATAAAATGTTGATTTTTGAAAGTCACGGCCAAATAAACTTTAATTATATATTAAAACTATTGCTATGCAAATATGTGTAGGGGTCTGAGTTTTCAAGCATTTCCAGAATAAAATTACGCACAGCGCTAATAATGGCAAAATGGGAAACTGTGTTTTCAGGTTGTGCTATATAATTAAATGAGATTTCCAGTTTGATGTCTGTTTTGCTTTACTGACCCTAATAATACTTCTTGGGATTATTATTATCCACATCATAATTTTCTCTGCAGTTGAGTTATGAAGTCATTTTGTTTGAGATCGTTTCCATGTTGTAAAACGAGCTATTTTTCCCTGCATTGCAAATGCAACAGAATGTTCAATGTGTTCATCTGTAAATGCCACGAAAATTCCTACCAGATTTTTGGTCACTACCATGCGTGCGTGCCCTGTGCTTGCGTAAAAACATTTTTTTATACTAGTACTTTTTAAAAATAAAAAACCTTCTTTTATTATTTAATGGATTAAAATTAATATGAACTTATTTAACAAAAAAAAAATGCCTTTCTCACGTTATAGATTTATCGTTTTCTTAGCCGGTATTGTCTTGAAATCGCGTCTAAGCTTTTTGGGGCAAAGAAAAAAGCATTTTGAAAATTCGCTGCTTTGTTGGTAGTAGTGTGAACAGCGCCGATCGTCGGAGTGCTCAGCCAGCGACGACGACGACCGGCGCGGGCGCAAGAAAGTAGCCCAGAGCGCTGCACCGGTGATCCAGTAAACTCTTGCGCAATTGCCGCCGCCGACACACTGGGAGACGCGTATTTATTATGAATTTACTATCTGAGAATTTTCCGGCTGAATTTTAATTTTCTTGCAGAAATGAGACATGGTAACTTTCAATGAATTATACTTCGATTATTGACCCATTACGATATAATATTTAATTTCAATTATCTTACAATATGAATGAATACCTGTATATTTTTCAAGTAAATTATACTGATTGAGTTGTGGCTTTAGTTTTGTAGTTAAATTAAATAAATTAATATTATATATATTATAATATTTTATCAGGACAATAGAGACGACGTCATATCGTTAAGGGCGAAGTTGAGGTTGTAGATTGTGTTCCCAAACCCGCACGATATGCGATAAGAAGAGCAATACAAAGTAGATAGATAGATAGATGAACTGTTTATTCAAAGATACAGTACAGTGCAACAAAAACAAAAGAATGTATAAATAAAGTACAACATGTTAGCAAAATTACGCAAAACGGGAGGTAGTCAGCCCATGATACTGAACAACTTCTGTTCCAGAAGATCCACAAAATCTCAAAAAAATCAGCTGATCGTGATCATATTAAAAAATAGTGAAACAAAAGTTATTTGGTCTCAGTGTGTCCATACATACTCGTAGCAACATGAGTGTACTCGCATCTCTTAACCATCGACGCATGTGGCCAATTCCTGTCCATTGCGTGAAGGTCAAGCGCATACTGGGTGAAACTTTGCAACCAATTTTATACGTCCCTTTTGCGTTTATTCGCTATGTATTAATGCGGAATATAAAATGGATTCAGGGAGAAGGAAAAGCTTTCTAGCATTGGAATGGAAAACAGTGATAAATCTATGTTTTATTACAGATAAGCAAACTGCAAGGCTTATTAAGAATTATGGTAATAGTTTTCTTGGATAATTTCTTATATTTTTTAATTTTATGAGTGGACAAGATTGTTTTGGTTTCGTCTGAATACTTACACTCTGTATAAAATTGATGCACGCTTTCTGTTGGCAAATCGGTCAGCTTTAATTAAATCGCCGAGACAAACACAGCCACATATTACGTTGATTGTCGTTTTTGTAAGCATTCGAACTTGCCCGTAATTTGTCTCATCGCGATGACCCGCGGACACTCCCTATAAGGACCTCTTTAATGCGATGTTTCATAATGCCATAAATAATTCGGTAAACATCACTCATTGTACGTTATTTATTGGTGCAAGGGATGATTGGGTTCGAGATAATAATTTATTATAAAACCTTACGTTGTGAATGCCGCCAGTCGTTCTGAGAAGAAGAGGTGATGAGACGCACATAACAGGATTGAAGAAAAAGGAATAGGTACTATATTCTGAAATTTATCCATATATTTTGTATTAGTGAATCAGTACAAAATATTGAAATATTGCAGTCATATCACAACATAATTTATGAATACAATTATGTAGACCAAAGTGAAAGCAATATATGGGAAAACCGCAATTCCACCACAGGAAAACCACGCGTCCGACGTCCTATATCCTACTCCAACCTTAAGTTACCTACTCGTAGTTTGAAGCAGTTTCTTACAAATCGTAATTAAATATCTAAAAGAAAAGTTTTTTAAATATCGCACAAAAGACAAACACGCGTAAGATATATAAAATCGGCTACCCTCGCGTTATTTAAGATTTTCCCGTGGGAATAAGACTTTATCCTTTGTGTTAATCTAAGGTATAAACTATCTGCATTCCAAATTTCATCCAAATCCGTTCAGTAGCTAGGGCGTGAAAGCGGAACAAACATCTAACTAAACATCCAAATATATTTTCACATTTATAATATTAGTTTGATTCCTACAAATGTATAAAAAAGGAATGTTTGTATTTTACTGTATTGTAAAAGATAAGATTTTCAAATATCGAACAAAAGATATTGTAGCGTTGAGATGAGTGTAACGACCTTGTCGGTACTACTACCGTGACGGATTGTACCAACTTGCACGCGAATCGTTCAATATCACTGTTAGCTGAATTGCAGACTCTATAAAAATATATTGAACCATCAAGACATCACATAATTATGTTACTAAACATTCAATAAAATTTAAAATAAAAAAGTAACTAAACGGTTGAGTAGAATACATTTGTCACCAACCCCTACACTTCTTGTGGGTGTCGTAAGAGGCGACTTAGGGACTACACATTGAACAGGGAATGGGCAGCAGCGCTCTCTGATACAGTAACCTTTTAATCTGCGATCTCTTACCCGCCTGCCAAGCGTGGAGATTATTTCAAAACCATCCACTTAAGTGGAGGAGGCTCATAGTCCAGCAGTGGACTGTAACGGGCCGTTGATGTTGATGTTGAAACGGTTGTGGAACAGAACTAAATGTTAATACATGGGATACTCTTGTTATAAATTGTTCAAAAATATTACCAGCAGCCATTTCGAGAAAACTTAAGGCAGCTGAAATAAATGAACTATAACGGAAATGATAAACTTTGACAGTGGCTCTAATTTTATTGGTTTCAATTTCATACTAAGGAGAAAGGTTTTAATTTTGTAATTTTTGTTCATTTACCATCACTAACCGTTTGTTACAAGACCATTGTTCAAACAGGACATCTAAAGCCATCAATCATAAATTCATGTGTGTGTCAAATTGATGAGGGTAAGGCAATCGTAAACTACCAAAATTGCAATATAAGTGCGTTCCAGTAGCCCTGCATAATGCACTCATAAACGCCTTCTTTCACAACCCATCTTCAATCAAAACTATTTTAAAATTATGTATCATATGTTAAGTAATTCTGAATTATGTAGGGTACTTAATTCCGGTTATAAACATAAAATTACGAAATAAAATTTGTAAAGTCACGAGACTTCTGTTGTAAAATAACATCGTAATTATTCTTCAGTCATTGATGACTAAATATTTATTAAAAATATCTATAAAACTTTAAAATTAACACAATTTACGGGTTTGTGTAGTGAGTGAGTGAACCACCACGAAAATCTTAAATCACATATACTCGTATATAAATATAATTTCGTAGCTTTTATGTTTATTTCCGGAATTAAGTATATCATCATCAACGGCCCGTTAAGTATATACTTTTATTATATGTATATATATATATATATATATATATATATATATCTACAAAAGTCCAACGAAATGTAATTCTTATATCCATAATATTATTTTTATATTTACCATTATACTATTTTTATATTAGTCGGCAGTACATTACGTAGCTCATAGATATTAAGACACCTATCCTATATAATTAAAAAAGATTTTTTATACTTCAATCAATACACCAATTAGACCAACCTATCGAAACATGAAACCAAGTGGCAAAGTTACGAAGTAAGATATCAGATCTTAATAGCTAAATACAAGAATATTAAATACCTGGAGTACTAAGGTTTCATAGACGTGTTGCAAATAGTCTGATTACGCAGGTGAAGTGTTGCTTTCTCTCCATATTTTGGTGCGGTCATTGTATGGTAATCAGAAAATTGGCCAAATAGGTCTGCTCTGAAATTCCAGTAAAATAAGAACGACACTGTTGCACTTGATTAGAATGATTTCCATCCATTAGGAATTATTTATTTTACAAGATTTATATATATCGAAGTGAAAATGGAGAAATAGCTATTTATTATGATTGTCAAGAATGTCACATAATCTGAAATCTATTTCACCTTTATTTTACAGTTTCTTTGCAGTACTTTATTTTTTGGCAAGCAATGTAAGAAATTGCAATGAAATTCAAAGAAAAGCCTATAAAAATGTCTAAAGCTTATAAATCTGCCTGAATATAAGCCTGTGTGGTCGATTGAAACAGGACCATGATCAATTCTTAGAATAGAATTATATGCTTTATTGCACACATGGAAAAGAATAAATTTTATACAGAAAATTTAAAAACAATAAACAAAAATGTATGGGCAGCCTTATTGCTAGGTAACAATTTCTTCCAAGTAACCTTAATTCTTCATCAAGTTATTTCAAAAAGTAGCCTAGTGGACTTGAAAAAAGAAGTCGTAGAGCGATTTTTAATTTTATTTCATCTCATCATCAGCTAATTTAGGCTCTACTCGGTCGAGTTACAATATATCTGTCTGGGGCTGGGGGTCACATGTGGGACATGAGAAAATGGTGGATCATGAGAAAAAGTACTTCTGTGCTTACTAACTTCAGAAATCACTATCATTACGTCATACTCAATACTCACTTTACGATACGATACGAACGTTATTATTATATTTTACGCTGAATCGTAAATTTTAGGTGTAGTATGAACGTCTGGTAACTTAGCCATAGCCAGTCGCATATTTCTTACGCTACATTTACATTATATTCATACCTACTTTGTCACGCTAGCACTAAGCTAGAGCGAGCAAAATTGGCTCTGCCATATCGCCAGCATCTACTCGTAAAATCAGATTGTTCCCACGGTCCACTGCACTGGTAATAGTAATTAGCACTTTATTTGCAAACATTCTACTAACAAAGCTTCACTGTTTCGGCGCCATTGTTTTTAGGCTGTGAGCCATATCCTTGGACGATTGCAAACTGAATGTGGGATTGTACTGATTTTGCAAATGTTGGCCGTCGTCGGCTGGTACATTCGCTGGCCGGTATAATACGAAATATTGGACAGATCATGAAGTGCACTCGATTAAACGTTGACACTTTGAAATTACCACCTCCTATTCTCTTTATTTAAAACATCTAACTATTATTTCTGGTCTTTGGGAGTCAACTAAAACACTGCTCACCCCCTTCAAAGATAGTAGTGTGATTTCATATGAGCCCAGATTTTTGTGTACTTAATACCTATACCAATATATTTCTAAAAAAATCCCAGCTATATTTTTACCATTATTCTATTTATATGTACGTTAGCCTGTAAGTAATATATTCTCTGTAGGTATTACCGTCTTTGGATTACTTATACTTTTTGTAGCTCTAAATTGACGTACTGATGTAAAAAAGAGCCCTACTTTATTATAAAGACGAAAAAAGACTGAGAAAGAGAAAGACAGAAATAAAAGTGGCAACACAGTTTTATTTACAAAGAAGAATGGAAAATAAATTCTTTACTTTAAGATCTACATAGTCTATATTTCTAATATTATAAGTATCACAGATTTGCTAAGTTCTTAGTGGTGGTGGATCACAGGCGGGGAGTTGTGCACCACGGCGTTGAAACTGAAAAGAAAAATAGAAAAAACATGATTTCATGTAACACTTGAGATAAATCATTAATGAGAGCACAGTGAAATAAACTACTGTCCAGAGTTTATAGACTTATTCCAGGTAATATTCTCTATGTGGAAACAAGATGAAATCTAATATGAAAAATATTATCCAGACTAGGAATTTAAAGTTCTTGCACTATTTGTAGGATCTAATTTCTTTAAAATTAGGGAATAAAAAAAAACTTTGTTTCGAAGTTTAAGTCAAAAAAAAAAAAATAGCAAAATAAAAAATAATAATAAATAAATAATAAATATATAATAATAAATTAGCAAATCACCACTATAGACTAGTTAAGGTTAGTACTTCATTTGTGGTGTACGCTTAAATACCTGACGGTATTTTAAGCCTTCCTGAAAAACAGTTTAAATATATTGTAAAACAGACTTTATGCAAAAAGTCTTATTATAAATTAAATGACTATTTGATTGACAAGGAGGCTTGGTGCTCGGATGCTCCAGCACGGCACAGGAAATATTAACAATATTGATCGGTTATTGTAAACAACATTTTTATTTAAAAAAATAAAAGTACAGAAGATGCGAATCCTGTGGAGTTTCTTCCGGCTGTTCTTCTCCACAGTGAGCGTATACTTATAGTGGCCATCTTGCTTTGACGTCGAAAAATGATTTTGTTAAATGTTACTTCGCATAAAGACACTTTTATCTTTTTTTAGTCTTATCTACCTACCTACCTACTTCAATGCTACCTACTTCAATGCTACCTACTTCAATGCTACCTACTTCTTTAGTGTATGGGAACTATGTTTAACCTTTGACTGTTTTATAGGTAGAAACACCTAGATTTAACTAGTTAACCACCGGTGCATCATTATTTACCCGACCTTTGAGCTCTTCTCGATCACGAACTTAAAGGTCACGTCGTCGTCGACTTGACAAAATACCCGAGTCGGAGATTGTCGCTGCGACCTAAATTGTGGTAATGTGCCCTTAGAATCTCGATTTCTGTTTGACCTCCCAATATTTATTGCAAAATTTTGTCCTCAAACAAAACACATCCAGCTACATGAACTTGGCGTAGGATCATGGATATTGGTGAGAGGAAATAACATTTTAAACTCTCGCGATTTTCACAGATTAGACCCGTTTTTGTGATTGGACCTGTTAATACATATTAAAAATGGTGAGAGGAAGATGTGGGTTAGCTATAAAAATGGTTTTATCTTCGATGTCAGTTCTGTGATGAAAATATTTTATATGTACCGTCAGCTGATGAATTAGCTGACCCCCCGCTCGAAACGGATGAAGTTTTCTTGGATAATTGTTTTTGCTTTATCATGAATTTCGTATAATTGTGCAGGTCAATAAATTGTACGAGTTTATAAAATGTTATGTAAAAATATAAATAATCACCTGTAAAATTTCATCGGTTTCGAGTGGGCCGGGTCAGCTAATTCGTCAGCTGACTGTACTAGATATATATTCATATTTGGCATTTAATCACAACTAAATTGAATTTCATTTGTCTAATTAGCTTTGAAATTATTGGGGTTAGTATACTAAGCAATATTTGGTACTACCTATACAACGTGTCAGCGAAATAACGCAAAACGCACCCGAGAGGGTGAATAGGTCAGCCCATGAAACTGACCAACTTTTGTTCCATAACTTTGTAAAATTCCCAAAAAATATTTTTGAACTTTCATACAAATTGAGCTGGCTGAGCAACCACCTAAAAGGTTTTGCATTATTTCGCTAACACGTTGTATATAGGTATATATTTTTATATGGTATATCTCGACTTGAATAAAAAGTCAAAATGTATATACAATTTGATACCATATACAAGACTTCTTCTTACCCATTGTGGTGATCAGCTGTGTAGGTGACCTTGCGGAAAGAACCGTCAGGCTGGAGCAGAGAATATTCTCCTTTGACGACGTCGCCGTCACGTTCCTCATGCTGGGACTTGTGGTCTCCGGTGTGAGGGTCCTCTACGGAGTATGAGAATCCGTATTTGGGGTGAGCCTGAAAAATAAAAGAATGGGGTATGAAATTTCACTCGACGAAATTTCTACTTAAGTACTCAATTCAGTTGAATTTGTTAATAGTTAAAATCTGCACGGATGTTTATCTGAAAGATACCAAATCATTAAAAGAAGTAATTTTTGGCGCCAGAGAACACGAGATCAGAATGAAAATCACTAGTCATACGACGTTAAATTGATAGGATTGAACTGGATGAAATTAGCACATAACCATGAGGAATGACACAATAGTGAAGAGGCTTACATCCCTGCACTCGATGGGTTGATGTATGTGTTAAGGATGATGTTTTTGTAATAAGTATAAGTATACTAACGTATTCATCGACGTAGTGCTCCTCATGATGAGCTGGTGCATGGTGAACAGGCGCGTGATGAGCGATGGGTGCAGCGTGGACGATGGGGGCGGCGTGGATGGCGTGGGCGGCATAATGCACGGGGACCTCGTGGTGGATAGGGGCGGCATGAATGTGCGCCACGGGCGCAGCGTGCACTACAGGAGCGGAGTAGTGTACAGGGGCCTCATGGTGCCCGCTGTCGTGGTGCACGATGTTCTGCGAAGACACTGCGGGGGCATGGTGCAGAAGACCAGCCTGGCACACCGCCACCAACGCGCACGCTACCACGATCTAAGAACAAAAACATCACTTGTTAATTAAACTTCTTCACTTAAAAAAAAACCAGTAGCTATTTTTAAACGTTTTCAATGATATGCAAGCCCGCGCTATGCGTTTGAAAGGACTGAACTCACTTTGGAGAACATTTTGCTGTGCAGACAAATGCCTTGACGACTGGTATTGCTTTGATACCGCACTCTTTTTATATAACAAACAAAACATAAGCCGCGTGGAGGGGGTCTATCCCGACGATATCCGATCGGATCACAGTAATTGCTGCATTGGCAATCTGCTCACTTTATCGGGTGTTGCAACTATCGATATGTAGAGAAAATGAACATTAAGTGAGCGGTCTATATTGTTATAATTTTTTGATATCGTTAAAGCTGTAGCTTCGTTTATAAAAGATAGCTTAGAAATTGACAATAATTCTACGTTTTACGACATTGGAAGAATTTATTGGTCAGTAAGTAGATATTGCTGAGGGGCTTACCGCGTCGTTACGGGAGCATTTTGTAACCTACCGCCAACATTTACAAGTATAGGGTCTGGTAGCGAAAGTGCGTTTCCTTGTCGTGTGCTAGTTTCATTTTACCTATTAATTATTCCTATAAGATAACAAGTTATTTAAATACATCCTAACGTTGAGAGCGATATTAGCGCGATCAAGTGGTGATTCTGTTTTTATTAGATGTAGTAAATGGAATGTTTTAAAATTGTAAAAAAGAACGTGTTTTTATATTTATTACAAATCTACGATTTTTACTTTTTTAAAAAACTTCAGTTAAGATTTTAATCAGAAGTATGATTCCATTACTTACCTACCTTTTCCCTTACATCATACATTTCCCCCTCCCGATCAGAAAGTCTCCAAAGCACTGCACGTCTGACAAGAATTTGTCTACACTTCATTTAGGGGGTGGATATCACACTAATATTACAAATGTAAATATATATTTGGATGTTAAGATGTTTTTATGTTTGTTCCGCCTTCACGTTTAAAGTACTCAACGGATGGAATGGAGATAGTTTGTAACCTGGATTAACACATAGGATACTTTTTACGGGAAAATGTCTTAGTAAATTATAATTTACTAGCGGTCCGCCCGCGGCTACGCTCGCGTTGTGTAAGAGTTTTTCCCATAAAATCCTATGTGTTAAATCAAGTTACAAACTATCTCCAATTCAATTTTCATTCAAATTCGTTGAGTACTTTAAACGTGAAAGCGGAACAAACATCTAAACATCCAAAAAAACTTTTTTTATTATCAAAATCTTACCATTATTTACCAAAGCACTGCATTGTTAGTACGTGCGGCAAGAATTTGCGTGTAGCTTAGCTCTAGTTGAAATGAAATACCTACAGTAGTTGCATAACGGAGGACATTCGCCCTATATCTGGACTAGAACAAAACCGCTACGGGAGATTGGCTCTGTGTAACCGACCGGACCGTGCTGCCATCAATACCTTTGGCTTGTTGAAGTCTTTTTAAAGAAAATAAATACAAAGGGAAGAATAATGAAAATATACATCTTAATGTATCATTTTATAGATAATTTATCATTTCAACCGTAACGCAAAAAAGGCGTCATGGATTAAAAGAAATCCATTAAATACAAAAGGAAAGAAAGTGGTCAATATAATCCTTGTACAATGTACATAATACAGAAAAAAGGTGTGTATTATGATAACAATAACTTTTTTATAATCTCTGCTCACCCATTCGGGGATTCATATCACCTGAGCACCAAACCACAAGTCGGTAAATTTGTAATTGCAAAAGTGCCGCCTCTTTTACATGGTACCTATATAGGTAAAACATAGCATAAAACATACTTTTAAATAAATATGTCGTCATAAAATACCAATAGGTATAAATTTATTTTACAGGCGTAATTATACACCGTGAAATTTAACTGGTTGTTTTTCGTTAAATGGAGTGTTCAGTCCATTAAACTGAACAACTTTCCCCAAAGGAACATGGGCTGATAATTGAAAAAAAATATTGCTTCCCCCATAGTAAATTGATCAGCTGACCGGGCCATTTTTTTTGTCGTTGTTCAGCCCATGTTCCTTGGGGAAAGTGGTTCAGTTTAATGGACTGAGCACTCCATTTAACGAAAAACAACCAGTTAAATTTCACGGTGTGTAAGTGTCGTGTCTGTTGTACCCTTCAGCTTCTAAAATATTATCTCTTCGTGTAGATATGATATTTTAACATCTACCGGGTGTGCTATAAATATTTTTGAAATAAATAAAATGTAAATGAGAGCAATTAATATTATGCTTTATTTTAAAGCCTACGCAAGTATTAAGGAAGTATTTATTACGTTATTAATACAAGAATTCGTACTCTTACACAAGTGTTTAACTCTTACAAAAATGGAGCCACGTACGAGTCTCACAATTCGGCAAATCTGATTTGATTGTCTTAAATATAATTATCGAATTCGATTTAACTACTATTTAGGTCTAAAAATAAATGATATAAAACTTAATTGCTTTAGTTTATATTGAAGAACTGTTTATAGAACAAGGAGTAGGAGGAGATATTGTATTACGATGATTGTCATCGTATGTAGAGGTAGAATCTTGATTTTAGTTAGTAGATCAGCTAAAATCAAATAATCCACCAAAACTTGGCAGCTTGGATCATCATCAACAGCTCGTATACGCCACCATCAATGGGCTTGAGCCTACCCTGAATTGGGGCGATCAAGCCATAGTCAACCACGCTGGCCCAGTGCAGGTTGATCGACAAAATACAGGATTAGTAATCGTAATTCAAGTGGAGGCCCTATATCTGCATGATTACTTTTTAAGTAGTACTTATCTGTATACTACATACAGTCATACACACTATTATTAAGACTGGCACAACAATGATGTCAATAATAAATAAACACAATAGGACTAATGATTGATTGTTACTTTAAAAAGGAACCCTGTATCGAAATATTAGTATTAACCTTCTCGCTATATGTGAAGGGCATGGCCCAGTGACAATGAACTGAGCGGACCGAAGCAATTAAAACGTCTACATATGATCGCGACTGGATATGACTGTGCGCCGGTTATGCAAAGCTAAGCGATATCGCGCGAAACTTTATGGCCCTGATGAAAAGTGCATAAATACAGGAATAAAAGTATACAGAAAAATATAACGGGAAAGGCAACTTGTATGACTTTCAAAATAAAAATCAAAAATATTTTACTCGAAACAAGATTTTTACAAATAATTTTTCGACGTCAAAGCTATAATGGATTCATTTTTGTAAACTCGTAAAAAAACTGCTACTAAATATTACTGACATGTTCGTTTTTCAGAGCAGACTTGAACGCTTTGAAACCAGTGGGTGCAAAATGTACCTATATATTGGTAAATGATTTATAACAGTACTAACTAGCTGACCCAGCAGAAGTTGTCCTGCCATTTTTCATCTCTACCCTACTCTACACCTGCCCTATAACTACCCTACACCTACCCTACACCTACCTTACACTTATCCTACACCTACCCAACACCTACCCCACACCTAAAAATGTTTGACAGTTACGAAACCATGTACATTTTGTATGGGAAAATGTTTTAACATCTTATGTTTTATTTTTTCGTTAATTTTCCAATGTTTTTAATATAGGTAGTTATTCTGCTATTCGGGACGGAAATAAATACAACAAATCAAAAACTATGAAAATCGGTCCAGCCGTTCTCAAGTTATAAGTGTTCGAACAAACCCGACTTTGTTTTATATGTACGAGTAAGTAGGTATTTTCAACATCAACAACAACATCAACGGCCCGTTACAGTCCACTGCTGGACTATGAAGAGGGTTTTGCCATAATCTCCACGCTTGGCAGGCGGGTTGGAGATCGCAGATTAAAAGGTTACTGTATCAGAGAGCGCTGCTGCCCGTTCCATGTTCAATGTGTAATCCCTATAGTCCATGTATTTTAAGATACTAAAATTATGTAGTATTAATCAACTTAAACTATTTTGAGTTCCCAACGGATAGCATTCTCAACGGGACACAATTTCAAATAGACAAATCAAATGGACTCACCGTCATGCCCATGTTGTTGCCTCCATCATACTCGTATAATTGATTATATTTATTATTAACTTTTTGCAGAATAAATGAAACATCGTTTTGTGCAGCTAGCTTAATTCATCGTATTGTATAGTATAGCTAGCTATGGTAACAATAACTTTAGTATAAGCGTTCATAATCGGATATTGGATAATAGCTTCAGATACACGCGCAGTTACCTTACCTTTCCACTGATCTTTATCTACGCACGCCTTTGTTTTTAGTTTGGAGGTTTCTTAAAATGGACGATGATGATTACTTACTGCTTATGAGAACCCAAAAATTAGTAATAGGTTTTGTGTCACAAACAGCTCATGTACGTCCCCACCAAGGGGTTCAAGCCTACTAGGGCGATTAGGTTTTAGTCGACCACGCTGGCCCAGTGCGGATTGGTCAACTTCACATACAACCTTTGAATTTATTCGCAGGAATGTGCAGGTTTCATTACAATGTTTTCCTGCACCGTAAGAGCGTCGAATAATCGTACATATGAATTCGAAAACACATTGGTACGTGGTGGGGATCAAATTCGCGTCTTCCGAACGGAAGACAGTGGCCCTAGCCACTACACCGCCGACACGCAAAGCTTTAAATGTAGTTTACTATTTTGTAAATAATTCCCTTCTGAGAAGACCGTCTTGGCTGCAGCATCATGTTATTTCAACAACTTTAGTGTATTGTCATCAGAACTGTACGAGCATGTAAAAAAATAATACAAGATTTGATCCTAATACACACAATCATACGCGAAGTTATATAAAATCTGTGGGCCTTTATCATATTGTACGTAGGTAGAAAATGATATTGTTGATAGGTACTAAGATTAAAACAAATTACCATTAAATTATGAACTTCAACCCTACGACTTTTTTACTTGATATTTTCCACATATAAAACACACTAGGACTAGAATTATTCTAAATAATTATAACAAAATGGAATGTCAAGTCTTCATGTTTGTGAAACAAACGAATAATTATATTTTGTGTAAGAGTCGTTATTATCATAATGCTAAGCAATCGTTGGACATGACTTATGCGTAAGTAGTCCAAAATGTGTCTTGCACAAACTGCCCAAGATCTCGGACACATTTTTGTTTCACTTTGCAAACGTCCTTTATGCAATCAGGTTAAGCTGTTGCAATAATGATAGGCATTGTTATATCGAGCTTTTAAAACTGTTTCTAAGTGCTTGTTTATTTCTTAAATAAATGTAAAAATGACTTATGTATGTGTATGTTAAGTTGTGTATTTCTAAATAGTTGTATTAGCGCAAAATAATCTTAATCCAACAATTGCGCCAAACGTGGTTTTAATTGTGTGTGAATGTTTGAACCAACAAAAGCTCTGCTCACCTCCTTTAGGAATAAGAGCGTGACTCTGTGGCATATGTTACAAAAAATTTAAGAATTAATTAGTTTAAAATACTTGTTAAATAAAAACATGTACGTTTCCTAGAAAAAAAAAAGATTAAGCGAGCATTTCATATAAAAGACATCAACGCAAGCTTTTTTACATTTCTATAATTTCTTATTCATCAACAGGTCATATACGTCCCCACCGAGGGGCTCGAGCCTACTCTGAATTAGGGCGATTTATTATTATTTTAAAATAAAATTTAAAGGCAAACATATAAGAAATAAGTGACAAACCTTTTAAAATTATATAAGCAGGGTCTGTGATAAATCAAAAGAAATACTTTGGCTGACAGCTCACGCCATCTCGTCTTTGTTGTATGTTTTCATACACGCTGTGCTGCCATCTGTCATTATTATAAGTTTATTTTCATGCTTCAACAACATGCATAGTGAAGTTAAACAACTGAGGTAGAGGCAGGTGGTGCTAGTTGAGTAAGATTCAAAGTCATTATCTTAAAAAATGATTTATTTTATCGTTTACTTCGTGGTCGTGGAATATAAGATTATTTTCATACATTATGACTTAATTTTCACTTACTATCTACATTTACAAAATTAAATAACAATTTAAATAATAAGAGGTAAATTTTGCTAGTACCTAATGTAATACATTCTAGGGCTATAGTACGATGACGCTACTTCTGAGTCTGAACTTTTTTCTTCTTGCTGAGGCATTTGATCTTCAATTGGTTGCATTTTATTACTTTCAAGCACTACTTCAGAGTTTTCCATCATTAATGGAGCTTTGGTGGTCATTTCTAATTCTTTATTTTGTACTGCAATCGCGGGCATGATAGGTGTTGCTACCACAATTTCAGGTTTTGAAATAGGTGCGTAAGTTTCGGCTGGTGGAGCATCTTTGCCAAGGATCATCATTTTATCAACTTCTTGTATAACCATTTTTGTTTCCGGAATTGCTTGTTCTTTGTTATCTTCTGTTACAGGTTTGGTACTGTGCTCTTTGGGTGATTCCTGATTATCCTTAGTGGGATGGAAGTGGTGAATTTTGACTTCATGAACGCTAGGGTAAAAGTGACTAGTTTGATCGAAAACTGAATATGCGTGGTCTCCATGTTTCTGGATGCTTTTGCTTACTACTGCATTAAACCTGTAAAATATACGATAGGCGTTAGGTTACTTTAATGGAACTTAGCTACGTTCTCTAAAATGTTATTAAATTATTATTTAATACTTGCTATAAATGTTACTTTCACTATATTTAATTTTATCCATTTTTACTAAATTAGACTAAACTAGATTACGACTTTGAAATAATCGTAGTTAAGATCCGCATAGGGGTCATCTAAGTAGTCAATTTTATTTAGGGTAGAATAAGTTGAGATATTAAAAGTATTCATACAATATAATCAAACTTTATCTTTCTGTCTTACCCATCATGATCATTAGCGTTATATTCCACCTTCCTGAGGGAGCCGTCAGCTTCGACCAGACTGTATTCTCCATGGACTTGGTCTCCATCTCTGTACTCATGGTGATGTTTGTGGTCGCCGGTCTTCTTGTCAGATACCGCATATTCAAACTCATATTTTGGGTACGCCTGCAAAAAATTGCAATTAGTCATTAAAGTCACTTCCCCACCACGAACTAACTTTAAACCTTTGTTAATTTATAAATACCCACTTATTTAATTTAAAATTCATGGAAAATTGAGCATTTTTAAAAGGAAGTAAATTAAAAACAAGTTTAAAAATTCAACGAACTGATGTAAAGTTCATCAGACACAAAAGTAGGCCAATGTAAAGGACATAAAAGTTGAAACACGGGCTCACAATGGATATTGAATTACTTTTTTTTAATTCAATGATTGTCTGTAAAAGGTTAATATTAATAGGTTAATATGAAACACTACCTTATGTATTTCCTTATAATATGATTTAACAAATCTTTTTAGATTCAAATTAAAATGAGTAGATTTTAAAAAACGTAGCATATAAAATATTTATTTTTGCACTTCATCTACTCAGAAAGGCATTAATTAAGATAATCTGTGACATTTCAAGAATGTCCTCAATAATTTGTAAAAACCTTCCCTAACGACAACGTATTTGCCACTTACGTTAGGGTAATGATGGTATTTCCAGCTGTCGGAGTTTGGAAAATACATTTTGACAAGCTGCCAGGTCTTGGAACCTTCCTTGCTGAAGGACTCTTTTGTATAGGATGGCTGGATGAAGACTGCCTTAGAGACAACCACGAAGGAAACGAATAATAAAATCTGAAAGATATAAAGTTACCACATTTAATTATAGCACGACCAGACATGACTAAAATTGATGTCACTTTTGGTTTAGTGTACCATATAAGGTGTAAATAGCTGACACTATTTTAAAGGATCAACCTACCCATGAAACTGAACAACTTTCCCCAAGAAACAGGCTGTCGGACGAAATAAATATGCATCTTCCATAGTAAATCGATTAGCTGGCCGCGCGGTTTTGTATGAAAGGGACAACTTTTTTTTTGTCGTCCGACAGCCTATGTTTCTTAGGGAAAGTTATTCAGTTTCATGGGTAGGATAAAAAAAAACTTCCTTTCGTCCATTAAAATAGTGTTAGCTAATTTATTTACACCCTGTATATGGCATACGGGGGTTAAATCTTAATTAAATTTGTAGTCATGAGTTATATTTTTTAACCGACGAAAAAAAAACATAAAATACGGAGGAGGTTCTCAATTCAACACGTAATATTTTTTTTATGTATGATCACGCATAACTTTTTACAGTGTTGTCCTTTTATTATGTCCTATTTTTGTTAAACATAATATATTGAATACAATATTAGGTGATGATGATAATATCACTTGTTAGACGCAACACTACATCCAGCCAGACCCAAAGCACTCAAAACAGAATTAAACACAAGTAACTTTTTAAGTTCACAGTAATCAGCATTCCCAAATATTTATGAGAATTGAAAAGTTTACTTGCACTTTTAAAGAGAAACCTTTTGAGGAGGTTAACTACAATTAAGTGCTGGTAAAGGACTTTTATCACTTCATAATAACACCCCAGATGAGTAAAACACTCGAGTTTAAGGAATGCAAGTAATTCGATTTGAAATTGTATTCTACTTTACACGAAATTTGAGGATACCTTTTGGTACATCTTGAAGCACTTAGGATGAACCGTTGCTGACGGAAAGTACTAGCGAACTGTTAATAATTTCTACCATTGTCAACCATTTTATACTTTTCTAATACCTATTACATAAAATTTGTTAAAACTTTACGATTTAAGTTGTCCAGTAATAGGCTAAAATAGAAAGGATATGACCTAAAAAAAACCCTCATCGTGTTACAAAATGCATAATATATCCATATAGAGCAAAATATTTGGAATTTGAAGTTGAAGTTTTCAAGACAATATGTTCAAAAATCGAGGTAACAATATTGAATATAACCGTGGTAACAAACCCAAACAATTGTGACAATTTTAATATGTTGTCAGTCAGTGCCTCTTCAAAAAACAGTCTCGTTTTAAATTATTACTCATTTTTAAATACCATCCTCATAAACTCAAATAACTTGTAATAAAGTGCTAATCCACAAACAGTAGGTATCTAATTTTAAATAAACACGAAAAATCGTTCGTTTCTAAATTTTAAACTAGTCTTATCCATGTTATTTCCAATAAACATTTCTGTGTTTCTGTTATCGTATCATATCATCGCAGTTTGCGAAATCATAAGAAGGTATTGATTATACTTTTCGTAGGTAAAGTATAACCGGGAAAGTCGGACTACATAAGGTTTAGAAGATAATTTAAATAAATAGAGACATAATACGTTCAGCAGTGGACACAAATATGCTGAGAAGAAGAAATTATTGACAATAATTTATTTTTGATAAAGTTTTTTTTAATTAACTTTTACTATCCTTACAAATCAGAAATGAGTAGCTTGAGATAGCTTTAACGATGAAACTATAAACTTTTTTTTGTTGCTACCATCTCAACGGAGTGTTGTTAGCGCCAGATTCGTAAAAATAATTTAAATACTTTATAACAGCCTGAGCATATTATTGAGTTTTGTTAATTATAGTTTTATACGAGGTAGCAGTCCTACAGTTTATGGTATTTTTTATGATTTTGGATTCTAAGCCAAAAGACTCATGAACTGTTAAATGATCCTATTCGTAAGGTAAAAAGGAATTCATCTTAGTCAATCGTTCTAATATGAACTTAAGATTCTTTTAAGAAGCTAGAAATATATTCTTTCCCCAGCTTCCTCTAGAGTGACGCTGCATGAAGGAATTACACAAAAGAGAGTGGATCCCGTCGCCGACCGCCCTCCTATCAGACACGGAATCGGCTCTATTCAATAGACGCGATGAATCCATTGTTGCCAACACTACAAAATAATCGACAAAGTTTTCTTAAAATTTTGGTTATTAATCAAAGCTTACATCTACGGTATTAAAAATTTCAAAATTTTGATTAAAGTACATTTTGGAGTTCTAAAAATAATCTAAGTTTCTTTTAAAAATTATTCAGTAGGTGATGAAATTCACTTGCTTCGGTATAAAGGGAAGCAAATAGTCGTATTATTTTCTATTTATAATGTAAGTACATTATGTCTAGATTATCAACTGGACAGTTTATAAACCGCGGTAGTTAAAAATATTTCAAAAATCAATCAGTTATATTAAAAAAAAAGATCTATGAACCGTTGTGATACAACAAGTTTTAATGAGAAAAGAGGGAGCGAATTATGCCTTCTATTTCGATCTTCCTCTACATAAAAAATATATTGGTGGACTTCTTCGTGAAATAATGGTATGAAAATTATTGTCAGCAAAAATCAGATGTCGGCCATTCTAGCAAAAACTTGTCTCATTTGTAAAAATACAAAAAAAAAGAGCCAGAAAAGACTTACTTTTAGTTAAACCGCTCACATATAAAAACAAATCTCATGCGACCCTAATTACATAAAACAATGTGATAATAATTTAATTACCTCTACCTTAAGTGGGTAATCATTTTCAGCATCCATAAATCCTTTAAATGTCAATATCAAAATTTCGTAAAGCGAATCACTAGAGGAGACAAAATAAAATTGTGAATCATATTGGAGCCGGTTTTCATTTTGCGAATATTTGACCGGCACGCGGCAAGTCAGCTGTCAAGCTCAGCATGCTTGTAGGTGCAAGGTCGTGTCAAAAGCTTGTCTGACAGCTTCCACTACTTAACCGGTCATAGCACTTGAGTATAAAAACTAGATCATTGATTGTATTGTCATCATTACCTCCTTGACCATTCAAACAATCAACATGTTCTGCAAAGTAAGGTTTTAGTAATTACTAAATTATTATTATTATTTAATTAAATATATTGTTTTGTAAGTTTATGCTATTATATCTAGTTAATTAGTAAATTATAGAAGTGTTAAAAATTTATATATTTTCAGATTGTAGCCCTTTGCGCGGTGGTCGCGGTCACCCAGGCGGGTCTCCTGCCCGAACCACACTACTCCTCAGCCGTCTCTTCCCAGAGCATCGTGCGCCATGACGAGGCCCACCCTGTTGCCAAAGTAGCCGTTGCTGCCCCCGTAGCCTATCACTCTGCCCCTGTTGCCTACCATACTGCCCCATTCGCATACCAAGCCGCTCCCGTCGTCCACCACGCCACCCCTGTTGTCCACCACGTTGCCCCCGTCGCTAAGGTCACCTACGCCGCCCCCGTAGCCTACCACGCCCCTGCCCCTGTCGCTTACCACGCTGCTCCCGTCGAAAAACTGGTAGCCCATCAACAGGAAGAATACGTAAGATTTTATTTTATTAATACCTACTCGTACAATATTAATTTTATGAATATTTGTAAAAGTTATACTAACAGATATACTTTTCTAATTTGTCAGGCTCACCCCAAATATGAGTACTCTTACTCCGTGGCCGACCACCACACTGGCGATGACAAGTCCCAGCATGAGACCCGCGACGGTGATGTCGTGAAGGGTTCCTACTCCTTCCATGAGGCTGACGGTTCCATCAGGACCGTGGAGTACACCGCTGACGACCACAACGGCTTCAATGCGGTCGTGCACAATACCGCCCCTAGCGCTGCCCCTGTTGTCGTCAAGGCTGCCGCCCCCGTCCTTTCCTACTACCACCACTAAAAATATTCTACGCTACAATTGGATACCAAATATATGACTGTTTATTTATTGAAAGCAATATACGAATAAGTGCGATTTAATTTAAGCCTTTTCTTTTTACCATTCCTATTTTTAATTTTAAGTTTTTATGTCACAATCATAATAAAATTATGGTATTAATAAGATTACGTATCTATGTTGATGGCGCTGTCACACGATGAAAAAAGGAATATTATGTTTTGCTTTAATGATGAATTATTACTAATGAATTTTTGCTTAATTATTACTAATGAATTTTTGCATTCGGGAAGTCATGCTCTAATTTTAATTTTGAAATCCAGCTATCCTTTTCGTTTTTATGACCAATGAAAGAGAGATGATGAATTCAGATGAACGAATGAAATATCAAAATGTAATAACTTTGAAGAAATTATAACCTAAAATAAAGGCGTAGTTGTCAGATTAAGAGATTTTTAAATCGCAAGTTTTAAGTGCCCTCTAAAATTGTGCAATCGTCACGGCCATAAAGTTCAAATTTGATGTTTGACAGCTCTAATATTAGGATGGCTATCTCCTGTCCCTTTTCAACCTTCAAATGGTGAAAAGGACGGACGAACTTAAATTAAGGATAAGAGCGTTACAGTGAGAATTAGCCTCATTGTTAACCTTAAACGATCAAGCAAGATGCGGATGGCACTAGACTTAGAGGAGTGGTACAATAGACTCTGTTGTATAGAGAATAGCCTATAAATCAGTGAGTAAATAAGTCTGTCTGATAATAAACTCACACTTTTCTGTACTGTTGAGAATAATTTAGGCTGGAATTAGATTAACTATTAGTTGTTTTACAACAACGATATACTTAAAAAACCCAGCGTGACGAAGAATCATCTACCTTTTCTCTTCATAGAGCGACTCAATAATTAAATAATTCATGATAGAATGCTTTTGTTTCGCATAATCATAGAATATAGTTAATTCGGATAGATAAGACGGCCCCGTAGCCTAGTTGGTAGTACGCCTGCCTACGAAGCACAGAGTCGCGGGTTCAAAGTCAAAGTCAAAGTCAAAATAATTTATTTCCATAGGATGTTATTACATCACTTAGATTCGAATCCGCGACACCGTCTATACAGACTTGCGGGGATTCCCCGTATATTATTTTGTGCTTGGATTGTTTATGACTAATAATCAGCGAGAATGACTGTTTTTACATAGCGATGGTTCTTCTTCTTCTTCTTCATCGTGTGGGTCATAAGGTCGACAACTGACCTAATAGATAACAGCCTCTGTGGCCGAGTGGTCGAGATTTCGCCGCTCATTGCCGAGGTTCCGGGTTCGATTCCCAGTGGGGACAAAAATATCTTTAGGAGACTTTCCCCAGTTTGGTTAGGACATTGCAGACTAAATCACCTGCATGATTGTCCGAAAAGAAAGATGATTCCGTGCTTCGGGAAGCACCCCGGCTGCTATTTAGTCGTTACACGAGCCATGTCAGTGGCTTTTGGCGGCTCTATAACACTGACACTAGGGTTTGTGAGGTCGGTAGTCGACCTTACAACTGACACGATGAAGAAGATATTATATAGGTATTAAGTTCAATATTGTTTATTAATGCCTGCATATTAATTTACAGTTGTTGCAAACCACGAGTGCTGTCGGCCTCTGTTTGTATTTAGACGAGTACATGCATGGTGTTAATGTGTGCGCGCGAGGCGTATACGGGCACGCACACTGCCACACCATGCATGTACACGTCTAAACACAGGGCCAACCGTGCTCGTGCTTTGCAAGAACTATAGGTACGGGCGTAAAGGTAAGTTCCCTTGAAGGAAGTACGTGACATATCAAATAAAGTTTTATTGATGGATCGTCAGTTGTCCATTTGGGTCAGGCGACAGCTCGTCCCATACAAATCTGGTCCCAAAAGGACGTGGACGAGTTATCCCCTTCATAGTAATTTTTAGTGGTTTACTGGTCCCATATTAATATGGGTCCCATATTATGTTGGGTTTTGGGGTAAGTCGTCCTCGCGGGATAGGAGGCAAGCTGCCGCCTGACCCGCTCGCTCGTCTCATATAAAACTTGCCCCATGGACAAATTTGTCGTATGTTTTTTTTTATAGTTCGTAATTGTAACTTAAATATAATGACCGACCAAGCATGCGTCGGGCCACGCAAAGTGTAGGGTTCCGTAATTATCCAATACTAATGTTTCACATTGTCTAGTGTCGTAATTTATGTTACTTTTTATTTAGCAAATAAAAAAACGCTTTAAAACTTTACGCTACATATAACCGTGTGAGTACTTAATAGGTATAGTTCTCCAGAAATAATGTATATAATGTCTGTGGTAATGTCAACATCATCATGTATAGTATACATTAAATTGAAATACCTAAATACTCGTAGGAGGGTGGAAAAATTGTCTTTCGCCCCGGGCGGCCGACCCCCACGCTACGCCACTCTCCCCCAAGCGACTTTCATTAAGTCATCTGTCTACCTTGCGGAAGGCCATTCGACAGAAACTTTCTTCTCCAGGTGGTTATCGGTTCGTCGAGCTATATGACCTACTCATTGCCACTTCAACTTACAATCCAATCTAATTTTGAATAACTTTGTTCGGATAATTTACAGACATACATCTTGTGTTTCCCTCAAAACAAAAATGCAATATCAAATAAGTGGAGATTATATTTATAGTCCTAACCTCAGCAGACAGGAGTTAAAATGCACACCTGGTTTGAAATTCGCTGTTTTCATTCCTGTATAAAATATAATAGTGTTGTACGAGTATGTGTAATGTGCAATTTTCTTTATTCTTTTCTTCATTTTGCATTAATTATTTAATTGAAATTATGCCGTTTGATAAATAAAAAAACGTAAATTAAACACTATCTCTTAAGGATTGATCCACGAACCAGTATAAAACAGCAGGTTAGTAAGTTTAAACTTTTAAAGTTGAATCGTATTACGTGTTTTTATTATAATTTAATCATCAACAGCTCATATACGCCCCACCGAGGGGCTCGAGCCGACCCTGAATCAGGGTGATTAGGCCTTAGTCGACCACGCTGGCCCAGTGCGGGTTGGTCGACTGCACACACAACCTTTGAATTTCTTCGCAGGAGTGTGCAGGTTTCATTACGATGTTTTCTTTCACCGTAAGAGCATCGAAAACGTACATATGAATTCGAAATTCGAAAACACATTGATACGTGGTGGGGATCGAACCCACGTCTCCCAGACGGGAGGCAGCGGCCCTAGCCACTAGACCACCGGCGCTCTCACTTACACATTATACTCACATTATACTTACTTATTATGACCAGTATTGCATATAATTATTTTATACAAATAAGTCCTATATACAACGTGTTAGCGAAATAGCGCAAAACCTTTCAGGTGGTGTTTCAGCCCATTTTTTTTAAACTTTTATACAAATTGGCTCGATTAGCTGATCATTTTGTATCAAAAGTTAAAAAAAAACCATCAAAGATTTTGGGAAACTTCTGGATAAAAAGGTATTCAGTTTAATGGGCTGGGCCATCACTTTAGATTATGCGTATTCAGCAAACACGTTTTATTTAATATATAAAAGAAAAAATTACTATAAAAAAACACATGACGTGGAGGCGGCGCCTACTTATGGTGGCGGTACATTCATTAGTTATTTAATATTGTTCTGTATAATAAAGTATAGATATTGTCAACGAAAGACCGAGTATTTAGTGTAGTTCGATAATTGACCTAACCTAAGGCAAGGCCGAGCTCCGGCTGACTGGTTGTCAAACAACTTCCATTTCTCTTCATTACTCATGTCATACGCCTCGAGTATAAAAACTAGCGCTCCTGAAGTTTTGTCATCATAAGCTTTAGTCACTTCACTGCTCTACAATGTTCTCCAAAGTAGGCACAAATTTGTTTTATGCACCTGTTATACTAATGGCGATATACTTAACATAAACATTCTGATAAAATAATTATTTAATATGACTACATAATATTATTTTTTTCCAGATACTAGCTCTTTGCGCCATGGTGGCGGTTTCCCAGGCGGGTCTCCTGCCTGAGCCGCATTACTCCTCAGCCGTATCTTCCCAGAGCATCGTGCGCCACGACGAGGCCCACCCTATTGCTAAAGTAGCCGTCGCCACCCCCGTAGCCTATCACTCTGCCCCTGTTGCCTACCACACTGCTCCAGTCGCCTACCAAGCCGCTCCCGTCGTACACCATGCCACCCCTGTTGTTCACCACGTTGCCCCCGTCGCTAAGGTCACCTACGCCGCCCCCGTAGCCTACCACGCCCCTGCCCCTGTCGCTTACCACGCTGCTCCCGTCACCAAACTGGTGGCCCACCAAGAGGAAGAATACGTAAGATTCTTATTATATTAATAAATACAACCTAAATTTCTAAAATAGATAAAAAAGTTTTACTAACGGATCTACTTTTCTATTTTATCAGGCTCACCCCAAATACGAGTACTCTTACTCTGTAGCCGACCACCACACTGGTGACGACAAGTCGCAACACGAGATCCGCGACGGTGATGTCGTGAAGGGCTCCTACTCCTTCCACGAGGCCGACGGTTCCATCAGGACCGTGGAGTACACCGCTGACGACCACAACGGCTTCAACGCGGTCGTGCACAACACCGCCCCCACCGCCGCCCCTGTTGTCGTCAAGGCTGCCGCTCCCGTCTACGTCAAGGCTGCTGCCCCCGTCCTTTCCTACTACCACCACTAAAAATATTCTACGCTACAATTGAATACCAAATATATGACTGTTTATTTATTGAAAGCAATATACGAATAAGTGCGATTTAATTTTAGCCTTTTCTATTTACCATTCCTAATTCTAATTTTAATTTTTTATATTACAATCATAATAAAATTATGGTATTAATTAGATTACGTATCTATATTGACGGCGCTGTCACATGATAAAAAAAAGAATATTATGTTTTGTTTTAATGCGGTTGGCGGTTAGCTTCAATGCGGTCGTGCACAACACCGCTCCCAGTGTCGCTCCTGTTACCGTCCAGGCTGCCGCTCCTGTTTACTTAAAGACTGCCACCTACGTTTTTTCCTACTACCACCACTAAAAATATTCTCCACTACGACTGAATACCAAATAAGACTTTATTCATTTAGCAATATACGAATTAGTTCCTTAAAATTAAGTTTTATCTACAATTTTATTTTATTAGGGCAACCAACAAGTCACACACTTAATACATTCATGGGTTACAATATACTAGCAAAGATAAAGATACTAGCTTAAGTGGTTCCTTGATTAAAGGTTGTCACAGCTTGCTTTGTGATTAAACAGTAACAAATTAAAGTAGATAAAATAGATTATAGCTAGGTATTTGCGTATTAGACAAGATACCATGAAAATACCATGTGAAAAAGGTATAGGTTATATGTTACGAGTCACTATCAGGTTTTGTAATTTTCTATATTATATATTTGGATCCAGATAACATTTTAATCTGCGATCTCCAACTCGCCTGCCAAGCGTGGAGATTATGGCAAAACCCTTCACTTAAGTGGAGGAGGCTCATAGTCCAGCAGTGGACTGTAACGGGCCGTTGATTTGATTTGATATTTGGAGTAATTGAATATATCTACTGATGCACCATAAATATATTAGTCTACACAATCTACACAATCTACACATAGTCTACACAATCTGGGAATTGGAGAATTGCACCCTAACACAGTGTTCAGGAACGGCGAAAGGACAGATCATAAAACGAGGGTATCTTGATGGCACTTTTAGTTTGAAATAGCTAAGGAGTAATGGACGGACGCTAATAAGTAACATTAAGTCAATTATACTCCGTCTTATGTCAAACGTTATCATCTTGAAATTTTTGCCATTCCTACAGAATAGGATAAGTGCCACAAAAACCGTTTTTGAATTCTCTCTACTCGTAATGTATGGGTAGCAAAATGGGGTCTCCAGACAACAGTAATAGAGTATTTTTGTTTTAGGTCTTAGGAAAATAATTTTTCATTCCTGATTATAAAATTAAGCATATTTATGGCATATTAGGGTTCCGTAGTAAAAAAAAACCCTTTCGGTATGTCCGTCTGTCCAACGATTTACACTGTCACGATCTAATTGTTAATTTAAGTTTAAAGACTAAAACTGGTCATCCTAATATTAGAGCTGTCAAACATTGAATTTGAGCCTTATGGACACGTCAATTGCACAATTTTAGAGCGTACGTAAAACATTTCCCTTAATCTGACAGCTATGTCCTTATTTTAGGTTATCGTTCATTCTAAAATAATATCATTCGTTCATCCGTATTCATCACTTCTCTTTCAAAACGGATAGCTGGATTTTAAAATTAGATTTAGAGCATGGCTTCCCGAGTTGAGGCTATTATTTGAGTATATTACAGTCCCAATAAACCACACTAATAATATATTATAATTAATGTGAAAATAAGTTTGAATGTTTAGATGTTTACATGTTTGGATGTTTGTTCCACTTTCACGCTTAAACTACTGGATGGATTTGGATGTAATTTGGAACGGATATAGTTTGTACCCTGAATTAATACATAACAGATCTACTTATTGCAGGGAAAAAGTAGTATTGCTACGGAAAATATCTTACACAACGCGAGTGTAGCGGAAAGCTAGAATAGAAAAACATACGAACGTGTCGAATTGAAGGTCGAATTGCTAAGCTCCTTTTTTAAGTCGGTTAGTGTAATTTGACCTTTTACGTAAAATTTTAAATGAAAATGAAGAATTTAAAATAATTGTTAAATTATAGTTTCATTAGTTTATTGTTTTTGTAATTAAAAGGGGCCTCATACACAATGAACTTACTTTTTCATAGAGAGTACAGTTAGTTAATTAGATGAAAGTAAATTTTAAATTTAGATATTTACAGATGTTACAAATATCTTATTAAATATTTCTTTTTATTTTTGCTTTAAACGAATAATAACCAAATATTTCCTATTACTTTAATATTCGTATGTATTTATTTATATAGTAGTTTTGTGAGCTGTAGACTACGTGAATTGTTCTTTTTTTTAGAAATGGCTGAAATATGATTATTTTTACGTTAAATCCTGGATTAACACATAGTTTTTCGTTTTAAGTCCTAATAGAGTACTACGCCAATGAAAATCTCAATAAAAATTATTGTAGTGCGTAAAATCGTGTTGTTAAAAAAATATTTTTAACTTTATAATTATTTGAAATCAGTACACCACTTTGCGCAGTTGGGGTGGGCAACAGAACAAAAATAATTTTGTTCAATTAATAAGCTTATTGCATATTATAATAAGCTTATAATAGCTTATAATAAGCTTATTGCTTATTGCAATAAGGGTCATTGCGGACAGAGTGGATCGTCCAATACTGAGGCATTGGTCATCCCTACATGTGCAGAACAATATTAATTTTAAATTCTAATACCATAGCTATCAACAAAAATGTGGACTTGTAATATGGTCTGAAATAAATATTTTAATTCATTCATTAAATAAAAGGTGCATTTATACAATTTTCCGGTGGTTTGCCAAGCTTTGCTGGCCGCTTTGGGAATAGAAGCGTGACTTTGTGTATTTGTAAGAAACCAAAAATTATACGGAGGGACGGATAAAAATAGTCATAGAAGTATTTAGTTGGTACCCAAACTTATTCGTATATTTCTTTTAATAAATAGTTAACAGTGACTTTTTGGTACAATATTTAATGATGGTAGTATGAAAGGACGGGGGCAGCAGCCTTGACGTAGACGGGAGCGGCAGCCTTAACGACAACAGGGGCAGCACTGGGGGCGGTGTTGTGCACAACCGCGTTGAAGCCGTTGTGGTCGTCAGCGGTGTACTCCACGGTCCTGATGGAACCGTCAGCCTCGTGGAAGGAGTAGGAGCCCTTCACGACATCACCGTCGCGGATCTCATGCTGGGACTTGTCGTCGCCGGTGTGGTGGTCGGCCACGGAGTAAGAGTACTCGTATTGGGGATGAGCCTGACAAAACAAAAAAGTAGATCTGTTAGTATAACTTTTACAAATATTCATAAAATTAATGTCGTCTTAATAAAATAAAATCTTACGTATTCCTCTTCTTGATGGGCTACTAGTTTGGCGACGGGAGCAACGTGGTAAGCGACGGGGGCAGGGGCGTGGTAGGCTACGGGGGCAGCAGCGTAGGTGACCTTAGAGACGGGGGCAACATGGTGGATGACAGGGGTGGTGTGGTGGACGACGGGAGCGGCCTGGTATGCGACTGGGGCAGCATGGTACGCTACGGGAGTAGCGACGGCTACTTTGGCAATGGGGTGAGCCTCGTCGTGGCGCACGATGCTCTGGGAAGAGACGGCTGAAGAGTAGTGAGGCTCGGGCAGGAGACCCGCCTGGGAGACCGCCACTACAGCGCAAAGAGCTAAAATCTGAGGAAAACATTCAATTATTTAACATTATGGAATTAATATTTTCTTATATTGTTAATATAAAGTATTATTATGCCTTTAGTACTCGTATAAAAGGTGCATAAATCAAATAAGAGCTTACTTTCGAGAACATTGTGCAGTTAAAGAGATCAAAAGCTTGTGATGACAAAACTTTAGAACCTTTAGTTTTTATACTCGAGTTATATGCTGAATGATCAGAGAGAAATGGAAGTTGTTTGACAACAAACAGCCTGTTCTCGACCTTGCCTCAGGTTAGGTCAAGTATTCAACAGCGAATCAAAGCTCGATGACAATTTCTCTTAATTTTAATTAAATAATTTAATAGCAAATATGTACTTACATGCATCTTACTGTTACTTATATGCAGGGATATTTGTATTGTTTTGTAATTTGCACAAAAATAAAACCTACGATATATACCTACTTCATCTCAATATTCAACTACGAACTTTTTCAGCCATTACATAACTTTAAGCAATAAATAAGAATTACTACATTAAAGGTACATAACCCACTGGCCACTGCGGACTAACTGCAGGAGACGGGAAGATGTGCTGATTTTATCTTAGGAGGCATAAAGACGGTGCCTTCTAGAAATCGCCAGGGTTCAGTGTAGTTAGTAGTGAACCGTCTGGATTTGCACCACCATGTCAAACAAGTCATTTGTAGTGCGGGTTCCGACTGCTAAAGTGCTCGCCTAGGCGTCTTCACTTCACCAGAATTTTGGCAGAAAGGGGTAGGTTTTGCCATTTCAGAAGTAACCTGCCGCAGAAGGGTACTATTCCATGAGTGTGAGTACGTATAATTGAGGCTGACTTAATTTTAACTTTATTCATCTTTTATGAAGGGCTCGAGCCTACCCTGAATTAGGGCGATTAGTCGACCACGCTGGCCCAATGCGAGTTGGTCGACTTCACACACAACCTTTGAATTTCTCGCAGGAGTGTGCAGGTTTCATCACGATGTTTTTATTGATCGTAAGAGCATCGAATAAACGTACATAATATGAATTCGAAATTCGAAAACACATTGGTACGTGGTCGGGATTAAACCCGCGTCTCCCAAACGGGAGGCAGCGGCCTTAGCCACTAGACCACCGACGCTCTAATTAACTTTTATTTTTTTAATTTCATTAATAGTACTTTAAATATAAGCTGTATAATATTATTATATCTATGAGCCTTGTTGTCTGAAAGCAAATAAATAAATAGGAAAAAAATAAAATATAATGCTGATTCATTGTATTTCAATTGACACTTTCAGTATACCTTTTGTACTAATTTATAATGAAATTATGATATCTAATTCATGTTATTTTATCCACCAAATGTATATTATATATAGGTATAAACTATCACGTTAGTTAAGTAAATGCATATAATAATATTATTGTTTAATGAGGATAGAAAGCATCAAATATTCAACACGGTGAATGTTCACTCAATAAATGTATTTATACTAGGAATATGCTTCGATCACAGAAGTTCCTTTCTGTGACCGAAGGGGATATGTATGAAAAGGTAAAAACAAATCGCTTCCATTGTTTTTCATGATCATATAAGTTTGTTTGTTTCAACCTAACAAATCCGACTATTTTTTACCATCATCAATACCATGTAATTAAACTGTACCGAAGCCGTGTCTGTACATTGCATATTTTTTGAAAATTTAAATAGAGGTTAGACCTGTGTGCAGTCGATGTAGATACCAAAACACCAATTTTAATTTTTTTGGCAATCTGTCTGTAGGTATGTCTGTGCACGCATCACGCAAAAACTACTACTACTAACGGGTTTTGATGGAGTTTGGCATGTTGATAACTGATTATCTAGGTTAATATATAGAATACTTTTTACCGCGGTAAAATGTCTCATTCCCATGGGAAAATAAAAAATGGTACATCTCGGATGGTATGGTATAATCCATATATCAATGTCAACTTCAAAAAAATAGTTTTACTGTGGGAAAATATCTTATTCTCATGGGAAAATATCTTAATGTCGTAGATTGAAGGTAGATTAATCGTAAACAAACGATTGACAGTTCCAATTATAATATAATATGTAAGCAAACTAATGTCATATGTCAGTTCCAGTGGGAACGTCATATTGGAGAATGAGTGAGTAATCGAAGTGACGTCATTCAAAAGATTTGGGGAAAATGGAACCTTCAGTAGGTCCGTGGCATCATGCAGGACGTTTGTTTCTGTGAGATTGAGTGAATACTTTTAGAATAATAATAATAAAATAATAATAATAAAATTATTTATTTAAGCCATTAGTACAAAGTTGGTAAGTACATTATTCATACTAAGTCTAACACTACACTACGGCTATAGGGTATGGTACAATTGACAGTTCCCTGACTCTCAAGCTAGGTGAATACCTGTGTGATGAGGGTCAGTGGTGTTTGTCGTCGTGCATGATATCTAATACAATATGCCATGAAATGGAGGACGATTAGAACTTTGACTGACGAAAATAATCATAAAAGTGAGTAAAAAACAATATGTATGTTTGTTTGTTTCTGTGTGTATGTGTGTAAGTGTATGTGAGTAAGTGTGTGTATGTGTGTAAGTGTGTGTGTGAGCGAATAAATTTAGGAAAAGCTTGCATAGGTTGTTCAAGTTAGAAAAAATTCCGTCTCTTCATAATCCAAAGTCAGGAGCCATTCTTTAAGTTTGTTATTACAGAGAAACTTATTTAACGAAACTATATTATGTTTGTCATTGATTTTATTATAAATTTTTGAACTCATGAACTGAAATTGTTTCCTGGCGAAAGTTGATGACGCTTTAACCCTTGGGCATACTGGCTTAGGTCTTCTACGGGGAGCAGGGTCAATGATATTTGAAACTGATCTATGTTTGCGAAGAACTAAACGTAGGATATAGAGTTTTCTAACTGACAGGAATGACAATTCTGAGTATAATTGTTTAGTAGGGAACCTGTATGGTTTACGGAACAAAACCTTGAGAACTGCCCTTTGTGATCTCTCTAGGTTGATGAACTGGGTCTTAGAGGCATTACCCCATACAGAAATACAGTAGGAGCAGATTGATTCAGATAAAGCTATATATACAGTTCTTAGGGTTTCAAGGTTGGCAGAATTTCTAAGTTTCTTAAATATATATATAAGCTTTCTTGTGCGCGTAATAAGTGTGTTCAAGTGCTCGTACCAGTTAAGACAATGGTCAAGAAAGAAGACGTGTTAGTCCATATACGAGTATGTGACGATTGAATGTGCGTGGTCTGGATGGAAATTGTTGATTGTGTATTGTTTATATCGTAAGTTGAGTAAACCTTTATCACAGAACCAAAAAAGATGAATTGGTCGAGGATAACCTCTAGAAAGTGTGGCCTTAGGTGACCGGATTCAAAGTATATTCTGTGACTAAATATTCCAAGGTCTTTGACTACTTACCGTAAATACTACATTCATTCATAAAAGTTGAGCTTAAAGTATGGGCTGAGTTAACAAAATAAACTGAGTAGCTTTATTACTAAGCATAAAAACAAAGTAAAAAAAGGATTGGGATTATTTTCGGCCTTTTGTGTATGTCTAACTACGAAGCACAGAGTTGCAGGTTTGAATCCCGGTCAGGGCAAGCATTCGTGTTATGAGCACGGCATGTCATTTATATTTAGTAGCAGTTTTATACGAACCCATGATAGCTTTGTGAAAATCTTATTTCGAGTAAATTATTTTTTATTTTGATTTTGAAAGTCATAAAAGTTGCTTTTTCGTTATATTTTTCTCTATAATTTTATTCCTGTATTTAAGCATTTTTCACCAGGGCTGTTCCAGGGCTATATGAAAAATCACAGGTAGGCGGCATCGTTCGATCTTGTGATTACATAGTTAAGACGGATTGAGTGGAAATAGAAAGGATTACCATAAATGTCGCTAAGCGCTCTGTATGTAACAGGTGGTAACGTGCCAAGTAGTTGTCTATTTCATTGTGGTGACGTCATGATTTCATAGAAAACAAGCAAGAACGAATTTCGGCGCTGCCACTCCGTGATGTAGTTGGTAAGCACGTGTTGGCTGCGTAAAGACCGAAGGTCGTGGGTTCAAGTCCCGAAGAATTTAAGTTTTTGGTTGTTTTCTATGAATCTAAAATATTTAATATCTTTCTATCTTTATTGTTATTTGAATATAAGTAACAAGTGTAGCAAATAAAAAGAAATATTAAATGAAAAGAAGGTTTATGTTTTATCTGCCTACCCCTACGGAAAAATGGCGTGACTTCATGTCTACAAGCTTATTAGCTGCCATTTCTTGGCTACTTTGACCATGTAAGGATTGCAGAAAAAAACATTCAAACTTATTCATAATGTTACTTTTAATAAATAAACAGTCGTATTTGGTATTCCATGGTAGCGTAAAGTTTTTAGTGGTGGTAGTAGGAAAGGACGGGGGCAGCAGCCTTGACGTAGACGGGAGCGGCAGCCTTGACGACAACAGGGGCGGCGGTGGGGGCGGTGTTGTGCACGACCGCGTTGAAGCCGTTGTGGTCGTCAGCGGTGTACTCCACGGTCCTGATGGAGCCGTCGGCCTCGTGGAAGGAGTAGGAGCCCTTCACCACATCACCGTCGCGGATCTCGTGCTGTGACTTGTCGTCGCTGGTGTGGTGGTCGGCCACGGAGTAAGAGTACTCGTATTTGGGGTGAGCCTAATAATATAGAATAAACATTCAGTAAAAATAATTGATCAAATTTAAAATAATAATAATAATAATAAGACATTTATTCACAGTACACAAAACAAAACACACAGAGATCAAAAGAAAAAAAGTTATCTTGTATCTGTGTTTAAATAAAAACTTACGTATTCGTCTTCGTGATGGGCTACCAACTTGGCGACGGGAGCAGCGTGGTAAGCGACGGGGGCTGGGGCGTGGTAAGCTACGGGGGCAGCGTAGGTGACCTTAGCGACGGGAGCAACGTGGTGGATAACAGGGGCGGCGTGGTGGACGACGGGAGCGGCTTGGTATGCGACTGAGGCAGTATGGTAGGCAACAGGGGCAGAGTGGTAAGCTACGGGGGCAGTGACGGCTACTTTGGCAACAGGGTGGGCCTCGTCGTGGCGCACGATGCTCTGGGAAGAGACGGCTGAGGAATAGTGAGGCTCGGGCAGGAGACCCGCCTGGGAGACCGCCACCACCGCGCAAAGGGCAATAAGCTGGAAAATTAAAATTAACAACTATTAGTCTATCGCACAGTCGATTAACATTTTTTTAATTTATGTATTGTACATTACTTGTAAAAATCGTATCAAAAATCATCATTATTAATTTATGTTCAACTTACTTTGGAGAACATGTTGTGTTATTGTAGTGATCAATGATCTATGATAAATGACAAACTGTCTGAACGTTGGTTTATATAAGCACACATTGTAAGACTGATTTAAATTATTGGGAGTGGTCAGACCAGCTTTTGACGTAACCTTGCTCTAGGTCAACAACTTGTGAATTCGTTCATTCACAAAAAAAGTTGCGATTAGCCGTAAATAACTGTATTTATAGTGATTTGTAGCATGACGTACTAATGCATATTTTTTAACCCCCGACGCAAAAAAGAGGGGTGTTATAAGTTTGACCGCTCTGTGTGTCTGTGTGTCTGTCTGTGAGCCATCAATACCTATTGTTGAGCCATCAAATTCGGTAAAGTAACACCTATATATATTTTAATTTTATTATAGAAATTGATGGATGGCAAGATTTGGTTTGGTCGTTGAAATGAGCTATAATATCACGTCGGGGTACCGCTATTAGACTTATAACAGGGTGCAACAAAAACTATACTGTACCATATTGTATTGGAAATCACAAATAACTTAGCTTCTATGGCCGAGTGGTAGAGTGTTTTACTCTCTTTACGGAGGTTTCAGGTTCTAATCCCGATGAAGACACTCTTAAACGAAAATGTCCTTGTGAGACTTTCTCCAGTTTAATTGGGACATTGCTGCCTGAATCACCTGATTGTCTGAAAAGAAAGATGATTCCGTGCTTTGGAAGGCACGTTAAGCCGTGTGTCTCGGCTTTAATATCTACAGAAGGCGTCGTTACTCGAGCTAAGTCAGTGGGTTTTGACAAGGGCCCAGTACTATATTAATTGTGTGACCAGGGTATGTGAGGTTGGCTGTCGACCTTACAATCTACAATATGAAGAAAAATAAGAAGCCAGCCTACGTTCACTATCTGTAATCAGCTAACGATAGACTTTAAAGATACCATCTCAAACCTGAAACTCCTTACGAATAGCCCAAGTATCGGGGTAAACTGTAAGCATATTAAGAGGGAAGAATAGTACGTGCTCGTCTATACAAAAAGAGAAAACGTTTTTCCACTTCTAAATATTTTCCAATCTCCATAATTTTATAGTATGTTATTGACACAATGAATGACTAGGTTTATGGTTTTTCCTTTTTTCAAATTTTTTTTATCAATTCAAACTTATATAAGGCACCTCAAGTAACGTAATTCTTGTGATTAAAACTGTGTCGAATTAAGCCGTTTGTTGAACAAAAACAATGTATTTTTTTTAAAAGCGAAACCTATGAACCTAGAATATATTGTGCTGAAACGATTGACATCAAAATCAAAGTGATTTGTTTAAATTTAGTTATTGGAAACCGTTTTCTCCCGAAATGAGAATTTCATCAAAAAAAGTACCTATTGTCAGTCGCGAGCTGCAGCGCTCTCGCTCTCTCTCTCCCGGGGGTATGAGCGCACGAGCGATAGCAAATGTTTTCCTAAATACCTATTTCGTTAGGATCACGAAGGTATTCTTTCCTTTTAGCATTGTCAGTTTAGTGGCCAGCTGGACTACTAAATGACCTCTTACTTCGTAGCCTCTTACCCAGTTTAACTTATGTTATTTTCGAAACAATAATTATAAACAACTTAACGCGCTTGGATAATGAGAAAAAGTAATAGGAAATGTATCGAGGTTAGGATTAATTACTTACATAAAATATATTGAATGAAACACTGAAAATCATAAAATAAAAATAATTTTAACAAAAAAATTGAAACCTCCTTCAAATTACCTTATAAGGTTATCTCCACTAAAAAGTAACAAATAAAATAACATTCCAGATGGAACATGAAAAAAAATATTGCCAATAGCCTCAATTGAGTAGATAGGTAGTGTATTAAGTAAATATTTAGAATTTTGTACTTCCTTTTGGAGTCGGTGCCAGCCAAAAAATCGTCGATTAGTCGTGGGCAACTGTTTTAAGTTGTTGTCGTCGTTAAGCCGGTACATATTTCTATATGACTATCAATAAAATTCTTTGATATAGTCTAGTCTATGATATAATGTTTTGTTGTGCTGCGCGGGATGCAATGCCGCACCCGACCAAACGCAGGGACAACGACAGGTGCGGCTACCAAAAAAGTCCGAGTAGGTTTCATTCGATAAATAATTAATACTCGTAGTTTCGTCGTCTACAATTTTTGGCTGGCACCGACTCCAAAAGGAAGTACAAAGTTCTAAATATTTACTTAATACACTACCTATCTACTTAATTGAGGCTATTGGCAATATTTTTTTTCATGTTCCATCTGGAATGTTATTTTATTTGTTAATTTTTAGTGGAGATAATCTTATAAGGTAATTTGAAGGAGGTTTCTATTTTTTTGTTAAAATTATTTTTTGAAATCAGTGCACCACCCTTGCGCAGTTGGGGTGGGCAACAGAACAAAAATATATTTATTCTTCAATTAATGAGCTTATTGCATATTATGGTTGTTTGCCAAGCTTTGCTGGCCGCTTTGGGAATAGAAGCTTGACTTTATGTATTTGTATTAAACCTAAAATTATACGGAGGGACGGATAAAAAAAATCATAGAAATATATAGTTGGTACCCAAACTTATTCGTATATTTCTTTTAATAAATAGTTAATAGTGATTTTTTGGTTCAATATTTAATGATGGTAGTAGGAAAGGACCGGGGCAGCAGTCTTGACGTAGACGGGAGCGGCAGCCTTAACGACAACAGGGGCAGCGCTGGGGGCGGTGTTGTGCACGACCGCATTGAAGCCGTTGTGGTCGTCAGCGGTATATTCCACGGTCCTGATGGAACCGTCGGCCTCGTGGAAGGAGTAGGAGCCCTTCACGACATCACCGTCGCGGATCTCATGCTGGGACTTGTCGTCGCCGGTGTGGTGGTCGGCCACGGAGTAAGAGTACTCGTATTTGGGATGAGCCTGACAAAACAGAAAAGTAAATCTGTTAGTATAACTTTTACAAATATTCATAAAATTAATATTGTACGAGTAGGTATTAATAAAATAAAATCTTACGTATTCTTCCTGTTGATGGGCTACCAGTTTTGCGACGGGAGCAGCGTGGTAAGTGACAGGGGCAGGGGCGTGGTAGGCTACGGGGGCGGCGTAGGTGACCTTAGAGATGGGGGCAACATGGTGGATAACAGGGGCGGTGTGGTGGACGACGGGAGCGGCCTGGTATGCGACTGGGGCAGCATGGTAGGCTACGGGAGTAGCGACGGCTACTTTGGCAATGGGGTGAGCCTCGTCGTGGCGCACGATGCTCTGGGAAGAGACGGCTGAAGAGTAGTGAGGCTCGGGCAGGAGACCCGCCTGGGAGACCGCCACTACAGCGCAAAGAGCTAAAATCTGAGGAAAATATTCAGTTATTTAATATTATTGAATTATTATTTTCTTATAATGTTAATATAAAGTATTAGTATGCCTTCAGTAGTACTGAAGGCATACTAATACTAATAGTATAAAAGGTGCATAAATCAAATAAGAGCTTACTTTCGAGAACATTGTGCAGTTAAAGAGATCAAAAGCTTGTGATGACAAAACTTTAGAACCTACTCGAGTTATATGCTGAATGATCAAAGAGAAATGGAAGTTGTTTGACAACATACAGCCTGTCCTCGACCTTGCCTCAGGTTAGGTCAAGTATTCAACAGCGAATCAAAGCTCGATGACAATTTCTCTTAATTTTAATTAAATAATTTAATAGCAAATATGTACTTACATGCATCTTACTGTTACTTATATGCAGGGATATTTGTATTGTTTTGTAATTTGCACAAAAATAAAACCTACGATATATACCTACTTCATCTTAATATTCAACTACGAACTTTTTCAGCCATTACATAACTTTAAGCAATAAATAAGAATTACTACATTAAAGGTACATAACCCACTGGCCACTGCGGACTAACTGCAAGAGACGGGAAGATGTGCTGATTTTATCTTAGGAGGCATAAAGACGGTGCCTTCTAGAAATCGCCAGGGTTCAGTGTAGTTAGTAGTGAACCGTCTGGATTTGCACCACCATGTCAAACAAGTCATTTGTAGTGCGGGTTCCGACTGCTAAAGTGCTCGCCTAGGCGTCTTCACTTCACCAGAATTTTTGGCGGAAGAGGGTAGGTTTTGCCATTTCAGGAGTAACCTGCCGCAGAAGGGTACTATTCCATGAGTGTGAGTACGTATAATTGAGACTGACTTAATTTTAACTTTTATTCATCTTTTATGGCTGGTTTACACATATTAGGTTGTTAAGTAGTTAACTAAATTTTAACTTAATTTTAAGCAACTTAATGCGTGTAAACAGCGAATTTAGTAGTAAGTTGCAAGTTAAAATTTAGCGTGCAAGTAAACAAGTAGATTAGAACTTTTTCTATTTTTCGGGTAAGTTGGTGGGCGTGGCCTGTCACTTGACACGTTTGGAAAGGCACGATTTAGTTAATTTTAAGTTAAATGCGAAGTGCGAAGTTAAGTGCGAGTGTTTTATGATTATTTTTTGGAAATATATTAATGTATATTATTATATAGGTATATATAAAAATATTAATGATTAATATATTTTTAATATTATACATTAAAAAAATTAATAATATTATATAAAAAAATAAATAATAATATAATATTAATTATAAAAAAATAAATATTGTATTAAACTTTATTATTTGATTTATTATATTTATTACAGATTTGAATTCGCTGTTGATCGTCCATCTTGGGCTAACTAAAGAGCTTAACTACCAAAATTACGTGTAAACGTTACTTAAAATTTAGTTCAAATTTAGTTGCTACTTGACAACTTAATACGTGTAAACCAGCCATTATGAAGGGCTCGAGCCTACCCTGAATTTAGGCGATTTGTCGACCACGCTGGCCCAGTGCGAGTTGGTCGACTTCACACACAACCTTTGAATTTCTTCGCTGGAGTGTGCGGGTTTCATCACGATGTTTTCTTTCACCGTAAGAGCGTCGAATAAACGTACCATAATATGAATTTGAAATTCGAAAACACATTGGTACGTGATCGGGATTAAACCCGCGTCTCCCAAACGGGAGGCAGCGGCCTTAGCCACTAGACCACCGACGCTCTAATTAACTTTTATTTTTTTAATTTCATTAATAGTACTTTAAATATAAGCTGTATAATATTATTATATCTATGAGCCTTGTTGTCTGAAAGCAAATAAATAAATAGGAAAAAAATAAAATATAATGCTGATTCATTGTATTTCAATTGACACTTTCAGTATACCTTTTGTACTAATTTATAATGAAATTATGATATCTAATTCATGTTATTTTATCCACCAAATGTATATTATATATAGGTATAAACTATCACGTTAGTTAAGTAAATGCATATAATAATATTATTGTTTAATGAGGATAGAAAGCATGAAATATTCAACACGGTGAATGTTCACTCAATAAATGTATTTATACTAGGAATATGCTTCGATCACAGAAGTTCCTTTCTGTGACCGAAGGGGATATGTATGAAAAGGTAAAAACAAATCGCTTCCATTGTTTTTCATGATCATATAAGTTTGTTTGTTTCAACCTAACAAATCCGACTATTTTTTACCATCATCAATACCATGTAATTAAACTGTACCGAAGCCGTGTCTGTACATTGCATATTTTTTGAAAATTTAAATAGAGGTTAGACCTGTGTGCAGTCGATGTAGATACCAAAACACCAATTTTAATTTTTTTGGCAATCTGTCTGTAGGTATGTCTGTGCACGCATCACGCAAAAACTACTACTACTAACGGGTTTTGATGGAGTTTGGCATGTTGATAACTGATTATCTAGGTTAATATATAGAATACTTTTTACCGCGGTAAAATGTCTCATTCCCATGGGAAAATAAAAAATGGTACATCTCGGATGGTATGGTATAATCCATATATCAATGTCAACTTCAAAAAAATAGTTTTACTGCGGGAAAATATCTTATTCTCATGGGAAAATATCTTAATGTCGTAGATTGAAGGTAGATTAATCGTAAACAAACGATTGACAGTTCCAATTATATTATTATATGTAAGCAAACTAATGTCATGTGTCAGTTTGAGTGGAAAAGCCATATTGGCGAATGAGTAAGTAATCAAAGTGTTGTCAAAAGAGTTGGGGAGACTGGAACCTTCAGTAGGTCCGTGTCATCATGCTGGACGTTTGTTTCTGTGAGATTGAATAAACTATTAGAGAGATCATCACAGAACTAAAAAAGACTAATAAGTCGAGGATAACCTATAGAATCTGTGGCCTTAGGTGACAGGATCTAAGTAATGTAATAACATCCTATGGAAATAAATTATTTTGACTTTGACTTTGACTTTGATTCAAAGTATATTCTGTGACTAAATATTCCAAAGTCTTTGACTACTTACCGTAAATACTACATTCATTCATAAAAGTTGAGCTTGAAGCATGGGCTGAAATAACGAAATAAACTGAGTAGCTTTATTACTAAACATAAAAACAAAGTAAAAAAAGGATTGGGATTATTTTCGGCCTTTTGTGTATGTCTTACTACGAAGCGCAGGGTTGCGGGTTCGAATCCCGGTCAGGGCAAGCATTCGTGTTATGAGCACGGCATGTCAGTAATATTTAGTAGCAGTTTTTTTTTACGAGTTTACAAAAATGAATCCATGATAGCTTTGACGTCGAAAAATGATTTGTAAAAATCTTAATTCGAGTAAAATATTTTTTATTTTGATTTTGAAAGTCATAAAAGTTGCCTTTTCCGTTATATTTTTCTCTATAATTTTATTCCTGTATTTAAGCATTTTTCACCAGGGCTGTTCCAGGGCTATATGAAAAATCACAGGTAGGCGGCATCGTTCGATCTTGTGATTACATAGTTAAGACGGATTGAGTGGAAATAGAAAGGATTACCATAGATGTCGCTAAGCGCGCTGTATGTAACGTGTGGTAACGTGCCAAGTAGTTGTCTATTTCATTGTGGTGACGTCATGATTTCATAGAAAACAAGCAAGAACGAATTTTGGCGCTGCCACTCCGTGATGTAGTTGGTAAGCACGTGTTGGCTGCGTAAAGACCGAAGGTCGTGGGTTCAAGTACCGAAGAAAGATTTAAGTTTTTGTTTGTTTTCTATGAATCTAAAATATTTAATATCTTTCTATCTTTATTGTTGTTTGAATATAAATAACGAGTGAAATATATCGTAAAAAAATAACAAACAAAATGAAATTAAAAGTAGATACATAAAAAACAAATCAGGAACCTAAATATTTTTTGAGGTTGGTGCCAACACTTAAGAACACCTATCACCACCTCAAAGATCTTCATGAATTATTATGTTGATGTTGAAGTAATTTTTTACGAAATAAATTGTTATTTTGTTTAAAAATTATCGTAGGTTAAATATGAAGCAAATAAAAAGAAATATTAAATGAAAAGAAGGTTTATGTTTTATCTGCCTACCCCTACGGAAAAATGGCGTGACTTCATGTATGTATGTTTTAGCTGCCATTTCTTTGCTACTTTGACCATGTTAGGATTGCAGAAAAAAACATTCAAACTTATTCATAATGTTACTTTTAATAAATAAACAGTCGTATTTTTTATTCCATCGTAGCGTAAAGTTTTTAGTGGTGGTAGTATGAAAGGACGGGGGCAGCAGCCTTGACGTAAACGGGAGCGGCTGCCTTGACGACAACAGGGGCGGCGGTGGGGGCGGTGTTGTGCACGACCGCGTTGAAGCCGTGGTGGTCATCAGCGGTGTACTCCACGGTCCTGATGGAACCGTCGGCCTCGTGGAAGGAGTAGGAGCCCTTCACGACATCACCGTCGCGGATCTCGTGCTGTGACTTGTCGTCGCCGGTGTGGTGGTCGGCCACGGAGTAAGAGTACTCGTATTTGGGGTGAGCCTAATAATATAGAATAAGCATTTAGTAAAAATTATTGATCAAATTTAATAAGTTAACTTGTATATGTGTTTAAATAAAAACTTACGTATTCCTCTTCGTGATGGGCTACCAACTTGGTGACGGGAGCAGCGTGGTAAGCGACGGGGGCTGGGGCGTGGTAGGCTACGGGGGCAGCGTAGGTGACCTTAGCGACGGGAGCAACATGGTGGACAACAGGGGCGGCGTGGTGGACGACGGGAGCGGCTTGGTATGCGACTGAGGCAGTATGGTAGGCAACAGGGGCAGAGTGGTAAGCTACGGGGGCAGTGACGGCTACTTTGGCAACAGGGTGAGCCTCGTCGTGGCGCACGATGCTCTGGGAAGAGACGGCTGAGGAATAGTGAGGCTCGGGCAGGAGACCCGCCTGGGAGACCGCCACCACCGCGCAAAGGGCAATAAGCTGGAAAATTAAAATTTACAACTATTAGTCTATCGCACAGTCGATTAACATTTTTTACTGCTTTGATCGGGAAAGAGTTTTTATGATTTTTAATTAATTTATGTATTGTACATTACTTGTAAAAAGCGTATCAAAAATCATCATTATTAATTTATTTTAATATTGAAGTGTTCAACTTACTTTGGAGAACATGTTGTGTTATTGTAGTGATCAATGATCTATGATGAATGACAAACTGTCTGAACGCTGGTTTATATAAGCACACATTGTAAGACTGATTTAAATTATTGGGAGTGGTCAGACCAGCTTTTGACGCGACCTTGCTCTAGGTCAATAACTTGTGAATTCATTCATTCACAAAAAAAGTTGCGATTAGCCGTAAATAACTGTATTTATAGTGATTTGTAGCATGTCGTACTAATGCATATTTTTTAAAGATAAACCTAAACCATAAACCTGGGAAGACAGTGGTACTTTGTTTGATGGTTCTACTAAAACTATCTCATTAAGGTCACGTTTTAGTTTAAAAGAGAAAGACTACTTTTCTTAACTTCTTTTGAAGGCTGGTCGAGTAGGTGCCAACTGATACATGTTGTAATGTTCTAACATTGATCTACAATTAGATAAACTAGCTTAAATGACCTTATTGCAATTCTATAGACTTGTCTTGTCGCTGTCAACCAAACTTGTTAGCTGTTTGTTAGGTTTGTGCAAATGCACTTCTGCAAATTATGAACTAGAATGTTATTAGGTATATTTTTTTTTTTCAAATACCTACCAAAACTTTTAGTTTAGTACAAGCATGTGCAACTAGACACTTTAACCTTGAAAAAATCCTTAGCCCAGGGCAGTTCTTGTAATGTGAGTGCCTTACTGCATGTGCTGGCTACTCTATAATTATTTGTTAGGAATTAAATTTAATTGAGAGCGTCGGTGGTCTAGTTGTTAGGGCCGCTGTCTTCCATAGGGCCGCTTTCTTCCATTGAGTTCGATTCCCACCACGTACCAATGTGTTTACGAATTTCGAATTCATATGAAATTTTATTTTCGTGAAAAGTTGTTCAGTTTGACGGGTACTATCACTACACGGCGGGAACAAAACGATGTAAATTTCATGCTGTATACGTTTGTTCGACGCTCTTACGGTGAAGGAAAACATCGTGATGAAACCTTGCACACTCCTGCGAAAAAATTCAAAGGTTGTGTGTGACGTCGACCAACCTGCACTGGGCCAGCGTGGCCCACAGCTGCTACTAAGGTCTAATCGCCCTACTCCAGGGTAGACTCGAGCCCCTCGGTGGGGACGTATTGAGCTGTTGATGATGTATTTACGTTATGGTCTTCCACTTATTAAAACAACTTATAGGAACTTCTGAATTTTTATTTAATTATTTCTAGTTATAATTGAATTAAGGTGAAATAAATGAAAATGACAATAGTATAAGTATTTTTGTTTAAAATAAAGCTTGAACCTGTTTTTTCTGTTAAAATAATATTATATTATTTCTTCTTTAGAGTAGGTTCTAGCCTCATTAGAGATGTATATGAGCTGCTGCTGATGATGATGACTTCACTTTTATGATGTATTTATTAAGCCCTCGCCGCCGGCGCTGCGCATTCCAGTACTTTGCGATGTTTCACTGAGGGCGGTGCGACCACAGGGTGCGACGCTGCAACACCGATATGTGATTACATCCTCAACGAGTTTACTCTTAATTTAACGATTTATTCTACATTCGTGGGTTGTTTTCTTAGAAACGTTACGCCTCTTTTAATTGCTGATGAGTTTACTTGTCATAGACTACCCTAAATTTAAAGTTACGAGTCCGTGCTACTAACCATTGATATCCTCATGAGGAGACAATCCTGGCTGCAGAACCAGTTCATGATAAAGATAATGTTAATCTATCAAAATTAAAGGTAAGTATATGCGAAGTTATGAGTTCGTCTGGGGTCCGTGCTACCAACCGTTGAGGAGTACCCTCATCCTCAATCCTCAATCCTGCCTGCACCATCAGGTGATTTTTATAATTTTAGTGTATTGTCATCGGCATAGTCGTCAGTTGAAAGGAATTGATTTAAAATACAGTTGCAAGATTTGATTTGAACATACATAGTACAAACACTGAAATCTAAATCTGTAATCTAAATCATCATGACGATGCAATCTAAATAAAAGCTTGTAAAAAAGAGATACGCTTCAAATGTCGGAAACGCCGCCGCCGCCCCTTTGGCTGCATACGAAAACGCGCAACTCGCGATAATGCTTAATGTCCTGAATTGTGATGAGTGGGAAGGTGATTAAATTGTACCTATCACCATAGACATAGACAACTTTTATTTGACACTTAACACAATACAACACAACAATCTTTTTACTGCTACTTTGTTATTTGGAGTCATCAAATATAAATGTCCTAAGTACCTGAATAAAAAACTTAATTGGCGTACACCTTGTAACCCTGATCAAGATGGTTTTAGAACCTGTGTTCCACCACTTCTTATACCTCGTCACAGAACAGCTGCTTTTCGTGGCAGTTTCAGATATAATGCTGCAAAAATTTGGAATAACTTACCTCCCCCTATAAGAAACACGAAATCAATTAAGCCGTTCAAAACTTCACTAAAAAAATATCTTATTAATCTATCTTTAATTCAAGCACATTATATCTGAAGCTACGCGTGTATCGCTGCTATTTATATAATTATATTTTATTTTATCCCTTCCATGACTCTTATTTGTACTATGTACATGTGTATATATATATGTGTGAGTGTTGTATTTATGTATATTATATATATATATATATATACATATATACTATATATATTATTTTTCATTGGATAATCTTACGAGTATCACATACTGTTGACCCCCCTTCTTTTGCACCGATGACACTGCTAACCTTTATTTTATTTTTTATTTTTTTCTTTCTAAATTTATATATATTATTTGTTTTTGTTTATCTTTTTTGCTCGCTAGGCGTCTCACCTAGGTTTCTGGCAGAATCATCAGCGTCACAGCTCGCTGTGGCAATATGTTGAGCCAGCGCCTTTTCGCTGTCTTACACAGTGCACAGCATGACATAGCTGTCCTACTCCCACATGGTTTTTGAACACGTCTTGTTGAGGTTTCAATAACTTAAGATTGTTATACCTAATCATGTATTCTTTTTTCTATTCTGTGTGTTGTGTTATACAGCGAATAAATTAGTTTTCTATTCTATTCTAATCATAAGGTCAAATTAAAAAACATCACTATTTAAACAAAAACAATTTACACAAACTCGGGATATGCAGGTGAGTGCAACCAACATACCCTATTATTGACCCGAGTGGGGTTGTGTTGTAGTGCGATGTCAAACAGGGCTAAGTCTCAGCGTGTACTACGGCCGGGGCGGGGCGGGGGGGGCACAGCGCTGACCAAACGAACTAATAAAATATGTATTTAATTTAAAACAAAAACATGTAGAGCTTTACCTTTGAATTCACGCCAGGTGCCTATAATTATTATTAAAAAATAGTAAATTATTACATAATTAAAAAATTGTCAAGTGCGAGCCTCACGCAGTAAACGTATAAAGTCACTTTTAGGACAGCATATTGTTTTTTTTTTCTTAAATTTAATGAGGCCTATAACGCTCAGGGCATAATGCCGGCATCGTAAGGTAGCTCTTTAATTAAAGGACCTGTTACCTATTTAAAAATACAAATTATGAGATAGAAGAAGATGGTGAAATAGATCTCTTTCTAAGGCAAGACTTGACGTATGAAATTAAGGTTTTTGCTCTTTCTGAAAATGGATCAGCCGGAATGAGATTTATTGCGCCATTACAATAGGTCGCAATAATGAAAGTTACTCTGTCTTACGAAAACTGGTCACATTCCATCAATTAATGTAATAGATTGTATTTTTTTTACAATAAGAATTTTGTTTGTAATGAAGTTACGAGTAATTTAGGTAAGTGGCGCCATCTCTAACAATATTTTGCATATTTTTATGGTATATTCGCATAAGCAAAAATTGCACTGCATTTCAGATTTTTTGCTTTAATTGTACTATAAAGGTTTGCCATGATTTAGATTAACGGGAAGTACCTGACACTCAGAGAAACAAAAGACGATCGTATGGCGCGAGACGACGTGCGTCAGAAATCTTTGATCTGACTGAATGTTTTCTAAAATAGGGGACTGTTCCTAAATTTACCATATCTTATGAATTATTTTTAAAATATAGATTAGTAGCAAACGATTCGCGGAGAAAAAAAAACAGAATCGGTTGAAAAACGAATTTACAGTGATATTTTAAAATTGCAATATGTCTGTCTCTTTCAAAAACGATTTTTTGTATGGAGATTATATGGCGTTACTAACAAATGACGTCACAAGTGGGTTGGGTATTATGTGCCTCTCTGTCTAATCTTGAATTTCAAACCTTCATAACTCGGTTAATTTTAAAGATAGAGCAAAAATTCTTTTAGTGTTCGATAGCAGAAACTAGGAAGTTTGGATTTACAAAATAAAAAATAGTAATAAAATAATAAAAAATAAAATAGTAGTAAATAACAAAAATATATATAATTCATCAATTCCATTTTTTAAAATAAGGCCGGGGCCATGTCTTCAGTAGTTAGTTATTAAGGCCGAAGCCAAGTCTTCTTAGTCTATTATTCTTTTTCTCAAATCCGAGGGTAAATACATGTCAAATCCAGTATGGGTTTAGATCCCTTCGCCTGTCCAAAAAGGACGAACTTAAAAAAAATGAATGTTTTCTTTATCTCATTTGTATGCTTCATGGCCAAACATTTCTAACAACAATTTTAATCATCGTAATATTACAATAACATCCATTGAGATGACAAGACAATGATGTTTGTGAATTAATTGCACAGAACACACCTTTCACATCTCCTTTTGTTACCAACGAAACAATGAATTTATTGAATATAAGAATGTGAATGTCACCCATTTCATTATGCTTTATAGTGACTGTGTACTATAAATAGTAAAAAATAATAGTTCACAGTAAAAAACAATAGTTGGCCAGTAATTTTAGCGCGATCATTAATCATGAAAGCCGGTAAAAGAGTATTTTTATTTAATTTAATAATAAATATGGATTCCAGAATCTCTAGGGCATGGTGTTGGGGGCCTATTCCTGCGTGCGAGGTTCAAAAGGTGACCTACTTGATACAATCTATCTGATTTGGGTTGGCACCCCCCCATTCCCTCGCTTATTAAACTGCCTAATCAAATAAAATGTTTGTTTTTCTTTTCTTTAAAAAAAAAAATCTTTTTGAACATACGATCGTCATTCCTAATCTACGAGAAAAAAAAACGAAGTTTTTACCACTTTACTGTTGTATAAAAAAAAACATACAAAGCTGTGGTACTCAGCAGTGAACTTCAACTTTTACAAATAAATTTAATTTCAATCCTGTTAAATATTACTTTTTTGTAATAAAAATTGATGAAGTATTGACTTACGTATGACATTGATTTGTCCTGAAAATTATAATACTTTCAAAGGTGATTAGAATTAGATTTATTTAAACTTATTCGTTTATTGATTTAAATAAATATTTACAGTCATTTTTGGTATTTAGTTTTAGTACAATATTTAGTGGTGGTAGTAGGAAAGGACAGGAGCAGCAGCCTTGACGTAAATTGGAGCAGCAGCCTTAACGACAACAGGGGCGGCGGTGGGGGCGGTGTTGTGCACGACCGCGTTGAAGCCGTTGTGGTCGTCAGCGGTGTACTCCACGGTCCTGATGGAACCGTCGGCCTCGTGGAAGGAGTAGGAGCCCTTCACGACGTCGCCGTCGCGGATCTCGTGCTGTGACTTGTCATCGCCGGTGTGGTGGTCGGCTACGGAGTAAGAGTACTCGTATTTGGGATGAGCCTGACAAAACAGAAAAGTAGATCAGTTAGTATAACTTTTTAAAAATACTTATAAAATTAATGTCGTCTTTATAAAATAAAATCTTACGTATTCCTCTTCTTGATGGGCTACTAGTTTGGCGACGGGAGCAACGTGGTAAGCGACGGGGGCAGGGGCGTGGTAGGCTACGGGGGCGGCAGCGTAGGTGAACTTAGAGACGGGGGCAACATGGTGGACGAAAGGGGCGGCGTGGTGGACGACGGGAGCGGCCTGGTAGGCGACTGGGGCAGTGTGGTAGGCCACGGGGGTAGCGACAGCTACTTTGGCAACAGGGTGGGCCTCGTCGTGGCGCACGATGCTTTGGGAGGAGACGGCCGAGGAAGAGGAGTAGTGAGCCTGGGGCAGAAGACCCGCCTGGGATACCGCCACCACTGCGCACAAGGCTACAATCTGAAATTTTTAATTATTTGAATCGGCTCTTGTTGTTGGGAGTAGATAATCTCATAATTAGTAAATAACAAATGAACTTACTTTTGAAAACATTTTAAAGTATCTCTGTTGCGTTTGAACAGTGAATGATAGTTTAAATTTTTTCCTTGGCGGTTTTATAGTAGCTCGTTTGATTTCGTCTATCTATTAGAAACTAGTATTGTACAGGTTTACCGACATTAGTAATTGACCTTGCCTGCGGTCAAAAATAGTTCAAATTAACTTTTTTAGGATCTTTCATCGTAGCATTATATACTCAATAAAACAATTATAGTATTTTGTACGTACTGAAATATCAGATGTTTTATTTTTGTCTTTTACCTATTCAAAAAAATTAAATACTTAATCTATTCTTACAAAACTATTACTATCTCTAATTAAAATGCACATTTTTCTGTACAGGATATAAAACAGTTTTTTGGTCGAAATATGGGGCATTCAGTTTTCTTGATGCTGGGGCTTTTATATTTGGTTGATAATTATTGTAATTTTGGTAACTGAGACCGAAATTTTGTATCTGTCCCAATAAATTTGAATTTGAGCCTGTTGGCTGGTTCTTATATGGACTCATTGCGTACGAGCGGGCTACATTTAACAAAAGCGAATGCATTTTAGTATATGGGGCCCTTATCGCAGATATTGGTTTTTCTACAATGTACCTGGAAGAAAAATGAAACACATTCAGAATTTTCTAGTAAAAAAGAATCATTGGGTATCATTATGTCTTAAAAAAGACAAAATATAGTTTTATAAATTGGCAAAGATTAATAAAACAAAACAATGCTTATGTCATAAATAGCGAAATCAACAAATGATTACAGCAGAAGTAGAGGTGATGATGATGATGACGATTAGTTCTTAAATGATTTAAATGATGATCACAGCTAAAAAAATTAGAGCAGTTAAAAAAATTAGAGCCCTTACCGACGTAGACACCGCTAGACTAGTCTACTTCAGTTACTTTCATAGTCTAATGACCTATGGTATTTTATTGTGGGGTCACGCTGCGAATGCTAATAGTATATTTATTTTAAACGGGCTGTTCGTGCAATTTATAGATTAGGGCCTAGAGTGTCACTGAGGGAAAAGTTTAAAGAAATCAATATTCTGATATTTGTGTCTCAATATATCTATGACAATCTTGTGTATATAAAAATGTGAAATATAAGTAATTTTCAGAAACACAGTGATATACACAATTTTAATACTAGAATTAAAGACAAGTTGGTTGCTTATGTCAGCCGACTACATAAAGTTAGTAATTCTTTTAAAGGCAATTGTATACGCTATTACAATAAGGTCCCTACTGATAAAAAACTTGTCTTTAGACAAGTTTAAAATAATTATAAAACAGAAATTGTATAAAAAAGGTTACTATAGGATATCTGATTACTTAGAAGACAGGTGTCCATGGGAATAGATTGTTTGGCTTTTTCGATATGTAATAAGCATTAATTTTGTAATTGACAATATTTTATTTAAAAAAGGAAACGCAAAAGATGCGACGACTGTGGAGTTTCTTCGGTGAGCTCTTCTCCACAGATTCCGCCATTGTGTTAGTGAACTCACCCAAAAAAATGTAATGACGGATCTAAGTGATGTAATAACATCCTATGGAAATAAATGATTTTGACTTTTGACTTTGACTTTGACAGCGGCGACTGCGTTTCCAATTTTGATATCTCATAATATTAGTAAAAACCTACGCACAATGTCGGTATGAGGTGAGAAAGTTTCAACTACAAATGATTGATTGTATACCGTTATTTGTCTTTCAGTTTGAATTACAAAAAACTTTTTCTATGGTACGTGTTTTTATCTTTTTTTCGTTGTTATTTGAAATGCAAAGCAAAAGAAATTATGGGATCCACAACATCTTGTGCAAGTCGCAAAATTTGCATTTCATCATAAAGAACTTGTACTTGTTTTTTTTTTATTATTATTATTATAATAAATAAATATAAAGAAAATCTGTCGTACAATAATTTGATCAATAAATAATTATTTCACTAGATTAGTGACATAATTATAATATCCCTAGTAAGATAGTTACGATTAACTTTCATGTAACTATCTTCCGGTATAATTGTGATTATATCCCTAGTTATATGATTATATCATGACTGTAACTTCCTTTCTGCGACTTAATAAGTCATACAAACATTTATTCCAAAAATATATTATTTTTCGAAAATCGACAGAAGCCTTGATGCCATAGATTACGCTTCCTGAAAACTGAAAAATCCTATCTGCATATTACAAAATCTGCAAATTTTGCGACTTGCACAAGATGTTGTGGATCCCATAATTTCTTTTTCATTTATACGTTGGTAACGATATCTCTACATGTTCATTAGACAAGGTCGTACTTACGTAATGGGTTTCGGAATATAATACTGCTTTGGTGCCTGGTTTGGGATCTTGTATGGCTTCGGCGTAGGGTGTGTCGTTGTAGTAGCACTAGAAGTTGTATTTGTGATCTTAGGTGTAGTCGTCTTGGTTGACTCGACATGGTTCCTCGAACTGGTAGTGTACTCGTTCTCTCTTTGTTTTGGTTGAACGTAATATTGATTAAAATAGTTTAACTGAAATAATAAAACACAAAATAAATTAAAACAATGTACCTATATCTCAAATCCAAATATTGTGTAGCTCATTTTAATTACCTTGTTTTGTTTGTCAATATTTGTAGGAATCCTGTCAGTGTAACTCCTGTAAACGGCGTTGTGGGCTGGATAACGATTCACAGAACGGAATACTTCAATGTTATGTCCCGGAATGTAGTCCAGTTGGGACATTGAATTTACACGAAGATTGTCCATCGCCGGTGGTGCTGAAGGAAGCTCTTCCAATCTTGGCTCCAGAGGTTTTTTAATAGTAGTCGGAGCAGGGGATTCTAATGTAAATATTGTAGGATCCAATAATTTCTCAGGAACATGGTTATATTTATTAAATTTTGTGTTTTGTAATAACAGCTCACCGGGTTTGATTAAAGGCGCATATTGTATACTCCGTAAGTTTTCAGGATTTTGTTTATAGCTTTGCTGATGAGCATACGGTTTATATTCATCTTTTGTCGTGGAGGCTTGAGGATGAACCGCACTGTACTGGTAAGTTAAAGGCACATCATGTCGATGAAAGTTCACAGAAGAAGAAGCCTGGTTCCTTGAACGTTCTTGCAATAATTTGGGTAATATTTCTCCCATACATATTATTGGTATGAATAATGTTAAAGTTGTAAAAACCTGTAAAAATAGAAATGTATAACCAAATTAATACATTTTTAATACATAAATTTGATTGCAAATATTTTTCAATGCAATTAATGTCTTTCTGCTGTACATTTCAACACACTTACTTTGACTAACATCTTGAGGTGGTTCGGCAAGCAGAGATCGGAAGTGTTTGAGTCCGGAAGCAAAGTTGAACACTTATATATGAAGACTAATCACAAAAGAGAAATCACTTGTTATGTAACAATTATGAAGTATGTGGAGCAATAATTGTCTGGCTTCCGAGGCACGAGTCCTGTAATAGAGCCCGTTGGGTCCGAACCTTTCACCTGTTTTTTGTACTGCAATGAAAGTATGTCGCTCTTATTCACTGTTCTCATTGTACGGTCGAGAATCGACTAGCGACTAAAGCATGACGCACATGCTGCGGTTCGCATGCTGGTATAGAAATGTTTTCATTTTGAAGTCAATGATAACAAATGGAGCTGTTATACTGGCAACTCCATTGTTATCAGATAAACAAAATTACATCATGGCCCTGCTTGAATTTAAGCCATTTTTTAAATGCGTTCATAGTAATAAAACATAGATACATGTTTAGCATTAAAAACAGGCCCCAATCAAGGCTTAGGTTAAAGTAGCTCTATTCATAAATCGTTTATTTTTCTTATTAAAATTCTGTTACAGTGTTACGTGGAGTCCTAATTAGCCAATTTCAAAGAGATATGTAGGTATATACAATAATAATAATGATTCTTTGTTTTCTTGGTAACAGAAAATCCAGAATCTTCTTTTCTTGTTCTTATTAATAATTTCTATATTTTTCCAGTGGGTGCACTGAAGTATAGACATTCATTCATTAATTCCAAATAGATGGAAACAAAACTATCTAAGAGGACGTGAAGTTTGTTTTATACACCACCTAAAACGACTAAAATTTGATGGTACGTTACGTAGCTATATCTAACATCATCGCTCGCGTTGTGTAAGATTTTCCCGTAGGAATAAGACTTTTCCCGTAAAAAGTATCCTATGTGTTAATCCAGGTTACAAACTACCTCCATAGACATATAGGTAATTTGGTTGATTGTTTTTGTTTCGAAAATTATAATACAACTTCTCAGCCAAGCGGAGATAAGTTGCTGACACACGGGTGGCGGCGGAGGTTGATGCCTGAGGCATATTGGCACTGGTTCAAATATAAGCGATGTCGTCGTTACATTTTTTTTCTTCCATCTGACACATGTTTTTTTATTACTGGTCAGCTTTGTTATAGTTTAGATTTGCTATTTTAGATCCATACCTCAAGAGGAAAAAAGGAACTCTTATAGAATCACTTGTTGTCCGTCTGTCAGTCTGTCTGTTAATACTCTTATTCGCGTGGAGGTATTAAGTTGAAATTAATGTAAAATACTAAGGTTTATGATCTCTCAAAGCTCTAGCTTCCAAGTCAATCCAATCAAAATATACAACCATTTCATATAAATTTTAATACTCACAAAACCCAGGGTACAGGGTACTTTCCGTTGACCTAGAATCATGAAATATAGCAAGAAACAAGCTCTCATGTAAAGGAAAAAGATCTGAAAGTTGGGAATTTGTGCTTATTAACATTAAAAATATATTTTTTATAAATTCAACCCTATACTAGTAGTACAAAATATTACGTATTAGAGTCCGCCCGCGGCTACGCTCGCGTTGTGTAAGATTTTCCCGTAGGAATAAGACTTTTCCCGTAAAAAGTATCCTATGTGTTAATCCAGGTTACAAACTACCTCCATTCCAAATTTCATCGAAATCCGTTGAGTACTTTAAGCGTGAAGGCGGAACAAACATCCAATATCCAAATATATTTTCACATTTATAATATTAGTGTGATATTTATTAATATTACCATCGCCATCGATGGCGGCACGTGTAATATAAAAAATCAGCAAAATAATCTTTTTGCAATCAAACTTTTTAAGGAACGGTACCTTAATTTCTTAACATTATTGCCAATTGAAATCAACTGTAACGTCAATGATTTTATTAATACATCATTTTATAAATCATTTAATATTTATTTTTGTAAGAAAATAAAATTTTACCTTAAGAAGTATAGCGATTTCTAAATCGCAATTCTCTTGCACTCTGTAACTAGTTCATAATAATATGCTCATGAATACAATATGATACGCGAAAACAGATATGTAAAGCGTTTGGACAACCGGTCAAGTATGCGACTTGCTATCCCTGACCTTAAAATTAGACTGGTTTTATCTACTGTACTTGCATTAGTCTAATGTATATTATTTGGCGGTCTTACTATATTAGATGCGATCGATTCTTCAGCTTTGGTATTCAACTGGCCTACTTTTGAAATGTTTTAATTAGGTTTAGGTTAAATATCTACAAGCGAGCAGGTTTGCTGAGTCCTTAGAATATATTACAATATGTAATAAATAACAAACAAATAAATAAATAAAAAAGTTTTTAATTGGGAATAAGATTCTTCTCTTGGTTAAAAAGTAGCCTTTTATTATAACTTTTAGAGCTATGAAATACTAGCGGTCCGCCCGCGGCTGCGCTCGCGTCGTGTAAGATCTTCCCGTGGGAATAAGACTTTTTCTCGTAAAAAGTATCCTATGTGTTATTCCTAACCTACCCAAGCGTGTTTTTAATCCTGTGTTTTATCGGTGAATATCTTCTTCCTATAAATTAAACTATTTGTCGTAAAATTATATTTAAAATAATGAATATAAATATAATTGTTTTAATTGCTATATTTAATTCTTTAATTCTGTATGAAAAGGGAAATATATTTGTAAGGCAGTATTGGTTTTTGAAGCGAGTAAGACTAATAGGGCATCATGAGTGGTTTATTTGTGGATCTTCTCCGGGTGCAGCAAGGAGTTTTTTCATCTGAGATTATTATTTTTACCTTGGATTGTTGATCAACTCTAGATAATTAATCAACAAACACCCATCCTTCGCTTGCCCTTGTCCCATCATTTGGGGTCGGTGCAGTATGTTTTCTTCCTCCATACATCCCTATCAGCCGTCATTTCAACACTCACATCCTTCCTGAACATAATATCATCTTTTACATAATTTTTCTTTGGTCGCCCTCTCCCAAAATATTCAAATTCAACACCTTTTTCCCTACGTAACATTAATTTCTCCGCATTACGTGCCCATACCAGGTAAGGCGATTTCCTCTCATTTTACCTATCACTGGCGCAACTTTCAAACACTTCCTCTGATATATTCATTCCTAATCTTGTCCATTTTTGTTACTCCACACATCCATCTCAGCATTCTCATTTCACTAGCATGAAGTCATCTTTCATCCATCCCTTTGATGGCCCAATACTCTGATCCATACATGACGACAGGTCGTATAATGGTTTTACTAATTTTCCCTTTTAACTTAAGAGGCATTCGGGGGGGGGGGTCGCATGTTGTTCCCGTGACCTGCCGCCATTTCATCCATCCTGAGTTAATTCTATGCTTTACATCCCGGTTTATCTCGCCATCTCCCTGAATCAGTGAACCGAGGTACTTAAAGTCGGAACAGACCGGTAATGGAACCCCATCAAGGGACAAGCCAACATAGGTGGAGAGACCGCCAAACACAACACTAATTTATAAAATTAGTATGGATGATACAGAAAAAAAAACTTTAAAATAGAAAAGCTGTACGAAATACATCGCTGCATGATGTGGCAGGACTACTGCTAGGACTAGGACACAAATATTATAAATGAGAAAATTAAAATAAGAATATAGTTCTTTTCAAAATATTTTAAAGTTCGTTGTTTATTTCAGATAATCAACGTTTCTCATCAAACATTCATCTATTGTCATCATGAGACCATAAACCAACTGGTCACAGTAGCGTTAGTAAAACAAACTTCATTTAGGCACAATAGAAAAAAACAAACAGCTCTGGTGACGACATTTTTTAGTAGTTTTGATGTTTATTAGATGCTGAAATTAAAAGAACTACTAAAACGTATTTTCTCTAGCTTTATCTCTTACATAGCAAGCACATAAAATTAATAGTATCTGTTTAAGACAGTTAACATTCATCAACATATTTTTCTTACTTGTACAAGACCATTTTATAAGTTGGTCTATTATTCGATAACCTGTAAAGCCTTCTTCATGTTGATAGTTTTCCTTTTAAATTCATCATATACACTACTACCGTGAATTTTTACACATTTCCAAGTACAAAGATTTCGCTGGTAGGGGGGGAGGGACTTGATTCTAACAAAAATAAGCGCTTTAAAACGAAATATTTCTGAAACATACACTAGAATCGAAAAATGGTTTCAGCAAAGCCCCATTATTTTTAAAAACCTATGCAACGATACTTCAATCTATGATAAAAAAAAAATAACTTCCACTTCACGTGTTGCAAAATTTTTTTTTTGGATTTTATTCTTTTGCTTATGCTTATGTATATGCATGCCAAATTACAGTTTTCCAGTACTAAAAGTCTCTGAGCTAAGCCGCGGACGGACAGACAGACAGACGGACGGACATGGCGAAACTATAAGGGTTCCTTTTTTACTACGGAACCCTAAAAAAGATATATCAATTAGTGGCATGTCTTTTTAATAAATAGATTAGAATATGATTATTTTAACCAATGACGTAGAAAAGGGTAACACCTCAGTCGTCTGTATTAGCTCCTGGATCGATTACATTGCGTTTTTTTTAAATAGTGGTTAAACTCATAACATTTTCTTTTGTTAAATGAATTGTATTTAGCAATATTTGTAAGCCGGTATTGATTTATTTTTATTCTAGACTTTTCATTATAGAGATTAAACAGTTTCTCCTTTTTCAAACATATTGACTGATATACTATAAGGTATGTTTTTACATAGACGCCTTGGTAGACGGATTTCGACACAGATCGACTTTGTTTCTAGCACGAGCGTCTTCTTAAGTGAATGAATGAATCATCTTCACTACTTATCCGGTCAATGGCCTCAAACTCATCTTCAAGATGATCGGTCAAGGCCCTGAATTTTGTTATTTAATAGTGAATGCGAATAAAAATTCCAACAAACGGTTTGTACTGCAGTTTGACTTATATAATAATATAAGTTTAAGTTACGTTCTATAAACCTAAGTTTTGCGTGTTTTGGTAAACAATAATGTCTCAAATGAAATCATGCATGGCCTTGTCTTTATATCCGTGCACATTCAAGGGCTGAGTGGATTAAAATAAATGTCAATGTTTTCTTAATGCACACACCCGCGGAGAAATTTAAAAGGTTAGACTCGACCAATCCGCACTGGGCCAACGTAGTCAAACAAGTCAACCAAAACTTGATCGTCCTAACTTGAGGTAGGCCCTTCGGTGAGTATAATTGTATTGTATTGTATTGTATTGAGGACGTCGAGACTGATTTTTTTTTATATCAGACAACCAAAATTTATAAAAGGTGCTTGTGGGTATGCGCAGTGTGTGCGTAGCGTACAGTATCTCGCAGGAATGGAAAATTGTTTCAAACTAGGCAATAACACTTAGCACATTCTAATCTCGTCCATAAAAGTATCTCGTAAGCTTTTTAAATTTAATGGGCAGGTCATAAATCATGATAAATCATTCTGGGGTTTTATCTTTTTATGACGAAATCTATACTAATCATGCGCTACCTTATGAAAGCTCTCTAGTCTCACGTAGGAGTATGCACAGTAGCTTCGCATTGTGACCCGTTGACCTTGTCGCACCCAAAATGCGTCCACTATATAAACGGCTGTGTACTCAGTTCATGCATCAGTTGTAGCACTTTGATCAATCTTCTCAACATGTTCTCCAAAGTAAGTGTGATAAATAATATAATAAAATTACAAATTAAGTGTTATTCGATAATTAAGAATGTAATGTAATAAGAGTGTTTTGTTTCAGATCCTTGCCCTTAGCGCCGTGCTGGCGGTGTCCTCGGCTGGTCTCCTGCCGACGGCCCACTACTCTCCCGCTTCGGCTGTCTCTTCCCAGAGCATCGTCCGTCACGATGAAGGCCACCAACAGGTCGCCCACAAGTTGGTCGCCGCCGCTCCCGTCGCTTACCACGCAGCCCCTGCCGTCGCCTACCACTCCGCGCCTGCGCCCGTCGCCTACCACGCCGCTCCCGCCCCCGTCACCTACCACGCCGCTCCCGCCCCCGTCGCCTACCACGCTGCTCCAGCCCCCGTCGCCTACCACGCCGCTCCCGCCCCCGTCGCCTACCACACCGCTCCCGCCCCCGTTGCCTACCACGCAGCTCCTGCTGTAGCCTACCACGCGCCCGCCGCCAAGGTAATTGTCCAGGAGGAACACGCGCACCCCAAATACGACTACTCCTACTCCGTCGCTGACGGCCACACCGGCGACAACAAGTCCCAGCACGAGTCCCGCGACGGTGACGCTGTGCACGGCGAGTACTCGCTGCAGGAGGCCGACGGCTCCGTGCGTACCGTGCACTACACCGCCGACGACCACAACGGCTTCAACGCGGTGGTGAGCCACTCCGCGCCCGCGCACGCCGCCCCTGCGCCCGCACACTACGCCGCCCCCGCCCTCCTCGCGCACCATTAACTCCCAGCCATTTACTTGCCTAGTCTTTAGGATGATCGACCTGTAAATAGTCATAGTATTTATTGTACATAAAATAAAAAATTAATGTTGCAATTTACTTATTATCTTTCCGTTTAATTTTCTTTTTATTACGTCAAGTTTTTATATACATATTTGACATTTTAAAAAATAATCACACTATCACAATTCACAACGTAATTTTATAAAATGTGAAAATATATTTTTATGTTTGGATGTTAGTTCCACTTTCACGCCTAAACAACTTAACGGATTTGGATGAAATTTAACCTATATTAACATAATTATGGGATACTTTTTACTGGGGAAAGTTTTATTCCCACGGAAAAATCTTACATAACGCGAGTGTAGCTGCAGGCGGACCGCTAGTATTAAACATTTATAGAAATACCTTGAATATTTTGATGAAAAGGCTTGGATGTTAAGATAATAATGTTGATCCTATATAGGATCTCGATTAATCCCTAAATATGCAGTGAACCATAAAATTAACGACCGTGCGCGATGCTTTCGATGATATCGTAGTTTCAGTTTTTTACCAGAATCGGGAACGATACTTAAGAGGATATGACTTTTTTAAACATTTTTATAGATTCTATTTGACAGTACGTTTTTGGATACCGAAAAAGAGTAGACCGCTTTCTCTATAGAGGCTATATACGGCTTTATTCCTGGAATCGTACAACCTTGGTGTTTTCGTGATAAGAGTGAAATCTGAAGTGTGTTCGTTCGTTTGGCCTCGTCGTTACTCTATCAGGTGATATTAAGGGCAAAACCAAACCCGAATACTTATTTAAATAAAAAATAAACCTACTGATTAATTTTTCTGTACATCTGTTTCCATGTTCTAAGCACGGCACGCTTAATGCTTAAAAAATAATAAGAATGTTATTTTTTTTTAGTTATATAAGTAATTAGGTAACACGCGTGGGAAAATAGCGAGAAAATTATATTATAGAATCGTATGAAACAAAGCGTTATTACAGAAACAGAAATTAAATTAAATAGTAAAGTTTAAATACATCTTGCAAGGCTAGCTATAGCCAGGTATATTTAAAAATATACTAGATTTTTTAATTGGTTATTTATTTAAACGTGATGTCAAATAGGGTAATGTGATTGGAATTGCAATGCTGAATTTGAGACTATAATAGCCCCGATTAATTGCAAGTTCTCCAAATTCAGCAAGCCACTATTTTAAAAACGATTCGTTGTCATGACAGTCATTATGTTGTAATCAAGCTAATAGTGATTTTGGCTCTACACCCATGTTAGTTTAAACCTATTAAGACAGTGAAATTATGAAATAAAATTAAACAAAGAAAACCTCCTTGCTTTCCTTTCACTTGATAATTTGATTACCTTCAGAGTCAGTCAGTCTAATAATGTGGGTTAGTCTCAAGTTCAAGACCAAAATAATTAACGGCGAGGACAGATGTTACTGTCGACCGCAAAACCAGCTATCTCACCATATTATTAAATTTATTACAGAGTAGCTGCTCTGATTCGTGTTTTGAATTGCTCAAAAAGCGTGATTGACCGATAACCTCGGGCATAATCTCTCGATCTACGATACTGGTAGACGGGTAAGCTCCTGCATCAAGTTTGAAGTCATGATTTATGCAGATTGATTTGTTATGTCAAAATCACTTTAAGGATAATTTTATACTTTATCTTGCAACACAAAATTAAATAGTTTTAATATTATAATGTGATTAGGCTTAACGCTCTTTACTTAACTGTACCAAATCTTGATTAATTATTATATCATGAACTTTGTCCAGCATCGGCATATTTTGGAATTATTTTAATGATTTGCTGTAATAAGACCATTTTTCATAGTTACTTGTATCAGTCCAAACATTGCTTTTGATACAATTTAGTTTTGACCGAAGAGTATTATATAAGAATCAATTTATTCAAAGTAATGTTTACAAAAACCCCATTCCTAGAAGATATGAAAGTAATAAAAAATGTGATTTTCTATTCTATTCTATTCAAATAATTTTTTGATAAGTATGTAACGCTTGAAACTTATCTGAAATATTATGTTGTTCTCTCATTAAGTGTAGTGTACATTTTTCGTAATTAACTTTACGCGCATCAAAGTTTTATCCCGAATGGTATTTGATTTTCCAATGATCATCAGTGACAGATTTTTTAAATATTTGTTGTCCTGGATAATGTTTGTCTATATAAATAATATAGGAGTAGAAGTGGTCGCCATGGCCGAAATCGGTCGGATAGATCATCATCATCATCATCATCAATATATTTATCTATTTATGCTGTGTATTTGGCCGTGTGTGAAGTATCCGCATTTATTTACTATACTAGCGGTCCGTCCGCGGCTACGCTCACGTTGTGTAAGATTTTCCCGTGGTAATAAGACTTTTTACCGTAAAAAGTTTTCTTATTGTGTTAATCCAGGTTAACAAATAAAAATAATATCTCCATTCCAAATTTCATCCAAATCCCAAATCCGTTGAGAACTTTAAGCGTGAAGGCGGAACAAACATCCAAATTATATTTTCATATTTATTATATTAAATGTGATAATTATTATTATAACCGTTATATGAACGCTGGAGCCTTTCGGTGGGGAATAATTGTATTATAAATATTTAACTGATGATTTTAAATAGTAATGTCGTTACACTATTACTAAGTTTCTTTTGAAAAATCACATCGTCTTAACTTTCCTTCGATCAATGTCTATTGTAGGCTATTTACGAGTATTTGATGTAAAAAATATATGGTTACTCATATAAAAATCTTTTTAAATTTATCATTTTAATTTATTTAAAATAAATACTATGACTATTTACAGGTCGATCATACTAAAGATTAGGCAAGTAGACGGCCAAGAGTTAGTGGTGCGCGAGGAGGGCGGGGGCGGCGTAGTGTGCGGGTGCGGGGGCAGCGTGTGCGGGCGCGGAGTGGCTCACCACCGCGTTGAAGCCGTTGTGGTCGTCGGCGGTGTAGTGCACGGTGCGCACGGAGCCGTCAGCCTCCAGCAGCGAGTACTCGCCGTGCACAGCGTCACCGTCGCGGGACTCGTGCTGGGACTTGTTGTCACCAGTGTGGCCGTCAGCAACGGAGTAGGAGTAGTCGTATTTGGGGTGCGCGTGCTCCTCCTGGACGAGAACCTTGGCGGCGGGCGCGTGGTAGGCTACAGCAGGAGCTGCGTGGTAGGCGACGGGGGCGGAAGCGGCGTGGTAAGTGACGGGGGCGGGAGCAGCGTGATAGGTGACGGGGGCGGGAGCGGCGTGGTAGGCGACGGGGGTGGGAGCGGCGTGGTAGGCAACGGAGGGGGCTGCGTGGTAAGCGACGGGAGCGGCGGCGACTAATTTGTGGGCGACTTGTTGGTGGCCTTCGTCGTGACGGACGATGCTCTGGGAAGAGACAGCTGAAGCGGGAGAGTAGTGGGCCGTCGGCAGGAGACCAGCCGAGGTCACCGCCAGCACGGCGCTAAGGGCAAGGATCTGTAAATCGAATTTGTTGTTAAACACACTTTCTTTTAACAAATAAGCACTTTGAATGAACGTTATTTTATCATATCCAGGAGAACTTGATTATACACGTCACTTTTGTTTCACTTCACACTTACTTTGGAGAACATGTTGAGATAGGATGATCAACCGGAGTGTAACTGATGCATAATGTTTGTGAGAAGCAGCTTTTATACTGGATGAATTTTGGGCGCGACAAGGCCGACGGGTCAGAAAGTCATACAGTATGTTATCGAGATCAGACTGGTTTCAGACTCTAATGTCAATTCGGAAGGAAGGGATAAAGAGGTATTACTGCTACTTTTTGCAACATAATTTTAATATGTGATAGTTGAGTGAGCCGAAAAGATAGCAATAACAATCATTGTTCAGTGGAAAAGAAATCGTATAATTTTGTAACAAATAGGTAATTAACTATTTTAGCTTCTAGAAGTAAAAACAACTTACCTATAAAAAATCATTAAGCGGGTCCGCAATAAATTGCTACCAACTTCATGAATAAATTCTACCTATAAATTCGTTCAGCCTATATGACGTGATGGCAATAAAAGTACCATAAGCTACCAGAAAACCTAATACTCGTAAAATTAAGTCAAATATAGGCATAGTTTTTGTGCGAAAATTAAATGAAAAGTGCTTATTATGTCTTAGAAGAATATTTAATAACCTGAGAAAATGGATAAGTGTAATGCGTTTATTTTAATTTGTATGATTATCTTAACGTTATTTTCAAATAATGTGTCCAACAAAAATTTTATGGAATAAACGACATTATATTTTTTTTATTAATGTATGTTTTTTTTGTATGTAGGTACACATTTCTTCTCTCACCATTGTTATGCCAACAGGGTCGATGTGGTGGTATGTTTTTTTTTTAAACATAATTATTGTTTTTAGTACTTACGTACATCACAGCACCATCAGTTTTTTTTATTATTATATGTTTTTTTTTTGTATATAGGTACACATTTCTCCTCTCACCACTGTTATGCCAACAGGGTCGATGTGGTGGTATGTTTTTTTAAACATAATTATTGTTTTTAGTACTTACGTACATCACAGTACCTATAGTTTCAGCGACCATAATAATATTATATTGTGTATTATTGTAATGTTCTATTTAGGTGTAGAAAAATAAAAAAATTCAAAGGTTGTGTGTGAAATATATGTTTAAAGATTTTTGTGGTTGTTCACTACAGTAAAACTACACTCACTACAGTGTGTATACAGTAAAATTGCGGTTACGGTTATTGTGGTCCGTGGTAACAAACCCAAAAGTTGTGACAATTTTAGTGTTGCGTGAAGTTTACCTAATCGCACTGGGCCTTGTTCAATAGGGCCTTATCACCAAAAGAAATACGGGGCGGGCTCAAACCCTTCGGTGGGGACGTAAAGTTCCTTTCAATAGAATCCGGCAATAATGTAAACAAACTAATTTAAACACGATTACTACGTAATTACTTACATTTGAGTATCAATCCTGATCATATTTACATTTCAAGGAACCATACATTCTTCTTACAATCATTTCGCCCCATTTCTTTATGGTAGTTATTGTAATAAAAAAAATACTAGGACGACAAAACTTTCAATAATTTCACAAATTTTAAAACAGCCATATTAATTTATTACTTATCAAAGTCTTGTTTGTCTTTGGATAGTTGGTGTTCTTCATCGTTTTTATCACTAATTAATTTTAAATAATTTGAATAAATAAATCACTTTGCAATTATGTTAAAAAAAATATCTTGTTTACATTTTTGCCGGATTCTATTGAAAGGGACCTTAAATGAGTTGTTGATAATGACGATGCAATAAATAATTTCTTGCATCTTATTTTGATTTTGATTTTTATTGCTGACAGGTATGCAGATTTCCTTAGGATCTTTTAATTTTATTTATCCTAGATGGTATTGAACCTGGGATCTTACATTTAGATAGAAGTTGAAGAAGAAGAAGTGGACTCAGTTCCGAAGCTCATAAGAATAATTTGACCAGACATTACACAAATTTGGACTCTTTTCCGATCGTCTTTTCAGGGTCCCGTGGTCAACAAGGAACCCTTATTGTTTCGCCCTGTCCGAGACTGTCTGTCCGTCCGTGGCATAGCTCAGAGACTCTTAGTACTAGAAGGCTGTATTTTGACATGGATATACTTATTAATTAAGTCGACAATCTAGTACACGTGACACTTCACTTCTGGGGCTATTTATTTTATTCTTGACTACCTTAGTGTGAGGTATTGTTGGATAGGTTTTTTAAAAACAATGGGGGTTTGCTGAATCCATTTTCATGCCATAAGATGCTAATGTACGTTTCAGAAATATTTCGTTTTGAAGTGCTCATTTTTGTTAGAGTCAAGTGTCCCCCACAAGCGAAACCATTATATTTGGAAACTGGCAGCGCCCGCGACATTGTTCGCGCAAGCATTTTGTGTTTACGAAGAAGTTTTTATATTGTATATGTTACCGGCAATGTATGAGATCTAGGAATTGTATAAAATTCATAGGAAATGTATTCAATTCCGAGGCTATTTTGTAAATGTATAAAATATCGGATTTTTTAATACGCACTTATCCTGGGAAATTATATTATATTTCCTAGGAATTTTATGAAATTCCGATATTGTTCTAGGAAATACTGCATGGGTGTCCAAAAAGGGTGTTGGCAGTTTATATACGAAAATCATAAATGAAAAATATATAATTTCATAATTTTATTACTATTTGCAAAAAGTACATACAATGGAAAGTTTACGACGAAAAAATTATGTTGTCCAAATGACGTCCTTTACGATTTTGACACTCTTCAAGTCGTGGCCGTGAATTGCCTAAGACACGTTCACATAAAACGTTAGTGATTTTTGTTATTTCACTTGCAATATTGTTTTTCAATTGGCTAAGAGTTGACGGCTTATTTATGTAAACCTACTCTTTAGGTAACCCCATAAAAAATAATCAAGTGGACTTAAGTCCGGGCTCCTAGGGGGCCATTTAAGGTTCCCGTTTATTGAGATAACTCTTTGTGGGAATAACTCATTCGTGTGACATTTGGCACCGTCCTGCTGCAAAAATGTTGCCGAATTGTAACCTCTAAATTCCTGTAAAGATGGTGCCAAAAAACTTTCAATCATGTTACAATATCTGTCCGCGTTAACTGTAGGTGCATGTCCCCTACCGTCCTCAAAGAAATAGGGGCCGATTATGTCCTTGGCGGACATTGCTGCCCACACTACCACCTTAGGGCTGTGAAGTGGACGCATATGCTTATAACGAGGATTTTTATCACACCAATAGCGACAGTTTTGTTTATTGACATGGCCATTTAAGTGGAAATTTGCTTCATCGCTAAACAAGACATTGTTGAAGTTGGTAAAGCGCGCAAACATCTCCTGAACAAAATTTAGTCGCTGTTCATAATCTGTGGGTTTTAATTCTTGCACTAATTAAATCTTGTAAGCACCTAAATGCAAATATTTCTTTAAAATCAAGTGCAATGTTGATTTTGCAATGTTTACGGATTGACTTCGCTTTCGCCGTGATAGTGAGGGATCTTGCCTTACCGACTCGTGAACTTCTTGAATAACTGCAGGTAGCCTTATTTCTCTCGGACGTCCGCAATCAAAGTTTTTTAAAGTTGACCCTGTAGCCTCAAATGTCTTAATCCATTTTCTAATGATATTCGCACTGGGAGATAAAGAAATGTCCCGTACATTGAATTGCGCGCGATATAAGCGGCGAGCTGTTATTATCGAATTATTGTTTTGATAATAAACTCGTACACAAAATGCACGCTGAGCTCCGGTGTACGAATCCATTGCAACTAAATTTCCAATAAATTCCACGTATGACATTATATATTTTTTTGTTATCTACCATATCATTAAGACGATTTATTGATATTTAAAAGTGCAAATACCCTTTTTGGACACCTTGTATATAAAACTAACGCTCTCTGTAAATAAAATGAATAAAACACGTTAGTAAACTGAGAATCAGAGTTATTTGTGAATAAAATAAATGAAACACGCTGTTAAACTGAGAATCTGAATTTGAGACAATCAGGTAACAAGCATACCGTAAAATATAAAATCTTCATAGAGCTTATTACAATTTAAATCAGCTACATGTCACTCAGCGAGCCATGGAAAGATCTATGCTTGGTATTTCGCTACGGTATAAAATCAGAAACGAAATCATACGGCAGAAGACCAAGGTAGTTGATATCGTCCAGAAGTGTAGCAAGCTGAAGTGGCAGTGGGCTGACCACGTCTGTCACAGAACCGTTGAGCGTTGGAGCAGACGGGTTCCCGAATGGAGACCACGTCTCGGGAAACGTATTGTTGGACGCCCCCCTGCCAGGTGGCGTCCCATGATGACCTGAGGAAGGTCGCTGGTGGTGGCTGGATGAAGAAAGCGGGTGATCGTACGCTTTGGAGTGCCCTTGGGCAGGCCTACGTCCAGCAGTAGACTGCAATAGACTGATTGATTGATTTATTTTAAATAACAATCGGAAATGTATCAATTCAGCTTCAAAAATAAACTATTTGTTTATTTTTAAGGCCCGCCTAGCACATAGAAACACTACGTTTACTTTCTTATACAGCTCTTTTTAATATCTTTCTTATAAATCTTGAATGTAATACATTCCCGATGTATACATTTTCTAAATAACATGTCTATCATAATTTATTTCACACATTTCCGGGCGATTTTAGGAATTATATACATTTCCTAGGAATTGTATACAATGACGGATTACATACCTACATTTCCGTTAACATATACATATTATGAAATAGTAAATAAACATGTTATAATATTTGTGCTCGAAAATATACGGAAGATTTGCTGGATGCTTGCTCTCCTGCGTTACCGGGTAAGCTACCGTGCCAAATTAAGCGTTTACATAACATAAGCCCATCATGATGGATCATGGAAACAAAAATAGCGGTTTTTTGACAATACTATGTAGCAGATCAAAGAAGTAAATAAATATTATGTTCGTATTTCACTTGAAAAAAATGCTGCCAAAAATCCAGAAAGATTGAACGAGTTTTAGTACGTTTATAAGATTTTTTTAGAGGTATGTATGTGATTTTTTTCTATCAGGTCAAAATACTTGAATGATGTTTTGAAAAAACTATTTAACTGTAATATACCACCATAAATAACATATTTTTTTCATTTAATTCACTGCAGTGGATCATTTACTTTTGTTACTCAGAAAACTCGCGTTTAGGTCGTGTAGTCCTCTTAAATAGTATTATTATGGGAGTTTTAGCCAGTATAAAACTGTTACCGCTTTCACCACGTGGAGGTATTTACAGCTTATGTTATTTTTCTGGTGTTGTAAGTATCTTATATTATGATTATGAATTCTTATTTTTTCGCGCATTCACGCTGTTACTGTATGTTTCTGTCTGTGTGAAATAAAGTATATCTCATTCATTTCATTCATTCATTCAATTATTCATTAGTACCTACCTATATAATGCCCCGTTTAATTATTAAGTAGAACATTTTAATAAAACGTAACAAAACAGTGTAATAGTTTTGAAAATCCAAGAAAATACTATATGCCCCGTTTACTATTCAAAGTTAATATTTTCAACATCTACGAGTACTTCTAGTTCATTTATAGGTAGGGGTACGTTCAAAGTGTGTGACCGCGAAGAACAGACTTCATTATTATATACGCTAGAAATAATATTGAAACAGCGTTTTTAAAACTAACAGCGCCACCTTGTCACATCACGCGGTGTGGTAAGTAATAACTATCTTTATCAATATATCGAATACGTAAACCTTTACAGTTTTATTATTATGTATAGATGTGATAAAATCACAGCAATAGCGATTATGATAAATTTAAAAGAAAATTATCAACATCAAGTAGGCTGTACAAGTTAACGAATAATAGACCAACTTATAAAATATACTAAGACTTGTACAAGTAAGAAATTCAGTACAATACCGTAGAAAATTATTTTGATAACGTTACTACGTAGTACTGAAAAACTACGGAACCTCTACCTTTTGCGTGGCTTGACACGTGCTTGGCCGGTTGGGGTGATTCGATTCGAAGTTTCTGGGTTCGAACCCTTTTATAATATTTTGTGAGAGTTTGATATTACAAGCTACTTAATTATCTTAAAAATTCGATGATTCTGTACTACGGAAAGCACGTTCAGCCGTTGTGATTTGTGAGATTAGTTAATAACCTTACAAGCCACACTTTATGATAATAATATTGTAAATAATTTATGTACCTGCTTATATAATAAGTTTTCGAGTTAAAGTTGGTATTTTTTTTATTTTTAACAACAATATCTTTACGATGATTTTAAAAATTAATTTTTAGTACGTGATCACCTATTTTATCCTATAAATTGGAAACGAGAATTAATATTTTCTCTACCATACAAAGCCACGGAAAGCGCCTAAGTAATGAGTAACTGCAATAAGAGCTCCGTTTTTTTAGACTCTTTTAGGTTGTAAATTGTAAGGCGTTTGGGCAAACCTTTCTCTTGCAAAGCCTGTTTAAATTGTCATTTTATATCTTTGAAAGATAAGTAGGTACTTAAAAGTACAGACAAGAAACAAAAAACTTAAGAGAATAAAATTGTGTTTTCCATAAGGAAATATTTTCGGTTTTACTTTTAGAAACTTTTTAGCTTAATTAAGGAAAAAAATTGTGATTTTAAATGAATACTGTGTAAGTGAATGAAGAGCTTATTATTATACTCAAACAACCCGAAATAGGCGTCCAAAATAAAATTTGACTGTCGTAAGAGGTTGCCTGTAACGGGCCGTTGATGTTGATGTTGAAGAGGTTGCCTGGAAGAAATTATGAACTCAGCAATAAGGTCACCCATATGAAGGTACACTATTTTGAACTGTACTTTACCACACTTTACTAATAGGTTTCTTGTGTGCAATAAAGTATATTTTTTCTATTCTATTACTTAAGTGAGTACTAGTACTAGTAAGTTAAAGTTAACTACTCCATTATTCATTCAGCATAACAATATCGTCTACAGCGTAGCTACCACGACACTCGTAGTAAGCGTAGCGACTCATTTTATCTTTGCTGAATAAAAACGTCACCCATACCTCAGGGTAACAAAAGACGATCGCTATAGGCGACGCGCGTCAAAAATCTTCAACCTATACATAATATAAATTGGGTGTCATCATTGATAAGAAACTCTTCAAAGAGTTTTTATTCAGAGGGTTTCATAGGTAAATACTCGGCCCTCTACGGCGTAGCTGCGCGTAGCAACCATCTTCGTAGAAGATTGTGGTATTGGAGCAGCAATCATAGTCACATATTTTATACTAACTGCAATCCAAGGCATAGCCATCCAAATTCCAAACACTGCAATCCAAATTTTAGTATTATTATTTTTTCTGTTTATCCTTCTTCGGTCTCGGTACATCATCTGCGCGCAGTTACAAATGGAACTGATATAAAATTAATTTACCAGTTGATTTTATACCGCAATTTCGTAAAACGTGACAGTAATATTTTCAAGTCTGTAAGTAGCAATTTTATCCAAAAATATATTTTCAAGGTCGTTTACTTTCGTTGGTGTCATATTACTGAATAATATGAAATATGAAACCGGTTCGTCAGTAGGTCACTAAGTGCATGTAAAATAAAATAAAGTAAAATGTATATTATATTATTAACGTCAACGGATGTCAAAAATAAAAAAAAACAAAAAAAAAAGAAATTAAATGAAATATATAAAAAAAATATATGTATAATTATTATTATTTTATTAACATCGTCCAATGGTGGGCGATGGAACCTTCACACTTACTCCCCACAGCCCTCAGGATAGTGTTAGGGCTGCCACACACTCTAACCATAGTGGAAACTACTTTTTTGTGGATAATTGAGTGAAATCAATCAGTACGCGCCTCGGCGAACATGCCGGAGGCGCTACAGCGCCACGGCGGCAGCCCCAATAATATAGTCCGTAGTTAACAAGAAATTATAAAGTTTAGAATTAAAAATTAAAAATATTAGCTTCCGGATGAATTAAGAAAACTATAGAAAATTTTCTTAATTCATCCGGAAGCTCGATTGGTATGTTATTGACTTGCTAGGATGGTTTGAGTTTATTAAAGATCATTAAAGGGATTGACTGCGTGAAGTATTTTCCAGTATAGCAAAGATGGGGAGATTCTGAAAAGCAGCAATCATGCTGAGTCTCTTACCCTTTTATCAGCAATTTGTATCAGTTGTTTGTTATACTTGATGTATTGTTGATAAATAAAACTTTTATTTTTTATTATCAGACGTCCACTGCTGAACACTAAAGATATTGTAAATCATAAAACCCGTTTTACATGGCTTATTCTTGAGTTGCCGCTGTTGCTACAACGCTTTATAAAAAAACTACATATATCTATACCATACAAAGGTTACGAAAACTGTCACAAGCTCGAGCATATAAAAAGATAATTTTGAACTGCATTAATCAGATTGTCCTGAACTGCCTTTCAATACACTTTACAAAATGTACAAGGTGTGTGACACGTTATAATAAAAAAAAAATACTTTTTTTTGGAATTCTGGTACCCTAGAAAAGTTTAAGTTGTAGTATAATATTAATTTTATAATTATGTCTTCTATTCAGATCTTCCTTCTTGCCGCTCCCGTAGCCGCTGTAACCGCCTTTTCCTAATTTTCCGTTAATTTAATATTATTATCGTTATGCAGTTCTTCCTGCTTGCCCTCATTGCTGTCGCCGCCGCGCGGCCCCAAGAAGGCCATGGGCACCACGACCACCACCACGCGTACTCCTCGCAGAGCATCCACCGCCACGACGGACCCGCGCACCCTGTAGAGTACAAGGACAAGCACGGACACAAGATCGTCGACTACTACGTAAGCATCCACCCACTCAACTGTCATCGACTACTTGTCACTGCTCCCCTCGAGTCAGTTGTTAACAATGCGTTGTTCTGCAGGCGGAGCCCAAATACGAGTTCGAGTACAAGGTGGAGGACGAGCACACGCACGACCAGAAGTCGCAGCACGAGACCCGGCACGGCGACGTCGTGAAGGGCTACTACTCGCTGCACGAGCCCGACGGCACCGTGCGCATCGTGCACTACACCGCCGACCACAAGAATGGGTAAGAATTTTCATTTAATAACATTGAAATATCTGTTAATTGCAAATAAGAGATAACGTTGTCACATATTGTGTTTGTTTCATAGTTTCCAGGCTCATGTAGAGCGTAAGGGACACGCCGCTCACATCGTGCCCACCCACCACCACTGAGATGAAACACCCGTGCCATTTGACTGTGATATTGTTATGCATTAAATATGTTAAGATTTTGTAAATAAACATTATTTAAACTATACGCTGCATTTTCTTTTTACTATAATTCGTTGGAAAATTTACTTTTGTTTTACAACATTTAATTTGATAGAGCAATTTTTCTGACTTTATATTTAACTATTGGGGTTACATTGAAAATTAAACTAATTTTCGCTTACTGGCACAACTACATAATCGGTTGTTCTCAAGTAATACATTGGGCGGGCATCCGTCCGAATGCAGCCGGCGCGGCGGCGGGCGATGGCGTGCTGTTTTAGAGACTGCATTTTTTATACCATTCTAGTTGACTTTCTATATTATTTGTTTGGTGGGTATTTATTTCGTGTACATCAGATTTGCAACTCAATAATCGGTGGTGCAGCTACTAGATTGTAGTTTTTCTGCATAAATAAATAAAACTATGAGTATTACTATGGTAGTGGTGTCTAGTCTGAAGAAATACATTATTAATGTTACTGTATCTATATATTTTATTTTACCTACTTTCCTAACTTACTCACTTACTTTTTTTTTGCTTTTTTTAATGGGACAATAACTAGATCGTTCTGTAACGAGGTCAAAATCTCTCCTTTATACATTTTCATTCCAGTTCTGCTAAAGCTATTTTATTGATTTAATTTTTAATATTTGGGGTCACATTTCTGTCTTTTTACTGTTTCCCATTTGTTTTGATGCATTTCATCTTAATTTTCCAGGGTAAGCGTTAGCTCTCCAGTTCTATTCGCGTGAATTCTAGAGATCCATGTTTTCATAAGTTGCACACACTTAAAGTCAAAGTCAAAGTCAAAATAATTTATTTCCATAGGATGTTATTACACCACTTAGATCCTTGCCTTGCATTCTAGCATCCATATCCCTCACAAAGTTCAAACAAGTACACAAACGCATTACACGGAAAACCAGCTATCTTATACTACCCAAGATTAGAACAAAGTTCGGCAAAATCTTGTTTACATACAAAGGAGCCATACTTTTCAATAACCTACCCTCAGAAGTTAAAAATACCACTTCGATTGATATGTTTAAATAAAAACTCAAAGCACATATTTTTGGGCATGTACCTGTTCGATGATAATTATTGTAAAGTTATAAAACATGTAATTAAGACCTATGGTAAAGTGAACTTGAGAAATACATATGTATTACTTTTTTTCTCATGTAGGTGACAACATTTTTTTTTTATGAGAATAAAAATCTTTGAACCGAATGCGGCTTTTTTTAACGATGATCACTTGTCATAGGAAGGATGCGGCTAGAGAGGTATAATACATGCAAGCAGCTAAAATTAATATTAAAGAATGATAAAAATTTATGTGGTCTTCTATTTGCGTATTTTGTAATCTTACACGACATTTGATTTTGGAAAAGTGCGTTTTATACCTATTAAATCCTAACTTATTCATCGCGTAGGTTATAGGTCGAAAATCAACCTCACAAACCCTACAGCAGTGTTTTAGAGCCGCCAAAGGCCACTAACATGGCTCGTGTAACGACTGCTTTCGTAGGAAGCAGCACGGACCCACTTAAACTGCCTGAAATCATCTCTTTTTCGGACAGTCAGGTGATTTAGTGTTTTCACTGGTATTCGAACTTGGAGCTTTCATGATGAAAGTCAAACGCTCGATCACTCGGTTTCAGAGGTTGTAAAGTCGCTAAACGTGGTAAAATGTAAAATAAGGCTCTGTTTATTCTTATGAAAAAAAAAACGTGATTCTATATATATGTGTCATAGCGAAATCAGCAAAAAAATGCGCTTGAGGTCTATATGATGATTGGACACAGTGGACTTTTTTCAATTCTAAAAGTTAAACAACGCAAGTATGGTCAAGTTGTGTCTTGGCATATATGCTAGATGTTTTTTGGTCTTCAGAAAACACGATAAGCCCTTGGTTCCAGGTACTACCATTAAAATTTGGCGTGTAGAAAATTCTGACACAGACAAGTCGGTGTCAGCCTTTGACAGCAAGAAAACGTTTAGATGACGCTACATGCTTCCATATGCTCGTAATATGCCCCTATGATAATGTTTTAGCTAACTGTCGGGCAGACCACTAGTCAGATAGTACCTTAGTGAAACGAGAGGTAGAGGGACGATGTAGGTACTAGAGAATGTAAGTGGCTGAGAAATCGGACTCAGTTGTGTTTGCGCTTAGTTAAATCCAGCAGCGGCTTGACCCAGGCAAATGATAATGATGAAATCGACGAGTAAAATTTAAACTCTCACTATTAGACACACAATTAACCAAATATATTTATATTTATATATTTTCTTTCTTTTCTTTCAAATTAAAAAACTAAATAATTTAAAATAATTTATTTACATCTCAAAACATTATCAACAAGGAAGTATTCATATAGCAACAAAGTTAAAAGTATAATGATCAGTGATGGTGGGTGGGTACAATGTGAGCAGCGTGTCCTTTGCGCTCAACATGAGCCTGGAATCTAAAATTGAAAAAAAAAAAATAGTTAAAATTTGCCGTTTATAAAATTGTTATTTGAAGAAAATGAAAAAAAATAATCTTTGCTCTATTTCGAATAAAAGAAATGCAAATCAATTAAAAAACTGAACAACGTAACTTTACCTCTATCTTAAATCTTGGCGAAGACTGTAAATAGTTCTGGTTTCTTACCCGTTCTTGTGGTCGGCGGTGTAGTGCACGATGCGCACGGTGCCGTCGGGCTCGTGCAGCGAGTAGTAGCCCTTCACGACGTCGCCGTGCCGGGTCTCGTGCTGCGACTTCTGGTCGTGCGTGTGCTCGTCCTCCACCTTGTACTCGAACTCGTATTTGGGCTCCGCCTGCAGACCAACGCATTGTTAACAACTGACTCGAGGGGAGCAGTGACAAGTAGTCGATGACAGTTGAGTGGGTGGATGCTTACGTAGTAGTCGACGATCTTGTGTCCGTGCTTGTCCTTGTACTCTACAGGGTGCGCGGGTCCGTCGTGGCGGTGGATGCTCTGCGAGGAGTACGCGTGGTGGTGGTCGTGGTGCCCATGGCCTTCCTGGGGCCGCGCGGCGACGACAGCAATGAGGGCAAGCAGGAAAAACTACAAAATGATAGGTATATAAAATTATCATAGTAATTAGGAATAGGTAAAAGGAAGTGATTGAAATGTGTTCTTGGAAATCGCTGTTCCATATACTTGGAAAGCATCTAAGTTTTGTTTTTCAAAATTGGTGAGCAGGTGCATAAATGTTTCTAATTATAACATTCTTAAACTGATGCAATTTTTCAGTATCAGCTGAAAACAATTAAACTTACTTTGTACATGTTTAATGTTGTTCTTGCAAATATCTAAGATATTATGTTGACTGATATAAAGCTACTGTCTTTTTATACCAAAACGGAAAGTTAAAGATTTTTTCGCAAGATCTGAAAAATTATAACCAGTTTTTTCTTTCGATACAATATTGGTGTCAAAAATCAAAGTTTATAAGGTAGTGTGTGGGCTTGATATTGACATAGCAACAGTTCGAAATTCAAGGCCGCTATTACTATCTACTTATAGCTACATATCAACTTTCTTAATTACTTTCAATAAACTTGTTTTAACTTGTCTTGCGTAAATTCTTTTGCCTTATTATTTTAACTGTCCTATATAAGTACTTGAATATATTTATAGTTATCATATTACGGTTTCAAGTCAAAGTAGGAACAAGTCACAAGCAAAATGTTTAAGGTGGGTATTAACGGACCTAGTACTAAAACATAATAACACAAGCAAAGATGCTTGATGAGATGATATTAGCAAGGATAATAAGTCATTTTTTGAATTCGATTTACATTTTATTTAAACTTAATGACAATGAAAAAATGTAACTAATTAGTTGGTTCGTTGTTTGATTATAGCACGATGATGAGCTTGTTGTGAGCTCTGTGGCCCAGTTGGTAGGACGCCTGCCAATGAAACTCAAGGTTTTGGGTTCGGATCCCGTCCGTTTGTTTATCTAATTATTGTGAATTGGTATTTTACTCACTCATCATTGGTATTATCAGCTGTCTAGTTGGGAAAGCGTTATGTGAAATGTACTTATATTTTTAGAATCTATCTGTAATTTTATTTAACAATTGTTGATCGATACAGATTATACTTATCGCCGCCATCGCTGCCGTTGCCCTAGCGCGGCCCCAGGAAAGCCATGGGCACCACGACCACCACCACGCGTACTCCTCGCAGAGCATCCACCGCCACGACGGACCCGCGCACCCTGTAGAGTACAAGGACAAGCACGGACACAAGGTCGTCGACTACTACGTAAGCATCCACCCACTCAACTGTCATCGACTACTTGTCACTGCTCCCCTCGAGTCAGTTGTTAACAATGCGTTGTTCTGCAGGCGGAGCCCAAATACGAGTTCGAGTACAAGGTGGAGGACGAGCACACGCACGACCAGAAGTCGCAGCACGAGACCCGGCACGGCGACGTCGTGAAGGGCTACTACTCGCTGCACGAGCCCGACGGCACCGTGCGCATCGTGCACTACACCGCCGACCACAAGAACGGGTAAGAAATTCTCAACAAACGCATATTTTGTCAGATTGTTCAGGCCACCAAATGGCCTAAAACTTGATTTCAATGAGAAATACCGTGATCACTGTCAATGATAGATACCAGGAAGAATGGCTTTGCATGTTCGCGGTTACATTATATATGACCAGGGGATCGTTTCACGAAGCGACAAGTTACAAATTACAAGTACAATTCGATGTAAATAGCGTAGACAATGAGATAAAACGATAATTTAGGCGAATTGATAACGCAATAAATATTAAATTATAACTTGTTACTAATAAATTGTTATTTTGTGAAACGGGCCCCTGGGCCCTGGCCATACTTGTAGTTATTTATTTTCATGTAGAAAGAGTAAAAAAATAGCATAGAGTATAGAGTATATTCATTTATTCAAATCGTCATTAGCTGCTTCTAGTTTTATTTCAATCATCATCATCATCATCATCGTGTGAGTTTTTTAAGGTCGACAACCATCACAATACAATGTTCTAATCTTAATTAGTAACTTTTGATTATAATTTCTCATTTTCATATTTTGTATTTTATTTTATAGTTTCAACGCCGTTGTGGAACGCAAAGGACACGCTCAACACATTGTACCCACCCACCACCATCATTAAACCTCATTTGATTCTTCTGTTGTTAGGTTGTAAATACTCTTGTTGCTGTATTGTAAATATTTTAATAAACAATATACGTATATACTAAGATTAAATTATTTAAAAGTTGCTTGTGAAACTTAATAGATCTTTAAGTTCTTGTCCCTTATAAAATTTAAATCAATTCATAAAAAACAGAAAACAAATTCAAAAATTTTATTCGGTAAAAATATCGAAATCACATTGATAACATACACATTGGCGATAGGTGTAAGTTTATATTTATTTATTCATTAAATATTTAAAAGTAAGTACTTATAAATAAAAAAAAATGGTTTTTAGTGTAACAAATGAATGTCTCAAATATTGAAATACATAGTTAAAATTTTGCCAAGCGTGGTTGCCTCCTGGGAGCCCACTGAAACTCTGCTCACCTCTTTGGGGATATGAGCGTAATCTTTTACACCGTCGTCGTCGGTTCTAACTCCAAAATGTAGTACGTTACTTACGTTTGTTCGTCGCATTTGTGGTGAAGGACAATATCGAATTGAAATGTCCACACATCTGCAAAGAAATTGAAAGGATTTGTGTGAAATTATTCAAATAATGTTAAAAAGAACAGTGATAAACACAATTTTATTACTAGAAAAAAAGATCAGTTGGCTGCTCATATTGCCGACTGTGTAGACTGTGACACATTCTTATAAAGGCAATTGTATACGCATTGACAATAAGGTTGCTACCGATTTAAAAAATATACCATATAAGTTCAAAGCTATTGTTGAGCAAAAATTTTATAAATCAAGCATAATACTTATATAGACTATCTGACTACTTAGAGGACAGATATCCATAGGAATCGATTTCTTGAATGACAGGCTATTTCAACATGCATGAATTTTATAAATTACTTTAATATTATTTGACCAAAAAATAAACGCAAAAGATGAGGTGCATGTGAAGATTCTTTGGTGAGTTCTTCTCCACAGAGTCCGCACATTGTGTACTGAACTCACAAAAAAAAATATGACGAAACTAAGTCAAAGTCAAAGTCAAAATAATGTTATTACATCACTTAGATCCGTCATTACATTTTTTGGGTGAGTTCACTAACACAATGGCGGAATCTGTGGAGAAGAGCTCACCGAAGAAACTCCACAATTGTCGCATCTTTTGCGTTTCCTTTTTTAAATAAAAAATTAAAATATTACAAAATTAATGCTAATTCAATATCGAAAAGGCCTGCCACTCAAGCAATCTATTCCCATGGACATCTGTCCTCTAAGTAATTAGATATCCTATAGTAACCTTTTTTATACAATTTCTGTTTTATAATTATTTTAAACTTGTCTAAAGGCAAGTTTTTAATATCAGTAGGGACCTTATTGTAATAGCGTATACAATTGCCTTTAAAAGAATTACTAATTTTATGTAGTCGGCTGACATAAGCAAGTAAGCAACCAACTTGTCTTTATTTCTAGTATAAAAATTGTGTATATCATTGTGCTTCTGAAAATTACTCATATTTCGTTTTACATACACAAGATTGTCATAGATATATTGAGACACAAATGTCAGAATATTGATTTCTTTAAACTTTTCCCTCAGTGACACTCTAGGCCCTAATCTATAAATTGCACGAACAGCCCATTTCTGCAGAATAAATATACTATTAGCATTCGCAGCGTGACCCCACAATAGAATACCATAGGTCATTAGACTATGAAAGTAACTAGTATGTATGAGCTGCTTTTAATAAATTTTTTTTTCATTTTCTTTTTTTTTTTTCATTAACTAAAGTAGACTAGTCTAGCGGTATCTACGTCGGTAAGAGCTCTAATTTTTTTTACTGCGAACGCTGCTGAACTCAGTCTGTTCGACAATTTAGTTATATGAGCATCCCATTGGAGTTTAGCGTCCAAAGTAATGCCTAAAAAGACTGTAGAATCTACAAGGTCCAATCTCTGTCCTTTAACTAATATATCTGTATTTATTGGTTTAACATTAGGTAATACAAATTTTACACATTTCGTTTTCTTTTCATTAAGTAATAAATTATTAACAGTAAACTAGTTGACTACATTAGAGATAGCATTGTTTACGTCGTCATAGTTTGACTGTTGTCTTTTAACTTTGAATATCAAAGAAGTATCATCAGCAAAAAATACTAATTCATGTTTTTCTTTAACAAGATAAGGCAAATCATTAATATATACTAAAAACAAGAAAGGACCAAGAATTGAACCCTGCGCCCATACTTATTAAAGATCCAGGTGATCTCTTGCCATTAATATCGACCATCTGAAGTCTATTCGTTAGATATGACTCTATAAGGTGAAGTGGCTGATCTTTTACACCGTAGTGGCGTAGCTTCCTGACAAGAGTGTCATGATGGACACAATCAAAAGCCTTGGATAGATCGCAGAAGACACCAATAGCATCCATTGTCATCTTCCCAGGCATCAAAAACATTGTTTATATGTTCAACACCAGCATCGGCTGTCGAACGACTCTTTGTGAAACCAAACTGGTCGATATGCATCAAGTTATTAAGATAAAAATGGCCCTGTAACTGATTTAGTATTAGTCTTTCAAATATTTTACTAAGAGTCGGTAGTATCGATATAGGTCTAAAATTAGTAGGGTCTAATGTGCTACCGGCTTTAAACTAAGAGATGTAAAATCCAAAAGATAATAAACTATTCACTTTATTTCATTCATCAACCCGCACTGGATCAGCCTGTTTGACAGGCTTGATTCAGATATAAAAAAAGATTTTCTTATGATTTTTTTTTCAATAAAATATGTTCCATACCGTTACATATTTCTAATGTTCACGTTACAGTTCCGTTAAAATCAACTAATAAAAATATAAAAAAAAACTAGACAAAACTACTTTGTATCCAGTGCGTATTCAAGCGTCATATTTCCTGATGTACTGGCAGCAATCCCTCTTTGAAGAGCAAGCTAAATTTGTTGATAGATAAATCCAGCTTTATTACTGCTACTGATTACTGACTGTTGAGACACTCCAAAACACTACAAGGTAAAGATGAAAATCAAAACATGTTTGAAATTAAGGTTCCGTGTTAAAATTAGTTTGGTAGGAGCAAATACTGCAAAAAATCCCTTTTGCACTCTCCTAGTTATGAAATGCTAACTATTGGCTATTGCTGTTACAATACTAATTTACGTCACAAGTGCGACCCATGTCAAAAAAAAACGCAGTAATGTTAATATAACGAATTAGTCACGAGCTTTAGGAAGATATTATTGTAAATTACGTGAATCAAACACAGCGGTCGGATGCTAAATAATCTATACTATTATTATAAAGAGAGAAGTCCGTACTGACTGACTGACTGACTGACTCATCAACGCACAGCCGAAACTACTGAAGCTAGAAATACCTAAGGGGGAAAAAAGGGGGATTCAAGTTTGTATGAAAGTCCGTCATTTCAAATGTTGGGATCAAGAAAATTTGGATTTAGACTGCAATTAATAAATCATTTGAAATCACTATGTTGAGGAGGGGAAAAGTAGGGATTAAATGTTTGTATGGAAAGTCTGTCATTTCTAAAGGTAGGAACTTGAAAATTTGGATTTAGGCTGAGATTAATAAATCATTTGACACGTGTTTTAGAATTTTATCAAAATCCCTATTTTGGGGGGCAGAGTAGGGATTAAAGGTTTGTATGTAAAGTCTGTCATTTGTAAAGGTAGGAACTTGAAAATTTGGATTTAGACAGAGATTATTAAATAATTTGACACATATTTTAGCATTTTTTCGAAATCCTTATTTTAAAGGGAAAGTAGGGATTAAATATTTGTGTGGAAAGTCTGTCATTTCTAAAAGATAAGAACTTAAAAATTTGGATGCAGACTGAGATTAATAAATCATTTGACACGTATTTAGGTACTTTTTCGAAATCCCTATTTTAAGGAGGAAAGTAGGGATTAATTGTTTGTATAGAAAGTCTGTCATTTCTAAAGGTAGGAACATGAAAATTTGGATTTAGACTGCAATTACGTGTTTTAGCATTTTATCAAAATCCCTATTTTGGGGGCATAGTAGGGATTAAAGGTTTGTATGTAAAGTCTGTCATTTCTAAAGGTAGGAACTTGAAAAATTTGGATTTAGACTAAAATTAACAAATAATTTGACACGTGTTTTAGCACTTTTTCGAAATCTCTATTTTGAAGAGGAAGTAGGGATTAAATATCTGTGTGGAAAGTCTCTCATTTCTAAAAGATAAGAACTTAAAAATTTGGATGCAGACTGAGATAAATAAATCATTTGACACGTATTTAGGTACTTTTTCGAAATCCCTATTTTAAAGTGGAAGCAGGAAATTAATGTTTGGATGGAAAGTCCGTCATTTGGGATCATGAAAATTTTTATTTAGACTGCGATTAATAAATCATTTGACACATGTTTTAGAATTTCATCATAATCCCTATTTTAAGGAGGAAAATAGGGATTAATTGTTTGTATGGAACGTCTGTCATTTCTAAAGGTAGGAACTTAAAAGTTAGGATTTAGGCAGAGATTAAATAATTTACCATATATTTTAGCCCTTTTTAGAAATTCGTATTTTAAATGGAAAGTAAGGATAAATGTTGTTATAGAGAGTCTGTCATTTCTAAAGGTAAGAACTTGAAAATTTGGATTAACAAATCATTTGATTCATGTTTAAGCATTTTTTCGAAATCCCTATTCTGAAGTACAAATTACCATATAATACCCTAAGACTGTTATATATGTCAATGGCAGATTCAATTATTAACTATGGTATTTCTAGCTATGGCAGAACGTATAAAACTTATCTACAAAGTATTTATAATTTACAACTAAGGCTATTAAAAGCTATTGTTCCTCTAAGGATCAAATATAAGTACAAAAATAAGTATGATAACTTATTCCAGTATTCCAGGGTTTTAAATATATTCGATAAAGTGAAGTTCACTATTGTATCCGATTATTGTTCAGAAGTAAAAAATTTTGAAATAGAATCTAGGGCTAAAAACTTGCGAAAATTATCTAATCTTCCTCTGTGTTGCATACTTATAACAACGATTATGGTAGAAGGGTCGGGAGGTGCATCCCACCTCAAATACTGAATAGTTATTAGTTATTAGAGTAATTAATGAGACAAATCACAAATATATCAAAAACATTGTCAAAACATATTAATTAAGGGATAGGTATAAATCTTTAGTGCTGTCTGAGGGGGATGCATCCCCGTCCTCTTAAATAGCAAAGAAAATTATAAAATGACCTACCATCCTACCTACCTTTATATTTTTTAAACATATTATGTTGTTTTTAACGGCGCAACATAAACCCGTCATGTTAAGGGCTGCCACACAATCTTTTACATTTATGATTATGGTAAGACCCAATGTAATCTGATAAGTTTTTATTCAATAATAAACAGCTTAAATTTTAATTTTTTTAAGATGAAGATGGGATCAAATGTTTTTGTGGAAAGTCTGTCATTTCTAAAAGATAGAACTTAAAAAATTGGATACAAACTGAGATTAAAAAATCATTTGACACGTATTTAGGTATTTTTTCGAAATCCCTATTTGAAAGGGGAAGCAGGAATTAAATGTTTGTATGGAAAGTTCGTCATTTCTAAAGGTAGGAACTTGAAAATTTAGATTTAGGCTGAGATTAATAAAATATTTGATATCATGTTATCAAGTTCCCTATTTTGAGGAGGAAAGTTGGGATTAAGATGTTTGTATGAAAGTCTGTCATTTCTAAAGGTAGGAACTTGAAAATTTGTATTTAGGCTTAGATTAATAAATATTTTAACACGCATTGAAGTATACTTTCGAAATCTATTTTACAGGGAAAGTAGGGATTCATGGAAAGTGTCATTTCTAAGGCAAAAACTTAAAAATTGTCATTTGTCACAGGAAAAATAATCGTTTGACATGTTTCTCATTTTCTTGAAATCCCTATTTTGAAGGGAAAGTAGGGATAAAGTTTTGTTATGGAAAGTTTGTCATTTCTAAAGGTAGGATATTGACAATTTTGATTAAGACTGAGATTAATAAATAATTTGATACGTATTTAAGCTTTTTACGAAATTCCTATTTTGAAGAGGAAGCAGGGATTAAATGTTTGTATGAAAAGTCTGTAATTTCTAAAAGGTAAAAACTTAAAACATTGGTGTTAGACTGAGATTAATAATTCATTTGATACATGTTTTAGCATTTTATCAAATTCCCTATATTGAAGGGTAAAGTAGGGCTAAATGTTTCTATGGAAAGTCCAGTTCTAAAATTGAAAATTTGGATATAAGCTAAGATTAGTAAATGATTTGACACGTCTTTTAGGATTTTTCCGAAATCCCTATTTGAAAAGGGAAGTAGGGATTAAATTTTGTATGGAATGTCAGCCATTTTTAAAGTTACGAACTTAAAAAAATATATAATAAGACTGAATTATTCGGTTCGAGTTCCAAAATGTTTTTGAAATCCCGACTTAAAGGGTAAAAGAAGGTATTTAAAAAAATTATAAAATCGAGCCTCCTCCATTTTGAAGTTGGTTAAAAATGTGTTAAAGTATGAATTAATCTACCCGTGCGAAGCCGGGGCGGGCCGCTAGTTTATTATAAAATAACTTGCACCTACCAACCTACATGAATATCCCTCAATACAAACACCTGACAATATACCCCAATAATAAATCAAGAAGAAAAGAAAAAGAAAGAAAAGATAAGAAGAAAAAAACAATAAAGAAAGAAGAAGAATAAGGTAAGATAGTATTGATTTTGGTATTGATATAATTGTGATTTTACTAGAATTCAAGATTGTTGAGCACATAATGTAAAAGTAATTATACTATTTACTTACTCCTCCTTTTCAAAATATCATCCATAGATTTTTACAGTTTGCGGTTTGTCAGAATATAAAAAAAATATCAATGTCATCATCATCAAGGATTCACAGTGAACGCCACAGAGAACCTTTTTATAATAGTGAACACACAACGTCAAAGCAAACAATAATTTTAAAACTTTATTTCTTAAAACAATAACGCTCTTATTAATATGGAAATGAAAAATGACACTAGCACTAAATTGGATTTTGCAAAATCTCATAATGTAATTTCTGTGGTTTTATATACTTGTCTATGTCATGTTTTTAGCTAAGTAATGTCAAAAATGTTAGCTTGGTTTAATATACTGAGTATTCCTTGCTCAGAATACTACATGTCATACAAGTAACTGTGATAACTAAATAAGTAACTGTGATAACAAAGTAAGTAACGGATGAATAATATTCTTATGTGTCTACTATAATGATTGTGTTTTTAGCGAAGTGAACGTAACAGTGCGAGTGAGACCTCTACAACAATAAGCCCATCAGCTAATTTAGAAGAGTTTCTACCTTGGGCTTGTAAAAAATTAGGCATAAGGCTACGTCTTACTTTCACGATTAAATTGCAAGGTAAGTCTACCGTTGGTACATCAGCTGATGAGGATAATAATCTAACATAACTTAATATTTCCTTATTACATGAATTTAAGCTTCAAATTGTACAATAATCTATATGCTTATCTTGTAGTGGAATATGTGAGCGCGGGCACTAAAGAAAAGGCAACTAATAAAAATAAAAAAGAAGATACATCTGATAATAATAAGACTGATAGCTCAGAAAGTATTGAAGAACCGTTTGGCGGTTTTGAACTACCACATGCACATATGATATTAACATACCACGAAAATAACTTAGTACATATGCTCATGAAAAACAATAAACATGTACCACGTGAATTGATCGCCATTATAACAACCGTCGCGAAATTTCATCCTAATTTCCAACACATAACAATCAACAGCGGCCTTGACCAATACTCTATGTATGAACTTAGTAAACTTTTACCGGTATCCAACATCACAGAAGTTTATCTCGATGATACTTTTATTAAAGAAGCTAATTATGACGTACTTTTAAATGGAAATAACAAGTTGCAAGTTTTATCTCTCGCTAGATGCAGGATTGGAGATAAAGTTGTAAAAAATATTGCTGCTAAACTTCACTACCCCTCTCCAGCTTCAACAACATTATGTGTATTAATTCTTTCTTCAAATTATTTGACAAATCATAGTTGTCAATATATAGCCGAAGCATTGAGATCTAACAGAAAGTTGCGTTTTTTAAATTTAGCGAGTAACATGATCTCAGATAAAGGTGGTGAAGCGATTCTTAAGATATTTTTACAATTTCCTCTTTCGATTCAAGAGATCACCGCCTACAAGCAGAGATATTTTACTTATTTAAAGAAAAAACAAAATTTGCTTGAAACTTACTTAGGACATGGAAATGTTTCTTTTCTAAAAAATATAGGGAAACAGAATAAAAAAAGCGCTCCAATTAATTATGAGACAATTCAATCTGAGGCAAATAAACTGGTTCAGAAGAGTATTGGCGAATTTACTGATCCCGTAGTTGACTCAATTAATGTTGATGGTATAAAATACTCTATGGGTAACAATACTTTAGTTTACTTAAATATGGCTTACAATAATTTGTCTTATATTTTCCTAAAATTACTTGTAGAAGTAGTTCACTACCAATCTTCTACCGCAGTAAAAGGAAAAGGCTTGCTTAATATTCGTTTAGAAGGAAATCCATTGCCAGTAGCTTGTAAAGAATACAGATATTTAGACGAATCTTTAGAAAGTAGCGCTTTTGGTCTAGAGGCACATTCAATGATAAAAAGAAGAACTGCTGTAAAAAAATCCGCAAATTAAAACAATGTTCAATACTATAGCAATAATAAAATTAATCAGTACTCGTTGTGATGATTTTAAGTTAAGATTTTGCTCTGAATAAGTTTTTAAATAACACGGTAAAATCATCTTTTCCTTTTGCTACAAAGTGGTACGTGGTCGTACACTATACAGTTTTACCCAGGAGCCTATTTAATAAAACTTACAATTACAATTTATAATTAAAGATAAAAATGTCTTTATTCGAAGTGAACATGAACATGAACGGCCCGTTACAGTCCGCTGCTGGACTATGAGCCTCCTCCACTTAAGTGCAGGGTTTTGCCATAATCTCCACGCTTGGCAGGCGGGTTGAAGATCGCAGATTAAAAGGTTACTGTATCAGAGAGCGCTGCTACCCGTTCCCTGTTTAATGTGTAGTCCCTAAGGGCATTTGCGCACCCATACATATCCGGTTCGTGTTCGATCCGTAAATTCTCACTCCGGACCGTTTTTTTATGGATCAAAACCGAGTCGAAGTGGTCGCCATACAAATTGTACGTACGCTTACGCACTACACGATTTTTTTACGGATGAAAAGTGAGGTACGGGGAGGAGAAAGCTCGCGCTGCTAGTGATGTGCCAAATTGGCTATTTTTTTATAAACACATATTTTAGTACTCATTACAAAAATAATCGAATGCGCAATTGAGACGAGACTCCAGGATACTATTTACGTAAAACGAACTATACGAGTAACGTGAGCGACTTTATTGCGGGATCTACATTACATAAGTAGATATAATTAAAAAGGATCAACCTAGTATTCGAATTCTATAAGTGCCCGAAATCTATACTCGAGTACAGTCGACTGCTAATCAGTCAGTGGTAAAGTGTTAACACTTTGACCTTGAACGCTTCTTACTTCTATAGCATTATGGTCAAGATTCGTAACACGTTTCCACTGACTTACAGTTGACGGTACCTGGGTATTTAACTGCTATATTCTGAATTCTCGAATATCTGAGTACTTACAAAGTACTCGAGTCAGCTCGACTCGGCACATCACTACGACAATATCATGTTATATTGTCTCGAATACGAATGAAACCGGATCGGATACGGATGAGTGCGCATACGCTAGACGTGAATTTACCGTCCGTTTTTTTTACGGATCAAAAACGGACCGGATAAGAATCGGATACGGATGAGTGCGCAAACGCCCTAAGTCGCCTCTTACGACACCCACGGGAAGAGTAGGGGTTGGTGACAAATGTATTCTACTCTACCGTCACCACATGGCATTCGAAGTAAGATTTAACAAAATCATTTTTTGACGTCAAAGCTAGGAGGACAAAAGAAGTTTCTCCCTGGTTGGCACGTTCACTACAAGTGTACGCCTTCTGTGGAGAAGAACGGCCAGAAGAAACTCCACAGGACTCGTATCTTTTGTACTTTTTTTTAAAATAAAGTATTGTTTACTTACAATAGTCAATACACATATTGTTAATGTTTCCTGTGCCGTGCTGGACCATCCAAACACCAAGCCTCTTTGTTATTTAAATAATCATCTAACTTATAGTAAGCTTTATTACAATTACAATTCGAAGTACATTGCTTAGTCAATCAACCAAAATTATAAACATTTATCTTATTGGTATATCGGCTGCGCAATGTACTTCGAATTGTAATTGTAAAGGTAGCATTCGGATCTCGGCGGTCACTGCCCAGCGGCGCTGCCGTGGGCAGCGCCGCCCGGCAGTACCGCCACAGTACCGCACCGCTTTGTAGGAATTTGTATGAAACGCATTCCGATGCACGCCGCCGGGCGGCGCTGCCGAGCGGCGCTGCCCACGGCGGCGATGCCGAGCCGCTCCGGGAGCAGTATGGCGGCGCCGCCCAAACATTACGGAAGGCAAAACAACTGTTCACACCGACGACTCCTTGTTGACTACTGCACGTGGCAGTCGCTGCCGGGCGGCGGCCGCTCCTATCCGAAAGGACCTTGCAGCACCGCCGGGCAGCGACCGCCGAGATCCGAAGGCTACCTTAAATTGGAATTGTAAGTTTTATATGGGCCCCAGCTCTTTTGGTTACTGTGGCCAGCTCTTTTGGTTACTGTGGTCGGGTCACATCGCATCGCACTTGATATTATTCATAGTTTTTGTTGAACTAAATAAATACATTTAGATAAGTATGTACTTGAATGATTTACTATAATATAATTTTATATGATTTATTAATGTTTTAGAACTAAGTTGTATTTTAGATAATTTGAATAAAATAATTTATTTAAGTACCATAGTTACTATTAGTATTACAAATAAATATTATTCTCTTCTTCATGTAATTGTTTTAATAATAATTATAATATTGTATGCTTTATGTTTTATGCTTTATTGAGGCGCCAGGTATCAAAATACGTTAACAAAATAGAAAATGTTAATCTTCACAAGATAAAGCGCTTAAAACAAGAAATTTTACCAAGTAGTCATCAACAGCTCGTAGACGTCCACGGGCTCGAGTCTACCCTGAATTAGGGTGATCAGGTCTTAGTCAACCACGGTTACCCAGTACGGGTTGGTCGACATCACGCAAAACCTTTGAATTTCTTCGCAGGAATGGGCAGACTTTTTCACGATTTCCCAGTTTTGTGTACCGTATTTGAGGTTGTCAAAGAAATCACAACTGCTTTGGCGTTTTTTATTGAATACTCAAATGGATAACTGTTATTAGCCTAAGTTTTCTCTTGTTATCACTGTAATTTTGAATTTAATTGTTGCGGTTGTTATCCCAAATAAATAAAAATAAAAGTGGTAAAAAGCAAAACGGTCCTCGTTAGAAAAAGTGATATTGTTGTACGAATTAAGCAAGTACATTTTGAATACTAATAAAAAAAAAATAGGTGATCAATGTGATCATACAATTTTTATCCCTGCAACCCCAAGGTCCACCATTATTTATCTTTTCTAAATCGTTTAAATTGAAACAAGATAAATAAATGATGACCATTTTTGTTAACATCGCAGTTATAGTTACCTAGGTCGTTTTAAGATATGTTAAGTATTAGTAATGGGGTGTAAGGGGACAGCCCGTCACCTACGAAATGCTAGACACAGCGGCTGATTATACTCTTGCGACTTCTGTATAACCTGTCTCACTGTGTGGATGTGGTCTACGGTACTGAAACATTTTCGAAACCCAGCTTGTTCCGGAGGCTGGAAGGCATCAAATCTTGCGGCGAGACGGTTTGTGAGGACTCTCGAAAACAGCTTATAGATGACTTAAGAGCGCAATCGGTCTGAAGTTTTTCAGGAGAGCTTTATCTCCTTTCTTGAAAAGCAAAGCCATCCCGCTTTCACTCCACGCCTTCGGAGTAGTTTCATTGGCTATGACGGAATTAAATAGCTCCTTTAGCTTTCTCAGTACTGGAGTACCTCCTGTTTTGAGAAGCTCGGAAGTGATTACGTCTTCGCCAGGAGCCTTCCCATTTTTAAGCTGTTTGAGAGCCCTCTCTATTTCGTTTTCATCTATGTCTGGGAGATCTTTAGTGAAGTGGCGTGTCAGTGTGGCTCTTGGGTCGTTCGCGTCAGGCGGAGGCTTTGTGGACTCGACTACATCAAAACCTGGGCTGTTCTGAAATCCTTGCAGCAATGCCAAGTCGATTGGCGGTACGTGGAGGTACTGAGAAGCCTGTACAGTATGGCGGCGATGTCCGTCCAAGTACAGAGTCATAAGACAAAACCCATCCAGTTGCTCAGAGGAGTGAGACAGGGGGATGTCATCTCTCCGAAACTGTTCTGGAGGATGTCTTTAAAACCTTAAACTGGAACGGATTGGGCATCAATATCAGTGGCGAATATCTCAGTAACCTCCGCTTTGCATTTTGATAATAGCTAAATCGTAGCAGGATCTGCAAAAAATGCTGCACAGTCTCAACGCTACCTCATTCGTCTCTCCGGATGAACTTGAACAAGACTAAGGTCATGTTCAACGAACTAATCATTCCGGAACCGATCTCGATCAGTGGCGAAGTCCTTGAAGTTGTCCAAGAATATGTCTACCTCGGGCAGACATTGCAGTTGGGTAACTTCGAGCGTGAAATCGCAAGAAGAGTACAGTTGGGCTGGGCAGCATTTGGGAAACTGCGTCATATCTTCCCGTCACCACTACCGCAATGCCTGAAGAGCAGAAATCAGTATGTCCTACCCGTATTACGGAGCCGAGACGTGGAACATGACGGTGAAGCTGGCCCATCGGCTACATGTCACTCAGCGAGCCATGGAATGATCTATGCTTGGTATTTCGCTACGGGATAAAATCCGAAACGAAATCATATGGCAGAGGACCAAGTTAGTTGATATCGTCCAGAAGTGTAGCAAGCTGAAGTAGCAATGGGCTAGCCACGTCTGTCGCAGAACCGACGAGCGTTGGAGCAGACGGGTTCTCGAATGGAGACCACGTCTCGGGAAACGTAGTGTGGGTCGCCCCCCTGCCTGGTGGACTGATGACCTGAGGAAGGTCGCTGGTGGTGGCTGGATGAGGAAAACGGGTGATCGTGCGCTTTTGCGTGCCTTTGGGGAGGCTTACGTCCAGCAGTGGACTGCAATAGGCTGATTGATTGATTGAAATATTAGTAACTGTGATAAAGTTTAAAATAAATAATTTTTTTTTCTTTAATAAATATTTTAACATTGTTTAGGTAACTATATATTAGTACACGGAACCAATAAATGATAAAAATAAAAAGATGGGGTAAAATTAAAAATTGCTATTTATTTTAATTTACAACAATAACGACAGTAACATAAGTTTTATCACAGATTTAGTGGTGGTGTGTTGGTACAACGTGGACTGCATGTCCCTTGCGCTCAACCTGAGCCTGGAAGCTGTAAGAAAGAAAGTCATTTATAAATTTCTAACGCTCTATTATATTCTGTTAAGTGATTGGCTTGTGATTCAATTACTTGCCCGTTCTTGTGGTCAGCGGTGTAGTGCACGATGCGCACGGTGCCGTCGGGCTCGTGCAGCGAGTAGTAGCCCTTCACGACGTCGCCGTGCCGGGTCTCGTGCTGCGACTTCTGGTCGTGCGTGTGCTCGTCCTCCACCTTGTACTCGAACTCATATTTGGGCTCCGCCTGCAGACCAATGCATTGTTAACAACTGACTCGAGGGGAGCAGTGACAAGTAGTCGATGACAGTTGAGTGGGTGGATGCTTACGTAGTAGTCGACGATCTTGTGTCCGTGCTTGTCCTTGTACTCTACAGGGTGCGCGGGTCCGTCGTGGCGGTGGATGCTCTGCGAGGAGTACGCGTGGTAGTGGTCGTGGTGCCCATGGCCTTCTTGGGGCCGCGCGGCGGCGACAGCAAGGATAGCTAACAGGAATAACTGTAATCAAAGTTAAAGAAACATTAGATGTTTGTTTGGTTTTTATTCTATGGGAGCTAGAATTCCTAATCTTTAATTTTGAATTTTTATTCGACAATCTCTCATTTCGATTTTCCGTTTGAAAAGCCCGTAGAAACAATTGCTCGACATGAAAATTAATAATTATTATGTTACCTTGTACATGGTTGTGTTTGCGGTTGCTTTCAGTAACAAATTGTAACTGACAGTTTGCCTTAATTTTGAAGCCTTTTATAAAACATAAATATACACAAAAAATCTTACGTAATATAGTTTATTCAAGTTAAGTTTCCAAAACTGGAGCAAATAAACCTGTTTCAGTTTACAGTACCAAAGCACGATGCGGTCTTGAGTTGAATTTATTTGAATGCAGGACTTGACCTTGTAAATACCTTTTATGGATATCAAAACTTTCTTTTTTTATTTATTGTTATGTAGTATGAATTAAACGGAACTCGCTGAGTGGAACTCATTTGTCTTGCTGATTAAAAAAATTCTTGGTAATCATATGGCAGAAAATAATCCAAATTCTTTTGTCTATTCAAAACTTGGAATGTAACATGAGCATCAAAGTTCTTTACCTACACAGCCATTAGGACTGCTTCCCACACAGCCTGTTTGAATTATTAAGTGAAATACAAATAGAGCGCCCTGGACCATGGTTTCATCAAGATATCAAAGACATGGAGGATGGTCCAGGGTAGATAACTCACATGATGGCTGATTACTGCTGGGTTCTTATGAGAGACAAACCAAAGGAAAAAAAAAATCAGTCAAGCTATTTTTTTAATTCTGAATAATGAAAAAAAAATAGTTTTTACATATAAATTGCTTTTTATTTATAACTTCAAAATTAGAGCTGATATAAAAAAAACTAAATGCATATTTGAAATCTGTACATTAGGTACGCTCAAAATCAGGTCTTAAAATTACGGCATCAAAAATTGTGTTGGCCAGTGTTATAGAAACCACTGTATGTTGTTCACGCATCACGCAAAAACTACTTCATCATCATCATTACTTAAGTTAACTTAAAAACTGGTGCATGTTTTATCTTAGAAGCAGAGTATTTTATTTTTATTTTTTATGCTGAATCTTTGATCACGCAAACAAAGTTGCGGGTAGAGCGCCAGTTAGTAAAATATATTCCTGACGAACCTTTGCACGACGAACCAAAAAGGCATTCATTGCGAGGGAATTTACTTTGAAAAACAATAAATGTATCGTTAGTCTTATATCTAGTCTTATTTTTCAGAATCCAGAAACTTTCAATATTCACTAAGTATATATTACTTATGTATGTTTTATTATAAAAATAATTTATATATGTGAATAATATGTAAGTACGAGTATAAGGTATTGCCAGGTGTAAGTTTATATTATTATTTATTGCGTATAATGTTTAGGTACATTTAGATATAGAGTAGCTGTAGGTATCTATCTGGTTCTTTCAATATTATCATTGTATTTTAATTTTTCTATTGTGCACGTTTTTTCCGCGTCTATTTTTATTTTCATTTTCTATTCCGTAGGTCTGCTGGAAGATATTTCTTTAAAAATAAATAGGCCTGTTGTGTCATTTTCTTGTTTGTTGTGCACTACAATAAATGGTTAAATAAATAAATAAATACCTCCATTCCAAATTTCATCCAAACTAGTTCAGTAGTTAAGGCCTGAAAGCGGAACAAACATCCAAACATACTTAGACATTTAATTTATAGTATTAGTGTGTGTTTTTTTTTGTTATGGCACTAGTTGAGCTTTGTGCCAGTGTCAAGTAGTAACATATTTAAAAAGGTAGGGAAACTATTGTTTGATGTAATGTTAAAGTCATAGACTTAGATTTTTTTTCTATGTTTAAAGTTACGTCGTCGGCCCTTACTGAAATTATATTTTAGACGACCAGCCCGCCCCGGCTTCGCAGGGATAGATTAATTCATACTTTAACACATTTTTAAACAACTTCAAAATGGAAGAGGCTCTCAGCTCATGTTTTAGTATTTTTTTTAAATCTCTTCTCTTTAGGGGGAAGTAGGAATCAGATTTGTTTGAATGGGAAGTCTGTCATTTTTAAAGGTAAAAAATTAAAATTATTATTTAGGCTGAGATTGGACGTGTTTCAACATTTTTTTTAAATCCCTATTTTGAAAGGGACGTAAGCATTAAATGTTTGTATAGAAAGTCTATTATTTATAAAGTAAGGAACTAAAAAAAATGTGTTCGGACTAAACTATTCGGTTCAGGACTTACAGAGAGATTAGAAATTTTTATTTCTACTTAAAAAGTAGATTTTTTTTCACAATTAAAAGGGACCAACTTTTGATGTATAATTGAATACCCTATCTTATTAACACGTTTATATTAACTCGCTTTCTTGTCTGTCTGTTTTTTTGTGGGTTTGTTTGTTCGGTCCGAATCTTGCAACTCATTTTTGGAGCACATGCTGTCATTCGATTGTACTGAAATTTGGTACACTTATGTAACTTCGATGACAATACAATATTATGATATCATGGAGCTGATTTGATGATGGAGCCAAAAGGTGGCCATAAGAACTCCTAAAATACACAACACAACCTCGTCGTGTTTGGGCTCGTTGGATTTGTCTTGACAAGATCTTTAGTCATATGTAATGTCCAGGATCTCATAATGGAACCAAAAGGTGGCCATAGGAACTATCTCAACGTCGAAACATAACCTTGTCGTGTTTGGGTTCGTTGGATTTGTCTTGACAAGATCTTTAGTCATACGTGATGTCCAGGGTTTCATGATGGAGCCGGAAGGTAATCTCAACCTAACAACATAATCTCGTCATGCTTGGGATTTTTAGTCTTAGCAAATTAGTTCTTCGTGATGTCCAGGGTATCTTGCAAAATTTAAATAGGCACGGTGGACTATAAAATAAAAAGCACAAAATAATTAAAAAGTAAAAAATAATTTTTAACATTTAAAGCACTAAAAAGTATAAAATATTTTTTATTGGCGTGGTAGTCTTGTAGGACTTAAAACGAAAAACGTTGAGTGCATGGAGTAGATTTTGAAGCATAATTGTGTTTGTCAAAAAACTATAGATTAGAATTTAGCCCCTTTATAAAAAATTCATAGTCATCTCCATGTTAGCGTAGCCCATCTTTCACCTTATAATCAATTTCCATCAGCTAGAATAATGGTCAAACGCAAGTCTTTCCAATAATAAAAAACAACAATTGAATTGCACTGCAAAAAATATACTAATAATAAATATTTATAAGTTTTCAAGACATAACACATAACAACCTCTGGCACTAATAAGAATTAGAAGACATTTATTTATTGTCATTACATTAACAATATGTTATGTATCAATAAGTAGTACAGACAGATATGAAAATAAGTAAGACAATGAAAAGGTTACACGTACGTCAGCTATGCTGTTTTTCAGCCATCATCTCGTTCTCTACTTCTTAGAATATCTATTCAATGCACCCCACGTTTTTTGTTTTAAGTCTTACAAGAGTACTACGCCAATTAAAATCTCAATAAAAAATATTTTATACTTTTTAGTGCGTTAAACGTAACGTAAATATTTTTTACTTTATAATTATTATCAATATAATCGACAATGGTTGAATTGTACCAATAATAATAAGTCAAATCCTTAGATAAATGAAAGGCTAGCGTGGCGCTGCGCGAGCCTTACATTTATCTAAGGTCAAATCACTGATACTATGCAACATAATAAAAGTAAAAGATGAAAAGGATCATGCCCACGGGTATATGGACCCGCGTCTCATGTTGCATCAAACCTAAACTTGAAAATTATAAAGAATATATTCCATGATATTTTCCATGAAAGTTATTTTTCACTCCGAATAAAAGTTTTCTAGATATCATCGTGGACGAAAAATAACCTCAAAAGTACCTGCTTACACATTGAATCTTCAGTTACATTGTCTTTTTTCTCAAGGGAGAGGCCTTAGTTCAGTGGTGGGCTGTTTTAAACTGTAGTAGTAATATTCGTAGGATGAAATAAAAACAAAAGAGGGGCATTTTTAAATAATTTATTTTTTATTTGTCAGTTTAGTTTGTCATCCAGAATGACTCCGAGATATTTGATAGTGGAGGTTTTCTCTAGTTGAAAAAGGAATATCTACAAGTAACATTAAAATATAAAATATGATTAACAAACCATATGCAATGGAACCCGTCGTCTTAACAAGACATCTCTCTCTGGTCGGTCAGGTCTCACTGAATAAGTTCTCGTTGCTCTTAAGATTGATTCTCCACAAGTAAAACAAACACTCCGATATCCCAATGAAGGTAATGGTATATTGTCTTCATTACTTGTAGCTCTTTGTAGAAGCAACACAAAGCATTCCATACAAACAACGCCTTCTGGAACCAACTGGAATAAAAGATTTCATGTTAACTACATTTCATCACCTTCATCATTATCAGCAGAAAGGCGTCCATCGCTGGACATTGAACACCGCCCCGAAGATGACTCTCTGACTATGGCCTCGATTCTGGATGTCATGTTCTAATTCTAATTTTAAAACCCAGCTATCCTTTTCGTTTTCATGACCAATGAAAGAGAGGTGATGAACGATAGATATTAATTTGAACTAATGCTAACTTAAAATAAAGGCATAGCTGTCAGTTTAAGAGATTTTAAGTCGCATGTTTTAAGTGCTCCTAAAATTGTGCAATCGACACGGCCATAAGGTTCAAATTCGATGTTTGACAGCTCTAATATTAAGATGGCCAGATGGCCATCAACAGTCCCTTTTCAATCTTTAAAAGGTAAAAAGGACAGACTAACTTAAATTAAGGATTAGAGCGTGACATCCCGAATCGAGGCCTATATGACATAAAACATACTTGAACATGTAAACTAGATTAGTTTCAAGACGCCGCCAATGCATTGGCAATTCCCCTGTTACTGTGAATGTCGATGGGCGGCAATGAACGTGCTTATTTTATTTAAGAAAAAATATATATTTTTTTTGACGGACCTAATCACTATTTATACCAGAGTGGTAATATAGTGGGCGCGGAAAAATTATATTTATTAGTTACCTACCTCAGTGAGAGTTATCCAATGACGCAATATCTCCACCATGGCATCGCCGACTTGTTCCATAGAATATGTACGCCTATTACGCGGTATAAAAAAGGATCAGTTGATACATCGTCACGTACGGATATTACTCAGAACATGTCTTTCAGTACCACCCGACATTATCACTGTTACTTTTGTCTAACTCAACAAACAGGCGGTGGCAGCGGCCAGCGAACAAGAAACTAGGGTCCTTTCCCGAAATACGTAACATATTTGTATTGTACGTAAAATAGTAGCTAAAGCGGAGGAACATAGGCTCGACTCAACGCTTTAACACACAATCTACTCACAGTTACAGGCACAAACAATAGTACATTACGACGTTTTTCAACACACTTGCGAGGAAACAGAATAAAAATACTTACAAAGAAAAGATTTGAGAAAAATGGCGCGCGGATAATTTTGCCGTAGCTGCGTGATAATGTTGGCAAAGACGCTAAAACTCATACAGCCAAGTTTTTAAAATACCAAATAAACGGTTTTTTTTATTAAATAACAAAAATCAATATTATTTTTAGACAAAAGTAGATAATGTTATGAAAATAAACGTTTATTTATTATATTTTAAGTAATAGAGTTTATTTATTAAAACATATTTACATAGGTACTGTTTCTATAACAAACCTTTGCCGATTAAAAAAATGGCAAACCGTGAGTTAGAAGTCATTAAATTCTGGAAACATTTAGTGACTTTATATAAATAAAAGCCATCAAAAACATAACTTGTAAAAAAACCAAGTCTCGCACGCAACTTAGTCTACCGTAAAAAGTTGTGAGATCCATGTAATACCAAGTCGGTTAATTTATTCAGTCCCTACTTAAGAGTCCTTCTGTCTTAAGTTATTACGTAATTAGCTCACCTAACAACATCTTATAGTGACCAGATCAATATTAAAAATCTCTTATGTTTTAAATAAATACATAGATTGACCTGGCAATCGCATGAAAACACAATGTATCTCACAAGTAATACATTATTATATTAAACTTGATTATTTAGTGCGATTGCCAAGTCAATCTATGTATTTATCGCATGAGAACATAATAATGTATCTCACAATTAATACATTATTATATTAAATTTGATTGTTTAGTGCGTTTGCCAAGTCAATCTATGTATTTATTTAAAACATAAGAGATTTTTAATATTGATCTGGTCACTATAAGATGTTGTTAGGTGAGCTAATTACGTAATAACTTAAGACAGAAGGACTCTTAAGTAGGGACTGAATAAATTAACCGACTTGGTATTACATGGATCTCACAACTTTTTACGGTAGACTAAGTTGCGTGCGAGACTTGGTTTTTTTAAAGTTATGTTTTTGATGGCATCTCATTTCTTTTTGTAGATCGCATGAAAACACAATGTAAAAATGCACACCTACGCTCCACCGACCCTACACCTAACCTACACCTAACCTACACCTACCCTATACCTACCCTATACCTACCCTATACCTACCCTACACCTATCCAACACCTATCCAACACCTACCCTACACCTACCCTACACCTACCCTGCACCTCTTATTCAATTATATTCCATTATACAGGTACACTGATTCATTTACTGCAAATGTAACTTTGTAATCCTATATAATGCCCCAAGATTTATATGGGATTACAAAGTTATCTAGCAAATGATGTATCTAGAAAACTGGGCCGAAATGGCAAAATGTTTTAGTTTTTCCTTGGTTTATACACTAAACACTAATTCCATTCTAAATTTGAAGCTTCTATGTCTGCTAGAAGTGCCTTAGAGTTTTGATGATCGGTCAGTCAGTCAGTGAGTGACAAAATTAAGAAACTTTGACTAGTTATAATTCATAAACTACTGGTTCAAATTGATTGAAATTTGAAATATACCGTATTTATACAATGCCTGCTTGGTTACTGAAAACTCAGGCTTCTAGTTTTATCCACAACGAAGTTATAGGGGGGTCGAAAATGGCCTGAACTGCTTCGAGAAAAGTATGGTACGGCCGTGCCGCTTTTTTGCTCGACTTGGCGGGGGCACTGCCGTGCCCCCAGATAGTATTCCCTATTCAAATTCTTGATTCTTTTACCCAAACTGACTATAAAAGTATGAATTAAATTTTGGTTTTTATTTCATAGTGATGCATGATACTTTTCGGTACCATTACTGGGCATGATCCTTTAAATGATATTATAATGATATAGGTAGGGTAGATGTAGGGTAGGTGTAGGGTAGGTGTATGGTAGGTGTAGGGTGGATGTAGGGTAGGTGTAGGGTAGGTGTAGGATAGGGTAGGTGAAGGGTAGATGTAGGGTGGGGTAGGTGTAGGGTAGATGTAGGTTAGATGTAGGGTAGGTGTAGGGTAGGTGTTGGGTAGGTGTTGGGTAGGTGTTGGGTAGGTGTTGGGTAGGTGTTGGGTAGGTATTGGGTAGGCGTAGGGTATAGGGTAGGTGTTGGGTAGGTGTTGGGTAGGTGTTGGGTAGGTGTTGGGTAGGTGTTGGGTAGGTGTTGGGTAGGTGTTGGGTAGGTGTTGGGTAGGTGTTGGGTAGGTGTTGGGTAGGTGTTGGGTAGGTGTTGGGTAGGTGTTGGGTAGGTGTTGGGTAGGTGTTGGGTAGGTGTTGGGTAGGTGTTGGGTAGGTGTTGGGTAGGTGTTAGGTAGGTGTTGAGTAGGTGTTGGGTAGGTGTTGGACTGGTGTTGGGTAGGTGTAAGGTAGGTTTTGGGTAGGTGTAGGGTAGGTGTACGGTAGGTGTAGGGGAGATGTTGGGAAAAATGGCAGGACAACGTCTGCCGGGTCAGCTAGTAGGTATATAAAGCACGAGGACTAAACTGAGTGTACGAGTATGTTTTCAATTATATTTTATTGACATCTTCAACAACACATTATATAAAAAACTTAGTTAAACAATAATTTATGAACAAAAATATACCAATCTTTAAAAGCTCGTGGTTCGCTTAGTGGTGGTGGTGGCTGGGCACAATGTGGGCAGCGTGTCCCTTACGCTCAACCTGAGCCTGGAACCTGTGAAGATTAAATTAATCAGTTGATAAGACGTAATGAAAAAATACATATTTTTGTTTGTGTTTGTTTTGTTTCTTTCTTACCCGTTCTTGTGGTCAGCGGTGTAGTGCACGATGCGCACGGTGCCGTCGGGCTCGTGCAGCGAGTAGTAGCCCTTCACGACGTCGCCGTGCCGGGTCTCGTGCTGCGACTTCTGGTCGTGCGTGTGCTCGTCCTCCACCTTGTACTCGAACTCATATTTGGGCTCCGCCTGCAGACCAACGCATTGTTAACAACTGACTCGAGGGGAGCAGTGACAAGTAGTCGATGACAGTTGAGTGGGTGGATGCTTACGTAGTAGTCGACGATCTTGTGTCCGTGCTTGTCCTTGTACTCTACAGGGTGCGCGGGTCCGTCGTGGCGGTGGATGCTCTGCGAGGAGTACGCGTGGTGGTGGTCGTGGTGCCCATGGCCTTCCTGGGGCCGCGCGGTGGCAACAGCTAGAGTAGCTAACAAGAATAACTGTAATAAAAGTAAAAAAAAATATTAATACATATTTGTTTGGTTTTTGTTTTATGGGAGCTGAAATGCCCATCTTAAATTTAGATTTTCATTTTCGACAAAGATTTTTTTTTATTTAACGATTGAATAGACTGTAGAAACAATTGCTTGATGTGAAAATTAATAATTGTGTTACCTTGTACATGATTCTGTTTGCAGTTGCTTTCAGTACCAAATTGTAACTGATAACTTGATTTATTTTTTAAGTCCTTTTATACAACATAAATATACGCAAAAAAACTTACGTAATATAGTTCATTCAAGCTAAATGTCCTAAAGTGGAGCAAATAAACCTGTTTCAGTTTACAGTGCGGCCTTGAGTTGAATTCATTTAAATGTAGAACTTGACCTTACAAATCCCTTTTATGTATACCTATCATTAATCCATTTTATTCCTAAAACATTCTTTTTTTATTTATTGTTATTTAGTATAGCGAAGATCCATTACGATTTGACACGGCATCAGGGGTAATAAAAAAAAGTTTTTAATATTTTTCTGGCAACGAACATTTTAATGAATCACATGCTAAATAGGTTAATACAATAATTTTCTTATGGGCCATAATATAACCAACTTACCCTTATACTTACTCAGATGAGCGAGCACGGATTTTTTAATTTCTTTTAAATAACAATGGAAAATAGACAAAAATATGTATGGCATAGAAAAGGTTACTCGTGATTCACACTTGTCAGCTTATTAAGATTGGCATTTGTCTGGAAATGTATCCTATATATGAAACTGAAACAGAGGTGTACTTTATTTGAGAAACATCTTTTAAATAGGTACCTTATTGTAGATGCGTATACCTATACAATTGCCTTTATAAAATTATGTTATTCTACACAGTCGGTTAACATGAGCAGCCAACTTATCTTCTTTATTTCTTGTATCAAAATTATGTTTATCACCGTTCTTTTTATTAAAATTATTAATAGTATTTCTTTTTGTTACATACACAAGATTGTTATAAATGTATTGAGACACTAATGTCAGAATATTTATTTCTTTAAACTTATCCCTCAGTCAAAATCAAACATTTTATTATTCATAGGATGATTTCACATCACTTAAATTAGTTTTTTTTTTATGAGTTCACTAACACGAAGGCGGAATCTGTGGAAAAGAGCTCACCAAAGAAATTACACCAATTCTTTTGCTTTTCCTTTTTTAATTAAAATGTGCAAATAATTTTATGTAGTCTCAAAATGCTTTATTGGGACGTAATAAGAGTTATAATATTATTCAGATTATTAAGTGAAGCAGTATTATTGCTAAACCCAATTTATTTTAACGTAAAATAACCTTAGATTAAAATATTTCATCAACAATTCATATACGTCCCCACCGAGGGGTCAAGCCTACCCTGAATTAGGGTGATTAGGCCTTAGTCGGCCACGCTGGCCCAGTGCGGACCGACTTCACATAAAACCTTTGAATTTCCTCGCAGGATTGTGCAGGTTTCATCACGATGTTTTCCTTCACTATAAGAGCATTGAATAATAATTATTCGTAATATGAATTTGAAATTCGAAAACACATTGGACGTGGTGGGGATCGAACTCGCGTCTCCCGGGTGGGAGGCAGCGGTCCTAGCCACTAGATCACCGACGCTCGTTTTAGATATTTACAAAACCTAAATTATTTAGTTGCTTGTTTGCCATCCTACACTCAGTTTAAAGTCCAGGGCTTTGCTAAACAATCAAAATCTTTTTTTTTTATTAATATTTTAATAAATGTAAGGTTACATTTTTAACGTAAATAACTCGCCAAACTTCACAGTTTGATCTTCTTTTGATTTGAAAATCTGGTTTTCTATCCAAATAATCTCAGTCGTTCCTATTTTGTTGCATAAAATAAAAATTTTCTTCGTCATATTCTGCAATTTGTGTTTTATTTTTTGTTTATTCTATATTTATTTGCTGTAATGTTGAAGTTTCGTCGCTCATACTGAAAAATATATTTTATTTGGAACGGCCAATGTTCATCCACAGACTAATTAATAAACTGATAAATTAGTGTAACTAATAAAATATGCATGTGTATATATAATAAAATACACAGCATTACAGAAAGCCACATTCTCTTCGTTTGTTGCCTAACGTGTTTCTACATACTTACAAGACTACAGCACCACCGCACCGAAGCTTTTCCTAATTTAGCTACTGACATTAGATTTAGTTGTATTTTTTCAGCAGTAGACATTATGCCTATTATTATATTTTAGAACAAATGTTCGGACCACGTGGCCTAAGGGAGATTTATCAACAATTTACGGTAATACAAAACTGTCAAATGAAATACTCATGAGCGGCATTAAGGGCTTAGTGAAAAAAAAAAATGTTTCTTTTTGATGAAAATTAATGAGAGCGGACTTGGGCATTTTTCGACTGGAATGATGATGAAGACAATACAATTTTTGTGCTAAGAAGGATTATGTACTTAGCTAATGTTTTTGATTAGTACATTTTTGCCTTAGTTCCTCTCTTACTGAAACGTGTTATTAGTTTCTCATTTATTTTTGAAAGTCCGTAACATAGAAAAAGCAATAAACCTAAAAAATATACTAGCTCATAACTAAGCTCCTAAACTAACGTAACTAAAGGAACTTATATTTAGTCGGCACAAAACATAGAATAGAATAGAATATACTTTATTGCACACAAGGATATAGCTTGAAAGTACAGAAGATAGATAAAAGGGTGTACAGATAGGCGGCAATAGCTTAAGAATGCACAGCTAAAAAATTTGTAAGTGAACTGTTTTTATTTTTTATCAGTTATTTGATTTATATCCATCACCAAAATCCAGGATTGCTCTATTAAAACAAAAGAATTATCTAAATCAGAGAACTCATCACTTAAAAAGGGTGTCATAGAAACGGTTGCCTGATTTTCAGCCCGACACGTGCTTACGTGTCGGGTTACGCAAAGTGTAGGGTTCTTTAGTTGTAACACTACTTAGGTACCTGTTTAAGACAGTTGATGTTCATCAAAATAATTTCCCATGATATTTGTACCGAATTTCTTTACTAGTATTAGGTCCTTACATATGAAATTGGCGTTTTGTATGGGAGGAACAAAAAGTCGAAAAATTTTTATATAGTATATTTATTTAATCAAAGTATGAGCCATTGTAATCTATGCACTTTTGCCATCTCATAGGTAGTTCATTGATCCCTTTACTAAAAAAACCATTCGGACGGGAATCAATAAAATCTTTGAAGGCGATTTGGACTGCCCCATCTGAGTTGAATTTTTTCCCTTGCAAGAAGTTATCCAAATTTCGAAAAAAATGGTAATCTGTTGGAGCAAGGTCCGGGGAGTACGGTGGATGCCTTAGACATTCCAATTGAAGCTCTTCTAATTTGCTAGCCGTCTGTTGTGCAGTGTGTGGTCTAGCGTTGTCGTGAAGCAGCAGTGGCGTAGAGCGATTGACCAGCCTCGGTTGTTTACCAGCTAGCTTTTCCATCATGGTTTGCAATTGCTGACAATAGTCATCTGCCGTAATCGTCTGGCCAGATTTGAGAAAACTGTAATGAACGACACCGGCGCTAGTCCACCAAACGCTTACAAGTAACTTTTTATTGGTCAATTTTCGCTTGGAGCAGGCTTTGGCTGGCTTGCCAGGGTCCAGCCATTGCGATGAGCGCTTCCGATTATCGTAGAGAATCCACTTTTCATCACAGGTAATGATTCGATTTAAAATCCCTTCGTTATTGTGCCGGTCAAGTAATGTAACGCAGCAGTTGACGCGCGTTTGCCGGTTTGCTTCACTCAATTCGTGAGGAACCCACCTTTCAAGTTTTTTAATCTTCCCAATTTGCTTCAAGTGGATTAAAACAGTTTTATCACTAACACCGAAGCCTGCAGCTAGCTCGGACGTGGTTTGCGATGGATCCGCTTCCACAATAGCCTTCAATGCTTCATTATCAACTTGGGTCTCCGGCCGTCCACGGGGCTTGTTTTGCAGGTCGAAATTTTCAGAACGAAAACGTTGGAACCAAAAACGCACTGTGTTTTCTTTTGCGACACAACCGCCATACACATCATTAACCCTTCGAGCCGTTTCCGCAGCACTGGTGCCACGGTGGAACTCGTACTCGTAAATAACGCGATATTTCAAATTTTCCATTTTGTAAATCGAGCGATGCAAACAGAAAAAAGATAAGTAAAAAAACAAATTAATGACGGTTTACGAAACACAACTACATGTGGAAATAGCTGTATAAATTTGAATTTCGAATTCCTAACCAAATAGGAGAAATTTGTGATCAAAGTGGCCAGTACGACAAAACGCCAATTTCATATGTAAGGACCTAATATAAGTACATTTTAGTGGTACATTTTATTTTTCAAAATAAAAAGGGATCAACTTTTAATGCAGTCAAATTGTACCAATAAGTCAAAATACAGAGATCCGAAAGCGCGACAGAGGAAGTTGCACTATTGTGTCGACGAGCAAATAAATAAATGCAACATTATAACAATAAAAAGTGGAATAATGTAATTTTGTCTTAGTTTATTCAAAAGTATCATATTTATTTTTCTGTTTCTTAGTTGATTTGGTATATTTGTGATATAAAGTAAGAATTTATCTTTAGGAATAAATTAATTTGTTACTTATAGCCAGCGAATTACAATTAAATTCTTCTGATTATAGGTATATAAATACGAAAACTAAACTGAGTATATTAGTATGTTTTCAATTATATTTTATTGACATCTTCAACAACACGTTATTTTTAAAATTAAACAATAATTTATGTACAAAAATATAACAATCTTTAAAAGCTCGTGGTTCGCTTAGTGGTGGTGGTGGCTGGGCACAATGTGGGCAGCGTGTCCCTTACGCTCAACCTGAGCCTGGAACCTGTGAAGAATTAATCAGTTGATAAGACGTTGTGATAAAAAATATAAATATTTTTGTTTGCGTTTGTTTTGTTTCTTTCTTACCCGTTCTTGTGGTCGGCGGTGTAGTGCACGATGCGCACGGTGCCGTCGGGCTCGTGCAGCGAGTAGTAGCCCTTCACGACGTCGCCGTGCCGGGTCTCGTGCTGCGACTTCTGGTCGTGCGTGTGCTCGTCCTCCACCTTGTACTCGAACTCGTATTTGGGCTCCGCCTGCAGACCAACGCATTGTTAACAACTGACTCGAGGGGAGCAGTGACAAGTAGTCGATGACAGTTGAGTGGGTGGATGCTTACGTAGTAGTCGACGATCTTGTGTCCGTGCTTGTCCTTGTACTCTACAGGGTGCGCGGGTCCGTCGTGGCGGTGGATGCTCTGCGAGGAGTACGCGTGGTGGTGGTCGTGGCCGTGCTGGGCGGCTACGGCGGCTACGAGAGCGGCGAGAAGGAAGATCTGCGTATAAAGGTTTATATTACCTAACTGAATTGAAATTGATTTCCCAGATAAATGTGCTACGCTCGAAGGCTATGCTGAACGGATTTCTAGAACGATCAGTTTGCATAGCTCCTTTGTTATTATTTTTGAGACGTCAAATGACCACAACGGGTTACTTGGCGCATAACTGAATTAAAACGTTCGAACTATATAAAACGCACTTGTATTGCTGTTTAGATATTTGTATAATTAAAACAATAACTGTTCAATCATTCATTACAACACTCCTCATAAGAATTACTTCGCTTTATCTCTTTTCTTAAATAATATACATAACACACACACACCTTGTACATGGTTGTCGAGTAGTGTTATCGCTTTGAGAAACAAGCAGTGAATGATCACTTGATAATCTGTAAGCCTTTTATATTAGTTTAATGTGTATGAACACTAATTATGTAATTATTTTTATAAACTGCTTGCCCGAAACTGAAAACCGGTAAGTATAGCTAATTTTAGATAAAAGGTAATAATTTCGATATCCCTTCGCAGCTGTTGCCTTGAAATCTTGAAACAATTAATGTAGTATATGCTATAGAAAAATTAGGTTTATTTTTAAGGTTTATCTCAAGATGGATGGAAGATTTATTTTATCTATGGATGAAAGTATCATTACTTGAATTATTTTAAATAGGTATTTGTATGTTGTCATGGATTTTCTTTCTTTCTAATTGAGTATCGTTCTAGGAAAAAGTTCGAGACATACTTAGTACATATCCTTGGATATCTTGCCTGGTGATTGCACAGGGTTATAATCAGTTAGTGTAGTTCATAGGAGAGAAGTAAAACCTGCAATGATGATGACTATTTGTTTTGAATACAGACAAAATTACTGTTTGAAGGTTTATCTATGAGAACGATGGTAAATCATTTTGTATGAAACTACCTTATTAACCCATTTACTTACAGATACTTGCATTGACTTTCCTTTGCATTTCAAACATAAGTTTCAACTGAAACTAGTTCTATATATAAGGGACAGAATGCACTTGCATTCTTACGCAAACTTCATCTTATTCAACATAACTCGTTTGATTGTACGTATAAAAGCATTTAACTTGTCAATGAATTTATCAGTTGTCAATTTGTATTCTTGGAGGTTAAACAGATTAAACAAACATGTACACAAAGGTATAAAAGTTTTACTATTTTTACTGAATAAAGGCTAGTTTTCTTTTCATAGCTCAATTGTTTAACTATATGAGTGGTATGAAGTAGGAGAAGCTAGCAGGGTACACTGTTTACTAATGTCTTTAAACTAATATAATGCCTCACTTATCAATAGGCAAACCCTAATTGGTGATACGCGTCTATTGACGGAAAGACCAACTAGGCATATTGGGCATATTCCAAATGCCTTGTATCATAATTAATTTTTTGAGATTTTTGGTGGTAAGTTTTTGTGTTTCTGTTTTAATAGGTTTATTATTTTTAAGGTTTTGTGCATCTTTGCCGTAGTGGCGTTTGTTGCTGCTCAGCATGGCCATGGCCATCATCACGGGTACTCCTCACAGAACATCGAGCGTCATGATGGACATGCGCAGAAGATTGAATTCCAGGACAAACATGGACACAAGGACTTTGACTATCGCGTAAGTAAAACTTTAATAATACCGTCATACCTAGTGATGAGTTCTCTCAAAAGAAATTTTATCAGAATTTGGAAAATAAAGATAAAGTAGTAGTTTTTTTATATCAGACCTAGTGTGAGGATCGTGTTCAGCCTGTATGTATAATTTTTTTAATGAGTTTTAGTCTGTGAATGTTTATAATATGGTAACTATTGTGCAAATCTTGTTTTGTTTAATCTATATATAGGTATAATACCTATATACTTATAAAAATGTATCACCAAAATTTTTGTACGCGCATAACTTCCGAACGACTGCACAAAATTGGATAAATCTTTCTTTTATGTGTTTGTTTTTGTCAGGAGAAGGTTTGTACGAAAAAAATATTAAGTAGGGTAGGTGTAGGGTAGGTGTGCTGGTATTTGAAAACAGCCGTCTCTTACATCCTGTATAAAATACCTAGAGAATTTAATTCCTTGATAAAAGTGAAAATATATTGGGTTGTTTAGATGTTTGGATGTTTGTTCCGCTTTTACGCCTTAACTACTTAACGGATTTGGATAAAATTTGGAATGGAGACAGTTTGTACCCTGGATTAACACATTGGATTTACGGGAAAAAGTCCTATTCCTAAGGGAAAATCTTACACAACGCGAGCGTAGCCGCGGGCGGAAAGCTAGTTATACTATAATTATTTATTGTAACTGTTTCTTAAATTTTCAAAATTGTTTTTGATCTTCAGGCTGACACCAAATATGAGTTTGGATACAAGGTGGAGGACGAGCACACGCACGACCAGAAGTCGCAGCACGAGACCCGGCACGGCGACGTCGTGAAGGGCTACTACTCGCTGCACGAGCCCGACGGCACCGTGCGCATCGTGCACTACACCGCCGACAAACACAATGGGTAAGACATAAGCATCCATTACACATTTTAATTCTTCACCATCATCATCATCCACAGCTCATATACGTCCCCACCGAAGGGCTCGAGCCTTCCCTATATTAGGGCGATTAGGCCTTAGTCGACCAGGCTGGCCCAGTGCGGGTTGGTCGACTTCACACACAACCTTCTTCAACCTTTGAATTTCTTCGCAGGAGAGTGCAGGTTTCATGTGTAAAAGCGTTGAATAATCGTACATATGAAATTCAAAGACACATTGTTACGTAGTGGATCGAACTTGAGTCTCCCGGACGGAAGACAGCGGTCCGAACCACTGGACCACTGAGACGCTCGCTTTCATAAATATTGGAGGCCAATTACCTATCATTGCTGTTGCAGCACAAATTTAATCCCTAAGAGCGAACCAAACGCGTCATTGTAATCTGAATTAGTCATTGGGCGTGCCTTTTAAGAAAAACAAATGAACCTCTGAAAAGCATGTTTGAATTAACCTACACGCTATTATTGAAAAAGTAGGGACTTATTACAAGACTTATTCGATACCAAAACAATGTATCTCATGGTTCCACCTGGATTTGGCTAATAAATAGAAACTCAACTCAATGTTACGAAGTAATAGGTAAACGAGTAGATTGTAGGTCTTTTCAGTTATTTTATTGAATATTGTTTTTTTACAGTTTCCAGGCCCATGTTGAGCGCAAAGGACACGCTGAGCACAGTGCGCCCTCACACCACCATCACTGAATAATGTTCCTTTATATTAAGGCCGGGTTATGGCAAAAATTAGCAACTCAACGCGATTTAGTTGAAAGTTCAATCGACGCATTGCTGAAATAACGTTCATATTAGCGTGCGATGCTTCACGATAGTTACGTCCGACACTGCGCAGGAATCGTGCGAAAAACTCGTTTTTCTTGAACTCTTTTGCTTATTAATAGAAAAAGGCAGAGTTTATGAAAAATATAATCGATTTAAAATCTAAGTAGGCAAAATATACTGACGAAAAAAAAACTATTGTTATCGCTTTAAGTTACGAGATTAAGGACGTCAAAAAATAATTTTGCGGCTTTTTTTTTAAATCTTGTGCTTCTTATTTCTAAGTTATTATAATGTATTTTAAAATTCTACTCGATTTAAAATTTAATTAAGGATATATTCTGTTATCACATTTCTTTTTACATTTATAGCATCAGTAGAAGTGCTAGTATTTAATCGTCAAAGTAGCGACTATGGGCGGTATTTCCACATAACCCCGCCTTAATAAGTTATTGTTGACCTCATTGTAATTATTATTAAGTGTAAATATAAATCTCATTGATCGAGAAAATACTTTTTTTATAAATTTTAACAATCCCAAAAATATTGATTCACAAAATAAATTTATTTCTACACAAATCTGAAGACTAAAAATAAATTTTCTATCAAAGAAACTTTGGATTCTGCGTGAATGATAAAGGAAACCAGCGAGATATATAGCGTTATATCAATCAATCAATCAACGGCCCGGCGTTATATACTCAGTGAATATTGTACCATTGTTAAAATGAGTAAACTGTCCTTAGAGCCCTGTAGCCTGTACCTATAGTAAGAAAAATATTGAACTCCTTCGCCGACCGTCATGTCAGCTCCTTCAAAGCTATTTTACTTATATTTAAGGTTATTTCAGGTCACAGTGATTTTAGAGACTGGATTGACCTAATCCCTTTCTTAAAAAATAAAAACAAAATCAATAAAAAAACATTTATTAAATTTAAGATCGATTGATCAATCTTTGTAGGCTTTTATATGAAGGAACCATGTTTACTCATCGTAATGTTAACTCGCCGAATATTATTTCTTCCGTTTCTTATGACGCTGCCGTAGACACTCACTACGCCGTAGGTACTCGCTACGCCGTAGCAAAGAAGAGTGATATTAGGACTGGTATAAAAAAAAAACAAGTCCGCGCTCGCTAATTACCACTTTGGTAGAAACGATTAGGTCAGATAAAAAAAGACAGGTATAAAAACTGACAATAATGAATAGAAGTCGATTAAAATTTAAACGGTATTAATTACATATACTGATAATGATGATGTAATACATATACTATGTGTTATTATTATGTATCAGAGTCTGATGTTGTATGTGAGCTGTTTGAATTTTTTTTTTCATGTTTCCATTCCATATCAATTGTCATTATTGCAAACTTTTTTTTTACAAAAAAAGTGTTTCTATTGAATTAGGAGGTTTAAAAAGTTTGTGAAGATCTGTCACTTTGTAACGGAACCAACCTGGGTCCGTTAACAATTTCACAAATAAATTCCAAATCATTATAACTACTAATCGATTACATCTCTTTCTCTAATACAAACGCTAAATAATCACTAACGATCATTACTCAATACTTCAATTAATACGACATTCATTTATTTAATATTAAAACAAGTTAAAAATACAAGGCTCTGCTTACTCCTTTACAAAATAAGTTCACTTAAAGTAAACATGAATTTACAACACTAAAGAATCTAAAAACATAATAAAAATAATAAATAAAGCATTAAAATAATAAAACATCGAATACGGAACACTAAAATAATAAGGAATGATGTTGTTGTATGAAAATAGTTGAACCATTTTGAATACTGAACGCTAAATAAAGGACGCTGAGTCCCGAAAACGTGCTGGGGCACGCCCGAGCACGGGTTCGAGCCTCACCCTGGCAGGCTATAAATACCGATTGCGCGAAGGTCATTCATTCATTATTCTTTCGATTATCACTCAGTGCAGTTGCCTTGTCCGTCGCGGTAAAATATTTTCTTAGAGTTTTCTGTGGGGTTTTTGTGTGGGATTATTAGATATTATTAGAAAGTTTACTTTCTTTTAGTATTTCTTAATCTTTGGTTTTAATTTAAATTCCGTTAAAGTTTTGTTATTTAAATGTTTTGTAAAGTTAAAGTTTGTTTCGTAGAGTTTGTGGGCAAAGGGGTTTGTAAAGCTTAATGTTTTGATACGTAAAATTTGTGGGAAATTTCAAATAAGTTTGAGAAGTTGTAAAGTTATAAAAGGTTCAGTTTAAATTGTGTCTTGGTTTTTAGTACTCGTTAAAATTAAAGTATTTTCAATGGGGTTTTTCTTTACGGCTTGGCATAAATCTGTATCTGATTTAAATCCAAGGTTTCCGAACTTGGTGGCTGTTTTTGGCAAATGGTCTGGTTCTGTTCTAAACGTTCTCCGGAACAGTTAGAAAAAGAACGTAGTTTCGTCACGTATTGTAGAAGCTGGTAAACGGACCGGTGGTCGCTTTTACTATCAGCGACTTCAGTTCCCGGATGATTTGATTTTGTGTAACGAGGGCAAGGTTTCGTTGAAGAGGAACACACAAACTTGCTCTGTTGTACAGGATCATTTCTTCTGTCCCAATACATGTGCAGGGAACGGGTACCCTCTTTCTCGATCTTTGCGTATTAGCGCGTAGAAGGAGAGTACAATCACACGTGGCTTAGAACGTAGGCACTCACTGGGTCTCGCCACAACCCGTCTGGTTAGTTCGTTTCGATTAGACCTTCTTCTCCTGTGGAGTTGGAAGGTGCCATTACGCATCACACGATTAATTATAAATGTGAGGTCTTCCTCTAGCTTTTGAAACTTACGGAGAATAGGTAGGATAGTTCGATACCTAACGGATGATAGAATACTTACGCATTTGCTTCGAAAATCAGCTAGACTTTCAATGTAATGTGAGATATTTAGGTAATATCTCTAGTTTTGCCTACCTATACGTAAAACACTTAACTAGGAAGGTAAATTCAATAGGGAAACGGATGTCATAGAACTTATTTGGGACCACTTATATCAAGTCAAAAATATATACTCTATCCGGTGAAAGAGAGCTTACCAAAACTGCTTTAGAAACTATTACTCTTCGTTGCTAATTAATATCAAATACCAGTAAGAAACAGCTTACCTCTATAAAACTCAGTATAACCTAAATAAACTTCACTGCTAAAAGATATAAATTGCAATAAATTGATCACCCAGATAAACATACTAAAACCTACTCTTCATTGTTAAATAACAAATAGTAAGAAACGCTTTACCTTTATAAAATTTAAAACCTAAGTAATCATCATTAGATACTTACTGAAAGGTATAAAATGACAATAAATAAACCATCTAAGTTACATACTAAAACCTTCCTTTTTAATATTAATTAGAAAGAAATACTTTACTCAGTATAACCTAAAAATAATCATCAATGGAAAAAGTATTAAATTGCAATCAAAAATTCACTTGGTTAAAGTATATTGAATCTTCCATAATCACTACTGCTAAATAATAAATAATTTACTTAGTTCAAATTCCATAAAACTGACTAGGTAAACCTTTCAAAGATAAGATTATAATAACAGTTGATTCTCTCTAAGATTTAAACTTCATTCTAATAAAATAACCAAATAAATATATAACCTTGTAAATGAAGTTTTAGATCAGACCAATAAAGGATTACTTACGACCGTTCTTTTTTTCGATATGACAAAGGCTTTTGATTTTGTCTCTCATAGCCTTTTGCTCTCCAAATTAGATCATTATGGAATAAGAGGCCCAGCTCTCAAATGGATTAAAAGTTATTTAGATAATAGGACCCAATGCACAGAGATTTCAAACCTTAGCAAAAATTTTCAAGTTGAAACTAAAAGATCCAAGTATAGACAAAATACTTCAGGAGTCCCACAGGGAAGCGTCCTAGGGCCGCTATTATTTTTGGCATATATTAACGATATCCCAGAGGTGACAAAATATAGAACAATTCTTTTCGCAGATGACATATCAATCGTTGTGACATCTAATAAATTTGATAACCATGAAAATGACATAAATAATATAATTAAAGTAGTAATAGAATGGATGGATAAAAATAATTTGCAAATTAATATTAATAAGACGAATTTTATGAATTTTAATAATTTAAATAAGAAACTTAACATTAAATATGACGGCAAACACATTGACGGAACTGACTGTGTAAAATTTTTAGGCTTATCACTTGATGCTGAATTTAAATGGAAAAAACAGATTGATCTAGTTTGTAACAAAATAAATAGATTCAGTTTTCCGCTCTACAAACTCTCAAAAGCAGCCTCTTTAAACACTGCCTTGGCTGCATACTTCGGTTATATTGATTCCGTCGCTAGATATGGAATTCTTATCTGGGGTAATAGCGCTCATTCTAAAAGAGCATTTATCGCTCAAAAAAAATGTATTAGATCAATTTGTGGAGCTGGTCCTCGCGATTCATGCCGTCCGTTATTTAAAACTCTAAAAGTTCTTCCATTACCGTGTCTCTATATATTTGAAGTGGCCAAATTTGTTAAGGAAAATCTATATCTCTTTAAAAAAGCAAAAGACTTAACTAATAGACCTTTGAGACACCCGGATAAATTAGTGCAAACTGTTGTCCCTAAAACGGCAAGATACAGTCAAAACTGTGGTCCTATGTGTATTAAAATTTATAATAATCTGCCACGAACTTTAATACAACAGCCTAAACTCGTATTTAAAAGAGAATTGTTCAAATGGCTTCAATCACACAATTTTTACTCAGTTAAGGATTATTTAAGTGTAAAGTTTGCATGACTTGTTTGGACATTTTTAGTGTAATTTTGTGTATTGTTTTTTAAGTTATTATGACATTTATAATTTGCATGTTACTTTAAAGTGACTGAAAATGTGCTCGTTATTTACTATGCTGTACACCTGCAAACCTGTACCATTTTTTTAGCAAATAAATCATTATCATTATCATTATCATTATCATTATCATTAATAAATAAATATCTTGAATGTACCAACCAGCCGTATATGGTCCACACGATAAGAAGAAGAATATTGTTAATTTTGATACAATGGAATGATTATTGTCAAGTACATTCACATAGCTCATATTGCATTATTATTTCCTACGGTAATAAAATAATTCAATTTCAATATTTACTTACTTGAACCAAACCATAGTTTGTTGATATTTGGATCTGTAGGAAAAGCAATAGCACTCCGGTGGTTTACTTCCATACCAGACGGATTGGACGTCCCACCATATTTCAGATTGATTCATCAACAGCTTACTTTGTATTTGTACTATATGAAAGGCAAATTGTACTAAATGCTAAGGCATCTAGAAACCATATAAGGTACTCTACTATAACTACAATCTGAGTTATTAGACTGGAAAGATAAGAATCATTCCTAGGATCATTTATCTTTTGTTGTAATCTAAAGTTGATAATTTGAATAACCTATTTTATAAAGGAATTAATTGTAGAGTCATTATTCAATATAATGTTTATCTATTTTTATCAATAAGAATATAAAGAATTAAACCTTGTTTACTTTTTGATAACTAAAATGAATAAAGCCAATATGTCAAGTCACAGTTGTCTATTTTCAAGCATAAAACCTAGATGCTAATAATAATATAAAATAATAAATCTTATTTACTTTGTTGTTCTAATATTAATGAAATATTCCCAAAGGGTTTCCAAGAAGGAAATCTGGAATGACGTTGAATATACTATATAAAATTAATACAGTCACATTTGTTTTCAAACATAAAATTTCAATGTTAGTAGAAGATAATCATGGATTGTTCCTAAAGGATTTTCTGGAAGAAAATCTGGAATGATGCAGACTTAACTATAAATTTACATATTTAAAGTCTCACTTAATTGGTTTCAAGCATAAAATCTTTAATGCTAGTAAGAAGTATAAATAAATCTTAATTGTTTTGCTATCCTAATAATAATGGATTGTTCCTAAAGGATCTTCTGGAAGAAGATCTGGAACAGAGTAATTTTGGTTGGTTATACCCCATCCAGGATCATCAATCCGAGGAGCCAACCCTCTTGAGTCCTTGTTCCTAAAGGGTTTTCTGGAAGAAAGTCTGGAATGACGATGTCCTGAGTGGGTCGGGGATCTTCTACTAAAAAACTATTAATGTCCATTATGATTCTAATTCTATTTATTTACATAAATAGAATACCACATTTACAAGATTTTACAAGATTATTTTAAATGTTTATATTCTTATACCCTAACTATATCTAATTATTATGATTAATTTGCTAAACCATTCCTACATTTTCTAGCTAAATAAATAATTTCTTTATGATAAAAGGTTTTTGTACAAATAACAATAATGTAATATTATGATAAAAAGAAACTTACTGCACTATTAACATTAAAACTCTTCCAGGAAGCATGCTAGGTTAAATACTTTTTTATGTTCGGTAGGTAATTCTTAGGGTCTATCTATAGTTCTCACTAAAAGTATCAGGGTTACTAATGAGCGGTTCACAATGTAGAGTTTTTACCACTAGATGATTCACTTGGCCATATTTAAGTTAATTAGCATTTTAAGTGTACAGAGGGGTTAATTAGTTATAAGTTAGTTAGATTAAGTTAGTGTAGGTTAGTGTAGGGTAGGCTAAAGAGGGGGGTTACAATAGGGGCGCCGTGAACCAGGATTGGAACTAGTAGTATTTTTAAGGTTTTAAATTCATTTTATTAAGTCTTTTTACTCTAACTTTAGAACTTGATATTGAGATTTTGTTAAATAATTGAGTACAGGTAAATTTATTTATTGCAGAAATAAAAACAACTTAAAACGGGTCTGAGCTAGAACTTACCTTTTAATTTCACAACTTAAAAAAACAATGTAAAACGGGAATAATTAATAATAAATAGCACAATTACAAAATTTTACGTTTTCACTTCACATAAACTATCTTCGGGGAAGAGTCAGAGCCTTCAACACTCGATCAGGGTCATCTCATTGTTAGTCAGGGTCTTCCAAGACCATAAGCCAATCTCGTCGTCGGTGGTAGATTCCTGGAAATGCAATAGGTTACATTAGTTACGGTTCACGGTTTCTAGGCAAGCAGTGAGTTGCTAGTAATAATAGTTCAATGAGGCAAGGTTAGATTTGACCAAAATACTTATGTGGGTTGAAAAGAAATAGGGAGAGTACTTATTTATTGATTTGCAGGGGTAATTTTGAAAAATGTAACGTTATAGTACTTATACTTACTTGTGTCTTGTTAAATAAAAAGATCAAAGTCATCTTCGTATTCGTAGCGAACGAACGGCAAAATATTTGAACGGTAGCGTCACTCGGTGGCATCGCGAATCGATTCGAGCGGTAAATCGAAAGAGCAAGTGAGAAAGCGCTATAAAATTTAAGTGTGAGAGAAGGAGACGTTTATTTTAAATTACGGGGCGCGTTCCGAATCAGTCTATAATCGCCGTCAGCGAAAAAAAAACACGACGTGGTTTAGTTTCATTCTATGCAGAAAAAAAAGAGAAGATTAAATATAGGTTATCGATGAGAAGTAATAAAAAAAAAAAAAACAACAACATTACAACAAAGGGTTTGATTAAACATTTAGAATATGTATGTACCGAGTTAGTTATTTCAGAAAAGAACTTGTTTCAAAATTTATACGATCGTCTGGTCATAAAGTTAATGAAATATAAATAAAATAAATGTCTGCGGAACGGAACGTTTCGTTAATGATGGGTACGTTCGTGATATAAGTTTTGAACATCATCTTTTTTTAAAAAAATAATTTTAAATAATATTGTTTAATTTATTTAGATAGGTACAAACTGATTTTATAGTAAAGTTATTATAATTCATTTGAATAGAAAATTAAGGCGTTGAATACTTAGGGATCATTATAGGGAAGTGACTGTTTTTACGGTCACAATTTGTTGTTTGTGAAATGGAAAGTGAGAACTATAGGTAGAAATAAAGTAGTATTAATATAGGGAAACGGTAACTTTTAAATATTTTGATGTGGTTTATAATTATTGATTGATAGCAGAGTAGAATCTTGTTAAAAGTCTCTTCATTGGGGGGTTGGTTATAAAAAACAAAACTAATGTAAACTGGACTATACTTATTTTGTATGAACTACACTTGGTACTTTCCTAGTTTCAGAAATCGTAAATAATAATAATAAGTTTCCCCATAATAATAATAATAAAAAAAAAAACATTTATTATTCGCATTGCTAAAAGTTTTAAAAACGGGGGGCTGTACGACTTTAGATTAAATAAATTACCAAAGCCTATAGTTTCGAAAATGATTATTAAATAAATTGTTATAAGTATAAAAGTATATGTATTAATTTATACAGATTTACCTATTTAATAAATATATATATATAAAAATAACAAACAGATTTGATATTCGCATTGTTAATTTAATTACTTACATACCTAAAAGTTTTAGAAACGGGGGGTTGTACGACTTTTAGAAAGCGCATTACGAATCAGACTTTCAGCGCTGTCAGCGTTCAGAAAAAAAACGAGTTTTGACAGCTGATAGTAATTTGGAACCAAATTCGGAACACGATTACGGGTGCTTTGATCGATTTCAGCGCGTCTCGGAACGCAGAGTTAATCAATCAAAGTGGTACACTAGTTACATTTCGTTTATTTTTGTCAACCATAAATAAATATTATAATATAAAATTATTATTTATCATTAATACTTGTTACGAAGCATCTAGTATTTTTAATTTATCACCTTATAAAAATACAGTAAACAATGTAAAGAATATATTTTTTCAAAATTACTTAAGTGCGCCCTCTAGCAGTTTTGATGAGTACTACTTAGCCCTCTTCTTAGACTTTATTAAGCGACATGGGTTGGCTTTCGATTCAAACTTTTAGTTTCTTTTCTCTCTGACAGGTGGCGTTTTATTAACAAGAGTAGTTCGGCAAGTCTCGAGTTCGATCTTTGATAATGTTATGTACAGTGACATGTTACTATGTGGACGGGGCTTCGATTTTTATGTAGTTAATTAATATGGTCGTTATAATATTTCTACGGAGAAGGAAATAACATTGTGAGAATCGAAAATAAATAGACGTAAAGTGCAGTAAAAAATATAGTAGTTTGTCAAACAGCAATAGAACTGAACTAGAAGTAAGGTAGGGAGGTAAAGGTTTACTTCTAGTGTACAACGTCGTCAGAAAGGCTAACAAACTATTGAAAGGTTATTTATCAAACGTGGTACTATTATTAATTCTATAATGTTACTATACTAGTCGAATTAATCTTACAGTTCTCAAAGCTTTCATTGAATTGTTTTAGCGATAACACATTTTAATGATGGATCAAGTTACCTCGCGTGCTACACTGACTTAACGTACTTTTCGAAACATGGAAAATGTTTAGATTCAAATTCAAAGTTAAATAAATAATTATTAGAAGACATTGCATCAGCCATATTGTCGTTTCGTATTATAATAAAAGAGGGGGTTTTCTAATTTTTAGCAGAACGTTATATTAAATTAGAGAGACGTTGCGATAGTTTGTTCATGGGTTTCATACGATGTTATAACTTAGTAATATAGGTGTGTGTATGTCCGACCGTGGTTGTTAAAATTACAAACTTACGAGTATAGTAAAGCGGATTGATGGTTTTCACAAAATAAAGGAGTTAGGTCTCTTGTTCAGCTTTGGATTGATTTAGGATGATGAAGGTATGAAAGTTAGTTATTATTACGAAAGAAAGATAATACCTAATTTTCTAGACTAAGAGAGTAAAGCTAATTCTTTGGTATTATATTAATTCTGTGTCAAACGGGCAAATATGGAGTCGGTCCTTCCAATACAAATCGGTTTTAAATAATATCAATATATTCGTGAACATTTTAATAAAATCGAAACAGTTTAAATATGAAGTAACTAATTGTGACATCAGGAAGCGTAGCGGATTGTAGCATTGTAAATAAAAAAATAAAACTTTCATAAACTTAGCGAATGTTCAGAGTCGATGTGAGAAAAAAAAGATTATAATAATTCTAATAATAATAATTGTAATATAATAATAATCATAATTCTATACGCTGTGTCACTTGAGTCGATTCTCTTTGTTTTTATATTTTATAATTTTCTTGAGAACTAAAAATTCTACTTTATAAAAAAAATTAATAAAAAGGATAAATAAAATTTGGTGGAAAAAAAAAAAAAACTTTCATTGTCATAGCTTATATTCAGAGTCGTTGCAAGAGTAAATTAAAAATAATAACAATTCAAATAAAATAGGTATTAATATAAATAATTCTATTGGCGGTGCTTGTTGTGTAGTTTTCTTTAGGTTACGTATTTTGCAATTCTCCATAAATAATAAAATAGATAAATAAATTTCTACTTTACAAAAAAAAAAACTATATAAAAAAAAAGATAAGTAAAAATTTACTGATGAAAAAAAAGAAATACAAGACTGTATCATTTAATAGAATAGATTCGTAGTAGTTATAATGCTATTTTTTTTTGATAATTTTAGAAAGAATTATGGGGAAGAATAATAAAATTTGTTGATACAAAAAGTATAGTAATGTTGATATCTTGTAAATTTTAAATACTTAACTTTTAAAATTAGAATATTTGTGCAAAGGTTTGGTGTTGGGCGGGGTCAGTTTTTTCAATAGGATTAAAAGAAACTTAATGAAGTTTAGAGTTGTTTAATTACCACTGAAATAGTTCATTGAGACGTTTCGTGATAGCACAAAATCGAAATGAAAGGGGCGTTGAATGGTTTTGAAGAGATGTAAAGTTGGGAGATTTGAAAGGGTTTTGATTATTATATTATAAAAAAATATTTATTGTGATGAGATAATTAGGAAGAGCATGGAGGGTCACAGTGTTGCAATGGTACTCAATCAGTGGAATAAGTTTATTAGCTTTTAACCCTTTACACCACATTTAACAAGCGAGTTATTTATAGATTTGGTGTTAGGTTAAGATAAGACGTTTAGTAATAAAATTACTATATGTCTAAAGTTTGAGGTTTTATACTCTCTATAAATAACTACGGACTCTACCAAGCCAACTGGTATGTTACACTGCGGCAACTACACATGCTCCAAAGATAGAATGAATACTTTGTACGATCAGGTTTTGAGCTAGGACATTCGGCATAGGATAATTATATTGGCGTGACTTGTCACCTGAGGGGTCTGCTGATTTTTGGAGGGGATATGTTGTTAACTCCATGTAAATGAAAAATTTATTTGCTCAGGAGAGGATGACATATAGCCACTAGGGCTGGTTTAGCCTCACAACCTAGATTCCCTTGTAGGGCAAGAATTAGTATTCACCGCGTCCCTTAGTTTTATGTTATGAAGGATTGTCAATGGTTCAAAGTTTTGGTGTACAGTTGTGGACATTTTAGTCTTTGGTTTAAAACTTACACTACATCAAATTACATAATATGGGTTAAATAGTTGATAAACTTTTAGTTATTTATTATTTGTGAAATTAAATATTATAGATTTTGGGAAAATTAGCTCCGGTTACGCTTAAGCTTCTGCGCAAATTTTGGGGGTTGACTGTAACGGAACCAACCTGGGTCCGTTAACAATTTCACAAATAAATTCCAAATCATTATAACTACTAATCGATTACATCTCTTTCTCTAATACAAACGCTAAATAATCACTAACGATCATTACTCAATACTTCAATTAATACGACATTCATTTATTTAATATTAAAACAAGTTAAAAATACAAGGCTCTGCTTACTCCTTTACAAAATAAGTTCACTTAAAGTAAACATGAATTTACAACACTAAAGAATCTAAAAACATAATAAAAATAATAAATAAAGCATTAAAATAATAAAACATCGAATACGGAACACTAAAATAATAAGGAATAATGTTGTTGTATGAAAATAGTTGAACCATTTTGAATACTGAACGCTAAATAAAGGACGCTGAGTCCCGAAAACGTGCTGGGGCACGCCCGAGCACGGGTTCGAGCCTCACCCTGGCAGGCTATAAATACCGATTGCGCGAAGGTCATTCATTCATTATTCTTTCGATTATCACTCAGTGCAGTTGCCTTGTCCGTCGCGGTAAAATATTTTCTTAGAGTTTTCTGTGGGGTTTTTGTGTGGGATTATTAGATATTATTAGAAAGTTTACTTTCTTTTAGTATTTCTTAATCTTTGGTTTTAATTTAAATTCCGTTAAAGTTTTGTTATTTAAATGTTTTGTAAAGTTAAAGTTTGTTTCGTAGAGTTTGTGGGCAAAGGGGTTTGTAAAGCTTAATGTTTTGATACGTAAAATTTGTGGGAAATTTCAAATAAGTTTGAGAAGTTGTAAAGTTATAAAAGGTTCAGTTTAAATTGTGTCTTGGTTTTTAGTACTCGTTAAAATTAAAGTATTTTCAATGGGGTTTTTCTTTACGGCTTGGCATAAATCTGTATCTGATTTAAATCCAAGGTTTCCGAACTTGGTGGCTGTTTTTGGCAAATGGTCTGGTTCTGTTCTAAACGTTCTCCGGAACAGTTAGAAAAAGAACGTAGTTTCGTCACGTATTGTAGAAGCTGGTATCTTGGAACGGACCGGTGGTCGCTTTTACTATCAGCGACTTCAGTTCCCGGATGATTTGCTTTTGTGTAACGAGGGCAAGGTTTCGTTGAAGAGGAACACACAAACTTGCTCTGTTGTACAGGATCATTTCTTCTGTCCCAATACATGTGCAGGGAACGGGTACCCTCTTTCTCGATCTTTGCGTATTAGCGCGTAGAAGGAGAGTACAATCACACGTGGCTTAGAACGTAGGCACTCACTGGGTCTCGCCACAACCCGTCTGGTTAGTTCGTTTCGATTAGACCTTCTTCTCCTGTGGAGTTGGAAGGTGCCATTACGCATCACACGATTAATTATAAATGTGAGGTCTTCCTCTAGCTTTTGAAACTTACGGAGAATAGGTAGGATAGTTCGATACCTAACGGATGATAGAATACTTACGCATTTGCTTCGAAAATCAGCTAGACTTTCAATGTAATGTGAGATATTTAGGTAATATCTCTAGTTTTGCCTACCTATATGTAAAACACTTAACTAGGAAGGTAAATTCAATAGGGAAACGGATGTCATAGAACTTATTTGGGACCACTTATATCAAGTCAAAAATATATACTCTATCCGGTGAAAGAGAGCTTACCAAAACTGCTTTAGAAACTATTACTCTTCGTTGCTAATTAATATCAAATACCAGTAAGAAACAGCTTACCTCTATAAAACTCAGTATAACCTAAATAAACTTCACTGCTAAAAGATATAAATTGCAATAAATTGATCACCCATATAAACATACTAAAACCTACTCTTCATTGTTAAATAACAAATAGTAAGAAACGCTTTACCTTTATAAAATTTAAAACCTAAGTAATCATCATTAGATACTTACTGAAAGGTATAAAATGACAATAAATAAACCATCTAAGTTACATACTAAAACCTTCCTTTTTAATATTAATTAGAAAGAAATACTTTACTCAGTATAACCTAAAAATAATCATCAATGGAAAAAGTATTAAATTGCAATCAAAAATTCACTTGGTTAAAGTATATTGAATCTTCCATAATCACTACTGCTAAATAATAAATAATTTACTTAGTTCAAATTCCATAAAACTGACTAGGTAAACCTTTCAAAGATAAGATTATAATAACAGTTGATTCTCTCTAAGATTTAAACTTCATTCTAATAAAATAACCAAATAAATAAATAAATATCTTGAATGTACCAACCAGCCGTATATGGTCCACACGATAAGAAGAAGAATATTGTTAATTTTGATACAATGGAATGATTATTGTCAAGTACATTCACATAGCTCATATTGCATTATTATTTCCTACGGTAATAAAATAATTCAATTTCAATATTTACTTACTTGAACCAAACCATAGTTTGTTGATATTTGGATCTGTAGGAAAAGCAATAGCACTCCGGTGGTTTACTTCCATACCAGACGGATTGGACGTCCCACCATATTTCAGATTGATTCATCAACAGCTTACTTTGTATTTGTACTATATGAAAGGCAAATTGTACTAAATGCTAAGGCATCTAGAAACCATATAAGGTACTCTACTATAACTACAATCTGAGTTATTAGACTGGAAAGATAAGAATCATTCCTAGGATCATTTATCTTTTGTTGTAATCTAAAGTTGATAATTTGAATAACCTATTTTATAAAGGAATTAATTGTAGAGTCATTATTCAATATAATGTTTATCTATTTTTATCAATAAGAATATAAAGAATTAAACCTTGTTTACTTTTTGATAACTAAAATGAATAAAGCCAATATGTCAAGTCACAGTTGTCTATTTTCAAGCATAAAACCTAGATGCTAATAATAATATAAAATAATAAATCTTATTTACTTTGTTGTTCTAATATTAATGAAATATTCCCAAAGGGTTTCCAAGAAGGAAATCTGGAATGACGTTGAATATACTATATAAAATTAATACAGTCACATTTGTTTTCAAACATAAAATTTCAATGTTAGTAGAAGATAATCATGGATTGTTCCTAAAGGATTTTCTGGAAGAAAATCTGGAATGATGCAGACTTAACTATAAATTTACATATTTAAAGTCTCACTTAATTGGTTTCAAGCATAAAATCTTTAATGCTAGTAAGAAGTATAAATAAATCTTAATTGTTTTGCTATCCTAATAATAATGGATTGTTCCTAAAGGATCTTCTGGAAGAAGATCTGGAACAGAGTAATTTTGGTTGGTTATACCCCATCCAGGATCATCAATCCGAGGAGCCAACCCTCTTGAGTCCTTGTTCCTAAAGGGTTTTCTGGAAGAAAGTCTGGAATGACGATGTCCTGAGTGGGTCGGGGATCTTCTACTAAAAAACTATTAATGTCCATTATGATTCTAATTCTATTTATTTACATAAATAGAATACCACATTTACAAGATTTTACAAGATTATTTTAAATGTTTATATTCTTATACCCTAACTATATCTAATTATTATGATTAATTTGCTAAACCATTCCTACATTTTCTAGCTAAATAAATAATTTCTTTATGATAAAAGGTTTTTGTACAAATAACAATAATGTAATATTATGATAAAAAGAAACTTACTGCACTATTAACATTAAAACTCTTCCAGGAAGCATGCTAGGTTAAATACTTTTTTATGTTCGGTAGGTAATTCTTAGGGTCTATCTATAGTTCTCACTAAAAGTATCAGGGTTACTAATGAGCGGTTCACAATGTAGAGTTTTTACCACTAGATGATTCACTTGGCCATATTTAAGTTAATTAGCATTTTAAGTGTACAGAGGGGTTAATTAGTTATAAGTTAGTTAGATTAAGTTAGTGTAGGTTAGTGTAGACTAGGCTAGAGGGGGGGGTTACAATTTACAAGCAGTAATATAGGTCCAGAGTGTATTTAGTATAATAATCAACACTTAAAAAAGTTTAGGAAGGAAAAGGTAACTTGGAAAATTGGGTGCTCCTACGAAATCTCACTCACAAGTTCAATGTACGCTTGTGCGTGCATTGTAGTTTATAATACACTAGAAGCGGTCCGCCCGCGGCTGCGCTCGCGTTGTGTGACTTTTTCCAGTAAAAAGTATACTATGTGTTAATCCAGGGTAACTATCTCTATCATGCCAATCCGTCCGTCAGTTCATCATAAAACAGTAACAAACATCCATACATACTAACCTGCGCGTTTTTAATATTAGTAAGGAAGGATTACTGTTTTATTTTGATTTTTAACGGTTTTATTTTAGAATTAAATGGTGATGTGTAATAAAATCGTATTTTTATGTTGAATTGATGTAATAAAACTGAAAAACAAAAGATTAAAAAAATAAAGACAGTGGAATATGATTAAGAATCATGGGCTGAATGTAGCCTACCATTTTGTGAAGACTTTAGTAGTTATACGCTGTATAAAGTAATTCTTTATCATTGGAAAGTGTTAAGTTGGGTATTTAAGTTAAATGTCTACGGGCTACGAACCTTCTACGTTTTGCGCTACGACGTAGACCGGATAATATAATATTATACAATTTATAATAGTATTAGTTATAAGAGAGTGTATTTTGTGTCTTTATTTTCTTATTTTTTACTTGCTTGAGAGAAAATTTAAATAAAATCCACGTCTACGAAATAGTGCTGAATAGTGCAAATTTTAAGAAAAGGCAAGGTCAAATGCGTTTACGTATGTTGTATTTTTATGTACTTACATCTTTCTATAAATATATATTTAATACAAATAAATTTATTCCTACCGATTGCTTTTCAAAACCCTCTCATTTTCTTTTATACCCTTGACTTTAATTCGGATATTATATTACAGAAAGATAAAGAAGAAACTAAGTACCTTTTTATTCGAAGGTTTATGGCACATCACGGTATATTCTTTTGTTCTGTGTAAATTTTATTTCGGTGGTTAAATTGCATTTATCTTTGAAATAGAAGAATAATAAAAACAAAGTCTAAATTCATTCAAAACTTTATTTACATTAAATAACGATACTATTTACAACAACATTAACAATTAAACTAAGTATAGTGTTACATCAATTACTCATATTCTAGCAGGTTTAGTGGTGGTGTGTGGAGGCAACGTGTTCAGCGTGACCTTTGCGTTCAACGTGGGCCTGGAAACTGTAACAACAAAACACCATGTTTATTTAAAAATATGTATAAATAAGCAATAAAAATGAAACCTAAAATAATCTAGGGTAAGATAAAAACATAGAGCACACCCAGAAATTCGTAAGTGCAAACTAATTGAGTCAACTCTAGCCCCTTGGTGGGGACTATTATGAATTGATAACAACCATGTAAAAGTTAAATAAGTTTAGAGCTTGAAGTTTGTCTAATTATTTGCCAAAAAATATTTTGACTTGTATAATAAATACATCTCGTGAACGATCTATGTAAGACGGCTAGACAGGTGTTAATACAGAACACTCAGTTCAGGCTTGATAGTTTGTTATGATATAAAGGAGCTTTAGATTCTGAATTTGATCGATCGATAAAGCTTTGCTTGTACTATATTACAAATGAAGTTTATTGAATTCTTACCCGTTCTTGTGGTCGGCGGTGTAGTGCACGATGCGCACGGTGCCGTCGGGCTCGTGCAGCGAGTAGTAGCCCTTCACGACGTCGCCGTGCCGGGTCTCGTGCTGCGACTTCTGGTTGTGCGTGTGCCCATCTTCCACCTTGTATCCAAACTCATATTTGCTGTCAGCCTAAAAAACAAAACAAGTTTAAAGAATGAGAAACCAAGGAAGAAGATTTTTCTGTTGTTTTCACGCGTTTGACGCGTTTGACAGCTGATGGGAACTGATGACGTGGTCAAGGAATTCCCTTTAACTTACCCGGTAGTCGAAGTCTTTGTGTCCATGTTTGTCCTTGAATTCAATCTTCTGTGCATGTCCGTCGTGGCGGTTGAAGTTCTGTGAGGAGTAGCCATGGTGGTGGTCATGGTGTTCGGAACCATGTTGGGCAATTGCTACCGCTGCTAGGGCAAGGACACACAAGACCTAGAAAAGGTAATATTTAGATTATTTTTCATCAATATTGATAGAATTTTACTAACTTAAAAAATTCCAAACGCTTTTTGAAAAAAATGTATTACTTATATTATGTTTTGATAAGCTTCTGATATTGTTTCATTCTCACCTTTGTATACATGTTTGTTTCGCTAAATGAAACTGTTCACTACAGTTACACTGATTATTGACTGACGATTAATTTACTTCTTTTTATCTTTTTATACGTTTTAAAGAAATCCTGATTCAGTTTCAAAATTATGTAAGAATGCATACTTACATTATCATAAAGCTTGGAACAAGTTTGTTGCATTCACAGCAGTTTTTGGTGTAAGTGAGTGTGGCCTTGACTGGCAGGTTGTCAATGTTTCGCACACCTACTTTTTTATTTTTGGAGAAAGGCATCGACCGCAATAATGAAATTGCATAAAACTGGAGCTGACCTGCAAGTGCCGTAATTACATGTGCACGTGTAAACGCACGTGGCTTGTAATTGTGCATTTTTTTTGTAACTGGTAGTTAACATGACGAATATCGTTTTGAGTTTTGAGAAATTTTTATCTTGCGATCTTGTTTTCTTTTTGTCTCTATTATTTTTTCCTGACTGAAATATCTTACTAAGCCTTTGACTGCATGGTTTGCAAAGGTATAAAAAACATATGGAGTTCCAAAAATTCAAGCTGATATTTAAGGCAAGGTGTATTGTTATTATATAAACTTGTACCCATATATGGATTTGGTAAAATTACACATTTAAAAGTTTTATTCTACTTTTTTTAAGGGAATGAACAAAAATAAACTTCATAAAATATAATTCAAAATATACTATATTTGGCAGGTACCTTTGAAATCATCATACTCGTACATACAAATAGTAACATACAAAACTATGTACAACATGACAAAACAGACGACCGCTTCTTGATTTGATTAGTGATGATGGTGATGCACGGGCACGATGTGGTGGGTTTCGTGTTTGACATCGGCGTGGAAGCTGAAAATAGAACGATAGTTTAAAAAAACGTACTTGGAAAACGTATCAATGATCACTAAAGGTATTAGCTGATTGACCTATACAAGGTGCTACTTTTTAACCATCCGTCGACCTTGAAGAAAGTTTTTCTGTTACTCAAACTAGTCTATGTGGAAAGTAAAGAGACAAAAATATTAACGCTATATGTACAACTGTCAACAGGACGTCTAAATTAAACAAAAGATGGGTGTAGAATCGGTAATACAAACATAAATAGTTTTATTTATTATACCTTTTATTTGTGTTGAGCTAAAACTTTTGTTTCTTTACCCAGTTTATCTACTCGTATGGTAGATAGGTCCTTGCTTTTCTTTTAAAGATGCCTTTTCCCATCACATCTTTCTAGCGAAAGAGTGTGGTTAAGATTATTTGTAGTTATATTAGTTAAAGGTAGGGTAGGGTTTCTTACCCAGAGTGGTGGTCGCCGTGGTAGTGGACGTGTCTGACGGAACCGTCGGGCTCATGCAGGGAGTACTCGCCCTTGACGACGTCGCCGTCGCGATGCTCGTGCTGGGACTTGTGGTCGCCAGTGTGGTGGTCGTCCACTTTGTACCCGAACTCGAATTTAGGGTGGGTCTGCGATATAAAAGTTTTTTTAATAATTTTAGATTCGAAAGTTATGTATTGAAATATCCACTGACATATCTACATGTCACGTGTACATGTCACATGCTCTAGTCCATTGGATTCTCTATACTGGCAACGCCATTGAAACTTACAGGTATAACATCCAGACTTGAAATAGATGTGCGGTTTCTTTTTTCATGACTGAGCTAATTGCTAATCAAATATTCTGCCAAACAAGGCATGCATTTATGATAAATTTTATTATGGTCATTTAAAACATTTTCAGCTTCTAAGGTAGGTCTTTCAATATGGTAGAAATTGTGATTTCTGATTTAAGTTTACATCAGTATTCTCAAAAACTTACTCAAAATAGTATTTAACTTCACAAACCATGTTGATTCAATAGAAGAAAGCAAATATGCAATGTAAAAGAAGCTAGCTGAATAATCGCTAGTAGTGAATCATTAATTTGTTTGACATTGGTATTGGTTTCGCAAACCCGGAGGCCATTGGACTCACGAACATTGTATGAATATTGGTTGAAGTCACGCGAAGTCGAACATAGATTGTAGATAGGTAAGTTTTGTATATGGTAGTGCAATTCGGTAATTATTTGTTAATTAATCGTTTATGTGAACTCTCTTTATAAAACTTGGTGTCCTTCATTAGTTACCCAAGTATCTATATTTTTCAGAAGTTGAAATGATTGTTGATATAGTTTTTGTCATTGGTTTTAAAATGAATAAGGTAATGATATTTAAAAAACGGAAGCTAGATAAGTATATAGGAGTAGTCGTTTTTATTTTCAGGCGAAAGTTACTTTGCTGATAATATCAACTTTAGCTAATGAAGATAAAACTGATCAGAAAACGTCTGAGTAGGCTCAAAAATCTCTTCGCAGGGATATTTAAAATTGTGGTGATATTTAAGAAATATTTTGGCATCGATAAGTTCTTTTTGGGAGCTTACGTGGTAGTCAACAACGTGTCCATGTTCGTGGCCATGACCGTGGATGGACACGGGTTGTGCGTGGCCGTCGTGGCGATGGATGAACTGCGAGGAGTGGCCAGAGTGGCCATGGTCATGCCCGCCCAGATCGCCGAACTGAGCGAACACGGTGGCGACCAGAGCAGTGAAGCAAAGGACCTGGATGAGTGCAAAAAAATATATGTGTTTAAAATAATACAATATTAGAAAAAAACTTTTTGTAACGAAGAAATTTGAATTAAAAAAGCTGGACAGAAATAAGAAAAAGCTCAAAGTTTTTCTTTTATGTAAATAAAAAGGAAATAATAACGCAGAACGTTTATAGCAAAAAAAGTTCCTTTAGTAAAAGTTTATTTATCTTTGTAATAGTTACACTTACTTACCTTAGAGATCATTTTATATTAGTTTTTTTTTTGTGTTGCTGATACAACTAAGCTCAAAAATATACTGATAACTTTTGCCTCAAATCCTACACTTTTATATCAAAACCAAGGTATATCGATTTCACGCAAAATTATAGACAGTAAAAATTATCTAGCGGTTAAAGTATGCAGTGTTAGCAATTATTTCGTAAAGCTATTCGCCGATATACTTGCTCGCGACATTGCAACTATGATACGAACAACTAATTGGTTTCGATTATCTTCTACTGCAAGTTTGTTAAATTTTCACAAACAATATGTGCATTTATGGTTCTCCATTATGGCAATAAGTGACGCGATGAGCAAGGCGTTGAGTAACGTCTGCCGGAACTGGCATGGCGTCGTCATCGAATAGCATTGTGACGACGTCACAAATAAGTTTTGACTGTGAATTTTAATGAAGAATTCAATTCAATACATTGCAAATGCTGCAACCGACGACGCCATGTCGAATGAAGAGACGCTGTTCAAACAAAATGCGCAAAACAACTCGCTTCTTATCAACAAACAACATTATTTTTTTCTCATTCTTCTTCATAAACGCTCTTATAGATCGCTATGTTTGAATTTGTCGCGCAAACTGTTGCTCAAAGTACATCTTCATAATTTAAGGCTTAAATATCCATTAAATATGGGCAAACTTCTTCAGTTCATTAAATATTATTATTGTTGTTATCAGCTCATATATAAAATAAAATAAAAACTATACCTAATATAATGACTAACTGGATTAAGTATAATATATTGTGGTTAACTAGCGTAAATAGAGTATAATTAAAATGATTTCTAGCGCCGCCGGTAGAGTTTGAATTACTGATGTTTTGCAATTTTAAATTGTAAGTCAGTTAACAACCAGTTTAATCAATCAATCAATCTATCAACTTCTGAACACAATCACGTGCATCAAATAAAAAAATATTTGACAGGAGATTATTAAATGTTTAATTTTAGCGTTCGGAATGTTTTCTATGTTCCTTTAGTTAGGTGGGATGATTCTTATTCCTTTAGGTTATAAATAAACCAATTCATTTGAATAAGATAAAGACGTGTATATAGGGTGGAAACGTTAAGTGTAGGTACTGCTAAACCATACAAAATATCGAGAAACGCGAGACTTGTACAATAAGTGTTCCACGAGCTATTGATAACTATTTGAAAAATAGTGCAGTATATCGAAAAAATATTTTTTGCTTCTACGTACGTTCTTCTACATACGTTTACTTTAGAGTTGCATTTCCTGCCACTTAACTGCACATATCTACCCTGTATAATAAAAACAATTGATAAAATTTACATGAACGGTTTTTATTTTATCATAATAACAATGCCAATTTTTAACAAAACAATCAAAAATTACAGATGGCAGCAACGAACGATACTTAAATTTAATTAAAACACTAATTTAATGTTTAGTGGTGGTGGTGGTGTTCAGGGATGACGTGATGGGTGTCGTGCTTCACTGTCGCGTGGAAACTGGAAAAGAAAAGTAAAATAAGGTTGGCACTTTCCCAGCGAATCATAATTTCCAATGAACATAATCAAATTTAATTTTCATTTAGAATAAGGTATTTGACTGTTCCTGAATTTACCATATGTTATGATTCAATATGAAAATATAGATCAATTGCGATGAAAAATCCCGCATCGGTAACAAAAAAATAACAGAGTATTTTTTAAATTTTCAATATGTCTGTCTCTTTCAAAAACTATTTTTTATATGGAGATTATATGGCGTAACTAACAAATGACGTCACAAGTGGGTATGTGCCTCTCTGTCTAATCTTGAATTTCAAACCTTTATAACTCGGTAAATTTTAAAGATAGAGCAAAAATTATTTTAGTGTTTGATAGCAGAAACTAAGAAGTTTGGATTTATAAAATAAAAAAAGCAATCCGATCTCCTGTTGAGAAAGATAAAAATACACTTACCCAGTTTTATGGTCGCTCTCGTATTCAACTTTCCTTCCATGGCCGTGGGGCTCGTGCAGCTCGTAGTACCCCTTCACGTGGTCGCCGTCGCGCGCCTCGTGCTGCGACTTGATGTCGTGCGTGTGCTTGTCCTCCACTTTGTATGCGAACTCGTAATGGGGATGAGCCTGGTAAAAAAATATATTATAGAGCTTGAAACGTTAACATCGCTGTATAAAAAAACGATTGTATTTTCAGCTTATAATGAGTAGTTCCAGCTACCGTCACAAAGGCTTGGGAAAGTATGAGGTCGAATATATGTATTGGCAAAAAATTGACAAGTGGGCTAGTTTGTGCTAGCTTTAAGTTTGATAACACAAGTTTATACACAAAATCCGAGCCATTATCAGCTTGTTTATAACTTACGTAGTAGTCAACGTGTTCGTGTCCGTGCTTGTCCTTGATGACGACTTTCTGCGGGTGCGAGTCGTGGCGGTGGATGCTCTGCGAGGAATATGCGTGGTGATGGTCATGATGCTCCTTGTGACCTTGCTGGCCAGCTACCACAGCCACCAGGGCTAACAGACAGACAACTTTCCCGTTCATTTTATTTTTTTACTATGGTTAAACGAGTCTTTATTACACAAAACTCAGCAATGAACTGATATAATTCTCAATAATTACAGCTTCTTTTATACGTTAATAAGCTTTACTGATTTCGTGTTGTCAATCCAAAACCAGTATAGGTATGTAGTGCATGTAATTTATTTTTAGCGCATGTTATATTCTTTCACGTGCCTTTTACCAATAACTCCATCAAGATTATGAAAAAAAAGTAGGTAGTAGTTGAAAAAAAATAAAATAAAAACATAATTAATTATAATATTGTGAGATAAAGGTAAACATCAAGTGGAAACCAAAACACTTCTTTGAAAAAATTAAGAGTGTGTGAATTCCCACAGTGGGCCAGTGGATCATTCTAATTCAAGGTACACAGACTTGAACCCCTCGATGGGGGGGGGGGGGGGGCGTATAATATGAGCTGACATGAACAAAATTGTTCTATAGATAAACATAACATTATATGATGAAACGTACCTACAATCAACGAACTGGAAAGCTAGTTTATTGCCTATAATACAATCTTCCTTAATTTATAAAATATGCTTGTTTGTGTTCATGTCAACCAGTTTTCAATAACAAAAAATCACTCTGCTGTTAAAATATTTATTCCTTTACGAAAATAGAAATATGAAACATTATAATAGAAGCTTACAATTTTGCTTTATTGACCCTAGCTGTCCGCCCACGTTTTTCCCGCAATTTTTTTTTCAGTACTTTAGGCAGGAAAGCTGAAAAAACTATTAAGCATACTTTCACATTTTCATTATTAGTGAGTTTTTCACAAATTGTATTTTTTATAAAACCTTATTAAAATTGCTTTTCATATCAACAGTTTTTCCTAGTTAGTAGTTATGTTAATGTAACCTCTTAATTTAAGGAAGACGAACGTGTTTTATTCCTAATTCTTATCATGGAGTTTTATCAAGTGCCGAAAGTATCCAACGATATTTTTTTTTAATCTTGAATAATATTGTTTAAGTTATACCACAGCCCCTCGGTGGGGATGTACGAGTATTCTACAGTGTATTTAGTATGTAGGTAAGTTAAACTTTTAGAATAAAAAAGTCTTCATTTTGATTTTGACAGTGATTGTGCACTACAGAAAAAAGTTTAACGTAACAGTACAAGCAATACCTAAACTCGTTTTGGGTTTGATTATACAAAATCTACTGAGCTTATTACATATAAAAGAACTGGAATTTTGAGAAAGGTATCAGTTGATTGCTGAAGCCTGCTCAATACAGCAATAGTTTGACAAAAATATGGTCTCCAAGGTAGACACAGTTCAATATTTATTGTTCATTAAATAAATGAAACATAAATTAAACCTAGTTCAATACAAACAATTTCCTTCAATATTCAAAGTATTCTACTTCGAACTCCAGGTTCTTTGTCTACTCGCCCTGGTGGCTGCGGTAGCTGCCCAGCAAGGAGGTGACCAGCACCATGGTCACGACCACCATCACGGCTACTCCTCGCAGAGCATCCACCGCCACGACGGACATGCCGAGAAGATTGAGTTCCAGGACAAACATGGACACAAAGACTACGACTACCGGGTAAGATGACAAACCGGGTAAAAAAATTGTTGTTGACTGATGAATTATCAGTGATGATGAACTAGTTAGTATATTATGTCAAACTAGACTCTCATATGTTGTAAATTGAAAAAATGGCCCCTAATTTAAATGAATGAATGAATTAAACTATGAATGATAAAATAATTTAACTACATATTATTATACATAACACTTTATATTACCTTCTTTAGAGCTGCCCAGATTAATGTATTTAAAATATCCGAGTATCGTTTAAACTTGTTAATTGTTTGTTTTTGTGTGTTTGATATTAACAAGATGAAAGATGAAAGTGAATACTTATTGGTGGCTTATTTATCCCAGGCACATCCTAAATATGAGTTCGCATACAAAGTGGAGGACAAGCACACGCACGACATCAAGTCACAGCACGAGGCGCGCGACGGCGACCACGTGAAGGGGTACTACGAGCTGCACGAGCCCCACGGCTCCGTCAGGAAGGTTCAGTACGAGGGCGACAAAAAGACCGGGTAAGTCATGAAACGTTAGGTAAAAGTTTAAAGATATATCGTACGTTTAAAGATATAGCTTAAAATATAACAGATATTTTAAGCTATATCTTTAAACTTCTTGTCTATCAATTAGGTAGTTCAAAGTCAATAAATATTTCCTGCTAGTTGTTGAAATGACAAAAAACTGTACTATGTTTTTGATAGCTTAAACTGCACTATCTTCTAGAGTGCGTTTAAATACTCGTTATGTTTGTATAGTAAAACTAATTTAGCTTATTTAATTTTCAGTTTCCACGCTACCGTTCATCATGACACCCACCACGTACACCATCACCATCATTAAACTGGAGTACTTGCATAGATTTTAAATTTCAACTGTGATTTTGAATTGTTATGTCTCATTTAGTTAAAAATAAAATAGTTATTAAATTACTACTTATTTTAATTTTTTTCCTTTGAAGTAATTCGAAAGAAAGGATTATCCGTAATTTATTAAAATACCAATGCATGAAGAGATTGATAAAAGTGGTTGTAGCGAAAGGAGTATATGAGAATCAAGTGGAAGAATGTGGACTCTGTCTTCTCCGGGAATGAGGCGTGACTTTATGTTTGTATGTTATTTAAATGTTTTCCACAAACCACCCTCAGACCAGATACACCACAGAGCAAGGAATCATTCGCCGCCGTTCGTTGTGAGTGGCAAATGATTCCTTGCTCTGTGAGATACACAAATTATATTTACAACGAGACTTTATTATCCACATTTTGCAAATCAATACTCAAACCACTTTGACCTACTGACTGAACTCAACTTTCGGCCATAGATAGACAGCAATAAATTGCTAACGCCGCAGCAGAAATTGCTCTCATTTTATCGTATTTCCTTTTTCACGTATGATTCAGAATCTTCAGACTAAGAGTTTGTGATAATATTCATTTTTTTATAATTAAGTTTATTGACTCATCGTAAGCAATATTCGAAAATTATAATTTATTTCTACGAGTAAACAAAGTATATTTTTTTCCCTACTCAATACTCATACCCTGAAAGTAGTTCGGAATTTGCCTGAGGAGCGGATTGAAAGTAATACTTTTCAGCCCGGAGGGCTGACAGCTGTCATTCATTCATTCATTCATTCATTCTGGCAAATTATAAAAAAAACTGGTTCTAATTTCACATTTATATTGAACTATGTTCCATCTTTCTATACAGCCACTCAATTACAGCGCAATGTTAAATTGAAATAACATAAAGTTAAGTATTAATTAAAGAATATATATTTTTTAAATGACTTTATTATAATTAACTTTCAACTATTTCTTTTAAATAAAATAGATTTGGGCAAAATATTTAACATTTTCCAATGATGGAATAATGGCTCAAAAGCTGGCCAGCACGGCCACAGCAAAAAATAAAAAATAGGCGGGAAAGAAACAATCCGATTATCATTTGTTTCTCGAGTTGTGGGGTTTTGTTTACAATGAGTTCATCTGATTCAGATATCACAAATTTTTTCTTTTGATAATTCGTGTTTTTATTTTAAGTTTCCTTGTATTCGTAATGAAAAGCACAGTGTTTACCTCTGGTTAAAGATTTATTTGGTGCCTCGAACTATTAGGGCCCTCGCTACGCTCAGGCCCCAAACCCCGTCTCGGCGCTAAATAAGTTACTTTCACCCCTCGTTTAACAATGTACTATTTATTGTCTTCACCTCTTTTTTGTCAGTTTGGTAATGTAGCTGTCAAAATTGTTACCCACTTTCAGACGTTTTTTAATACTGGATTAATACGATAAAACTATGTAAATACCTTAGATAAATATTTTTATCATTGAAACTGTGTCAATTCTAAGAATATTGTAGGTCTGCTGGAAGATATTTCTTTAGAAATAAGCAGGCCTGTTGTGTCGTTTTTTTTAAATGTAATTGTATTTTTGTCATCTATTGTGTACAATAAATGGGTAAATAAAATAAAATAAATAAAAAATACTGTCAATACTGTCATGAGGTTAGTAAATATTTACTATCTCATTCAAAATATGAATGACAGTTATGCTAGATTTCCAATATTAAAATTCAGTTTTAATGGAATGTTTGATGGCGTTTCAGAATGTGAATTTAAAAGTGACAATACTAAAGTTCTAGTTATTTTAAGGTCTCTTATTTACCTAATTTAGTCTTAGACGATCACGTTGTTCCTGTGCGTGCTAGTTGTTTTATATATTACTTCGCAGGTCAGGTGTATAATATTATGAATTATAAATAAAAAACACGATATTGCGTGGTGAGGATCTAACCACCACCGCCGCGCCGCCGCGCCGCCAGATGGTAATAAGAATTGTTATAGTAAGGTCATTTTCAGAATTGTTCACCTTTCTTATTTTTTCAATAGTACAGCTACCATATCTAATACAACCTTTTATGCAAGTCACTTTCTTTGCAGACCCTGCAGTCTTATCTCACCACGTACCTGTCTCTGACCAGTGCTGGAACTAGGCTTTCATCTCTTGCCACATTTAAATATTTTTTTTAGACGCATGTTATAATTTTCTGTGTTTCCATTTTACTTTCGATCAAAATGAAAATTAAATAACGCGGGCAGATGAATGTTGATTTTTCCACAGAAAAGTGATATTGAATCCAGAGCATGCGAGTGTTTTTTAAATAGACTCCTGAAGCTCACGAGGGTTTCTAAGCTTCGAGGTAAATATACAATTTATCTCAAAGCCAACTCACAATTTTTCACCCATTCTAGCAAGGACATCATTACCTACATAATTTTATAAAATTAAACTACTTACGTAAATACTCTACTCAATGTACAATGGGTTCTCTTATTTTAGATATTTCAGTAAGTAAATTAAGACTGTTATTGTATTTATCATTCCGCAAAGGTTATGTTTTTAGGATTTGAAAAGTTTAAAAAAATAAATACAGAATATGATACAAAATTATATAGTCTTTCTAGTACTTTTACATGTACTTAAAACGTTTGACTTGTTTTCTTATCTTCTTAAATAATTATACCTTATTTTTTAATTGTTACTTGATACTTTATATTGATACTGAATAAAACTCAGTAAAATTAGTATCCGAACGCGTCAATAAAATATAACGTAAATAATTTGTCACGCGGCAATTTGAAATACTGTTAAATAATACATTAAAGGTCGCGGGTAGTCGCTGAATGCGGGCAGCGCGGGACCAGTCGTTGTGGAAATCCTTGGGGCCTCCCCCAGCCTTTATCCAGCAGTGGACGTCTTTCGGCTGAGATGATGATGATGATGAGAAAGATACAAATTTTGTTAAAATCTGGTGATAGCAACAAGCATTGCGATACATAATTATATTGGAAACTGCAATCAATACAGCCTCCGTGGCTTAGTGGTAGAGTATTTGACTATCATAACGGAAGTTCCGGGTTCGAATCTCGGTGGGGACACTGTTAGTCAAAGATCTCTTTGTGAGAATGTCCCCAGTTTGGTTAGGACGTTGCAGACTGAATCACCTGATTGTTATATATTTATAGTAAAAAAACATCATACATTCATTCATTGTTCGAATAAAAACAACACCGTGCTTCGGAAAGCACGTTAGGTTGTGCGTTTTGGCTACTATCTATGGAAGGAGTCATTACTCAAGCGAAATTGGTAGCTTTTAGTGGCGGTTCTGTAACATTAACACCAGGGCCTACTCCCTACGCCCATATCTGTTTTGCTGAATATTCTTTTCAACATTTCATTTAAGTAAACACTTGTATGATCAACATAATTACTTATACTATTAGTAGTAATGCATTAATTATGTTGATCACGCAATTGTTTACATAAATAAAATGTTGAAAGGAATATTCAACAAATTCATTTCATTCATTTCTTTTCAATTCATTTTGTTTCTTTAGAAAAAACTAGTTACGGAGTCTTTTATGTCTACACTTACCTATGGTAATTCAAGTAGGCTTTTATATTAGATATAACTGAATTCCTATCGACTGTAATGTCTACAACATTACAACATTTTGTACTGAAAGAAATGAAACACTACAAAATGTCCTCTAGAACAATTTTATTTTAGTGAATGTAAGATTTCAAGTAAGCATTTATTTTTACGAAACAAAACCGGCCCTTGTAAACTTATTTGGCAGTAGATAATACGAAATCGATGCAGCTCATAAATGTATAAAAGAACTTGTAATTATTAAATCAGTATCAATTTACCGTTGAAGTAACTGACAATAACATTACGTTACTTTAAAATATAAAGATGGTCGCAAAGGTATGTATTAAAAGGCAATAATTTATAACATAAAAGAAGCCAATATTGAGTTTAAAGACCTAGGAATTACTAGTTACCTTTCATAATACTATTTTGTATTCTAGGTTGTCTGTCTGCTCGCCCTGGTGGCTCTGGTTGCCGGTCAGCAAGGTCACAAGGAGCACCACGACCACCACCACGCGTACTCTTCACAGAGCATCCACCGCCACGACTCGCACCCGCAGAAAGTCGTCTTCAAGGACAAGCACGGACATGAACACGTCGACTACTACGTAAGTTTTAAACCAATAATGAAAGTATCTATTTTCGATATGAAAGGCTCAACACTTTTAATATTTCTACCAGGCTCACCCCCATTACGAGTTCGCATACAAAGTGGAGGACAAGCACACGCACGACATCAAGTCGCAGCACGAGGCGCGCGACGGCGACCACGTGAAGGGGTACTACGAGCTGCACGAGCCCCACGGATCCGTCAGGAAGGTCCAGTACGAGAGCGACAAGAAAACTGGGTAAGTTTTTTTATTTAATAGCATCTGCCCACCACGAAGTTGCGACATTACGTCCGTCTAAAAGAATAAAATTTTCGGCTGAAATTATGATCGCAGATTGAATTGAAATATTGCATGGCAAAGTTTGATATGATACACAAAAATAAATAAACTAAGATACGAGTAATAATACTTAATGATTTTGCGTTATAAATATGACAAAAGCTAAAAAGTTATATATGACGTTCATAGTGTTTACAATTTTTTCAGATTGCTATGTGTCAGACATTGTGATTCTAATGATTGTTTGTTTAATTTCTGTTTCAGTTTCCACGCTACAGTCAAGCACGACACTCACCACGTTTACCACAAGCATCACTAAATTCGAACTGTTCTTACTCATGTTTTTGTTGTTTTAATTAATTATGTAGGTAGTTGTTTTTAATAATTAAAACTGTGCAATAAATACATAAACTATTTTAATTTATTTTTTGTCTTTTTGATTTACTGAAGCAGAAATTAAGGCAAAATATAAGACTATTAATTTATCCATAGACTGAGCTGTAGTAAGTTACTATGTAATCAAAAAACTAGGTGCTAAGCAAACACATATAGATTTATATGTTTAAGTATACACAATACTAGTGTCTTTTGTAATACAATACATACAAAACCATACAACACAAAGCAATACAATTGACATACTAATTATGATGACGTACTATGAATAATAATTATGATACATAAACGTTATATTTTCTTAATAATATTAGATAACACCACCCAAACTGTCTCCTGAAAACTAAACTTACTAACTATAACCAAAAAAGTGTGTAGATTTGTTAGAAAACATAGGTACTCATCTTAACATTAGTGGAGAATATAATGTCACGCGAAAATTGCTACTTAAAAAATTGTATTAATCCAATATAGTTATATAATCATAACAATATATGAAAAGAAGAAAGAATAAATTGATTACAATTAAATGTAATCCACATTCCTAACTATATAAAAAAACATAGTAAATGCAAAACAGCTGTAAGAATTTCACAAAAGTTAATAAAATGTGATAATGTGATATTGCAATATCACCGAATTTATGGAAGACAAATTTGAATATAACGGAAAAATAAAATATTATTATTTCTTGTACAATTTTAATTTACTTGAAGAGTGTATTATCATCATCAATAGCTACTTTTGTATGCATACGTCCCCACCCAGGGGCTCGAGCCTACCCAAAATTGTATAGGAACTGAAATAGCATTCAGGTCTTCACTTATACCTAGTATTAATGATATTATTATATCCAAATAGTACATATTTTTATACAGTGGCATGCAATAAATTATTTTCTATTCTTTCTAACTCATTCTAATGTCTCTCGGCAATCATAGGCAGATCGTTTTATACCTTTATGCGTACAAAAAAAAACATGATGTTTGCTGAGATACATTAAGATAAATAAAAGCACTACACATCGATTTATCCTAAAACATACAAGATATCGAGAAACTGATCACTGGTCCTAAAAGTACTCTACGAGTTCTATCAAATGACGGGTATAATATCTTTTTGAAAAAATAAGAAGAATCCCTCGGTGTGGATATATGTACTGAAATTTTTATTATTAGACAGCACATAAAAAATAACTGACGTTTTTGTTCAAAATTTTTTTTAACTCTTGTGAGGCAGACGTACGAGATCAAAAAGTAGTGAGAACGACATACTCCTTGGTAAGAAAAAAAAAATACTGGCCGGCATAGCTCAGATACATATTTGTAATATTAATAAAGAAAAAAAATCTTCGATTCTCCTTTGTTTTTTTCTGAATGTAGTCATTTGTTTGCTTCGTGTCGGAACGTGTTCTCGAAAATGGAGAAAAACGAAGAGCGAGCCGTTATTAAATACCTCTGTTTAAGTTAAAGTTAATGACTCAAGAAATTCATTGCGATTTGGAGGCAACATTAGGAGAGTCTGCTCCGCCGTATTCTAATGTCGCAAGGTGGGCTTCTCAATTTTGAGTAGGGAGAACGAGCACGGAAGACGAACATCGTTGCGGCCGTCCATCGACGTCAGTCACCCAAGAAAATGTTGCGAAAGTCGAGAAAATTGTATTGAGTGATCGAAGAGTTACCATCCGATACTTAATTCAAGAAACGGGCATTTCATATGGATGTATTCAATCCATATTGAAACAATCTTTGAATATGAGAAAAGTTTCCGCAAGATGGGTGCCGAGAATATTAACCGACAGTCAGAAACAAAATCGACTTGACATTTCGAAGATATTGTTGGACAAGTTTCAAGAAGATTCTGAGAACTCGTTTCGTAACAATGGACGAAACATGGGTCCATCATTTTGATCCTGAGACAAAACAGTAATCTTCGCAATGGAAACGGCCATCATCACCGACCCCGAAGAAGTTTCGTGTCGTGGCATCGGCTGGCAAGGTTATGGCCTCAATATTTTGGGACTCAGAAGGGATATTGTTGATTGATTACCTGGAGCGTGGAACCACTATTACAGACCAATATTATGCAGCTTTAATTCCCAAGTTGAGGAATGCCATCAAAGAGAAAAGGAGAGGGAAACTTCGAAGGGGCGTGCTGTTTCATCACGACAACGCACCCGCGCACAGGTCGGCAGTTGCGATGGCTGCCATTCAGCAAGCTGGCTTCGAATTGGTTGACCACCCCCCTTATTCACCAGATCTGGCGCCTAGCGATTTTTATCTGTTCCCCAAATTGAAAGAATACTTAAGGGTAAACAGGTACGAAGACGATAACGAGGTGATGGATGCCGTGGAGAGCTTTTTGCAGGACCAAGACAAAACTTTTTTTTAAAGGGATTGAAGCCTTGGAAAAGCGCTGGACTCGGTGTGTAGAGAGAGAGACTCGGAGACTATGTAGAAAAATAAATTATTAAGTTATCAATAGTCATTATATTCTATTTCATTCTCACTACTTTTTGATCCCTCCTCGTTTGCAAAAGAAAAAGGCAACGACGCATTTCTTTTACTCGAGAATACTATCAAACAAAATAATAATGAGTAAAGTTATTATTCTTTTTTATTTATAATTTTTTTTAAGCAAGTTTCTGAAGTGAACATAGTTATGCTAACAAGAAGGCAATCTAAACGAAGTAAGATTTGAAATAATCAGGTTTAAAATAAAAATGCGTAAAGAAACATTTGAGATCAATCAATCAATCAGCCTATTGCAGTCCACTGTTGGACGTAGGCCTCCTCAAAAGCACGCCAAAGCGCACGATCACCCGCTTTTCTCATCCAGCCACCACCAGCGACCTCCGTCAGGTCATCAGGCCAACTGGCAGGAGCAGCTGGACGCCACGTTTTCCAAGACGTGGTCTCCATTCGAGAACCTGTCTGCTCCAACGCTCATCGATTCTACGATAGACATGGCCAGCTCACTACAACTTTAGCTTGCTACATTTCTGGACTTTGGGGTAGTTATTCGGAAATATGTATTACGTCTAGTGGGTTATTAAGTGTATTTGCTGGGATGTAGAGACACACAATTAAAAGTTCAAGTGGTGCCAATTGACATGTATCTTCAAACTTCTATCCGTTTCAAGCGGCCTGGCCTCACTATATCCATTGCAGACATTGACATGGATCTTTTTGTATATTAAAGAACCAAGTTTCAAGTTAAATCATGTAGTTTGGTTCTAGTTTGTGTATTATATTATTATAATAAAAAACGCTTAGTACCAAATGACTTAGATATTTTTGTCCTACACAAACCTGACATAATGTGGATTGGTACCTTTACCGATATTCTATTTTCCCAAGTTAAAGTCTAACAATAACTAACTGGATATTTTTAGCACATTAAAAACAACTATTTATGAAACCATCTACATACCTAACTCAGTTTGACAAAAATTGTGGGTTGGTTGGTTCTAGTTTGCGTAATTACGTCACATTAGCTAATAGCTAACAAAATCTGCTTCAGTAAATAAAAAAATAAAAAATAAGTTAAATTGGTTTAAGTTTTTATTGCACTATTAATAATTATTTAAAACAACAACAATATGAGGTACAGACTAGAGTCAGAACAGTTCGAATTTAGTGATGCTTGTGGTAAACGTGTTGAGTGTCGTGCTTGACTGTAGCGTGGAAACTGAAACAGGAATAAAATAATCAATCATAAGTATCATAATGTCTGACACATAGGAATGTAATATGAAAAATTTGTAAACACTATAAACGTCATACATAACTCTCTAGCTTTAGCTTAGAATGTAGTGAGAGTTTATGAGTGTCATTTTATTACACAAAATAATCAAGTATACTATCTTAGTTTATTTATTTTTGTGTATCATATTATGCAATGCAATATTTCAATCCAATCTGCGATCATAATTTCAGCCGAAAAATATTATCTATTAGACGGACGTTCCCCACAAATCTTGCAATTTCGTAGTGGTCAGATGTTAAGTAAAAAGACGTACCCAGTTTTCTTGTCGCTCTCGTATTGGACCTTCCTGACGGAGCCGTGGGGCTCGTGCAGCTCGTAGTACCCCTTCACGTGGTCGCCGTCACGCACCTCGTGCTGCGACTTGATGTCGTGCGTGTGCTTGTCCTCCACTTTGTATGCGAACTCGTATTTGGCGTGTCCCTGGATAGATCAAATAAACTGGTTAAAAAATATGTTATGCACTTACTGTATTACGTTATGGCATGATAATTATTTACAATGTAGATGAAATCTGACACAAATTGACAAAATGTAATAAGTATAACGTTGTACCCACTGATGTGGACATTATGCTAGGCTTTTTGACATTTGAAATACTATTTTTTATTTGTTCGTTTATGTTGATTTTTAAAACGTCATGAATTAGAAAAGGGTAAGAATAATGTTGCATGCATATCAGTGTTATCGAATTTTATATTGCACAGCCCAGAAGACATTTAAATAGACCCTAAGTACATATTGGTCTGTACTTAGGGACTGATTTTAATTATTTTCTAGAAATTTTTCATTAAGTTCTTACGGTGCGGTAGTCGTAGTCAATATGTCCGTGCTTGTCCTTGAACTCGACCTTGTGCGCGGGTCCGTCGTGGCGGTGGATGCTCTGCGAGGAGTGTGCGTGGTGGTGGTCGTGGCCATGCTGGTCATGGCCGTGCTGGGCGGCCACGGCGGCCACGAGGGCGACTACACACAGGACCTGGCACAGAAATAATTTTTTTGATACCTATTTTGATATGTACAAAAAAAAAGAGTAAAAAAGAAGATGTCTAAAAATAACAAAGCCTGTTGTGTTATTTCGTAAAATGAAAAATTCTCTCATACACTCATTATGTAAATCCTGATTAGATGAAAAGTTCGAATCATAAAAAAACGATTTGATGTAATTTGTTATTTTTTCTGATTTCTATTATTATTATTTTTGAATTTTAGATTAAGATTTAATAATAAAAAAAAAAAACTTAGTTACCTTGAAAATCATTATGTTTTGCTAGTCTTGCTGATTTTGTAGTTAATGATACAAAATTCAGTAATCAAATGATACTGATATTAAATTGTTCAAGATCTTTTATACATGTTTAAATTTATCGATTTCGTACTATCTGCTGCCAAATATGTAAAAAATCCACGTGAGCTTTATCGGGCCCTTCATATAGTACTTTCACTAAATTGACATTGCTTCACTTTCAGTAAAGTTATGTATTTGAGTTATTTTTTGATGATGATGATTGTTTAGATTTTATCATAAAAATTTAACGGCATAATATTTTATGTTTCAGTTATCTAACCTGCAATTATTTTATATGATCATTAACAACATCGTTTTATTATTTCTGTTCCTCAGTCAATCTTAGTTTCTATTTTTGTCAAATTATAAAAGGTTATAGGAAGTTCATTATACTTCCTTGTTTAATCATATTGACTAAGCATATTTCATGAATGGTTTCAAGCTGCCTTATTATTTTGTTATAGGTGATGGTATTGCGAAGAATACTTACTCACTTTTTTTAAACGTATTAAATATTTTTCCTATATACTTATCATAATTTTGCCCAAAATCACAATCTTAGCTTCCATGTTATATTACTTTGACGAGATTTTACCAAGTTAATTTGTGTATGGTTGTCTAATTAGCGTGTGTCGTTCTCAGATACCAAAGGTGAACGTAAAAGAGATTTACGAAACCATTGTCCAAGTACGCAAAACTGGTATGCGACTGCGAAAAATGCTAAATTAATATACCATAATCGGGGTAAGTATATAAGAACTTGAGATAGTGATATTAATATCAGTTCATTACTGGACTCCAGATCATAAGAACGAAAATTAAAAGCCTTACAACATGTTCAAGGTACTGAGCTATTAATAAACATAATGACAAAAAACGTGCTTTAAATAATTTTCTTAGAGATCTATACTATTTAAAAAAGTATCAAATAAAGTTGCGCCAGGGTAAAACAACGCTGCTCTAAAAAGTTGCAATTGTGTGCATTACTGCCCTTAGCCTTCCCATTTTTAAATCCCAAAAACTATCAGTTTGAGTCAAAATCAATACAACATTTTAAACATATTGTTTTGTGTTGTAGGTTGTCTGTCTGTTAGCCCTGGTGGCTCTGGTGGCCGGCCAGCAAGGTCACAAAGAGCACCACGACCACCACCACGCGTACTCCTCACAGAGCATCCACCGCCACGACTCGCACCCGCAGAAAGTTGTCTTCAAGGACAAGCACGCACACGAACACGTCGACTACTATGTAAGTTAAAATCTAGGAAAGAAAATTTTTGTTGCAGTACAATACCACCTTTACTCATAAATTTATATATCTATACTTTTACTCTTGCTACCAGGCTCACCCCCATTACGAGTTTGCATACAAAGTGGAGGACAAGCACACGCACGACATCAAGTCGCAGCACGAGGCGCGCGACGGCGACCACGTGAAGGGGTACTACGAGCTGCACGAGCCCCACGGCTCCGTCAGGAAGGTCCAGTACGAGAGCGACAAGAAAACTGGGTAAGTCTTTTTATTTAATCGTATCTGAGCACCACGAGGTAGCATCGCTTTGGAGATTTCAAGGGAACCTGTGTTAAGCAGAGAATGTTTTTCGGCTGAAATTATGATCACAGGTCTAATTTAAATAGCACAACGCTAAATAAGATACACAAAAATAAATAAACTAAGATAACAAACCTGCTTAATTCATTGTTAAAAAAATATTCATGAAGTTTTACTTTATTCTAAGCTAAAGCTAGAGAATTTACAACTTTTAAAAATTACAGTCTTATTTGTCTGAATTTTTTATTCTAATTGTTATTGGTCAAATTCCTGTTTCAGTTTCCACGCTACTGTCAAGCACGACACTCACCACGTTTACCACAAGCATCACTAAATTTTAACTGTTCTCACTTTAGTCTCTACCTCATGTTGTTGATATTTAAATTATAATTTGTTGTTATAATAGTGCAATAACTACATAAACCATTTTTAACTATTTTTTTGTTTTTTATTTATTTATTAAATATTGTTGGCTAGGATACTTCAAAAGCTTGCTTAAAATACTTTATAAAAGTGCATATAATCAAATTCATAAATCTTAAGGAGGATAAAGTACGTCGAGAGTTGAATCTATATTTTCTGATTATAACAATTTTCATTTACAAATTTTCATATGCTTACTTTATAAAATTTTCATTCTTACTTTGTTTGATAATATTGTAGGGTTAAAGAAATTAGGTAGCTTATGTCTGCCTCACAAAGGTAAGCAACATTTTAAGAGTGTGTTTTACTTTTAATAATAATTTATGGCTATTAATTATTCTTAAATTCATAAAAGCTGTGGGCTGTTTTATTATGTTAACGTGATAGTTGATATTACATGTATATTACGTGTATGTACGTATACGTGAATGTATGTGTTCTTCTATTTATCTTAATGTCTCTTACGAATAGATAATTTGTTGAATGTCTCTCAGCAAAGTTTTGTCGTTTCCGGTACATACCACCAAACTGAAACGATTTCCTGATAATTGTCGAGAGACATTAGAATAACATAGAATAGAATAACATTTATAATAGACAGAACTCACGGCCATATGTGCTTCCCAAAGCACGAAATCATCTAAATTTTTTATTAAGTGGTTCATTTTCCAATCTTTTAACCATAAAAGGGAGATTTTTAGTGTTTTTTGTTCAAAAGCTTCTTTACCGATTCGAATCCATTCCCTTCGTGTGGCAAAATCCCAAAGCGGGAGTGTAAAAAATGTTCTTAAATGACGTCCAAATTTAGCAAAATGGAGCCACCATTTTGCTAAATTTGGACGTCTGGAAGGGGAAGAACGGGGTACCTCAATCTAAATTAGGCTTTTTAGAAAAACTGCAGTTAAACTGGTTTTTTGTATGAAAGCTATGCATATGAGATATATTTTTGAAATCACGATAAAAATAATCTATCAGATTCTATAGAGATAATATATTAATTGTGTAATAATAAGCTTAATTAAAAATCCTTTTTAAACAAGCTTTTAAAGCCGTGGAGTAGAGTATCCTTGTTAAGACAAATCCAATGAGCCCAAACACGACTAGGTTGTGGTGTGTATTTAAGGAGTTCCTATGGCCACCTTCTGGCTCCATCATGAGACCCTGGACATCACGTATGACTAAAGATCTTGTTAAGACAAATCCAATGAGCCCAAACACAACTAGGTTGTGGTGTGTATTTAAGGAGTTCCTATGGCCACCTTCCGGCTCCATCATGAGACCCTGGACATCACGTATGACTAAATATTTTGTTAAGACAAATCCAACGAGCCCAAACACGACTAGGTTGTGTTGTGTATTCGAAGAGTTCCTATGGCCACCTTCCGTCTCCATCATCAGACTAGCTCCATGGTACCATAATATTGCATTGTCATTGCGGTTACATAAGTATACCAAATTTCAGCTAAATCCAATGGCAGCAAGTACTTCAAAATTGAGTTGCAAGATTTCGCCCGAAAATACCCACAAACTTTTTAAGGCTCATAAAAAAGTTGATAACTCGACTGCTAATAGCGAAGTAAATATTTTTTTTATTTATTTATTTATTTATTACACATCCATAAAATAACACTATGTGTAGAATTAATACACAGTCTTTCTATGGACCCTGTTTATAGGGCACAGCAAAAAGTTCGGAGAGAGCAAGATGTATTTGTAGGATAATATAATATTTTAAAGGTTAGTACCTACATATTTATTTTTATTTATTTATGTATCTTTATTATATTTATTTTAAATATTTATGTCAGATCAATGTTTCTTTATATCTATAATGATTTATCTTCAAAATACTCTTTTAAATTATAGTATGACTTTACTAAGTCATACTATGCTTACTAGCAACAAATCTTTTAATTTTTTTAGAAATATTTTATCATTATTTTCATCATTACATAATTGTAATGTAGAAGTGGGTTTCATTAGCCTGTCTTTATGTCGTAGATTATATTTTATGGGGATTTCACTGCGTTTTTGATAAAGTTCAGGATTATTTCGGACAAAATTAAATATTTCATAGATATATAAACTAGGTAGAGTAAGTATATTTAAATTTTGAAAGTGGGGTTTACAACTATCGGTTTGCTTGATGTTTACTAGGATTCGCTTAATTTTATTAATAGCATCCGCTAAAAAGTAAGTTCCCTGTCGGTGACACGTTTATTATTGTTTTCTCCTTAGTTTAGTTTAGTTTAATTTATTAACTCTATTTTCCAATTAAATTACATTTTTTTTTTAAAACTAACGTCAAAAGTATAAAGAAGTAAAATAATTAAAAAATAATAACAAATAGAAAATATTGTCAGATGATTAAAAATAAAAATTACATTTTTTTTAACAATATTTTTGTACTCATTTACTGAGTACAATGGGTTATCTAATAAAAGATTTTTCAGTCGACGGCCAAATGCTTTGTCAGATATTTCATTTTTAATTTCAGTGGGCAGTTCCTCATAATACGCGGGACCGATAATGCGCGGGTTTTTGTGGAGCAGCGCCAACCGACGAGGCACTCTTTTCAAACGTCCAGCCTGGCGGGTTATTCTGCCCTGAATGTGAACACGTTCAAAACTATCCAGATTTCGGCGCGTGAACATTAATATTTCGAATAAATATTGTGAATCTTATATTTGGTGAACAAGTCTCTGCACGAGGTTCTCGGTTTCCCACCAGCCAGGACACGTAAAGCACGTCTCTGCATTATGAAAACCCTGTCAGAGTCAAGAGAGTTGCCCCACAGAATGATGCCGTACGAGAGAAGCGAGTGGAAATAGGCACGAGAGCCTTGCCCGACATCAGTGGCTTAAGTTTTCGCAGTGCAAAAACTTTACTTGTCGTTTCCAATTTAAGTTGGTATCTAACTGGAATCCAAGAAATTTGCACGTATCGCTTATCGGTATTTAACATTTAACGGGTGACGATAAAAGCAGGCGGCATGAAAATATTATTATATTTGACTTGGTGACATTAGTCCTTTTAGTACTTATTTTTTTATTTAACGTACAATTTCGTACATTTACCGTACATTTTCGTGATAACAGATTGAAGTCCATACGATGTCATGACACCGCTAGAAAGCTTGACACGATAAATCCAAACACACGTCACCACTCAAGTGCATACGGAAGAATGACGATTTTAAGAAAAAAAAAGTTTGTTGACACTTTGGCAAAAGGTACTTGAGTCTGTCTTTGTTTTATGGTCTTGCATCTTTACGTATTAGAGTAGTCCAAAATCAGTTTTATGGACGATAGTAAAAGAAATAAAAAGACATTATCAAGAATAATTTTTCTGATGAATCGAACATTCATAATTCAGAAGAATTTCTTATGATTATCACCTTATGGCAAGATTATTCCTTAAATTAGCAGTTCAACGCGTTTTAATTCAACCTTCGACCGACATGTGACACGCGGAGGTTTCGTGCGACACTGCGCGGGAATCATTCGAAAATATTGCTTTTCCTGACCTCTTTCGCTTATTTACAGAAAAAGGCAGATTTTATGAAAATTTAATCTATAATAAATCTAATTTAAGTATAGGCAAAATACATTTACGAAAAAAGCTACGAATATCGCTTTAAATAACGAGATCAAGGACGATCATCATATTGGTATTTAAATAAAGTCGTGGTCCTTGTTACTAAATATATTTTTTTGTAAAGAATTTTCAAATTTCACTCGGGAAAAGTTTTAATAAAATTATGTGTTCAATTACCTTTTTTTACTTTAATAACATTTGTAGAAGAGCTATATTTGATCGTCAAAGTAGCGACGTTTGTTTTATTAAATACCACAAAGCAAAAATACAATTAAACAAATAATTTATTGCACTTATACAAGAAACAAATAAATCACAACGACATGCAAACAAAAACAACACTTAAAAATATTTGGCAGTTACTATTAAAAAGTCAAATCATTGGATCTCAGTGATGCTTGTGGTACACGTGGTGGGTATCGTGCTTAACAGTGGCGTGGAAACTGAAACAAAAAAATATAAATAAATAATTTTATTATATGCATACTTCAGGTACCTACATTTTAATATTATTCTGTAGATAACACCCACAGTAGGACGTTAGTATACGTTTCTGCTTACGTGATTCGTATGCTATGGCAATGATCTTCAACTAACCTAATTGCTACCAAAATTAATATAGCGAGCGCGGACATGGCCATACTAGGTCTTTATAAGTACGAGTATGTTTTAGTATACCTCGTTGCTTACGCGATTCGTGTTGTGTTGTATGTGCATGGCTAGTTGGATCAGTTGAATACGTATTGTGGATGATGATGAGGGTGATGATGATGGAAGCGGTCAGATATTAAAAAGGTGTGTAAGCTTTTGCCCTCACGCACGCACTTATTGAAGATAGTGTGTCTCATAGAGTACCTTTTATATAGGGGGGAAGTGTGTCTACAAATCCGAGTATGTATTTGAATGAATGACAAGTCAAATCCTCACCCAGTTTTCTTGTCGCTCTCGTACTGGACCTTCCTGACGGAGCCGTGGGGCTCGTGCAGCTCGTAGTACCCCTTCACGTGGTCGCCGTCGCGCGCCTCGTGCTGCGACTTGATGTCGTGCGTGTGCTTGTCCTCCACTTTGTATTCAAAGTCGTATTTGGCGTGGCCCTAGACGCAAAATGATAACGAAGTTAAAATCGATATGGATTATAACGCTAAGCGGTTGTAATAAATTAGTGCAGTGCTCATTAGTTTGGTCTTTTATAAAATATTAAAGCTTTATGGGTTGTTAGACTTACGGTGCGGTAGTCGTAGTCAATATGGCCGTGCTTGTCCTTGAACTCGACCTTGTGCGCGGGTCCGTCGTGGCGGTGGATGCTTTGCGAGGAGTGCGCATGGTGGTGGTCGTGGCCGTGCTGGTCGTGGCCATGCTGGGCGGCCACGGCGGCCACGAGGGCGACTACACACAGAACCTGGCACCAAAATCATATTATGAATTAATTCATTGTATGTACAAAACAAAGGGAAACAACATCAAAAAATTCTAAATTTTAAGACTATAGGTAAGTACCCAGTGGAAAAATATGCAACAGGATAAAATTTTAGAATAATGGAAGTGGGAAGTGAACTTGATCTACGTAAACTTCATTTCAAACGTGAATAGAAAAATCTTATTCTAATTTAATCTTGGTAATGCATTTTTTTTATGGACTGTAACGGGTGATTGATTGATATGCATTTTATCTGTTTTCTCTTGTATTCGTTTCAAATAATAATCTAAAATGAAAAATAAAAGATAGTCTTTTATATTAATTTAATTACCTTGGAAATCATAATGTTTTGTTAATCTTACTGATTTTGTTGTTAATAATGCAAAGTTCAGTAATCAACTGGTACTAATATCACATAGCTTAAGATCTTTTATACAAGTTGAGCTTATCGATTTCGTACTATCTGCTGCCAAATATGTAAAAAGGTCCGCGTGTTTTTATCGGGTGTAGAACTTTCACTAAATTGACATTGCTCCACTTTTGGTTAGGTTTTTGAGTTTTTTTTATTATGATGATGATAAATTAAGCTTTTCATCATGAAGTGAAAAATAAAACTCGACCGGAAACATATTTTTTTTTTCATGTTATAGTTATCTACAAAGTGTAACAATAACGCTCAACTCAAAATAAGTTCCAGAAGAAAGCTGAACCAGCTGAAGCTGGTTATGAGCTGAGTTGCAACCTGAGGTGGTAATGTGGTGGCTATGGAGGTCGCTCAACCTTTTGTTCCAGAAGTCCCAAAAAATCTCAAAAAAATATTTGATAGAAAACATTTTCTTCTTTTGTAACTGGTTACAAAACACAGTTACATAGGCGGCCGGAAGGGATTTTTCATACAAAGCTGTTCGAGTCAATGTGACGCATGAAAGTACAAAAATTGTTTTTGTGAATTATTAAAAGTTGTGGAATAAAAATTGTTTAGTTTCATGGGCTGACCTTCCAACCGAGGCTTTGCGTTATTTTGCTAACACCTTGTATAATAACTACAGCATGATTTTGCAATCCCTAGCAAAATTTAAATATAATGTTCAGACCATCATCATAAGCAACAACTTTTCCCAAAGAACATATAGGTTGAAAACCTTAAAAAAAAACAACTTTTCATACAAAATACATAATCAACTTTACTTATTTTTAAGGGAGGTCGAAATTTTATTGGGGGTTTTCAACCCATGTTCCTTGGGAAAAGTTGTTGCTTATGATGGTCTGACAATATATTTATATTTTGCTAGGGATTGCAAAATCATGCTGTATAATGTTGAAGATCATAATATTATTACTTAGTTTCGTTATTCCTTCTCCTTTCTCAGTCAAACTTAGTTTCTATAAAAAAATATATACTTTTATTTTATAAAAAATTATACTTTTACTTCTTTTACCAGGCTCACCCCCATTACGAGTTCGCATACAAAGTGGAGGACAAGCACACGCACGACATCAAGTCGCAGCACGAGGCGCGCGACGGCGACCACGTGAAGGGGTACTACGAGCTGCACGAGCCCCACGGCTCCGTCAGACACGTCAAATATGAAAGCGACAAAAAGACTGGGTAATTATTTGTTATACTATACTACACAGTAGATAATTAAGGTCATCTTATAATTGCTGGCGTAGTAGAGGTTTAAAGAGGAGCATTTGACTTTTAGTCTTTTTAAACTTAAGCCTTGCGCCTGACATAAATTTATTTTATTTATTTATTTAAACAGTCTTCTTCTTTTCGAGTCGATTCGGCAACTAAATTCAGCCATGGATACGGCATTGTCTGTGGCATTATAGAGGTCTTCGCGTGTACAGGTGCTGGGGTACGCAGGGCAAGACATTAAGTGCGTCATTGTCTGTGGAGAGACACCACACAAACATGTACTATCAGAAATTTATCTTATAACTTTTTTTTGCAGTTTTCTGGCTTCCGTCAAGCACAGTACTCACCACGTCCTCAAACACCACCACTAAACCTTTATCGATTGTAGACTTGAGCTGGGTTATTTTTTCTGTGATATGCTTATTATTATGTTTGATTTGTTTGTTTGATTTTGTGATAGAAATTGAATGAAGTGTATTAAAAATTATATTTACAAAACTGATTTACTTTTATTTTGTTTATTTTTTTTATATTTATTGCTGCGGAAGTACCTACTTTATGAAATTATATGAATACTGCAATTACTAGTAAGTACTTAAGTAGTGAAGAAGTCTTCCGTGATAACACTCCAAAGTACCGTCGTAATAGGTGTACAACGCAAATAAATTTTCTGCACTTACAAACTTCTCTCCGGGCCTCATATTATATTTATAAAACTATATGTGGAGAATCTAATAAATGACCTATTATTATTATTATTATTTATGATTCAAGCATATGAATAATAGATGATATGGATATATCTAGTAATTAACACCTTTTAATTATTTTCTACATTATTTGCTTTATAGGTAGTTTTATAAGGCGTTGTTTTTATACAATGTTAAAATTGATATACATCTATATTATGTATTTAAACACATTATACACGCACGCATAATTACGTCGAATTGTAAGAAAACTTTAAAATTTTAGTAGTACACTGGCACATCCTCCGTGATACAACTTATAAAAACTATGAGACTCGCAACAACTATGCGGAGATACTCTAAAGATTAGCTTAAAGCAGCTTGGTCCCAACAAAATCGTCACGTGAAGTTCCGCTAAACTTCGAAGAGGATGCCAAGTTATTTGGCAGCTGCGGTTTCTGCTCTAACAAAATAGCGCAAAACCTCTCGGGTGGTAGGTCAGCCCATAAAACCGAACAACTTTTGTTCCACAACTTTTTCAAATTCACAAATTACTTTTTGAACTTTCATAAAATTTACTCGATCAGCTGATCAGTTTGGAAGCTTATTTTGAGATTTTGTTGAACTTTTTCAGTTTTATGGGCTGACTTTTTGCGTTATTTTGTCAAGACGTATATTCGTCTAAAGTCAGTCCATACCTAGAAGTTCTAGGTTTGTATTTTGAATAGTAGATAAAGTTTTTAATCTAAACATCCGCATGCTATCCTGGAAAGAAAATATAAACAATTGAGATGCTGATTGTAATAATAATAATCAATAATTTTACACTATAGAAAAAAATCGTCTCAAATTATATTTAAAAATTTAGTCTGTATCTAAATTTACATAAATTCGTGATCCGATAAAGGTATGCGTAGACAAACGATCATAGAAAACATTGACTTCATTAGCAACTATTTGTCTTAATTTTCCATAAAAGCAACACTGTTTTCAGATTATAAAAATATACTCATTATCTGATTGTTTTATTACGTTGTTTTATTGTGGTATTTGTAAACTGTATTCAAAATAAATTATTTTATAATAACCTTCAAATTCAGCACCCTAATTTGTTAACTGCGGCAAACTACACAATTAAGGATGTATTGTTTAAATTGAATCTTTGATTTTTTAATTAAAACTTATGTTCTTATGAAAACCATAATAATTTAAAGAAAATTAAGACAGTAAATAGTATATTGGTAGTAATGGTAGTGTGTGCTAGTTATTAGTATAGATTTTAGTGATTTAGTTTTTTTTTAGAGAGAATTAAGAGTTTGATTTTCATTATAAATTAACTATTTCGACATTTAACAAAAAAAGTTGATTTCGTAAGCAATCAAAGACCGAATTTATATCAAATATAGATGATGATCTTTTCGATCGTTTTCGGTCATGGCAACCATTTCCACGTCAGTCGGGCGCAGGCGCATCGGATCTATGCTACGACGTAGCTCATCACCACAGCGTAGCTCTACGTGCGTAGCCATTTAAAATTTTGCTTTAGGTAGCTGTTTAATTTTTCACTTCCATACTTTTTAAAACTATATCTGCACAACGTGAAAAAATATTTTTAATACTTGCAAAATGTTCCTGTTCAATGATTTCCTAGAATAAAAAAAAAAAAAAAAAACCTAATAAACTAATATAATTTAGTATGTATGTAAATCAGTAGACTTGTGGCCCACAAGCCGCCACGTCAGATCTGCTGGCCGCACAATGATGGTGATGATGTAGAAGAATGGTAGCGTAGCAGGAAATCAGGGTCCAAATTCAGGGTAGGCTCGCGTCCCTCGGTGGGGACGTATATGAGCTGTAGATGATGATAACATTTAGAAGCTACTATCGGGGCTGTTCGGGGTGGCTTGGTTGACTAAGGTTTTTTATTGTTTTTACTCGTATTATTATTGTTTGACTTTTTTTTGACATTGTATTTTATGTGAGTTATTATTATTTATTTCTCTTTATTTTTTCCTCTCCCATTGGGATGTGTAGTTATTATTATTATTAAATATTGTAACACTATCTCTAATAATTTCCTAAGATGAAACTGTTAAAATTTTAATTCACAATGAAATAAATAACTAACTAACAGTAATTTATCAAAAGTTTTAACTTGATTCAATTTGAAACTTCCATAATGACACGGTATAGATGTTTTTGACCTTGAATGTACTATTTTGCCTAGAATATCATAATCATGCCGCCTAACAATGCATTTTTTCTGTTCTTTATTTAATTATTACATACTATGGGTCCCTTATTGGCCTGAAATAAAAGTATTTTATGTTATTAATTTTTTATAATTATGTTATTTACTGAGGGTTCAGTAAAGTATTTTCATTCACATTGATATATTATAAGACCCCAGTTGAAATTTGTATTAACTGATCTTTCAAAGTAGGATAATATTTAAGATGTATTTATAATAAAAATAAAATGTTTTATGAAATTGTTTATATTTCCTTAAAATAACAAAAATGTATCACAGTAAAATTCAAGACTAGAATCCATCAAAGTTTAGTGTTTGTGGTGGTGGACATGATGAGTGCTGTGCTTGACTGAAGCCAGGAAACTGAAAAGCAAAATATTTTAGACAAAATTAATAAAATACAATTTAATTTAATTTTTACTTATAGTTTTGTGTTGTCTAGAAAAAAAATATACTGTCAAAGAATCACTCGAGAATTTTGTAATAATAGGCCTCCCATGTTTAACATAAATTCATAAGAAGTTGTTAACTCAAGGCGTAGAGTTGGACGGCCCCACAAGGTGGACAGACTTGGTGAAGATGACTTGGTGAAAGTTGCTGGGCGTCGGTGGATGCAAGTAGCGCAGGACCGTTCACGGTGGAAACCTATGGGGGAGGCCTATGTTCAGCAGTGGACGTCTTCCGGCTGAGATGATGATGATGACGATGAATTGATTCCCAAATGCAACATAATCTTATGGAATAGCTATATTGTTAATATAAAAAGAGAGCAAAAAGATTTAAATGCATACCCAGTTTTTTTGTCGCTTTCATATTTGACGTGTCTGACGGAGCCGTGGGGCTCGTGCAACTCGTAGTACCCCTTCACGTGGTCGCCGTCGCGCGCCTCGTGCTGCGACTTGATGTCGTGCGTGTGCTTGTCCTCTACTTTGTATTCAAACTCGTAATGGGGGTGAGCCTGGTGATGAAGAAACATGAATTATTTAGAATAATGAAAACGCTAAAATGTCGAGTTAGCATATTTTGATTGTTAGTTTAGTACCGACTATTTCTTTTAACGGATTTTAAAAAACCACTTAGATAGTAGCTGAAACTACTGTTTCGAATCTTCTCTAAAAAAAATATAATTTCGCATAAAATGGTATCAATGTTTTCAATGTGAAAACGTGTTTGGATCTTGGTTTTGCTTTCACGTCTCAATTATTGAACGGATTTGGATGAAATTTGGAACAGATATAGATTGTACCCTGAATTGGTACATTAGATACTTTTTAAAGATTTATTTCCATAGCAAAATCCTACATAACGCGAGCGTAGCTGCGGGGGGACAGCTAGAAATCAATAAAAATTGACAAGAAAATAGATAAAAAAACCTTCATTTGTAAATCAAGCGCTAGTAAATAATAGTCTTACGTAGTAGTCGACGTGTTCATGTCCATGCTTGTCCTTGAAGACGACTTTCTGCGGGTGCGAGTCGTGGCGGTGGATGCTCTGTGAAGAGTACGCGTGGTGGTGGTCGTGGTGCTCCTTGTGACCTTGCTGGCCAGCCACCAGAGCCACCAGGGCGAGCAGACAGACAACCTAGAATACAGAACAGATTTATTAAAATGATAGTTTTATTTTGTCTTAAATTTGTAGTTTTTGTTACATAAAAAATAAATCATTGTTATATCTTTGAATTTTTACCTTAGCAACCATCTTTATAATAAAATTATAAGAGTAAATGTAATGTTGTTGACAGTTAATTCAGAGATAAAATGATACTGATAATATGATTACAAGTTCTTTTATACATTTTATAAGCTGCATTGATTTCGTATTGTCTACTGCCAAATAAGTTAACATAGGCCGGTTTGGTTTCGCAAAAAATGTAGTGCTTACTTGATACTTTGCATTCACTCAAACTGTCCTGAAGGACACAGATTTCAAATTTATTTTTGAGAATAAGATAATGTTTAAGTTCATTTTAACGTCAACCAATATTTATTTGATTATATAATACTAATAAATATGATAATGAATTAATTATTTTAGTAAAAACAATCTCAAAATAATTGTTACTATATATAGCACTAACTTGAACTGGAGCAATGTCATATGGGTGAAAGTAATCATTATTGATGAAGCTTACACGTGCTTTACGTATATGGTTGTACTGTAGATAGTACGAAATGAACAAGATTTAAAATGTATATAAGAACTTGAATGGTAGAGAATCAATATCAGTATAATACTGAGTCCTGTATCATTAAGAACAAACTTAACTAAAAAAATATTATTCACAATGATCTCTAAGGTAACTTTTAATAAGAATAAAATAAAACAATTATATTGAAAAACCCTTAAATGAAAATATCATTTTGGTTGACACCCCCAGGAATTCAATTTTGTTTTAGTAGTCTACATATTTGAATAAGTGCACAGATCCTCATCTTTGTAATACTTAAGTTTATACTGTTTCCCTTGTTATCTAGTTGCTTGGAAAAATTTCTACCTTAGCAATAAAGCTGCTAATTGTACCATAATTCCACGGTTCTGTAATATTGTTTGTCTGTTGCTGCAAAACAGTATGTCAAAAAATATACTGTTTTTGTTTTATATATATATATTCATTAATTTCATTCATTCATGTTTTTCACCCTACGCCTGTTTTCTTTCTTCAAAAATGTCTAACCCAAAGTAGATAAATGTTGGCTAAGAATGATGATGATAACATTCGGTATTCAATTCCAGGTTCTATGTGTAGTCGCCCTCGTGGCCGCCGTGGCCGCCCAGCAAGGCCACGACCAGCACGGCCACGACCACCACCACGCACACTCCTCGCAGAGCATCCACCGCCACGACGGACCCGCGCATAAGGTCGAGTTCAAGGACAAGCACGGCCATATTGACTACGACTACCGCACCGTAAGTACTTAATTAAAAGTTACAATTTTTTTCCGTTTGTCTACGAAATCAGAAGGCAGAGTTAAAAGAGTTTTAAGGGTTGTATTATAAAATCAGCAGACTTTAAAACGTTAAAAATGTTCATCAATCAATCAATCAGCTTATTGCAGTCCACTGCTGGACAACAAATGTTCATATAGTTATTATTTTCTGTGTTCGGTGTAAAAAATAGATCAGAAAATATGGTATAAAAAGTTAACTTGTAACAGGAAAATATATCGCCATGCAGTCAAATATACCGATGCTTTATAGGCCTCGATTCAGGATGTCACGCTCTAATCTTTTATTTAAATTAGTCCGTCCTTTTTACTAGTTAAAGATTGAAAAGGGACAGGAGATGGCCATCCTAATATAAGAGCTGTCAAACATCGAATTTGAACCATTATAAACTTTGTTACATATATTTCACTATCGTGTATTTTTTATTATTTACGAAGCAAGTACAGTTATTTTGGCAGCTGACAAAATTGCCAGTTTTCTTCTACATTATAAATAATTAAAATATACAACATAGTATTCACCCAGTTTAACTTTTATTTATCTAGGGCCACGCCAAATACGAGTTCGAATACAAAGTGGAGGACAAGCACACGCACGACATCAAGTCGCAGCACGAGGCGCGCGACGGCGACCACGTGAAGGGGTACTACGAGCTGCACGAGCCCCACGGCTCCGTCAGGAAGGTGGAATATGAAAGCGACAAAAAGACTGGGTATGTACTCAAACAAGTTTTGTTTCTGACAAAGAAAGGATGATACGGTACTTGAATATAGCGCAACAATTCTAAAGAAATAAATAAAAATGAAAATTGAATGAAAAAACGCAACAATATTAAAAGTTATTTTGCAGAACAGTTTTATTCAATTTCACTGTACTAAAATCTTTTTTCTCATTATAAAAAGCTAGGTTAATATTAATAGGTAATACTATTTAATGATTCAAAAATATTTAAAAATATTGTTCATAGAAAAGTCATCAACGCAAACCTTACTTCTTATTATTTCTTACTATTAACAGCCAGACAATATTATAAAACGTGTCAATATCATCCCAATACTCAATTATTTTTTCTATTACAGATTCCACGCTACTGTCAAGCACAGCACTCACCACGTTCACCACCACAAACACTAAAAATTAATGGAAATGTTGTTAAATGTACCTGCTCTTGTTATGTTTGTCTTGATTAAGTTATATCCGTAAGCAATAAAAGTCTTTTAAAAACAAAATTTGGTTTATAATAATATAATCTACCGACTTTTCTAATTTTTTTTTTTAGATTATTAAATTTGTGCTGGCCAGTGCCATTTTTCATTTGGCTGCCGAATTTAAAAACACAATTTTTGTTACCTATAAAGTACTAGTAGTAGTATTCGAAATTCGTCTGTAGTATACAGTCTACCTTATTTTCAGGAGAGTAGTCTAAAAGATTTGACCAAAACACAAATAAAGGTCTACGCAACACCCCAATCTGACAGTAAAATAATTTTAACGAAAAAACAGAAACCTCCTTCAAATACACTAAAAAGTTACCAGAAAAATAACATTTAATATGGAATATAAAAAAAAAAATGCCAATATCCTCATTTAGGTAGTAGTGTAATAAGTAAATATTTTCAAATTTGTACTTTCTTTTGGAGTCAGTGCCAGCCAAAAAGTTGTATGCAGCAACGTAGTAGGTAGTATAGAGTATAGAGAAGGAACCAAATGAAAAATCGGTTCACAATAGACGGAGAAATCTAATAACATAAAGAAAAAATAAAAAATAAATAAGAACAAAATAAGCCGAATTTAGAACCTCCTTTTTTTGAAGTCGGTTAAAAATAAAGCTAGTATAATAAAAAGATACTCAAGTAAAAAAACTGAACAATATGTTTTTTTTTCATAACAACTTATTTATTTTCCAAACAAGGTTTTATGACAAAGGCGCAAAGTTATATTTTTACGGTGAGGGTGACATATTTTGCATTCCACATCTATAGTCGCAGAATTATAAGCAAATATTCATAACACTTTAGGCTTCTTCTTACATCTTTGGGCGCACTTATATAGGTAGGTATACGAACAAATCGTCACTTTTTGATTAGATGGGATGGAGGTTTCTGTAACAACAAAAAACGTTAGTTTGTTTTGTGAGTGTGGACATTCTTTTACAATATTTAAATAAATTACTCATTCTCCAATTCGTAGGTCCAAGCCTAAGTAAAATCTAGCAATAAATCCTCCAGGTTTTTTAAATGATTTCTGTTAATCAATATGTCAAAACAAAATAAATTAAACAAGATATCAAATATATGTTAAAAAACGTCTAAACATATTTAGATATAGTTTAGTATTACATAATAATAAGTAGGTATATTTGCATGCAGTGCTCACCTGTAATTGGTAACGCAAATAGTTATTAGTTTTTAATGTATATTTGCATGTATGATTGTTGTCGCTGTTGGTGTGCCTATTAAAATAAAAAAAAATAAAAAAATACATAACTTTATCTAATTCACAGCCCACATCAACCCACTGCTAGATATAGTTTCTTCTCTATTGCACGATTTTTAGTCCTATGCGCGCGTGCCTTCCGCAACCAGTTTGATCCTGCTAGTTTGACATATCGTCGAACCATCGAGTTAGGTGGATACTCCGTATAGGGATGGTGGTCTGCCTTGTTCTCTTTGGCCACCATTTTATGACTGAGACTATCAGTTCATTATTGAAGAACATTGTGTTAATTGTTTTTCACAAGGCTGATGAAGGATTTTTCCGACCAGCAACTTATACTAGTACACTTACATCTTACCTTACAGCTATTGATATTATGCCTTCGACGACTGGCCCATTTGCTATTGGATAAAAAATAATATAGATTTGAAACCAACTCGATAGTGCCTTCTGAATTACGGAAAGTGTTCTTCCGGTTTATTTACATGACTTTACCTATCACAATTGCTTTACTACGATTTTCTAATGAATAAACAAACATGTATCTACTGAAAGACGAGTCGGTCTCTAACCACCTTTTAGTAACATCGTGAATGTGCAATTATTAATTTGTGACTAGTGTTAGTTGATGATTGACAACGTAATTTTCAAATAAACATATTTTCAAGACAAAACTATTTTATTTACTATTTACAAGGGTTTCAAACAAAACATCACGCGAACAAACATAACAATGAGGTAGAGACTAGAAACGATATGGCTTAGTGGTGCTTGTGGTAGACGTGATGGGTGCTGTGCTTAACCTGGGCCTGGAAGCTGTAACATAAGACAAACAACATTAATTTGTGTTGTAAACAGACACTTTAAAGATATGAATATAATACTTATGTTAAAGTGATTAAAAAAAACGAAATCTATGCAATTGGGTATGGATTGAGCTGACTTTTTAGTTGATTAAGTTTCAAAATTATTCAATAAAGAATAAGAACAACTGCAGCAGTTAACCTGCGAATCGATAAATACCAAAGTATTTATCGAATGGATTCACCAATGCGAATAGATATCTAAAATAATAAAATATGCATGTCTACGTATTACCACCCTGTTTTGATGTATTGCATCATCATCATCATCATCATCATATTGCTTATTAAAACAATCTAACCATACATAGTATAGAAATGAGGTATTAGCTTTATTAGGGAAAATGTCTGGTAATTATTGTTTTTTTTTAAGAAAAACTTTTAATCGTAGATTCATAATACTGAAATGCGACGCATGGAGGATCGACGGACGGTAGCGCGACCGCGTGTTGGTCACTAAACGTTAATGTACTCGACATCCAACTATTTTTTGGTACAATTTCTAGCATCTTCCTTACCCAGTCTTCTTGTCGCTGTGGTAGTCCACGTGCCTGATACCATGAGGCTCATGCAGTTCGTAGAAGCCCTTCACTTCATCTCCCTTGCGAGCCTCATGCTGGGATTTGATGTCGCCGGTGTGCTTGTCTTCCACTTTGTACTCGAACTCGTAGTGAGGTTCCGCCTAAATGTTAATGTTCAAAGTTAATAATGATCTATTGTTTAGATCGATAAATTTAAGCATGAATAGGAATTAAAATGGATAAGTTGGGAGACGATCAAAGAAAAGATGGACGGATAGTGTGAAGGATGATATGATATGTTTAGGAAGGTTGGGAGTGTTGAAATGACGACAGGGATGTATATAGGAAGAAATGGGATCAAGCAAATGATGATAGTTAGATTTGCAAAAAAAGTGTATCAAATGCTTTGAAAAACGCGTGTATGTAAAAAATATGGTGGGCAAGATTAAAGGCACAACTGTAAGATTAGAGAGCAAAGATTTTATAGTGACTATTGCGAGTCCTCAGGATTTGCACCATGCTATTTTGTAAACTTTGTAACAAATTAATCCAGAGATAGAAAAATTATCAAATAAATCTTACGTAGTAGTCGACGATCTTGTGTCCGTGCTTGTCCTTGTACTCTACAGGGTGCGCGGGTCCGTCGTGGCGGTGGATGCTCTGCGAGGAGTACGCGTGGTGGTGGTCGTGGTGCTCCTTGTGACCTTGCTGACCGGCTACCAGAGCCACCAGGGCTAACAAACAGACAACCTAGACAAACAAAACATTTTGTTATAAAGTTATCATTTTGTTTCAGAAAATTTAAGAGCTATTTTGATAAAACCATTTTTTAAATGTTTTTATTAAATGTACCTTAGCGATCATTTTTGTTGATTGTTGATTTAATGATACAGAACCCAATAATGAACTGATACTGTTTTCATTAATTCATGTTCTTTTATACGTTACTAGCTTGCACTGATTACAAACTATCAGCTGCCAAACAACCGACTGGAATTGTTTCGCAAAACCTTTACATTCACTAAGTTGACATTGCTTAATTTTTAATATTTATTGCTTTATTATTATGATTACCTAATTAAGGTATTAGTTGACATGCACATGTGTTATTATTTTATTGATGAAAACGAAAGTATTTATGTATTTGGAGCTGTAAATTACGTGAGCGGATGTTAATTATTTAATGATACCTTGTTGGTTATTGAGGATTGTTTATGCATCATTAAAAATAATTTTAATCGTCAATAATAACAGGATGAACCTAATGATGATGATGGGTAAAAATTCTTAAAATACTTTAAATTAGTGAGAAGATTGACGGACAAACAGACCAAGGACTAGATCGTCACTTGTGCTCAAGAAGCCATGAAATAACATACTCACCCTTCTGCCATAATTAAATAAATATATATAAATATGTGTGGCGGGGGACCTATGGTATATTACTTGCAGCCATAAGAAAAAAAGTTTGATACAATAAGGCAAGTAAAAGTAAAAAGACAAGACAAGTGCAAGTATAAGTTTGAGACATTTTTTTAAATATAAATCCTATATAAAGTAAAGCTTGTCATAATATACCTATAGCTGTCTTCTTAAGGCTAAGCTCGCGTTTATTAAGTTTTTTCATCAATAATGGTTTAGTATATTAGCCGTAAAAGCCAAACAATAGACAGTTATAATAAACTGCCTCATCTAACCTTGAATAAGTTTTTTTTGTCCTTTGCTTGACTTTATTTATATTCGTTAAACAAAATGAAAGACAAGAGTTTCATATTAAAATAAATAAGGACGATTTATTTTATTTTCATAAAATGTTGTAAATAAAAATGTAAGGAACATCTTAAAGATTTAGTCAGATCACAGGAAGCATTCATTTACATCATTACGTTTGAGATTAGTGATGATGATGATGTGGGATGATGTGATGAGTGCTGTACTTCACATCAGCATGGAAACTGCAAAAAATAAAAGGCATAAATTATCATATTTCTGAATAATAGCTAAATTATTAGGTACATCTTTTTTTGTAACTGTTTATATATTTTACATTATACTGTGGTAGCCTTCATCTTAACTTTAGCTTAAATTTCTTAACAATAGGACTGTTAACGGAAAACTTATCGTGTGGGAGTTATGAAACTGCAGATGGCCTCTCGCATGGCTCTAGATACGTCTCTCACATGGCTCTAGATACGTCTTTTACATGGCTCTAAATACGTCTCTCACATGGCTCTAGATACGTCTCTCATATGGCTCTAGATACGTCTCTCACATGGCTCTAGATACGGCTCTCGTATGGTTTTAGATACCTCTCTCACATGGCTCTAGATACGTCTATTACCTATACGTACATAGCTTAATGTACCCTTTGAAGCACGGAATAATCATCTTGCTTTTCAAATTTGATGATTAAGCCTGCACTGTCCCAGTCTCACAAAGACAAGTCTCCCCAATTTGTTCAAACCCGGCACCTCGCATATGAGAACTAAATATGCTTAGCCACGTAGGTTGTGTATCAAAAACTTCTTGAGTGACTTGGAAGAGTATTCAAATTTTCTTAACCAGATTTGAAGCTTTAACTAGGTCAAAGATGGAACATGCAAAGAAACTTACCCAGTTTTGTGGTCGCTTTCATAGTGGACCTGTCTTTCGTGGCCGTGGGGCTCATGCAGCGCGTAGTACCCCTTCACGTGGTCGCCGTCGCGGGCCTCGTGCTGGGACTTGATGTCGCCGGTGTGGTGGTCCTCCACTTTGTACTCAAACTCGTATTTCGGGTGAGCCTGAATAAAAAAATATGTTTTTACTTTTTTAAGGATTCATTATTAAGTTAAGATTTATTTTGAATCAAAGAAGCAGTCAGGTTATTAATCTAAATATTTTATTTTTACGTCGATAGATTCATATACCTGTAAAATGATTTACGCGTATTATTGTATTGGTAGTGAACATTATAATAGTTGACTATATGGCCCTACATTTACATGTCACAAAAAAAAATACTTTTGTCGTCGATAAATAACTTAACTTTGATTACAAGGAAATTAATTTTTCAGAAAACTTTGGCTATACAGGTTTCAGTGTAGAAACGCATTGAAACTAACATGGTAGTCAACAACATGGTGTCCGTCATATCCGTAGCCGTGTCCATCGTGATAACCATGCTTGTGGTAGACCACCTCATTCTACCACAAGCATGGTCGTGGCGGTGGATGCTCTGATGCGAGTACGCGGGGCGGTGGTCATGGCATTGAATAATGAACTCACATGGTAGTCAACAACATGGTGTCCGTGATGTCCGTGTTGTCCGTAGCCGTGTCCGTCGTGGTGGCCGTGATTCTGGTAGACCACCTCGTGCTGAGGTCCGTCGTGGCGGTGGATGCTCTGATGCGAGTACGCGTGGTGGTGGCCGTGGTTGTGACCATATTGGGCGGCCACGACTGCCATGAGAGCGACGAAACAAAGTACCTAGAGAATCATAATATTTGAAGTCATGGTGCTATACTTTGAAAATCTTATTATCTAGAAATAATATATTCTGCTGCTACGGATGAATGTACTGAATATTGACTAAAATGTATGCAACAACGGTTCCAATAATAATAGTAATAAAAATAATAAAAGCGCTCCTGAAATAACTTCACTTATAAAATGTGACCTTACTTTAAAAAATAAGTCAAAAATAGATTAAATCACAGAAATTGTAGGTTTTAACGAGGAAAAGCTGTCTCATGAGTCATGACAATGATACGAGTGATATAAAAAAAGGATATGGCAAGGCAAAAGAGATGCAACATATCTTCTTAAATGGAGCAGGCAAACTTGTTTTTTAGTATATATTTTTATAGGAATTATTTGAAATGTTTTGAACAAAAAACACATTTTGAAAAATAAAATTTTCTAAAACCAAAGATCACACATTTTTTTACCTTTGAGATCATCGTGGTATTGTTTATGTGTAAATGGTCTAAAGCTGAATAAAGAACTGATACATTTTGTGTCTAATCTGCGCCTTATATACGATAACTAGATTTAATCAAGGCAATATTGATTTCACTCTAAATCGACGGTAATAAAAACTATACCTCACGCTAGGTTTTGTAAAATATTTAATGAATTGCTTAACCTTACATACGTTTAGTAGCAAAATATCTACGTGCTACGTGCTATTAAAGCTGAGCAGAAAAGTGCCTATTTTTTTTTGTCACATTTGTGTTCAGTTTCTTATAATAGATAACATGGGATGGTATTAGATTATGTTGGTTACGTTACGAATAACTCATTATATTTATATAGCTAAAAATTACACGTCCCTGTTTTTTATTTATTGAAAACAGTGTACAATATATTTTAATATACATAGGTATATAAAAAGGTAAATGATTGTGGCAGCTAACACCATTGACCACAAATTATTATTTTACGTAAGTATTCAATTAAATTATTAAGTCAATGAACGACCTCACAAACCCTAGTATTAGTTAGAATTATTAGGCCACTTTTATATAGCCCTTTAATTGATTGATTGATTGATATATACTTTATTGCACCAAAAAAGGGTGTACAAAGGCGAACTTAATGCTATATAGCATTTCCTACCAGCTAATCTTTGGTGGTTAAGAGCAGGTTGAGGGTAATGCCGCTAAAAACAGCGTTCAACTTAATATACCTCATTTAATATAGCTCATGTAAAGACTGAGTAGTCTTCAGTAGTCTTCAGGACCAGGAGGTCCCAGCTGTTATCTACGGGAGTCCGTAGATAGCAGCTGGGACCTTGCCTCCTGAAGCATAGGATTATTCTTCTTGTCGAACCATCAGGCAATTCAGGATGCAATATTAAGGATTTTAAGGATTAAGGATATATTCTAAGTATAACCGACGGACGCTTCGGCAGAAAAGTTCCCGAATGGCGACCACGCACCGGAAGACGCAGCGTGACAAGGTGGACCGACGTTCTGGTGAAGGTCGCGGGTAGCCGCTGGATGCGGGCAGCGTAGGACCGGTCGTTGTGCAGATCCTTGGGGGAGGACTTTGTCCAGCAGTGGACGTCTTTCGGCTGAGATTATGATGATTCTAAGCAAACAGTTAAAGCAAAAACCTAATTTTCATGTAAAAAGGACACTTCATTATACAATGATTAGGGATTGCAATCCAGCAGCGTTTTCAATCCAGCTGGATTTTTTCTGGACTTCAACAAGAATCCAGCTGGATTCAGCGCGCATCCAGCACTTTATAAATTTTCAATGAAAAAATGTGTTTTTTTTATATTTTTTGTAAAAAAAATATTTAGATCTTGTAATTCAATACAAATCAATATAAAACGCGAATTTTAGATAATGAAATATTCATTAGTAACAAATTTAGTTTTGGTTTATTAGTATTTAAGGTAGAAGATGCAATGTTTTGCAGTTACATAGTGTTTACTTTAGATTTGTTGTTCAGGGACCTGGGCCGTGAATTTTATTAATAACGTGGTTAAGGTCAAAGAATTTACAACAATCATACGCAGTTATAATCTCTGCTATTTTAAGTTTTAGATTTTTGGAATAGAATTTCGATGATGTTTTTCTACGATGAGCCCATAATTATAAATACAAAATTGTAAATTCTAAGGTAGATTGCAGCGGTCTTCTGACTCTTGTGAAACTTTCTGTTCCTCATCGTGTTCCACGTTTTCCATGTCTTAGAACTTTCCACATTCCATTGTGCCGAACAAATCTGCGTCGTCATTCGCCAGTAGTTCGTTTATGTAGTGGATTCAATTATGTTAATAGTCAGGCACAGGATCTGGATATCTTTCATCTCTCATTATTAAATTTTAAAAACAGTGTTACAGAATTAATCTGTTAACTTTTTAATAATTTTAGATACTTTACTAAGTTTTATCTTAACATTTTTAGTATTTTTTATTTAGTTTAAGACTACCTATTTTTGTGAAAACTGTACGCACCTATTATAGGCATATGTATCAGATACAGTACTATTACAGTACTATTTAGTGTAATTAATTGTAATGATAAAATGTGTATACTATTGGTGTGTCTAATAAAAAAAAAATGGTCTTCCCAATCTCGCAGGATGCAGATCGTATGAGAAATAAAATTGTCTTATATTTTAATTACACCTTACAGTTGAAGAGTCACTCAGACACAAAAAGTACCACTCCACCCAACAATATCCTCTAAATAATATAAAGTCGCCTCATTAAAAACAACTTGATTAAAAAATATATATTCAATGAAATTCTCTTAAATTATTGTTTTAATCTCAGAAATAAAAATGTTTGCCTGAAAGCAAACTTTTATAATTTAATATTATTATCATTTGCTTTTTGAAGCATATTCAAGTAATAAAAATGACATGTATTTTTTCTAAAAATGGAGTATTAATGCTATGGGACCTAAATATGGGAAGCTTTTATTTTCGTGTTATTTTGTTTGACTTAAATATCAAAAGTACTAACTACAAAACGTGTTCCCAATGAGAGCAAGTTCTTAGTTAAGCTTGTCGCCCAGCAGCCGCCACACGCTGCTGCACAACACGAATAGTGTTGTAGGAGATTGGTATGTGGCAATATCCAGGGCATAGTCCGAAGAAAAGGTATTTAGAGTTAATAATTTCTTCCCATACAATAATAATGTCTTCTTTATTAGTCCACAATTACAAGCTAAAAACTAAACCATGAAACCAAACACTAGCTTAATTTTAAAACTAACATGGATAAGCTTTAGGAGGTTACTGTCGGAGATCAGGACATGAAGTGTCAAGAATTTAGCAGAAAAAAGACAAAATCGAAACGTAAGAAATCTAAATTTGAAAATGAATTTAAAATGAAAGATAAAACTGCCAGCAAGAAAGGTTGCCAGTCATAAAACAGGAAAGAGGACGAATGCCTCGTTACAAGCTTCCTCGTGGTCTGCTGTATTTCAAGTTGTCTTTGTTATTGTAAACAAAAGCCATCCAAACTACCTCATACAGTGTATACAACAGACACTTACCTCTTTTTAAAAGGCTTTCCTGAACACCTTGATCTCATTTCAGAAATTCCGCTTAACGACCACCTGTTGCAAAATTTACGTAATATTTTTCGAAGGTTTGATACCAATTCACGCAAGGGCTTGGCAAAAAACTCATTATGTGTTTACCAGAATGTAGGTAACCTTTTGAAACTAAAATATCTTTCTACCTGAATGATAGGTCTCTTTAAAAAAGACAAACTTTGACGGTAAATAATTTGAAATATTTACTTTGACGAAAGCACTTCGAATAGCATATAGTATTCTTATTTTTGGCGCAATTTGTGTTATACCCAACAAAATAGTGAAGAAAAGTAACCGCCTGACAAAGGCCGCTAAAACATAGCACCTAACTCGGACAATTAATTTTTGACAAATGACGACGACGACAGACATGCAGAATATGTCGGTGCTGTACACATTGAAGCTTACATTCGACGTTCTTACAAACCGAATCATATAAAATGTCATTGTACCGCGTATTCGAATGTGGTGTGGTATAGTTTCTTTTTCCCCAGCTTCTTTGGTATTTATTTGGTGGGGTCAAGTTTGAAGAGTCGTTACGTTTCTTGACTATAGATAATTCGTTGGTTATATCTATGTAAACTGTGTGTAAGTTTCAATTGTACATTCACACTGTTGTGTTGAGAGTAGATGCTTTCTAGAAGTGCCGCCAATAACTTTCATAATATTATATTCCTATCCCAAATAAATAAGCATTGTTTATGGAAATCATTTATTTGGTACAAAAGTATAGAAAACAACATACTAAACAAATTATATAATGAAGATCACAGAAAGCTATAAAAGTAGGTTATAACAATCCTCAATAATGTTGATGATGGGGCACAATATGATGGGTGCCGTATTTCACATCAGCGTGGAAACTGTAAACAAAAAAACAAAAGAATGAGAACTCAAGAATGTGCTTAAATTACATCAAATCAAATCAACAACGGCCCGTACGTACAGTCCACTGCTGGACTATGAGCCTGGTTTTGCCATAATCTCCATGCTTAGTAGGCGGATTGGAGATCGCAGATTAAAAAGTTACTGTATTAGAGAGCGCTGCTGCCCGTTCCCTGTTCAATGTGTAGTCCCTAAGTTGCCTTTTACGACATCCACGGGAACAGTAGGGGTTGGTGACTAATGTATTCTACTCTGCCGTCACCACACACATATTATTGAATTTTATTTTTATGTAAGTGTAATTTTATTGTTCTAATTTTATAATGATTTGCATACCGATGTCAATTTGGTTTTATCGCAAATAAAGAATCTTATCGTAACTTATCCCTGCTTAAAGACTAGCAATCATCAACATCAACAGATCATATACGTCCCCACCGAGGGGCTCAAGCCTACCCTGAATTAGGTCGAAAGACTAGTAATACAATACAAATATTCTTCATTGACACCAAACGGAATCAAAACAGGAAAACATAATAGTTCAATGTATAGTCCCTAAGTCGCCTCTTACGACACCGACGGGAAGAGTAGGGGTTGGTGACAAATGTATTCTACTCTGCCGTCACCACACGGTGGTCAAATTACATAAACAATGTAAAAACATTCCACAAGTTTTCCGTACCCAGAGTGCTTGTCACCGTGGTACTCGACGTGTCTGACGGAGCCGTCGGGCTGGTGCAGAGCGTAGTACCCCTTCACGTGGTCGCCGTCGCGAGACTCGTGCTGGGACTTGATGTCGCCGGTGTGGTGGTCCTCCACTTTGTACCCGAAGTCGTATTTAGGATGAGCCTGTGCGAGAAAGACATGCATTACTACTGCACCAGGATTGGTCAAAACCTTGAGTTTTTGCCACGAACTTTACAAAATTTGCTTACATAATAATCAACGGCGTGTCCGTGGCCATGTCCATGACCATGTTCATGACCATGTCCATGAACAGCAACTTCATGGGCAGGTCCGTCGTGGCGGTGGATGAACTGGGAAGAGTATCCGTGACCATGGTGGCCATATTGAGCAGCAGCAGCGGCCACCAAAACGGCAAAATAAAGAACCTACAAGTAAAATAAGTGATCGTGAGACACTGTTTTGTTATTTTTTTAGCACTTCCACTTTTGCACTATCAAGCATTATTCATTATTTACCTTTGCGATCATTTTGTTTTGTGTTTGTTACGTTTTTGTCACAAAGCTCAATAGACAACTGATAAAATATTCCTAATACCCATGTCTTTTATACGATAACTATATTTGACCAAGGTGATATTGATTTCACTTTGCTGCGGCAAAAATAACTCGGTTCAAGTGTACAGTGCAATGATTACGTAAAACGTTTTGATAGATATATTGGACTGATATACAAATCAAGGTTGTGGTTGGTACCCTCAATATTCTCCTTATCATATTGTACCTTATACCACCACATCACACTAATAATATAAATGTGAAAATATATTTGGATGTTTGTTTCACCTTAACGCTTAAAATACCTAATGGATTTGGATGAAATTTGGAATGGAGATAGTTTGTAACCTGGATTAACACATAGGATACGTTTTACGGGAAAGTCTTATTCCCACGGAAAAATCTTACACAACGCGAGCGTAGCCGCGGGCGGACCGTAAAAAGGTACATTGAACCTATTTTCAGCAAACATGTCGGGATGACTTATCATTCACACAAACATGAAAATAGAGTTTTCATTTGTGTTATATTTTCAACAGCTGCCTTACATACAATCCATATATTTATAAGAAAAACAGCCTTGGTAAAAAAATCTTACGTCATTTTCGAAGCACGGAATTATCTTTCTTTTCGGATAAATCTGGTGATTCAGCCTGCAATGGAAAACTGGGAAAAGACTCACAAAAAAGTTTTTTTGCTTGACAGTGTCCCGAGCGTCCCAATCTCCCCTTGCTATTGCGGTAAAATATTTATTTATTTTTTGATAAAAAAAATAACCGGGTCAAATGTAGAAAACATATACTTTTTGTAATTTATACTGTCCCATGAACTTCTAAATTTTTAAATTTCATTCCGTTATAAATAAAAAACAAATAAAACCTTTTCTATATAGTTGGTCAATGTTATTTTACTGTACAATATTACTCGATAAATTTAATTTAGTCTACATACCATTAAAACATTTTTTTCATAATTTAAAACATGTCCCAAAATAAACAAGTTTCGTAACTCAGTATTAGTAACGCAATATTTTGACACTAAATTTAATTATCTGAGCGCTGCTTTTATTTTTATTCGAATTGGCCCCATTTTCTTTACAACTCTTGCCGTTTTTTGACAAGCAGCCATGTTTTTTGGTGCGAAGAAATTTGTTCTTTGGTGAGTAAGTATTTTATGTTCAAAAATTATCAAGGTGATTAACGTGCTCTTTTAACTATGAATTATGCTTTTTTTGATAAATTTCTACATGTGGAGACCTGTAAATGGCTTTTTGGTACTACTGTATTTTACTATCAAGTTAACTTTAGCTGTTTGTCTTCCTATTATTAATAAATAAATAAATAGTTATGTTATTGTACTTTATCATTGAAATGACATAGATTCTCGGTTTCTTAGCTGAAATTGTGATTAGAATATAATATTTATGGTTCTTATTTCTCAGAAGATCTTATCAATTTCGTTATTATTTAGTAACGTTACGAAACTGAGAAAAGGTAAAGTCGTAGTTACACTGTACCTGTTCTACTTACTTCGTATAATAGGTAAGTATTCTGTCTTTAGCTGTCCGTCTTACTTGTTTTGTTTGGCATTTTCAATACTCTTTTGTCATATTCAGGGCTTGGAAACCTGGTTAAAAAAATTAACCAGATCTCAAGCAACGCCATACAAAAATTTAAGGAGCATTTTCATTTCGAATCCTGCTCCTTCAGAATCCATATTCGGTTTAAATCAAAGAGAGTAAAATAACTGTTCCTGTTCGAAATACTGGTTGAATCCCAAAAAAATTTGTTCGCTCCACCCACATCCATTTCCATAATATGAAATAAAATTTAAAAAGTTTATTGTATTTCTGTCGTTTTATTTTGTAATTTTTATGTTTCACAAATCCCAAATACAGCAAGTAGTATGTTGGCTCACTGAACCTATGTGAACATGACTTTATTAAAATCAGTTTCGTTATATTTGTATCAGTTTTGTTATTTCTCAGTTGCGTTACTTTCTTTCTTACATGTTTTCTGCATTTGACCCAACCAACAAAATTATTTTTTCTGTTCTTCGACAATTATTTAAGAACAGACCTCAGTAAAATGCAATTAGGAAATATCTGATATCAGAGCTGAAGTATCTATTCTAAACCAATTTAAAGTTATTTTCAATAATAATTTTTTCCTTATGATAGGCTCTCAGTGAAACTTTATTGTTGCAAAAATTATGATCGTTTTATGAACATTAGAATGAGCTAATGTACGAGCTGTAAGTGTATTTGATGAACTAGTATTAGTATTAATTAACTCATACACGAATAACGTAATAGGTGTAATTAATTAATTAACTAGGAATAAATTATAGAGTTTTGGATGTTATTTGTCCTTCTTCTTGATGTAATCGTTATATACTGAAAATGAATTAGGTGTAGTTATGTGTTGTTTATATACGTATATACCTAAGTATAATAATCAAAATGGGTATAAATATACAAATAATTAAAATTTATTAGTGATTTTTGCACATAGCTTAAAACCTATTATAATATTTTTTCAGTTTCATTCGAGCTTTCTCCGTTGTAACTTTACATTTGAAGTAAGAATATTATGGCTCCGTAGCCCAGGTGGTAGTATATCTGCCTCCGACGCACAGGGTCGCGGGTTCGAATCCCGCCCAGGGCAAACATTTGTGTAATGAGCACTTGTGTTTGCCTTGTATCTGGTTGTTGTTTATCTATATAAGTATGTATTTATATATTTGTGTAATGTATATCAGCTGTCTGATACCCATAGTACAAGCTCTGCTTAGTTTGGGATCAGATGGCCGGCCGTGTGTGAAGATGTCTCCCCCCCACATATTTATTATTATCATCATCAACAGCTCATATACGTCCCCACCAAGGCCGGGATCACCTACAGTGTAGCTTAGTAAATTTTACACAAAACTTTTAAATCTTTTTCGCTTAGTTGTGCAGTGCAGGTTTTCTCATGTTCTTAAAATTATAAGTATACAAACAGAGGATAATCAACAGCGGAGAAAAATTTATGGCAATATGAGAACTTGGTAGATATAGAAGTACCAAAACATATTGGATTTGCTTAAGGCCGGGTTATTGCAAAAATTTGCAACTCAACGCGGTTTAGTTGAAAGTTCAATCGACGCATTACTGAAAGAACGTTCATATTAGCGTGCGATGCTTCACGGTGGTTACGTCCGACACTGCGTAGGAATCGTGCGAAAAACTCGTTTTTCTTGAACTCTTTTGCTTATTAACAGAAAATGGCAGAGTTTATGAAAAATGTGATCGATTTAAAATCTAAGTCAGTAATTGGTAAGTTATATTTACGAAAAAAAACTATGGTTATCGCTTTAAGTTACGAGATCTAGGACACCAAAAAACTTTTATTGCTGCTTTTTTTTAAATACTTGTGCTTTTTATTTCTAAATTATTATAATGTATTTAAAAATTCTACTCGATTTAAAATTTAATTAAGAATTTATTCTGTTAGCATATATTTTTTTACATTTATAGAATTAATAGAAGTGCTGGTATTTGATCGTCAAAGTAGCGACTATGGGCGCTATTACCACATAACCCCGCCTTAACCCACTTTTAGAGGGCCTTATTATGATAATGATAAGTTTATGAATGTGACAATCAGCTGCTAAGTCCATTGAAGTTGTGCTCTTATGTGACTATTATTAAAAATTTTAAGACAAGTGTTATGTATACAACCTTTTTTATATGCAGTCATATTTGTCAGCAACAATAAATCAATAAGAACCGAAGAAGATGTAGTCAACACATCAAAAATCCTAAGTTATGCTAATAAGGATGACGCCTGGGTAAAGAAAACGAAACTATGTTATTGTCCATCAATCAGGTAATACAAAAATAAAAGACATGTATTTTTTGTTTTTTAAAATTTACTAAAAATTACTTAGTTAAACCACATTAAAGTTGGAGAGTGAGGGCTACGTCACAACTATAAAAAAATTGACTCAAGCGTGACGTCATAAATGCTTTTTCAACTCGATATATTATCTCCGTATTATTTTGATTAGGTACATGAATAAAGAAAAATATTTGTCCAATACTTTTTAATAATCTACCTGATAGACAAAAAAAAGTAGTCACCATTCCAATTATATGACATACATTCTAACACTTTACTACATTTTGGAACAACAGATATTTTTAGTTTTTGTTAAATACTTTTTTTTAATTTTGCGACATTTTAATCGCAAAGCTTCTTCTTCCGATGGTCAACCGCAAAGCTGATTTTGTGTTAAACCAACTTATATCAGTTCTTAAAAATACAAATAATAGTCAAAATAAGCAGGAAACAGTTTATTAAGTCTTAAAAAAGTACAAAATGTTTCATAGAAACAAAAGACGATACACCAAAGATCTCAGAAATATCAAATAAGGTAACAAATCAGTCCAATCTTAATAATGGTGGTGGTGGGGCACGACGTGATGAGTGCTGTGCTTCACGTCAGCATGGAAACTGGAGAAGAAACAACATAATATGTAAAGAATATCAAAACTGCACAAAGAAAATGTATATTCCTCGTCATCAGCCGTTAGATAAATTTAAGGCTTTTTGTAAACCTTCTACGTCTATCATATCGTATCGTATTTATAGAGACATATTGTTGAAGTCTATGGTTTGGTTTAAGCATGTTAAATTAATCTGACTGCTCCCGTTCGAATATATTATCTTGCACAGGGTTGTATTTAATAGTTTTATATCCCAAAATTCTTTACAATTCCTTACCCAGAGTGATGGTCGCCATGATAGTCGACGTGTCTGACGGAGCCGTCGGGCTGGTGCAGGGCGTAGTACCCCTTCACGTGGTCGCCGTCGCGAGACTCGTGCTGGGACTTGATGTCGCCAGTGTGGTGGTCCTCCACTTTGTACCCGAAGTCGTATTTAGGATGGGCCTGTATGTACGAGAAAGATATGAATTAATGCTTTGATATAATTTGGTGTAGCTTTGAGTACCATGAACAATGAGCATAGTTAATTTAGCTTACGTAATAGTCAACTACATGTCCGTGACCGTGTCCGTGACCATGTCCATGAACAGAAACTTCATGGGCAGGTCCGTCGTGGCGGTGGATGAACTGGGAGGAGTATCCGTGACCATGGTGGCCATATTGGGCAGCAGCAGCGGCCACCAGGACGGCAAAGCATAGTACCTGAAAGACAAAGTATCCAGTTAGAATCCTTCTTACACTATAATAAAAGAGAACTATCTGAAGTAATGGCGTGTTCTTAGTGTGCCACACGACTATTATTTAATATAAAGTTTAGTTTATTGGTCAATTTACATTTTAAATTAACGTACAAAATAAAAAAAAATATGTTATCATGAAAAAAGATATTGAAATAAATATGTTGTTTCTTAATAGGTACCTTAGAGATCATTTTTCTGGTAAGGTTAGCTATTGTTGGACTAATGTGATGAAGTTCAATAGACAACTGATAAAATATGTCCACAACCCATGTCTTTTATACTTACGATAAAAATGTTTGATCAAGGTGATATAGATTTCACTCTTATTGTTGGCACGGGTAGCAAATATAATTTGGCTCAAGTATGCGGTGCCTGTAATGGTTTCGTAAAACATTTACTCGATATACTCGTCTAACACAACAAGGTTGCGGTAAGCACCTAATAATATTATTATAGTAAAAAGAAAACTTTCAGCAATGTTTTCAGTACCTACAAACAATTTAAATTAAAAGCTGCTTAGAATGTTTGGAAATTCTCGAATGACGATATACGCACAATTATTAATTTTTATTCATTATCACATTAATATTATAAATGCAAAAATATAATTAGATGTTTGTTTCACTTATTTGTCAATATCAAATTTGGAATGGAGATAGTCTGTAACCTGGAGTAACATATAGAATACTTTTTATGGGAAAAGTCTTATTCCCACGGGAAAATCTTACACAACGTAAAACAACACTACTTACTTATTTCAAGTTCCAGATAAACAAAAAAAAATATTTTTCAAATATCTGGCTCAGAAACAAATATGAGGCTTCAAAGTTAATGGTTAGACAGAGAGTTCCAATGTGTAATATGACGTCATATTACACGCGGGCTAGACTTCTGCCATTGAAAATTTTGTTTTCGTAGGAGGGACATTGTATTTGTTTAGTAATGTTGTACCTTATCTAGTTTGTTTTTCGATCAATTTCAATTCTGTTTTCACTGTCAGTATACTATTTTTGTATACTTTCAGACAAACAATGTAAAAACCAATATATTTTTATGCATGTTCCCTATTACCTAACTGAAAAAAGCAACCACATAAGTAATTAAATAAATATTATTGTAAATGCTACACCCATATTGCGGAATTTGTCTCCAATATTTTATGTCCCGGTCTTTTAAGAGTTTAGGCATATTCTGGTAACATTTTCGTTGGTCTTATAACTAGTATCAAATTCGTAAATTATAAATATAAAAACTCATTCAGAGGTTTAAATTTAAAGCTTTGAAGACAAGGTTAATTCGGGGTGGTCACTAGTCTGCTAATCTAGCTACATCATACTACATGAAATATTCAGACAGAAGTTACCTCGCGGAAGATATTTTCACCAAATATCTGGAGGTTTTATTCCAAGAACACTGACTGCCTAATAGTACAGCTCACACACATACGGCCCCACCTAGGGGCTCAAGTATATCCAAAATAGGGGTGATTAGACCACGCTTGGTCCTGTGCGAGTACCATCAATGGTATCTAAAAGTTGGATCTTTGGTGTATCGAATACTTACAGAGCTATAAATTAGTAGGTATAAAGCGATTAGCACTAAGCAACATTATATAATCTGTTTCTGTTTGATGATTAGGTTTTTGTCATATCGTTATATTGGTGTTTTTAATACAATAAATAAAAAACAGTTTTTAATCTTTTTGAAAAAGAAAAAGAAAACATCATCACCACATCATCACATCGTCATCATCATCATCATATTCATTCATTCACAATAGCGAATTTAAAATTGTATTAAGGTTTGTAAGATCGATGACCGGAGTTTTGATGTCAGAGTAAAATTATTTTTTCTGTTCATTTACCCATTTATATATAAATAATGTATTTTTAATTTTTCATTACGACCGGGTTTGATTTCCGAACTGAGTATGAGTTTTTTATCCATAAATTCAAAAATGAAGTTTTTCTTGCAACTAAAATTGATGACATGATTGATACCTAGCAACTCAACGTGCTTTAGTTGAAAGTTCAACCGACGACGCACTTCTGAAATAACGTTCATATTAGCGTGCGATTCTTCATGGAGGTTACGTCCGACACTGCGCAGGAATCGTGCGAAAAATTCGTTTTTTTAACTATTTTCTCTTTTTTGTGAAAAATATAAAACGAATTAAAAACCAGCTGTTTAGGTATTAATATAGCCACCCAAAAAATACAAAAATAATATGTTGTTGTCGCTGAAAATATTGAGAAAACACATTTGCAAATTTTGAATGTGGGGTGATTTTCGGTGATTTTTACTATTTATTTTTGCTTTATTACTTGATTATATGTAAAATCTACTTGGTTACGTCGCTAAATAATAAACTCTTTTGTTGGTTATAATTTTCTTGATTTGGTACATATTCCGAAACGTAAGATACGCGAGTTGAAAAAGGGACCCAAAAACAATTTTTCAAATAGGGCCTCGCCTTTAACAGATCTTTCTATGTCTTATAGTTTCAGACTAACCCACACTGACCCATCTAAATCGGCCTACCTGAAAAACTTTCCTTTAATCTTATCATTTCATAAAAAACTACAGTTATTTTTAAAGGCATTGAATTGATTATTTTTCATTGATCTCTCTGTACCTATGTGTACGTTTCAGTTCCATAAATCATTTTACTTAGACTAAATAACTTTCTAAAAAGTATCCTTTTCAAAATGAACACATTTATTCAATCATTAAAAGATACCATTTCATAATTTTACATTTAAAACAAAAACACGCACGATTCTATCCCAATCGAGGATAAATACTTTAGAAATATGAATTCCTAAATGATATTATTATGTTAGTTTTAAATAACGTTATAAAGGTATTTATGTCGTTTCTTAATGAGAGATTTTCCGACAGCTCTTTAAAAAATAAAAATAAATAATAGTTCTAATTAAGACGATATATGGCACCAGGTGTACTTCGTAGATTCTTTTTTTAAAATCCTTTTATGGCCCTGGGTGATTCGCCGGATTTCTTCGGATCCACGAATGGTCAACGCCATCTACTGAAGTTTCATGAACTAATTTTTTTACCAACGATGATTAAAATATTACTTTTATTTAAGTAATTTAACTTATTGATCTAAATTGCCTACAAATAATTTATACGCAAAAAAAAAGAAACAAGTATTGAGTCTTTTTTTGCAACGGAGCTTAATTTCTTATCGGTATTTATTCACGGACCAAGTAGGAAGTCCGTGGTATTTATTGTTACGTATTCATCTTTTTTTTAATGTACCTAATCTATGTTACTTCTATTTATATATAGATTTAATAGTGAATGAACTTCACTAACCAATAACTTTTATTTATCATAAAATAACTGTTACTTCGAACCACTAAAAATAATCTTATGTCATAGGAAAGCTATTTAAAAAAGACAAGAGTTTATACTGAAAAATGTCTTTATTCTGTACAAAAATAATAAAACGCTTCACAGAAACTAACATAATTATACTCGTAATATCAACAATATTCAGTCAAACTTAATGATGGTGGTGGTGGGGCACGATGTGGTGGGTGCTGTGCTTCACGTCCGCGTGGAAACTGGTAAATAGAACATAAGCACAAATGAATAACAGAATTGTACCAAGAATAAAAACAGCCTTCTATCTCTAAGGATTTCAATATTATACTACGAAAAAATCAGAATAAAAGCTTTTTTAGTTTAGAAGTTATCCACAAATTTAAATTCGCAAACTTTAAATGGCTCTCCTGAAAAGTTACAATATTTCAGATACGACTCTTTTCTACCAATGTTGCGATGTTATACCGCTTTTGAGGATTTGTGAAAGTTGATGATGAATATCATGATTTTTATTGAAGCCAACAGCTAAAAATGATGATCGATTTTGTTTTAAACTTTTGATAGGTTAAACTTTTCAAGTACTTATACCAAGTGTACTAACGTAACTTACTTTGTGTACTAACGTAACTTTAATTTTGAGTAGAGATTTAAAAGCTTAAATAAGGGTTGACTCGAGCAGGGAGCAGTTGGAATGTGTTATAAATATTACTTATAATTATGAGCTACATACACACCAACTCTATCTACTCACCAATTTGAAATGTAGTTTAATGGAATGTCAAACTGCCATTAATTTTGTTCGCAATGAGATTACGTGTTATTTCCATAGATGGAAATTCTTACCCAGAGTGCTTGTCACCGTGGTACTCGACGTGTCTGACGGAGCCGTCGGGCTGGTGCAGGGCATAGTAGCCCTTCACGTGGTCGCCGTCGCGAGACTCGTGCTGGGACTTGATGTCGCCGGTGTGGTGGTCCTCCACTTTGTACCCGAAGTCGTATTTGGGATGAGCCTGTGAAAAATCAAGGTTTATGAAGACCTTTCAGACGTATTGTAAATGTAAAAAGTTCAATGTGTTGCTGATCAAGTCATAATATGTGACCGTCTTCAAAAACAATTTTTTGTTGTGTTTTCCTGTACCTTAAGGTTGCTTAGATTGAAATGCTAACCTAGCGCTCCTTGTATTTTTCTGTGTTTTTCTTGTGTTATTATTTATTTACTTTTATTTATTTATGTATTAAAAAACATACATATTAACATAGAACACGTTCCGACACGAAGCAAACAAATGACTACATTCAGAAAAAAACAAAAGAGAATCGAAGATTTTTTTTCTTTATTAATATTGCAAATATGTATCTGAGCTATGCCTGCCAGTATTTTTTTTTTCTTTCCAAGGAGTATGTCGTTCTCACTACTTTTTGATCCCTCCTCGTAAGTAGTAGCAGTAGTAGCTTGTCTGTCATTTACGTTGAAGTCACTTTTCGTTTAAATTTTATTTATCCTGATCTTAATCAAGGGTAAAGGATTTTTCGTTACTTGTGGAAAGCAACGTTATTACTCATTATACTTTTAACTCATTTAACTTACATAGTAGTCGACGACATGGCCGTGGTCATGGCCGTGACCGTGACCATGTCCGTGACCGTGGAGGATAACTTCGTCGGCAGGTCCGTCATGGCGGTGGATGAACTGGGAAGAGTATCCGTGGCCATGGCTGCCATGATCATACTGGGAAGCCACGAACCCGACGAGGGCAACAAAGCATACAACCTGAAAAACAATTTTTATGGTAATTTTTAGAGTCTACATAGATGAACTGTATTGTAACCGGTAACTGACTGCTAAGTGGATGGTACAATTCACTGTTTTCTACTTGCACCGTTTCGCAATGCAGTCCTAATACGTTTGGGCTACTTCAACAGCTCCATGACTGAATCACAACTATGCGGTTCTTCTGTATTCGTAGGACCTTAGCCCTTGAAATTTGCAATCCGATAGCACATGCACTGTTATTGCGTTGATGACAACACTTCACTTCGATGCCAAACGATCAGTTTTCACTACGGGGGTTCTGGGTTCGAATTCCGTTGAATAAAAAACACTTTGTAGTTCACTATCCGATATCCAAAAAGTAAGATAATAATATGATGAGTGCTTGGAAAGCACGTAGAGCCCAATAAAATCAAAGTTTCGGCCATTATTTCAGGATATACTCGTTCATGAGCCATGTCATAGGCCATTGGCAGTCAGAGTTCGTTGGGTCGGTTGCTGACCTTACGACCTACATGTATAGAAGAAGTAGACTTCACACAGTGATCCATTCAAACTAGAATTATAATTATTAGAACTTTTAGATACCTTGGAGATCATTTTGAATATTTTGTTTCTTGTTGAACAAAATGTGACAAGGCACAATAGACAACTGATAACATTTGCCTATGATCTACGTCTTTTATACTTTGCTATATTTAATCAAGGCAATATTGATTTCACTCTTATTAACTGGTAGCAAAAATCACTTACCTCAAGTATACAGTGCAATGGTTTCGCAAGTTGCTCGATACGAACGCACGGTAGTATGACATTGCCACTGATTTTGTTATCAGTAAATTAGACAGGGTTATTGACACCAATATCAGATTACAAAAACTTTGTTATTGGTACCTTAATTTTGCTTGTAAACAGTCTCTATTAAGATTTTAAAAGCTGATAACGTTATTTTTTAATCACATCACTCTAATATTATATATTTGGATGTTTAGATGTAGACCAAACATCCAAACTTCTTCTCCGCAAAAATCTTCACGCTTAAAGTACTTGGATGACTGAATTTGGATGAAATTTTGAATGGAGTTTGTGACCCAGATTAACACATAGGATACTTTTTACGGGAAAAAGTCTTATTCCTACGGGAAAATCTTACACAACGCGAGCGTAGCCGCAGGCGGACCGTTTTATCAAATAGATAAATATGACTTACCCCAGCTCCTAACCGCCGGCATACAAATTCATCTGCAACGATGTTTGTTGCTAACTTTGTTCTTCTGACAGCTCACTTCGCGGTAATTCGATTCTTGTTTATTTAGTTTTTTATGGTGACATTTTTGTAACAGTATATTACTAAGATTGCCATTTGCTCTATGTTTATTTCAATAGAAGTACCTAGTATTTTATCAAGAAGCGAATCATGTTTTGTTTAGTAACGACAGAACCGTTCACGTTGGAAACCTATGGGGGAGGCCTATGTTCAGCAGTGGAGGTCTTCCGGCTGAGATGATGATGATGACTCGTAATAAATGATTATTATTTAATACTGATCATCACCACTTTTAATCGTTGTTTTTACATATGGTACCATAAGCAGAATGTAATCTACCCAACAAGATTGCAATGAACTTGAGTTTGAACGTGTTACAACAATTTGATTCGTTGCGAAAAAGAAGTTTAAATAATTTCAATCATGTCAGTTTCTAAAGAGAATAATGCGCGCAGGAAAACATATCGGTTTTATGCCGAGGTTTTATGAAACTGAGGGCATAGCGCGATCTCCTTTCTTTTAAAGTTGGCGTAGTGCGATTCAATGTATGAAAAGTTATGACAACGAAAACAACAACCAATGAAATTGAGAGTTGACCTAAGTAATTACTAATTAATTACAGTAAAAAGTTATGATAGTAGACTTTTGCAGGGAGTCTGCATTCAGCTACAAAATCGAATGAACATTAATATGAAACGCTAACGAAGGAATGGTAATTTTCTTTAAAGTTGATATAAGTAGGACATTGATCAACAAGTCATTATTGTTACCATTTTAAAAATGTATATTTTGTATATAGATACCATATCTTATAGATTTCAACACACAGTAGAACATCCGATGTAAAATATTCATAAGAAATATTTTACATGAATGGATGTCATCGACTATGTTATCCTATTTAAAACGGAAACACTCACGTAAAAATGGAAACTTTGTCTTCCAACGTTTCTATCATGTACGAGTAGATAAAAATCACGTATAGTTCAATAATAAAATAAATTAAAAATAAATCGTAAATAAATAAATAAAATAGACCATGCTATCTTTGAATTGCGTGGGCATTGGTACTAAATTTGTATGGTATTTTTTAATAATTATTTTATACCTAGTCAAATATGTATAAAAAAATTAAAGGAGAAATATATGGCAAGGAAATTGTTACCTTTTTGCAAGGTAACAATTTCAGCACAGTATGGCCGTGTTAATTTATAAAAAAAATGTTTGACGCATTACTCATGTAGGTTACAGACCCTTTCCTTTCAAGTCCCAGTCAGCTGTAGGTATTAAGTTCAGTTAGTTGAGAAACAATATTGTTATGTAATTCCTTAAGAGTTACAGTTCAAATTGGAGACATTGCTCCAGATTACTTATCATATGTGTGAGTGGCTTATGCACACATGTTTGCATAAGGCTGTCCGAAAATGTAAAAACCAGTTGTAGGACCAATTTTTCGACGTATAAAATCCATAGTACTTCATGTGACATATCATATTAAGATCAGACACTGAATAGTTAACAAGAAAAATGATTTTAAAGGTATAAACACAAAATAATTATTTATAAAAAAATGTTTAACATTATATTTACTGCAGCCACATAAAATATTTTATTTCAGACTACTAATATACGGTTTTCTTTCAGATTTTAGCTTTTACTGCTATATTAGCAGCAGCATATGGAGGTGGACACACACACTTCGCTCACTCGACGGTAATCAAACATGAAGTGCCCAAGAAGGTCGAGTATCACCACCACCACCAAATTGAACAAAGTGGCCAAAACAGTCACCAAGAGTCACATGGACATGCAGTGTCTTCGCAAAATGTAGTCCACAAAGGTCATATTGAAGCGTCTCACCATTACGAAGAAGGCAGCTCTGGCTCTTCTCTTCATGAAGACTCCCATCACCATCATGAAGGATCTCTTTCTGATGGACAGTCTCATGGCCACGCATTCTCTTCTCAAAGCATTGTTCTTCATGCCAGCGGTCATGGCCATGATCACGAAGAAGCACAATCTCAGTCTAACCACGAATCCTCTCATCAACAAGAAGAATCCCATCATGACGGTTACCACTACGAGAAACCCTCTCACGGGCTATCTTACTCACACAAGCAGGCTGAATCTTCTGGAAACAGTGGTCACCAACAAAGTCATTACGCCGCTTCTTATGATCATGGCCAAGAAAAATCACATGGGCATGCCTATTCTTCACAAAGTATTATCCATCATAAGACTGACCATGTCCTCCAAGTTTCCAGTAAAGATGATCATTCTTCATTATCATCATCCCACGGTGCTTCTGCACAGGATAGTGGATCCTATGCTGAAACATACAAGCATGATAACCAAGGGTCTTCCTATGACAGTGGATTGGGACTTGGACATGGCGTCCAACAGGATACCTCTAGCCAGAGCGAGTCTGACTATTACTCTCATGGTCATAAATCTTCTTATGACAGCGGTCTTGGACTAGGTCATTACGCTTCTTCGGGACAAAATGTTGCCAATCACCATGAAAATTCTCACCATCATGACTCATTATCCGGTGAACAATCTCAATCTGGAAAATCACACGGACACTCTATTTCAATTCTACACGAGAGCAGTCATGGCAACGAAGGTCATCACGATTCAGAATCTTCACACACTCACGAGGCATCCGGGAATGAAAACCAACATCACCACGAGAGCGATTATCATTTCGATTCTTCGTCTGGACTTCAGTCTCAATCACTTGGTCATGGGTATGAAGGTTCCTCAACTCTGTCTTCTTCTGGCTCTTCTGGACACAGCGAGACTTCTCAATCCGAGAACCAGCAAAGTGGTAATGAAGACTATTACCATCATGAAGCTTCTTCTGGTCAACAAGCGCACTCTGGAAAGTCTCATGGGCATTCTATATCAATCCATCATGAAGGCGGACATGGCCATAATTATGGAGGCTCTTCAAGCCAGTCTTCTATTGGCTCCCATGGACACGCTGAATCTTCTCAAAGTGTAAACCATCATCACGACAACGAGGATTACTACCATCACGAATCTTCATCTGGTCAACAAGCCCAGTCAGGAAAATCTCACGGACATTCTGTTTCAATTCACCATGAAAGTGGACATGGACATGATCTTGGAGGCTCCTCTAGTCAGTCTTTATCTGGATCTTACGGACATGCTGAGGCTTCTCAATCATTAAACCAGGATCATGGCCATGAAGATTATTACCATCACGAGGCCTCGTCCGGCCAACAAGTGCAATCTGGAAAATCTCACGGACACTCTGTCTCCATTCACCATGAAAACAAACATGAATATGGTCTTGGTGGCTCTTCTAGCCAATCTTCTTCTGGGTCTTACGGACACGCTGAATCTTCTCAGAATGGAAACCAGCATCATGGTCATGAAGATAACTATCATCACGAATCAGCATTTGGTGACCAAGCTCAGTCTGGACAAACTCATGGACATTCTCTCTCAATTCACCACGAAAGTGGACACGGATATGGGCTTGGAGGCTCCTCTAGCCAATCTTCATCTGGATCTTACGGACAAGCTGAGTCTTCCCAACTTTCAGACCAGGATCATAGTCATGAAGATTACTATCATCACGAATCTGCCTCTGGTCAACAAGCTCAGTCTGGCAAGTCTCACGGACATTCTGTGTCGATTCACCATGAAAGCGGACATAAACATGGTATTGGAGGCTCCTCTAGTCAATCTTCGTCTGGTTCTTATGGACATGCTGAGTCATCTCAATCATCAAACCAGGATCATGGTCATGAAGGTTACTACCATCATGAAGCTTCATCTGGCCATCAAACGCAATCGGAAAAGTCCCACGGACATTCTATCTCAATTAAACATGAAAGTGGACATGGTCATGGTATTGGAGGTTCTTCTATCCAATCTTCATCTGGGTCTTATGGGCATGCTGAATCTTCCCAGAATGTAAACCAGCAACATGGTCATGAAGATTATTACCATCATGAGGCTTCATCTGGCCAACAAGCGCAATCTGGAAAGTCTCTTGGACATTCGGTCTCAATTCACCATGAAAGCGGACATGGATACGGTCTTGGTGGCTCTTCTAGCCAATCTTCATCTAGCTCCTACGGACATGCCGAATCTTCCCAAAATGTGAACCAGCAACATGGTCATGAAGGATATTTCCATCACGAATCTTCATCTGGTTTAGAGTCTGGAGAGTCTCTATCACTGCACCACGAAACTGGAAACAGTCTTGGAGAAGGCAACTACCATCAAGAATCCTCAAATTTGGGCGGAACATCTTCGCATGGCCTTTCCTCTATAAATTTGATTCAGGCTCTTGGTGGACACGGAAATGGTCATTATGAAGTGCATGAAAGCAATTCTCAAGACTCTTCAGCATTATCTAAAACTTACCTTACATCTCAAACATCAAACCAAGGTGCACAGTCTTCAAGCAATGGTGAAGATCATCACCATGTGGAATATTATGTAAGTTATTCATAATTATATTCAGCAATCTAAGTTACAGTTAAGCACCGCACCCACCTGCAATTCACAGTTAACTCGTGTAATCGAACCCCTTTAGATAGTAACCGCACCTGCTGGTGAGGATGCGGAACTAATCGAACTAATCTATTTGGAATTATTTTGTAGCTTGGTAAAAACACTTAATTCTGTAGACTCATCTAGAAATTTTGTTTCCACAATCTAGATTCTTATACTTCGACCAATTGCAGTAAAGAAAATCCGCCAAGAAATACAATTTTGTTTCGTGTCTATTTTTAGGTGTATCCCAAATACGAGTTTCACTATGAAGTCAAGGACAAACACACGGGAGACATCAAGTCCCAACACGAGCTGAGGGATGGCTACGCCGTGAAGGGCGAGTACTCCTTGCATGAACCTGACGGTTCAGTCAGACATGTCGAGTACCACTCCGATAAGCATTCCGGGTAAGAAAAATAATCATGATCTGTTGGTAGTTATTTTAATTTGTTATCACCAAAGTATACAATTAAATTGAAATTAACTACGAATAACAAAAACAAGGAAAAAAAGTATAGATTCTACATTATTTTTTACTGTTTTCACATAAAAAAGTGGCTACCAGTAAATAAATTATTTTGCAAATCACTTTTTTGAAATTTTGATAACTGCATTTTGTCTAGTTCCCTTTTTTATTCGCATTATACCTTGAAATTTATTTTCTACGAGTAAATTACTTTAACGTAGAGGTAGAAAGATACCTACAAAATTAAGCTAAGAAAATAATGCGTACAGTAAAGTCTGAGTAAGATCTTTGGCCAACATTGAAAGATTGACATTAAAATATTATTTACAGTTTCAACGCTGATGTGAAAAGATCCGGAAAATCTCATCACGAGTACAAGACTTACCACCATTAAAATAGTCCCTAGTCATTCTTAACGTGTTATGTTTCTTCGTGTTGACTAAATTATGCCTGTTCATTATTAATTTATTTATTATTCTTATGTTGTAAATAAACGTTGAGTGTTTTGTGTACAGTTCTTCTTTTATTTTAATTATTTTCCTACAAAACTATTAACCACACATTGCGTCATCCATTAAAAGTGTAAATATGACAACAATTATGAGTGTGTATATTTGACAGCCTATCTTTTACTAATAAAGGCTACTGCGCCTAAGGCTGTAGTAGATTTAGTAAACCTCTAAAAAATATGCAAATGTCTATGTCCGTTTGTTTCCTTTCTCCGCGACCGTATTTATTTTGCAATACTCGTATACACTGGACACAAAAAATAACTGCTAATAATAAACCTTAACGTAATTAATGTTGTTGAGGAATGTTGTAGTGACAAATACTTTAAAAAAATGCTAGCTGAAAGTATGTAAATGTTTTCTTAAGCGTTAATTTATTTCTTGTTAAAAAAAAAATTATCTAGATGCAAACACTTTAAGAATACTATCTGTTTCCTCAATTTACTAATAAATAGTGCGTAAAATATGATGAAAAGTTTCTCACATACTTAATGAAACCCAAATACATATTACGTGAATAAAATTAGCAGATAACATAATGAGGTGCGTCACGTTATTTAATTAAAATAAATGTTAACCTAACCTAACCTTAAGATTTAGAGTTTATAATTATATTATTTTACAGAATTACTAGAAATGTATTAAAATAATAGTGTGTTATATATATTCATCTTTGCGCTGTGAAAATTATATTAATATTTATAGTTTATGCCATTGTTGAGTTCAATCAATCAAATTAACACACTGATATTAGTGAAGTTATTTAAACTATACCTCGAAAGTTATTCATCACACAAGAAGTTCGTAAGAAATTGAAACCGAATCTTATAGGTTAACAAAATAATGAGTGGAGCAAAAAATGTAGCTCATGGCAAGACGAGAGTGAAATGCGTATCTTAATTGAGATCACTGAACTTAAAAAACTTATTAGCATTGACTTAATATCTAAAATAAACTAGAACGAAATCTGAGGTCAAGACTTTTGAACACGATTTACAGAATAGTCAATAATAACCTGAAAATAAACGTTTACTTTACAGTAATACATAATAAAGCAATAAAATCATAGTTGTTTAATTATTCGTAACAAAAATATATTTTTTATGACATGTTGACCATCAGTTTTTGAAAGTAAACATCTCGATATAAAAAAGGATTCCAATAAAACAAATGGTACTGGTTTTATATATTCTTAGAGCAATGCGATAGACGCACAAGTCATATTGATTGACAGCTTGCTATTCTAGATTATAATAATATCATTTGTGTGTATCTTGCAATTCATCAATCTGTAATGGACAATAAAACATAACGCATTAGATATGAGTTGTTTTAAACGAGCTATTTTATATTTGCAACAGGAATCTATCAATTTAGATCACTTTCGCAATGAACACTTTGTTTTACTTTTGTACTAAGCATTATGAAATTGTCTTAAATTATAGCCTAAATATGATTTTAATCGCTAAAAATAATCCAATCTAGAACGGAACTTCTCTGTTATTATTGACATTGGAACGCAGTTTCGATTCGTTTAAACGTCGATTATAAGTACTTAACCCGGCAATTTCAGAAATTTAAAGATGTAAAAGATAGCAAAGATTATAAAAACAGATTTATAAACAAAGTAGATTACTAAATATTGGACAAGTAGTATAACGAATGAAAATAATATCGTAAAGATGGGACTTGATTTATTATAAGGCTGTCTTATTACGGAATGAATGAATGAATGAATGTGATGTATTACGGAAGTTAATTCAAACTAAGTTAATGCAAGTTAAGCAACATAGTACTTTGTTAAAATAAACAATGGTGTTTAATCAAGATCTGTGCTTTGAAAACACGTTGAGTTGATTTGATGAAATATAGGTAGTTCAGTTAGACGGAACCCCAACCTTCAAATCGGTTACGTAAATTACGTCATACAATGACAGCGCGTGGAGTGTTGCGAACATGATTCAATTCTCTCGCGTAACGTCTCCAGTATATATTGAGCTAATAACCTATGCCGATATACCAGTTCCACCGCGGAAGTCAAAGAAGAAAGATCTAAAGGCGAAATGTTTGCTAAAGTACGCATAAAATACATTTAAATAAATAAACAGTGAATATCTAATAAGTTTTGATATGGATGGACATTTAGTAGAAAGTATTTTAAGTGATCAAGATGTTGAAGTCATACTATTTGCCATTTGAAAGTTTTAAAGTGATTTTGTGTTTTAATCGTATTTTAAAGTGCATCGTTATTGGGTTCTGTGGTATACGAACTATAAAAGATGAAAGTAGAAAAATCTAATAAATTTAATTTTCAGGTCACAATACTCGCGCTTGCCCTGGCAGGAGCCTACTGTCACGAGCATCATCCTCGTTATGTTCTCAAAACTGTGGTTCAACATCATCAACCCCAGGAGTACCATCATCATTCTGAACATACTCCTATGAAACATCACCAGGAACCAGCTCCTATCCATGAACCTCAGTACTCTGCGGAAGTCCAATCCAACGGTCATGACCAAGGACATTCCCTTCAAAGCTTAGTGCACTATGCTCAAGGAAATGAAGAGTCCCAGAAATCTGAGGAGGAATATACTCCTGTATATCATTACGTTAAGGCACAACAGGAAGCTCAAGCTGAAAGTCATCAATACGCCCCCGTAGAGCACAGTGTACAATCTCACCACTATGCTCCTGAACATAAAGTTCAAACCCATCACTTTTTACCTGCTCAGCACGCCGAACAACATTACAAGCACGAGCCTGTAAGCTTCCACCACGGCGTTCAGCTGCATAAGATTTCTGCCCATCATTCAGAGGGAGCCCACGAGTCTCAAGAATCTCACGGCCATGATTCTCATCATGACAAGCCCGTTGACTATTACGTAAGTAAATCTCATTATTACGAGTACGGACGTCCGGCTCCCAATTTATAGCTACTTTCTATATTCATTTATTCGATACACATGCATCTGTTTAATCACGAGTGAGATCATCAGCTTTAACAGAATAGGAATGTTATGTAAACATGTGCAAATTTGTATTAAAGTAGACGATTACTATTTCAGGCCTATCCGAAGTACCAGTATGAATACAAAGTGGAAGACCCTCACACCGGTGACAACAAGTACCAGCATGAGGAGCGTGATGGTGACAACGTGAAGGGAATGTACAGTCTGCTGGAGGCTGATGGATCTATCAGAACTGTGGAGTACACGTCTGACAAACACAATGGGTAAGGTGTTCATTCAAAAAACTGTTCCTTATGTAGCGTGATACTTTATGGCCAATAAAACTAGTTTTTTAAAAATTGGTTCATCGTTTTCAATACGTGTTTAATATTTCAAGTTTAATGCACAAATTTTGTGTTATTATTTATTAAATCTATGTTTTCTTTTTTACAGTTTTAACGCCGTAGTCAAGCACACTGCACCCAATCAGCATGTTGAGATCCGCAGCCATCATAAGAATTAGAACTCGCTTACCTGAGACTGATATATTAATTATTTGTTGTTACTAGATGTGTACATAAAAATATACTATTTATGCTTGAGATATTTTGTTGTTATCATTTATACTCTATGGTGAATTCGTAACATGAATCAAAATACAATTTAAGCTGCGCTATTTCATTAGGTATCTAGTGCAAAAAAAGAACCTCTGACTACGACACTGGCATAATAACTTTCTTTTTAAATAAGCCTTATTAACATTATAAGTTTTAAAAAAAATGGAACTCTATTTTGGGGTAAGCATCTACAGAGGATTTTAAAATTTTCAAAATACATACATATATTAACTAACTGACGAATGATTAAATATGGTAAAAATATGTAGTCGATAAGTAATACTAAGTAGGTCTTCTTCGTCTCTTAGGTGCTATATTGCATACTATCAAAGTAGATGCATGACCGATTAAAATATAGGTACATTCTGTTCTGCATCTAACAACTTCGTATTCTTACAACAAAAAATATTTCATTAAAAATATTAACTGTATTAACTTTTTTATGAGCTAACCTCTATGTGATAAAAAATACTTATAGTACATAGTACTTTGATTACAAACGTTGGTCGTTCGACGTAAGCTATGCTATTAAACAAATTTCATTCCCTGAATTGTTTATTTATTCGTAGTAAAATGTAAATATATAATAATTTCAATTTCATTATGTTATATAATGTGAGTAAGAATGTCAGTGACCGACCTCACTTGTTCTAATCTAAGGACCTGATTTGTCATTTTGTGTGTGTGTGAGTGTAACAGACTGTATACCTCAATAAAATACATTTATCAAGAAAAAAAGTAAGGCTTTGCTTACTGTTGCGGAACAACTGGATTTTTAAATATGCAAATAACAACTTTTTATAATTTTCTTTTTTTGAATTGAACAAGTTTTAACGAAAAAGTAAATATGCCAAATAAATTCAGACTAGGAACATTTTATTCAACAGTTTAAATAAATTAGCATAAATTAGCATAACGGATATATTAACATTGGAAACATTTAGTGGTGATGATGGTGCTCAGGCTCGATGTGCTTTGAGTATTCGGAGTAGTGCACGTCCGCGTTGAATCTGGAATGTTAGGCGTTAATGAAATACTTGACATGATGACCGTAATGACTGCACTGTATGAAGGAATATTATGATATGACTTACATTGAAGTTTTATGAGCCGAAAAGACATTAAGTACAGTCAGTTGAGCAAGATATGACCAGTCATTGCGGAGATCTTTTGGGGAGGCTTTTTGTTAAGTCATAATGCAAATTTTTTAACCGAAGAGCAATGTTTTTATGCACGAAGAAATACTTCGACTTCCTCAGAAAAAAAAACAAATTATTAATTTAGAATCTTCCCTAAGTACGAAATAACGTCTTCTAATGTACAAGATCCTATCTGACTTTTGTTAAAAAAAAAATCTCTAAGGATTTTTTATTATAATTCTAGCATCTATCACTTACCCTGAGTGTTTGTCAGCGTGGTACTTGACAGTGCGCACAGCGCCGTCGGGCTGGTGCAGGGAGTACTCGCCCTTCACGACGTATCCATCACGGATCTCGTGCTGGGACTTGATGTCACCTGTGTGCTTATCTTCCACGTGGTAAGCGAACTCGTACTTAGCAGGAGCCTGAAATTCAAAAAGTTTAAGAGGTATAATGTAATTCTGATCGCTATTTCGAGTATTCCTAAAAAGACAAATTAGTGTTATAAAAGTTACTTACATAATGTTCCTCATGGTGTTCAATTTGCTCTTTATGGTCATGCTGCTCTTCTTCTTTATGTTCAACGGGTGCAACGTGCAAAAGAGGAGCGGAGTGGTGAACAATAGGAGTCACATGGTGAACAACAGGAGTCACATGATGTACAATTGGAGTCACATGGTGAACCACAGGGGTTACATGATGAACAATAGGGGTCACGTGATGGACCACAGGTACTAAAGGAACGGTGTGGTGGACAACTGTGTCTTGGACCTTTTCGACAACCGGAATGATCCGGTGCTGTTTAGCAGGGGTGAAGAGATTAACCGGTGTTAGTTTAGGCTGTTTGTATTCTTCATAATGATAGTCTTCGAGCTGAGGGTGACTGACTTCGTGAAGAACTATGGATTGTGAAGAGAAGGCGTGGTCATGTTCCTGATTGTTGCCATGCTTCTGAGCACAAACGACCACAACTGCTGCTGCTATAATTGCGATCTACGGGAAAAAAGTTGATGTAATTAAATTGTCTACTAGAAAGCTGTTGTTGTTTTTCACATTGTAAGCTCAATGATCCAATTCCAAACTACAAACAAATGTTTTTTTTTTTTCACTGATAACTTACTTTAGTGAACATGTTTATTGCTCTGAACTTTGCCCACTGAATGAATATGTTCTGAAATGCGGTCAGCCTTTTTATACTTACTATAAATACACCCAAAAGCAGTATGTAAATTAAAAGAAAACAGGTTCTGAATTCAGAGGGTTAGTCATCCATTGAAATTATCAATCACGCATGCATGCATAATCAGTTGATGAGAATTTTGAATCTCACAAGCTCTGAAACAACGCTACTTTTTAAGGATTAACAAAATTATGGAGGCAAAAAAAAGTATTATGAGCAAAGTACGGCGCTTCAAAGGAACTTTATACTTAGGTTTGTCACCTTGTGAGCGCCTTTATGCCGCCATAGCAATAGGAACGATTTTTATTTTTTGAATGTGTAGCTATACATTCTGCCTACTGTCATTCTTGGTGTTATTAAATAGGTATGTCATAATTTTATTAAAGAAAAAAACATGAAGACAGGCTTTACTATTATTCATCAACAGCTCATACGTCCCCAACGAGTGGCTAGGGCCTACCCTGGAGTAGGGCGAGATTAATACTCAGGGTCAATGAATTATGCAACGAATAATTCGTTCTCAGGGTGATGATAACTCTACTATAGAGTAAAACAAAACACAATCATTCTGCAAACAAACTTAAAAAATTAGCAAGTGTTGCATTAGACACTTGTGTATTTCATTCAAGTGTTGTAATAAACGTTGTCATTGATGTAATTACTATGTGATGGAAAGATTATCTTGATAATTATTAAAACCTGTCCGTACCCTAGAATACGAAACTTTGTGACATTGACAGGACATTTAACTTCAAGTATAAAAACCACGGTTAATTTTTAACCAATATCATTCGATCTCAAAGTTTATACCGACAAACACTAAGATGTTTTGCAAAGTATGTATCCATAGCTGTATCTAAAAAATATAATCGGGAATAAAAAAAATCTTTATAAGCATTTTACTGACAAGATTAACCTCCAGGTTTAACTTATGTTAATTTCAGATCACCTTCTTAGCGGCTGCCCTCGCATTGGCCTGTGCTCAGCATCACGACCATGAGGAGCACGGCCACGCCTATTCCTCACAGTCCGTGGTCCACCATCAAGTAGAACATCCCCATCACGAGGAGAAACTTGACGAATATCATCACGCTCCAATTGTCCATGTTGCGCCTCTTGTTCACCACGTTCCTGTTGTTCACCACGTGACCCCTGTAGTTCACCATGTAACCCCCGTAGTTCATCATGTAACCCCTGTGGTTCATCACGTGACCCCTGTGGTTCATCATTCAGCCCCTCTTCTACACGTCGTCGCACCAGTAGAACACAAAGAGGAGGAGCACCATGATAACCACGAACACCACGAGGAACATTACGTAAGTGACAGTGAAATTTAATTAAAATTTGGCTCTTATTATACAGCTTGTTAATATTTTTAATTTACTGATACAAATCAAAATACCGATTGCAAAAATATGTTTTAAAGTCTAGATGACTCGCGCGCCATTATCAACGCATTGATCTCATCAAATGTCTGCTCAACTCGTAACTCCAAGTCTTAAAGAACAGTTTTAGTACATATTGCTAAAATTATGTCTCTATAATAAATGAAAATAAGAAAAAGCAGACTTAGGTACCTTACGCTAACGTAAATAACCCTAGTGGAGAGCGTCGGTGGTGTAGTGGCTAAGGCCGCTGTTTTCCGTTTGGAAGACGCGGCTAGATTCGATCCCTACCTCTAATTCTGAATTCATATTCGTATGTACTTTTATTCGACGCTCTTACGGTGATGGAAAAAATCGTGAGAAAATGTGCACACTCCTGCAAATAAATTCAAAAGTTGTGTATGAAATCAACCAACCTGCACTGGGCCAGCGTGGTCGACTAAGGCCTGATTGCCCTATTTCAGGGTAGGCTCGAACTCCTCGGTGGAGACGTATATGAGCTGTAAATGATGATGATGATGATGATTTCATGTAAATGTTACTTACGCAGGCTCCTGCTAAGTACGAGTTCGCTTACCACGTGGAAGATAAGCACACAGGTGACATCAAGTCCCAGCACGAGATCCGTGATGGATACGTCGTGAAGGGCGAGTACTCCCTGCACCAGCCCGACGGCGCCGTGCGCACTGTCAAGTACCACGCTGACAAACACTCAGGGTAAGTGATGATTATTAGTTAGTGTCAGGCTAGGTAACAGACTTTAAAAAATAAATATGAACCAAAATTTTGCTACCGACCTAAGTGCAGGCTAATAAACCTATAGCGCGTAATTAGAGTACCATCTAGCCAGTCTACAGTATCCACTACACAAACGATTTAACAACCTGGTTAATCATTTTATCCATTTCTTTCTATGTTTTCAATGATTCTACATAACCATGGCCCAATACGATATCAAAGAGATAGTCTTTGACTTTTGATCCATGGCATCCAATACACATTTACCATCTTCACATGTTGAGACATTTCAGTGCGTTAATAACTAAACTTGCTACAACCGCAAATCTTGAGCGCATTCCGAATCAGACTTCCAGCGCTGTCAGCGATCAGAAAAGCAAAAAAATGTATGGCTGACAGTGATTCGAAACGCGATTACGGGTACTTTAATCGATTTTAGCGCGTCTCGGAATGCAGGGCTTATTTATAGAGCTAAATGTCTAATTTGGTTTACTTTCTTGTTTCAGCTTCAATGCCGACGTCCACTACTCTGAACACTCCAAACACATCGAGCCCGAGCACCACCATCATCATTAGGATCTAAGAACGACGTTTCTGTTACTAAATTTATACTGTTGAATAAATTTTGCTAGTCTCAATTTATACTGTTTTTTATTTTTTAAGAAAGAACGGGAAAATATATTAAATTGTAATTTGTAAAATAGCATAGGTTTAGATTTGCGTAGTCGACGAAAAAGATAAAATAACCATTGATTTATTTTTAATCATGGTGTCATGTCCTAGCTATTGAGGCACTAAATAACTTTAACATGGCTTATGTAGGGATGGTTTTAACTACCTTTCAAAACATGAAATAATATACTAATCAATCAGAGAATTAGTGACAAAGTAGGTAAAGCGGCTTAATCAAAGTCAAAGTCAAAGTTTTTTATTCGAATTAAGATTTTTACAAATCATAATTCGACGTCAAAGCTATCATAGATGGCACGTTCGCTACCAGTGTACGCCCTCTGTGGAGAAGAACGGCCAGAAGAAACTCCACAGGAGTCGTATCTTTTGTACTTTTCTTTTAAATATATAAAGAATCATACATGAGTCATAATTACAATCTACTCCGCTGATTTGGAACAACAGTTGACCAGACGTTTTTATCATCTAAGTAATAATTTATCGTATAATAGGCCTTAGAACATAAAATAGTTTTAATTTTAGCTTTAAATTGGCTATCGGACAGATTTACAATATCATCTGGTATTTTATTATAGAAGCGAATACAGTTCCCCATGAATGAATTGTTTACCTTACACAGTCTAAACTTTGGGTGCGCTATTTTATTTTTATTTCTAGTATTTATATTATGTATATCAGAATTCTTAGGAAATAGCATTATGTTCTTCCGGACATACAAGATGTTTTCAAATATGTACTGTGAGGATACCGTGAGGATATCAATCTCTTTGAAATCATGTTCAAAGTCCTAACGAAGCTACGGACCGTCTCACAAAGTGAATTTATGTGACAGTGAGGCTAATTCTCACTGTCACATACTGATGTGATTGCATAATTTTAGAAAGCACTTAAAACATGCGACTTAAAAACATCTTAATCTGATAGGGCTAATAATAGATTAGCCCTTGTTTTAGGTTAACGTTCGTTCATCTGAATTCATCTTCTCCCTTTCATTGGTCATAAAAACAAAAAAGATAGCTGGATTTAAAAATTCGAATTAGAGCATGACTTCCCGAATTGGGGCTAGGTGTCTCCACCGAACTTGAACCATTCATCGTTAAAGTTCATTAATAAATTGATAAAGCAGTCTTGCTAATATAAATTGATAAACATGTGTTTTAGTTTCTTGCGTACAATTTAGTGCAAGTGTTTTTTATTATATTTTATTTATTTATTATTAGTGATACTTCACAGCACATAAACACATCTTATATAAGTGACATTAAAATTATACATAACCAATAACGAAGATCACATATTACATTTTATCAAGGGTAGGGAGAAAGATTTTTTTTTTTTATTCGATACAAAGAAAGAAAAGAAAAAAGTGATTCTATATAAAATTCATAGTAATATATACATAGTAATATGTTTCGGGGTGTGGAGGGTAAGTATAAAGGTGTATGTGCTGTGTATGTGGAGAGTGATTGTGTAGTGAGTGTAAGGATGTGAGAAAGGGAGGCCAGCCCTACCTGTTTGATAATGTTTTTTCAACATTTAACTTGATTCATTAAAATAATATATATATATATATATATTATTCTGTTATCTGTTATTGTATCTTTTTAAATAACATAAAATAAAAATAAGAGAAGAAACAGTTACCGTCATACATAAAACATCGCTTAAAAAAATACTCGTTTTACACTCGTGCGTGCATAAATTTTTTCTGTATCGAATATGCCATGGAAACATAAACAGCAAATCACAAAAACCAAAACGCAAGTTAAATATTATCTATACGTCCCACGTTATTGGCTTACATAACCCATCACACCTTTCTTGAATAAATCGGGCCAGTAGTGTTGTAGTTCTGTGTTCCTGTAGCGGAAATCAGAAACATTTATTTTTTGGACATCACAACACAGAACACATACATAAATAATAGTACATAATGCAACAGAAAGATATGACAACACAAAACTACATACAAAATTAACCCTATGTAAAAAAAAATGTTCTAAAATAAAATCTTTGAACTGATAATTATGTTTTAGCGAAAAACAATCTGCACACTAATTCTTTACTGAAAGGAATACTTTATTACACACACGCAAAAATAAAATATACAAAATATAAAAAAGGTATAAAGATAGAAAGAAATTGCTAGGTAGAATTTCTTTCAGGCAACCTTAGGGTAGGAGACTTATAATGATAAACTGAGATAGTGCAAGCTTATTGGTTACCTATCTTTTTTTGCGTTGTAATAAAAAATATTACGTTTCCTAGGGGGATGTTTATTTAAAAATTATGTAAACCGAAATTTGATCCGAGTATTTCAGCTGAACTGAGAACTAATCAGTTATTTGGGTGTGTACTTTATTCAAAAAATAGCCAAGTTAATGTTGCTCGAGCCATTCGGTGAAATCAAATATGAATTGATACAAATGGCCACGTTTATGTTCTAGAGTTAATCATCTTACGTTGTGGTGTAGCAGCATACGCAATCCATTGTGGGCTGATTTTAGTTCTGTTTTGGTGTGTAATACTCAAATGTTCCTCTCATAACAACTTTAAAAACTGAATAGAATTTAAATAATTAATAAACTGTAATGAAGATTGCCTGCCTTCCATCCGGGAGACGCGGGTTCGACCCTCACCACGTAAAAAATGTTTATTCTTAAGGAAAAGGAAAACATTGTTCAACCCGCACTAGACCAGTGTGTTTGACTAAGGCCTGGTTTGAGCCCCTTTAGTGGGGACGTATATGAGCAGATGATGATGCTGATGATGAAGAATCAGTATAAGTAAAAGATAATGTATATCACGAACGAATTTATTTACATTAGTCAACAAATTATAACAGGAACAAAGTTTCTTTTATAGCTTAGTGGTGGTAATGGAGCTGAGACTCTGCTTGTTTGGCGTGACCCGAGTAATGCACTTCAGCGTTGAATCTATAACAAAACAGATAAAAAAACATAAGACATTATTATTGAAAACCATTACCAATAAACTCATCGCCGTTATTTATATAACGATACCTAGTAGGTAGCATATTCTTTTTTTTGGTAAACTAAGAAAGTTGGCAGGGACTACACATTGAACAGGGAACGGGCAGCAGCGCTCTCTGATACAGTAACCTTTTAATCTGCGATCTCCAACCCGCCTGCCAAGCGTGGAGATTATGGCAAAACCCTCCACTTAAGTGGAGGAGGCTCATAGTCCAGCAGTGGACTGTAACGGGCCGTTGATGATTGATGTGTGAAGAAAGTTGGCTAAGTGCAGCTCTTGTTGCACCATGTAATTGTAATATAAAAAGGGCAGTAAAACTTTTAAAATACTGACTTGTGCGAAATTTTACTTACTTACGCAAGCAAAATAAAGTTCTTTTGAACGTGAGAGTTTTTCCCAAAAATATTTTATTTTTGAAAACAAATATAAGGATATAAAGTGTGCACTCTTTATTAGTGAAAGCACAATGGTATGAAATTATGAATGGTTGTTGTTTAAGAATATGCGATATGAAGGGAAACTATCTAAACTACTATTTTTAATAATGTGTGAATTTCAAGTGACAAAACGTATGCTTTTCTTGTTAAAAATACACTGGCACATTTTTTACTAATGGATTGTATGGATTTCCTGTGTAAAAGATCTTACAGAAATACGCATAGAGTGTGTATGAGTTATGTACGTATGACTTATGAGCAAAACAAACGTGTTAGTAGGCAACCTTTACAGCAATACTTATTCAAATATTATCTCATATTGGGAATCGAACCAGCAAAGTCCAGCTCATTTGGCAGATGCATTAATCCAGACTTTCCATGAGGGAACAAGAAACAAAAGTGGTCCTTACCCTGAGTGTTTGTCGGCGGTGTATTTGACAGTGCGCACGCGGCCGTCGGGCTGGTGTAGCGAGTACTCGCCCTTCACGACGTCTCCGTCGCGCGACTCCTGCGCAGACTTAATGTCGCCGGTGTGCTTGTCCTCCACGTTGTATGAGTACTCGTATTTGGGGTGCGACTGGAAAAACACATTAAGTCGTCAGGCTATTGGTCAAGCAGGCTAAATGAAAACAAGTAGACAATCTTATAGCCACCACCTAGATACCCGGTGTCGACACATGCGAAAACTAATACTAACACACAATTTTTCAAATATCTGGCTAAACTGAGATCAAATCTGGAATTTTCAAACTCAAACTCAAACTCGAACTTTTCGGCTTAAAAGACGTTAAACAGATGCTAACTAAGCTGTATGTACATAATATTAGCGCGCCAATCTATTCAAATGTTAGCAGCTGTGACATTCAACCCACCCTTTAACTTCTTGATTTCGTTATTTTTCTTGACTAAAGATTTCAACTATAGCTGTTTTAACTTACATAGTAGTGCTCTTCATGGTGTTCCTCGTGATGAGCAAGAGCGTCGTGGTGCACGGGGGCGGCGTGGTGCACGGGGGCGGCGTGGTGCACGGGGGCGGCGTGTTGCACGGGGGCGGCGTGGTGCACGGGGGCGGCCTGGTGCACGGGGGCGGCGTGGTGCACGGGGGCGACGTGGTATACGGGGATGGCGTGGTGCACGGTGGCGGCGTGGTGCACGGTGGCGGCGTGGTGTACGGGGGCAGCGTGGTGCTCGGAGGCGGCGTGGTGCACGGGGGCGGCGTGGTGGAGGATCGGCGCGGCGTGGAGCTCCAGGTGGTGAGCTGGCGCGTGATGCTGCTCCTGGTGGTGGCTGGGCACCTGGTGCAGCACGAAGGACTGTGAGGAGTAGGCGTGGCCGTGCTCGTGGCCGTGCTCGTGGCCATGCTCGTGGTCGTGCTGGGCGCAAGCCACCGCCAACAGAGCCGCCAGAGACACGATCTGAACATATACAAAGATTTGTTAGGAAACATATAGTAAATCTAATTTTTGAGGCCTGTACAGACTCCCCGTTTAATCTTATCACAACTCGTTCTAATAACAGTTTAAAACTTGATGATAATAACAATAATTTCGTGGAAAAAGACAGAGTGATTAAGAAGAAATCGATACCAAGAGCACACGAATGTTTTGTAAAAAAAGTAAATCACTCTAGTTTGTATGTATAAAATGTAAAAAAATATTTGGGAAACAAAGAAGTGAAAGAAAACTATAACTAAGATTATTGTAAACACAATACTGTTTTATATTAACACAGATTCTATACTTTAAACAAAATGTTCAACACTAATATTCTGTTTTTTTAGTCCATAAAAAAATTATGTTTCAAAAACCATAGCGTATTATAGTTAACTTACTTTGGAGAACATTGTTAGTTGTTTAACTAATTTTCTATAGTCAAATGATACTAATCCAATATTAGAAGGAGCTTTTATAGTAACACTTACAAAATCAAACACTTACTCAAATACAATTACCAGAAGCAAACTGGTTTTAGATTTTGTCAATGAAATTGTAAACATGACATTCATGTCTCCATATTGATCTACATTTCGTAAAACTGGTCTTGATAATGTGGACGTGGTATGCAAAAATTACTTAATTTTTGGTAATGGAAGTTTATAATTTGATCAAGCATGATATCGACAATCCAATAACGAGGCCAAGATCGGCATAATTATATTACTTTCTCTTTATAAGTGAACGAACCTAGTCCCCGAGTGATAGCTAGGTAAATGAAACACTCTTTTTATGGTATAAGTGTATATTATAACAAAGGCTTCGTTGGGGGGTCATGTAATTAGAAAAAATCTCTATACCGCGATCTAAAAATTAAGACAGTTTGTTCACCGCCACCTGTCGGTGACTCAACATCAATCTCCGCATTATACATTCCGCCTACCAAGGACAAAGTGACAATTGTCCTTTACAAAAAACAAAAAACCGCCTACCATAACCAAAGATAGAACAAAACATAAAGAATCTTAACTTAAAGTTGTACATTTAAGCCATTATATACTGAGTTTTTAGACTGAGTTAAATAGAACACCATACTATAACAACAATAAAATAAAATATGACCCTCATTCATAACTAACCACGGAAATTAACTGTAAATAAAGTAAAACATAAATGTATCAAAAATTCATTCCGATATTGGTAGAAGGCATAATTTGGTCACTGGTCTTTTCAAAGTACCGTTCTTAACTTTCAAGGTCACAACACGCACAACATCGTCCAAGCCTGGATGGGTCTGAATCACCCTGCCATACATCCATTGGCATGGTGGTAGCCCATCCTCTTTTATTACGACAACATCACCAATTTTTGGCTGTGGACCCAAAGAAGACCATTTATATCTATGATAAAATTTAATAAGGTACTCCTGAGACCATTGTCGCCAAAAGTCCTGCAATATTTTCTGTGTATACTGCCATCTTCTTAAGGATCCTACGTTAGCAGATTCATAATTTCTTTCTGGTGGAGAAATCAATGATTCTCCAACGAGAAAATGGCCCGGTGTGAGAACCGATACCTCACCATTCTCATCAGAAGGAAGTGACGACAGTGGCCTTGAGTTCAGGCATGCTTCTACTTGTGCCAGAACTGTTGACATTTCTTCAAACGTCAGTGTAGATTGACCAATAACCCGTTTCAGGTGATGTTTAACAGACTTCACCCCTGCTTCCCAAAGGCCACCAAAATTTGGGGACCTTGAAGGGATGAAATGCCAATTAACGCCGTTTGTTGCAAGAGCCTCTGCTACCTCATCTAGCATTGATTTTTTCTCAGCGATAAACAATTTTTTAAGTTCGCTAGCTGCGCCAATAAAGTTTGTGCCATTATCGCTCCAAATATCCGAACAATACCCCCTCCTTGCAACAAACCGCTTGAAAGCTTGCAAAAAACCTTCAGTTGTAAGTTCCGTCACCACCTCAAGGTGCACCGCACGCGTCGCCATGCACACAAACAAGCATATATATGCTTTCTGCGATTTATGCCCTCGGCCTTTGGCTGTCCGTACTAGAATTGGCCCCGCATAATCCACTCCACTATTCTTAAAAGCCCTCATAGGAGTCACACGTGCCGAAGGCAATTGTCCCATCAATTGTGATCGTATAATACCAGCATTCCTTGCACAAGTTACACAATTTCGAAAACAAGCCTTTACTAACTGCTTAGCCCCTAATATCCAATATTTGGCTTGCAAACAACACAACATCAGTTGCGGTCCCCCATGAAGTGTCTGCTTATGCGCATTAGCCACAATCAAGTAAGATAAATGCGAATCCTTTGGCATTAAAATTGGATGTTTCCGATTCCTGTCCAACTGAGAATGAGCAAGCCTGCCTCCAACCCGCAACACGCCCTCATTATCTAAATAAGGATTTAGGAATCGCAAACTGCTACTCTTTGGCAAAGTTGCACCCTTTTTAACAATGGCAATATCGTTTTCAAAATTCTCAGCCTGATCTTGTTTTATAATAACCATCAACGTATCTTTCAACTCTTCTGTAGTTAAAAAACCACTTCTTTTATTACTTTTGTTCTTTGTATTATACAAGAACCGTCTGCAGTAAGCCACAACCCGAACCAAACGTGTCAAAGACGAAAACTTGTCCCACTGAGGTTTCACAGTTGTGTGAAAAGACCTTTGAATTACCCTCTCTTTATTGACGAGATCTGATTCTTCTCTTTTTATTTCCTCCCTTGATCTTTGATAAATTATTTCCTCTGCATGTAAGAAATCAGGTCCCTTAAACCACATCTGATCGCTTAAAAGTTCAGAGGGGCGTAATCCTCTGGAAGCCATGTCAGCAGGATTCTGCTTTGAAGTAACATGCGACCAGTTATGAGAGTCTAAATGAGTTAAAATCTCCGAGACACGATTGGCGACAAATACTTTCCATCGATTCGGGTGGTTGTTCAGCCATGCCAGAACCACGGTAGAATCAGTCCAGGCATGCAAATTAGCTTTGTCAACTTTTATAACCGCTGCAACCTCCATCAACAACTTCGTTAACAAAACAGCACCACACAATTCCAATCTAGGAATTGATACTTGTTTCACTGGAGCAACTTTGGTTTTTGAAGAAATTAAAGCAATATGAATATTACCTTCTGCATCGACTACCCGGGAGTAAACGACAGCAGCATACGCTACTTTAGATGCATCGCTGAAACCATGAAGCTCTATTACTTTATCGTCAGTCTTAACACCAATCCAACGAGGTATGGAAATATTTTCAAGGACTTTTAATTCTTCTCGATAGGTAAGCCATTCCTCGAGTATTTCTTTGGGCACCGCTTCGTCCCAGTCTAGGCCAGCTAACCAAAGCTTTTGTATTATAATTTTTGGTACTATAATACTGGGGCCTGCCCAACCAATGGGATCATAGAAGCGGGAAATGTCCGAAATGATCTTTCTCTTTGTAACAACCTTTTCTTTCAGAGAAGGCAGATCCACGGCATAACGAAAGGAATCTTCGTTACGTTTCCAGGTAAGCCCAACTATTTTCATAACTTCATCTTCCTTTATTTTGAGCCCATCCTTTACAACTCTTTTTTCATCTTCGTTTTCACTTTCTTTCATGGCTTTCAATAACTCCTCATCATTACTTGTCCATTTTGATATCTCAAATCCTGCTTTACCTAACAGATCATTCATTTCTTTGTATAGCTTGATTCCTTCTTCCTTAGTTTGGCAGCCTGTTAATAGATCGTCCACATAAAATGAGTTTATGACCCGCTCTGCAGCCATTGGATATTCCTTTCCGTCGTCCACAGCCGTCTGCTGCAGAGACTTCACCGCAAGATAAGGTGCTGATGCCACCCCAAATGTCACTCTTAACATGCGATAATGTTGAATCCTTGACTTACTGTCCTCCCTCCAAAGAATTCTTTGGAAATCAACATTCTCGTCAGCGACCTTTATCTGCCTGTACATTTTTACTATGTCGGCTGTCAAACAAATTGGCGAAAGCCTCCACCGCATTATAGTATGTCGCAGCTCTGGCTGCAAACGCGGTCCAATATGGAGATTATCATTTAGTGATTTTTGATTGCTTCCCTTGCAAGAAGCATCAAAAACCACCCTAACCTTAGTCGTGTCCCTATTTTCACGCACGACTGCATGATGAGGCAAATAAATTGCATTTGGATTCACAATTTCATCATCAGGTACTAACTCCATGTGACCGAGTTCTACGTACTCGTTTATCACATCCCCATATTTCTTTTTTAAATCTGGGTCATTATTTAAACGCCTTTCTATCGAATAGAATCTTTTTTCAGCAATTTTGAAAGAATTGGTGACCTCGGGTTGTTCACTTTTGAAAGGAAGATGCACAATATAACGACCACCCTCATCTCTTTGAGTCGTTCCTTTAAAAAGCTCTTCACAATATTTGTCGTCATCATTCAACGACTTTTCCTTTGGTAACTCTGCATCAGCTTCAAGTTCCCAAAACCTTTTCAATAGATGATTTTCATCTACCTGACAATGCATGACTCGTATTTCCTTGGTATGCTTGGTTGATTGATTAACCGCACCAGACAGAATCCATCCAAACATTGTAGATTGTGCCATTGGTGAACCAAGCGGCCCTTTTTTTACTCCTTGTTGGATTACTTGGCTGTATACCTCAGCCCCCAACAGAATATCTATACGATTAGGCGTATGATACTCTGGGTCTGCAAGAATCGTCTTAGCAAGTTCATCCCAATCCACTGGCCCAATCTTATAAGACGGAATAAGAGAGGTGATGGATGTTAAAACATAGGCCTTCACATTGACGACCACCTTGGGATCAAAACGTGATGATATATCCATGTTAACCATAGCCTTACAAACCAAACCGTTTTCTCCACCTACTCCTAAAATCTTACTGATTATAGGAGATTTTTTCAAACCAAGTGACTGAACAACCGCTTCAGTCACAAATGATGCCTGTGAGCCTTGATCCAAAAGGGCTCGAACCATAAAAAGTTCACCAGTTTTAGCCTTGGCTTTAACCAGAGCCGTGGCTAGCAAAACCTGATTGTCATTTGATGAAAAACAAGTGACAATCGGCTCCGAAGTTGTAGGAGCTGCTTCATCTCCTATCCGGCTCGAAGGACCAACAAAACCCGAATTAATCAGGTTTCCTGTAATGTTCTTATTAAAACCCTTACCACTATCACCCGTGGGATGTAATAGCGTGTGATGCTTGCCTTTGCAGATACGGCATCTCACATTATATCTACAGAATCTGGCAGAGTGATTACTACCCAAGCAGCAAAAACAAATGTTGTTGGTTGCTACAAAATTGCGCCGCGAGTCTACTGGTTCCTTAGAGAATTTAAGACAAGAACCAATCTTATGCTCTTCTGAACAATATGAACAGGACAAATTTGCTGTGTGAAATGATCGCAATGGAGTGGCTTGTTGATTGTTGGGATGGAAACTCGGTTTATTAAATCTGAATTTATTACTACTATCCGGAGGCAGAAATTCCATAGCGCGATAGCGATTAGTCAAAAATTCTTTAAATTCGACAAAAGTAGGCAGTTCATCACCTGTACTGTTACTCGTTACACTGAACTCCCACTGCCTTCTAGTTTCCGGGTCCAATTTCAAAGTTAGAATATAATTTATAATCACATCCCAACTCTCAACGTCCACGCCTATATTTTTTAAAGATGATAAACAATCATTAGTTGTATCAATCAAATCCTTTAGGCCATTAGGCGATTCATTCAGAAGTGTTTTTTGGCTAAACAATCTTTTCAAAATAAAATTACAAATGTATTTCTTATTGTTAAACCTTTCCTCTAACATATTCCAGCATCTCTGATAATTATCCTTGGCAACAGGAATATGCCGCAACAATTGCTCCGCCTCACCAGACAAATAACCTTTTAGGTAATGTAACTTATGAACATCATCTATATCACTATGATTGTGTATTAAAGACATGAATAAGTCACGGAACGTGTTCCACTCAGAGTATTTTCCCGAAAATGTAGGTACATTAATTTTGGGCAACTTAACCTGTTTATCACATATTTTGTTTTCGTCATTTTTAAATTCCCGAAATGAACTCAACATTTGCTTAAGTTGACATTTATAATTAATGTACGTTTCTTCCGTCTTTTCATACTGATCTTCCAAGTAATAGTTTGTTTTCCTAAACTCTTTACGCGGTGCTTTTCGTAACAAATCCGAATGACCATCCATGAATTTAATCCACATCTGTTCAAGTGTTTCCAAACGGCTTTCACCGTAGGCTTTTGTAAGCCGCTCTTTGGGAGATTTATTAAAATTTATTTGTGCCTTGCTAATACGGAGACTTGTTTCCTCTTGAAACTGCAGCAAGTTATCTGTCCCTGAATCAATTTCCTCGGTAGACATTTTAAATATTTTTTCAACAAATCCTTTTAAAAAATCCGAAATAAATTGAAATGACAAGTTCATATAAAAAGACAGAATAAATTGTAAAGTCTCCGCCTAATAGAATTTTTCAAATAAAATTCCAAGTTTAAAAACGGCATAAAATACTAAGTCCCAGCCCAATATAAAAAAGCAAGATTTTTTTTAAGTGTTTTTACCGCCTTTTAACTCTGACCGAAATTGGGCATAGGTTCCCCGTACCTTCGTTTTTACCGAAATTATTCTAAGTCCTAAAATTATTCTAAGTTAAAATCTTCTCAGTAATAAAGTTCAATTTTCCACTTGGTTAAATGTACTCACGGTTTTCCAGAACACTGAAATAGATTTAATCACACATCACTCAGCTGCCTATCGTCCTCCTGTTCCTCCAGCTGTATGTATGTAGCCGTCCTCCTGTTCCTCCAGCTGATGTATGTAATCGTCCTCCTGTTCCTCCAGCTGTATGTATGTAGCCCTCCTGTTCCTCCTCCAATCAAAGAGGATATGCTTCAATATGGGTAAACCTCTGCGCTTGACAGCGTCACTCCCAGCGCCGTCTTTATCCTGACAAGGCTCCTCCCTGTCGATCCTCAGCACCCTCTGCGCTTGACAGCGTCACTCCCAGCGCCGTCTTTATCCTGACAAGGCTCCTCCCTGTCGATCCTCAGCACCAGCTCCGCAGCTGGTCTGCAACCTCCCACGTTTGCGACAGCGATCCACTGCCCGTGGGTTTTCACCACCAAAAAAAACCTGCACTAAACCCTAAGTGCCCTCCGGAAAACTGATCCGGCTCGAAGGACCATGAACGAACCTAGTCCCCGAGTGATAGCTAGGTAAATGAAACACTCTTTTTATGGTATAAGTGTATATTATAACAAAGGCTTCGTTGGGGGGTCATGTAATTAGAAAAAATCTCTATACCGCGATCTAAAAATTAAGACAGTTTGTTCACCGCCACCTGTCGGTGACTCAACATCAATCTCCGCATTATACAATAAGAAATATTTACATACTTTTGTGAAACAAAAACTTAGAGCTAATTGTTTTGATATGTAATCAGTTTTATTACAATGAAGCAGTATCCTTTTTATCCGTAGAAATACAATGATTACAGATAAAAAATGAAACTTAACGTTAAAGTAAAATGAAATAAAAAGCAACAAATAGGGGATCGGACAGTTCACCATATTTTATGAATTATTTTTAAAATATAGATTAGTATCAGACGATTCGCGAAAAAAAAAACAGAATCGGTTGAAAAACGAATTTACAGTGATTTTTGAAAGTTTCAATATGCCTTTGTCTATCTCTTTCAAAAACGAATTTTTGTATGGAGATTATATGGCGTTACTAACAAATGACGTCACAAGTGGGTATGTGCCTCTCTGTCTAATCTTGAATTTCAAACCTTTATAACTCGGTCAATTTTAAAGATAGAGCCAAAATTCTTTTAGTGTTCGATAGCAGAAACTAAGATGTTTGTATTTATAAAATTAAAAAAAGTAGTCCGATCCCCTATTCTTACATAAGTCTTAGTACTTTTCATATTGTGATGTAACAACAATACATACCATGAAAGCTTGTTTTTCTTTTTGGCAAAGCTACTTATTTAAAAACTAATGTTTAGTATTTTTTTCAAAATAATTCCTCAAACCGAAGATTGTTACAAACTTTCCAACTAGTGTTTTTTTATTTTCTATATTATATTCATACATGAGATAGTATATTTACATACTTGGAACAGGGAATATTACTAAATTGGAAAACGTAAGATGGTGTAATAACAGAAATTGGTCTAAGTTTTAATGGGACTTGAAGAAATAAATCTATGTTGGAATCTAGGTTGGATCATCATAAATAAATAATCTTATGAACGCATACCCTATATGTTGATTTGTAATACCAATGTGAATGTGATTTCACGTAAAAAGGAAAGTAATTTGACAAAATACGTAATTAGGGTCTAAATTTAGAAATGAAGGTCAAGTTTACTATCTCATAGACAAAGCTAAGACTGGTTCTCGTGGGTTCTCCACTTGATGTAGGTATGCAAGTGTTTAGATTTTGCAAGTGTAACTATAAAAGCTCCTTCTAATATTGAAACAGTATCATTTGATTACAGGCAATCAGCTGAATTAATTAAATATGTTCTCTAAAGTAAGTAGTTGTTTTAAAAAATATATTTAAATAACGTATTTTATTCTACAATTAAAATTAAAATTATATTTGGTTGATTTTAGTTGCAATTATTCGAGAGAAAAGTAAACGTTTTTTTTTGTCTAATATTAGCCTCCCAATAATAATTAGAACTTTAAACAGCATCTTTAATAATATTATTCTTCTTCCAATATTTTTCAAGGCTGCTCCAATAAAAATTGGTAAATGACAGCTGTCATTTCTAGTATATTTTTAAAAGCTTTAAACTAGCGGTTGTCAGCATCTTGTTTGGATGGAATGTCAGTACAGCCCTTACATATTAGGACGCAGAAGTTTTCTAAATAACCTTTGTATAAATGTTCAGATCGTGTCTCTGGCGGCTCTGTTGGCGGTGGCTTGCGCCCAGCATGACCACGAGCATGGCCACGAGCACGGCCACGCCTACTCCTCGCAGTCCTTCGTGCTGCACCAGGCGCCCAGCCACCACCAGGAGCTGCATCACGCACCAGCTCACCACCTGGAGCTCCACGCCGCGCCGATCTTCCACCACGCCGCCCCCGTGCATCAAGCCGCTCCTGCTCATAACGAGGAACACCATGAAGAGCACTACTATGTAAGTTTACAAAAGCAACATGTAATTCAAATTATATTAAAAACTAAAACCTGACTACGAAAAAAACGAGCTCTAAAAGGTAGGAAGCAAGAAAATATCTTCAATTTCTTACCTATCTAATAATTAATTATTCAGTTATTTATTTAATATCTAATAAATAAACAACTAAACATGTTTAAATTTAACGCATAGGTATTAGTGATGTTCAGAGATAATTGCTAAATGATGGTAACGATACCTTATTTGTTCAATTATGATAGATAGTTTTAAAAGGTATGCGGGAACAGATCAACATACATACATTACATACATGCGGCTAAAATCATAACCCTCATTTCTGCTTCGCCGTAGTCGGGTAAAAATCACTCACTCATCAGTCACAACTGCAATTGCAGAGTACATATATAGCACAGGTACTATGTACATTTGTTATTGAGTTATCTGCTTCCTATACCTTCTACGCTAAGGGTTCTAGATTTAGTTTTAGGTCAAGCAGATATTGTTTTAGATGTTTGTCTGTGTGTGTCAATAACGTGAATATTGGTGGTGGCTTTGTAAGTGTGGGCATTTAGTCATCTAGCATAAAAACTTATATGATTTATATTTTCAGTCGCACCCCAAATACGAGTACTCATACAACGTGGAGGACAAGCACACCGGCGACATCAAGTCTACGCAGGAGTCGCGCGACGGAGACATCGTGAAGGGCGAGTATTCGCTTCAACAGCCCGACGGCCGCGTGCGCACTGTCAAATACACCGCCGACAAACACTCAGGGTAAGAGATTTTTTACCAAATTCATTAATAATAATAATATCTTTAGTAACCAAAGAAACAATTTTGATTATCTTAGAAACTAGAACAAGTGAGTTTGGTGGCATGTTGAAAACGGAATATAAGATAGTGGAAATCCTGATTCCTGAACTAGGTAAAAACCTTCAGTAATTATCGAAACGTGATCAATCGTGTGACAACAAACCAAATTCAAAAACACAAAGGAAGCAAAAACGGTAGGGGGAAAAGAATGTGTTAAGATGTTAATAGGGTGAATGTAATTGTGTTTGTGTACCTATTTATTTGTGTATTATGTATAATATGTATGTATGTATATGGGGGGTTATGTGTAGTAAAATAGTATTGAATAATTATGTTATTTAGTTAGTAAATCCTCAGTGTGTGAATAACTAAGGTTTAGTAGCCAATTTTCCATTTTTCTTTTTATTTCGTATTTGTGTAATTTATTAATTTGTAACTGTTTATGAATTTTGTTATATAGAAGTGAGTTGATGATATAATATTGTCGAGAAGCAAAAGAGGTAGGTAGAATGTGATTCAATGGCACAAATGTCGCGTGTGGATCTTATCTTTGGGTTTGGAGCTGGTGGGTTTAGTATGTGTCTACGTAGGGTAGTTCGTAGTACAAAGAGCTGTCTTACAGTAAGTACTTTAGTTGTAGAATACAGTTCAGTGGTTGGAAATCGATTATGTTTTGATAGCATAACTTTCAAGACAGCTCTTTGGGCTCTTTCTAGCTCTATAAGTGATGTTTTAACCGCGCCCCCCCAAACCGGAATACAGTACGAGAGAATAGATTGGCATAAAGCTATGCAGGCTAGTTTAAGTATTTCGAAATCGGCAGACTGTCTTAGGTTCTTAAATATATATATGAGTCGTCGAGTTCGAGCCAGTATATTTTCCAGTTCAGGTATTGATCAGACTGTACACCAAGATACTTTAGGTGCGTTGAGCGTGAAAGTGTAAGACAGCTGCAATCAGACGAGGAAAGACTACAGTTATGATTGAGCTTTAATTGACATCGTCTCAGGTAGCTGATTAATCAAAAGTTGTCTCTTGCTATCAATACACATTAAAAAACATAAGAAACTAAGTTCATCAAAATAATTGACAGTTCATAAAATATGGTATCTGGGCTCAGATGGCGGTCTCAAGGTCGTCTCCCAAATATTGAGTCGTAAAATTGTACGTAAATTCTGCTCATCCTTCCGACGCACACTCATAATAAATTATGTTTATGACGATGAAAACACACCGCAATTGAACTTATTTAATTTCTTGATTAAGAAGTGAGTACATCTTTTTTTTACAGATTCAACGCTGAAGTGCATTACTCCGGCCACGCTCAGCCCAGTGAGCCTCAACTTCATTACCATCACTAAATTTAATATAAGTGATTTCACCGACCTCATTCCTGTTCCTGTTATTGTTAATTAATTTAAATAAATGATTTAAAACTTGATTACCATTTAATTCTTCATACTAAAAGATAATGTGAACTAAACAGTGCTTCTACTAATGTCATCTCCATATACCTACTTACCTCACGCGACACTTGCTAGATACAACTGGTCCAAAAGCGGTAGCTAAACTAACGAAAACATCGATATGACTCTAAATAAGAGATTAGACCAAAGAAAAATTAGACAAATCAAGACTTTAACCTTAAACTTTCACAAAGTAAAGTGCTATGACTGTTGGTAGCTAGGTTGGTATTCCTTCTTCCTAGGTTGGTAGCTAGGAACAAGGAAAAGGTTGGTAGGTAGCAGTGGCGAAGGGTGAAATTTTGACAAAGGTAAGCCGGAAGAGCGCGGCCTACCTAACTAAATGACATGCTTTTTGTTTTCAAAACTGTGAGTTCGGAAAATAGAATTCATCGCTACACAAGTAGACAAATAGTCAGTTGATCAGCAATCCATATGAATTACTGCAATAATAGCATACAGAACTCACAGCACTCACTCAACAACTTTCCGTATTGAACAGATCGTGAAAAACACAGTAAAAACAACAATTTCACTGTTTACAAACAAGCACACACTAAATTGGCGGACACTGGCGGACACGTACTTACTAATTAAATGTATTGTATCACTTTACTTCCCCATACAAATCCTAATTTAACCAATCACACAACATCACACAATTTCGACCCCGCGATGTATTTTCTTACTGCAACTCAATTTTGCTATCTTATTAATTGCTCTGTCGTGTATGCGCTATGCGTTAGAAAGAGAAAGAAATTATAGGAAGCCGACCCGACTTGGCTTCTATGGTGCCATTTTATGGGTGTGTTTCAAATCAAACTGACAGCGCCGGCAACATGCGCGTTGCTATCTTATCAATTGCTCTCTCGTGTATGCGCTATGCGTTAGAAAGAGAAAGAAATTATAGGAAGCCGACCCGACTTGGCTTCTATGGCGCCATTTTAAGGGTGTGTTTCAAATCAAACTGACAGCGCCGGCAACATGCGCGTTGCTATCTTATCAATTGCTCTCTCGTGTATGCGCTATGCGTTAGAAAGAGAAAGAAATTATAGGAAGCCGACCCGACTTGGCTTCTATGGCGCCATTTTATGGGTGTGTTTCAAATCAAACTGACAGCGCCGGCAACATGCGCGTTGCTATCTTATCAATTGCTCTGTCGTGTATGCGCTATGCGTTAGAAAGAGAAAGAAATTATAGGAAGCCGACCCGACTTGGCTTCTATGGCGCCATTTTATGGGTGTGTTTCAAATCAAACTGACAGCGCCGGCAACATGCGCGTTGCTATCTTATCAATTGCTCTCTCGTGTATGCGCTATGCGTTAGAAAGAGAAAGAAATTATAGGAAGCCGACCCGACTTGGCTTCTATGGCGCCATTTTATGGGTGTGTTTCAAATCAAACTGACAGCGCCGGCAACATGCGCGTTGCTATCTTATCAATTGCTCTCTCGTGTATGCGCTATGCGTTAGAAAGAGAAAGAAATTATAGGAAGCCGACCCGACTTGGCTTCTATGGCGCCATTTTATGGGTGTTTCAAATCAAACTGACAGCGCCGGCAACAAGCGCGTGAGAAGGAAAATATGGAAGTAAACCCTTGGAGACTGAGTATACGCCAATTCACGAACGCGGTCGGTCGTGCGGCTCGTGCGTAATCGAATATACATTGACGTGCTTGTAGAGCGCCGTTCGCCTCGACTTGTATTAAAAAAAGCAATGTATCTTGCACTCGCGTGTACGTAAATTACTATCAGCATTAGAGGCTTTGGAGCAGATTTTCGAAAGGTAAGCCGAGGGGAATCGGCTTGTATGGACCCTTCGCCACTGGTAGGTAGGAAACCCTTCGCCACTGGTAGGTTCCTACTGTCAAGTTAGGAAAGCTGTCGAGAGAGGAAACTGGCTAGTTGACGAATTGTTTGTTAATGACAAATCAGGGAAACATGAATTGAACTTACGGGTACTATATTAATTCTGTGCTTACGGAGTGATCCCAGTCAAGTGTAATTCTAGGAATTTTACAGAGCTCGTATTTATGTAGGCTACAGATATTAAAGTTACTTCAGTAAAATGTTTTGTGCATTGATTTTAAAAAAAAAGAGTAAAAGATATCTTTAATGGGTAAAGTTTATTAGAAAGTTTGTTTCTTTGTTTATAACTTAATAAATAAATAAAGATTAAATATTATTTATAAATTTAATATTTTAAGCAATGTCAAAATTACCCCATAATCATGAATAAAAGTCACAAATTCACCACTTGATTACAAACGAAACGACTTTTGTTCGTGTGCAGCAGGGTAAAGGTGTACTTATTTATTGTGGAATTTGTACAAGTGACTTTTATTCATGATGCGTATTAAAGACGTGTGTGTTGATGAGGATGCAAGTGCTTAACTATTTTGGAGGTCTTATTTAATATATTTATCCTCATCATCATTTCTTGACGCTGGATAATCTCGCATCACAGTGGGCGGCAATCTTGTAACCTTCTTGTGATCAGACGGATTTGTTATTGGTATCATAACTTCTAAAATTGTGGGTCTGAAAGAAAATTAAGTTAAATTTTGTAATATCATTAAAAATATAGTATAATTTTATCACACAGAAATTAACTGAAATAATAAAAAATACATCATCATCATCATCTTAGTGTATAATCTTAAAAAAAAACATGCTTTAGACCGAAATTATCTCGTAGTTCATTTGTTTTAGTTCTCCGCTATTACAGTGGAAGAGTTCTTGATTTAAAACTACTGGCAGTTTTATAAGAGAACATTTTACAAAAGAGAAGTGTACAAAATTACTGTTCATATTATATTCTTACCTGAGGTTTTCTGTGGTGTACCTAACAGAGACGTCAGGCTTATGTATTGGGTATTTGTGACTGAGTTCACATGGTATTTGACATGGCATACAGTATTGTTCTTGCGGCTGGAAAACCTTCTCTACTCTTCTTTGCGGTTGTCTAACACGCAATCTGATAGGGCTGAAAATAGTACACAATATTTCTTGTGCGAGTTTTTGATCAATTTTCTTACAGTCGGATCAAAAAGGAAATACTCGTAGTTAATGATTTTAAAATCTTAAGTCACAAATGAAAGCTGAGCTGAGGGTGTTGATAATGGACAAAAATATATACGTGTTAGCAACATAACGGAAAACCTCTCGGGTGTTAGGTTAGCCCATAAAACTGAATAACTTAGTTCCACAATATTTTTTTTTACTTTGATACGAACTGTTTTACTAATCGACTTTTGTATGAAAGTTCAAAATATTTTTTTGTGAATTTTTAAAAGGGTTATTCTTCCGGAAGCCTCTGCTTGATTTTGAATCCTAAACAGCGATTTGACGTAAACCAAAAATAAAGCGTTTAATGACGGGAGATAATAGATAGATCGATAGATAAAAACTTTATTGTTACACTGAACACAGACAGTACAACAATTACTAAATTAAAATAACATCACAAAATACAAATATACAACAATTTACAAAATAAAAATTTACACGAAAGACAAACAAAATGATAAAATAATAATAGAATAAAGCCCTATTCAAGCCGACTCGTATCCCAAGCAAGAAACGCTAGCTAGCTACTACTCGCGTCAACTTGAGCAGAGCTTAGCGCACCGTGCTGTGCTATCTGCATGAAGTAAAACAAATGGTGCTGACTCAACAAAAAAAAATGCTGCTGCTGTTTGATGGTCTGTCAGAACCATTGTGTGCATGCAGTTTGCGGAACAAGATCAAGTTATCGCAGAAAAACTTCCTCTTTTGAAAATACAATAAAGATATAATATTAGATATAATTAAATATAAGAAAAGTTTTAATAAAATAAAATCAGATAATTAAAATAATACACATACCTACAATATTATGAAAATAAATAAAATAAAAAATACAACTACTTACATACGTACAATCTTCTTCGTCTTCGTCCTAGCGTTTTCCCGGCTTAGTGCTAGGGTTCGCTTTCCTACTTAAGGCCGGGTTATTGCAAAAATTAGCAACTCAACGCGGTTTAGTTGAAAGTTCAACCGACGTGTTACTGAAATAACGTTCATATTAGCGTGCGATGCTTCACGGTGGTTACGTCCGACACCGCGCAGGAATCGTGCGAAAAACTCGTTTTTCTTGAACTCTTTTGCTTATTAACAGAAAATGAATTGATTTAAAATCTAAGTCAATAATTGGCAAGTTATATTAACGAAAAAAAAACTATGGTTATCGCATTAAGTTACGAGATCAAGGACGTCAAAAATTTGATCGTCAAAGTAACAACTATGGGCGCTATTTCCACATAACCCCGCCTAAGGCCCAGTTTTACCATTGAAGTTCTAACGAGGCGTTACCTAATGTGGTGTTAGGCAAGGCGACTTAATAAAAATGACAATTTCCTGCTAAAATTACTAGGCAAATGAGTTAGGTTTTCATTTAGCAACATTGAGTTGTCATAATATTGACATCAAATTGGCAATTATTTTGAGGTTATTTATTTGTTTACATTTGTGAGTATTGAATATTACTTGAATAAAAAAAAACGCTATTCAACTTATATTGCTGATAATAACGAAATACAGTTACAAATAACATTAAACTCAAACTCGTTTATATTATGAGCTGCGTCCGTTTTGACGTCTGTTAAAGGTCTGTTAATTATTCGATGAACCAATATAGCTGTCATTAGATTTAACAAGGCATCAGGGAAGATAATCATTAGTTAGGGTATGACAGTCCATCAGCTGCTTTTACAGTAATGTTGCCAAAAAATCGATAGTTTTACAATCGATAGAAAAACGCCAAAAACATGTACCCAGTCGATAGGCCTATCGATAGTATCGATACTATATCGAAAATAAATAAAAGAAAGCTAAAAAGCGATAGTATCGTCGATAATTCGTTTAGTGCAATACTATTGATAAGCAGCAATACTATTCTATCGATAATATTGCTCCTCAAAATTGCACAAACTACCGATACTATCGATAGTTTTTTGGATATGTTTTCCTATAGTTTTTACTTAAAATATCAATAGTATATCGATAGGCTATCGAAATTTGACTGTCGAGCGGCAACACTATTGACAAGCTGCTAAACTAACAAACAGAGTATGGTGAAACTGGGTCTTAGACCCAGCTTGTCAATAGTGTTGCCGCTCGACAGTCCAATTTCAATAGCCTATCGATATACTATTGATAGTTTAAGTAAAAACTATAGGAAAACGTATCGAAAAAACTATCGATAGTATCGGTAGTTTGAGCAATATTGAGGAGCAATATTATCGATAGATTTTTCGTTTTCAACGATTGATACTATCGATAGTATTGCTGCTTATCAATAGTATTGCACTAAAAGAATTATCGACGATACTATCGCTTTTAGCTTTCTTTTATTTATTTTCGATATAGTATCGATACTATCGATAGGCCTATCGACTGGGTACATGTTTTTGGCGTTTTTCTATCGATTGTAAAACTATCGATTTTTCGGCAACATTACTGTATAAGCACCTGATGGACTGTCATACCCTACCGAATGATTATCTTCCCTGATGCCTTGTTAAATCTAATGACTGCTATATTGGTCCATCAAATAATTAACAGACCTTTAACAGATGTCAAAACGGACGCAGCTCATAATATAAACGAGTTTGAGTTTAATGTTATTTGTAACTGTATTTCGTTATTATCAGCAATATAAGTTGAATAGCGTTTTTTTTTTATTCAAGTAATATTCAATACTCACAAATGTAAACAAATAAATAACCTCAAAATAATTGCCAATTTGATGTCAATATTATGACAACTCAATGTTGCTAAATGAAAACCTAACTCATTTTCCTAGTAATTTTAGCAGGAACCACATTAGGTAACGCCTCGTTAGGACTTCAATGGTAAAACTGGGCCTTAATCTCCTACTCCGCTCCGCTTTCCTACTTACATACGTACAATACTGTGAAATAATATAAAGTGAGTTTCAAGCAGTCGCCGCCGTAAAGAAAGAAGATGCTTACGATATTCCTTTTTAAAACTAAATTTACTGAATGAGTTTCTCAAAGGAGGAGGAATATCGTTCCAGCACTTTGACGCCGCATACTTGAAACTTCCTCGAAAAAGGGCAGTTCTATGCTTTGGAATTACCAAAACATCAGAACACGCGCGAACAGGTTAACTACGTGCCGCACTTCTCCAGGTTAGTTTTGAGAAAAGGTAATTAGGTTGACCAGATTTTGTTACGTCAAATAATAGACTAGCCAAGTGTCCCGCCCTTCAATTTTCAGGGTATTTAATTTCAAACCTTTATAACTCGCTTTCTTTTAGTGTCCGATAGCAGAAACTAAGAAGTTTGGATTTATGAAATAAAAAAAGAAGTCCGATACCCTATTGAATCACCGTCTATGACAATCTTTGGTTTATATTTTCGTATATTTTCAATTTGGCGTTTCGTTCCAAGTATCATATATTTTGATTTCGATGCATTTAAAACTAATTAATTTCGGAGGTTAGGTTAGTCTGGCCTCTTCATTAACGCTTTATTTTTGGTTTACGTCAAATCGCTGTTTAGGATTAAAGACCATAGAAATCAAGCAGAGAACGCTTCCGGAAGAAGTTGTTTAGTTTCATGGACTGCCTTATTCTTGATGCTCTGGGTTTAGTTTGGGTTTTAATTTCACTTGAATAAAACAACTACCGTTTTATTTACGAGTACTTACCCCTCGGATACTGAATCATAACAGTTTGTTTTTGTCTTATTGAGCGCGAGTTTTGGGATAGCAGGGTAAGGATGTCCATATACTTCTTGAATTTGGGCAGGATTGACGATATTTTTGGCGTGGAATAGTTTCTTCAACAACTTTCTGTAGTTAAAATAAACGATGCGATTAAGCATATTGTAATGATTTTGATACGAATATTTGAAAATCCTTGAGACCTGCTCAATATTCTATTACTTACGGTGGTGGTTCATCTGAGAAGTTTCTTTTAACAAAATTATGATTGCTGTAAAGCTTTCCAACTTTGCGGAAGAAATTCATCTTTGTGATCCGTTTTGTATTACTACACAGTCATGTTGTTAAGGCCTGTAAAGAGAGATTTTAAGGTGATCGATCATATAGTAAACTCTGTAACGGGCCGTTGATGTTGATGATGATGATCATATAGTGATCGTTTGGCTAAATCTAAACTACCAATCACATTTGCTACGTTAATGCATGTTTCTTGATATACGAGGGCTGCTATTTATGTATCCGGAACTGGCCACTTACAGAACAATAAAAAAGTAATTACAACATTTAAAAATGGAACTCTCTGGCTGTAGAATACAGTTTGTTTCATGTAGTCTGTCAATTGTTTTTCTATTCGTCATTTTGAAAATTGCGTGTCTTCATCACCATGGATTTAACTCGCAAATACTTTCGTGAACTAACTCAAAAACAGTGCATCCATTAACTCATTTCGACTTTCCGGTATGAAACACCATCGAAAACTACTGTGTATCACTGGTTCAAATTTAAAGAAGGTCATTATTTATTTAAAACGGAAACACTCGCGTAAAAATGTATACTATGTCTTGCATGTATGCCAAGTGAAAAGTGACGATGTAGTGAGTGCTGTATGCTCGGTCTTTGCTTCACACAACACCACGTATCAGCAAACCCTACAACCAAAGACTGCGCCGGCAGCGCCCCCTGCTGCAACGATGTCGACGCGTGCGCAACGAGCCGCTCTCCGCAGTGCTCGGCGGGCTCACCTTGCAGGCGGTGGTGAGTGACCCGCCAACCTCCCCTGAAGAAGACCCTCGTACAGGATCGAAACGTTAGAAGATATAGTTTCCATTTTTACGTGAGTGTTTCCGTTTGAAATAAATAATAATGTATAAAAATCACGTATTGTTCAATAATTAAAGAAGGTCGCCCTAAATCAGTTATTGTACCACAACATATCGATGCTGTTCAAGATCTAATAAAGCAAGACCGTCATGTTACATATCGCGAGATAGAGGCGTCCCTGGGCATAAGTATGACGAGCATACATATGACATTACTCGAACATTTGGTAGAAAAAAAAAATTTGTTCACGTTTGATGCGTTGGATCTGCAACAAATGCTGCATAGTCTTAACGCTACCTCATTGTCAGTCGGTCTCCGGATGAACTTGGACAAGACTAAGGTCATGGTTCAACGAAGTAATCAATCCGGAACCGATCTCGATCAATGGCAAAGTGCTCCAAGCTGTCAAAGAATATGTCTACCTCGGGCAGACATTGCAGTTGGGTAGAGACAACTTCGAGCGTGAAATCGCAAGAAGAGTACAGTTGGGCTGGGCAGCATTTGGGAAACTGTGTTATTATATCTTCTCGTCGCCACTACTGCAAGGCCTTAAGAGCAGGGTGTATAACCAGTGCGTCCTACCCGTTTTGACATACGGAGCTGAGACGTGGAACATGACGGTGAACATGACGGCCCACCGGCTATATGTCACTCAGCGAGCTATGGAAAGATCTATGCTTGGTATTTCGTTACGGGATAAAATTCGAAATGAATCATCCGGCAGAGGTCCCAGGTTGTTGATATCGTCCAGAAGCGTAGCAAGCTAAAGTGGCAGTAGGCTGGCCACGTCTGTCGTAGAACCGATGAGCGTTGGAGCAGACGGGTTCTCGAATGGAGACCACGTCTCGGGAAACGTAGAATAGAATAGAATATACTTTATTGCACACAAGAGATATACAGAAAAAAATAAGCAGTTCAAATAATAGTGTACAGATAGGCGGCCTTATTGCTAAGGTAGCAATTTCTTCCAGGCAACCCAGGGAAACGTAGTGTGGGACGCTGGCCGCTGGTGGTAGCTGTATGAGGAAAGCGAGTGATCGTGCGTTTTGGCGTGCCCTTGGGGAGGCCTACGTCCAGCAGTAGACTGCAATAGGCTGATACAGGCTCGTGTCGATAAGTGCAAAAAAAAATACAACTGTGGTGCGTCAAAAACTGTTTATAATATCTATACAGGGGATGAATATCTATGCGTATGACCCCAAAACTAAATAACAGTCACTGGTGTGGGTGTTCCAAGATGAGCCGAACCCAACAAAAGTTATTCGTGCAAAAAGCACTTTGAAGCTAATGGTCACCTGCTTATTTGGCATAAATAGGCATGTAGCTACAGTGCCACTAGACTAGAGGATCATAAAACGATTAATTCGGAACGGTATACGACAATTTGTTTGCCAGAAGTCTGAAGAAATGAGAAAAAACATCCCACGACGCAGAATCATTCATTATGACAAAGCTAGGTGTCACATGTCGGCCAAAAAACTCAAGTTTTGGAAGGTCAAAAGATCAAATTGACGGGTCATCCGCCGTACAGCCCCGATTTGGCAACCAACAATTTCTATTTTTTTCCAAGCGTGAAGAATAAATTACGTGGTCAACGTTTTTCGAGCCGCGAAGAAGCCGTTGATGCGTTCAAAATGCACGTTTTGGAGATATCTCAATCAGCATGGAAAAAGTGCTATGAAAATTGTTTTTAACATATGCAAAACTACATCGATCATCATGGCGAATACTTTGAAAAACAAATTAAATTAATCCGGAATAATAAAAAGAAACAAACATTTATTTGTTTCTTTTTGCTATTCCGGATTCATAAGCCCTCGTATATTTAAGATTTGTCAACGTGGCTAGCTGAAGTCTTCTCACAAAATTATGACATACCGCGAAATTTAAGCATCTTTAGACATTGGAATGAGTCAGATTCAAATAATCTTGCACGTAAAATTAGTGGTGTAAAAAAGTTGTTTTCCCGATGGATCCCGCATTCGCTCTCTGAGGAGCAAAAAGCGGGCCGCGTTACTTGGCGTGTCAGAACTCTCGAGAGATTCCACGGAGAATCTTCAAATGCTGTATCAGGTGACGAATCATGGATATATGCATACGAACATTACGAACCCGAAAAAAAAACAGTTACAAGTTTGAGTGTTCGAAAACGAATTGAAGCCAACAAAAGTTGTTCGTTCAAGCATCGTTGCAAAAAAAATGGTGGCCACGTTTGTCTTCAAAATCGACCATGTTGCGACTATTCTTCTTGAAAGAGTAAGAACGGTCAATGCATAACGGTATGCTAGCATTTGTTTGCCACAGGCTACGGCCCCAGGTCGTCTCAGACCTCCGTAAAGATAACTGCAAGCGCCGCTCATACCGCCCACAGAACAAAAGAGTTTTTGGAGCGAGAAAACATTGAATTATGTTAAGTATGTATACATACCTATACCTCTTTGCCTCTTTGGCTGTTGCTGGCCGTAAACGTTTTTGGTATCTTTGGATTTATTTTGAATTTGGAAGATAAGTTTTGACTTGGAAAAAAAGAGCTGATTCTAGGTTAGCCTGCGCGTGTGTAAAAATCTTAAAAAAAGAAAATGTAAACATCTCTTGAATTATCAATCTTATAGTTTCAAATACCGCCTCCACCTTCGTTCCAAATTATTAGACCATCCGCTATACAGTGCTGACCTAAGCCCTAATGATTTCTGTACATTACCCAAAATCAAGAACAAATTGCGTGGTCAACGATTTTCATCACCTGAAGAAGCTGTAGACGCCTACAAAAAACTAATTTTGAGTACCCCAACTTCAGAATGGAATGAATGGTTCAATAGTTGGTTCTGTCGAACGGAAAAATGTGAGTGAGAAATGTGAGAGTACGTCGATGTTACTAAAGCTAACATTAGGCTGTTTTTTATTCATAATTCAAATTATTAATCGAAAACAGCTCAGCAATGTACGTACAAAGCGTACCTACTACAATTTTTGGTAGATATTTTGCGGCTGTAACTGCCTTCAGTTGCATAAAATTTTATTATCTTTAGTTGTTTTTATACTTTTACGCCGAGGGACCTGAGCCTAGCCTGAATTACGGCGACCAGGCCTTCGTCTACCACGCTGGCTCAGGGTAGATTGGTCAACTTTACACACAATCTTTGAATTTCTTCGCAGACGTGTTCAGGTTACATCGCGATGTTTTTTTATTGTATTCGAAAAAAATACCTTGGTACGTGGTGGTTAGTGGGGTTTGAACCAACGTCTTCGGACGAAAAGCAGTGGCCCGTACTACTACATTACTGACGACAACGCTCTAAAGAAACTAATAAAAAACTAATCTAATATTATACGGGTACATAGACCGACTTACTTTTTTATTCCAATCCTCCACATTTTTTATTTTATATTTTTTGGAATATTTTATTTTTGTTGTAGCTTTTATTGTTTTGAAATATGTCACGTCATCATATTAGAAGTTTCCAAAGTCAGATTGTGGCAAAGATTTCAGACGCGCGTCGCCTCGCGCTATAGCCTTTTGTTTCTCTGAGCATTGTGGTTAGATTATGGCAAGTTTTTTTAAGCTCAGATCAATGAAGATTCGTCGGGAAAGTTCACATCACATTAAAAAAATATCATAGATTGTGATGAAAGATGAACAAGATTATTTTGTTTTTTAATTTTTGGATTCTCTACTGTACTGCATCGTAAATAGTTTACACCGTAGATTGTAGAAGTAATTTTCATCTGCACTATGATAGTATTACGTTGAAAGCACGACCAGTTTAATGTAGGTATCAGTAGATGAATACTTCAACACATTATAAAAATAGCAAAGAAAATCAGATTTTTATATGGAAATATTATATTTTACATTATCATCAGTCACAAAAACCTTAGATTCTGCAGCACCCCAAGATCTAACGTTTCATAAAAGTGTATACAATATCATAATTTAACTAAAAGGTGCAAAAATTGAGAAAACATCTTACAAACTACAAAAGAAAGTTATAATACAAAAGTTACTCTTTGAATAAAGGTAAAGTAACTAACTAATTTGGGCCTGAGTCCCGTCTTGCGATACACTTTATGAAACGCCTGTCACGCAGCATTTCGTTGTCCGTCCGTCCGTCTTACGCTAGTTTTCAATAAATAGGTCGTGGTCCGTGGATAGCTGGTGTCCTTTATCCGAGGAGGTGTCCGTGTCCGTAGGCGGGCGCTGCGAGAGCGACCGGCGCATGCGCAGCTACCACGGGCGCGGCCGGATGCGCCGCGTGGCCGGTCCTGCTAACTACTGCGTTGAACCTGAAAATGGAAATTAGGGTTGGACCTTGGTGTATTTGAAGCAAGAGTGAATCTAAATGGGTATTTTCTGGGGTTTTGGGTTAGGTGTTCTACCTTCAAACTCTGTCATCGCTGGTCAAACGCAATTGCATAAAACTTTACATAGATGTCTATTGTACATCTCTCCACCAGATCATTATCACAATGGTAGCTTACATACTATAATAGATTCCACAATCAGGCTTTCCGAAAAAAAAAATACTTTTTTTATCTGGAATCAAACAGTATTCTTGTACCATTCATTCTTGCTTCCATTATGTGAGACCTATTTGCACTTGTTTAGGACAATTTAAATATTTCAGTCAATTGTCATAACAGTCTCGTGTACAGATTGTGAAACATTCGTCAGGCCAAAGTCATCACAGATCATATACGTCCCCACCAAAAGGCTCAAGCCTACCCTGAATTAGGTCGAAGCCTTAGTCGACCACCCTGGCCCAGTGCGGGTTGGTCAACTTTTTTTTTTTGTCAGAAACAAACAGTCTTATAAATCACATGTTTTCAATTAAACTTATATTATGTTTGTGGACCTGCAGTTTCCTGTAAAATTTACATAATTATATTTAAAAGTCTTCAAAGGTGGTGAGCGAATTATTATGCTATGTTGTGTACAGAAGACAGCAGGTCAAGCCACACACAGGGGCATCTTGCATGTTGGTGATGAAACGTCTAGATTGCAACGAAAATGTTAGCTTGATGTATAGCCTGATGTGCCGTCAACCGTACCTAACTACCTACATTTAGTTTAACAAATTAAATATGGTTAATAGGAAATTACTTAATTATCCGTTGTTAGTCCATAAACACAATCTAACGCTTTATTCTTAAAACCACACAAGCTTTCACTGAAAATGTCAACATCAGTCAACTTATCGTTATACAACCTACATGATCGTCTTATAAAACTATTCCTAGCATAACAAGTCCTGCCATTTTGGACAACAAACAAAGGTTTTTTGCGACAACTTCGTTCACGTCTACGAGGTACTCTAAAAGAAAGTGCGTGTAATAATGCAGGGGCGTCCACATGGCTGTTAATAATATTATACAAGTATATTGCATCAGTTAAATCACGGCGATAACGTAATGGTACGTTATGGTAAATGGTACAAAAACTTCACAGGAGTATGCAAGTTTCGTCACGATATTTTCCTTGACCGTAAGTCGAGCGTCGCTTGGTTTGGCAGGCCAAAGGGATGACGTTGAATTAGTGGACGTCTTTTTGTTGAGATAATGATGACGAAGAGATGTTTGTCGCTCATGCTCTGTCAGTTCCTATAAAATACTTACCCATTATGGTCGTCAGCAGAGTAGTTGACAGTACGCACGGTGCCGTCGGGCTCAACCAGCGAGTACTGGCCCTTCACGACGTCTCCATCGCGCGCCTCCCATTGGCTCTTCTGGTCGCCGGTGTGACCGTCAGCCACTCCGTAGTTGAACTGGTAGCGGGGGTGGGCCTAGTTAAAAAAAAAATACTTTTTTTTTACAAGAAAATAAAACCTTAATGTTTACTGAAGACTGCTAACTTTTGACAATTACAAAAGCTAGACAACAATAATTACGATTGCTGATGGTAAATGAACTAAAACATTTACAATACTTCGCAAGGTACGTCAAGCTGTAGCAAGTAAGTCAATGGCCATTCGCGATTCGAAAATTATAATAGTAGGGTAATTTGGGCTGGCCTGCGGAGCACTTGCTGGCCATTGACAATATGAACACAAAGATTCAACTTTATAAAATATCTACTGATGTCATCTACTTATCTACTTATAACCTTTTTGCTGACCCAGACATTTTATTTGTTTATTAAAGTCAACTTAACTATTCAGCCCCATGGGTCAGCAAAAAGGTTATAGTATATGTGAGGGACACATATACTTATAACCTTTTTGCGACCCCCATGTCATATACTTATAACCTTTTTGCTGACCCTTTAAGTTGACTTTAATAAATAAATAAAATGTTTGAGGACATATCACACACGGCCATCTGATCCCAAACTAAGCAGAGCTTATACAAGGGGTATCCAATAGCTGATATACGTTATATACTTAAATAGATAATTACATACTTATTTAGATAAACAACACCCAGACACAAGGCAAACATAAGTGCTCATCACACGAATGTTTGCTCTGGGCGAGATTCGACCCGCGACCCTGTGCTTCGGTACTATCAACTAGACTACGGGGCAGTCAATATTTGGTATGCAATTTAATTGAAAGGTAACCAAACGAAAAAATCTTTGAACATTAGCTATCTATACAAAAATGAAATAAAGGTCCACTCACATAAACCTCGACCGGGGCGGCGGCGTGCGCGACCCCGAGATGCGCGATGGGCGCGCGCAGCACCGGCGCCGCGTGCGCAACTACCGCTCCATGACCTGCGAAAGATCTATTGGTAGTTAATTGATCGAGGCATTACCTTAACGTAGTTCGTGCTGTCATTCTGCTAAACAAGAGCGGAATATATCTACTCGTAGCTACTGAAACGGGTATGAGGGACAGAAAAAAGAAAGAAATTCGTTATGTAAGAAGGCGATACACAAATATATCCAAAAACTACTAACGATTTATTTTTAATAGCTGTATGTGTTTAGTTTTTAGTTGACTATTGGGAATATGGTCGAATCAATACATTTTCAGCATGTTCATATAAAAGACATAAACGCGGGCGCAACTTAACATTTAATTTTTTTGTAAAAAGAAATTCACAAACGTACACAAATTTATAATAAAATAAAATCTAATTTTGGTTGGAGTAAATGTTTTTGACTCATGCCCGCCAAACTGTAGTGCTAACCACCGCCGCCAAAAAAATGCTGTGAGTATTTTATTACCGGTAAAGATTTATATTTGCTCTTATTTTTTAGCCTTTTCATAAATCTTAGAGTGGCATTATTAGCAAATGAAAAGCACCACCGTTAAAATTTTACAAATTACCATCTTTTTGATACACATAAAAGTTTTAATTTTCCATATAAATTGACTATAACAAATCAAAATTCAGTATCAATGACATTGCTAATAAACTAGAAGGTTACACAGTTTTATTCGAATGAACAATGCGTGTATCAATTTTACTGCGCGTGCGGTCAATGACAGTATTTGCATGTGAACATTACACGCCAATTTACAGGAACAACAATAAAACTACGGTAAAGTGAAACAATTAAACAAGTGAATGTTAAGTGAATGGATGAACCAGATTGCTTTGTAAAGAAAGATGGAGAATTGTGATATAATGAAGGAAATACTTTACGTTTATGACAAAGAACGTTCTTGACTAATTGTAAAAATGTTATTACGTTATATCATAAAATAACGTTAAGCGATGGCACAGGTTGTGTACAGGAAAACGTTAAAAGGAGTAGAGGAGCCAAAGATCATTTGAACTGATGATATTAGTTTAATAGTGAAATAATATAGTTAATAATATATGATGATAACAGAAAAACCAAATACTAAATAGCAAATGAATTTAATTTAACTTCATCGTAGTAATTTTCCATCAAATGAGATGACCTTATATTTTCGATACAAGTCTAACCATATTAAAGATAATGACAAAAGCATAGGAACACACATCCAATTAGATACTTTTAGTGTTTTGTTCAGTGTTTGAAAGATCTGTGCCTAGAACAATACGCAGAAATTAACTTAACACCTCACCATTAATTTCTTCTTCTAACTTACAAGGTGTCAAGGTAAGTTCTGCGGGTTGTAAAGTCACTTACCTAAACCGATGCCTCCATAAGGCCCGGCGATGGCGCCGTACGCCGCCGGGCCGTACGCCGGACCGTAGCCGGGACCAGCGATGGCGTGACCAAGACCTGGAGCTCCTAGGACGATGCTCTGGGAAGATAAGCCCGCGTGGATAGGGACCGCTTGAATACAAGCGACGCTTAGGAGCGCGAACACGATCACCGCCTGGAAATTTAGGAAAATCTTACTTAGTATAAATTGTGATTGACGCTTCTATTTAGAAAATAATACAAAATCTATTACCACAAAAAAAAAACGTTTAGTTTTTTACAAATCACCATCAACAAGCTCATATACCCAGTACGAATTTACTTTTTTAGCTGATGAGTGGATTTGTCACTGCAACTTCAGGCTCCAATACGTTCAAATGACGTTGAAGTGTTATTCACACAACCACAAAAAAAACATTCGTACTTTAAGGTTATCATTGCAAATTATCTACTTACTTCCATGCTGTCAGTAACTATAAAATCTAACAAAAAAACTTTATCAAAGTTCAGAGTTGAGCCGTTTCTTAACACACCAATTGTCCAACTCCATCCACTAAACCACAAACATTACCTTAGCGAACATTTTCCTAATCCTGTCTAAGTCTAGGTTCACAGTCGACTCTAGGGCTTGTGTGCCAAATTGTACGATAACCGGAGCTTTTATAGAGGCGGTACTGTGCTATATGTTCTATAAAGTACCAGGTGTATGTCCTATAAGTACCTACCTAGTTATATCCCGCAGTGTCTCTCGCGCAGGAAACCTACATAAGCACCTAAATATGTAGTGGGTGGTGGCATGAGTGATCTAGATAGCGAGACTTAGAGAGGACATGCCCTTAAATATGTCAAAAATAAACATCCTCATATTGAAGTAAGCTATAGCGTAGCAAATGTAGCGTTCAACGTATTCGTCACTTCTGGCACTACGATTAATATTAGGGAAATGCATGAAACGCGTCATTCATGCCTGCAACTAGATTAAGTTTGAGCTTTTAGCCACTTTTATATCAAAATCAACCCAGGAGTTTCCTTATTATTTTTTTAGATGAAATAGATCAATTAAAAATCATTTATATTTATCAATTATCACTAGCTGTCCGCCCGCGGCTACGCTCGTGTTATGTAAGATTTTTCCGTGGGATTAAGATTTTTTCCCGTAAAAAGTATCCCGTGTGTAAATCCAGGGCACAAACTATCTCCATTCCAAACTTCATCCAAATCTGTTGAGTACTTTAATCGTGAAGGCGGTACAAACATCCAAACACCTAAACATCCAAATATATTTTCACATCTATAATATTAGTATGATTAGGTATCCAATTAACATTTTTAAATAATTTTTATTTTTTGTATTAGCATGCTCTGAGGTGTCCAATCCCGTTAGACCAACTGACGGTAGGGTAGAATACATTTGTCACCATCTCCTACTCTTCCCGTTGGTGTCATAAGAGGCGACTTAGGGACTACATATTGAACAGGAAACGGGCAGCAGTGCTCTCTGATACAGTTACCTTTTAATCTGCGATCTCCAACCCGCCTGCCAAGCGTGGAGCTTATGGCAAAACCCTCCACTTAAGTGGAGGAGGTTCATAGTCCAGCAGTGTACTGTAACGAGCCGTTGATGTTGACCTCCTGATTTAGATTAGCATTTTCATATTAAAGTTGTTAACTATACAGTAGGTATATTCTCAATTTAAGAGCGTATCCACATGAAATCATCTCACGTACACATTTACTACCCTACCTTGCGATACAAGTATCTACTCGTACTCTATTAAATATAGCCGACCACACGTGAACCTGCTACAGATAGGCATGTATTTAAACCGCGGAATATATTAACTCAACTTTATAGCTTGAGTAACATTTGCCCTCAAATTAATAGAATACTAATTTATATTTAATAGATAAGACAATATAGTGAACCGTTTCGCTAGCGATAATAGTGTCAAGGATAGATCGTGTGATAATAAACTAGGTTTATACCTATAGAATGACTGGGCCTTTCAACTGTTTCATTTACTAATTTTACTATAATTAAACTACTAGTTGTACTAAAAGTACCTCTCGTCAAATAATAGTAAACATAAATTAAAATTATTTATTTCATTGTTTAAAGCATGTACAATCAAATTCATAAGTAAATCCATATTACGTGCGTCTATAATTTTAAATATTTTTTTAATAAGATAACCCTTTTCATGTTTTTAATCATTATGGATACAGTCCCGTACACTTTATCTATGGCAGCAAAATTAAATGCCGAAAATAAAATACTTTTAGACACTTATGAACTTTATCCATTTTCATCTTTTAACATACACGAAAACAATAGTGTGTGATGTGAATTTGAAATGTAAAGAATGTGTATAAAATTATCACCATAAAAAATATCTCTATCATAAAATATATATTTTAAGGCTCAATTCACAGACATTTTTATAATATTATAATCAAATAAAAAATATGTAAATATACCATTTCAAATAATATATTATAGAAGTGTTGTTGTAGCATGCCCATTTAGATATTTCTCATAGCAAATAATGCATTTACTAGGTAATTACCGTAGCAATAACCGTAAGCTTGCACGGTCAAAGATAAGAAAATACGTGTCGTTGCCCACGCAGCGATACTTCTCCTACAGATATGCTGAAATCACAAAAACAAAACACTTGCGTTCATTTGATTTGATTTGAAATAGGAAAACTGATAATAATTATTATAAATGTGAAAATATATTTGGATGTTAAGATGTTTGGATGTTTATTCTGCTTTCACGTCTAAACTACTGGACGGATTTAGACGAAATTTGGAATGATGATAGTTTGTAACTTGGATTAATACATAAAATACTTTTTACCGGGAAAGGTCTTATTCCCACGGGAACATCTTATATAGCGCGAGCGTAGCCGCGGGCGGACCGCTAGTTTTAAATATACAAAAGATCATCTTGTGTATATTTGGAGCACTTTGCAAGGCGATCATCGAATTAATGTTGTTTATGCAAATATTGCATTGTTCCATAAATAGAACAAGATCCAGTTCTGTTATTCTATAATTAGAATAAAATTAGATTCGTCGAGATCAAACCTCGAGCAACTTTTAAGGCGCAGTTTCATGAAAGCTAAATATCCGATAATAAATAAATAATAAACTGGCAGTAACACCTTCTGGTAAGATTATGAGAAATTTTTGTGCATTACGTACATTATAACAACATCGTCTTTGTCGTTGTATCGTATTGTTTTAACCGAGGTTTCAGACAATATTTAAAACTCCTAAAAATTAAAATACTTTGAATTAAAAATGTTTCAAGCAAGTTATTTTCGACACATTTATTAGCAATTTTTCAAATTTGAAACCGCAGCACTGAAAGGCAACCTTAACCGTCTGCAGCAAAGTCTCGGATGTCAAGTGCTCGGTGACTCATCGGATGGTCATTCACCTCGCCACGAGCCTACTCTGTTCAAAACGACGCGAGACGCCCGCTAAGCCTTTATTAAGGCGAAACTTGTTCCACATTATGTAATTTGCTGTAATTACTTTATAAGGAGTGTGATGAATGACTTCGTGATTGTGTGGATTTTCAGGTATAAAAGCCTCTACGTGTCTGATTTTATTTTCGTAAAGTTTTTGTTAAATTTTTGTAATACTTATATTTTTTTATATTTGTACTACAATTTTTTTGTTACTTCAGATTTATAATTTATTCTCTTGTTTATGTCATGCCCGGCAATTCTGTCGCCAAGTTTTTTAAGCTAACCGAAAGAAGAGACTATTATTAAATATCAAAAAGACCTTAACATTTTCTCTTTTTGTAAAAATCTGTTTGTTTTAACGTAGATGTTCATACATAGTCTTAATAATATTCTATTAGTACTACCTTCCTTCAGTCTAATTAGAGATCCTTCGAGTATTTAATCTTGCGCCTACGCATTGAGCAAGGCCCTCCAAGGATACGACACACAATGGCCGAGCTACATTCCTCTGCCAATTTCTATACAAATGCTAATTTAAATTAATTACATGCCTTTCGGATGTTTGAAGCTTTAATCAGTGTTTGCTTATTGCAACGCAACATAAATTATGCTCATTGTTGTGGAGCTCTAAGGCATGATTAAAATTACTGAAAATATTCTTAACTTTTTTGCTTTTTGCAAAGATGGAATAATCGTTAAATACGAGTCACACACGCCTGTTACATTTTTAAAATACGTACCTAACAATACCAAAATATTTTTCGTTCTTTTTTATATCGTTGATGTTAACAATATTGTTAATGTATAATTAACTATCATCATAACTTTCATCATCATGTTATCAGTTTCTTTCACAATGACCTTCACCAACTCAAGTTATAGCCCCGGATCTAACCTTACCCAAATATAATGAGATACCTAAACTATTACTGCTATTACGCAAACTCTATGATTGACGACTTTATTGAGAGATGTTCACGGATCCACAAAACATAAGTTTTTACATTTGCATTGAATACTAACATAGCGAGTTAGCGTCATCCTTGTGAAACTAGTCAACAGATGCTTCTATTGTATCGGCCTAGTGTGGTGTATTTACTGTCACAATTTACGACTAGTCAAGCCTATAACAAATCATAGCAAATTGTCCCTTATCTCTAAATAACACTTGTCTGTAATAATGTACTATCTCAGGCATATTATTAGAGTAACGTATCAATAGTGTGGTAGGCTTGGTAGTTGTTTTCGGTGCCATTAGTCAATCGGTGATGTAGATAGTGTCAGTCTGGTAATTACGACTGACTACCTTTATCAGTGTACTTTAAATGTTCATTGTATGTTTATTGCAATTGAAGCTTGTATTTTGCTATTTTAACATTAGGTTATTAACTTTAAGTCGGTCTGACTAAGTCAGTATTGATTTTCACACATTTTCCTTTATTTTATTCTCAAAATTTACAGTTACATAATTTAAAGTTCTCATTATTCAATCTCCATAGATCTACTGGCATGCTCAGACTTTAGCCACTTATTTTTATTGTCTGGTTTAGTATCTTCATTATTCATCATAAATCTACCCTTCTTTACATTCAATCTTATATACAATATCGTCTTAAAGTAACAATGAAGTTTACGTAATCAAATCACACACAAGTGATACAAAAATGCAGTGAAATAAATATTTCCTTCACAACGTCACATGTTACGTATAGGCAGGTGCATTTGCCTAACGAGAGGAAGCCAGTGGTGACCGTTATTTTATAAATTACTGCGTTTCTTGTGCCTCAGTGCGGTTGCTACCGGTGGCGTATTTGTTTACGGTCATAATGTTAGTAGAACGAGTTTTTCTTTTGCATCCTAACAATATGTCATAATATTCAGGCCATGGAGGATAACATGACAACAGAAAAATTACGATTTCCACTGTTCCATAAAACAGCTGCATTGGCTGAGATCTCTGACTCATGACCATTGAATTATAATGTAGTTCAATGCTCATGACACGCTTTTTTAAGATAACAAGAGCGTGTTCTTTCCAAATATCGTAAAAAGCATCATTTTTTTAATAATATCGGTCTTAGACCGGTCAATAGTATAAAATCAAAGGAATTAAAAAAAAAAAAAATTTTACAATAATTCATTGCTGATAGACGTATCTATCATCAGGTCTGCATGCGGTGAGAGTGAGTGTCAATGTGCGTGCGCAGGCGGCGAAACGTTGCGACAATGCGCAATGCTGGCTGTGTCACGGCCGCGCCCAGTGAATGTCCATGCATTGACACCTAGAGTAGAGATTGCAGTAGGTTTATATTAAAGTCCAAAATGTAAGAAACTGACATTAGATAAAATGAAGAAGCTCACGCACACACCACAAACATCACGCAGGTGGTACTGTGTTGCAGCCATTACTTACAGAATTCTTAAGACCACTCTCTTTTGACTTAAATATCCCGAAATAAGATTAAAATGTAAAATTCCTTTTTGTTCAACCCAGATTTATTTACTTTTAGGATTTCTTGGCTCCCTTTGAAGTCTATAAGGGTATTACACTCTTAACACTCAAGCGATTATTTGGTGTTTTTTTACACGCCTCGCTGTAAAATCGCCCAACAATTGCTAGTATGATAAAGCCCTAACACTAGAACTATTAAAAAAAGAGTCAGATTGATTGATGGACTGCATTATGCTTCTATTTCACCTCAAACCAAAATTGTTTTTAAACGATTTAAGAATAAGTGTACCTTATTTGCTGAATTTATTATACTATAACTAGCTTTCAAGCGGCATGCGACATGCGTGTAAACTTGAATAAAACATAGCACCCGCAAATCGTGAGATATCAGACACCACCGTTTCGACGTGCTGGGCTATCGTATCTCAACATTTTCAACTAAATGCACCCAGTTACATATTTCATTCAAAAGCCGTTTGTTCCATATTTGTTATAAAAGGAAATCAATAAAATACATAGGTACTAACTTATATCATTTGCTGTATGCAGTAATGATAATTCAAATATTATACTGGTGGATTGGGTACAATTTATAAGGTTACAGAAGGATAATTAGGCCTTTTTAGTAGAGAAACCATTCATTTTATACGCTGTTTTTAAATTGATCATAACTTTATGAGTAACTGCTATTGATCGCCTAAAATAAAAGTAATCTGATTACTGATTAATGATAATTACTACACATGTTAGAACAATTTTATCTTTGATCGACGCTCATCATTTATTTAAAACATATTTTTAATAACACTGAATGTTATAACATTATTCATGAAAAAACTATATAATATTAAAAAGTAGTTAAATAACCAGACGTCCTTGTGAGGTAATGCGGCCACTCCTACCCGCTCCAGTTTCTGAGATCACTTTCACTATCATTGTAATGCCTTTGTGCAACCCATAGCTACAGCACGCATAATAACCGATACCATTTTGTCCAAAAGTAATTAGGCAGAGCGAATCGGTATTAAATAATCTGAAATCACGATTGCTTGGTGATATAATTTTAATTGTATGCAATTGAAGAGCTGAATGTAGTTACTTATACGAAATTGAGGTTTGATTTATGTTTACTTTTTCTACGTTTCTAATTTAAACTTTTCGCCTTACTCGTATCGTAGCTTATCGTAACAGGATTTGTAATAAACAAAATACAATTCAACTCAACATCAACATAAACGGCCCGTTACAGTCCACTGCTGGACTATGAGCCTCCTCCACTTAAGTGAAGGGTTTTGCCATAATCTCCACACTTGGCAGGCGGGTTGAAGATCGCAGATTAAAAGGTTACTGTATCAGAGAGCGCTCAATTCAACTCATGACTGATAAAAATTAAAAATGTCGAGCTCATGTCTCTTATTCTACCTCTTTTTAAATGTTTCTCATAGAAAATGGAGGGAATTTCCTACTTTGATATTTCTTGTTCATAGAATAGATAAGATACAATGTTGAGTAATTTGTAAAAAGACACAGTTAATCATACTTGAAATAATATTTGCACCAACTTTTATAAATACATAAAAAAAGTCGTCGGCATTGATAAAATGACAGTCCAATCATTCTTGGCCTAATTTTAATTTTTTTACCTCGATGCCGCCGGTTGGAAAAAGTTGTGAGATTGTATGACAAGATCAATATAGATATATTGCCTTATATTACGGTACTTATAATTTCCATCATACCTTATGTATAATATTGAGTTCTGTAACTGGACTACATAAAACATAAATTATACATTTCAGAATTTTAATTGATATAAGGCATATATCGCACATGAAATAGAATTAAGTGTTTGGCCATTTAGGTCTTTCAGTATTGCAGTCAACAAAAACTTTCGTAAAAATATTTAAATTTCTTTATTACGCCGGCAAATTATAGCGCTTATCCTACGTAGATCTACTAATTAAAATTTACAATCTTAATTACTTTTTTTGCCACTTCTGAAACTTAAAGGAGCTCAATAATGATTTATGGAAAACAACTTTGGTCAAATCAACCCTTTCGACCTCAACAACATATGTAGCACTTAGGAATAGAAGTTATCTAATAAAAGTAGAAGTCATGTAAAATTATAATAAATATTCAAACGAAGTTGGTATCATCATTTATCAATCGTAACATTCTTATCTGCTAACTTGCTCGCTAGCAGAGTCAAATGCAAGGCAACACAGTCATTTTGATTTGTAAACGTAAATAATAAAACAATGATTTAAATGTCTAAAATATCTAACAAGTTAAAAGCCGGCTTTCTTCTTTTTATTATTTTCTTGACTACTTCTTTCTTAGGGGGTTTATCTCTCGACGGCTTGCGAGGTCGTTCATCATCGTCATCATCATCACTTGGATATCTTGGTCGATCGAAATCTTCATCAGTTTCTGGATAGTAATCCGATTCATATCTAGGCGGTGGTGTCTTCTTTTTCTTCTTGGGAACCCAATAATCATCACGGTCGTCTTCACTTGGGTGGTTATACTCGTGATTTTTATGAGGCCTATGCTTTTTCTTTGGTCTTACTGGTAAATCATCAGGATACAAGCTTTCTGGTGTTGGTATATCAGGAATACTGTATGGGTATGGGTACTTGTACTTAGCTTTAAATTCTTCAAGACTTGGTAAATGTTCAGCTGAAAATGGTCGTAACAGTTTGTCGTAGTCTACGCCCGGAGATTCCAGCTTTGGTATTTTACCTGGACCAAATGGATAAATTTTGTCAAATTCCATATTTGATGGTTCATACTTTTCATATTTCTCAAAATCGCTTTTAAAAGGATCCAATGCTGGTATGGGGTATCGCAACTCTTCTCCAACATTCGTGTACATACTATTACTAGCTGTAGCATGCTTATGTTTGTGTTTGCAATGTGGGTCTAAATCCAATCCAAAATGCGCGTGAGATTCGCTGTGGGCTCCTGTTTCATCCCGCGGATGCTTGATGGTAACGCTGTGTGAAAATTCGCTAGAGTCCAAATCTGATGGGTATTTAGGTTTCTTCTTAGCCGAATAATCTTTGAATACTGTATCAAAAGGGTGTTTGTTCTTCTTTTTATCAAAAGGCGTATACGAGTCAAATTCTGGTTCTTCTGAAAAGTCATAAAATTTTCCGTAGTCTCTCATTGCTCGACCGACACCTTGATCTACGGTTTCGGACATTTCACCTATTCTTTCCCCATCGTTGTTTACTACAGCTTGAAATCCGGTTTTTGGATTTGCTGAGTACTCTACAGTCCGCATAGAGCCATCTGGTTCTAACACACTGTAGTGACCTGCAACAATGAACGCACATTCGAAACGTGGATAAACAATGTTTAACATATCAGATAAATTACAAACATCGCGATGTACTTTCTACTTTGAAAGTTGTTTTACATTATAAATTCCTAGATCTGTATCTGATTCTTAGATTATTATTAATTTATTTTGGAACTAAATCTCTAGTCCGTCTGTCATTGACACTTTAAATTTAACTTTAACAATTTCACGCATATCACGAAATGAACTAAGCTAACCTGAAACCATTTATAGGATCCTACAAATTTTTCGGCGGTTAAAATTACTACGTTAACTATAAAAACAATTATTACCTTTAACAGTGTCACCATCTTTCTCTTCCCATACTGCTTTCACGTCGCCCGTACTGCCATCTGCCACGCCGTAACTGAACGAATAATTAGGATTTCCCTGAAAACCAACCACACGTTAATACGACCAATCAACTTTTTACGCACTACAATTATGTAGTAATGTCTAAAAAGGCAAAAAATCGCCAACGAATGTGTGAGGCGATAGCTTGCGTGCGTCAATTCGGTATTTTGTTCGTAATGATATTTTCATCGCATGCCTGCCTATTACGGTTTATTATTCTGAATATGAAATGAGTGGTTTAATAGTTTTCCATAATGCGGGTCTGGAGGTAATTACTAATACTAAAAGTGAGTGTGTACGTCAGTCTGTCCGTCAAACCATTGGGTGTGACGTGTTGCATTTATCACTCTCAATCTCGGCTGGGCAGAATTCATGCTCATCTAATCTAAAGTGGTTGATACTATTAGTGATAAAATATTATGTTTCAATTTCTAAATAACGCCTGCTAGGTTCCTAATCGTGACCCTGTCATCCATAATTTGATTTTGAATTAAATAAAATCTCCAATCAACATAAACCTCAAAGTTTAAATTGGAGTTTATGTCATTTCCAAACTAGCTATACTGAAAAGTTATTTGCGGATTCAAATTGAATCAACAGCATGGCAATGTTTACAAACACTGTAAATGCCACTTGCCCCGTCCCAAGTTCAAGAAGAACGAGAAGAGCTGTGACGCTCGCGCATCGCTTAGAGTCAATGAACTTGACACATAATTCATTAACTACAGTTGCTTTAAACATTCTAAAATCAGTTGACAAAAAATATTCCTTTTAGGATTTTTTAAGAATTCCCTCTTTCGGATGATAATTTAAAACGAATTTATTACTAGCGCCTTGTTAAAATTCTTTTCATTAAAAAACAAGAGTGAGAATAACTTTTAAGTGGCCTAGCTGTTTTTTCTCGTTCATCAATCTTGCTGATAGAGTAATTGCCAGTCTTTTCTTTCTTAGTTTACCTACACTACTTAATATATAACACATACAAATTGCAGCATTACACTTTCAAAAACAATCGGAAGCTATTAGACAGCGCACGTGCATCGCTCAATGTCAATGACAGATCATTCATTCGCTTTCATTTGTTTCCGGTGTGCGCGCGCAGTCGTGAATTTACTCACGTAATCCTACAGCTTTTCATTCATGAATGCTTATGCATTATCTTCTTTGAATAATCTATGTGATTTTTATTTTTATATTTGGGTGCCTTAAAAAGTTATTATTGAATGCTAAGAATAAGAATAAGAATACATTTATATGCTCGTATGAATAAGGTTAGCCTGTGTAAGTGAAAAATTTTCAGATCATTCTAATTTGGAATTTTTATGGTAAATTAAATTAATAGACATCTTTTAGCTCATTCAGTCTACTATGATACAATTTACAATACTTTTCAAGGTAAAAACACATCTTTAGAAGCTGCAACATGCGTTTTTGGCATACAAGCCAGTTCCACAGGTTGTGAATACTTGAGTACTGCAAACGGGTCTTGTCACTAAGGAGAGAAGTGGGTGAACCGCCTACCGGCACTGAGCAATATAGTTTCGACATACTGACCACTTTCAATAACCATTTTGTATACGATATGTTTCGTCAATGATAAACTGTAGTTATAGTTAGTCGCCTGGTATGTAAATAAGTTTGAGTTTGTGTAGCTGTCAGTTAAAGTTGCGGAATCCTGGTTTAGTTTTTAAGTGTTACGTGCATTTGTGGTGAGGAATGTCCTTGCTTGTCACTTGGCTCTGATAAGAACTCGAATGTTAAATACGATTGCTAATATATGGCGCAAAATTACAGTTAATGATTAAATATTAGATCGATCAGATCATTCAGCAATTTTCCTAATATTTATTGATACTAGGGAAACTGCAATAAGATTGGTTTTGATGTTAACCTAAAGACTAAATGTAAACTTATTGTATTGGATAGGTATGGTATGTGTTTATAGCTCAAAAAGTACATTTCCTTAATTTGACTATCTATTTAAAATAGTCATTTAAAATGTATCCTGTACATTATGTAATAGTTTTAAGTAACCCTGAATGCTATAACATGTTTCAGCCGCTACATTTATTTTAGTAATCTTATTTAAGCCATGTTCTACATGATTCGATTGCAAGTATTTTACTTTCATAATCATAACTATTTTCAAAATGGTATGTTAATTCGTCACCTAAGAACATTTTAAATTGTTTTTACTTAAAGTTGTATTTTTTTTAAGATGCAGAATGCCATAGAACTATTTTTGTCCAAAATAAAAGATGCGTATACACATCTTGGCTTAGCAAGTGTATTTTTACTGTTTGAGAGGTCCATACTTAGATATGAGTATTTAAAACTCAGAATGATATAATTAGTTACTGAAAATATATATATATATATTACTTTGTAATTTTAACTGTACATTGTAGCTAATATAAAACGTGTAAATGTTGCGTGCCTAGGATGAGCGAGGAATCTGCAAGCCCGCCGGTGAAAATAGCATGATCGCTGCGTGAATAGCATTGATGAATGACATAACCAAGTAGAGATGGTTATTAATCATGATCAGTGGGTGGTTGTGTTTGATTTCTTATGAGGTTTGTATTAACGAACAGGTGTTAGGTCATGTGTATTTAAATCAATCAGTTTGTACAGTCAGCATAAATATGTCAAATTGTTCTTGTAACTTTGAAAGTACAGAGTTTAAATCTTAAAAGACCGGACGATTTGTTTATATTTTGTCTCAAAATATGATTATTATTTTTCTGATTTGAATAAACTTAATGATGTTTATATTGGAAAGCCTGGCCTACGCATCATTGCAATTATGTATTTATATTTTCTATTCTATTTATTTTTAAATCTTATTATTTTTAATTAGGATGTTAAATAGATAGCACATTATATTCTATCATTTTGGTAGGAAAAAATATTAAGTGTTGTTGACTGTACATTACTATTGATTGAACATTATTTAATGATAAATATGTTCTACTTACAGTGGAAGTTGGAGGCTCATCAGTGACTATCAGTTCCTCTTCCTGGCATTTTAGTACCAGCACATTGGCCAAGAGGACCTAGAATCATTATCATCAATTCATCAATGTTATATTAGGTAGAAAATACATAAATTTTCACAATTAAACAACCACCTCACCACACCACAGGGCGACAAAAAGAAAACCTTGTCGTTTCAGGAAGTTCATCATCATTGTGGCTTTTATTGTATTTACTCTTCATAACATATTTTTTAAATAAAATACACTGTAAGTAAGTAAGTAAGTAAGTAACACTTTATATAAAACTACACTTACACACCTACACTTTACTGTACACGTTAATATAAAATTTGCCTTGAAACAAATTAACTTTTAAATACGTTTTTCTAAAAACCTTTTAAAGTCGAAACTTTCGTATTCTAAAACAGAAATACTAAAAATGTTCAAATGTTAAATAAAACTCTTTTTAAAGTTCATTGAGGTAATTGACCCCTCTAAATCGTATTCCGTTCAATGACTTACACTTCCCAAAAAAGAAAACGGATATCCACTTACCAAAAGAGCAAAAGCTTTATCCATAACTTCTTCACCAAGTATCACACCATGAGAGTAATTTTCACGAACACTAAATTGATAAAACCATAACACGAGTGATTTTTTTTTTCCTTTTATTTCTTATTAAGTAAAGTATTTGTGAATCATTTCTTCCAAGGTTACGTACACGAAGACGGTGCTCGGTCCACCACCAACCTATTTATAAACACACACATAGACACGTTTACACCTCCAGAGTGGACACGCACTCATTAGTCTACGTTCATAAACAATAAAAGTAGATAGATATGATACGTTAGAGACAATGCATCTCAAATTATAACTAGGTATGTAATTTGTTGCAGGAAACATTTGTTTTTTTCTTGTAATTGATTTGAAAGTCAAATTACAATATTAGAGTTTATGTCATTTTGTACTTCAGATAAAAATAATTTAAATTACGTGATAAAAAAACACTCACTAAATACTCGTGGGAAAATATAACAATAACTCAACCTACTTTTAAATTAATTATAATTTTATTAATCTCCTTTACCATCTTATAATTAGCTTTTGTGTAAAACTTATACTTATATTTTATTTAAAAAATATTGTAGTACTTTCAATTGTCTTTGGATGAAATTTATTTTATATCAAGATAGTGCTTTTTGAGATATCTTAAATAGGTATTATCTCCACATTTTTTTCTATCTGTTGTACCTACAGCCGTGGATGCAACCACACACACTTAATATCATACGATCGATACTCATCTAGGATGCATCGGCCACTAATCATAGGCTGGTTGCGGATGCATTAATACTTCAGTTCCCACTTCATTATCACACACTTTCATTCAAATTGCTTGGAAATGCTTTACAGGATTCTTAAAAAAATACTAGTAAGTGAATTAAAAGTATCTTATCGTAACTTCCTAAACTTCTTCATATCGCGAAGGTTATATTTTGTTATCTGCTCGAATGAGATCTCAGTCTACCTATATATTGGGTATTCATCTAGACAAGTAGCGCTCTGCCCACAACTTCACTTCCATGATCAAAATTTCATCTACGAGATTAATTTTTTTTAGCACACAATTAAGCTAACTTGGCTTCTGGGCAACATATCATGATAAAACATATTATACCAGTTTTTAAGTTAGAACTTCAGAAATAATACTGTGAAAACCGCATTCAATTCAGTGCAGTAATTTATGCGTGATACGCGGACAAACATACAGACAAATAGACAAAAAAATGTTTGGCTTCTGTTGTTCTTATAAAGTCCCTCTCAAATTACTGTTTTTCTAATATTTTCTATATGTACAGACATCAGTCAGTTAAAAATTTATTATATGTATACTGTATAGAGTCGTAAATTATACATAAATATTATTATTTAAATACTTGTGAGCAATACATAAACTACATATCAAGTTTAGCTATTCGCAATGTCATGCTAAGTTTCCTTTTGGCAAAACATGCAAATGGAAGAAAGTAAACTATTAATGTCTTTAATTGCTAAATTTGACTTGATAAATGTATAGATATTCATCTTTTAGCTATCATGTGTTTTAGTAGTGTGCAAGGTTATGCGATTAACTCGGACAGTTTGATACGATTTATTTCGGAATTATTTTCATGATCTGTGTACAATTATTATATTGTATTATGTTATTATAAATTATTTAAATATATATTCCTTTCTGCAAATTTTGATCTAATGATTTCTAATTATTGACGAAAAATGAAGGTTATAGTCAGTCATGTTTAGATTCAATCTTATAATAGGCCTGGTCAGAGTTACTGAACAGCCAAAATATTTGATAATTACAAATGACCAAAACAATGAAACAAAAATATAATTTGGAAGTAGTCACTTCAATATCGCAGTAAAATCGCTAATTACAAAAATAATACCTAATCTGCAGGAACAATTTCCTTTACTATACCCCGGAATAGATAGATTGGTCTGTTATGATAATACCGACGCAAGACAATGAAACAAGCGTGTACTGACTGTAAAACACTAGGAAAAAGTGATGTTAATCTGACTAGCTGTCGTACTGTAGCCACTGGATCAAGCAGAAAAATACGCATCAAAATCAAATCCTACTATAAATACATAGAGTACATTTTGCAAAACAAGTTGCAAAGTACATTGTACCGTCCGCATACTATATCAATCAGAATGTCTTTCCAGACAATGGATCACTTACTTTCTTCGTAAGTTATTTGCAAAGAAAGTCGACAAGTTAAATACAAGAATTTACTGCTAGTAAATATGCACTTGTTGTTTAGCCAAAAACTTAGATAGAAAGAACCATCATCGTTCAAGTTGTCATTATAATCCTAGAGTTCTCAATTATGTAGGACATTTCAAGTAACAACGATTTGAAATATGACCAGCTAATTAGCTTGTTTTTATTCTAATGCAATACGATATCTGCATTTTTATACCGAAATTTCTAGTTAACATTCCTAGTACACATTGAACTCAGTCAACTAGCCTCGTACTATTTCCAAAGGTATTCATAATTTCGAAATAATTAGACTGCAAAGATTGACTTGTTAATTTTTTTGTAAGAACGCATAATATTATAAAAGGCCACAAAAAGGCCGATAATAACGATAACAAGTCAACCGCAACGCTGAATAAGTGGAGTCCACAAAGTTGTCGTCATTAATAATTGAACGACTATGAATGGATTGGCTACTATAAGCTTCGTGGTTGAATTCCTCTTATAATTATGATACATTTCACAAGGAAGGACCATAAATTTACCTAATGTTATCTTTCAAAGAAATCACTGGAATCTATTTGGTTATATTAATTAATAATCCTAAAATAAAATTACTCTGAATAAAAATAAAACACACTTATTTTAAATTATGATTTTATTTCGGTTGTATGTAACCATTTTGCATTACCTACTCTTGTTTTCTACATAAAAATCTCAATGTAAAACAAAAACAGCTATTCTCAATACCTAAAAACTTATTCCATAACGTGACAATATGCCACCTTTATTTTTGTTTGACAATTTGATATTGAATTTTGTATGTAATTTAATAAATATATTTCATAGACAAAATGTTTTAACTAATTTAAAAATGAAATTTTTAAATCTGTCTCCATAGTAAAAAACTAATATTTTTTTCTTTAACCACAACGAACTACGAGTAGTATATTCGTACACTCCCATTAGTATCACAGGTCGTCATCATCGTTTCGAAAAGGTAACTCGAGTGCTTAAGTACTAAAACTATTTACAGTGCCATCTATTTGTCGATGCGGGGACTACCAAAATAATGAGCTTGGTTTATTTAGTAGCGACATCTAGTGGTACCCGTAGTGTTCACCGCCATGACCGTAGATCTGAGGATGGTGGGCCTGGCCGATGCGCTTGACTACGGCGTTGAAGCCGTGGATCTTGTCAGCGGTGTACTCAACAATGCGAGTAGTACCGTCAGGCTCAGCAAGTGAGTACGAACCTAACGAATGAAAGAAGGTTACATTAGTAACAAGCAGTCTCAAAAGATGGCGTGGAAATTATTTTAAAATAAGCTCTTTAACTTTCAGTCTGCATAACCACAGAGTCTGTGTGTAACTGTATTACCTTTAACTACGTCTCCATCCCGGGTCTCCCACTGATTTTTGTAGTCTCCAGTATGAGGGTCTTTTACTGAATAATCAAAGGTGTAATGTGGGTGAGCCTGAAAATAAATAATATTGTAAGTGCAGTCCATGACAAAGCAAATAAATGTTCGTTCATACAAAAGACATCAACGCGTATAAAATAAAATTCTCTTTTTTTTAACATTTAATGTAGGTTTTGACGTAAAATAAAATGTCAATAATAAAAGATCAGTAAAAAAGTTTTTTGTTACATTATGATGAAAGTAGCAATGAAGGTTAGATGCCTATACTAGTGGTCTAGAGGAGGCTAACACCGAAGGGCCGACTACAATATTATAGATCCATCTCGGGTCGCGGTGGTCATTGGGACATAATTTGCCCGATCCCTTCTACCAAAATCATAAATCATAATCATAGATGCCTATACACTTCATGGTAAAATTATGGTCTGTATTGCTAAAAATATTAGCTATCGCAATACGTTCTGCGATGCATACCGTCCGGTAAGTCCATCATTTCCGATCTTACGACAGGAAAATAAAGATCGTCGCAGAGCACCGTATTATCGGTGTCGCAAACATCGTCACGGCGTTTGCACCTCAAAACTTATCATGATAATAACTATAGCCTTCGTAAGGACGACTGAATGTAAAGGTTGAGATCAGATTTTTAAATTAAGTGACAAAAGTATGGCTGTTGTTGCGATTAGAGCCGCTATTGGTCGATAAAGAACGAGTTCTTGTCAAGACAACTAACTGCACATAGATAACCAACAACTGCAGCTAGCCTAGTTGTGCCTAGTTTTTAAATTTTGGTGACAGATTCATACTATTTGATAGATTTGATATTAATGCTATTATTATATTTAGCTTAATCACAGCATAAACCCTAGAGAAGAATCACTGTCTCGATATCTAATTTCGTTTGACTGTAAATCTTTTTATTATACCTACTTGGAAGAACGTTGCATTCCTATCACAAGTATCTTCAACTACTTAATAGGAAGCATCCATATGGGTATATATGTCACCGTAAAATTGCGAACGCCGCCGTTAGTTTATAATCTTACTCGCGATATTATAAACTTACGGAAAATTGTGAACTGAAATCAACCACTTGCAATTTAACGTATAATAATCTTACGATGTCAAACCGTCAAATTGTAAACAAAGGTGCAAAGTTCATAATCTGTCGGGTTTTATCACCCGTAAAATTGTGAACCGTGTTCCTGATTGGTCGGTTTTGGTAGTAGCTACCTACAGAATGACAGCCAAGAAAAGCCGCACTGGACACGTCAAACGTTTAACCAATCAGCGTGAAAGGTGCGTTCCGTCGCATGGTAATTTTTAATCAGTTCACAATTTGACGTTACGTTACATACGTTAAATTATAAATGGTTGGTTTCAGTTCACAAATTTCCGTAAGTTTATAATATCGCGAGTAAGATTATGAACTAACGGCGTTCACAATCTTACGGTGACATATGTAAAGTGCAAATTTTACGATAGTAAACGTATGTTTATTTATTAGTTATGTTTGTGTCAGTCTTTAAACTCCCGGTGTCGCCGGTAGCAGCAGGGGCATTTCCTTATTTATAACTCCTTATTTCAGCGTAAGGCTAAGCGAGATAAGCTATTTTTTATTAAAAACTTTTTTTAATATTAAATTTTTATGCGTTAACTTGCACAATGGGGTCTGGCCATGAAATTTTAATAGATTTAATAGTTAAAATAATTATAGAATCTAGTATTTAAGACACATTGGTGTCGATTCGGCATACGCCCAACTAAACTAAATTTAAAATTAGTCCTGTCACTTTCTATCATTTTTAATTGAAAAGGGACCGAAGATCATCGGTTTTGTTTTTGTCTTTGACTTCACGACTAACTGTCAATTTTAGTGGCTTTTTATTCGTCATGGTGTTAGGTAGGCACTAAAACAAGACTAAATTTGACAGTTAGTCGTGAAGTCATAGACAAAAACAAAACCGATGATCTTCGGTCCCTTGTCAATTAAAAATGATAGAAAGTGACAGGACTAATTTTAAGTTTAGTTTAGTTGGGCGTATGCCGAATCGACACCATTGCAGACTAATTAATAAATATTGTCATTGTAACGTCATCGTCAGCTCTATTAATAACTAATTGTGTTGTGTGTGATATAAGAATATTATATATTTTCACATGGGAATATTACATAATATAAATATAATATTACATGTATATTAACTTAAAATGTATAATAATGTTAGTCAGTGTGGAAAATGTTTTATATAACTTTCTCGAGGGACTTAAATGTACGGATACACATATATACATATACGTGTTTGTTATAAATCAATTCTCATCTAACAACAAACTGTTTTGGAAGATGCAATAAGACAAATAATTAAATTTATTAATTAATTTAGCTTTGTACCTACTCGTTTTTGTAAAAATCTGTGTATGAGTGACTAAAACTAAACAAATATTTACGTAATAATCTCCATGATGGTCATCACTGGCACCCGCATAGCCGCCGTAGCCAGCGTAGCCGTCGTGGCCAGCGTAGCCGCCGATGTAGCCCGCACTGGCTACGGCGCACATCGCTGTGAAGACAAATACCTGCAATCACAAAATAAAAAAAAACTTTAATAAAATTTCCTTTATAACATAGAACGGCCTGTAAATGTGCTACGATGCAAAATACCTTTTTCACTTTAAATCTGTAATCTGTGTTGTTTAGTTATGTAATGTTCATCAGTCTGTACAAGTGTTCATTGTTTATTAGTCAACAAATGATGTAGATTTGATAAAATAACCTACAGATAACTGATTGTGTTTATGTTTCATGCTTGATATTTAAATTTGAAAAAAGCGCCATTGTCGCTATTGAAACCAAACTCTGTCACCAGACTTGACATTCCCGGAATTTGATGTAAACGGAATAATTCTTAGGTATTTTTGAAAACGTATTTATTTACCTTAAACTTTATTTTTCAACACTTTAAAACAACAATTCAATTAGAACCAAAAACTTCCCATACCAGTCAATTTCCATTATATTAATATAGCTGGAACAAGTAATAGAAAACACTATGTGTTTCGATATCTTTAGGTCAATGTAGCAACAATAGACACTACCATACAAATTATGATCTAATCAAGATAAAGAGGTCAGTATTTACCAATATGCCTATATCAAACAATGAACACTTATTTTTGATAATACAGAGTCCAAGCCAACAGCTACCTACCTACATTGTTACAATTTTGTATTTACCTATGCTGCGGGTTACAAAAGGTATGTAATATAATAGACGATTATTGAAGAAAAAAACAGAATCGATTGAAAAATGATTTTACAGTGATTTTTTAAAGTTTCAATATGTCTGTCTCTTTCAAAAATTATTTATTGTATAGAGATTACATGGCATTACTAACAAATGACGTCGCAAGTGGGTATGTGCCTAGGGAGGCACATACCCACTTGCGACGTTATAAAGGTTAGAAATTCAAGATTAGACAGGGGTCTAATCTTGAATTTCTAACCTTTATAACTCGGTCAATTTTAAAGATAGAGCAAAAATTTTTTTTGTGTTCGATAGCAGAAACTAAGAAGTTTGGATTTATAAAATAAAATAAAAGTAGTCCGATCCCCTATTGCGCTATGACAAAACTTTGTTAAGTTGGGTGTGTTTGTGTGAATGTTTATATGCTGTTATAGTTGTTAGTACTGTAGAGCAACATTGATTCAACCCCATATTGATATGCAGAAGTTGCTTTGTAATGATATGAGCCTATAAGTATGACTCTGTCATATGAAAACTGGAACAATAGGGCCGCTGGCTAAAAACAAACGCAGGAAACTCTAAACCAATAATTCCGTGTGGTTTCCGCCAACTCGCGACTCAATGACGGTGTTTCCCGCAATATTACGTTTACGTCACGTTGGTTTATAACTGACGAGAAATAAGGCGGAACGAGTGAGGGTAGCTTTTTGTGACTAAAGAGGTACAAACGTGTCGTTTGTTATGATGTAAATTGATTATAGAGTAGTTGCATGTAGATGTGATCAAAACAAAAGACCTTACGTCGTCGTTCGTTACTACGCATTTAGAAAAAATCTGCCACGGTGAATGTTTTTTTTTTTTATTATTAAAGTATTAAATTTACGAGTATTTTAGTGGTTCTTACATAAATCTTTAAAAAATACAATAAAGTTGATCCTCTAAAACAGTTTCTTTTAGATGAAGCCAAAATAAGGCTTTTTATGCTAAAAATATCTCAGTTTAATAATACACCGTGAAATTCACATCGTTTTGTTCCCTACATGTAGTGATAGTACTCGTCAAACTAAACAATTTTTTGTGAAAAAAAAATCCTGCGACAAAAAAAAATTGATCTCTCCATACAAAGTGAGACTCCTAACCTAACCGACCCATTTTGTAAGGAGAGCACAAAAATTTTATTTTTTTCGTGAAAAGTACTATCACTACATACACGGCGGGACCAGATTTCATGCTGTGGAACCGTTCATCGTCGTTAATCGATTTTTAAATTTTGATTTTGCAAATAAGTAGGATGTTTGTTATATTTCTTTTGCGTTTATGTTATATTTTATCAATGCCAATCCTCCTACTCAATATTTCTCATGTTGTCATTGAGTTTTTATAACAAACGTGGTTCGTTTTTCGCATCACACTTTGTACTTGATTGATGACAATATGATCTATCTGACTCAATAACCCCAAGCTGACAAGAAGAGCTGTTGCGTATCACATCTGAGGTTGAAATACCTTCATGGCGTGTTAAACTGTTGCTCATAATGGTTCAATTTTTAGTAATGTGAATAGTGGTTTTCATAGTTACTGTCTGATTTAACGGTTCTAATTTTTAAGGAATGGTTCCTACTAACTTTAACGTGCTTTCTCTTAAAATGTAATACTATTTATTACATTTACTATGATTTATTTATTTTATAACATGAAAAACAAGACGTGCTGGTGGTAAGCACATAAGAATAAGATAAGGCTGAATAGGAAGGAAATACTGTTATGATTTTTCTTTTGGCGACTTGTATGCTCGATCAAGTCCTAACAGTAAAAATTGGTGGTTTTATAAGTTGATAACTCACTCAGCAGCTAACATCTTATGTTTTTGTGTTCTTTCGAATAATTTAAGTAAATAATTCAAATTATTTTGTTCTTATTTTAAAGATTAAGCACGTTAACGTTTTTGGATAAAATAATGTCAACAACTGATTTCATTTTTTATTAGATAAATAAGATTGATGCCTTAATATTCAATAAGTACCTATCAATAGTTTTATTTAATATTATAGATTTTTTGTTTAATGTATTTGTATACGTCCTGTGAGCAACAACAACACACACATGTACGCACACTTACTTGGTAGGCACGCATTCTGCTGATTATTCCTTTAATCACTTAAGGGTCACTTTCGTCCTCTTCAGCAGCAGTTTGGCCGACAGGAGAACTGACTCTGGTAGCCGCCGCTAGTGCAGTCTATTTATAACTAGTTCAGTTGCACCACTGCGCGTGCGCATAGTCAGCACTGTGGGCTGTGTCATTGACGAGGCTGTGGATGATTAACTTGCAAGGTTTTTTTATGGGGTTTGTCACCCTTGACGGGTCGAGGTATATGGTGTTTTAATGTGTAAACATAATTTTTTATATTGCTCTTGAATGCTTTTATGTATCGTTTAGTTTATTAATTTTGTTCTATGAATGGTAAGATTTTTGGTAAATCAAATCTAATGTATATTATGTATTATTCATATAATGCATTTAAGTATAGTGTAAACTTAATCTAGATTTACTAAACGAACTCCAAAAACACATTTGCCTTAGTACTTAAAGTTTTAGATCCGTATTTACATTACTGATATGGCGACAGAAAACCAGCGTTTATCTCTCTGGAGATAGACATTTTGCTGAGTCGCTAGCCTTTTTTAATATTGCGTCACATTGCACATGGAAGTACTATTTTAAATACTGTCATTACAATTGTACTCTTTATCTCTCGATGTACTTTATTGTGTAGTGTGGTAAAATTGAAATAAATGGTTTTTCTTTCTTTCTTTCTTTCTTCTATATGAAGATTTAAATACATATTATACATTTTACACCTTGTTAACTGGTTGCATTTTTTAACAATTTCATACATACCAAGTACAATCTAACAATACATTTAATATTAGGGCCGGCAGCGCCCACCAAGCAATATGGGCCGGTGTAAGCGACATAGCGTTTATTATGAAACTGTTACTAAATTATTATGCAAACTGGGAAAAGTGGATCAAGTCCTTTAGATATTATCGATGTTTTATAGCATACTGTACACACCTTTAACTAAAGCTTTGGCCATTACGCCCTAAGTTCCAGAAATGTCCATTCAACATAGTTTATTTGTTTATTAGGCCTGATTTTGTCTGTCAAAGTAATTTAAAATGCTTATGATGGTTATGAGCGAGGTCTTGACACCCATGGACTAAATATGAAATTATGGCAATAACAGCAGTATTTAAAAAAAAATCACAAGAGTAAACACACTTTAGTATGTTAACTAACGAATTTCGTATAAGTACTAATATTGCTAGCAGTCGTGTTGCTTATTTTTAAAAACAAATAAAAATACCGCTTTTAATTAGAAAATGCTTAGATTTATCAATTCACTTTTTAAAATTTACGTAAATTGTATTTTTGTGCCACATAATTTTATTAATATCATTCATAAATATTCTACTTTTCATGTACTTTTAGCATAATATGAACTTAAACAAAATGTAACTAGGTAGTTACTGAAGCAAGTTAAGTAGTGATAACAACAACGTTGCTTGTGAGTGTGAGCGCTAATGGTACCTACATAATCAAAGAAAAGTGTGAACAAATATCTAGGTAGCTCATTGATCTTTTTCTCGATCATATTTATTTGTATTTTTTTATACAAATACTACATACCATAAACTTATCACATCAGAGTAGTCTTTAAATCAAAAGTTTATGGCCAACACAGAATAAGTTCTTCAGGTAATACATACTTTACAACCGAGAGATAAAATTCTTTTATATACGTGAAATTTACGAAAGTCAATAATAAAGATTCAGTTATATTACTAAATTATTAGTTGTATCATGGTATACAAAAAAAAAGGAATTTTATTCATCTACATATGCACCAACTAAAAATAATCAAATGATAAACTGTTTACAGTGTTACCATCGGATGAATAGGAGAACTAAAAACTTAATATAAATGGAATAAAAATATAAAAAGTGTACCTACTTATCAAAATCATAAAATTATGTTTTATAGTCAATTTGAGATTTAAATTAGTTTTTTCAAAAGTATTTCGCGGTATAATGAATAATTAGGTACCTACTAAATCTTGTAAAAAGTATAGAAAGTTTTGATTTAAACCTCACTGGGCCAGGGTGGTTGACTAAGGCATATTGCCCTAATTCATCGCCCTAATACGCTCGAGCCCCACGGTGGGTACTTATATTAGCTGTTGATGATGATGATTAACCCTTTTAAGAAATATATATATTAAAAAATAAAACTATATCTGGTGACTGTCATGTTAGATACCAGTTACAGCTACAACTAAGTTTTGATCTAAGTTTTCTGATAAAATTTGATTTCATGATAAACGTCAAATCTAAAGTTTACATTACACTCATAACATTTTCGTTTCAACAAAACACAGTAAAATGCATCGTACTTTGTATCAGAAATGCTCCAATGAACTTAGCGATAAACCGGACATTAATTGGCATAAGGAAGAAACTATAAAATTTATTGTTCGTTCGAATTATTATGCACTATGATCGATTACAAAAGGAAACGTTTGACGGTATCAAACCTCACATTTTGCATCTTCGGAAGTCACCACAATGGTGTACGCAGAACTTGCCTGAGCTGATCAGAAACAATAAGGATGAAAGAGACGTCATCGTTTGCTTTACTTCAGCTTGACACTCCTGTAGAAACACAGCCTTTAGCTTTTTTTAATCTGCTCAAGCCGATTCGCATTGATAAGTGTGCTGAATCCCTTAGAATCCGTAAATAATTGTCAAAAGGTATACGTGTCCCTTAAAAGCGACCATGATAATTATCTAAAATAAATCAGAAATCATTATTATAAACCTACGTTTCAATTTAATTATAAACAAGATATACCTATGTGCGATTTCCCGTTGTGTACACCTAAATAATACAAGTGTATATATTTTTTCATAACATCGAAGCGACATCAGGGCTAAAGACCGAAAATCCGATAAAATACCAATATTCCGGTTGCAGAACTGGACCAAGGATCATTGCCCCACCGATCGTGGCCGATCCCAACCCCTTATTATACTGACCGATGATAAGAACAAAGGCCCGGTAATTGCTACCCATCGCCGATTACCCGCAATCGGCTCGAAATTCAACGCGAATCAAATATTGGCTAAGTGGTCAACTATTACTAATTGGTAATAATATAAACTGGCTTGATAGTATTGATAGATAAGTGACGTCTTATCTGATAATTACGTATTATAGTCTTAAAGAAAACATAATGATAACAATTCCTTTGCTCTTAAAATATTAAATGTATTTTATTACAAGTAAGCTTGTAGGTTTCGGTATTTTATTTAATAATATGTTGATAGCCGTATACGCCCACATGACTCGTATTAAAAAGTAATTATATAAAAGTGTTTTAGTTGTCAAATGGCAAAGGCGGAAAGTTGAAACAGCACCGTTTTAGCTATAGTACTTCCGAAAAAACATTCTGCCAAATTTTATTTATCTCTCAATTGCAGAGATTGCACTCCACGTTTCATCATAAACTATTTTTTTTTGTAATAATAAAGCGAAAAATTAAAAATTGATTAGATATTTCGTTAACAGACTTTTTCTGTAACAATAACAATCTATCCTATTTTTTTATTTACTCCTCCATTCTCGGTATTTCAGTATCTTACCTACCTAAGTAATTTGTCACGCATAGTCGCTAGTTGTAGCAAAAAATCACAATACATAACGTTATTACTACGTACATTATTTACGAAGTATCAATCGATGTCATAACATTTCTTGAATATTGCACAACTCTACATCAATGAGATTTTTTGTCCCCATCGTGAGTTAGACCGTAGGAGGTTCGTACCGACAAGTAGAAGTTATTTTATTCAACGGTGCAATGCACGGAAAGTGGTTGAAAGGAGTCAATTTTTAACAACGTGACATTGTCCCACTTGATCCAAAATTATTTTGAAGTAGCAAAAAGATGTCAGAATTTAACAAAATACATACTGCAGCAAGCTTAAGCAGCAAGAGATCCAAAACCTTGCTATATAAATGGTACGTGTCTATTGTATTTTTTTCTTCTTTTTCCTTGATTTAGGTACTGTGGGATCAATGTAGAGCATTTTTTTTTCAGTTGAATCTTAACCATGCGTTTCACAATAAATGTGGTTTTGGTTTATGTTTAGGATTCCTTCTATGTTTATAGTAAACCTTTTTACACTGAATCATTCACTTGTTTAGACAGGAGAGTAGAGAACTCATAGTTTATCGCGTTAATGTATTCGAAACGGCGTATTTCGAACTTACTTATTACACCGTAAAGAATAACATGATGGTTAAACAAATAATCTTCTTCTTCTTCTTTATCGTAAAGGCAACTATTAGTTTAGTATTGTTTTGAAAACCCTCTCAGATGCGGACGATGAGTCGCGATAAAAACTGCTATTGCGTGTAGGCCAAACACTACACACAACAGAATGCCTTTCAGGTAGAAACCGCATCCGCTGGCGGGACGCGGATCTAATCATACGATTAATTCAGTAAGGCCCGGTAGGGGTCATTCTTCTCCGATGCGTTTTTCGCCCTGCCAACGTTCTGGGCCGAGGTCCGTGCTCGTCTGAGGGGGCCCCTAGATACGTTGTCATAGATTTTTAAGGGGTACGGCCTTTCGCTCCCCCGCAAGTCCACGCCCGCTATATTACCACTCTGGTAGAAATAGCGATTAGCCCGTTCATTTATAAAAAAAATGTTTTGAAATTTATTTTACTTCAAAATACCTTTTGTACGGAATCACAAGGAGTATTTTGACCTTTGTGCATGCAGTCAACCATAAAAATCTGTGGTCATTTTTTACTTGAGTTCAATTTATCTAGGCGCCAATTACATGCACCTAACTTTTTCGCAGATGGATGTTCAAACAAAAAATCAATACGAAAATTTAGGAAACATGGTTAGATAGATCTTATGTCGGGAGATTTTTAATAAGGTTATCTCATTCATAATCTATATAAATCTCATCGTTCGATTATAATCAATCAGTTGGTTTTTTTTTGTACCATGATAGTACATTACGATATAAGTGCGTTAGGTTTAACTCACGAGGCGTAATAGAGCCAAGTGTGTATAACTGATATACTCATGAAAAAAATACTTACAAAGAAAAGATTTGAGAAAAATGGCGTGCGGATTACTTTTTGCCGTAGCTGCGTGAAAATGTTGGCAAAGACGCTAAAGCTACATACAGCCAAGTTTTTAAAATATCATATAAACTTAATTTTTTGATAAAATAACACAAATCATTGTTAAGCCGATTTTTGGACTGAGACAGTCTAGGTTTGCCAACGACTCGAAAAGAAGAAGATTGTTAATTTGTAGACAAAACTAAACAATGTTATATGAAAATAAAAAAATATTTATTATATTTAAAGTAATAGAGTTTATTTATTAAAACATATTTACATAGGTACTGTTTATATGACAAACCTTGGCCGATAAAAAAAAATGCAAACCGTGAGTTATAGAATAAACCCGTGAGTTATATTCTATAACTCACAGTTTGCGTTTATAACACACGCGTGTTTTATGAACTGCTTTATGTATCAAAAATCGGTGAAATAAGATTCACTTTATGAGCAAGTGTGTTAAAAATAATATTATTATTTTAATTTGTTCAATTATCAACAGCTCATACACGTCCCCACCGAGGGGCTCGAGCCTACCCTGAATTAGGGCAGGCTCAGCGATTAGGCCTTAGTCTACCACACTGGCCTTGTGCGGGTTGGTCAACTTCACATACAAACTTTGAATTTTCTTCGCAGGAGTGTGCTGGTTTCATCACGATGTTTTCCTTCACCGTAGGAGCGTCGAATAAACGTACATATGAAATTGAAATTCGAAAACACATTGGTACGTGGGGATCGACCCCGCGTCTCCCGGACGGGAGGCAACGGGCCTAGCTAATAGACCACCGACGCTCTTAAAAAAAAAATTGTTCAATTGCGAATTGTATAATTATTATTGTCTTATTATATTTTTCGTTAATTCCATTTTGATGTGTTTTAAACCAAAATATCCCTTTTTCGTAAGTACGACTACAATAATAATATTTGAACATCCAAATGCAAGATTATAATCTTACCCGTTCCAATAAATAGATTATTGGAACGAGTAAGATCGGAGCTCAGTCAACAGAATAAAAAAGCTGTAATCTCAACGCCTAGCGCCTGTTGTGTAAATATAATATGGTCTATAAAAGATGTATATCATATCATGCATGGTTGTAAATTTTTAGTGATACATAATCTGTTTTGAGAAATTGTGATTTTAGCAACACATGTTATGAACAAGGTGTGATTTGCAAGTCGATCGAAAGTGGAACAGTAGGTGAATTCACACTGACTATGCGAAAAACTAACCTTGCCTTGGAACAAGCATGATAATTGGGAACTGCTGAGTCATACCCAGATCGGGGAAAAAGTATTTTCGTCAGCTTTTCGTATTTTGTACGTGTACTATTTTGTAATTATACCTCTTTGCTTGTGTTGTTTGTTTCTGGCTGATTTTGTTATTACGAAAAAGGTTACATTTAAAAAATAAAAAATAAAAACTGTTTCCCACCATATTTCAATTGTTTTTCTGTTTGTTAAAATGAGTTAAAGAAGAAATTCGGTACATTATGAAATTTTATTACAAAAAAGAGAAAAATGCGACACAGACAGCGAAAAAAATTTGTGACATTTATGGACCTAATGCAGTGTCAGTAAGAGCAGCACAAAGTTGGTTCAAGCGTTTCGAGTCAAGAAATTTTGATGTCAAAGATGCAGCTCACCCTGGTCGCCCTGTTATGGAAAAAATCGATGCCATTTTTGAAAAAGTGGAACAAGATAGGCATATTAGTAGTTACGACATTGCTGAAAAATTGGAAATTGACCACAAGACAGTTTTAACCCATTTGAAAAAGTCTAGCTATACGAAAAAGCTTGATATTTGGGTAACACACGAGCTCACTCAAAGAAACTTAATGATACGTGTACTCTTTTGCGATACTCTGCTAAAACGACACTCAGCAAAAATTAAGAGAGTTTGGCTGGGAAGTGTTAATACATCCACTTAGCCCTGACTTAGCACCTTAAGATTTCCACCTGTTTCGGTCTCTACAAAATTCTGAATTTTTTTAGTAATTTTCGAGAAAATTCGACCTGAGTGGATTATTTATTTTTTAGTTTCTTTTGGGGTGAGCACTTTTGCATTTTTTTGTTCATAATATCATCCTTTTGAATTGTACTAATAATTGTGTAATAGATTTTATCAGGTGATTGTTTATATTTTTACATAACATTTTATTTAATGGTACAGTTTATTAACCTGCACAATTATACGAAATTTCATGATAAAGCAAAAACAATTACCCAAGAAAACTTCATCGGTTTAGGGGGGTCAGCTAATTCGTCAGCTGACTATACTATCAATCATAAAAGTTTCAGCTTCCTAACGCTAACGTTAGGTTAATTTTTTACATATCGAAAGTAAAAATTTACGTTCGAGCCAGTCAGTCAAATTTTATACTTGAAATTAAAAATTGAAAAATGCGGTCTCATAGTCTCTAAGTAATTTTAAAAATTTTTCAAGACTAATCTTGCAGAAAAATAAAAAATAGTAGTACTTAAGGGGGGGTATTATTTGCAGAAATCAGCCTTCAAAGGATAAAATTATTTGAAAAAGTAAAAAATGCCTGTTTCATATTTACTAGTGATTTGATAAGTTAGGAAATGTATCAAATTAAAGGAAAATTATAATAATTTGTTGCGAAAGTGAACATTTCAATTAAAAAAATATATTTTGTAAAGATGTATTCAGATGATTTTGTATTGCATTTATTCACAATAAATTTTAAAAATGGCGTCCTCCTACCGAAACGTATCTTCGCAGGTTCGTCGCCGGTAATGTCGTGAGAGGAAACAGAGAAGCGGCGACGTAGTGTAAGGTCAAGAGAGGACTGTCAAAACTACTTGTCGCAGTTTTTTGATCAGTAGTTCCAAACTACAGCAAAAGCATCATCTCACTATCTAAGATGGCAACAAAACGAAGAAAACTTTTTCCCTGACCTAATAGAAATACCTACTACCACCTATAGGTATCAGTTGAGTGAAAAGTGATTTATATTATGTCGAATATAAATCGCTTTAAAAAAAAAACTATTAATATTACACTGTTTTTTTTTCTTAAAAGAGCGCCATCTCTATACCATTCTATGCATTTTAGCAGCTCCTGCACAGCTAAACAGCCTTCAAGCTACAGTGGCGATGAGAGTGAAAGGTACAACGTTGAACTGAAGCTAGGAAAAAATGAATAGTTATATCCACTTAAGCACAGATGGCGTAGTATTTATGTGATGTAATATATTATTTGTGTATATTTTTTAACATATTGTGGAGGTAAATATCTGCCCATTTCCAATTATAATGTTAAACCTCTTTTCAATCACCTTTTTTGGATTTTTTTTCCGAATTTTTGCAGTCGGTAACACCGTGGCCTATATTTTCTTTGCCACTAATAAAACTTCTGTGATCAATAATTTATTATTATATAGAAAAGCACAAGAAAAAAACGTCAATAATGCGATGATGTTTGCTTTAGATTGATAAATATATTTTTTTAACACGTTAAACGCCATGGCCAACACCTTGTGCCGGCATCATGTATTGTGTTTGGTTTACTCTATCAATAATTCAGCATTTTCACTTTTTCTTAGATTTAATTCTGAGTCGAAACGTTAAAAAAATATATAAATTGATTTTGGAATAATTTAGTACCCTTCCTGACATCCAGGAAATATAGAAATAAATGTAGCTGAAAAAATATTGGACATGATCTTCCTTAGGTACAATAATTTCCACTTAAGTATTTTATACTATGAGGATCTTTTTTCGTCTCTTACAACCTTTCTGTGGCGTTTTTAAATAGATATAGATTTTAATATATTCATGTTTACATTCAGGTATAAATTTAGAGCAGATTTTAATAGCATTCATAAATCATTTCTCTGCGCACACATAATTATAACTTGGGTGTATAAAGTGGTGCATAATGCGTTAGTGCAAGTGCAAATCATTTTAAATACTTACATACAAATTATGTTGAAATTCGTCATCCCACGATATTGTTTAATCTTTCTAGAATGAATAATAGCGTCCCTCTAAAGATATGGCATCATTCTTTATTTAAATGCAAGTATAAATCACAGATTTACATGAAAATAATAAGTGTACTTACTATAAAGATATCGATAAAGTATTTAATCAATTTGGCGAATCCTATTTATTCAAGGCTATTATGTAAATATCACAGCCCACGACACAAAATGTAAACGTCATTTATTCGACTTGTTTTATTATTATTATTACTAGCGTCTTTATATTCAAGGATTGTTTTGATAAACACAAGTACAGTATCATTGATTTTTACAACTTGGATTAAAATATGTGAACAAAACAGGGAAGAAAATGTGCCACGTATAGGAGTACCTACATTGAAAAATAAGGACAAATAATGAGAATTGAGGTTGAATTTAGAATGTTTACTATCCCCAAAAATTGAGTTGCATGAAAATGTCTGTTTTACAACCCTAAAGCTTCAATCTTGTATATTTACACTCCGTATATTTAGTTTTTAGTGAACTTATCATTATAAACCCGTTATGTATGTTTACTAATTAAACATTTTAGTAACATCAATAGTTTATTTAACTACGGACCTAACTATACCTATATATTCAGTTATCAGTGATTAATATCCAGGAAGAAGAAATTGCTCCAGAAGATTGAATTTTCATAACATTTGTAACAAATTTAATTAAATACTGCAGCGTATAAATTACGACTTTCTCTGACAGATAAGTCCAGAAACACCTACATTTGCTCAATTTATCTTAACCACTAAATCTTTTGCATTTAAATGGAATTTCTACTATAACTAACAAACTTGAAAGAAGACAACTAAAACCAAGAAATTCTTAATAATAGAAAATTATCATTATAACCAGTTGTATATACAGGGTGTAAATATTTAGCCAAAATCATATTCCACCGGAAAATAAATAAAAAGATGCGGAAATCGCACACACGGCTACTTCATCCGAAACTAGGCAGAGCCTGTACTATAGGTATCATACAGCTGATAAACATACATAAATAGATAAAAGCATACTTTTATAAATAAACAACATCCAGATACCTGCGCTCATTACACGATTATTTGGCCTGGGCATGGTTTGAACCCACGACCCTGTGCTTTGTACTACCTACGCGCCCGTCGAAAATTAATTTTCATGGTCTATTTTAAAGGTTTCGGAAAATAATTTATACAATATTGAATTACGCTTTTTTAAGTTACAGGTTTCCACTAACTGATACAATACATTTAAGTATATCTCGCTACGATAAATAATCAACACACGAAAACCAGTCGGAAATGTTACGGAAACCAAAGAAATTGGATTTTATAATTGACGAAAACTATTAGAAAAAAACGGTGGATCATGATTCAAATTCACCAATATCCAAATAACTTTTTAGCATCAACAACCATTTACGGAGTCCATAAAATTGCTATATGTAAGGAAAAGATGATGCAATGAGCAAACCATTTTACTTCACTTATCAACCTGTTATCATTTAAAATTATTCCATCTAAATGTCACACTATTAAAATAAACCACACAAGTTTTCACATCAACATTACATTGCTCAAGGGTATCTCCTTGTAAGTACACATTTACTAGTCATTCATACCTTTATTTTATAATAAATCATGTATATTTTATGTGGGTACCTAATTTAGCAAGCAGTCTTTAAAAAATTTGTGCCTAGATGTTATTTTAAAAGAGAAATACTTACGCATTGTTTAGAAACTTGTCTTCCTACGTTAAAAATAAATTCATGAATTGAGTTCACTCTTTTTTAAATATATATATTTTTTTTCATTAAGTTTGCGTCTACTGTTTGTTTACTATGATTTACTTCTTTCTTGTAGACGAATATCTTGAATTCAGGATTTTTTTGTTTTAGGGTTACCGACGAATGATGCACCTTTACAAATAATATTTTAAAGTACAAAAGTGTTAGATGCTCATTCAGTTAAAGGTAACCACAACATACACAGATATCTATATAATTCTAAGTGGTTCTTAACAACAATAGTTCTATGTCGCAAATTAAGAGAAAATTACGAATAAAAAAGTATTTTTACATGTTATCCTATAAATAAACAAACTTATCCTATAAATAAGCAAACATATTGTGCCTCAGTACTAAATAAAATAAACCTTTATTTCTGTATAACACTATTGAGATCAAAATAAAATTTCAAGATAAGTTATAATTTTTTTCTTAAATTTATGTATAGGGTTTGTCGTTTAAAATATCAACTTCTATTTTTATACACTTGGTCGATACGTTTTTTTGGGTGTTGAAAACATGATATATTCCAATATTTCGGGACACAAATGATGCTGATGATGAGGATGCTGGTGTCTTTCTGGATAATATTTAAAGATGATGAAAAAAATAACGACTTATTTCGACTTACTTCAGTTGGGATAAAATTCTCACGCAAGAAAACAAATTTTGTACCGCAAATTGTTTTGAAAATAGTTTATTACGTAAAATCAAAATCTATAAGTGAAGTAGACAGTGAAATTACACCAACAATGAATAAGTACGACAAATTATTATACACCACTATGTTATGTCAACGCCTTGAGCTATTTTAGGCAACAAATTGTATTGCTTTTAATATCAAGGGGGTACCTTACTGACCGACAAGGCCTATATAATATTGCTTACACAAATATGTTTTTCTGCATTGACTGTCTAGCTTCCACATTTATAGAGCTTGATTTAAAAATCTTTTTACATGGGCTTAGTAATATCAAAATATTGACAACCAGATATTTTGCGTGAGATACCTCGCACATAACTATTGCAAGTCAAAACTATAACCATTTCAATTAAAAAGTACTTTGTGTATAATCTGGCTCTAATGTAATAAAGGAAAGCTAAGGTTACTTTCCCGCAGTGCAGTGTAACTATTTACATAATAATCATAATTATAAACATTGCTGAGGATCGTGAGTTATTAAAACAACTGTATTTGTAACGACATAAATATTCCGTGGACTGAGAGTAATCACACGAGAAATGAAAACGAGTTTTTTAATGTATTAGTGTTCCGGTAATAGCTGTCGTGAGCTGTATTGATGTCTATTTTTAAATTGTTTCATGTTCCTAAAATAATAATACAATTTTGGATTATTGCAAAGCTGTACAGCCTATGGTTTTTCCTTACTGACCTACTGCTATGTACGAGTACATACCAAAGTGTATGTAAGTGTATATAATAAAACATGCCACAGACTTTTAATACAAGAAGTTTTTAATGGGAATGATTATTTTACATGTTACCGCACTGGGCCAGCGCATTTGACTATGGCATGATCGCTCTAATTCTGGGTAGGCTCGAGCCTCCCGGTGGGACTGCTTTTTATGATATGTTAACTATAAAATTAAGTTAAAATGAGTCTTCATTACACTCTTGGACAAAGATTTTTGTCTCCCTTTTCCTAACGGTACGCAACTCGAGCCATTTGTCGTACCAAGTTATTTTCATGGTCAGCAGCCACGCAGCTTTTCATTCTCTGGAATCCAGTCAGACACACCACTAATCATTATGAGCTGCTATAAACATAAAAAAAATGTCTATGAAGTATTTAATAGTTTTAAATATCTTTGCATGTAAGTATATAGAGTGTAAGTGACAGGTGTCCAGAAATTAAAAGGGTACATTCCTCAGATCATTTATACCATGTTCACGGGTACGAATCCCGCTCAGGGCAAACATTCGTGTGATAAGCACTTGTGTTTGCCTTGTGTCTGGTTGTTGTTTATATATATATAAGTATGTATTTATCTATTTATGTAATGTATATCAGCTGTCTTGTACCCATAGTACAAGCTCTGCTTAGTTTGGGATCAGATGGCCGTGTGTGAAGATGTCCCCACACATTAATTTTTATTTATTTATGAATTTATACCATATCTCACCGAAATTTCTTCCCAATTTTTTTTAAATGGTTGTTTTGGTTTTAATACATAATTTCAACATAAAATTACTTTTTCTATGCATAGCATCACTATTTTACAAGTAAAGCACCAATGTATTATTATAAATCAGGCGCTTATTTACTTTGCAGCGACCAGCTACGCACTTTTTACATTGCGTAGAAGCTATAAGATACCCGATTTCTTTAGTTACCTTAACCTTCCTGAACTTTTTTTTGGAGCGATTATTTTAGCGTAGTATACGAAAAGCCGTGTGGTGACGGTAGAGTAGAATACATTTGTCAACCCCTCCAACCCGCCTGCCAAGCGTGGAGATTATGGCAAAACCTTCCACTTAAGTGGAGGAGGCTCATAGTCCAGTAGTAGACTGTAACGGGCCGTTGATGATGTTGATGTTGATACTAAAATCACTGTTTCAGTTTGTCAAGGCCTGTCACTGACACCCTGTATAGGTAGTAACTAACGAAGTAGCAATAAATTATATTCCGCGCAGTATACAATTAATAGCAGCGCATGCGATGGTTCATTTCTCGTTTGAATTTCAACAGGTAGCCCAATCTTTCAAGCTCTATAAATTTTGCACAAAGTTATTACATGTCTGTTGTAATAAAATAGCCCTTCCTATTCAATATTACCTACACGTACCTACTTACTCTGGAAAATATCACACAAGGTAGGTTTACAATATATTATCTTAAAATTGATCCAGTTTCTGTATAGTAAAAGGAAGGTTTCATCCCATCAAGTCCTGAGCTGCGTGTTAGTAATACAATTTTTATCACGAACAGTTCAAGGATGTAGATTTTCTAGAAATAAAAATGCTCACGTTGTTACTTTGTCCATAGTGACGTGGACAGTGGGAAGTCACTAATTCCCAATGTATGAACCTCTAAGCAGAAACACCACTCATCAGTCACTAAATTACTTACTTCCCGTAATCCAAGTTACGGTAACAATTTGTTGCCGGAAGCGAACATAAAGAAATGTAGACCTAAAAACACATAATCCTAAATGCAAGATAACTTTTCAAAGACCTTTTTTAAAATATAGGTGATTTTTTAATATTTTTTAATAGACTTTGCTCATCTAGCGATTTTATGTTCTTGACACTGTTTTACGGCGGCATGATTCTCCGAGCATCACTCGGTAGGTACTTACTATTATAGGTAGAACCTACCTACTATTGCGAGAATCCCGATCATGCAGCATCCATACTGGGGCATCAACTACATTCAGCTCTTCGATCACGTTCCAACCTTGCTGCGCGTCACGAGTCGATCGCTTTTTATTCAGATTTCCACAAGGCATTCCGTAATCATGTTCATGTTATATGTCTTACTTTTACAAGAAAGAACTAGTGATTTTATGGTGAATTAAATGTAAGGTGTCTCTGGGTTCTTATTGATATCTTCATTAACAGCTCATATACGTCCCCAACGAGGGGCTCGAGCCTACCCTGAATTAGGACGACTAGGCAATAGTCGACCACGCTGGCCCAGTGCGGATTGGTCTACTTCACACATAACCATTGAATTTCTTCACAGGAGTGTGCAGGTTTCATCACGATGTTTTCCTTCACCGGAAGAGCGTCGAATAAACGTACATATGAATTCGAAATTCGAAAACACATTGGTACGTGGTGGGGCTCGAACCTGCGTCTACCGAACGGGAGCAGCGGCCCTAGCCACTGGATCACTGACGCTCTTATTGGTATTGAGATCTTAATGATATGATTATATTTGACTTGATTTTTTAGCAAACATTATCTTCTAGCAAACCTAGCCTGAGCCAGACAGGTTTTATATCTTTGTTATTAAATAATTAATTCAAAATGATAGAGAGCTCTATTTTCGGTTTAAACATACTAAACTTGAATATTTTTAAAGTATGTCATTAGTTACATCTAATAATAAAACTTTTTATTAAAGATATAGATGGCGTTCAAATGACAGAACTATAATTAAAATAGGCAATATATAATTGTACATTTTTAACCATAAGTGCAGAGTATATTATTTATAAATGATTTCATACCAATGCAATTGAATAGTATAGCTACATGAGCAATTACTTGATTGTGTTTACATTTTAATTGTAGCGTTCGGAACTACATTAGAATATTTCGTTCGTTGCGAAATTAAAAGTGAAGACGTGGAGAGATCCTTGGCCTCAGTTTGAAATGTTATTAATACATTGAATATCAAAAGTTATAATAATGTTTGATTTGTAACATTTAAATATCAAGACTCAAATAGTGATGGGATCGTTTTTACGTTGGAGCAGACGGGTTCTCGAATGGAGACCACGTCTGGGGAAACGTAGTGTGGGACGCCCCCCTGTCAGGTGGACTGATGACCTGAGAAAGGTCGCTGGTGGTGGCTGGATGAGGAAAGCGGGTGATCGTGCACTTTGGCATGCCCTTGGGGAGGCCTACATCCAGCAGTGAACTGCAATAGGCTGATTGATTGATAACCAACTAAGCTTAATTTTTGTTAGTCCCACCAAAGTGCTAAAACCTGCCCTGAATTAGGGATATCAGGCCGTGATTGACCACCCAAGCTTTGGTTTTTTCGTAGCCGTCTGCTTACAGGTTGGTACATGGTTAAGTTCGAACTGGTGCCTTTAAGATGAGAAGCAGCGGCTCTAGCCACAACACCACCAGCGTTCTTAGTTAGTTACAGTAAAGTTGAATCTCTAAATGAAATTATTATTCTGCCAAAGTTGTGTAACGAGCAATATAACCATTTATTTAAGTATAGATGTTCAAATAAGGCATCCTCCTTGATCATCTTATCATGATTTGCCCAGTTAAGGCTAATACCCTCCATTATGGGACATAATTACACGGTGTGACACAGACAGCATTGCTGTCTGACTGATAGACAGTATCACTTCTGTCAATCTCAAATTTTAAACGACTGCTCTTGCACTTTTTGCTCTGCGTGCATCGATTAATATATTTCAAGTAGTTTACAGAATTTTCGACGGTTTTTATCATTTAGGTATTTTGACGAGTTTCGAATTCATATATTCGACGCTCTTACGGTGAAGAGAAACATCGTGATGAAACCTGCACACTCCTGCCAAGAAATTCAAAGGTTGAAGTGGACCAACCCGCACTGGGCCAGCGTGGTCGACTAAGGCCTAATCGCCCTAATTCAGGGTAGGCTCGAGCCCCTCGGTGGGGACGTATAAGGGCTGTTGATGATGATGACTACTGCTTTATAAAGAAGCGATATTATAATAATTGTATAGCAGAAATTAATATTTTTGTCAAGAGCACTGTAATGACAAAGTTGTATTTTTGATAGAAATAAACTACGATAACATGGTCTGCCCCTCCACGTTACTTTCTTATGAGGTACTTTTCAATCGAGTTTTGTCGTTGACATGTTATCTTATTTAGTTAGTTTATTTACATTTCATTCATTATTCGTGCTTTGTGGGCTTTTGAGCGTACAGAATTTCAAGCTGCTGCAACTTTCACATCTTCTTTCAGAAAAGGTCTCAAAAAATATAATAATGTTTACCTTTGATGGTTACGAATTATCTCGCATTTTCCATCCATCCAATATTGCATTAAATATCGTATCTCCATAGATCACCTCTCCATGAAGCGTGCGATCAATCTGTTTTCTAGACGTTAGTTGCCACACACTGATGCAACCTATTAAGAAACTAAATGTAAATGTACCCTTTGGACTTCCAGCTGTTACGTTACGTGTAAGGACGTTATTTATTACCATTTGTTGGTATAAGTTTAATCTTTTTTATGATTAACATCAGTTTTTAATTAGATGGCCTCTGGCTTGTAATTACAAAAAAAAATTTGTGGTGTCGTCAAGTTTGATTTAGATCAGACATAGTCGGATGATAAAACAAAAAGAAAATATCGATATTATACTACTGATTACAATAAACCCAGACTAATTTTCAGTAGTCGTTCGGCCTAGCCAACCAACTTAAAACGTATGTAGATCCATAGAAAAAACTAATAGAAACGTCACTCATGATAAAAGAAAACGTTTAAATCACAGAGCTAGGAATCGTTTGCCGCTCGCGGTTTAAATATACCAGTAGACGCGTACTAATTAAATATTATAAATAAATATTATTATATAAATATTGTAAAATGCTTTTAATACTGCGGAATAACATAAGATCGTCTCGAATTCAGCTGTCTATATTTAAACTATGAAAATTATGATGCATTTACTGACAAGGCAACTGTGTCAATATGCCACCGTTAACATAAAACAGAATGTAAGCCCGCAGGTATTACGCATGCAAATTATCGCACACTGTACTAACCATCAAGTGATTCTCTCACATTACAATGCTGTGGGATGTCAACGTAATTTTGAAAATAAATCTTGAAAGGTAAGCTTTAAAAACAAAAAATACAATATATTTCATCGAAAATTATCGCGTAAATTTAAAAAATAATGTCCAAAATATATGACCTACTTTTCAATCGCAAGCTTAAAAACGCCCTTTTGAAAAGAACGCATGAATGAATGAGCAAAATTATGTAAGCAGTCACATTATGAATCTGCAGAATTTTAATTTGTTCAGGTAAAGGTCGTCAAGACGTATTGGCAGCAACGAGCTATAAATAAAGGGCATGCCGCGACCAGGCCAACTCCTGCGCATCAGGTCAAGCGACCAAGTGTAACCAGTATTATTATGTATGTAATTTTAACCTGTACAATTTAAGAGAAATTATACACTCAAGTGAAATTTGACCTTAAGTTCTTATTTGGTATCGTATTACAGTGCAATTAAAGGCCACTGATATAGCTCGTGTAACGACTACTTCCATAGATATGCCTTCTGAAGCACGGAAAGATCTTTCTAAGCGAGTCTTAACCAAACGAGTGAAAGTCTCACAAAGATATTCTTGTCTGACAGGGACACAGTCTACCGGGATCCGAGCCCTGAACCTCAACCACCTGACCACTAGAAGACCACTAGACCGTATATCCTACAACTACGACAGTATTTAGATATTTGGCAGTGTATTTCAGTACAGTGTATTACAGTAACGATGAGGCACTAATGCATATTTTACAACTAAAACTAACGTGGCCAAAACATTCTAGTTTAAAATTATTTTATAACCACTCAACGTCCTTATGAAAAAGTTCAAGCTAATTAACCTTCTGAGAAATGCGAAGATGATTTAAGTTTCACAATCGAAAGCCTTTTTAAAACTGCTTGTTTATTAATATTCAAAAAGACCTTCAACTTTAAATTTGTGTTATTATCGGCCAACTTTGAGGCTTGTCATTAAGTAAATATAATACATGGTGAATAAGATTTAGACCTAGAAACATTACAATATGCTCACAGAAAATAAAATTTTACTTTGTAACAACATCGTTTCAAAATAAATACAAAATAGTTACAATATTTCACAGGAATCTCTATCGTCATTGACTTATCATAAGATAGCTACAAAAAAAACCCACGTTATGTTTTACACTAATTACTATAATATAATAATTACTAATATTAATTTAAGTAGGTATCTAACTACCCAAAAGTTCTAAAATAATAATTTTAATTTCAGAAGTTATTAAAAAATATAGTTAAACCGAAACAAGCACGTAAAACATAAGCAGCATCGATTACATTTTCCTAAATATTACCAACGCAGTACCAATTGAACGCCCCAAGTGCGAGATATACCCAAACACACTGCTTTAGTTTGTACATAGTAAATCTACTTTTATTCTTCCTAAAGTCTATACATTTTACACATTAGTGCCTTGTGGCACGCAGACGCAGCCCATCAACGAACCTTTTATGTATTTGTCGCCTAATTATGCGACTTATGCAACTGGCTATCCAACCTTGTGCTCTTTTCTATTGTGGACGGCAACACACAAGCAAACGAGTTGCTCATGATCATCTATAGATCGTTTGTTCAATTGTCCATAAGAAGAAATAAAAAATATTTACGGCTGAATTTGTTTGTGATATACAGAGTAGGTATTTGAAAGGCTTTTAAATATTGAAGACAGCAGAATATTTAATGAATATTAATTTAAATTTTAATTACATCTGATGATTTTTGTCCAATCTTTAGATAGACCAAGAGCAAAGTTGTTTCAAAATTTTTGTTTACAAATATGAAGGCTAAAGAATTTTAATCAGCTGTTGCTAATACCGCTACCTATTTATAGACGTATCTACCCTTCACTCACACTTGGAAAACTTTTATTATTGGACACTGGACAGCGTAAAAGTGTAACAAGAAAGTAGGTAATACGGTTTCGGCACTCACTCTTGCTTTCGTTGATACTGAGGAGAGGGGAAAGTCAAGCAACGTCGACGAACACTCGACGTCACAACGTCACTCTCGATGCCGACGTCATGTTGAGGCAGGTTGCGATCACTTGCACTTTCAACGAAAGTGAATGTACGAAAGTGTTTCTGTTATTTTATTTCGAAGATTTGGAATGTCACACTGCGTCATATGACGTTTTGTGCTTGCATTTTCGAAAGACGTGGATTTGTTCTTTGGAAGGCTAGTGCGCGTCAAATGACGATTTTTGGCTTTTTGTTTTCTATACACATACGTTATATACAATCTTGAAAATTAGATTTGTTAACTGTTTCTTCTACTTGAAGAGAGGTGCCTTATTTTGTCCTGTGAATAACCATAGTGATTAACTAGTGACAAGTCCTACGTGGAGTAATTTATTTGTCGTATTCACACAAACTCTTTCAATTTTACTGATTCGATTACGCGCGCACAGAAAATAAGTTGAGTAATTAGCCGTGTGGTGACGGCAGAGTAGAATACATTTTTCACCGACCCCTACTGTTCTCGTGGGTATCGTAAGAGGCGACTTAGGAACTACACATTGAACAGGGAACGGGCAGCAGCGCTCTCTGATACAGTAACCTTTTAATCTGCGATCTCCAACCCGCCTGCCAAGCGTGGAGATTATGGCAAAACCCTCCACTTAAGTGGAGGAGGTTCATAGTCCAACAGTGGACTGTAACAGGCCGTTGGTTTGATTTGATTACGCGCGCACGTGAATTCATCAGTCATCCAAATCCCTTTTAAATAAAGGTGTAAAAATGCTATTACATAGAATCTTTTTGTTAAAATATGTGTTTTTATGATTCTTTATTCTTTTCGATAGGCGGCCAAAAGGATAAAATCTTGGTAAAATAAGTAATGCCACTCACTCTCGCAACAGAAATTAAAATTCCAGTAATTTGGTTAATTAAGACGTCAAAACCTACAGTTTTAGTAGCGTTTACAACAAACCACTGACCGTGTCTAAAAATCCGGTTGAGCAGTCACTGACATGGGAAAATTAATTGGTAATATTTGGCTGTTAATGTTAGGCTTCGCAAATAGGTTTTTTGTTTCATCAACCAAAATACAACCACTTTTTAATAAATACGTTATACTTAGAGCAGCGATAAATGTTTGCTGTTCTATCTTAAAGGATTCGGACACCCTTTACCCACCCCCTTCAACCTTTTTCGGATGTTCAGGTCGAAAGACTCACGCGTGGGAACTAACCTAAAATTAATAATTAACCATTAATAGACAAGACAACCGAAGCTTCAATTAAAGGCGATGATGACAAATAATAAATGAAAATAAAAACGAAAACCGGTTTTGATAATTACTTTAGTCTAGCATGCGCATGAAACCTGTCCGACAGCATTTGCGTGGAGTGCGCACGGAAGTTGGTATGCAACACATTTATCATATGGCTAGTCAAGTAGAACAAAGCGATCATTGCAGTTAACATAATTGATACAAAATGTCAGACGAAATTCATGAAAATTCTTGGATATTTCGTTTTGTTGATCATAATTTCATTTAAGGCATTTTCCTAGATTTCATTTCGATTTATAGTAACAGTTTTTGCGAGCTGACGCCTGTATCATCTAAAATTTTTTTAATTAAAACTTACATTAATTTGTAAAGCCAAATAACTACTTATGTTGAGAAAACTAATGTAAGAATAACTGGCCAAGCACGTGTCGGACCACGCAAAGTGTAGGGTTCCGTAGTTGATCAATGACGAGTAAACACGAGAAGAATTATTATTAATCACTATTTTAACAAAGTAAAATATTATATTATTATTATTATTATTATAAGCCTAAATATACTTATTATAAATGAAGAAAAACAAATATAATAATTTGCTCCGCTTAGTCTTCTTCAAAAACTTTACTCTCAGTAGAGTAAAGTTTTTGAAAGTAAGAGAAGACTAGTAAGTACGTATACGACTTTAAATTGCTAAATAAAATAACATCTAACAAAAGAATAGCTAAAGAGAAACTTAAAAAGAAACGAACCTATAACCTATTATATAGGTAGTACCTATATTTAATTTTATCTACAATATTATGTAAGTACTACGAATGAAGAAGCGCTTTCTGTACTATGTAGTGATCTGAAATGTAAACATCTAACTTCATATGCGTTGCGCCTCTCTCATTATAAGATGAAAACCTTAAGTGCGCGTAGGAAAATCCTAGACATAATGTTTCTTTTTAAGTTAATCAACGGTTTTATTGATTCACCAGATATCTTAGAACGCCTACATTTATCTGTCCCTCGATCCGGTAGCCGCTTACAAAATCGAAAGACGTTTGCTCTTCCATTCTTCAGGACTGTTTTCGGTCAGCACGGACCGGTTTACCGTACGTGCTCGACATATAACGCTATTAGATCTAATTTAGATATATTTACTGGTTCGGTAGTCTCCACTAAGAATGCTATTTCAATTATTTTTAATGTTTAATCTTAATTAAGTACAAGGGTTTGTGAGGTCAGTGTCGACTTTGCAACCCATACGATGATCATTACTAACTACTACGTTTAATTGTCACACTTTAACGATAGGTAGATAGTATTATCCATTTTATTATAGATATACTTACTAAGTTAGTCTATAATTTAACTTTAATTTATCTCGCTGAGCTGCTTGCTATGTATACATGTTGTGTTCATATCGAGTAGGGTACATTCACCCTTGTTTGACACTTTCTTTGCTTTTGTGCAAGTACTTAGAATAGTACCCAGTTTAATGAACCTAATAAAAAAAAAAGAAATTAAAATTACTCCGCTGAGAACTAAGTTTTTGGAAATAAAAGTAGGCCAGACTAAATTGCTAATTAAAATTATAATAGTTTACGGAATATCTAACTGGAATTGAAAGAGAAATAATCAGTATTGTAATTTCAAGTCTTTCATATGTTAGTATACTTAATTCTAACAAAAATAATCAAAAAAATTGAATATTCAAAGTGCTAATAATTGCAATCTAATAGGTAGGATTTCGGGGCACATCCGAACAGCATCTAGTCGCTCGCGCTAATGAGCGCGGCTGCGGCTGCCACTCTATTTGTTACATCGACTCCCCGCGCGCAAGCCCCGCAGGGCCATAAGCTCCGCGGCGCGGCGCGCTTTATTCGAAATTCAAAATAGTTTTATTCGAATGTTTCGAATGTTCCATTGGCAACTCGCGATTGTTACACATTTAAAACTGACTGGTAAATAAGGTAAATAGGTTATGAAATTATTTTATTAAATGATGTTATGATTTTATTTTTTCGCAATCTTTTTACTGTTTTAATACCTACTTAAATTTACTACGACTCCATCAAGTCATTTTCTATGATACTTGTACTGAATTTCTTACTTAGCACAAGTACATTTTAAAGTTGGTATTTTATTCGTTAACCTTTCAAGCCTACTTATTTCACTTTTTTTTTTACTTTTCTCGTACTTAAATTTACTACATAGACAGTTTAAACTTTATCAAAGTATTTTTTTATGATATTTGTACCGAATTTCTTAGTAGTACAAGTACATTTCATAAGTTGATATATTATTCGTTAACCTGTAAAGCCTACCTTTTAGACTACCCTTCCTTTTAAATTCATCATATACATTACTACCGTGAATTTTTTCACATTTCCAAATACAACGGTTTCGCTAGTAGGGGGGGGAAACTTGACTCTAACAAAAATAAGCACTTAAAATATTTCTGAAACGTAAACTAGCATTGAAAATTGGTTTTAGCAAACAACCATTATTTTTTTAAACCCTATCCAACGATACCTCACACCATAAGGTAATCGTGAATTTGAAAAATAACCCCCACTTCACGTGTACCAGAGGAAACCGAAAAAAATTTTTTTTTTAAGATTTTATTCTTTAGACGGCATAATTAATATGTATGTCCATGCCAAATTACAGCCTTCTAACATTCAACAAAATATTTTTCTATGATATTTGTAGTACCAAATTTCCTACTTGTACTAGTACTTTTTATAAGTTGGTCTATTATTCGATAACCTGTAAAGCCTACTTGATGTTGATAGTTTTCCTTTTAAATTAATCATATACACTACTACCATGTTTTTTTTTACGTTTCCATATACAACGGTTTCGCTGGTAGAGGGGGGGGGAAACTTGACTCTAACAAAAATAAGCACTTTTAACGAAATATTTCTAAAACTTACACTAGCATCGAAAAATGGTCTTAGCAAACCCCCATTGTTTTTAAAAGACCTATCCAACGATACCTCACACTATAAGGTAATCGTGAAAAAAAAAATAACCCCCTCTTGACGTGTACCAGAGGAACGCTAAAAAATTTTTTTTTTTAAGATTTTATTCTTTAGCTTTGTCGGCATGATTCATATGTATATCCATGCCAAATTACAGCCTTCTGGTAAAAAGAGTCTCTGAGCTAAGTCGCGGACAACAGACAGACAGACGGACAGACCGAAACTATAAGGGTTCCTTTTTTACTACGGAACCCAAAAAAACGCATTTTATCGTAATGTAGAAACAAGAATTTGAACAGCTCTACTACGTTTATGAATATGTAGAGTTCAGCTTTGCATATTAAATTGTATACATTTTCCATGCACGTCTAGATTGAAATTGTAAATATTAGGATAATTTGACTGTTTAATTTATAATACTGTATACTTGTCACAGATATATTCTGAGTTTCCAACTACAGGTGCAGTGGAAAATCACAAGTATAGCTCTGAGATATCAAGGCGTTTATGAGAGCCTGGTAATAATCTCAAATCACAGTTTCTACCATGTCATCTACAAACGAAATAGAAATCAGCATACTGTTCTAGATCATTTCTAGTTAATTTTAATTATAGATGAAACGTCCTCTACTAGCTTTTGTGAGAATTTAATTCTGTCGTCCCATATAAAACCTACCTAGCCTATTATTTAATTGTCCCTCATAATTAATTACAACATAGATTCGACTTCGACGTTAGTACGCGATATAAATATTAAATCGAAATAAAAGAACCGTTTTACTCTCTTATTTTTTATTGATTTTACTTAGTTCTGCTACAAATTAGTTCACGATTCAAATTTTCCGACATTACAAAAAAAATATTCACATAATCCTTGTTTGTTGGCAGAATGTAGGCCAATTAGTCGATTGACCGTTCGTCTAATGAAGCCCTACAAATTTCATACACGCGACGACTAACTCAAGTCTCGTCAGGAACTCCAAGAATGCTACTAATAAATTGTACTGTTTTACCATTAAAAGACTTATGCTTATATAAAGATTTATAGAGTTACATTCACAATGCATCATACTATTAATTTATTTGGTTGTTTAATGTTTAAATGGCATTTAGATTTATATAACATGTATTTTTATAACAATTACAAGAAAATAATGGTAAAAGAAAATAATGGAAAATAATGGTCGAGGTGGTTGATATCGTCCAGAAATGTAGCAAGCTGAAGTGGCAGAGGGCTGGCCAGTGGCCACGTCTGTCGCAGAACCGATGAGCGTTGGAACAGACGGGTTCTTGAATGGAAACCGCGTCTCGGGAAAGTAGTGTGGGACGCCCCCCTGCCAGGTGGACTGATGACCTGAAGAAGGTCGCAGGTGGTGCCTGAATGAGGAAAGTGGATTATCGTGCGCTTTGGCGTACCCTTGGGGAGGCCTACGTCCAGCAGTGGACTGCAATAGGCTGATTGATTGAATGGTAAATAAATTATAATGTTTTGGCGGATATCCATGGTCGTTGGCTGTGTTTTTGTTTATATAAAACACAAAACTATTTCTGAATAAATATATAATCTTATCATAAACTTAATTTTTAAATCTAAAAATCATATTCATCAACAGCTCATATACGTCCGCACCAAGGGGCTCGAGCCTACTCGAAATTAGGGCCATCAGGTCTTAGTCGACCATGCTGGCCCATTGCGGATCGGTCGACTTCACATACAACCTTTGAATTTCATCGCAGGGTTTCCTCACGATGTATTCCTTCACAGTAAGAGCGTCGAATAAACGCACATTTTAATTACATTTACAATTTTAAAACACATTAGTACGAGGTGGGGATGGAACCCACGTCTCCCGTAGAGAAGACCGCGGCCCTAGCCACTAAAACCACTAACGTCGCTCAAAAATAATACTTTGTTTGAACTAAAGCAAATAAATTACATTTAATTTAAAAGTCCTATTTTCATCATTCTTATTTCCCGAACCAAACGTAAACCCTATTCTAGTGTTTTTAAGATTGATATAATTTGATATTTGGCCTACTAATAGCAAACCTATACTTACAGGTCATTTGTAATTACGAAGTAAAAGGCATTAATAGCAATCTTATAGCTGCGGAAAGTTAAGTTTTGCAATAGGTTCGCTTTGACTGTACTCAGAATAGAAGTAAGCAATTTTAGGTTTTAAGTTTCTTTGCAGTTATAGGTAGATTTTGTGCCAAAGGCCAGGTGAAGCGATTTTGCTAAAGTATTTAGGTTAATTTAATAATTTTATGGGTAGCTACTAATCTCGAGTGACTTAAGCTTTTATTGTTATTATTAATAGTGGATCATCATTAATATGATATATTATTTTTTATAACATAATAATGTATACTTACTAGTTACAATTGCGTTCCTATATTGTTTATACTAAAAAGCACAACAAAAGTGACACTTAACAATTAATTAAAACCGCAACTAACACTAGACCGATTTAGTTGCGGTTTTTTGCATCCAAAAGGCTTTATTTTGGAGCTGGTTCTTGGACATGTTTTAGGGCGGTTGACCACCAGAGAGCGCTGCAGCAGCCAGATAAGTTGGTACTACAGGAGTTCACAAAAACTACTGAATCGATTTCGATGCGGTTTTTTGCTTTCAAAAGACTTCATTTTGGAGCTGGTTCTTTGATATGTTTTATGGCGGTAGACCACCAGGGAGCGCTGCAGCAGCCAGATAAGTTGGCACTACAGGAGTTCTCAAAAACTACTGAACCGATGCGGTTTTTTTGCTTTCAAAAGACTTCATTTAGGAGCATTATTGTGGTGTTACGGATACCTTTCTATTTCAGTGATATTTTTCAATCCTGAAAACACGGGGAAATCTATTTTTACTAAAAATTAAACCTAGCTAGATCGATTTATTGCTCCCGAAACCTTTAATTGAAATCGTTGCAGACGTTTCCGAGATTCTTATTACTCCTATCTTGCTCGTATAAAGTATAAGTTATAAGATGACTGTGGCTATGTGCAATCCGCACCAAGCCAATAAAAAAAGAACATAAAAACTAAATTAAAATAAGCTGCTCATTGAGTAGCTTATAAGTCAGTGTTATAAAGTGCTTCTATGTCTAGCCGCGTGTGCTTTCTTCTGAACGTATAAAGTAAGTAGAGTTTATCTAAATGCGTAGGTGTCTTACAAAAATATTAAACGAGTAAAGCTCAGTCAACCAACACTGCACTGAATAACACATTAGCCTAAAATGAGGAGTTTCTACATGAGGAGACAATCTTGAATGCATTATTAGTTCAGTTCATGATAAAAATCATGTTCATCTATGAATATTTTACGTATACGCAAAGTTTATAAATTCAAAAAAGTTGGAATAATCGTAATATAATACTAGGTATTGAGTTTATTCGACGCTCTTACGGTGAAGGAAAACATCGTGATAAAACCTGCACACCCCTGCGAAGAAATTCAAAGGTTGTGTGTGAAGTCGACCAACCCTCACTGGGCCAGCGTGGTCGACTAAGGCCTAATCGCCCTAATTCAGGGTAGGCTCGAGCCCCTCGGTGGGGATGTATATGAGCTGTTGATTAATAGTAGGTATTATTTCTGCACACCCCGCCTATTCATCTTTTTAGCCTTTCTTTCTCGCCCAATGGTTGCCTCGATGAAATCGCTCTAAGCGATAAGGCCGCCAATTGCCTCTTGCCCGTATTTTTTTTCCGTGTCTATATGTGCAATAAGGAATTGGTTCAAAATTCAATTGCAAAATTTGGCTCTAACTAAAACACAGGTAAATTTACAAGCTTACAAAAATCTCAAAAAATAAATAAATAGAGAAGACAAGACAATATACCCACCATATAGATAGATTAGTAAAAGCATGTCATCAGAACCATGTGACCGTGACGGGACTAACTGACCATAATACACGCTTTTAAATCCTTGCGCTAAAGAAATCGGTTGTACTGAGTTCATTACGTACGTATGACGACAGATGGCGTTGTTAGTTTCCAGAACTAGGTAACGATGTGTTTTTTTCGTTTGATGACATTGTGAGCAAAGCTGTGTTTTTTTCGTTGGATCTTATCTGAAAAATACATACGTTAGATATCTTTTAAATCAGTCACTAATGCCTAGTGACAGATTAGTAACTAGTTTCATCATTGATTTAAATATCGAGTTTCCTACAGGGTTTTGTTTGGGCATTATCTAGATGATGTCTTATCTAGATAATTATTTAAAATAAAATCATTTACAAATAATTTATTCGAAAATAACATCAATCACAAATAATGTATTGTCAACTCATTTAATTAGATAAATTATTTAGATGAAAATAAAAATCTCTTTTGTTATTGAAGTATGCGTATGGCATGTCGCATGTCGGGTCAAACGGCAAACCGTCGCGTCGTCGTCACACTGACATTGCTCTTCTAATCGTATGTTATGTTGCAAATCTACGACTTGTGCATAGCTCGAATATAAACAAATTATTGTTCCGATTGCGCTGCAATGTCGTCTTCTAGCTCTGGCTTTCTTTCCGAATCGGCCATATTAGACGGCAAGTTTTTCAAATATCATTCGGGAAGTTCTGATGGGAAACAAGTAATAGCTACGTATTATGTTTACCTTTGAATGAAGTGAATATTAATAAGGGTTCTCTAACTTCGACATCAATTTTTTTAAGCCATTTGAAACGGAGCACTTGACTGTACTTACTGACATTCATCATTTATCTAGTTGAAAAATAAATCAACTAGATTTTAAAACGTCAAATGGTTAATTATTTAGTAATTTCAAATAAAGAATAATTTAGTTATCTTCTGTGTTATTCGTAACTAGATGATTTTTGCCCAACTCTGGTTTCCTGTTATTTTCTTTATTAGTAATTGAACATTTTGGGCAAAACAACGTCAAACAATCAATCTTCAATAAAATACTCAACCAGTAGCACCATTTGAGGCTATTGCCAACCTCAAATAGAATATTCCTTACGGTTTGAAGGGCTCGAGCCTACCCTGAATAAAAACATTATCTAATACTTTAAACGAGCAATTCTTGTATAGTATATAAATATACATCGGAAACTGCTGCAACGATTTCGATAAAATTTAGTGAATAGGAGGTCTCGGGGGCGATAAATAGATCTAGCTTGGTGTTTTAGGCATTTGCTACGCAATATCATTAAGGTAGACAAGTAATTTCGCCGTCTTCTATAACGTACCATTAGCTCAATAGTATTATATCATCTGTGGCTCAGTCGGGAAACCACGTGACTTTAAAAGCTATGGAATTGAGATCGAATCCATAAGTATCTTTTTTTATTAAGTTTTATTTTAATACTTACTTTTTATTTTTCATTAAGTTCTTTAAATAAATAAAAAATGTAACAGAGAAATCGAAATTTCTATATATTTTTTCTGACACCGAAAGTTCCCCAATAGATGGGCACTCACTCACATAGTGGCGAAATGCGAACTTTTTTTTACTGCCAATGAAAACAAAGGGTTATGAGCTCAAAACTGGATGTTCCTCAAGCAATGCTCGGTCGCCCAGGTTATAGACGCAGCCTAGATAGAGTATATCGGTCACTATGGAGTGTTTTAATGTGTAATAAATTAATTTTTTATTAGGATTTAGAAGAAAAATCATTATCATCATCTCGTCTACTGCGGAAAAAATAAAACATTCAAAATGTTTAAATTTCTTTATTTTACATATTTACAAGCATTCTAATTACAGCTCAGCTCCTTTTTTTGTTAAGAATATTTAAATTAAAGAATATAGTATATTCTATTCTATTCTATAGTAGTTTTGCACGCCCGTTTACAAATAGTAATTTATTTAGACCGCATTTACTCACGCACGCTGTGTCAGTAATTCAAAATCATTATGACGGAATAAATACGCATTAATCTTGATACCTACATTTATTATTACAATCAGAAAGGGAAAAAAATATCTTGGATTAAAATTTTCTTAGTGAAAAGTATTTGTTGTTTATTATGTATGTATTTTAGTATGTTTAGAAGCAATCAATTAAATAAAATCTTATGTTTGTAGTAAGACATAGGAAAAGTGCAAAAACGGCCGTTTTTAATATTTTATTGAATTTATCAGTTCTAAACATACTACATACAAATACTATAGGTACAACAATTTTACTTTTCAGCTAGGTTATATTATTATTGTGTTTTTCTAGACTCTAGAAAACCACAAATGCATAGCTCTAGAATCTAGAGCTATGAATTTGTTAAGAGTGGTGCTATCGTAAATGATTAAGCTTAATTTACTATATACCTAATCATTATAGAGACCATTTAAGCTGAATAATATTCATAAATTGTTGTAAGTTCAATTCAATATTTAAAGTCTTTAGTTTAGTTTAATTTTAATTACATGTTTATCATGGGTGGAATAGAAGGGTGGAATCTCCTCATACAGGCCGCAAAATCTTAAAAGGAGGTTCTAAGCGACATTTTTAAAGGAAACTGTTTAAAAGAAGTACAGATTTATTATTATTATTATATTTTATTAAGTTCGCATAATACTTTTGGAGAAGAAAATTGCGTTTTTATTCGGTCTATGATGAATGCAATGTGTGATCCAAATAAATCGCTATAAACGGGCTGGGCAAAGGAGTTGAAAATATTATGATTCGGATTTTTTTTAGCTGAGCACTTTGAGTAAGCTAGCTCTAGTTATCTGATATAACTTTTCAGTTCAGGCTTAGCAAACTTTTTTGTTTACACATCCTTACAATTTTTATGTTCATTTTCTTATTTCGTAAAATTTGGAACAACTTTTTGAACAAGTCACAGCACCAAGACGTGCACATAGTTCCTGACATCTAATGAAAAAAGGAAAGTATAAGGATATCAAAATTCCATAAAAATAATAATTACAAATTATCTAAGTTAAGTTTACATATAAAAGCGAATAAAGAACAACAATGACACAATTTTAGTAAATCGAGAAACTTAAATAAATAAAGGAAAAGTTAATTCGGTATAAAACAATTGATATTCATTTACAAAATTATAATACAGTCGAAAGATACATTAGTCACACTGACTGCCCACTGTAACATTATGTTGTTATATTGATATAGAGAAACTTGAGTGGAAACATTAACAATGTCAATTTTATAGCTAACTGAGCGAAACATTCAGAGTAAGTACTTAAAAAATTAAACGAAAATACATATTTTGTATTACTATTATATTATTTTCTAAATGCAAGGCAATTTTATTACTGACCTGAATTGAGTCCTATTAAATAAAACAAATTGTAATGCAATGTATTTATAAGATATAATGAAATGAAAATAAAGATAAAAACATACGGAAAGTATGATTAAAAGGCTATTTTTCATTTACTTACTATTTTTATTAACACATGTTTAACCGAGCTTACCAAAGCTATACCTACTAGTTGCGCAACGTGCTATGAGCTCTGAGCTTAAATGTGACGATATGTTAGTCATTCGCTCACTCGCTTCGAAAATTGCCTCTTTTTCCCTAACCGACCTACCTGAATTTCTCTACCACAGTGGTAAATAGCAGGCGCGAACTTGCTTGTAATTGCCATACATAGACCAATTTTGTCTAGCGCTCATAAACGTTGCGGATACCACGACACTGAAAGTTTATCATTATTGATCGCCTTTACCTTTAGAAGTAAATGAGTTATGTTTTATCACAGCATTTTCATAACATAACTCTAGTTCACTCTTTTACTTAAACAATGAATAATGCAACGTGTTATGTTTAATTCGTACGCGTTTAATTCCTAAATGGTTGCTTCTATAATTTCGTTGCGCTTATGGTTTTACAATGCCATTTATTTTAATACTCGCTTGTCTTCTCTGAAGAATGTTAATTTATTTCGTAAAAATACTTTACGATCTGGCACTTTTGTTTAAAACTATACTACTAACTATTAGACTAATCGCCAATTAATGGAGTTTCCAAAAGGACGTACGTATCCTTCCTCAGCATTGATCGCCGCGGCTTTGTGTAGCGGCATTTTTTTTAATTATGTCTGTCTTGCTAAGGCTCGAAATATATGCATCCACGTTACCGAGCGACACGGTCACACCGCCATGAGATTACACTTTACAGGGAATTGTATACAATCACTTATATGAACTGCGGCGCGGGTACCTCATATTTTCTTGTAATTTCACGCTGCATGACGGGGCCGCTTCGTCGTGTGGTTAGCATAATATATATATTTCGACCCTAAGAATCACCATCAATTGGCAAGTCATCAATTTTAAAAGGTCACTGTAAATAAGTTCACGGGATGTTTCATTGAACTTCAGTGATGGTGTTACTGCTGCCGAGTCACATACACTGGGAACTGGTAAGGATAGGGGTATGGCTGAAAGCAAAAACAAAAAAAAAATTAATAGAGCTGACTTGTCTGCTAATTATGTAGATAGAGAGGAAACAGTGACACAATCGTTGAAACTAAAGATTTTCCAAGGTCTGCAGCTTGATACCAGCGGTTCAATAAGTGAACCTAAATAAATTTAAGATAAAGTTACAGTTTAGTGGCAACTGAGAAGGTCAGAGTTAAAAATAAAAAAGTAAGATTTAGTTAACCTGTGTAGTTCTGACGATTCTCTTTACAGCTTCTTTCTCGTACTTCCACTGAACGTCATTGGCAGATTCTCTACTCGATCCAGAAACATCATTTGTTTCAATCTGGTTGTGTCTCGCATCATCTTGTTTGAACTGCTCTTTTCTCTTCTGCAGGTCATTGAGGTAAGCGGGGACGAAATATCTGATCCCAAAACCAGGTAAGCTTTGAGAGCTAAGAATCTGCGATGGAGTGAAGTAGTTGGTAATAGGCTGAGCATGGATCGGTTGGTGTTGGCGATGGTAGGCGTTGACAAAACGTTGGGCATTGTTAATCGGCTCCGGAGTGGATGTTGGGGGATTGAACACAACTTGTGTGTACCGTGGCTGAGGTACAAACAGTTGAGGTCGCCTGTGTAATAAAAAAGTAATATTTAATAATAGATTTCTAAATAATATCCATATCACAGAAGTAATTTAATAATGATATACTTATATCTACCATATTATTATTAAACTGATATATTATTTTATTCCATTCAGCTATGTAAACAGAGTTATTTTCATAACAGTGCACATACTTTTACGGGCAATCATTAATTAATGATGGTTAAGATTTTTAAGGGTAAAAAACAACAAAAATATTTTGACTCTGTTCCATTACGAAAAAGCTAAATACTAATTGAATATAAGATAGGGGCCACACATCTTTTGATCTCATTTAGCGTTGACTTAAATGTGACAGTATATTTCTCTCACACACTACACAGACATAATGCAAGATCCCCCATCACTTCCACTGTGCGCTTACATACATACCATTGCGTGGACTAAAATAATCTTACCTACCATTAATCATCATCATAATCGTGTGGTTGCAACCCGAGTCAACCCAAGTAGATGAACGACAATCCTTAGTGTGGTATTCTTACCATTGAGCGTTGGGGTCAGGAGAGTCATTCGGTCGTTCTTCCCACACGGGCGCAGGGTTCCGGCTAGGCACCACGACTGGCTGCGGAGGCTCCGGCGGTGGCGGCTCAATGGGCCCCCCTTTCGTGCCGAACTTTACCATGATTGCGTGTGCGCACGAAGCGTACAGCACCAGGCAAGTCAGCAACTGTTAGCAATATGCAATATAGTTACAATCTTAAAATTTTAAGCAAGCAAGATAAGGAAAATGTTTAACTTTCCAAACGTGACATTTCTAACTAAACACAAAAAATAAGTTTTATTATTTGGTACTCGTAACGCCATTTACTAGATTTGAGTGCGAAGGCTTAAAATATTTTTTTCCCTAATGACTCGTACAAATTTTGAAATTTCTATGCAATTTTTATTTGATTTCCTGCATTTAGCACTTACCATCAGTTTATTGAAGCAACTCTAAATGCCCAACTAAAACCGATTTTATCTGTGCGAGGAGCGATGAATTTGGCAATTGTTTAACAAAAGAAAAACAAAAGCAAATAGAGCCTCTTTGATTGCGAAAATAGTACGGTTCCCAGCGTAAAATAAAAACATCTGCTTTTCGCACTTTAATTAAAATTCAATCAAGATTGAGCTTCTTCTTTGGCCTTGGCGTAGTAAAACCTTTTCGTCTTTTTCCCACGTTTCATCTCTCTTGTAGGTCGAATAAAGGTGAATTCCAATGTGCACAGATTGTCTCATCGCGTGGGAACTCTTATATTATAGCACTAAAGAGCTGTAAATCTCTTTAGATTAACAACTTTTAGCTCAGTGATTAACATGTCAGTAAAGACAGTAAAGAAGATTGTTTGAATACAGGCTAAAGGGAATGTTCAATGTTTGCTTTGAATGGTCAAGCTTAAGCAAGTAAAATAATTCCATACACATGTGTACCTGGTGAAAGCGGATATGGAAGAGAACAATCTCACACCTAAGGATGCCGAAGACCGAGCAAAGTGGAGAAGAATAAGTTGGAAAGCGGACCCCAGCACTAGGCCGGGAAAACGCTAGGACGAAGAAAAAGAAGAAGAAGACATGTGTACCTGGCCAAATGATAGGTACCATCATAATAATCAGAAAAAAAAATAGGTTCAGGTACATGTTATGCGGTTACACATAACTTTTCTCTACATATATAAATTTCTCTACAAATTACCGGGAAACATGAAAGCTTTAACCTCAAATCAGTTTAAGTATTCATTATATAAATGTTTATGTGGCAAAATATTGTACAGTGTAGCAGAATTTATAAAATAACGTTGTTTCCCATAAATCATAAAATTGTGCTTTTATTACCTATATTGAAAGTAATTATAATTTAGCGTAAGCCCACTCAATCAAATACTTGCATACTAATGTCAATTAGTTAAATGTGTGATACCTTAATCATTAAGATCTTATTTGTACCACATTTACTGCAAACAAAGATTTATTATTATTATGATTATTATAAATGGTACATGAAATTCAGGAGGAAAGCTCTGCTGCTCAAGAAGCTATAGTTGGTTTGCATTATAAATCGAGGTGTCATCATACGAGCATATTGAATAATTCAACGTTATTGTAATGTAGTATTTAATATTTACATAATTACCCATGCAGGTGCGAAAACATTATCTTTTTGCATGAATATGCGTGTTTCTTATTTCAAATAAGTATGTACTTTTTGTGCCTAAACTGGCCCATTAGGTGTTTGTAACTCACTCAACATTCACTATTGTTCAAATGAAGTTAGCTCACAAAGACTTTTGTAATCTTCAAGATTTTTCAATTTTAAAATAACTAGCTCTTTTATCGGAACATCTTCGCGATTTATTAAGCTGAGTGACTTGAAGTTATGTTGCTCAATATTATGTGTCGTCCGTCGTTATGTTTGGTAACGTTAGGTTTATTCATACGACATTGCTCAATAAACATACCTGTAACCTCGCAGAGATCATCTTCGATTGATTTTGATTCTTGAAGACTACTTTATTTTTCAATAAATGTCTGAAACAAAAGAACGTAGAGATTAAAGTCTAGACACTGAAACAAAAGCTTACGTCACAGTAATTTACAAGCATTTAATATTAAAAACTGCATTTCTTGCCATATATTTTGCATAAATGTTATTGGAATTAAGGTAGCAAATTGCTATAATTTAAAATTTATTGCAAAAAGGTTTTGCCAACAGAATATGGCGTCTCCAGCTTGTCTTTTGCAGACAAATTAAGTATACTTGTTTCAATACCAGACAGAAACCGTATATTTTACAGGTTCAGCTGAGTAATAGACGTATAGGCCCCATCAACAGATCATTTACTTCCCCACACTGAGAAAAGAGTGCACAAGTCACTCTTTATAATGAGTCGACGAATTACTCTAAATTAAGTAGCAATTGTACTTATAATGAGTCCAAAACTCATACGCGTCATGCGTCTAGCTCATTACGTCATGCGTCTATACTCCATTTCATATAGCATTGGAAAAAAGAAGCAGTGACAGTAAACATTTTATCACAAGTTCAAAATATTAAGAGTAGATAGGCTCAGGTAGGTCTTATTATGGAATTATTAGATTAACTTGTTTTCTGAAATGGTTGCCTTTTGATATTAATCAAACCGGCATTATAATTAGTTAAGGGTGCGTTCGAAATCTCTTAAAAATTGTGCATATCAGTACTAATGTTTGTGACCGCTGTCTTCTTAGGTCTTTTTAGGACACACTTTGCGTGAATATTAAAAATACGTACTACGCGAAGTGTGAATATAAAGTAACCTTTTTACTAGTGTTTTACTTCTTTCCAATCCTATCTGGGACAGAGTATAGCTCATTACGTCCGTCTTTTCTGTTTTTCTACGTATTTTCTAGAGCTTTGCTACTTAAGGGGCTACCTGAGTGCCTAGCACCACTTTGAAAAAAAAAAAACATAACTCCGAAAAATCTAAATATATTAAAAAAGTGGAGTTCTTATATACGGGTTTCGGAGATAGCGAAAATGCTAAACACGGCCGTTACTAGCACTTTCGCTATCTGTTACTACAATTAACAATAGATAACTGAATTTATCAATTCTAAAAATACAACAAGACTAATGAAATAATTTGATCGTTCATATTTTTGATATTTTGTGTTTTCACTAAGTTATAATTTTTTATCCAAGTGGCGCTAGTGTTCACATAGGGTACCCCCTTAAGTAAGGTGTACGGCTCATTAAATTTTTCTCAGTGCACCGAGGGGCTCGAGCCTACCCTCTTAGTCGACCACATTGGCCAGGCGTGCGGGTTAGTCGACTTCACACATAACCATTGAATCTCTTTGCAAGAATGTGCAGATTTCATCACAATGTTTTACCGTAAGAGCGTCCAATAATAAAATAAAATAAGACATTTATTCACGGCACACAAAACAAAACACACACAGTGGGTACGAAACAAATTAAAATAAAAAAGGCACAAAAATAAAATAAAATAACGATAAATGTACATATTAATTACAAATTCGAAAGCTTATTGGTACGTGGTGAGAATCGAATCCGCGCGCCTCCCGGACGGAAGACAGCTACCCTTGCCACTGCACCACCGAGGCTCTTCCTAATAAACTTGTTATAATACCAGACAGAAACTGTGTATTTTACAGCTCAAGCTAAGTTATAGGAGTAAGTATAAGTCTAACATTATGAAATTACAAAGAAAGGTGAACCACTTGAGTAACTCATAACTATCTCATTCACACATCACAATGGTACAAGTAAATAGAGCTTGACATTTCATACAAATGCTACTAGACAGTAGTTAGAGGTTGGCGTGCTGGACGATTTTGTAACGCATTATTACTGGGGTTTAGAGATGACATAGATGTTTGGAAACTTGCACACAACTGGTTAGGAACTTTGCACAATTTAGGTGTAAAAGTTCGCCACTCCTCCAAGAGTCTCTTGGACCTTGTCAGGCAATTCAACTCTCTGCTATTGTATTAAATAGTATTAATGAAAGGTTTTTTTCTGACACAGGAATGCAGAACAGTGTGTAATTTATAGTGTTTTGTATTTCTATCATAATTTATAGTGTTTTGTAATTTATAGTGTTTTGTATTCGGTGGTAAAAGTTTTGCAAATATTGCATGACATGACAGTTATAACGAGTAACTCAAACATAGTTAGCTTGGAGTTCAAAAAATATTCCATTCTTTTCTTACTGCAGAAACACTACGCACGATAAAAAAATATCATTGACAATCCCTTATCAATCTATCGTCCTTTCTTGACTTTTTTTTGTTTATGTTTTTACCCACCTGGCCTATTAGTTAATAATCCTGGCCGGCTCTCAACACCATTTATCTACATACTTACATCATTTGAAAGAGCGGTAAATCTGTTTGTTTGCATAACTGTGCATAGGAATAGAATGTGTTGCATTAATATAAAATGCAATCAACAAGTTAGAGAAAATGTTATAATATTTATTATCTTAATCTTTCTCCCTACCCTTGATAAAATGTAATATGTGATCTTCGTTATTGGCTATGTATAATTTTAATGTCACTTAAATAAATAAATAAATTATTTTAATAATAAACAAGGTTCTCAATTAACATTTCTGTGAACCGAACGCAGCTGACGTATTTGTGAATAGTATAAGGTTATTGGTTACGAATGCATTTAGATCACCCGCAAACTGTAACTGTTAGTCTGTTTGACAATCTTTGCTATTTGAAATCTTCACAGCTCATTTATTATGTAAACTGTTGAGTTGAATTATAAATAGTTTTAACCGCAGGAAAATGTCTTTTTCTCATTGGAAAATCTTATAACATGTAAGCAAGGCGACAGGAAGACAGAAATAAACACGAATGCGTAATAATATATTATGCACTGTCTCTCCATTAACCAAACCGCTGACTTTTGACCTAAGGTTGCGTGCATTTAATACTTGTAATTAAATACTATATCAAATATATTAGTATGCATTGATGCCATCTAGATACCTTTATAACTACCAAAATTTGCAACAGAATAATGATCGAATAAAATAATGACATACTAATAGTAAATTTTAATTATACTAAAATTGATAACTATCAGTGTATTTCACCTTAGATTTTACCAGTTAGGTACCTGACATTTAATTATAGTTCTCATAAACAAGAGGCAGCTAATCTCAAAATCGTCATTTTATATTAATTTTATATCATAAATATTTTATCAAACAAATAACCGAATAGTATCATAGGTTCGTGGTTCCTCCTAGTGCGATACACTTTTATCATATTAAGTATATCAACTCTCGCCGGCTGCTAAGTATAATAAAAAAATCCACTTTAAATTATTTTTAAGATCAATTTGAGTCACTTCGTAATCTTTGCGCGTCAATTTCAAGCCCGAATTAATCCTCTTGATTCGGTTATTACAAGGTCGTGCGCACAGAGTGGGCTGAAGCGATTATTGACACCCACAAGTGGATTTAACTGCTATAGCAATGGTCAAAAACAATGAGTCTCGCTACAGGCGATGCACCAACTTCCATGTTCCAAACTTAGTCGAGCATTGGGAAATCGTTTAGTTCTCGCATAGTATGTAAGCATAATCTCTTAAATCTACGTCATACTTACTTGGTAATAATCACTTATTACATTTACCATACCGTAACGGGTCTAGGATTGATAAACATTTATAATTCATCTTTGTAACAAGTACTTAAAAATAATGAATTACTAAACGCAAATAATTATAGAAAAACATCTGAAAAATTTGTTCATTTAAATGTTTAGGTTTTCGGTAATGTATAATTTAAAATTTTGATTGACCGAAAATTCAACGAATTCTTTCCCGAATTTTTTAAATCAGGAGCCATATTCTTTAAAAAGATTACCGCTTAGCGCGTGTAATGGTAACGGTTAAAATCTTGAACTTCAGTCCGAGTGGACTCCAATGGTAAATTAAAGTGTCAAATATTATTTAGCGAACAATATTTCCTTACTACGTGTAGTAACTTCAATTATGGTGGGTCAGTTTTGTAAGCCAAGGAGCCATCATCAATAAAATTAACCAATATTCGTTTATGAATTATTTATGTAAATATGATTTATTTAAGTAGTTTATTGAATTTGCATCAAAATATTAGTGTAAGAACGGTCGGTGACAGAGACACCTGAGACAGATGCGCCTAGATGTGCGTAATTTCTGGCTGGATGTGTGGCTTTCTCAGGCAACGAAAATTCTTTTCGAATTCGTTGGTCTCAGGTAATTTTGAAACCAATAGTACCAGTAATATTAAATATGCGATTGATACTCGCGATTCCCGGCACTTGATAGAACTTGGTACACATATTTAATAAAAGTCACTTTTACTAGTTCCACATATATTTGGAACTAGTAAAAGTGACGAGTGAATATGCGAGTTTATACCTTTTCATATTTCAGACCCAGTCAGAGTTGAATAGTCAAGAAACTGCCGAAAATATATAGTAATAAATTAAATAGTTTTGTACGATATGAAATCAAGATGCACACAATTTTTTTTAATACTTTATTAATAGTAGCTAAACCGATTAAACAGCCTAGTTCTTGATGGACATGAAACAATTTATTACCTTGTGTCGTGTTCACAACAGGACAATAACATGTCACAAGTAAGTGACTATCCTTGAAGCATAGTCAAAGGAATTTAGTCGCTTCACTTCTACGCAAGCTGTCACACACGAGACGTGTAGTAATAAATTAAATTAGAAACGGCTCAGGCACTCTATTTCCAAATAAAGTAACGTATTTCCCTAAACGTGTCAGAGAATTTGTCATAAATATACAGCTGGCTATATGTGCATTCCTATAAGTAATAAATCAGGAACGCGCCTGCCTCCTTGTACGTAACTGCAGATATTTCGAAATGCTTTTTTGCTGCCAAGTGTCTGGTTAATTTACAACCGTGTATGTAATATTCTGGCAATCGACGCCCCTCATTTACAATGCTGTGGTGCGCATACGAGGCTTTTCCAAGACATTAATCAACTGCACCTGTATCTTTGACTATTTTACTAGGATCTTGCGCTGGATAATAATAAGCTTCCACGAATATTTATTCAAATGGTGTGTGAGAATAGTAATGCAATAAAGTGAAAACTACTTATGCAGTGGAGAATTTATAAACTCCAAATAAAAATAGATTTCGTAGTTAAATGTAATAGTAACTTACAGATATAAAGTAAATTCCTAGATACTAATTTTTGAAGTACAGAAAAAAAATCTAGATCATTAATACTCACAAATATTTATTTTTTTCACTTCTCGTGCTCTGAAAGTGCTTATTTCTATATTAAGGCAAAGAACATTTTCTTCATTGGCTGTATGGCTCATTAGCCATACAGCCAAACACAATAAGAAGTTCATAGATAGAATTTGTTATTTTATAATATTTGCTTTAATTTATTTGCCTTATGTGTTTTTAAGACATAAAAGATATTAAAATTTAAATTCAAGTACGGTAGGTTATTTAATTAATTTAAGAAAATTATTATTACAAAATTAATTTAATAGTAGGCTGTATAGGTCTGCAGCCCAAGCCTAATATTAATGTCTTAAGATTTAAAAAAAATAAAGCGGCGGGAAACAGCTCTTGTTTTTTCGTGCGTTTATTAATTTCTTCAATTTGCTAAAATTGTTAAAAATGTCCAGTGAAGAAGAGGATTTAACACTCTCTCCTAATACGCTTATGGAAATTAATGCACAGAGAGTTGTGCAACAGATATTACCGCCAAAGTTCGGGAAAAATATCTCAAAGTTTACGATAATTTTGTAAATTGGTTAATTAAAGAAATTTTATGTTATACTACTGTTTTATTTCCTCGCAATCGAAGTGAAAAGCAGAGTTTATAACTCGTCCACAAAACCATTTTATCCTCGACATTACTATCAGCCCTCACCTTCAGCTCGGGCTGATAAAAGTCTTGGATAAAAATGGTTCGTTTTGTGCACTTGTTGTAAAATCTACTATTATTTGTAAGTTATTTTTACAGACCATATAGAAAAGTTCATATTATCTATCTATGGTTAGTCACCTACTTCAATAGTACAAAAACAATCTGAATTACTTTGAATTAACCATTATTTTTGTTCTTCGCTATCCTAACATACAAAGTTATCGATGTGCTAAAGCTCCTTTATAGGCAGTATAAGTAAACAACTTTGCAAATCTTAAACATAGCATGTATTAGGTATGTAATGGTAATGTTCGTCGAACGAGTGGGCAAGTTGAATTTGCATAGCTTGTCTTGACTAACGCCTTGTGTCAGTTGACGCATTGTCAAGGCACGTCCAAGGAGACGAAGGTCTATAAAGAGGGAAACATGACAAGCGTATAGGGCGCGCGGAAATTGTGCCCTAAACGAAACTGGGACCCAACAGATTATAACTACACAGGTGAGCTTTCAATTAACACTGTAACTTGTGCAGAGGTATGCTTTCCCTAAATCCTTGTAGATAACCGAGTTAGATAACTACTATAACCAGTATCGTGTGCGCTTTCAAAGTAATACATAAATCAGTCAAGCCTCCTCTACAGTACTGCGTTTAGCCAGCACAGGCATGCGTCTGGGCTACTAGCGTATGTGTCTAACACAAATCTAAATATTAAGAAATATGTGTTATACTTACAAAATGGAAGTCTGTAGTTGGCTAATGTTTCGTTTACTTCTTGTATACCGCATGTAATTAGATTTAAAGCTGTAGACTTCAGTACCACAATAAAATAAAATAAATAAAATGTGCGGACATCTGACACACGGCCTCCTGATTCCAAACAAGGCATAGCCTGTACTATGGGTATCAGATATCTGAATAGCATATATAAATAGATAAATAAAATATCCAGATACAAGGCAACGAATACTCATACCACGAATGTTTCCTCTGTGCGGGATTCTAACCCGCGACTCTATGTTTCGTAAGCATGCGTACTACCAACTAGACTACATAGGCGTCGTTTCAACTTTATTCATCGCCTTGTTTGCTACTTTTTAATCCGCGCGTCATGACTAGTCCCTTATTAGTACTCGTAAAAGCACGTGCGCCTGAACATGTCAAATGCAATTTAACGCTAAGCAATGCACTGCTGCACTTTTAGAATAAACGTCAGTTAGGTGCATTGCGATCGTCTCTGAAGTTAATTTTAGTGTGTATAATTATTTTTTGTTATTTGGAACACCAAAATATGTTATGAAGCCAAATTATTTCTTGATAATTAAGAAATATATTTCCAATAGAAAAGTTGAAATGAATTACAAATAAATACAAAATCACCATGCGAATTACTATTTTAATAAAAATAAATTACAAGCATATTTTTTACGTACCTACTTCAATCTACTGCACATTGTAAAACAACCATGTGCAGCCAACCACTTTAACACGTAACACACACGTAATCAACAAGTTATTCTATATGTACGGTCAGACTACGGAAACAAGCATATTTTATATTGAACTTTACTTTGATCTGTATATTATTAACAAAGAAGCAATCGTAGAATGAGGATTATAGTAAGGTATACGTTTAGCTAACTAATTTACTCGTACTTAATTAAAATAAAATGTTATGAATGAGTTTGCTTATGTCTTTTGTATTGCTTCTGAAAATTCTGACAATTTACAACGAATTTTTTTACCACATCCTTAGGTCTGAGTTTATTAAAGTTACTCAAACTATAGATAAGCTTTAGTAGTGAAAGCTGTGTTAAAATGAACGTCAATACAGGAAATTTAATAATAAACGATAGTAAACAACTTATGTCGATCTGATACAGTATCTAAATACAAAGTGAATCGTCTTCCTACAAATTCGTGTCTTAGATAAGCTGAATTAACTACTAATGGTTGAGTAATTTTATTAAAAGCCATTGTCTTGCTACGACTGAATTAATAACGAATGGATTAGAAATTTGCACTTATCTTGCTATGACTGACTGACCTCAATCAATCGATACAAACAAAACCTGCTGATTGATCATATCCTTAATGACAATAAAAGCATTTAAATCATCCTGATACCCTTCACTGACAAGCTTGTAAGTATAAAAGATAAAAATCAAATCAAATATCTAAGAAGGGAAGAAGAAGAAAAATAAGATCTTGTCCCAACTACACAAATACAAACATCTATTACCATAGGAAATGAAATTGTTCGCGTCAAAGAAATAAGGGAAGCTCTGGCTTACAAATATAATACACACAAGATGCAATTTGAAGCAAATAATTATTTCGAGAGCTGATTTCAAATATTATTAGAACTACAGCTAGCGGACTTTTCTCAGTTCAATTGTATACTTGACGGTACATAATGCAATACTACAGAGCAGGAAGGTACTCAATCCTAAACATGCGCCCTTTCTCCAGCATTTGAAATGTTTATGTATGTTGACAGCAATTACAATAATGTACATTATTACAACAATGCTCATTAGTTATGTATGCGGGTAGAGTGGTCGAGAACAATTAATGTAAATAATTTGAATATTATGATGTAAATGTTGGAAGGGCTACACTTAAAGTGCAGTTAATGCAACGTTAACGACAACTTATAGTAAACTTCTTATCAAGTCATCTTACTCAATAGCATTTTAAACTCTCGCGATTTTTATACATACAACGTGTTACCTCATCATCAACACACGTCCTCACCGAGAGGCTCGAGCCTACCCTGAATTAGGGTGATTAGGCCTTAGTCAACCACGCTGGCCCAATGCGGGTTGGTCGACACAACTTTTGAATTTCTTCGCAGGAGTGTACAGGTTTCATCATGATGTTATCCTTCACCGTAAGAGCATCGAATAAACGTAAATATGAATTCAAAATTCGAAAACACATTGGTACGAGGTGGGGATCGAACCCGCGTCTCCCGGACGAGAAGCAGCGGCCCTAGCTACTAGATTACCGACGCTCTTAAATAACGCTCTAAGTCCCAGAAGTTTCACATTTTTTTTTTACTTTTAGTACCTAATGCTGCTCATCGAGTCAATTTGCGTGAAAGTTCAATACAATTTTTTACGAATTTTTAAAGAGTTGTGGAACCAAAGTTAATTTTGTTATTTTCTAATTAGGTACATCGGAATGTTTTTTTTTATATTTTTATTTTATCCTGTGAAATCTTGAATTGTAACAAAGTTTTTGTAAATTAAGGATATCATTGACCATATTTCCTTGCGCAACCCATGCGCGTTCTTAAAAAAACTAAAGCTAAAGCTTACGTTCATACGAGTATTATAGTACTCTGTGGTTCAATGTTTGATAAAATGTACATTTGATCCAGTTAGCAGATGGGTGAAGGACGACCTGAGTTCCTATCTGGGGCTATTTTAAGCGTTTAATTTATTGAACAGTTTGTCAAATGACATCACGCTTAGCACTAAATTCTTAGTTATATTATAGAATCTTGGTACAAGGTTAGCTCGTCCATAGCCATACTTACAGGTTCTAGACTTAGAGCAACAATAGCTTCAATAATACGAAGGTACAAAGAGCATGACGCATAAACTCTGATATTGTCATTGTGCCCATATAGAAGAATTTAAACTAAACTCACAATCACATTGTAAATTACTATTGTTATTATTTTGTGGCAATTTTTGAATCCAGAATTGCTGAAATCAAATATAATTATTTTTTTCTAAAAAAGGAAACTATTTTTATTTTAAAAAGCTATAATTTGTGTGATTATTACGTGTTCGATTTAACAAGGAATAAAAAAACTTATTTGTAAGTTTTTTTATATATTTTTTTTTCTGATAAATAGGTAAATAGGTAGGCTGTCCATTAACCCAAAACACGCGTAGTTAATATGCAATGCCATACTAGGCCGTATCATTAAGGTTAATGGGATATAGAAGTCTCGGAGTAAGTTGTTTGTATAAGTACATCATACACGTACATACCAGCTTTCATATGACGAAGGATTTAGGGAGTAGCATAAAAGAACCCTGTTTTTTTCATACATTTTGACTTTTCTTTTTCAGTTATACCATATAGATAAAGGCCGTGGTTTGTAAATAGAGTAAAAATATTTTTTATATAAAAACAATCCTAAATAGCCCGAAACAGATTTTCATAGCGAGAACTTGTGCAACTGGTTCCGAACAAGGACGAATAAGTCCTCGATCGCAACTGGTTACGAAACTCAGTTTCGATGGCGGCCGAAGGGGCCTTGAAAGATAAGCTTCGTTAAAATTTAATCCAGTGTATTTTCATAAACAATATTTATAATCTGTTTATACTTGCAAACTGTGCTTTACTTTGTAGACAGGTAATAACACCTTCAATGTTAATATTTATCGACTCCTTAAATAAATGAAAATAATATAAGACTTCATCGTTGTCGTCAGACTTGCCTTTGAGGGCCCGTCTAACATTTTTACATCAATTTTGGTATTAAATGGTAAGATTTCTATAGACGACCGACCATAATTTTTTTTACAACCAATTCACTTACAATCAAAGTGGCAACAATCAGTGGTACTCAACTTATATAGACGACCGACCCCAGCAGTGGTACTCAAACATTTTTATCTAACGATTAAAACTTTCTTAATTATATTTTTTTGCTAGGTGTCAGGAAAGTAGCATGCATAGAGAAATTTTATGTATCTTTATATAAAAATTGTTAGCATCAGACTTTGCATTCAAATTAATTAACGAAGAACAGTGGAATTCACTTTATTATACTATTTATCAACTATGTGGATATAAATTATAAACACATTTGGTTCTGTAGTCTTTCCAGATTTAGGCACCAAGCAAGATGTATTTTAAATCCGATAGATTATACATTAAATATGGTAAATGTACTATTTCGTCGTTGCAGGTCTACTACTAAAAGAAGATAGTAGTTTAAAATGAATGCTGTTTGGTTACTGGTTGATTTATCTTACCGAGTGTGAATAAACTGTTGAATACAGGGTAATAAATTTTTATGAACACATTAAGCCATAATTCAAAACACATGACTATAAGATTTTCAACACAGTAACGAATACGAAAAAGGCAATGAATGGGCTGTTTAAACTTCATCATCTATCATCGTAGAGAAGTAAGCCGAGAAATATTAACAATAATGGTATGCTGTACACATACTCTATAAAGGCTGAATAAAATGAGTAAAAAACTTTGATAAGTTTTATTCAATACTAACGGTCCGCTCGCGGCTACGCTCGTGTTATGTAACGTTATCCTGCGGGAATAAGACTTTTTCCTGTAAATAGTATCCTATGTGTTAATCCAGGTCACAAACTATCTCCATTCAATATTTCATCCAAATCCGTTGAGTACTTTAAGCGTGAAGGCAGAACAAACATCTAAACATCCAAATATATTTTCACATTTATATTATACGAGTAATCTTAGTGTGAAGTGCTATCAACTTGTATGCAATGCAATTAAAAAGGTAAATAAAACTTAATATTATTTATTGATAAGAACGCAGTTTTGACTTTTAAATGAGTATTTACGTGTTATTTGTTATTTGAAAGACTAAAAAATTAAAAATAATTTTAATTGAAATCATTACTTGGTCGATATCCAAGGCACAAAATAAGTATGTTATTATGTAGTGATATCTACCCATAGGATAGATCCATCTCATATTATCATACGTCCACCGAGGGGCTCGAGCCTAACCTATATTATACTTGGAATTATCTACACGTTTCTGTACTTGCAAAATCTACTTATTATTTAATAGTGACCATTATTATATTTAAGATTAATGGCTTTATTGTTTATAAATCGAAATGTTTTATATTGAAATGAAATATTATCTTATACCATTAACTACAGTTATTAGTTCTGGTCATAAATCTTTTAAACTGAGACAAATCATGATTTTGATACAAATTAACATCAAATCCAAATTCGAAACCCAAACACAACTTTTTATTAGTTCCAGAGTATGGAAATGATGCAACAGGACACGATAATGAGAGCATCGGTTGTGTGGTGCAAGAACCGCTGTCTCTCGTCCGAGAGACGTGGGTTCGAACCCTAACATACACTATGCGCTTTAGAATTTTGCTTTTTTGACAGTAAAGAAATAAATTAAGGAATCGTGAGAACTCACTCTGTTTCATCGTGGTTGACCAAAGCCTGATCGCCCTAATTCAGAGTAGGCTCGAGCCTCTCAGCGGGGACGTAAGTATATAAGTTGTTGATGAAGAAGACACGCAATACCAAGGAAAACGTGCTGTTATGGATCAAGGTAATGAAAGTTGATGTTGAGTTGTACCAAGAGACTCGAGTGTTAGCTAGGGACGGAGTGAAAATAATGATGAAACCTACATCTGAATATTAAAACATTGGATCATTGATAAAATAGATCTAGAAAATCTATGTCAACAGTTCAATGCCATTTTGTTATGAATTAATTATGGTAAAATACCACACTATATTTCCTCAAAATAATCAACAACAAACTCGTTTATAAAAACAATCAACATCTCGCGTATGAAGATCTTGTCATTGTTTTATACCAAGTCATTGTTTTAGCTCAAATGAATAACACACCACAATTAATACACTATAAAAACAACCAGGAAACGATTATCATCGTGTCCATCTGCAAAGCATTTAGACAGGAAACTCGTTATTTTGAAGTACAGGGTAATTTGAGATAACAGAATAACAGACAGCCGTAGTTCAATGTTATTAGCAAGATAACACGTGCACCTAGACCTACCTATTTAACTGCAGGTTCTTTTTTGTTACCTAACAGGGTCGACAACAGACGAACTGCAGAACAGTTTTAGTGAAGTCCATTTATTGTTATTATTATCCGTAGTTAGTTATCAGTATCAACGGCTTAACGTGCATTCCGAGTCACGGAATCAGCTTACTTTAGAGCTTCGCGCCTTCTTTTTATTCCAGGTGTTTAAAAACTTTTCTGGTAATTTGTAAACTATTGATAGCTAGATTTAAAGAATGATATTTTTTTACTTTAAAGCTTTTATTAATGTACCAAAGCAACCAACGTAAATCATTTTTTTTATAGCGCTGTGATACAATCTACATACCTAATTATTCCATTCAAGCAAACTACACTATTCTATTCGCACTGTCATGGGCTACTCAGTCAGAAAACATAAAATTGTATTTTATTAAAGCATAGTTAAATGTCGAGATCATAAAATATAGAATTTTATAATTCGTCGGGGCCGTATATGAGCTGTTGATATGTCATAAGTAATTTATCAAAACCTTGAAGTTCATTTATACCTAATAACAGTAAGTTTTTAATTACATACTCAAATATAACTAGATCATGCTACTATACAAGATACCGTGACTTATTTATATGTTTATATAATAATTGGTATTTATACACGGTGTTACAAAATAACGAGTAAATTTTGTATGGAGACCATCTACATTTTGTATGGGAATGCGATTTTTTTAAATCGTTTTTCGACCTATGTTCTTTGGGGAAAGTTGTTCAGTTTTACGAGCAGATTCACACCCTTTCGACTTTATTTGTAGTTTTGTAACACCTGGTATATTAGTGAGTATGTATTTATAATTTACCTAACGTTCCTCATTCTACTACTTTTGCCAAGCATCAATACTATGTCTTAAGCAGTCATATCTACACAAAATTGAATAAAATACTAGGCATTATATCTTTAAATAAACATAGCTTAAAAACGAAATTATCCAGTTGGCTTTCCGATCTTGATTATGACAAAACTGAAGAAATCCTTACTTTTGTCAAATAATAATAATCGCTTACAGCTAAAACCTCAACTACCCTTTTTAGCTCAAACATTCGCAGTCAAGCAGATTCATTCACACACACTTACGCACACATATACATACACACACACACACACACACACACACACACACACACACACACACACACACACACACACACACACACACACACATACACACACACACAGCCAGACAGACAGACACATATACACACACACATACACTCACTCATAGTTAACTTTAAAAGGTATTATATTCAACGTTTTTCTTTTTATTTTCTTTCTCTTATCAATGATTTAACCAATGTTGGAAACATTTACTTTTGTAAACGCGCGCACACAAACCTGCATTATTAAATGTCATTATTGTCGGATCACTGTCTCCCAAGTCACAGGTTTTTACCTAGTTTGGGAGGCAGGGAATATGATAATGTTCAACTTTTAAATGTACATCCTTATTGTTACCTCTTGTTGTATTGTTATAATTGGTTCAATAAATTATTTTATTTATTTTTTATTTTTTAATTATAATATGTATGTACCTTTAGGTATATATATAGGTAGTTATAAATATTTAAGTAATAATGTAAGTCTTCTTGTATATATATATATATATAATATATACTATATATTTACCATCAATATTTAGTACACGTTCTTGTCATGGTCCTTTAATGTCACATCTCTCACAACACATTGGATGTCTGGAAGAGATCTCTTCTTAGAGATAAGCTCGCCTTTGCCACAGCTTATATTTTTATTTTCTGTACTGTGTACTTAATGCAATTAATAATAATATACCTATTTTTTCACTAATTATGGTATAAATTATTTTAAATATCAAGTTATCTTAGTTAAAGTAAGAGACACAATAGCGGGAAGAAGGTAATTAAACAGGTACACATTATTAGGCCGCCGACACACTCGGAGTTCACGGTCAGTGTTTGTTGCGCAATGCGCCGGCGCACACGATGCAGGCTAGGGCTGCCATTCGAGTACTTTTTTATGAAAAGCTAATGAACTATTACGTGGTAAGAATGTAAATGCTATGGTTGACACAAATACACGCTAGTATGAAATGTGACTAACATTATTTTATTACACAGGTTAATTAGAATTTTGATCTGCTTTCTGGACGTTTAATTTTATTTAGTTTTATGCTTCGTTTTGTTGAGTAGAGTAAAACAATACAAATATACTCACATATCACACAAATTTTATTAACAAAATAAAATAATCATTATTTTAAGCCCCTTACAACCCTAACAAAAGTATAAACTAGCCAATCCGCGAAGACAAGAAGGGGCTGAAAGCGCGCACGGTCATGTAATCTGATGAAGATAATAATATATTGACGTTAATAAATTAAGAGAGAGCTTATCGGGTATATTATCAGCGATTAAACACATTTGGGTCGATGAAATCAATCGGTGGTGATATTCACCGATATTTTATTGTGCCGTATAAGTCAATTTATTAAGAGTTTACTTCGCAATAAAGTTTAAAACTTTTTTAAACGTACATATTATGTTTTACAAGTTAAGAGCGCTGAATGAGTGAAAGAGAGAGAAAGATAGTGGTGCATTCAAGGCCAACGCTCACTATAACGCATTGCAACAGGTTATAATATCTTGGTCAATGGCAAGAATATAAATTACTACTTTTAGATGGAAGCACTCACATTATATAGAGATTTAAAAAATAAAGCTTTCCTCTTTTGGAAATGACAGGAAAGCTCTCACCATCGCTTAATTAATTAGTTCAGTAAAAAAAACAAGTCCTAGACTACAGCTGTGCTCTTCAAGTAAGTCAGTTACATGACTGAAGATAATGCCGTTCAAGACCTAGTTTTTTTTCTGAATCTTCTTTGTGGTTTGCCTATTATATAATGGCTTGTGAAATAGGAACAATATTGTGTTTTATTGTTATGGGAAAATATCGTGTCGATAGGTTGCCCATACTCATTACACAAGTCTTTAGTGATGGGTCAAATGAAATTTAAAATTAACTATTGTGGCAACATAAAGTAGACACGCAAGAAGAGTTCATTTCATTAATAGTTTGAAGAGCATACTTATAATAAAAATTAAATGACTATGACCTTAATGCCAATCAATCAAATCAACGGCCCGTTACAGTCCACTGCTGGACTATGAGCCTCCTCCACTTAAGTGTTTGGTTTTGCCATAATCTCCACGCTTGGCAGGCGGGTTGGAGATCGCATATTAAAAGGTTACTGTATCAGAGAGCGCTGCTGCCCGTTCCCTGTTCAATGACACCCACGAGAAAAGTAAGGGTTGGTGACAAATGTATTCTACTCTGCCGTCACCACATGGCTTAACGACCTTAACGTAACTGTCTAAATTAAATACTTTGGGTTGTGATCCAGATGTAGTGACCATTGGTTTATAAATTGTCTAATGACACCTAGCTGAAACGCCGCATTCTTATTTAAACTGGTGAGAGCAGGTTGTGTACGTAGGGTGTGGTTACTAGAGCATGTGCTTTCAGAACATCTTTTTTTTACCGTGTGGGTTGTAAACATAGCTGATAGATACTTAAATTTATTGGATGTTTCAATAAAATATATTCACTAAAAAAACCTTTCCCGTAAAAAAATAAAAATCTTTTTAATTTCATTAGTTCAGTATGAAGATCACATATTATTGCTAGGCTAGTCGAACTATCTCAGATCAGAAAATACAAGACATAGGTTATCTTTTCTTCTTTTGGTAGAAAAACGCTTTAGATAACAACCCACCCAATTTTATTAATACTAACCGAGTTTCCTGTGTTAAAGAGAAATCAATAATTAGTTATTAAACTCTGGAATTTCTGCGAGCGTTTGAATTTATTGCAAATACCAGACGTTTTGTGCGTTATGAGCTACATCTTCCCATTTGTTACCCATGCTGCGCCCGCGCAGTTACACAAGCCTGAAGACCTGATGGGGGTCAGCCGAGTGCGTTACGTGGTTCAAGTCACGCGTGGTCACGAATGCTTATTATTTGAAGACGCTAACGGTGTCGAACTAGCGTTGCAATTTGTTTTGTAAGTTTAATTAGGTACCTAAGTATATTAGTTTTATGTCGTGTTATATACTTTTTAATTATAGATTACTCAAGATTAAATCATTAGAAACATGAAGATATAAATTTATTTTAAATTTACTTGAATAATTGACGCTCAAATAATCTGAACCTAATAATCCAAAGTGCAAATGTGGCAGATCAATAATTAAGAATATCAGCCACCTATTTTTTGTAATTTCAAATAAATTGTCATTGTCAAAAAAATCTATCGTTGTCATAAAATGACAAAGTTAGTTACTTGTTTAATTAACCAGAGTATTTAAATACTCGCATTAACGTTATCCTGCCTTTAAAATAATGACAGGAAATAAAGGTATGTTATTGACTCAGTGCTACGCAGCTAAAATTATGTATACTGTGGCGCTAGTTCCAATTTAACCAGTTCACTGCTCACCGCTGTCACGTACAATACCTAATTGCGGCCCGTCAGCTCATCTCATTTCACTGACGCAATTAGAAGAAAATTGTTCAGATATACTCAACGCAGCGGAGCGCGGTATATACACATTGGGCAACTCCCATCCTATCTAAACTGTGTTGCGAGACCTAAGAGCCCATCACATACTTTTGTGGTGGCAACGCGGACGTGGGCAGAGATTTGCAAAATTTATGTAAGAAAAAAATCAGAAAGGACTCACTACAATGAGTTGCTAACTGAAAGGTTAAAAGAGTCCCAAAGAAAGTTACTGTATAACAGAAATTACAAATTTGCTTGTATGACATAATAAAATTAACAAAAACATCTCTATAATTTTGTATTGTTATAACTTCAGCACTTCTCCTACAAGAGCTTCTAGAACACTAGAGACTATTTGGCTAACCAATTATGATCTGTGACCATTTTTTCAACGGAATGCTTGTCTACAGCTTCCTATTTTAATGAGAAGAAACGAGTAAGCTAGCCCTGTAACAACAAGATAAATATCACTCATAATAATTTCATGAGCTGAATAACTAATATTTTAAACACAACAAGGAAATTATTTACAACTTACGAGGGTGCGGGTGTGCCGACCGCAACTCATCACAGGCTTATCGCGATTCAATTGTGAAAACAACAGACAAAACATGGAAACCACAGAATACAATATTCTAAGAGCTTTTGTAATGGGTTAGGAAAATATGTTACTTTCACTTGCAGAACTATAATTTGTGGGTGACCTATGTAGGCTACTAGTATTTTATTTAAAGATATTGCCTAGGTAATAACTTCCATTGATTAAGGCATTTTATTAGATAACTAAGAGACGCTTCTGTAAGAGACAAGATACCTAATTATAAGTGCTTAACTTTAACAAATAAATAAAACATCTAAATTCTGTTAAAAAGAAAAAGAATTACAAAACAATGAAATTTTATAGGATCATCAATCTTCCAAATACGAAAGCTACTCAACACACGTTTCGAATAGAATCGTTTTGTGAATATGCATTTTCGCATGCAAGCTGCGTCCATCTTTCATTTTAGTGCAATAGGGTTAGGTAACACGGACAAACAGTTCGAACGCCGCCGGTCGAAGGCATTGTTAACAAATTCGTTAGAACCACGCTCCAAATAATGTCATTGGAACGAGACGCTTCTATGTACGTACAGTCAAATTCAAGATGATTTTCTTAACCAGTTTAAACATTGGTCTCGCTGTAGTAGTAATGCTCACGGCGTTACGTATCAGCTTATACTGGAAAGGGTAAACGGTACTGACGTTGACTGTACCAGACCCGGGCACGATTCCATTATTACGTAAACACCAACGTCCAATTCTATTCAGTGCTCGAATTGATGTGGTGAAATATTTTTCACTCGTCATCTTAATGTATGGGGTAAAGTAAACATCCTCGCAAAATAATATTACACTATTACACACTAGCTGTCCGCCTGAGACTACGCTCGCGTTGTGTAAGATTTTTGCGTGGGAATAAAAGCTTTTCCCGTAAAAAATATAAAATACATCTAGGGTACATACTATCTCCATTCCAGATATTCAAATCCTTTCAGTACTTTAAACGTGAAAGTGGAGAAAACAATTCAAACATCTAACAAACATACAAACAAACTCCTAATATACTTTGACATTTAAAATATTAAGTGTAAAGTAACTCTAATTAGTTTGAGGTCTGTTGGCCGCGTGTGAGATGTGCCACGTACATTCTTTAATTATTATCATTTATGCCCATATACTTTAATTACTGAACAGGGCTGAAATCAGGTGGCAAGTTCATTGACAAGTTTTTCGTCTAAACTTTAAGTATACTCATACTAAAGGAAATCTAGTGCAATACCATATTTTGCAGGGAATTCATAATGTTCCAACTTAATCGTCTCGAGAAGCTAAATGTAGAGCTCATCCATCATAATTAAATTAAAAGTAAGTTATCATTGGCATGAAGAGACTTGAATATTTATTTACTTTCATATCTAACTACCAAATAAAAAAGAGCTGGCTTGTTATATATAAGGTATTTATACTACTTTCGTACATAAGGATACGCTATGTTTTACTTAACAGAATAAAAAACACAATAAACCGGCCAAAAAGTAGGTGGCTATCCGAATTTAAGCAATTTTCCGTGTAATCTTATAATTAGACACCTACTTGGAATTTAATAGCACCTGAACATTACACGTATATACTTAGTACCTACCTATTATGTGCAATGAAAGATTTGGAACAAACAACCCTATTACACGGATGATCAAATAACATGTTCATAAGAAATTCAAGCTATGCCATTTTTGAAGTCAATAATTATATCGTGTAAGTTTATGCGCTAGTTTTCTTTGATCGAAGGCGCTAGTGTAAAAGTTACTCGTACTCAGAGTTACTAGAATACAAGGTGATGTCTGAAAAGCAGCCTAGCTGAGACATAACCTTTTCATCCAAACAGTTTTTGAACATCATCTCTAAACAGTTTTTCCATTTGATATTTTTTTTAAGCATGTGTGGATGAATAAATGTCTTTTTTTTTACTCTAGATAACAGCCCAGACGGGACCAACAACGGCTTATCATTTTACTTTTTGGACAATCAGATGTTTCTGCTCGAAATGTCCTAACCAGATTTGTAACCAAATTAATTTTAAGATATTGAAAATGAAAATATTAAACATTAAAAATTATAATCTAAAATTTTATCACTTGAATCGATGGCTCACGATCATTTAAATCATAGATTTTAAATTGTTAGAATAACGAAGTACACGAACACTAATCTTATTGTATACTACCTACCTACTATACAGCAATTGTACATAATTATTTAGTATTCATGGCTATTATTAAGTGTAATTTGTCCAGATAATTGTATCCTGGAATATGTCTACTTAAGATTCGCTGAATCCTTCCTTTGCAAGTATGTTGTGATTATTAGGATTCGCTTCTTGTCACGAAGCGCCTCAAGGACCATTTTATGACAAAGTAATATGGTTATTTCCTAGTCCTAAACCATTATCTCATATTAGCAAAATTGCAAGCTAGCGAGTAAACTAAATATATTTCTTTGAAAATAAACAGAGAGCTCATTAGATAATGTCAACGGCCACATTATGTTGTTAAACTCCTTTCAGAGAATGAATGCCGACGCACATATCCAGTTACTCCTAGGAAATTATCCTTACATACATAACAAACTTATTTATTAAAGTAAATTATTCTGAAATTAAACTGACAAGAAGTTTAATTCCTACCTTACCTATTAACTAGATTTAAGTTAACTAGCTCTGAAATCCATTAAACGTATCATGACTCTAATTTTGTGTCATAAAATTTACTAGCACACTACTTTTTCAGAACTATAACAACTATTTTGTTTCATTTATGATAGGTGTTTTATTTTTTGTCTTTTAATTATAAATCCTTATAAAAGCTAAGCTTTGTGCTTGTGTAACTGCAATGTCGAATTTACTAATAATTAGTACACAAATAAAATTTTATAAAAATAATACCATTATCTAAAAATGGTAGACTCTCACGATAAATAAAATAACAAAATGTACATAATTTTTGTCAATTATATTTATGTTAATGTCACAAAATTGCAATGCACTCATAATATCATAATCATATTTGACCTTTTGTGAAATGCTTAACATAAGTATGTTAGAATTAGAAATATTACACCGGGTATAAGATATAGTGGTCAATATCATTCACTTTCCAAGGTCAACCCTATTTGATGAATATCCGATGACATGGTACAAGGCAATCGCAATGGAAAACAAATAAAAGACCAAAAGTAATTCTATCGCACATCTATTTCAACATAATAAATGGAAAATATTGTAAAAGAATGTTTGTTCAAAGAACAGACACCTTAATCAAACATCTCAAGCTGAACTGAGTCTATAAAATGTAGAGACATCTGACACACGAACATCTGACCCCTAACTAGGCAAAGCCTATATGGGAATCAGATAGTTGATATAACAGATAAATACTTTCTTATATAGATAAACTACGAGTACATCCGGACAAGGCACGCGCTCATTTACTTTGGGCGGGATTTAAACCAGGAATCCTGAACTTCGTAGGCAGGCGTACTACCAACTAGACTACAAAGACTATCCGTTGTATTTAACGTCATCAGCAACGCTCTGAATTTGCAATGATCGTTTTCAGAAGCTAAGATCCTCTTTTTGTCACTAAGACAAGATATTAAGTAAAGAAAATAAATAAGTTTTTAGTTGGTGTCGTTCATCTGCCAATATAATTTTATTTTAAACTAGCGATCCGCCCGCGGCTAAGCTTGCGTTAAGTAAAATTTTCCCGTGGGAATAAGACTTTTATTCCCGTAAAAAGTCATATGTGGTAATCCAGGTTACAAACTATCTTTATTCCAAATTTCAGCCAAATCCATTGAGTACTTCAAGCGTGAAGGTGGAACAAACATACAAACATCCAAATATATTTTCACATTTAAAGGTACTCGTATAATATGTGGTAATGCTGGAAAAAGAAATTGGCAGTTGTAAACCTTACAAATTATTGAATCCATAGAAACCTTTATTTTGACATAGCTCTCCATTTTAAGCTGTACTCCTTCGAGACTGAGGTATGTCTAAGAATAGACTTGATTAAGATGCTGATGAAGTAATCCTTTCAGGGAAGGCTAAAAGGTCTCAAATAGCCTATAGCTTTACAACGAATGGTTGACCAGTTTAATATTACAAATTAGTTCTTGAAGGTATGATGAAATGAATCGATACCTTCTATTGCGCCTTAGGAGTACCTAAATACTTCAAGAGTCATAATAAAATACCTGTTAGTTACTGTTCGTATTTTCTGATGATCAATTACAAGTACCTGGGCGACCGATCTTTGCTCGTGCCATCTGTTGGAAAATTTTAGAACCTCGAAAAATATTATATGCAATTTTAATTTCTTTAATTTTTGTATTTAAATACTTAAATGAGAGAAAAAACAAATATAAAACATACATGAAATAAAAAATATATCTGTCGTAATTCGACTCAACTCACGACTCAAAAACCAAAACAGACTTTACAGACTCGCGGTTTCCCGACTGAACTATTGTGGCGTTACCAATGGTGGCGAAATTACCTTTCTATTTTAATGATATGGCGTAACAATTCTTTTAAGTCTGAAAACACGGGAAAATCCCGTTTTACAAAAGAATAAACCTAGCTAAATCGATTTAGCGCCCCCGAAACCACCTGTATGCTAAATTTAATCGAAATTGTTGCAGCCGTTTCTGAGATTCTTATTATATAATAATATATACATATTTAATATAATAATATATAGATATTTACAAGAATTGCTCGTTTAAAGGATAAATAATAACATATGGGCCATTACCTTGTCAAATTTAAAAAAATCAGAAATCTACTTTATTTCGCTTCCATTGCGCCATTTCAAAAGTTGCAACGATCTCGAGTTTCTGCTAATCATTTAATAGGCTTGAAACGGTCAAATTTCAACGAACAAAATAGATCAAGTACGGTTTAAATTTTATTTCGACACAATGTAATATCCCCTGTATTAATTCAAACTATTTTAACTGTACTTTGAACAATTTGTATATAATTCCATGCAACTGGAAGTAGTTTTGAATTCGAATTAATAGTTACTAATTGTATTTATTCCCATAAAAGTAGAGGCATTTGCATTAACAAATAATATCAATATGTATTATGTTGGGAATCAGAATCAGGAATATTTAATTTTACCAAAATTGGTAGAAATAAATATATAAAATATATAAAAGAGGGCAACGTGTTTCGTGTTCACATAATTATTATACATTAATACAAATAGTAGTAAGTTACATTATTTATTCTTAGAATTTAAAAAAAATATTTATTTAGCATTACAATGTCAAAATTGTATTAACATAATAAAATAAATTAGGATAGGAATTTGTAGATATCATTTACGTATATTATTATTTATTTAATTATTTATTTATTTGTGTATATTATAAAGTTGTAATATAAATAAACGATAAGTATAATAATTGTTACTCAAGGTTACTTATTTATAGTACTCGTATACTCCAAGTATACTTAGTAAGTACTTATTGGTATATGGTTGTCACATAATAAGTGAAATGGTCTTTCATAGCCATAAATAGAGCGGAAATGTTTGCATGTCAGATGCAGATATGGACCGATTTGGATATGCCACGACCGACAAAGGGTGCATTCTAACTTTCCATATCGCAGATAGTTTTATCATTATTGTCATGTAACCGTTTGTATAAAGAACTAACTACTTTCTTCCCACGATTTCAGCCACGATCACACAAATAAGACTATTATATCCGTTCATGACATAAATTCCCGTAGATTTTTCCTTAAACTCTGATCTATGTTTAAATATACTATAATAATTGTAGCATGACTAGATATTGTTTTTTTCTATCAACAACCTATTGTCTTTAATCTAGGTGATCAAATCGAATGCATGAGTTTGAGCTTGATACATTGAGCGAGACAATGAGAAAAACGTGTATAGGTTCACCTCACCACAAAACAATGTATTCATAGATGAGTTCGAAGAAGAACATTGTAATTGTTGTTATCTCTCTCACAAACTCACCTAGATTTAATCAGCATAATGAATGTTATCTTAAACTATGTCATGGAAATTAACTGTTAAATATAATATAAGTTCCTATTAATATAAATTAATCTTTGGTCTATCGAAAGTCAATATATAGTATATTTATAGTATATTTTCTTAGGTGAACAGTTTTGTTTGTTTTGATCTAGATAGGTAATTAGATAAGTAACAAATGGACAGTAATTATTTACATAGGTACCGCCACTATATCACCGTATGGTACCGAAGACATAAGAGTGCAAAAATGCGGTTTCTTTTAAATTTCTTGGCTATTTTTCGTCATAGTCTACATTTTAATGGCGAACATGCCAATTGTAGTGTTAGTTTATTTTGATATTGATGGCCAATATTTTAGCATTATACTTAGTACAAAAAATGTGCTGTTAATGGCATAATAAATTCTAATTGTTAGTATTTTAAATACCCGTTGCTGCGTGCAGCCGTCAATCCAAAATAAATTATTATAATCCAATAAACTCATGCAAGATACTAAATTTAAAAACAGCAAATCAGTGTAAATATTTCCTTTTTATTTTCAATAAGTATTAGTTACTTAGCGGAGACTATTAGCCCAATAGATGTACTAATTGCGTGTTTAAATTTACTTCATCAAGGAATGCAAACAGACGGTTTATTTCGAACTCCGGAACCATGACCAATTAGAGCGTTTTGATGGACTCATGGTCAATTGAACGCCAGTACTATATTAACACTTTTCCTATTATGCGTGATATTATCCAACTAAATGGGTTTCCTAACCGGTGCAGTTATTTATTTATTTACCTTTTATGTATTTACCTTAATAACTAAACTTGTTGCATACGTACCTACTTTGTGCTCTTGAGCATAAAAAGTGGTAAATGGATAGATTAATTTCCGACGTACCTGCATTTGCAAATTAATTAGAAAAGTTAATTTACACTGCGTGAAATAGCGTGCGTTTAAGTTTGTTGCAACGTAACAAGTTCGTTTAAGCAGGTTAGAAACGAAATTTGCTAGTTAGTTAAATATTTTTTTAAATTCATCAATCATCATTATATCTGCCTAAAGACTTAAAATGCTGTCCAAAAGCCTGCCTATGTAGAACAGAAGGGAATTATGTCAAGTATTATCGAAGCGGGTAAATAAAAAAAGAGCAAGATGTTTTACATAACAATTTAGCGTCAATTTTGGGTTTTTTGAGTAGTGCATAGAGACTAGAGCATAAGGGAACATAGTTACCCTAAAAATCTCTAGATATTCTTGTCTTTGATTTGATCTCTAAGTTATTATTATGTTTGCCTGAAGAACAAACCCTAAAACGAGTGGAGCAGCTATTATTGATTTCATTCTCCTCATAGGTACGCACTTTCGAAGTAATATTATTTTTGAATATTTCTTGTAATCAAGTTCGATAATAAAACAAATATGAAGGTACGTATTACGTTTACATGTAAGAAAAAAAACGAAGAACATCCAGTTTATCTAGTTATGCTCTTACAAGGTCAAACCAAACTACCTGTAAGTTTTACAATGACCGTAAAAGTAATATAAAAAACACTGTTTTATGAATACGACTTGCAAAACTTTAGGTAATCCTTTATCTATGATCATTGAGTTCACCTTTACGTAAATACGGTAGATTTTGCAAAAAAACTTAGTAACATACAAAACCTGCCACCGGATCGCCTTCTTAACCTAGTAAATTATGATACTTAGACAATTTTTATTTAAAGTATGTAGCCAGTGGTGAATCCCGCAAAAGTCTCTCTATTTTCCCAACTGCAGTGACCAACTTGGAAGTCATCAAATCAAGCAAACTCAATACTGCGATTGTAGTGCCTCATCACAAAAATAATATAATAAGACATAAATAGGTATTCACAGCATACAAAACACACAGTGCAAAATATGGTGGCTTTGCTCTCTTGCCCCTTGTGTACTGCGTAAGGATATTTAGCGTCCGATAATGGTTGTTGTGACTGAGTTATGGGAAGTCAAAAATTTTAAAATCTGGAAGTATTGGAACCTTTACAAAAAGAAGATTTGCCCAACTGTTTAGGTTACGGGGTTCTCTTTTCTTCATCATAATCTACTACCAGCTGTCACTCTTTGGAAATTCTATCCTGCTAAAGTGTCATCCGCTACTTTGATAACTGTTTTAGCAATCGTAAATTAGTTCGACAAAGTGCGTACTCTTAATGAAAATAAAAATAAAAATTGACTATCCTTGAAAATTTTTTTTATTCCTTCGTTCGAGTTTATGCTGAGCCTCTGTGAAACATCGAGCTGTACACAGTGAAATAGTATTTATATGAAACCGGACAATTTTATCTAAAGAACTTGCAACACCTATAGTAAAACTATCAACTGGCCACGCGGTTTTTCATGAAAGGGACACTTTTTTTGTCATTCCGTCAGTCTATGTTGAAAAAGTTGTTCAGTTTCAGGGACTGAACACTTTTGTGAAGGAATTAAAACAGATGACGGGCACACGCAAAATAGGCGCATCAGACGTCGGTTTGCGGAAACCAGCCCGCTATACCATACCATACCAGATGACGGGTATATTTCATGGTGTATAGAGAAAGAATTAAACAAATAAATAAATACTCGTACGTACTCACTTTTTTAATAGCTACCCATGAAACTGAAAATCTCAAGTCCGCGCCCTCTTTATTAATTACCACTCTGGTAGAAATAGCGATTAGTCATTTAAAAAAAAAACTGAAAACCTGATTCATATTTTTTGCAATTTTGAGTATTAATAATTAGGGTTTAAAAAAAAATCAATTGTTTATCGCATAACCATTTCCTAAAAAGTATTGCTATGGCTAACAGCGTAGTTATGGCCATTCCAAAAAAGCGTAGCTCAAAATTGCTTGAAATATCCGTCACGGACAACGATTTTAAATTCATTTGTGTTATTCATTTTGTTATGCAGAGAAAGCTTATTATTATGCTCCTCGTTGCATAATTTCGCTTATCTTAAAGAAGATTAATTCATATTCCTGGATTATAAAGATGGATATGAGGTAGGTACGTTGTTTTATTTTTATCTATAAAATTTTTGCCAGTACTATTGCAACAATAACTTCCACCAGTTATAATAATTATTCTCGCTAGGTGTTACTTACGACTTCGTATGTGTCCGTAAAAAAAGGTTTTTGTAGTTGACCTTTCAAGGTTGATCTTCAGATTTAATACTTGTAATTCGTCAAAGATAAAATCGAGATAGAAAATATCAACTAGGTATTTGTATTGCAGTCACCGCTTAGTCATAAATAATCCCCAAAGACATCTGCTCTGCATAATCTATAAAATTTTCATTCATAGAGAAAAATGCTGAAACTTGTTAGGATAACAACAATATTAAATTACAATCCAGGTACTTAAAAAAATAATAATAAAAAAAAACAAAACACAACGCACCCCTTGAATCCGAACCACGAACTTCAAAAATGGTATCCGATTTTCAAAAACACTCGTAAGTTTATCACTCAAAAAGCCACAGCGCGCGCTAGCTCCACTAGCGGATGTGTCTTCCTCTCAACGCGCGAGCATCAACTGATCGTCTTGCTTTGCGCCCGCGCATACGGTTGTCTGATAACCGATAGGTGAGGCATGAATTGTTGTTTTTGATCGAGTTCCGCGAAAATGTAGCAAGGGTAGCAACTGCAGTTGGTTGACTAATAGATGGCTATAAATGTTAATGAACAATGCATTGGGTGCGGATTACTGAAGATCCAAGAATAATTTTATAGGTGTGCTATTGGAATCTTGTGTGTAGAAAGAAGATCTTTATGGTTTCCTTACACAATCAGTACAAAGTGTAAAAATATTTATAGACATAGAGAAAATATATATTTACTTATCTTTATAGACATGTTCTAGCAGTTGATGCGTGAAAATAAGATGTTTTTCTAAAGTTAATGCAATAAAGGATACGGATATTTAGATTTTGAAATGCGATAAGCTAAACCTTCCGAACTCCCAAGCGATAAATGCGTGATGTAGTAGTCGAGGAACTACATTTAGGTACTCATAGTTCGTTAAATTGTGCATGCACATAGTGCCACACTTTTTGTTTGAGCAAAAAATAATGTTTTTGTTTTTTAACGACTTGGACTTGAAGCCTGTACAATCAAAGGAACTACCTAGCTAAACAGTGCTCTTGCAATCAGAATTGACATTTACTAATCGTCTAAAACCACGCGAAACCGAAAATGATTTAAAAATTGTTGAAATAGTTGCAATTTCCAGTAATCGGGGCGTAGATTGAGACGCGTTTCGCGAATTCTGACAGATTTACAACCATTATCAACTGGACCGAAGCGTTTAGACTCCTAGACGTAATTAATAACAATTTAAGAGTTGCATGTGTCCAATAAATTACTTTTTGCATTTGTAATTGTAGCAATTTTGTGGAGCTTTAAATGAATGTATACATGACATTTATCCTACTTAAAATGTTAATCCTATCCTTCACCTAGACTTCACTGCTTACGTTGCTTTTATGTATTACTTCAATTAGTAATCTAAGATTATTGATGTTATGTACACATTAGTTAACTTTTGTAGTTAGTTCTGTAGATGAGTTTAATTCCATCATTAGCTATTATTTGAAAGAACGAGGTATATTTGGTAAACTACGCTGTCGGGTTATTTGATCCAATCATAAATTTTAAAACGTTTGTACCATAATAATGTGTTGCGTAAGATCAAGACCCAATTTCATGAGATTAAAAACAATGTCAAGTTACAGATAAAAATACAGTTCTTACAATCTTTACTGTGCATATGTGGCAACAGTTTAAATGAATATGTCTCTGTAAAGAACTTGTGAAATAATTTTACGAACAAATGTTCAAGGAACGTTTCGATCAATCAATTGAATACAATCAGTCAGGTCGGTGAACCTTAAATCCTTGATTCTTGATATTCATAGGTACTATTTGTGTCTTCTTTGTTTACGGAAACAAAAGCACGCATTGTAAGATGAAGTTCATATCACAAAACGTGAAATAAATGTCAGTAAAACCAGATTGAGCAATATTGAGGAATGGTGATAATGGTCTAGCTTTGTTATTATTTTATCTTAAACAAAAAATATCGCATTTTTTTTCACTTCGTAGATTATGCTTAAGAAGAGGCAGTCCAAATCAAGTCTTAATTTTATTATACTGATAAGAATAAGTTTATCATCATTGATGGCAAAATTCATTCACGGTACTTTGACGATGGTGGAGCCGACTCTACGAGAAATGATAGAACGGATTAAAGGCGCGGCAAAGCTATGGCCAGTAACGCAGTACAGGAAAGCAGCGAGCGGGCTACGGAAGAGGGTTGATTTTTAGAATTCACTAAATGGTTATCAACTTTTTCTACACTGTTTTGTTTAAAAGTCAACAAGTGTTGTGTTTTGAAAATTGTAACCTGTTTTTACCTGCGTAGCAACTTAGCGCGCTAGATTACCTAATAATAACAGAGAAAAGTCGTTAATTTTGATAATAATTACCTACGTAGGTTTGCTTTCCTTCCGCGGTAATTAACTTAGCTAAGTGTATATGTATGTATATAGGTACAAAATGTCTTATGTAGTATAGGTAATTCAAGGAGCGTTCTTACAAAGAGTTATATTACCTTACCGGCACTTATCTAACAATAATAAATCAGTTTTTTCTTTACCAAATACTTTATTTCTTTCCGACTTGCACAAAACAAGAGATAATAAAACTTAAACGAATGAAATTAGGTAATTGAAAAACTTAGAAGTTTTATGAATTTAATGGCTAATCCAAGACTAATAGTAATAGCGCTGACGAAACCCATCGATCAATTTTGAAAATCGTTTCAAAATACACAGAGCATTAAATTGTATGTTCAGATAATCGTAAAACTTTATACCTAGTGTTTGTCGAAATCGAGATTTTTTGTAATACAAAGACGGTAAATCTTCATTGCAATATTACTAACTCGCAATCAGACGTCATATATTTATGATGACGAAAATCAATAGATCACATTCAATATAAACTCTTCTATTATCCAAGTTTTGAAACCATTTTTTTAACTGAGTGCTTTGTCGCAAAATCGACGTATCCAGCGTAACCGGACTTTTGGGGGAGCGGAAGGTTCTTACCCCTAGATTTTATAGCAACAGCCTAAGGGTGCCCACTTGGGGGCTCGGACCTCGGCATAGGACGTTGCCATGGCGAGAAGCGCGCGGGAGAGGAATGACCCTGACAGGGCCTTCCAGGATTATGCAGAACTTGATTGGGTCTGAACCCATGTAAGATCTAGAGTTAAATTTTTATTTTATATTGATAATAAGCTAAATAGATATCTTTATTTTTCGACTCCGCCATAGACACGGCAGGTAATCATAAATAATATTAGACTTCTTGTTCTGAAGGATTTAAAAATTTGGTTCAATAAACCAAGTGAAGTTGCGAAGATTGTTCTCCTGCGCAGCATCAGTAACAGGCTGATCTTTTGACAAATACATTCTTACATTGTATTGCGGAAGTGGAGGCGGTAAATTTAAACTAATTTAGAAGTTACAAATAATATATTTTTATTATCATCAGCAAGATTTTTACTCAAGGGCTGACAAACGAAGAATCAACACTCTTTTCGTTAAAGCAATATTTTTCTTCTTCCAAATAAATCCAAAGATTCTAAAAGTTTTTACGGTCAGCAACAGCCAACCAACAGCCAACGAGGCAAAGACGTATACCTACCTGCACACATACCTAACACATTGCATTGCATTTCATTCTCAACTCAGTTTAGTTTTTGTAATATAAATTAAGGCCGCCAATATTTACACCCCTTCTTACTTGTATTACTTGAAGTATCTCTGTTTATTTTCTTGTGTGCAATAAAATATATTCTTCTTATTATTATTAATAATAAAGACACAACGATGGATAACCTCTGCAAATGTATAATTTTCTATGTATTATTGCAAACAAAAATCTTTACTTGCTTAAGTAGTCCGCATATAGCACCTCCTTAAGTTAGCAAGTGAAGTAAGTCACAGTTGCCTACGCTTGTTTTTGCGTAAATTAAAGTGTGGTAGAGATAATATTTGCCGTAAGTATAAATATTAATATACGCTATTGTCACGGTTGCATTCCAAACACGAATTATGATAGCAATATTAATGCAAGTATTCTATCCGCACCGGGAAAGTGTTCCACAGAACCGAGAGTCAAACGCTCTTTTATTTTAATACTGACTTCCTACGAGGTAGAGATGTGTGCCGCCGTGTGGTGACGGCAGAGTAGAATACATTTGTCACCAACCCTTATTCTTCCCGTGGGTGTCGTAAGAGGCGACTTAGGGACTACACATTGAACAGGGAACGGGCAGCAGCGCTCTCTGACACAGTAACCTTTTAATCTGCGATCTCCAACCCGCCTGCTAAGCGTAGAGATTATGGCAAAACCCTCCACCTAAGTGGAGGAGGCTCATAGTCCAGCAGTGGACTGTAACGGGTTGTTGATATGATTTGATGAGAGATGTGTGCTTCTGAATGATTCATTCAAACGATTAAAAGCTGGCTATTTGAAAAAACGATTGCTTAAAAAAGTAGAACTGAATGAAATATCTCATTCTTATTTTTTTTTTTTTCAAAAAGTAGTATTTCTTATGTAGACTTATTTTAAATCGAATACCTAATAGTTTTTTATGATTTCGTATGTTGATGATTTAATAAAAAAAAAAACATTCGAATAATGATCATTCGGTTGTAACTTTTTCGAATAATCTCCGACCTTTACAAAGGAAATTTTCTCATTATGATCAGCTTAATAATTACAGGTGCCTATTATTTTCACGCGAGATATCGCACATTCTTCAGAAGCCAAGGAGATCAACACACGTTAAACGAATTTGCCATTTTATACTACAGCGAATAATAATAATCAACAGCTCAATACGAGTAATCTTTAAACAAATTGCTCCGGTTCTGCTTCCTTGTTTACTTCTTAGACCACTCGTCGCATATGACTTGACTACTTTAGAATGAGTGGCCATATTCAATTCACTTTAGCAGGCGCCCACGCATCTATTATCAAAAATATTTTGAGTTATTTTAAACCATCATACAAATAAATGTTAAAGTGCTTTCCATTATTTAAAACCAATGAATCCTGAAAAAGTGCTACCTTTCGTGAGACTTCAGTTAACTGTCCGATTTACCCTTAAACCAAAAATACTCCATGATTAGTTAATTTCTCAGCTGTTATAATTTGCTGTTTAGGGGCTTTTTTATCTATATAATTAGTTGAGGAAGTATGTACTAAATGATGATTTTATATTTTTCGAGATTAAGGTAAACTTTTATCGACAAAGAAGAATATTAACAACAAACATTGTAAGTAGATAAAAAATAATACAAAAAATTCCGAAATGTATTTGAAATGTTTTGTTTTTATTTCACGCAGCAACTGAACGATACCGAATCAGTATGATTTTTAGCACAAAAAAGATTCATAGCTGAAAACTACGTTACTTTTTACATGATTGCTCCAAAAAAGGAATGTTATGTTTTTTACCACAAAAACTTCCCATTAAAAAAATAAGAAATGCTCCATTGAATAATCTAATTTGATTTCAATGTGTTGTTGTAAATTAATACTTGCACTGAAAGACATTTAAGATTTATAACCAGTTCAGTAGCACGATGGGCAGTCGAACCGCGAGACGCGCGTAGAGCCATTCAAGGTGAAACTGTTGGAGTATTCTCCCTTGAGGCGTTTTTTGTATTTCCTCCATAAGTAGTCACAAACCATGAAAATGTTTAGTATTTTTCTATTATGTATTTATAGTTTTTACAAGGCTCATAATTGCAAGCAACATTGAAGTTTGTCGCTACCTGTCTGAATATCATTGAAATATCGAGTTGGTTCATACAAAAGATATGAACGCGAGCCGTTTTGCGTTTTTCTTTAATTTACTGGCAGACAAACTAATAAAACACTTTCTCCATAGAATTAAAGATTGTGCCTGATATCCATGAGGGATGCAGATAGTAAAAAACACGTATTTTGAAATTGGTCGCTTTTGTTTTTTTTTTTATTGAATTACACAAATATAACAAATGCAAAAAAAAACTCTCTGTATCTTACATATTTAAAGCCTGAACCTGAATCACATCGTAGATACAATAATAGCAATTTAAAAAATGTGTCTGTTGCTTCTCTATCCCGACGATTTTGGGCAATCAACAAGAAAAGTAAACATTAACAAATTAAAATAAATGAACGTGAATACGGTCACAGTCAATTCATTAATAGCCGACGCATATATCCTCTGTTTGTTTTGAAAACTAGGAAAGGCTCACAATTGTCTTCGTAAACAATAGCAATAGCATCTTACGGTAAATAACTTCCTCATTCTTTTTGTTAGCTTTTCAGAACTGCACAATATGACCATTGAGCGCATTCTCTTAAATGCATTCACGCATAGTTTAAGATTAACAAAGTCTGTCATTGCTTTCATAATAAACTAGTGATGCATTGTGAAGCCTTTGGCGCCCTCCCACGGGGCAGTCAACCATTTTGACACGTACCTAAATGATAAACCAAATCATGTTGGACCATGACTATAATGATGTGTTTAGCTGGTACAAGTACTACATTAAGTACAATTAAATAATACAAATAAATAAGTAGTGATTCAGACGGTCCGGTCATTGTTTAAAAAAAATCCTTTTATAGTTTTTGCTTTTACCGTCCGCCTATAATATCTGTTATTTGTTCACGTAGACTTAGACAGGCATTATTTATTTCCTTTACGATAACACAGCGTCAAACATATTTTAAAAAGTAAATAAATAAGTACATCGTCTCAAGCTCAAAACTTTGATGCAAGAGTTATTAACTCATTAAACGTCACCACTATTAGTAATCGCACCGTAAGAATGCCGTCCTGACAGCAGGCAGAAAATATGAAAACCAAATGGGTGCAAAAGAGACAGAAGAAAAATTTTACGTGTATGACAGCTGTCAGGACGGCATTCTTACGATGCGATAGGTATACAGAGATTGGATCTACCCTAAACCAGGACAATCAGGTTCAATACAAGCATGTTAGTGTGGGTTGGTCAACGACACACACAACTTCAGAGCCTCTTTGCGGGCGTAGCAAGTTTTTTCATGAAGTTGCGTGAATAAGCGCTGCAATTTTTACAAACATTATTCCACAGCTCAAATTATGTTGGTAATAAAGTTAAGTTGCGTGTAGTGTGTTACGAATAACCGCAGCATTCTACACCTCTGGCTGACCCCGCGGTGACATCAGAGCGCCGGTGATTTACTGCTTGCTTGCAGACTCTATACTTGCTACAATTTAATTTAAACTCGACAAGAGTCTGTTGATTACAAAGCCTCTGAGTAGGTCGATAGTGGGACGGACTAAGGCCTAATATTGTATCACGTTACGCACTTAATTTTAATGTTATAAATAACTCGTCTGAATATTTTTGTCCTTTTGATGTATATTTTGTAAAGTAATTAAAAAAATAAAAATAAAATTATTTATTCTGTTTTAAAAAAGGCACCTGATCAATTTTGTTCCATTTTGTTAACTTATATACTAAATAAGACCCTCATTCTACTTTAAACGCAGATATGTACTAAATAACGATAAAATAAAAAACATAACCCGCCTTCTGAAGCAGTCGGGTAATAAACAACGATCATATAGCTTTAGTTGGTAAGGATCTATTAAAGATATCACGAATAACGACGAGCAATATTAAGCATAGATTAAAAATCAATAAAACAAAACAGGAACTGATGCATCTGTAAACTCAAATTTATTACGAAATGATTGATTGATAAATCCAAACTTCCTTATGTTCACATCGTTATAAAGGTTAACAAATGACAATGATAATTTGCAGGGTTATCTTCGTACACAGTATGACATGCGTATGCGTCTTCGTATCAGATGTTCGATTGAATAGAGGTGTCGCAACTGATCCCCTAAAAAAAAGCCACGGCCAAATGCCATCAAGATCGCTTTCAATAAACAATTTATCATAACATAGCCATCGTGAAACTATAGCAGTACCTAGATAGGTAGTACTATAATAATAGTATACTAACTATAGTTTTAATAGAGCATCGGTGACGTCGTGTAACCTTGCGGTGGTGTACTCGTAGAAGAAGGTGATTATAGAAGTGCCACTTCGGATAACATATACAAAGAAAAACTCCGTATAGTATCCGATGCGCAGAACCAGTAGCAAAATCCTAGGAAAATGCTTATGTAGAAAGGATTGGATGTTGTTCAGTTGATTGATGTTACGATGTCTTATCTGATACCGGATTCAACCAACAACATAAAGAACATTTTTAAGTATTTCTTTTACAATATCCTCATTCAACCTTTATATTTAATATGTAATTCATAGGTTTATGCCAAAAAAGCTCATATTCCACGAACTTCATTCAATTCAACGTCGTTATTCAACTTTTATATTCTGTGGTTATCAGCCATACAATTCGGAGGCTCATTGTATGGTAATATGACAGGTAATAAGCGGCAATGCCTCCCATTTAATGCTCCGAATTGTATGGGATATTGTGACGTGACAGTGACAATCACATCTACACCCACTGACTTGGTGACAATGTGCTTTGGTAGCCGTGACTGTTGAATAGAAGCAGTTTATTTTAGAGTGATTCAAGACTTCAAGTATGCACCTGTTGATAGAACAATGTAGATCTAATATTTGACGAAATTAAAAAATACAAAAAAGATCTTAATAATGCTACAGTAGCAACTAAGTAGTAGTATTAAACTATGTAAAAAAAAAAACTCAACCATTGAGTTTATTATGTCAATAAAGAACGGTTAAGTTACTTTTTCTTTTAAATAATAATATAAATTTTACCTGTAAGTAAGTATTAACCAGTTTTGGCAACACTTTGGACTAACCTAACAACTTTACTCCAGTATTTATTGAAAACATGTGGATTGCGAGTGAATTACCAATATAATAACCCTGTCATAAAACATTCACGAATTACAACAATTTTCAAATCAATTATAAGATGTCAGACAGACAGACTCTGTCAATCAAACACTGTTAGCCCATATTCACTCACCGCGCACTGATCTTAACTTGTTACGTTCCCATTATTTTGTTTGCTCAAAAATTACCCCTCTTATTACTTCACAGTTAATTTTGAGATGCGAGTCATGTTTTAGGTCAAAAGCACTTCGACGTAAAAGGCAAGAAAAGATTTGGGACAAACAAATTGAGAAGCGAACTGATTATAAAAGTGCATATCAGGATTCTGTGCACATAGAAATAATGCAATTTTATATGGGTCTGTGCTTTTACTGGCAAAATATTAAATTTTGACTCATTGTGTTAAATATCAACATTGTTTTCGTGCTTCAAAGATTATCTTAGAAAATTCACAAAATAGTTTGATGGTAGCAAATATAATAGTTGGATTATCAAATTAACTTTTAAGTATCTGATAAGTTGTCAAAACTTAAACGAATATTGTTGGTCATATTATTGTTATTGCTCTAATGGCTTTATTGCTAGTTAAATGCAAAAAATGCAAGTTTTGGTGCTGGTACGAATTTTGTAGATTTTTTTTAACTGCATTAGTAAAAATCCAACAAAATTTACCCACAATAAATCAAAGTTAACGCAATCCGCTATGTTCATTTATAGCTTTATTATAGAATTTCGCTGCACCAATTCTACGGAGGCAAGGCGTCTATGATTATTCAATCTGCTGGACGTTTGCGATCCAGGGTCCACGTGATGATTATTGTTATCAACCGGCTATTGCTGCTGTTTCACATTGAAGTGCTTGGTTAATGGACCAGATAGAGCGATAGGGTTGCACAAAGACAAAATTTGTAAATCAAACAAGGATATCCAAATAATGCTATTTACTAAAAAAACATTACCAGCGAGTAAAATTTTATCAAAAATGTCTAAATTAATTAATTAAAAGGAAGATTACTTTAATCTTTTTTTTAATTCTGGAAATGTGCTGAGACTTTTAGTTATTTTTTATACTTTTTTTATCATTGTTTAAATTTTTATTATTATTTATTTCTACAACAGTTGTAAATTAAATCATCGGTCCAGAAACCCTACATAGATTTTCGTAGGTACCCTAGACCATATTTGAACGCACCCTACTTTCGATTCGAACTATAAATAGGTTTGTATGGAAATAACATAGCGAAAAGGTTTACGAGGTGTTCTTTATGATTAACATCAGCTAGGATGACTATTAACTTAAGCAATTTACTTATCAAAATAAGCACTTTGTGTTTGCTATGACTGACTAGGGCCGTTATAGTCTATCATGAACAAGTAGTGCGAAATATTTTCAATAATAACAGACCTGCGATTGTGGTGAAAAACTATCATAATATTTGTTACCAAAACACCTTTTCTTTTTCACACAGCAATAAAATATCATATTATATGCGTTCACTTTAACCAAAGTATAAATAATTGTATAATTCCTAAAGCCTGCTTAAAAAATAAGCAAATGATTTGCAAAAGATCACCAAATCTTCCATTTTGTCACAATTTTAGTTTAGTGTGGTGAAACCTAACTAATTTACATTATTATCTACTGCAATTATACTATACTGCACTAATATATGACACATCGTAGACTTAAATCCCATTCGTATTAAAGGATTTCATAACACTGTATCTTTCTAATTGAGCGCGCTACTTAGCAAGTCTAGCTCCTACGTCCAGTGATTTGTTAAATGGTCTAGATAAACAAATTATCTGATTACAGATACCACCCGATACTCAATCTGCATAGATGGGCGCGGAAGAATCTGGCCCCTCTGCCTTGACATACCTCTTGCCATAGCGTAATGGAAATCTAATACTGGACAGTAGATTGACAGATAAAAGTTTATGTGATAAGCGCCATCTTATTGGAAAATAGACACATCAAGCGCACAAACATTTACATACTTTATAATGTATGCTTATGTTATATATTTTAATTGCCAGCTTTGCACTTTCGTGTCAAAGCGCTCTACTTGGTTAATAGGTTAGTAGACATTTTTGAATAGGCGTATTTATGTTTTTTATCTCAAGCGTACGTAGTTTAGTTATATCTGCATTATGAAAATTTTTATCTAGTCTTTCAACATATTTCCTTTAAAAACAAAGCCTTTGCGATGTAATAAATTTTCAGCTGTAATGAGCTTCTTAATTAATCTCTTGTAACGTTGGTTTTAACAACTTCAGTAGTTGCATTAGTGCATGTTCCGATAGTTTTCCAATTAGCCATAGTTACTAAAAGGATTCCAACTTAACGTAAATACGGCATGATGATTTATTTTCTGGTAAAAAAAAAGTTAAATTTTGTATTTTTTTTTATTATAAAAAATATTAGTCATTTTATTAGCGTAATATTAGTTATTTAACGCAATGTTTGTTGATGATATTAATCTCTTGGCCGATTTCAGCCACGGCGAAAACTGCTTCTTCTTCAATTACACTTATGTATTCCAATGTACTCCTATACAATGTTCACGTTTGTTTGAAAATCTAACAAACTACTGATCGGTTTTTCTTTTTCTCTCGCCCTGTGCAACAAGGATCAAACATATAGTTTTGTAAGATGCTTCTCAGTCTCAAATTTCAACATCAGAATAAGTAGTTAGACTGTTAAAGCTTTACACCAGATCCGACGAGAGCCGGCTCGTCAGTGTTGTAAGCAAAGTCGTGACTTATTATGAAGTAGCCGTACAATCATAAACAAAAGTTATCAAGCTGATAATGAAAACCATTCAATCGATCGTGGCTTTTGATGTAAGTGCGAAATTAAATTAATTAATGATCAGTTCAATAGTCCGCACAGCGGTTCTAAGCTAAGCCTGGTTGCGTTCTCGTATATAAATCCACAGCAGATATTCTAATACCTTGTTTCATATAACATTAGAAAAATCTTTTATTGGATACACATTCAGACATATGTCAATCTCGATTAGCTGACAAGTGTGACAAATTTTTTGTCTTTTTTCCAATGTTGATGAAATGAAGTATAACAGACCTAAAATATTTGAATATATTAAGTCTTTTTCCTACACGCATCTTTTTTACAATATTTGCAGCTTACATTTATTTTGAAACCAACATATTATGTACCTAACTATCAGCATGAGCTAAAAATAATTTTCATATTTATTTTACGGCTAATTATTATTATTATAAACATAACAAATTTATGATTTGCTTAATGTGCACTTTCCGTAAATAAGAATAATTTAATAAATATTTGGTCATACTTGAAGCACGTTAATCTGTGATTTCCTGAATTATGCTTAATAGTAATTAGTATAACTTTTGTTTGTTTTTGCGATAACGATACGATTATCATAAAATTTCTGCAATAAAACTTTATCATGACTAAAACAATAAAAACATCCGTTTTTACGGTATATTTCATGCACTTATTGTTTATATTCAAACAAAAGAAAAATATGAAATAATTACTAAAATATTTACTAAAACAATAAGTCAAGGTTTGTATACGTTTATGTGCATCGTATAGTAAAGTTAGTTTTATTAACACGACTGCACATCAAATTGCTTTTAAATTAAACTCGCTGATGCGCTATTGTGCTAGCTAAAACTGAATGATTCAGTTAATAACAACTGAACTTTGAATCAAAGGTGTATACTGCAGTGATGTTGATACCTACTAATTACGTACTACATTTATTTTATTTTCTTTTATTAACTTTAGATTTGTTGATAGATTTGAGATTTGTTGATAGATTAATTCAAGCTTTGCTTTTTGACGTTAGTTTAAAAAACAGGCAAAGCTTTATAGTTTAACTGATAAATTACATTTATTTTTCATACATGTGATATAAGAAAAATAAAATTGAAGTAGGGTAGAGTTGAATTAAAATTATAAACAAATAAACATTGTTTCGAACGAGTTGCTCTCATTAGCGTACTTTGTTTATTGTAATAAAGTAGATTATTTTGCCAAAATGTAGGTTGATTATAAATATTCTGCTACTTTTTTAGTATATTAATTTAGGTTACACGTTGACAGTAAGCACAAATTAAAATTATTATTTTTTGCATTTATTCTTTCTCTTGGATGTTTTTAATAACTCAGTATAAAAGTCATAAGATTTCTTTTCTGAATCTGCTATGGTAAAAAGATTTTTTTCTTTGTCATATGATCACCGTTTTTTGTTTCATTTATCCTTTTTAAATATTAAAAAAAAAAACACAGTAGTTAAATATCGAGGTTTTGATCTGCATGTCTTGCACTTTTGAGGCAGTCTTGTATCAATCAATTCAAATCAAAGAGACACCGATATCGCAGCTAGAACACCCATACCGTGCTCGCATCGTTTCACTTGACACTTCATCGTTGCAAAACTAAAATTAGGCAGCATTCTGTTTATTAGAGCAGCAAGGATTGATTTAATCACATGCTGTATAGTAGTCGCAAGGAATGCAAAGGTTGGTTTCGCATTGGACAATGTAATTGTAAACAACAACGGCGATATAAAAAATAGTAAGTATGTGATTCAAACATTTAATATTTATTTTGCTTATTTTGTTAATTTTGAATTTGTGCTCGAATTAATCTTGCTATTTTATAATCCATGATTGTTAAAATATTTAAAACCACAATTTTTGGTTAATATGTACAAGACTAAATAAAAAAAAATACTAGAAATGTCTCATGTATAAATTAGGTTCTATCATCAAGATAATACGTGTTTCAGTCACTCAACAAAATTAGGAATCAAGATTACTCTTCTGATGACTTCTGTCTGATTGATTGATTAAATTCATCGCGTTTCAATCAGTTTCTGTGCTACGTCCGAAATTAGATTTACTCAATTCAATCATTTCTGGGACATTTGGTGTTATCAATTACGGTACATGGGAATATTACGTTAAATGTTTTTGTTGCATTTTTTATTACTTCATTGAAATGTGACAGTTAATAACAAATTGTTGCATCGAGCAGACCGAGAAGTTTTATTGCACTGCGTGTTAGTAGCACGAGCGTTAGCGAGTTCAATTTGAAAATCATTTTCACGAGGTTCATAATTTGCTTTTCTATCAACTATCGAATAAAGCCCATTTTAGCAAAATAAAATGTTCGCGGAAATAAATTATCGCAACTTAATTCGCGTCCACTGTTTTTTACGTGATATTTATAAAAATGTAATAGTCACTGAGGTCTGCCAGGGTTGAAGCATCCACGACACGATCAACTCATGATTGATGTTTTTTATTTTTCAATTCTGTTTCTGTCAACAGTCAAACACAGGTTTGATGGTTAAAATTAAAGTAAAAATCGTCTAATGGTTGCCATCTTAGATGCAAAAACTCCTTGCTGCGTTCGGAGCGAAGTTTTTAATATTCAACCAGCTAGCTCTGATTGGCTGGTTTAAAACAAGACGGTCATGCTTACAGCTTCAATGCCCTGATTGGTTAATTTAAAACCAGATGGCTAAGATTGATCACTTGTGTTTGGCTACTTTAGTCGAAAAAAAAATGCAATAAAATTCATTATTGCATTGTTTTTGACAAAAGAAGTGCAATAATGAATTTTATGACATACTGGAGTAGAAATGTTTTGCTTTGTGCACACAATTTAGGCTCAAATAACGAAATTATCGAAAGGAAAATAAATAAAAAACCCCAAAGAATTTTTTTTTCCAAAATTAACAGTTTTTGTTTTAAAAAGTTATCATCATTACTACAAATATACAGATAGATAAAATACTACACAGAGGCGTGTTAAATTTTTTATTTCAATTAAATCAGCAGATTTTGTAATACCATAAACAAATACAAAATAGGTATTATTCGTAATTTTTTCACAGATAACGTCTATTATGTCTGTTGAAAATGCAGTTTCAAATCTTGTTAATAACTAATTAGTTCATATTACGTTTCGATTTTAAGACAGCATTAATAAATTGCCATTTTCAATTTAAATAAAAAAAAATTTTAAAGGTATTTATAAAATTTGGATATATTAGTAACATCTTTCAAAATTATTGAAGCCTCCCACTTAAAACATAAATATTAAACTTTGAATTGAAATCTACTAAACCAGAAATGTGGCATTTACTCGTAGTTCAATTATAGAGTGTAATGCATTACGTTAAACTTGAAATTAGATCACGATCTTTAAGACTTAGTTAATTTTACGATAAAAACGTATTTACAAAATTATATTTATAGGTAATCGATCGATTAGCTCAAATGGATCTAAATTGGCAAAAAGGGCCGTAACTAATAATTTCACTGCGTGGAAATTAACTGTTCCATGGGATTAAATTAAATAGTTATGAGAAGTTATTATTATCTAAGGATGGGAATATTCACTCACTCAAATACGAGCATATATATAAGTACTATACAATATAGACATAAGAAACTGTTTCCAATTTATTGAAGAAGTAGCGGTCCGCCCGCGGCTATGCTCGCGTTGTGTAGGTTTTCCCGTGGGAATAAGACTTTTTCTCGTAAAAGTATTCTTTGTGTCAATCCAGGTTACAAACTATCTCCAAGACGTCCAAACATCTTAACTTCCACATATATTTTGATTCAATGTTTGCCTAATGATATATTTTTTAAACGGATATAGATTGATTTTGGACTATAAAATTATTACTTTTTTAATTTTGGTAGATATATTTTATTTACCTAGGATAAAGTAGACAAACCTGCCAATGTTTTTTACGTACATATATATAGGTAGGTATATATAGCGTTTTATCATATTATATATATATATAAAAAACTACTGATAATTAAATCAGACAATCTGAAAATGTAGTCTCTGCTATAATTATTGACCACATAACATTTACACTTGAGATGGTATTGAAACAAACACGTTAACCTAGTTTTACTATAATTATTATGGAATATTAAGAATCTCCCTTGAACAGTAGACTAGTGTTATTTCTATAAATTATACATAAATCTTGCTTGGTACGTAATAGAAGTAGGAAACAACTCAAATAAGTACACTTATGTATCTGTAATATGGAGAATGAAGTTTTTGCCATGACATTAAATTATAACTTTATAACAAAACATCAAGGGTAAACTAAGTTTGACGAATATGAGATAACAATTACACTTTAACCGAGGTGAATGTGTCATCTACACGACCACCACGACCATGGTTTGTTTTTTATTCATATGATGTCAGAACTATTGATTTGTAGATGAATCAGGAAAACACAATCATAATGATAATTTCAAATAACATTAGATAAATCTTTCGTTGTACGCCATAAATGTGTCACAGTAATTGAGGCTCTGACAGCTTAACATACTTTCTGTAGCACTCAGTTCGTACCTTTATCATCAAACACATAAAGATCTCCTATGAAACTAGAGATCTGCACTTGTTTAGATTCACTTTTAAAATGTAGCCATAGTAATAGTATCAAGGATAAGTATGACAATAAACTTAAATTACCTACCTTAAAAATGAAAAATATGGATACTCTAGACAATGAAGCCCTCTAAATGATTATTAGCTCCGTCATCGTGTCTAATTAATCTTAATGTCATCCAGTTTTTGTGATCCAGTTTGCTTTTTGTACAATGTGGGTGATTCTCACAGAAACAAACCTACACAAAACTTTCTTGACTTACTGATAGGACTATTATCAAAGCACGCATTTACCAAACTTGGCGAGTAATCATGTGTGAAGCGTGCTTTAACAACCTAGCGTAGTCATAATTCAAAATAAAATGACCACCGCCACAGAAACCTATATTATGAAGTACGTGTACGCATCTGCATCTGCATCAATATGCGCCTTGTGTACTTGGTCTTGCAGAAAACAGTGCACGATCATCACAAAGTCCTCCAAGCTAAACGTTCTTGATGACATATCAACTGCTATATAAAACGCCCTGAGAGCAAAAGATCCGCAACTTAAAAGGTTTGCTAGTTTTCGAAGAAATATACCAGACCTACCTAAACAAGAACTAAATGCGTCTTTGAAATTAGAAAATCGGATGTTAATTTGTCTATTTTTTACTTCAAAACCTTAATTTATTACAGTCTGTTGTTTTGAGAATCGAGGATTTTGAGTTCTTTTTATGCTTTACTCAGTATATGCTTATCTCAGCACAGTCTTAGTGGACATTTCAAACCTACAAGTACAATAAGAACACTACAAAAAGCTGTTCATTTGAAGGTTAACGACTAGTTCTTATAAAATATGGATGTGTTATTTATTTCTCAGAATCAGATAATAGCAACAGCTTTAAGAATGCTTTGTATACGTTTAGTCTTTTGTTTGAGTCTTAAAAAGTGTAATTTTATGTGCCCATCCGCGCCCAAATAAAAGTTTTGGGTATACAAAGAAGTTGCAGTTTTATTTTTAAAAATCTAAGTATTTGGGGAAGCTTTTACCCCATAGTGGTACAGCGTGGTTTAAATAAGGTAACAGATTTGTATGTGGAATTGTATAAGTCTGTTATCCGTAATAGATTATATACCTAACGGGGGATGTCTGCGCTCCATCGCAGGCGTCCCCCATTAGACATACATATAAACAACTTATTGGCCATAAACACTTAAAATTTATTATTGAAATTGTGCATGTATATATTGCAAACCAGCATGCCAAAGTCAATACTTAATTTACACTTTGAACGCGTTTATAAATTGCGTTTTTATGGAGTTTCTGGCCACGCTCTAGTTTGAATTAAATGTCATCGACTCCAGTTTTTGCTGCAACGTTAGGACACCGTAAAGGTCAAGTTTTAAGACCTTATACAGTAGTCGCTTGTTAGCCGCGCAATCCTTCCTGCTCGTTCAATATGCAAAATCAGAGCTATTTAATTGTATAAGTTATTTAATGGTAGGCTTTATATACCAGTTGACAGTCGATTGTCGTTATTTATGCGTGATTTATAGAAAATGCTTATTTACTCTTATTTTAAGTAGGTAACAACAAACGTTCATCAACAGCTCATATAAGTCCCCACCGAGGGTCTTAAGCCTACCCTGAACTAGGGCGATAAAGCCTTAGTCAACCACGCTGGCCCAGTGCGGGTGTGTCGATTTCACATATTATAATATTCTTTGATTTTTTTCGAAAGCGTGTGCAGGTTTCTTCACGATATTTTCCTTCACCGTAAGAGCGTCGAATAAACTTATATATGAATCGAAATTCGAAAGCACATTGGTACGTGGTGGAGATTGTACCCGCGTCTCACGGATGGAAGACAGCGGACCTAGCCACTAGACCACAGACGCTCTACAATAACAAACGTACTAGCAACGTAAACGTGAGCCGTAGCACAGAATAAAATAATAGCAGACCGTTGTCGTATAACGCAGCCTACTATGACGTGAGCATAAGATTTCGTTATTATATGGAATGGACGACTGTTTTGCCTGGCTGAAAAAAACTGATATACAGTCCTATACTCATCCTATTAACGTTCACAATGTTATTTATTATTTCTGTGAGTTCACTCAATTTCAAATAGGTACACGTAGTCTCCACGATAAGGAAAGTTTTATAAGATTAAAAAAGAACGTTAAAATCATACCTCAAAAAAATAAAAAAGCCTAGACATATGTCTGTTCCCCTTTGAAAGCATTCTAATTGGCTCATGTATCATGCGTACGTGCTCCATTGATCCTTGTCAGTCAGATGCACTTAACTTTCCAACACTGTCTGATTTTTTGGTTCTCAAAATAAGTAGAGCTACTTAGTTAAAAGGCCAATCTTGAAGGATGGGAAAAACAGGACCGGGTTTTAGGGACAACTGACTATGCTCTAAATGGATATGTGGTTAGTAAAACATGTCAGTATAGGTAAATGCCTAGCATCATTGTACGGTCTCGACACCGTCATATTTTTATGCAAACGCGGCAGAAAAAACCAGTCTACTTTCGGCCCCGCGCTGCATTGTTTTTTAAATACGTAAAGTATTAGAATTACTTTTGACTTTTTGAGTGCGTTACCATCTCGCGTACTAGCAACGTCTAAAGGAAAGAATCGCCAAATTACTACTGTTTATACATTTTACTTTACATTTTACCTATACATCTTTTACTACGTTTGTGTGATCTTTCAGCAACCTTACAACCTGCTGGATTTACAAACAACTCAAATGTACGGTGGGCCTCACTTAACTCATACATACATCTTCTTTAAAAAATAAAAAGTTAATAATATAACAAACTAGGCGTCCGACCGTTTTGTTTGTGCATCTTCTCTGTTCCAAAAACCACAGCAAAAACTAGTAGTGGCATCTGTGAACGCAGAGGGAGGGATGATATATTTTCCCACGGTAAAAAGTAGCCTATCTATGTCCGTCCTTAGGTAAAAAACTATATTTATACAGATCGAAATCAGTTTAGAATTTTAGCCGTGAAAGTGTAACTGGTAAGCACGTAGACAAAGTAACTTTGCATTCATAAGATTAGTAAGAAGTAAGAAAGTAAAAACAATAACTGAATTTCATGAATTCTAGGATAATAATTGACATACATTACTTATTTTTACTAAACAAAAACTATAAAATTTTAAATAAATATTATGGGATTCCCATCCCAATGGAATGGGACCTTAACCAAATGGAATAAAAGCCGCTATACCTATATTAAGTAAAGTTAAACATGAATTGTCTAGTCATGAGCCAAGTCTAACATAAATCAATCCAAACAGCAAGTTTGTTATATCTGACACTATATGTAATTGGTGATACATATCAATATGATAGATCGATACTAGACATAAAACAAACTTCTATAAATCATAATTCAACCTTTATTATCATATAAATACTAACAATTTGGATTTAGTCTCTAGGTAAAAAACGTCCATACAAAAGAATTCGTAATTATATTTAACCTTCATAACAGTATGTATTATACTCTCTATACTATAGGTATAATATACCACAATACGTATACTATGCTATATATTATTGATATTACATTAATTTATTATCAATCGATATCACACTACAATGGTACTAAGTATGCCAATAAGTAAAATACAAAAAGTGTGTTTTGAATACAGTCAAAAAATCTTCTTACATTTCATTGCATTTACACAGATTAAATCAGTGAATGAATGGCACTTATAGACTTTAGGCTTAATTCATAACGAAAATATTATGTAGGTCTTTTTAGCCATTACCGAGATATTTTATTAGCCGCGTGATCTAGTCTATAAAGTATACTAATAACTAGGAGCGAGTTACCGCCTCGTCTGCCACCGGACTCATGGTCAGACGAAGCACGACCTACTGCCACCTATAACTGCTACACTTGTTTGCCAATAAAATTCCGTCATGGTACTTCATAAAAGCTAGATTTTATTTTGTATCAATTACCTTTAACTTTGTTTTACATACAAAAGACATCAACGCGTTCGTAAAAAAAAAAAAAAGCCATTTTAAAAGTTTATGTTTAATTTTCATCAAAAATATATGAAATATTTTTTTATTCACTTTTTCTCTTTAAAGATTTTGTTAATGTAAACATTTTTACTAGGCCAGTCAATATCAACACAAAAAAGGACAAACATCGCAAACAGGCATGTTGTTAGGTCCCTTGAGAGTAGTTAACACCTAAGTTTGCAACCCTGAAAAACCTGTGCTACCCAAAAACCCCAAAAAATCGCGAAAAACGCTGACCCAGGACAAAGTAGACCTTGGCATCAGGCACCACCTCTGTGAAAGTATTCAACAAGAGAGTTGATGTTGATCCCTTTACCATACTCCAAAGAGTCTGCGTCACAAAACAATCTGATGAACAATTGAAGCAGCACCAGGACCGTTAGTTTACCCAGTACGTGTCTTTGAATATGACGCAAACACAAAATATACACTTTTTTTTTAAACAATAGTCTACCTTTGACAAGCTGTGTCTCTGCAACTAATGGACCTAGAGTGCTGGGGCTTAACTCAAATTGTAGAAAATTTATTAAATTATATAGTAAACATACTTGAAAAACGCTTCCTTAGGGTAGTTTTTTCGAAAAAACTGAAACAAGTGCCAAAATTTCGCAGTTTTTTGAGCACCATGGGAGTAGCACAGGGTTTTCAGGGTTGCAAACTTGGGTGTAAACTACTCTCAAGAAACCTAACAACATAAAAAATGGTAGATACATGCGCGTTTGCGATGTTTGATGTCGATATTGACTGGCCTATATATTTAGATATGTCATCAGATGGCCATTAAAATTCAGATTCTTAATAATTTACCTATTTATAATGACTAACATTTACATACTAGCTATTCATTTATCAATTAATTCAATATAAATCATAGATAAAGTTACAGTTGATATTTTTACTATAATTTATTCAGACAGCAACATTTTAGCCCCATATGGAGTGATGATAACTCACGATAGTTTCACGGTTACGGTCCGTAGTCTGTTGTTGTTGATGCACACCTGCCTTACTTGCGAATTGCAAACGTAATTTTTTGCCGTAAGTACAGAATATTATAAATGATGTTCTAACATTTAATAAATAGTTAAATAATAAGTGTAATATTAATAATTCACATGATAAATAATAATAAGTCGATTCCACGACAATAAGGACATAAATAAATATGTGGGGACATCTCACACACGACCATACGACCCCAAACTAGGCAGAGCCAGACAGCTGATACAGATACACAAATATATAAATAGATACATAATATATATCTATAGATAAACAACAACCAGACACAAGGCAAACACAAGTGTGCTCATCACACGAATGTTTGCCCGGGGATTCGAACCCGCGACCCTATGCGTCGGAGGCAGATACACTACCACCTAGGCTACGGGGCCATCGAAACAAGTCAACTTATTTTGTAGAGGTATTCTTCCAAATTCGTGAATATATGATCTCACAGTTCATTTATGTTTTAAAAATGAGTGAGTACATATTGATAAGAAGCAGGCGCAAGTAATCCCCTAAGCCCCCTTTTTCAAGCAATCAACTAGGCAGAAGAACCGCTTTGTCGGGCGGATCGGACGTTTATTCCGACCCAACAGGGCGTTTCGTCGTTGGTCAGTCAGGGCGACGAATGACGGCTGATGACTTACAAAATACCGAATATGATCTACGACAGCCGACGACAGATAAAGGTGGTGTGACAAATCTCGTTACAACTTTTAGTCAGGTGCTGTTGTTGGTCATCTTTGGTCCATCGTAAGCTTTCGACCATTAGCCGTTAAAAGCAGGCAACTCATAGAATACCTTTAACTTAACGACTTCTATCTGCAATAGATCACTAGCCTTGTCACTGTGCCTGTCTTTCATAGATATTTTCGGTCTTCCGTGATTTGGAAGATGCACTGAATGAAATCCACAACCAGTCAACCATCTTCGACCTCGCCATACCTGCGGTTGTTTTGATTGACTTTTATGAACATGTGGAATGTAGGTACATCGATTCGTCTTAAGGTCAATTAAAATATCATGTTTTTCAGTGGCACTATACCTATAATTTAGCGCGTGATAAAATTACTTAATAAAAAAATTCCCTGTGGCTGCAATTACCTGTAATAACGTTACCTACATTTTAAATTGATTTTTTTTTCTATAACCGATAAAAATTACAACGTAGTCTACGGATAATATTGTGTCCCAAAGTTTGGCAAAAGCCTCTCTTCTTTCTCTCCTTTTTCAGCGTTTCCGGTTTTCGGTTTCCACCAGACCCTATGTCAGAAATGTGTCAATGTCCTCTCGGCAACGTTTTCTGCGACGAAGGGTCATTGACGACCATTTTCAGGCCACCAATTCACAATCAACTTTGTTATTCTTTCAAAATGTATGTACGAGCAATTTGCCCTGCCCAATCCCACTTCAGCGGATTACAAACATTTTTTCGCAAACCGCGAGTAATGTTATTAAAATTAATATTTTATACGAAAATGTTTCACTACTAGAAGTAGATAGATAGATAGATAAATTGTTTATTGCCACAATAACTTACAAAGGGGCTTAACTTACTTAACTTACTCACAAGTACATACAATGGCTACATGGTACTTTGTCTTAGTCAAAGTCAAAGTCAAAATCATTTATTTTCATAGGATGTTATTACATCACTTAGATCCGTCATTACATTTTTTTGGGTGAATTCACTAACACAATGGCGGAATCTGTGGAGAAGAGCTAGTCACTTGTCATCATAGTTTAGAAGCTATAGTTCTTCCGCTCAGTAACCTGGACTTATGCTTTAAGCTTCAATACAATAGCATCAAAGATTAACCTTTAATATCAATGCCGATTATTCATATCATATGTATCCACTCTAGTTGTTATTATATCCTTGTACAGATCCTACACTTATTATATATGTATTTGAAGTACCTACAGACTGTTTTAACATCAATTTAATTATTTTTTAAGAGGACAAAATTCAAATTGCTTCTGGAAAGATAAAATTAAAATGTCCGTCAGACAAATGATAAAAATGTGTTATAATATTATCATTTTAAATATTAGTCAGGTGCATGAGTCAGCAGAAAACTAAGTATTTTTCTATATTAATTTTGTTGTTATTCGAGCCGTATGAAATAAAATAAATATAATGAGACACTAATTATGTTATTGTGTCAAATTGTTTTGTTTTTAAGAGTCACGTACATGTGTCAGTTGATAATTATTATGTACACTTTAACAATTCATTAAAAAAGCGCCATATTTATTGTATCTAAGAAATTATGTAATCATAATCAACATAATTTTCATAATATTAAACGATGGCAGCTAATGGGAGATCAAAAGTACGCACAGCCAATATTTAGTATAATGAACAAATGCATCTCTAAATACTGAATAATATATGTGAACGTGTGACATTGTCCTCGATTCGGGATGTCATGCTCTAATTCTAATTTTAAAATCCAGCTTTCCTTTTTGTTTTTATTACCAATGAAAGAGAGGTGATGAACGAGTGATATTAATTTGAACAAATGATAACTTAAAATAAGGGCATCGCTGTCAGTTTAAGTCGCATGTTTTAAGTGCTCTCTAAACTTGTGCAATCGACACGGCCATAAGATTCAAATTCGATTTTTGACAGCTCTAATATTAGGATGGCCATCTCCTGTCACTTTTCTATCTTTAAAAGGTAAAAAGAACGGACTAACTTAAATTAAGGATTAGAGCGTGACATCCCGAATCGAGGCCATTGTCAATATTCATGTTGTTCACAGTTTGCCTCACACGGCTGGCATGGTCACTGAGAGCCCTAATCAAGGTGACGTCGCCATTTGGTAAGACATGCACGTGCCTGCACTTTGATTAGAAACAAACATAAACGCAAAGTAATTTAGCCGATGTTCTAATGTTTACTTAGAAAGTAAAAGGTTGATATAAGAAGAAAATACGAAAAATGCTGTAAGCGACCAAAATTCGCTTCGATACCAAAAAACATCTTCTAATAGGAGACAATAATGGTACTTTTTTGCCCTAATTTTTAAATTTTGCCACTTTTATTTTTTAAATGTTTTGCCTGTACTTTATGAACTGCTGTGGTTTGAATCGCTGACTTCCTAGCTTTAACGCTTGACCCTTTTCCTGTAAAGTTTTCCATTTAGCCTTATCTCTCTTATCCTTCTTAATTTCCGACATTTTAATATCACACGTAAAAAAAGGAAAGTAACAATTAAACTTTCAATCCAGATTTAATCTTGAAATTCATCTGTCGGAGTGTACACCACAGTTGGATGGCGATACGTCACAAGTGTTTATTGTCGCGTCGCGTCGGAAGCTGCGCTGATCGCAAGGGAGCGTCTAAAAGTCAAGGCCGGAATACTGGACCAATGTTAACTGGTGTTATTTAAATACCAGCTAAAGTACTAATGTGTAAAAAGTCACCAAGTTCCGTGAGGTAAGGAGTTCGGACATCCATGCATACATTTAAAAAAAATGAGTTGCATTGTTTTGTTTCTTAACTCTTTAGATTTGTTGATACTGTTACACCCATTGTGATAAATATTACTTTATAACCTTGTTTGTAGTCGACCTTTAATGAAAGATGATAACATTCCCACTATTGATAAAGAAATATCACATAATGTAAGAGGTTTCACTATACATTATTTAAAATCAATTTTAATATTAGTCGTGAGAAAATCTACACACTCCTGCGGAGAAATTTGAAGGTTAAGTTGATTAACTCGATTGCCCCAATTGACGGTAGACTCAAGCATTTCTCGGTGGGAACGTATGAGCTGTTGATGATCACTCTATCAAACTTGGCAGATACTCTATCGCGCGTCCAAAAACCACCACTGATAATAGTGACGAGACAGACCAACAACGCCTTTCCATTTTCTTCTAAAGGACACTTGAAGTCACATTGATGTCGAAAGATATCATTAGTTAAAGTCTAGACCATTTAGATTAACGAGTATTCTTAAGGACAAAGGAAGGAAATCATTTTCGAAAGTATAAAGGTCTCGATCAACGAACAGTTTTTTGATAAATTCTTCGACGCAAATTATAAATGATCGATCGTATTTGGAATAAGATAATAATGAATGATCATGATGTAACGTCAAACTTTAAACTAAAATATAAAAAGATCTAATACAAAGAAATTAAAATAACTGCACTACATAATTACGAATGAACACACTAAAACAATTATACCACCACAGCCTTAGAGAAAGAATGAGAAGTGTGAGTTATACTTAATTACTTTACGCAAATATGATTTTATTACCGGTATAATAGTTCTTTTTTGAGACGCTCGAAGGTGTAAAATGTCTCTTTTAAGTCTAATTGTCTTGTTAATACTTGAGAAAGCACACGAAGAAGGTAATTTTCATTCAAATTATGTTAATAGTCTATATAATAGTATTTTTATTACAAACACTGTGGTAGATTTTATATGCTTTTAACAAGATTAGATACTATCAAAAAGTTGAATTTGCGTTAAATGCAGAATAATTCAATATAGCTATATAGGTAGAGGGCACGAAAACACTGATACTCGTAGTAGATCGGAGAAATTTTGTCCGAAAACATAATAAAAACAGATCGTTAAAATCTTAGATACTGATATTTTAGACACTCTTTGAAACCAATCTTCTTTTGATATAAACCAAATTCAGTTACATGTTTCCTATATAAATTTCATATCAAGATTTTGTATAGAAACCTACTGTCTTAGCTTGCAAACAAGGCATCAATTTGAAATGAAACAAACGTGTGCTTTGTGCCTTTACCTTCACTTCCATCTAATTCGTATTAAACTCGAACAAAGCGTAATCGGTGGAATCGGGAGGCCTGATCGATCAGTATCGTCGTAATTGGCCGGTAAACTTGGGGCATTCAACAATAATTATTTGAAGGAAATAATGTTTTGAGCACCGATAAATGAAACCCAATAATGAGAAAGTTCCGATACACATAAATGTAATCAACTGAAAACACCTATTATTGTTACGCAGTCTTAGCCTCAATCCCATTAATCCCTATTTTAATATAAATGTATGGCCTGCTCATGAATCTTAGAAAATATCGGCAAACGAACTAAGGCACTATCCGGAATTAATGGCGGCCAAAAACAGACAAAAGATTGATAGGCAGATGAAATTATAGCTACGGTAAACATTGGCTCAGGATCTGGACAGCACAAGACAGGCATGAGTGGCGCAAAAAGAAGAAGCCTGTAGTGGACTAATTAGATAAATATGAAAAGAACATTTTATGTTCATATCATTAAACTCGCATCACAATAATGGATTTATTGGTGACAGTTTAAATAGTTCCCACTTTATACCAGATCATGAGAAAGGAATGTTCCAATAATAGGAAGTAAACGATCGCAGAGGAAGCGCCTTCACATTCGTTACGGCATCAAAACACCATTCAGATCTAGGAAGTGTTTTGACATCATATCTGTTATTGTTTTTCTATAAAACCTAGTGCTTTAGTTCCGAGATAGCCAATTATGATAAGACCATAACGTCAGACAAATAACTAGCCATGTAGGTTGACTTATCTCATACCTTACATGAGTGCAATCGGCGTTTTTTATTGCAGTGTAGGTATTTCAATGCATGTTTTAATTGGTACCTTATTATGGGTATCTAGATGATTTACTTTATGGAGACTTCAAATATTTTTGTTCTATGATACGGAAATATGTACTTAAAAAAAAGAACAAAATGACAAAGGCGTTTTCTTTCTCCCCCAAATATTTACACAATAATTTGTTTAGTGTACGTACGTCATAAAAGCTATAAGATACATTTTAATTAGGTCAATTTGAAAGCCATAACAGTTTGTGTCAGAAAAAATAATAGGTAAGTACATATGTAAGAAAACTTGAAGTAGAAAAACCATGGAATTGAATACTTCCAAAAATAACTCAAATCTAAACCTGAAAAAAAATACTAATATTTAACATTATTTACTTAAACCTTTCGTAACTCCTTGCATAATATGCAACATCATAAAATTAATGAACAATGAGTGCTTCAAAATAATAAATATCACCGACTCGTAATTACTTTGTATTTCAGAATAAATTAGCAGTTTATGTGCGTAAATTTAGACATCTAATAAATAAAAGCTGGAAACGACCTTAAAAGTAATGCTATGTTTAGAAATTTCCATTAGGCCACTATTACTTTATTGTGTTTAATTTTTTCCGCTATTGCATTACCTTTAGCGAATTGCCGATGAGTCTTGTGATGACAAATCAAAAGGTCTCAAAGTTCTCATACTTTTAATGTCACTCGTCAAAATATTAGTCATACCGGCTTAGTTTAGAATCTGAGATCAATGTAGATAGTTAAAACTGTACGTACATGAATTAAAACTATAGGTTGTTGTACGCGAATACATGCAATCAAAAATGTTGTCTCATCTATGTGAATCAGGCTGGTGCAAATGTCGTGGCCATATCATGAAATTTTCGATCATTTCATTGTCCATTGGCCACATCATGATGTGCCTAGGCCAGATCAATGATAAGAAATCGTTTGTCGATATTTTCAACTAAAACGCAGCTACTTTAGGAAATGGTCAAGATTATTTGATCATATCGTAAAATTATTACATTAATTGCCGATAGAGGCGCTGGAAGCGCTTTGTTTATGTAATAACATGGCGTTATTTTTCGCAGTGAAAAAGTAGAATAGAAGAATAGAAAGATCTTTATTAAGTAAATAATTCGTTATTAAAATGAGGAAGAAAAAAGAGTTTATGATGAAAAAGTACTGTGAAAATGTGTATCGGACTTAGAGAACAACAAGTACCAAACATAATTTAGATGTTTATTAAATATTTCATGGACGCCCTATTTTCACGATATGGCCAATCGTGGACGACAAAATTGTTAAATGTTCACGATTTAATGATCTGGCCAAATTTAATTGACCACATCATGAAATGTGACCATTTCATGAAATGATCGAAAATTTCATGATGTGGTCAATTCTACGATATGGCCACGACACAAATACAAGTAACACAGAACCATGAGGAGTGGCGCAGTAGAGTAAAAGCTTATACCCAGTAGTGGGTGCGTGTGGGCTAAGAATGCTGACGAAAAAGATGATGTGGCGATTCAATCCAAACTAAACTTTAGCCTACCTATATTTTCATTTTACAAGATTTTTGCGGGTCTTGTTGTGATATTTCCTTAGATGTAATAAAATGTACAGCAGGTAGATAAGTAGGTACTGTTGGTACTGCAGATACTTGCGTACAAAAATGAAGATGGGCAAGTATTCAAAGAATTCCGGATCGCATCGTGGCTCACGACTGTTGAAGGCTGGATTCTTTTAGCCGCCGCTCTATATTGCATGTTTCATTGCCTGCTTGTAATCCGAGATCATTATCGATGCATAACTTGGATCAATAATTGAAAGGTTCAGCTATGCAAATCAAAAATAGATTATGCTATGTGCCAAGGAAGGTAGCCACTTTATTTCTCAGGTTACCTGCTAAACCTAGCTGGTGTTTTGATTAGTAATGTAGCAGGGGTATTCAAACGAAAATCACGAAAATCTTAAAACATATATAGGGGTATTCAATACTGTGCTGTATTGCACAACCATGTATTTAAATTTTCAATATAAATTATTTATTCATTCCACTTTCATTTACAATGTAAAACTACAACTACATGTAAGTAAATCTACATGTATGTAAAACTACATGTAAGTTATAGTCAAATTAAAAAAAAACTCGTAAATACTTTAATTTTCTATCATACTATACCTATTATACATCTTTTTTGTTGTCCATTTCTGTTTTTTCTTTAAACTTGTAAGTAAATACTAAGAACCTTACTGAGTAAATTGTTTGAAGTGGAGAAGAAAGAATTATTGTATTAACTTTACATAAATGGGACGTAATAAATGATAATGCAGTTGTTTTAAATAGCTGGTATAATAAATTATAGAAAAATATAACAATTTAGATGTCACTAGGACAAAGGTCGAATGCAAAGTGAAGATGGTGGTTATATTGAACACTAACAACGATAACAAAACGCCTGATAAAAGTGTAGAAGCAATTGACAAGATTTTACAAAATAAATTATAATCCTTAAGGCGTTATGAGCCGCAACAATTATGTTCTACATTATTAATTGCTATTAAAAAGCTTAATAACTTTCCTTGACTTTTGGATCCTTCTCTCTCGAAATCATTTATGTCTTACTAACACTTCCTCTTCTTCTTTTTCTTAGCGAGTCGATGACAAGTCAAAACTTGTATTGTTGTAGCCCAGAATGTGGCCACTTGGACGGCGGATTGTGTGGCGTCCATTAAATCTTTCTGCGTGCAGGTGACAGCGCACGCAGGACATGATGTCAGGTGGGCCATCGTCTGTACCTCCCCGCACGCGCAGCTCAAATCAGTGTTATTGGAGAATCCCCACCTAGACATGCTATCTTTACTCCGGCGACCTGAGTCCGAAGTCTATATAAAGAATCGATCAGTAAAAAAATTAAAACAAAAACAGAAACGAAAAAATGAATGGTAATAGTACATTACGATACAAGGATCATCGTAGGTGGCATATTATATTTGAAAGCCCAAGCCGCAGGCGAGGGTTTATAATGTCACGAGTTTGTTATAAAACCTAAGATCCGTGTGTTGTACGACGTTTTTCAATACACTTGTGAGAAAACTGATTTAAATGGTCAAGAAAGGTACATAGTACCCAACAAAAGCTATGATACTACAGGAAAAATTGATCATGTAGAAGTTGTGAAAACTAACCTTTAATTATATTGCGCCTAGTTTGAGTATCACTATTCACATTTATCATTAAATATCAACACTAAAACACTCATAAAACAACATTCAATGTAAAACAATTAAATGAAAATTTTACAACTTGGCGCCAACTATACAAAACGATAGTATGTTTTTTTTATAAGCATAATTAGGTACGGAGAAAAGGCTCTGGCGGACATTCAGCCTCTACGAATATTTTTTTTAAATCGAAATAATTTTATTTTTATAATTAAAATATTACTAGCTGATAATATTTTTGATATAATTTGTTGAAATAAAAAAATATAAAATACTATCCTTTTTGTATGAATCGATTTAAATATTTTTTATTGTCAAAATGATCCTGGCTGAATAATAATTTTGAAGACCGTAGGAATTAAAAAAAAAATGTAATAAAATCGCACTAGTGCGGTAAAACGCATTTACCGCACAGTTTACGACTTCTTTTGACACTTTGGGCCACCACCAACTGCTGAATGCCATGGATGAGTGTGGAGTCCGGGGGCCATTGAACAAGTGGTTCCGGGCTTACCTCACTGATCGGACTCTTCAGACGGCCGTTGGCGGCGTGCGGAGTGAGGGAGCAGACATACACTGCGGTGTCCCGACCGGCTCGGTGTTCGGCCCAGTTGGTTATATTATGCACGTACTCGTAAATAGCATGCCAAATGTAGTAAGAAAATGTCGTATATACATGTATGCGGATGACACGTGCCTTGTCTATGCAGATAAAGACATGAGTGTGATAGAAAGAAATATACAGGAGGATTTCAATAATATAACTAAGTGGGCCCATGATAACGGAATTATCATCAATATAAATAAAACGTAATGTATGCATATATATTCACCGTATAATAGGGGGCTCTGCGAGGTGCCATGTTTGGTAGGACACACTTATCAGTGCTTGCATAACAGTGCGTTTGGACCATGTAAGTGTGGGGAGATTGAGGTGGTGGACCAGTATAAGTACTTAGGTTTGACTATAGACACAAGTTTCACTTGGAAAACACACGTGGATAGTGTTTGCGATAAATTGAGAACAGTACTAGTAAAGTTTCGCCACCTGAGTTTCCTCACAAACCGGGCCACCCTGTATACATTATACTATGGCCTTGTCGATTCAATACTTTCCTATGGACTAGGCAGTTATGGACGTACATTTAATTCATATCCGGATAAAATAAAATCACTACAAATAAGATTTATGAAACTAATGGTGGATAAAAAGACAAAAACTGAGTATAGACTAAATTACGATTACTTATTTGTTCATTGTAAAATGCTGCCCCATGTCCATGGGTAAGTATTGTTTTTGATTGCATTGGATGGCTTCGACTATGACGATTCCAAGGATCTTTTATCCCTACCACGCTTACATAGGAACGCTAGAAGAAATGTGTTAGAAGTACCAAAGTATAATAATTACTATGGACAAAGGACTGTGGCATACCTCATACCTAAAGTGTTTAATGACTTACCTAGCAGTATAAGAGATAAGTGTACTTCTAAAGCAGTATTTAAATCAAAAGTAAGAACCCATATGCTGGAATGTCATAAAGCGTCACTGGACGCTTTATAAGTTGACCTACCCAGTCAATAATTTATAGTAGTCTGTAGTTATTGATCCCAAGAGATAATCGTAGGGGCTGGGCAGTGCCAACATTGTCTTCTTATTATTATTATTGTCTCGATTCTGATCGTGCGGGTATTTGTTTTGTAATCACTGTACCTAACAAAATTGTATAAAAGCAGTTAGTAATGCTACAATAGTTACTGATAAATAATTTACTAAATTAAAGGGAGCAATTCTTGCTGCCTACAAACTATATTGTAGTTTGGCAGAGGATGAAATCTTAGCAGAGTAAGTTTTGAAAATAAAGTGTTTATTTATTATTTATTTATTTTTATTTTTATTTCGTAATTTCAATTTTCGAGCAAGGTGTATTGAAAAATAATAATTGTACTTCAAAACGGATTATTTTTGTTTTTTGTTTCAGTTTTTTTCAGCCATTTCTTAAAAGAAGGTTCCCGACTATGAAGTTTTCGAGTCCTTACATAAAAAGTTACTTATTCCAATTTTAAAAGTGTGATACTAGTTTTGCAGACCAGATATAACTTTGCATCTTTTTAAAAAAAAATGACAATTATTTCCACAGTTATTTATTTTTCCTAAAAGAAAAACCTCACATCAACAAAAAAAACTAGTATCGGTAAGTACTTTCAAACAGATAGAACAAATACGTATCGTTAGCAAAACGCCTGCAAGATTTGGTATAGAAAAAAACCTAAATGTGAGTCTGCTCTTGAGTTTTACAGCTAAAAATGTTACAGCTAAGCTACGCCTGCGTATACTACAAGGCGTGCTATGTTTGCTGAGTCGTAGTATTGCTAAATATTCATGTTTAGGTATTTGCAAAATTTATATTCTCTCTTTGTTATTTAAATTTGATAATGATGACGTTTACTTTCCAAGAATGAGGAACAAAACAACACAGTAGGCCTAAGATGCGCACAATTTGTAGACAAAACTCTCGGAAGAGAAGAGAAAATTTGTCTTCGCTTTTGAGACTCGGAAGTCTTCGAAGAATAGACACTTACATTACTCTTAAATTACTTTGAAAGTGTAAGTAATTTACCCAATAACTCCTCACACAACTATTCACAATACACGCAACTCTTAATAAAATAATAAATCAATAAAAGTATGTATTCCCGGTAATTCGCAATGACGTTTATTTTTTTTTTGTGGCTTGGCTTTTTTGTAGCCACAATTCCGCCAATATCACATACTAGCGCGCTGCCGCCACCTTGTAGATTTGTATCATTTTTAATCTCTTTCATCTCGCGCTGCATAGGTACACGAAAATTAAGATGTACTTCACTTATTTTATGCGTATAAAGTATGATTCACGTTGCGGAAATTAATAAAACATAGCTTTGCTGCCAATTCTTCATTGTCTTCAACTCAATATTATGTTGAAGACATGTTCTCTTGATCCAAACGTCAAAAATAGACAAAAATAGCGATCGTCTTTTGTTCCTCTGAGACAAATATTGAGTGCGCATGTTAGGGATAGGAGACAAAAGAATAAAACAAAGAAAAAAGACAAGTTTCTCTATTTTTTTCTTCAATTGGCATGTTAGCCCACGTAGACTTGGCTTTCTATTCTTTCTAAGTATAGAAATGAGCGTAGAGAGACTTTTTGTCTTCGTGCGCATCTTAGGCCTGCTGGTCACTGTTTTCTGTGTTCTGTGTGTCCTTTATAATCTTCCGTTTATATGTTGGTTTATAGAGAATAAAATGTGGTCCGTCGTGGCATGAGTGCCACCAGAGTCCTGAAGCTCTGTTCAAGGATGATGGTTTATGCGTTCAAGCCCGCGTTATTTTTTTTTAGCAAATATACACTTAATTACGGCACAAAATCATTGAAAATACCAAAACAGCAGCTATATGGTAAATACATGGTAAATATGATGACAAATCAACAATAATCGTTCGAGAACATTCTTTAGATAAATTGTTCAAATATATTTATTACAAATTTTCAAGGTAAGTATATAAAGTCCTAGAAAAAGCAAAATAAATATAAAACTCTTCAAAAACATCTAGTATTCTAAACCAATGAGCATTGCAAGTGAATTTCAGATTCAGCTATAATTTAGAAGACCTTGCTGCTTCTAAAGAATGTCTCCACCATGCGCAATTTACTGAATAGTTTATTTAAATTTTCTGAAGCCCGATGATCACGTACAGTCTGTCATGCCTTAACATAGCCTTTAATAGTATCATCATCACTGGCAATAGAGTTTACAATTGTCTGAAAATGATTGCGTTTATAAGCGGTTGACCATAAGTACTTATATATAGGTATAGCGATTAAGTCAATTAGGAAAAAGAAGTTCATGTAAGTAAAAAAGAAAGTGTACGAGCAGAGCGATTATCACACTAATTTTCTAGCAATCTTTTTCATCGATATTCAAGTAATTATTGTGGCTTTTAGTTGTCGTGCAGGGATCAGTGACCACACCTGGGCCACAAGTACGTTCTTATTTCCCTAAAGAGGCTATATTTAGGCGCCTGTATATATTTTCACTGCTTTTAAGTCACTAGGTGAGTCTACGCAGAATCGTAGTATTATTCTTTATTTATATTACTAGAATATAACAAAATGACGTTTTTTTTTATAGTATGCCTTGATTTTTTAGTATGAAGGCTGCTGTTAATAATTAAATAAATTGGTTTATTTCTCAACCCGGACATTCGTCTTTGTCAACTTAACGAGTTTACCGCGAGGTTGCTCTTAAGAAAATTTATTAGCATTAAGGAATCAATTTTGCATCTAAAACTCATCAACATCAAGAACACAAAATTTAATCTACAAATCAACTTGAAATTGGCACTTAATTTATTACTTCTCTATTTACAACTAGATTTTATGTTTAATACTGGCTAGAAAATTGTGGTTATAAAATAAAAATACATTTTAATTATGAACTTTTTGTTATAAATAGTAAAGATATGTACATAATTATTTTTTGAAGTAGTTGTCCTGAGGGTAGGCTGGGTACGCGAATGGTCCGTCGAATTCGAAGCCGTCGTATTCAGGGAACTGCGAGGGGCTGGCTCGGGGTAACACTGAAATAATTAACATAACAAAAATTAAATACAATTACGACGTAGCTTATGAAAGTCTTGGGTGATGGCTTCAGCCTATAAAACTGAATAGTTACAGTTTTACAACTACAACTTTTTAAAATTTATAACTCATCATCATCATCATCAACGGCCCGTTACAGTCCACATTTATAACTCAGGCAGTTTGATTTGAATATGAAATTAAAATATAAAAGATCTAGAACAAAAGGTTCTCTTCTTTGGATTACACTAAACTCGAAGATTTTGCGTTATTTACAGAGCGCATGATGTCTCTACCTACACCTGTTATGTATTTGCTTCTACATACAATTTATAATAATTTATACTTGCGATTGTCAACACTTAGTGAAACTCCATAGTATTATTGATGAATCAAATAATAATAATAATAATAAAAATCTTTATTGATTAAGCCTAATTACATTTATCCATGTCTAAAGAGAAAAGTACAATAAGGCTAATGGTCGCATATAAGAGTAACGAATAGCTCCCAAGCTAGAAAAATCTGTATTATGGGAGCCAACGTTCCTCCGAGTGACAACAGCAAATCGATTATGAGTTACAATTGGAAAACACAGGGCTAAGTAATTAGGTTGAAATAAATATATGATAAGCGTGTGTGTGTGTGTGCGTGTGTAAGTGTGTGTGTGTGTGTGTGCGTGTGTGAAAATATTGCACGGATGACATGTTGTTGTGTGTGGCTATGTCTAGTTTTGTAATTAATATTATCCCCTGAAGATGCTGTGAAGCTAAATTACTGGTCGAGTTCATTTGAATATAAATATGTGGAACGAGTACAAGTGTTTGCATCATCAATAATTCTACATACAACCTTATATTTATGGAAATTCAAAATTACGTAACACAAGCACATACAGATTACAATTTCAACTTGACCTTATCATTGGCTATTTAGGAACCTACTTTATATGAGTAAAAATTCCTCGGCACAATAGAAGAACAGAACACAATAGACCATGGGTTGTGTGTGGCACTAATTGGGCATAATACCTTTGTGTAACTTTTGTGTGCCTTAACTTAACTTTACGCATATCAACAGCTAAGAAACGACCGTCGTAGCTATTAGTTGCGCGGAATTGATAATTTAAAATATGGTGTAAACGTATTCTGGGTATCAGGTAAACAATTGCTTTGAAATAATACTATAGGTATATGTAAGCTATTTGTATTTCTTGTAAACATTCATAAAGTTTTGAATCTTTTTTAAAAGAGCTGCAAAACCTTCTTATATATAAACTATATTTGTATTGTATGGCATTGTATATCACCTAGAAATCTACTGACGACCTGCGGTATCCAAACAAACTTTGTTTTTTAGTTTATGAAACATCGTATCTGTCTATGCCTGTCCATGTCTTATTTAATTAAATAAATTTAAAAAAAATATCTGGTTTGTCAGCTAAACTTTTCGATGAGATTTAATATAGGCCTGGATAACTTTGCCCTGCAGTAGTACATACACAACAAACTAGACTAGTGGCTACGTGAGCTGTAGACCGTTCCACTGTACAGCGCCATCTGTTGATATTTACTTAGACTAAAAGATACTTTGTTACAATATTACGTCATTTAAGAATTTAATTTTATATTTAATTTTGTATTATTTTTATTTATTATTATTATTATTTTTATTGGTTTCCTAATATGACCTGTAGAGGAAAACAGCCTCAGCGGTAGACCTTGTAAGCTGGCAACCCCCATAACTCAGTCATTCTTTTTTTACAAAAATTGACTTTATTGAACCTGCTCACAAAATTTCACGAGAATTGGTTGAGAAACGCGCACACACACACACAAACAGACATCATGGGCAATCTAAATGCACTCATGCAGTTGTAACGAAGCTACCATAGCTTCGCCCAACAGAGGGTAGCATCACATCGAGTCACGACGGACATTCGAATCTACCCACATCGAGCTCCGCATCGGTGCCTGGCACAGCATCGCACGGACTCGATCTTTCTAAAACTACGATTTTTATAAAGATGTACCAAAGTGACAGATGCAAACGGATTATTTTTCTTTTAATGTTGCCACCTATAGAAAAATAGTGTTGTTAATGATTCAATTCAAGTTATTCGTTGTATCGATATGACTTGAGTCATTGATTTTTTTTTTAATAGCACTAATTGTACTTTGTGCCAGTGTCGAGTTATAAAAGGTAAAGAAACTATTATGGCGTATACGAAAAAAATAAGTCGGGTTAATTTTACTGTTGGGCGTACATATTATATCTCAATAATTCAAAATTACTCAGGTCAATTATTTGAAAAAGTTTGAATGTTTGTTGCGATATCTATTAGAGCGGTACATCTCTCTCAGTCACCCCACCCTTACCCTATGCGAGAAAGAGAGCCACCGCTCGCTCAACGCTTAAGATACGTGCCGCTACCTATACGTCATCGCAACCAGAGTCGCGCGCGTCATTCGTCTCCCTACTTCGCTCGCGATCGGTTGCACGAATATTTTCTTAGTTTTGCCCACGCTTGTTTCTGTTGTTATTTTCTGTTAAGTTTCCGTTGTTTCTTCCTTGTTACGTTATTCATTTGTTTGTTAAGTTTGTGCTTGTTGTTATTGTTGTTAAAACGCCACGCCATTTTTCTGACAAAATATACACCAAAACATGAAAGTATTTTGCACTATTAAAACTGCAATCTATAACAACAATAAAAACTGTAATTAACTAAGCATGCAAATAAGAACTTTATGTTTAAATATCAAACTTCAATAGGTAATCGAAACTCTAGTGATTGTAACACTCAAAACTAATTGTTCAACAACAATCAAGTTCAATGAGCAAATTGATTCAATCACAAAATTGAACTATGGATCACTCAGGTACAACACTATTTTTAATTTGCGCAAAAGTGGCAACACTCTAAATGTCACTTTAGTACGTCTTTAAAAAAATCCGAGAGGCACAAGCCTGACGTCGTCGACCCCCACTCCAACGCCGCAGTATTTAAGCGGCAGCACACCGTCACTCGCGGTGAACCAAGCCAACCAGAGCAGGAGCTCTGTTTAGCTTGGTTTTCCGCATAGGAGCAAGGGAATACCCGGCGAGCCGCCGCCGTCCCGTCGCCGTCCCGTCGCCGTCCCGTCCCGTACCGACGCGCTCCGCATTCCGTAGTATTGACAAACCTCACCGACCCCGATACTAGTTATACGTCCGCCCTCTCTCTCCTCTTATTATTATATGTTTGTGATTTAATAATAACACTATCGTTTGTTATTTGTAATCGAGTTTCAATCAACATCCTCATAGGTTAGGTATTTTCCCAAACCTAAAGGACATCTTAGATGTGCCCAGAAGTAGGTAGGAACTTCGGCAACATCACACAGTCTTTAAGCCGATCCTTTTGGGGAGGCATTCATATACTATCTTTACGTGCCTAGTGGTGCCTGCACTCATGGGAAATATATCCCATTACCTTGTGAGAGTGAGTACGTTGGGGACTTTTGGATGATGTGATAGTTCTACTAAGAAAAACTTACCAAACTGTGGCGGTAGGGGCTGGCCCTGATAGCCTTGAGGCGCGTATTGTTGGAAGTAAGGTCCCGGAACCTCCACGGGCACTGGGATGGACTTCACGTACTGTACAGTCTGCCGTGGGAGAGCAACCTGCTGCGGCTGCGGCTGCGGCTGGTACACTGGTTGGTACTGCTGCACTTGTGGGGCGTACTGTACACAGACAAAGAAAATGGTGAGGACGGACGGATTTTTGTCTATCTGTCGTAGCTTTATAATTGCCCTATGAAATTGTACAATGATAACTGAAATGTAATTAGGCGTTAGCTAATACCTGAACATAATTAAATGAAATAAATTTTGTAAAATAAAAAAATAAGAAGATATTTTATTTGCTGTTCGACTTTATTTTATTCAATTGAAAATAATCAATTTTTAATAAAAAAAATATACTTATATATGATTTTTTATGCACAGTCTTGTTAGCTGTATCGTGGCCTCGTGGGTATTTTAAAGTGACAATTTACACATTTAACTGAAATTAAAGGGTGTTTAATAACGCATGCATATGTGTTGGCATGGCGTGCAAATTCCGGCAGTGTGTGGCCGCTTTTATTTAGATACCAAAAACAAATTAAAACATTCTTTTAAACGGGCAACTACCTTTATTTTAAGAATATATGTTGGCCGCAACACTTAACTACCGTGTAATGAAATAATAATAAAAGTGGCTGGGAAATATTGTCGTATTATCGCTAGCGGAGTGATCTTTAGGTCACATATAAATATATATACATAAATAAGTATTGAAGAAAAAGAAGAAATATTTCAGATCAATCGCCATCTTTTTGGGAATTCATTGATTACCACGCATTTTACGAAAACATTGCCAGGATATTATAGCCGGGCCATACTTGCAATCCTATTGGCTTAAGTGTTGCCCGTATTATTTTCAAAAGCAGCCTTTATTCACCGAGCGAGCGCGACGCGTTTTCAGCTTGGGCAAAAATGCTTTCGTTTGTCCGGAGGATGTCGCGCGGATGTCCTACTACTCCGACTGTTCAGGAGAAACTATAGTTCGCATTTCACAGCCGATTTACATGAAAATTTGTGAAAAGTTCGATAAATATAAATCGTCGAATCAGTAATACAAAATTTTAAAAATGGCGCAGAAATGGCGGTACATAAAATAAATACAAATCTGCTATTTCGAAAAAAAAATCTCGTTAGGTCTACAGCTCACAGAGTCACTAATTTAGAATAATTTAAAACATACTAACCGCATAACTTTGCACTGGTACCGGGATGGGCGACGGCGCGGGCGCAGGTATCACGGGGGCTGCGTGTACGACCGGCGGCCGCGCAGGCGCCGCGTGCACGTTCGGACCGCTCTTGGACACAACCGCGTTGAAGCCGTGGACGGCATCGGCCGTGTAGTCCACGGTTCGGATCGAGCCGTCGGGTTCGACTAGAGAATATTGTCCTGGAAAGGTAAGGATATACATATTTATATTAGCGCACAATATGTATTATTGTAATAAAAGTTATTTAGATCGATATATTACCATGCAACATTTTTAAAAAATCGGAGTGGTTAGCGACAAAATAATCACGTTTTATTGAACGAGAAAAGTTGTATACCATGGGAATCTTCATCATCATCATCATTTAAACAACGTTTGTTAAATCTTCATACATTTTGAGTAAAGTTATCGCAGTTTGTATGAAAAGTTGAAAAAGATTTAGATTTCTTGGTAAAGTTACATTCAGTTTCATGGGCTGAGCTACTCAAGAGGTTTTACGTTATTTTGATTACACATTGTATAAGCGCCGCTATAATTTATACTCTTAAGTTGCAGTGCTTCGCAGGAGTGCTGGACACGGCTACGGTAGTAATTTTGGCTCTTGGTGAATATTCAGAAAAATGCTCGGCACTCATCGACACTCATTTTGTTCCAGCTATCATTGATTTATTTGTGCAACAATTTATTGCACACCTAATCAACAATTACAATAATAATATCGAATCAACAATTCACTTTTATCAAATAAATAGGTATCTATACTCAAAATTCATTCAAAACATAACGATGATTAATTATGTTAGAGTTATTTATGTCAATATAATAAAGTAACCAGGTAATCAATCAATTTCAATTCACTAAATACCAGGTTGCTAGGATTCTACATTAGCGTAGTGAACATGTTAGAATTAAAAACTCAGTAAATTATATATAGGTATGTGTAAAGTGTCATTATTTTATTTGTTTCATCTAAGTATTTTGTAGTTAGTTGGTCATTATTCCAGATACTTATTCCACCTATCATTGAAAGTAAGTAACCAAAGTGCAAAAAGCAGAAAGATTTCGCCTCCGATTGCATCGTACATTCGAACGTGAGTACTAACAAATCGTTATTAGCACCAAGTTTTGCACACAATGCCCGCCACGCCGCTTAAAAATACTCATTCGTAGATACAGATAAGGATACATAACAATGATAATAATATACATAAACATATACACAAGCATATACATATACCCAATACAAATACAATTCTAGTAATTAGATACGCACAAAGAAATTTCAGGGTTGTGGGAACCGAACAAATATGTAGGTACTATCTACCAATACGTGTAAAGAAAAGTTTAGCACCTAATTAATTAAACTACTTTAAAACAAGTGATTGCGAAAATATTACTAGCAGCGTCGTGGCTTAGTAGTTAAAGTTACTAATTAGATATCACAACTAGAAGCAATTTAGAATGTCGATATCAATCATTTGTATCCATACCACCCCTCAAGGATTTCGTGTAACTGTCCATTTTTGTAAATTTATTACTTGTCTACTTATTTCAGTTTTTTTCAATAAGATACAATATGATAAAAGACAAACGGTGAAGAAAAGTGTAATTATCTACTGAACCAAAGTAGTAATAACGTTTCGTTGCGTCCAAGCGTATTGTAACTTGTCGCCATTATAATTTTAAGACACCGAGTTTTTAGGGTTCCGTGGTAAAAAAGGAACCCATAAGGGACCTATAAAGTTTCGCCATGTTCGTCTGTCTATCCTCTGTCTGTTTGTCTGAACGTCTATCCTCTGTCTGTTTGTCTGAAAAGTTGTGAACTCATAGTCACCCTAACCAAACATTACAAAGTCGGCTTTAACCCATTCAACGATTTCGCTAAATGACGTTTAGTCAAGACGTTGCACGTTACATTCAACGACATGACGAGTTGTCCTTTAGTCATTTAATTGAATGTTGTCATTTAATGAACGCGCTAGTCATTCAATTGAATAGGAGATTCAACCAGATGACTGCGACAGATATACATAGTAATCATGCCGACAAAGCCGAAGAATAAAATCTTTAAGATTTTTTTAGGGTTCCTCTGGTACACATGAAGTGGGGCAATTTTTTTTTATTCACGACTACCATATAGTGTGATGTAATGTTGGATAGGTCTTATAAAAAAATGGGGGTTTGCCAAAACCATTCCTCGATGCTAGCGTACGATTCAGAAATATTTCGATTTAAAGTGCTTATTTTTGTTAGTCAAGTTCCCCCCCCCCCCCTCTTACCAGCGAAACCGTTGTATTTGATGAATTTAAAAGAAAAACTCAAGTAGGCTTTACACGTTATCGAATAAATAGACCAACTTATAAAATGTACTTGTACAAGTAACAAATTTGACACGACAATAATCATAGAAAAATATTTTGATGAATTTTAACTGTCTTAAACGGGTACCTAAGTAGTATTGGACAACTACGGAACCCGACACGTGCTCGGTTATTATTGTTTATAAACCAAGGTCTAATAGGTTGATATTTGATCCCTCAAGCCTGCCATATTCAGCATTCATTTTCAATGTTCTTTTCATTGTATTTTTCTGGGATTTTACTATATCTGAATTGTTAGCTAATTCAATAATTATATAATTCATAAAAAAAATAAAACAAAAAAAAAGTTAATGAATTAATTTTCTCTATATGTATATCAAAACATATATTTTTTTACGTAGGTTCATATCTATAACTGCTGATTACCTACATTCGGTGTCAACTTTCGTCCATTTGCGGTTGAGCATGTAAATTATCTCGATTTGACCACAGAGTGTAATTAAACTCTTCTATAATCTATTTTTCCGGATTGCCGAAAAGATTCAACCAAACCCTGTCCAAGATAGTTTTTTTTTACTTTTTTCGCTTATTAAATATTAAAAGAATTATTCCATTCCAACCAACATTTTGGTTATTAGCCATTTCTAGCCACTTTGCAAATCTTTACCACCATCGCATCAAACAGCTAACCATTGGAACCCAATAAAAGGTTCTAAGAACATAACGAGTGTTTAAGTATAAGCCAATTACCTTTGACTACGTCTCCGTCCCTCGTCTCGTGCTGTGACTTGATGTCGCCGGTGTTGGGGTCAGACACGCCATAGTTGAATGCGTATCTAGGGCGGTCCTGGAACATTCAAGGCCAAAGTTGTACAAAAGACCACCATATCATCAAGAACCATAATTATGCTGCTACGAGTATAATATTCTGTACCAATGTGTTTTTGAATTTCAAATTCATATGTACGTTTATTCGACGCTCTTACGGTGAAGGAAAACATCGTGATGAAACCTGATCAATCCTGCGAAGAAATTCAAAGGTTGCTTGTGAAGTCGACCAACCCGCACTGGGCGTGCTCGACTAAGGCCTAATCGCCCTAAATCAGGGTAGGCTCGAGTCTCTCGGTGGGGACGTATATGAGCTGTCGATGATGATGACTATTCTGTAGAACATACTTATAGAATCTACACGTGCAAGAGTCCCGGCATTTCAGAAGTCAAGATTTTGTTTAAATTTTTGTTAAACTCTCATCAACAGCTTATACACGTCCCCACCAAGGGGTTTAAGCGTACCCTGATTTTAGTTACATATAAAATGTATTAACTTTGTCTCCAATGTAATATATACATATATTACGAGAAGACAAAATGAAAAAATATCGTCATCTGCGTACCGATCTATAAGTAGGTCTATTTGCAACAATATTACCCCTTACGAGTTACTTATGTCTCTCAGCACGGCTGTTGATAGTTGGAACAGATTTGTTTATAAAAATAAGCCTGTTTCTTTCTTATACATATATAAAGTCCCTACCAAAAAACTCAGCCTATTGTGTACCATTTACAATAAAATGTATACTATCAAGCGTTCACTAGTCAACCAAAAAATATCTGCCGCCGGTCTTAATAGAAACTAAGAATTATAGGAGATAGAGTATTCTTAAACAAGAATTTAATTGAGCCTCTTAAAACTTGAAGCAGATGTCACGTATTTGAAACAAACAAATAGATTAAGTACCTTTACAATAAAAAACTTCAAAAACAAAAGTGGTACACGCAAAGTTGCGTAGGTTCTGAAACGTTTTGCAAGGCCGGCATACACAAAAGAACACCTTACATCTTACCTTATAGGTCTAACAGAACTAATTCTTCAAACAAAGTTTCCATTTTTAATTCTTCATAGTTATGTTCCCATTCGATATGCAGCTGTGCTCGCATAAGGAACCGAAGGACAGCGTTGACAAAGATGAATATTTTAGACAGGTGTCGTAATAGTTATGTTATGCCATAAATTGTCATCTGAATCGATGTTTTGACAAAATTATTTTATTTAACAGTAAAGAACTAACTGATCTCTGGTAACTAGAGATCAGTAGTTAGTTATTGAAACAACTCTTAATTTTTTTTTTGACTGCTTATAAATAACATATTATTTTTATAAATAGATAACAGTCAATTAAAGTCGATGTCCTCATTCGCTTCAAATACTTTTAAGTTCTTTCAACCTTCACATCTCCTATCCTTATCATTATAAACTTATAAATATTTATCAATCTTATAACCTTAAATGAAACTCACATTATAATATCCTTCGTAATCCGCCTGTAAGATCTGATTACCAAACACTCCTAATTTTGGCTTAGCTTGTACTCCCGCCACCACTATTAAAAGGAAACACTGTAACCTCCACATTATCACAGCACGCGACTGACACTATCACAGACAAACACAACAATAAATAATACACAGCCGCCTTTTCGAACGCCCGTTCCCGAATGACAATATACAGGGTGTACAAGCATTTATATGTGGCCTTATTAGAGCGAGTGCTAGCCTTGGTGGGCGGAGCCGCGCTTCCGAAAATGAAGTTTCCTTGCGCGGGCGCTGCATGGCTAATTGAGAAAAGTTTCGCACGGTACAAAGGCGGACCACGTAGATTGGATTGCGAAATTAAAATGATTTTATGGGAGCCACCGGAGATGGTAAGCCTAAATTCATTTTAATGACGATTTATGCTTGATTACCTGCGTTCGTAAACTAACATGATGCGTGAGAATCTTAAACCCATTTAAGATATTCAGGAAAATTATGTTTTCTTTATCAGTTCAGTCTATTGTATGGCGCTAATTTTTCCGGTGGAAAATGAATCGGCAAGTCACGCAAGTAAAGTCACACCGTAGCATTTTAACTACGGCTTAATACCCACTCAATTTATTTAATACTATAATTTATGTTTTCAAGCAAATTATCAACCCACTTTTTCAACCATAACTATAAAATCCAGGAAATGATATAAGATGAATTGGGTCGTTTAGAAATATTCATGATGAAGATTCAAGAACATTAGATTTTTTACAAAAATCTTTACGTATTTAATTAAGGATGTCCATGTGTTAATCAATCGCATAAATGTTGTATAACTTTAATGCATCCGGAGTAATGAAGATTTAGTCCTAAAATTAGCAATCACTGTCGTCCACAGAGTAAATTTATTACACTATTGAAAATACCAAATTTGTGAGTGTTTTTTTGCTAGACCACGCAAATTAAGTTAATTGCATTTTTACGTTGTTATATTTTACGATTTTTTAATGACTCATTTTAGCAAAAATACTTACTCGTATATGCAGCTCATCCTAGAAGCCAAATTAAAGCTGCTTTGGTAACCAAAAAAGGAATGTGGTCTGCCATCATAATTATCCTAATTTGTGCGCCACACCTCGCAATTTCATGGTCTATCAGAATTGGTATAAGGCTCTGCGAACCTCCACACTAGGTCGTAAACACAAAGGATTCAGGGTCATGTTTACCTAATAGGCTATCATTTCCCTGTGCACACAATCTGCATTTCATAAGATTTAATTTCGCTTTGCACAGAGCCCTGATTTTCGTGAGAACTGACACAGTGTCCCAAGTATGATACCTTCATAGCTCCATGCACATGACATGTTTTGCAACTTACGATATATGTATGCTCTTCACGCGACAAACGTAATACTCAAGTGATTTTTGAATAAAATTACGTGGGATTTTTTCATTATTTACGTCAATGAGCAATAATTTCCACCGAGCCAACCAGCTTACCTTATTTGTGATCTCTACTATTATATATTGTACTACAAGTTCAAAAATTGTAGCTAAAAAAACAGATAGTTCATCATCATAAACTCACGAACTGTCTATCTTTTACCCACAATTTTTTTACCTTCTTATAATAAATTTTCCAATTCCTATATTTTTTTTACATGGAAGCTTGAGTCTATTCCAAAGAACTGTATATTTGCTGTGGTCACCCTGACAGATCAAAGAATATGTACAAATAAATAACTTTCTTTCCATATTATGTACGATAGTGTTTTCTTTCAACGTAACAAAGTTGAATAAACGATAATAGAAAGCGTGAAAATGCTAGTATTAACAGTCAGCTACTACTAGTATTAAGCTAGTATTAATAGTTGGCTCTATTACGTAATAAATAATCTAGACTTAAAAGTTATAGTCAACGTAATAGTGCTTATAAAGATTAACAAAATACAAGTACGAGTAGCATGAGAATTTTGAGACCTACACATTACACGTCAGAGATTAGATTAAATAAGATATCTGTCTAATAATAATGCCCACAACTCAACAAGTCTGTAACTACAGTAATGGCAAATTCACAGCTGATGATTTAAAACGTGCCAAGTGGTGAGTGGTGGCGGCAGATTGTCACCAACCCCTACTTTTCCCGTGGGTGTCGTAACCGGTGACTTAGGGACTACACATTGAACAGAGAACGGGCAGCAGCGCTCTCTGATACAGTAACCTTTTAATCTGCGATCTCCAACCCGGCTGCCAAGCGTGGAGATTATGGCAAAACCCTCCACTTAAGTCGAGGAGGCTCATAGTCCAGCAGTGGACTGTAACGGGCCGTAGATGTTGATTTAAAATTATAAAATATCTGAGGACGAGATATCAATATTTCACGATAAAATATATCTATATATCACTGAGACTGAATAATTGCTTAAAGTGGTGGCCTAAAAACAACATTTTTTATTACATGCATCCAAACACATACACACACAAACACATCCTGTCAAATGGTATAAAACCGATCCCAAGACTATGTCGTAGGGTTTGCAGGTACGCCTTTGCATAAACACACCCTGCCAATGGTACTTAACCCACCGATCCCAAGACAAATGTCGTAGGGTTTGCAGGTACACACTTTCTTACATATACACGCACTCACATACGTACACAACACACACACACGCACACACAACACACACACACACACAAACACACACACACACACACACACACACACACACACCCAACACACCCACTGTGTATATACCACATCCACTACCAATCTCCTTACCCATTTAATAACAAATTCTCCTCCAAAAACTCCCAATCTCCTTCAGATACCCAGGCAGTACAACTGGGCTCTGGTGACCCTGAAGCACAGGCCTTGCCTATTTCAGGCACCAGTCTCCACAAGTGCTTACCGCCCTGAACACCTCTCTTAATGTATATTTATAAGACTATATGTGGAGAATGAAATAAATAAACTATTATTATTATTATTATTAATCACAGATTCCTTCTTACCGGCTTTACATATATTCTATCCAAAAAGGCTAAGTGGCATAATACCGATATTATTGATTTTGCTATTTTAGAGTTAATTAGTAAATAAATGAAAGATAAGCAAAATAACTATAAATTTTGGACTTAAGTGTTTGAAATAGGAATTGTTAAGTCTTTTGCGTTGAATGTCAGTAATTTTTCGTTAGATCATTCGTGTGGGCTTATTATTGAGGCCAATTTGAATACGAAACGTTTTTGCAGCGATTTTATGGTATTATAGAGCATTTTTCTTGGACAATAGATATTCGCATTAATACTGATAGATATACGAAGATAAACCCGTGTAAATTCTATTTTTTGGTAAAATATACTTGGCTTATGTTGGAATTTGATACGGTGTCTGTCTATTTATTTATAATAATATTATTTGCACTGAATAATATTTTTAATGCTAAATATACCGTGAACTTACTAAAAAATCTACCATGTTGGACACTCAGTTGTATATACTTATCTATTTTCTCTTTTAGTAACCCAAGTACTTAAAATACTTATTTCACCCTCAACAATCAATGGATTTTCCCAATTCATTTTTTTTTATAGTCAGGGTAAGGCACATGGGGCCAGGTGTTCCTCGCTTTGTAGGGCAACATTTTCTTTATTTATTGTTTTTTTAAGACTCTTTAGGATACAGGATGCAACTAAACGTTTGACTGGTGAGACGACGACCAGGAACGGGTTTTCTACAATATTTGAATTTTATTCAAGGTTGAAATGTAATAACACGCTACACCTATCAGTTTCGATTGGTATTATAAATAATGTATTAAGTCGAAAATGCCAATATCAAAATATTTCACCAATTTGTGTGTAAAGGCGGTTATGGAAGTGCGGTGATCTGATCTAGTTTCGAAGGTCGTCTGTGATATAAGAGGGTAAAGAAAACTTGTTCTTGATCATGACCTCATCTCCTTAGACTCGCTGTCTCAGCCTTACATCATAGTGCGATGGTATTTTATTAATCATGTTATAATAAATTACGACTTATTATAAATATTGATAACATAACTTACTAATAGCTGGGAAGCGTCACGTTATCTACCCTCTGCTCCGCCCCGCCGAGGGGCTTAACAACCATTACTTAGAACTCTAGTGCTGGCTGAAAATCAGTGTTACAAGAACTTGTTCTTGAGTACTTGTGACAAATGCTGAGCCCAGTACTTTTCATTACACGATGTAAGCTTTTATCGTCATTATTTGTGTGTACTTTTTTTTTTTCGTTGTATGATGAATAAATTATTTTCTTTCTTTCTTTCTCATTACTTATATTTTCTTAAATATCCGACGCTAGTCATTGCATCGCAGTAAAGTATTTCGAATGCACTAGATCTAGAAAGGTGGAATCGCTGCTTTAAGTCTATACCTTGAAGTCTTGACGCTTGTCGGGGCTAACGAGGATCGGTCGACCTCACACTACCAAACTTCAAACTTCGAAGAAATGCGCGCGCAGGTTCCACACTATGTTTTTCTTTATCATCATCATCATCATGTTTCGAACCAATATTGATACCTAAGTTCAGAAGTCGTTTTAACTAGACATTTGAAATAGTGGGTAACATGGGTATCAAAACATTATTTATTGAACCAGCCTTTTTCCAGTCAATAAGTTAAGGTAAAAAGTTACATTGCAGTACGTTTCGTTGTCTTTCTTTGACATGAGCCACTCTCATTTAAATGCTGCGTGTCATAATAAACCAAAAACTATCATCGTATGTACGTTGACTCAAAAAAAACTTCACAATATTCATCCATCTCTTTCTAATCTCCCAAATCTCCTCCACCCTCGGTGTAACTAGGCGTGACTAACGACCGTCACTATAACAAACAAACAGCGGCCGGATCCAGCTCCAGCTGCATATCCTCAGACAATGGCAGAACAATGGCTCATCTAATCAAATAAAACTTCCCCGCTTCCGTGAGGAAGAACCAGAGACGGGGAAAGAGTTTCCTTCACTTCATCTGAACTATTGCTAGTACCTACGGTTAAAGTAACATCGTATGCATGGATGAATGTATATATAACATTCCTCAAGTAGAAGAAATAGTTAAAAACCTCAAATGGTAGGACTGCTAAAAGAAACTTTTATACAATACTTGAAGAAACGTAAATGGCTGTATAAAAAAACACTTATTTCCCTTTTTATTATTATCAGTAAGACACTTTTATTGTTTCGTGGTAAGATACGTTGATTTAATTTCATGTCTGCCAAATTCAAATCAAGGAGTGAAATTTTATTTATTTACATGGATGTATAAGCGATCCAATATTCATATATCTCTTGTACAAAAGTATTCTATAGTTTACTAACGATAATTTTAGAATTCAGTTGACTAATGACACTAATTTAAGACAAAACTTTAGTTAAAAGCTCAATTAACGCATATGATAATACTGAAAAACTGAATAGGTACCATTCAAATATCTAAGCTAAATAGCACTTTAGCACTACGAAATCTAAATAACACTGAAGCACTAAATAATTTAGACAAATCTAAGGCCATTTCATAGAGACCTCTATAGTTTAATTATTTTTGTATAGTATCTTAAGATAGAGGCTATAACTTCTGAAATAATATCCTTTTGTTTGATGTTTCCGAGCACATACTCTAAAGACCATGTAAAATCGCAAGATTTTGATCAGAACAAAGGGCTAATAGAGTCATAGGCCTTCGGCGTGACAAGGCTAGTTGATCTATGGTAGCTATGAAGGTAATTTACTTATACTTATGTAAAGTTGTAGTTGTAATATTGAAACATGGATAGTTGCTGTTTTATGAACTTCAATTAGAGCTCTTACGGAAAGAAGATTGGTAGGCAAACCCTTTCGGAAAAATTTAAGGTGTGTATAGGTATATATTTGGCAAAACCACGTTAGATTTGAAATAAATATATAAATATATATATATATATATATATATATATATATAGGCCTTTCAGTAAAGATGTTTTTGTATTACTGATTGTGCCTATTCTGGTATTTAAAAACTCCCCTTTGCATATTTAATTACGATCATACTCTTGCATCGAAAAACTAAATTCCTTTTCCGTCTATATTATTACGTATAATAATACCTATACAAAGCATTACATACAATGACTCACACCATGCATTGTCTATTGATATAATTTTTCACATGGATGGAAACAATTCAAACATAAATTCTTTAGTATTTTTGCTATTATTATTACACGGATTTTTGTATCTTGCATAAATTATTACAAAGCATTCTTAACTATATGTTTAGCACCTGATTAAATCTCTAAAAATACTGATCTAGCATACGTTAATAATTATAATGGCCCCGATTCACACTGCCACGCTGTAATCCTTAATTTAAGTTAGTCTGTCCTTTTACCTTTTAAAGATTGAAAAGGGATAGGAGATGGCCATTCTCATATTAGAGCTGTCAAACATCGAATTTGAACCTTATGGCCGCGATTGCACAATTTTAGAGAGCACTTAAAACATGAGATTTAAAAATCTCTTAAACTGACAGCTATGCCCTTATTTTAGGTTATCATTCGTTCAAATTAATATCATTCGTTCATCACCTCTTTCATTGGTCATAAAAACGAAAAGGATAGCTGGATTTTAAAATTAGAATTAGAGCATGAATCTTGAATCGAGGCCAATGTGAATCTGAAGCCACTAGTTTTCGGTTTTGTAGTATGTTTTCTTCTTGCGTTTTGTTTTATATTGTTTTTTACTATAATGATAACCTTTTCTCATTTTAGGAATTTAAGAGATTTTTTGTGACCGTCATCCTCATAAAGACTGTATACACTATGCCAAATTCCAGACTTTGTTCATGACATTGACCACTTTGACTAGTAACCAAAATTGACACCAACAGTAATGATGGAATGCACTGTAAAGAGATGCAGAAATAATATCGTTATTATTGTATTTTCATAGTTTACTAGGACGCTATTGTTATAGTCTATCGACATAAATAGCATTAGATAAAGGTAAATAAATAAAATTATTTCCACTGTTTTCTTTACACACTCGTACAAGATGTTCTGCCCTTGAAACGACTGGGAATTGCATTATGCTCTAAATGCCCCAGCTCATTTCGGCCAATTAGCAAAACAGTACTATTTTCTGTAATTCATTGAGCAACAAGTTACTATGATGTTGAATCAGAAAGCTACAGTGGAACTGACCGACCGACGGAGTTTCCATTTAAAAGAAAAATGTATTATGTTAGATGTTAGGCGGTAATAGAAGTAAAAAGTCTACAACTGGCACGTTTTAATATAATTCGGTATGTAATGAATCTAGTTTTAATTGACGAAATATTTTTTTTTAAGTCAGAACGAAAAACAGCAAATTTACCTTTTAAAAAACCGGCCGAGCACGTGTCGGGCCACGCAAAGTGTAGAGTTCCGTATTTGTCCAATACTACTTAGATACCTATAGTTTTGTAAATACTGAATTTAATTTGTTATTTGTTATTTTTTGTACATTGTTATTACTTCAATAAATTTTAATTTGTTTCAAGACAGTTAACATTCATCAAAATATTTTTCTATGATATTTGTAGTACCAAATTTCTTACTTGTAACATTTTATAACTTGCTCTATTATTCGATAACCTGTAAAGCCTACTTGATGTTGATAATTTTCCTTTTAAATTCATTATTTATGCAGGTACCAGAGGAATCCTAAAAAAAATTTCTTTAATATTTTATTCTTCAGCTTTGTCGGCATGATTCATATGTATAGGTATATCCATGCCAATTATTTATTCAGTCACTTCATAATATCAAATATCTTATCCATTGTTAATTGGAAAATATCTTAACCATTTCCTTGTGAAAAAAATAATACAAACACATAAAATTTATCACATTTTTATTGTCATCTCTTCTAAATAGTTAAGCAACGATCGTAAAGCAAAAGTAAATACAAAACTAATTAACAAGATAGCAAAGAAGCTTTTATTACATTACAAAGTAAACAATACATTTTTATAGAAACAATTATTTTTATAACATAACACGCGCTAGTTATTTCTATAAAAATCTTGTATTCATATCAATAAAATTGGCAATTACAAAGGACAAAGGATAATTAATTTATCCATCAATAAAAGGTTATAACTATACTTACTATGTATTAATATGATCCAAGAACAAATAAGGAAACATTCAGGTACATTTCGCGTAAAATTACAATAAAAATAAATAAAACAAAATCAACAACTGAAGAGTGAGATCGAGAGATTTTTTTATCATTTCACAGATTCCCTCTTCTCTCTTCTATTGCACAATATTAACAATAACCTACAATTAAATAGGTTTCTTAACAACGTATGCGAGTATTGGTCCGTACTCAGACGATTAAGTATAACACTATAATTTTACATTGTAAAGTTTAAAGCTGAATTTCTTACGACAGGTTTTTAAATAGAGAGGTTTGATTTGAAACTCCTGGTAGACTGTGTCAGTAACTTTTGTGATCTCAGAATTATGAAAGTAATTCCACAGATCTAATAGACCATATTGCCTTCAAATCTAATTTAAAACCTGCTCTTCAAAGCTCAACGTTAATCCTTTTCTACAATGTTCTAAGTAGTGTGTACTCAAAGATGTGACGCCTCGTGGTGTGAGATGGGGGCGGTCTTATGAACTACGGCATTGAACCCGTTGTGCTTGTCGGCAGTGTAGTCCACTGTGCGGATGGAACCGTCAGGCTCGACCACTGTGTACTGACCTGGAGGAAAAGAAAGATTATTGGAGAAAACAAGACATCAAATGGGATGAATACATGAAATAAAATTTGGTTACCGGTACCAGTCTCTTTGATCTTTACACTTTCCTGGTATCTCCCTGGTATCAATACTTTTCTTAAAATAGGTTTAAGTACTCTGTTTGAAACATGTTTGAAAGTATATACTGGTTTAAAATAATCAAAGTACCCTAAGTACGTAACGATTTCTTATTAAAGGACAATAGTGATTTTAAACAGGATGATAAACTTTACATACAGATAAGTTGTTCTATTTACTCACATTTAATATTGTAATTAAATCATTATTCGACAGAAATACAATTAAATTAACAATATCTAGAGCTATAAAGTGATTAAATTTACAATAGGAAGTGCCAAGATGTAAATTTAACTAAGACCGGCTAGAGGTCAAAATCTTAATTTCATAACAGCAAGTTCAAGTTTGTAAAATTGATAACATCGTTGGCAGAATACACCAGACGGATCATTCGAATTTTTTCATTTTTTTCAATCGTAGACCAATTTTTATTTATAAAAATAACAGAAATATTTCGGGCCACCCAGATAGGCGTAAAAATAGAAGAGAAATCGCAGAACCTATCCTGCTTTTTCCTCAGGACGATGCAGAGGTATTTACTTGTAAGGTGCCTTTTACTTTGACGACAAGGTGAAATATTTATTTTACTTCCCGCTGTCCACGTTAAAGGGACAAGATAACGTGGTTAACGGGAATAGACCAAACAAACACGTCCGCAACCATCAATTTAATTACGATGAATTTGAATGAATTCCTAGAACATTTAAAAGAGCAGCTACTAATATTAAATAGGTAAAATTTTTCAAGTTTGCTCAAACTATTACGTAGCTAAGCATTAATAATAATAACCCTCTCTTGGTTTTTATATTTGTAATTATCATCCAAAAACATCTAACTACTCCCAGCGACCGACCCCACACTGCCTGCATCTAGCAGCTTTATTCTAGCTCCTCCCATGACCTTTGCTAGATAGTCAGTCCACCTTGTGGGGAGGCTTAGCTGGCCCACGACACGTCTACATTACTACTTGAGAACTTTTTTAAAAGCCGTCAATTGTACAAGCAATTTTCAACGACTCCGGCGGAGAGCAATGTTTTTTTCCCTTGGTTTGTTTAATACTAATTACCTTTGACGACGTCACCGTCCCGAGACTCGTGGTGGGTCTTGATGTCGCCAGTGTGGAAGTCATTCACTCCATACTTGAACACATACTTCGGGTACGCCTGTGAGAAAGGACATAGCCAAAATAAGTGGTAACTTTATGAGACATTAGGTCGATGTAGAATTTGTTGTATAGCAACTGGTCGTTTTAACGTTTTATTAATTTTTGACAGGCGTTTGTAAAAAATCGTATAGTTATTACCAAAGATTTCTGACGCGTCGTCTTTTTTTCACAGATAAACACACAAATATGCCAAACTAAAAAAATAATAAATTTATATTTAAACTTATCGCCAAACTTAATAACTCCATTGTCGTAAAAAAGGTTTAAATACAATTTTGGGAATAATGTTCGTCATACACCGTCGTCGACATAAAACCACAGAAAAAATTATGGCGTGACGTGGTGATTGCCGATCTTCGTAAGTTACAGGCTGAAGATTGGCAGTCCACTGCACTGCTGCGTGTTCTCGTCTCGGAGGCCAAGGTCCATTTTGGATCGCTGAGCCAACGGAGTAAGTAGTAAGTATGTTCTTAACATCAATGTTACACAGTTAATGGCTGCATGTTTTCCATATCCTTTCATTTTAAAGACACGGAAACCGAACCAGTCTAAATACGTTACACAACGGTACCGAACCTTGTATCTAGATCAAGGGAGCGTCGCGCCATCATCTTCGGAAGCGACGCGTGCGCACATACTTGCGTAATCTGTTCCGTTGTCGTGGCAACCGTAAGCTGTACGCTCACAGCGTTTTAAAGTTTAATTGAGAACTTTTAAACAATTTTAAATACTCAAAAGTTTTGATTACTAAAATAGTTTGCTACGAACGCTACGATGGTGCTACGACGCGTAGACACGCTACGACATCAAAACACGTCGTCGTCATAGCGTAAAATAATAAACTCTTACTACACAAACAGCTTAAACGCAGTTTTTAGTGAACCTACTTCGACGAAGATTGTGATGTAACTAATATTATTAAAATAAGTGTCTTAAATTTATTTAAGACGTTTAAATTGGCAGTATTTAAACTAAATCAAAGTACACAGTACAACAAGTGATCGAAAAATACTAACGTTTGTTGAAAACTTTCGCGCTAAGTAAAACTCTAAACTTGGATTTGTTTCCGTTCTAAACTCGCACCACACATAAAAGGCGCCGTGTTCACTGATCTTGTCGACAAACCAATTGTAGAGGAAGTGGCACCTTGTCACTTTTTATGAACAAGTTGTAACTTTAACCCGTAATGTACGAGAATTGTATAAGCCGCTTTTCACGCACTTCAGATTTATAGACAAAAACTAAATAGGTAGTGTACGCTGTTGATAATTACTTCTTTAAGTATTAAATTAAGTAATTGCAACTATAAATTAAAATTAGAAAGTTTTTGCACAACAGTATTAAATCTTATAAATGAATAAGGACATAATAAATAAGTTATAAAGACTATTAAACAACCGTACGTAAGCTGACAAAGCTTACGTATGGTACAAAGTACAACCCAAACATACCATTTTTCAACCTTAATTTAACTGTTAAAACTCATATACACAAGAATGAGTCTTTGTACGAGTATCAGCTGTTCACTTGCTGTTTGATTTGCATTACCATAGATTTAGACCTGGCGGAAAAAATAACAAAGTCCTTATTGACCTCTCGAGTATCTTTATGTCTCATAAAGTTAAATAACCAGCACTTACTTTTGCATTGCTAATATTAGAGAAGATTATCTAATATAATTTTCTTATCGATTATGTTACCACAAATCACTTCACGTCAATATACAGCATGAAATTTACATCGTTTTGTTCCCGCCGTGTAGTGATAGTACCCGTCAAACTGAACGACTTTTCACGAAAATAAAATTTCCTGCGACAAAAAAATGTTTGGTCTCTCCATACAAAATGGGTCGGTCGGGAGTCTCACTTTGTATGGAGAGACCAAAAATTTTTTTTGTCGCAGGAATTTTTTTTTTTCGTGAAAAGTTGTTCAGTTTGACGGGTACTATCACTACACGGCGGGAACAAAACGATGTAAATTTCACGGTGTACTATAGACATTAAGTACCCTTTTATTCATAATTTACGAATAGATTCAATAAATTAGTCACCAACATACACGTGCCGTATGTGACGCACGTTCCTACTCAACGGCATACTTCCTTCGTATGCAAAAATACAAAATTTGCAACACTTAGGTAAAACTAAGCACAGTAAAATAGCAAGTTACATCATCAAGTATCTAGTTCAGCGTGTTCGCTTGTTCCTATCATTCAAATTACGTATTGGCGACACATTTTGTTAACTCACATAATATCGGTAGTTTAAAGTTATGTAAGGGCTTGTTAACTGAACCACTCGACAGTTTTCTTTGTTTTGTAATATTATTGTCAAAGGAAACAAAGAGAACAACATTAGAGCTATTTTCAGCGAGTTACCCTTCTTGTACGTACGAGTATCTATTATAAATTATCAAAATATGCAGTTTTGAATGAATGAATGAATATACTTTATTGCACACACAGAAATAATAAATGACAGTTTTGGTAAGCTAACAAAGAAAATAGAGTTCTTCTTTGTCAGTTTTAAATTATTTGACGCGTTTATTTAACAATACATGACGGTATAAATTAAAGAAATGGCTCATCAAGCAAGCGTTCTATTCTATAGATGAATTTTATAATTTAAAATAAATATCTTTAAACTGTTTCTGTTTTCAGAAATTGTTTTAAATAAGTTTTGGTTATTTTATTTGTTTATTTATACATTTGTATACATAACACATTGTATTTAATATAATGTTTTGACATGTCATTTAATATTACCAAATAAATGATACATAATTATGATATGATACCAATTACTTTACTGAAAATAGCAAGATTTTTGCTTAGTCTGGAATAACGCTTGGCTTACCAAAATCAAGCTATAATAGTTAGCTCCAGAAATCGGTACTCACATAACAGGGATTTGGGATATTGTTAATCCTTTTATAGATTACAAAATCGATTTATAAATAGATTAGAACAGAGAGGCAACACATTTACGTTTTTGGAACCTACTAATTAATTTGGACATAAGGCTTATTACATACTACTACAGTACGACAGTATTTAGTCGTTTAAATCCCGATACATGAAAATAGGCAGTAATAAATAAACTTCTTGAATCGGGATTATATAACTAAATACTATTGCACGTCAACCACCTGCTCTACAATTAATTTCATTGACTTTACATACATATTATCACGCTCGTATCCCCGAAGAGGTGAGCAGAGCCTTAGTGGGCTTTAAAGGAGCATCCACTAAAACCACGTTTGGTAATATTTTTGGGTTAAGATTCGGCATATATACGCACCTAAAAAGGCTTCTTCTTCTTTCTTATCATGTAGGTTGTGTTGTGAGATCAACGCCTGACCTGACAATCCCTGGTGTCAAGCCTATCGACAGTTATTTAATTCAGCCTACAATATCCTAACCAAACCAGGAAAGTATCATAATGCGACTTTTCTTTGACACAGGAGTTTTGGGGGAGGGGATGATCCCCGTGATTTATTTACACTAGTTTTACTAATTTTAATATAACTTCCTACCGCTTTCATAATGTTATCGTATTGCGTGGTTTAAAATTGTATAATTGACTAAATACTATGTGCACCCGAGTATGTAATACTAATCTCTTATGCCGACAACCTATCAACACAATTAATGACGCAATTCAATTCAAACCAGTTAATTGAGATAATATTTCTTGCTTGACCACGAAGAGTAATCAAAGGTGGGTAATTAGCTCATTACGATAACTACTGCGTAAAGAAGTTGCGTCTTATTAGCAAAGAGCTAAAGAATTTGCTGCAAAAATATTAAGTATTATGCTTCATATTTGATAAAATTTAGTACAGTTCTTAATTACCTAAGTATCTATTGATTATCAAAATAGAACTTGGGTTCTAATGCTGGCTTTTACAGCGCCGATATGCTACTATTACTCTACTTTTTTTAAATGAACATCTTACTGTAAATTCGATTCAATTTATCTCATGGAAGTAACGACTACCTTCAGGCTAAAGAAGTTTAATATTATAAAAACTACTCATAAATTTTAATTTTATATAGAGGAATATGAATCAACGTAGCCTGTCGTGTTGCTCTATAAATTATCATGTCATATGGGTTAAAAGGTCAATAACCGATCTTATAAACCTTGGAGTTAATGAACCACAAACGACCTGTGACATGGCTTATGTAACGACTGCTTCCGTAAATAATACTTCTTTAAAATTTCATTTGTTGACCGCATATGAAAGATTTGATAATATTTGTTTGAATTTTCTGAAAAATAATAGTCTAGATTTGTGTGCTGGCGGAATGGCTAGGTATGCCATAGAATACTATTATCTTACTTTGAACAATCACATTATTCAGTCTGCAATATCCTAACTAAACTTGGGATGAAGTGAGTTTGATAGTGTCCTCACCAGGATTCAAGCCCACTACCTCCAGATCGAGAACCGAAAACTCCGACCTTATCTGAATTCTAGGCTACTATGCTATTTTAAATCAAACTTACATAATAGTCGACGTGTTCGTCCTCACTGATATGGTGGTGTTCGAAACCGAGGCGTGGCTGCGCGACCTGCCTCTGCGCAAAAGCGTGGTGCGACGGCGATGCTTGCGCATCCAGCGGCCGGAAGGATGTGTATAGACGTGCGTGCGCGCATGTCGCCAGCGCCAGTACCACAGTTATCAGCTAGAACATAGTGATAATTTATAAGTTTAATTAATAATTACTGACAAATTCATCAATACATTTGTGTATTTTAAATACCGGCAACTTTCATTAACGTCAAAAAATGATTTTGTTAAATCTTATTTCAAATAAAGTCATTTTTATTTTTGCCTTTTATCTTTACCACATACATAAATATCATTTATGCAAAACGACAACCCGTTACTAGAGAGTGACAGTGGAGTCAATGATCTTTTTAGCGTTTTTGCATTAATTTGCTCATCATCACATCGATACAAAAGCCAGTTTTTCACACTTTTCCCACAAACTTTCAGTTGTTACAAAGCATTACGTAGTATTTCTTGCAATGAGCGCGTTTTGCACATAACGTTGTTTTCACCCGGCTTAACAATGTGATTGTGTACTGACATTGGATTGTTTGTGTGCGAACAAACATTGTATCTGCAATTCTGTAATCATTTAAATGAAGATGAGATAGGCAATTCAATTAGTTGAAACTTTTTGTGCGAACATGATTTTGTTTGACAGTCAGAAATTTAAAGATTTTTTTTGGGAATTTCTTAACTGAGGTAATACTATTTCTGGGTTACGATTCGGCGTACACGCATCTAAATGATGGTTCACCGATCTTTACGTTTCTTATTGCTAGTCGAACTTATTTTTCATTGTAATGTTTTCCCAACTGTTCCTAACTTACTTACTTTTTTTTTCAAGCTAATCCGATGTCAATTTAATCATGAAAAAAAAGACAACATTAATAAAATTGTCTCTCTCTAACATATTTAAAATGTTTTTTCATTTTATTTAAAACTGGCTGAAACTCTTTTTTTCATGTAAAAATTATACCTAATATTTTTACTGCATTCAGACAGATTTTTTTACTACTTTAATACATCCGATTATCATCTACACAAAAACTAACCTTCCTGTACTTCATAGATCTTTTAGGGTCTTTTTCTGTGTGAAATATAATTGAGTAAGTAATTATTGCCAATTTTAACTGCGTATTAGTTATTAATAGCGAAAAGAAATTATTCAGATAGTATACATATTATCTCATTATTAAAATTGTTCACTAGGTGTTTAATTAAATAAGCATGCAAAATGGTCACTGAAGCAGAAACAAAATGTTCTAAAAGGGTGAATAACCATACCGTAATGTGTAAGGCGGAAGTTATGTGCATTGCATTGGCATTGACTGGCACCTAATCCAACAATATAGGCACCTACCTAATATGCACAATAATCTACTAAGTGTGTCTTGGCAGTTCATTAACCTCATCAATTTAATTTTTTAGGGTTTTCTAATCAATATTTTTGTTCGGTTTATTTGAGCATGACCAATTATGAATTTTTGTATATTTCCTGTAACTGTACCACTATCTATATTGTAATTGAAATACATTTTAAAAGAATTTGTAAATTATATTTAGATATATTATTTGTCTAGGCATTCTACTTTATTTAAAAAAGCCATTTTTTTAGTTGGTATGATTCGTACCTACTCTTCTTGAGAAATTTATTGTTATAGCATATTTTTACAGGAATTTCATTTAAAAATATAAGACATTTTATATCTTTCAGATAAAACATAATTAAGACTATTGTACTTAAATTACAAACATAACAAAGAATATAACCATAATTTTAAATGTTACCTCACCTTGCAAGCCATTTTTCTTGTTTGTTATATTTTTTAAATACGTCTACTCGATACACCACCACACTGTCACTGAAGAAAGTCGTAAACTGGCAAACGTTAAAAGGCTGTATGTCGAGTGTGGCGAGTAAAGCCGAACGATGCATATATACGCAGGTGCAGGCAGGGTGGTGGGTGGAAGCCGGCAACTACCAAATAATATCAACGAATTCTTCAAAACATAACAGCCTCCGTGGTTGAGCGTTTGAGCGTTTGACTCTCATTACGCAGGTTCAGAGTGCGAATCCCGGTGGTGTCAAACAAAATTTCTTTATGAGACTTTAACCAGTTGATTAGGACATTAGGCATGCTGAATGACCTGATTGTCCGAAAAATAAGATTATTCTGTGTTTCCAACGGCACGTGAAAAAGTTTCAATTGCTACCTACGGAAGTAGTCGTTACACGAGTCATTTTAATACAAAGGCTTTTGAAGCATTGGCACAGAATTTGTAAGGTCAGATGCCGATCTTACAACCCACACTGGAAGAAGCAACTTTAGACCATCATCACAGTAAATCCTCCCTATAGTTTCCTAATATTTGAGTAATTCTGGACAACATTCAATTTTATATTAATTTATTGTAAGTCTCATATAGTATAGTATAGCTTTGACGTCGAAAAATGATTTGTAAAAATCTTAATTCGAATAAAAAAAATTGACTTTGACTTTGACTTTGTATTAGGAAAGACCAGTGAGGTCGGTTGTCGACCTTACAACCCACACGATGATGATGATGATGAGTGGGGAAGACTCTCACATTCTCATAATACGCACACACTCAAAACATTTTGCAATATAAAATTTTGTTGTTTAAATGTCAGATCAAAATATGAGTTTTTAAGACAAGAGGTGACACGAGTTTTATGTTCTTGATGAGGTTGTTGATGAGGTTCTTGATGAGGTTCTTGACTTGGTTTCAATCTTAGAGAAACACAAGACGATATAGCGCGAGGCGACGCGCGTCATAAATCTTTGGTAGTCTAATATAAATATTAGAGATAGCTATAAATCTTCATTTTCAAGATTTAGTAATAAAGAGTTTAAAGTCGACCAAAATAAATGCACACGATAAGAAGAAAAATATATGCAAACAATGTTGTTAGATCAATTTGATTTAGTCTTTATCTTCGTATCTAATTAATTATTGATATCAAACTATACTCCATATTTTGCGTAGTTTTCAGTGTTGGCATTCCCAAAACTTTTTACCACTATCATCATGTCCACATTTGCCAACTTTTTCAATCAGTACTATAAAAGAAAAATCAATGCCAATCGTGCCAAGACTTCTATAATTCTTCAACAAAACACTTTTTAAGAATATTTTTATTCTTATTTTGTACGTAAATGATCTTGTTTATCCAAAAACATTTCTCGATTAGACTCGCTATGCTATACATTAGTTATATAAATATAGTTAGTTTTCTCTATTGAGAGAAAATCCTTAGATGGATCCTTCAGTATAATCTGACTGACATTACATATATTGATATGTAATGTCAGTCAGATTATACTGAAGGATCCATCAGCGCTTGGTAATGCCTTAGTTAAATAATTTCAACACTCTTTTTTTGCAATTGGATTAAAATTAACCTTTACTTTGTATTGGAGCCTAGGAGAAATCACATAATCCATTTCTCAAGATTAACTCAAACACAACAATTATTTTCAAGTCTTCGTATTGTAATTGAACCAAAACAACCTCCTAACAATATACTCCATGAACGAACTAATCCCCACTTTCGGTTCTATTTTTCAGTACGATAATAGTAAATACTCGTAAATGTCCGCTCCAGTGCGCGGTCTGCAGCTTCAATGTTGCATGCAGACGATAACTGCATTACCATTAGATGTAATAAGATGTAATAATGCTAACATTTCGTAACTGCGCAAACCACGTTACTTTGCACGGAGTTTAAGTTCCTGAACAAACATGATGAACTGGTAAGATTTATCCTTAAATAAAATCAACATTCAGTTTTTTCTACAACGTATAATTTCCGATTACGAAAGTTGAGCACCGTCGTCGCCAGCCAACAGTTTAGTATATAAAAACGGCAATTTTATCAATAAAAAAAAATTGGACCAATGCAATGGGGTTTGATAGGCTCGCTTCGAGGAGACGCATTTCATAAATTGAACCGACAACCTCACGATCTCTGGTGTCAGCACATCCTGCTGTATTTGTCCATTTCTTACTTAGACTACTTCCGAATGAGATCACTTAAACGAAAAGTTCAGAATAAGATAATAAATCAATCGGTAACCTAACTGCTACAAAGTAATAGTATTTTTTTTTTCAGGCTTTGAGGTTACATTTTAATTTTACGATTCGACACTGGTCTTAAATTTTGCAACAGATGGACACGAATACTTCCGATATCATTAATCATGAGCTTTAACCTATTAGTGATGTAATGAAGTGCACGTGCGAATAATAAAACTGTCATCATAAAATGTGATAAAGGATGAAGTCTTTTTCTTACAATACTTACAAAATTCTTACTTCTCTTCACTGTTTCGAAAAGAATCTCTATCAATTTCCTCTGTGTCCTTTCTTACAAGATCTATAAAACACGTTGAGTGATATCTATAAAGATCCCTGAAGTGCGTCAGCAAAGCGATCGTCTTTTAGATTATAATTGTTACAGATTACGCCTGTTAACGAAAAATCTAATAATAAAAATAAAAATAAAAATCATTTTCTGCTATACCTATATAGATCATTCGATCGTCTTTTCTTTATTCTGAGAATATCTGCGTAAAATAAAAAAAACTGTTGTAAAAAAAACAAATTTTTAAAAAGATTATTACACCGGTTACAATATGTCACACAAACTCGCGAGATGTTGCGTTCGTTGCGTAGCGAGGCGACGATCAGTAGCCCACTTTCCTCACGCCCAATTATATGACAAAGTGTCTTACAGTAATACTGCACGGCCGTTCGTTACTGCACGACTAATACGCCGTGTCGCGGCGAGATTATGGTGTGCCACTTAACTTAAAGTACTCAATTTATTACTGTAATAAAGTTGATCTGCCATTAAACAAGTAAAAATAAAAATCAGTGAGGATGTATATGTTGAGGGATAACAATAATGTTTCTTTTTATTTTTTTGGACGGACTAATCACTATTTAGTATTTACCAGAGTGGTAACATAGCGGGTGCGGACTTATAACAAATAACGTTTCTTTTTTAACTGTTAAAATGTTAGCAAAATAACGCAAAACCTCTCGGGGGCAGCCTATGAAAGTGAACATCTTTTATTTCACAACTTTTTGAAGTTTATAAACTAATTTTGCAATCTTTGCAGCAATCCCTGTTTAAGTATCGTTTATTGGAGTTAGGAAAAAGTGTTGTATAGAGTAACGTAACAGTATCTACGACAAAATAAAGAATAACGTTTAATTTAATTAACTTTTATTTACATCCGATTAAATTACGCAGGTGCTGCTGTAGGGATTTTTTTTTAAATAAACAGCAATATTTTTTTAAACAATCTCTTTAGTTATGAATTGTTGTTGACACATTTTGTGATAGAAAATTGACCGTGTGATTTTTGTAACAAAATAATTATATTATTTAGTTTTTGTATTCGTGTACTTGAAATATTTATTTGGAGATTCCATTTCATATCAAAATGTTTAAAAAGGTACGTACTTCAATATTTAAAACCGATTTGCAAAGAACTAAAAGCTTAGAAAAAATATGGTACTAGAATGTTATGTAAATCCTAAAGACAAAAATATTTTTCTATTTTGTTGGCCAGCATTATCCACAATCAGCAACACAATTACAAAGATTATCTGATTAGTAGAAAAAATAACAACTTGGGAAACTTTTCATTTTGTGATAGTTCGCCTGTAGCATAGGTTTCGTAGGCGGCTGAAGGGGCTTGTCTTAACACTTGGCTGACGATTTTTGCTACAGCGCGGCGTAGTACTATGCTACGACGAACACGTTTAATGTGAAACGTGTAAAAATATCAAAGTTACTTACCAACGCACTTACTTTCAGTCTCATCATTGACAGCCTATATCTGTCCTCACCGAGGAGCTTGAGCCTACCCAAATTAGGGCTTTAGTTGGCCCAGTCCTGCTTTTTATTCTAACTAGTACTTATTGTAGGGCCTTCTTTTAACAGTGCGAATTATAAGGTCAACGACTAAACCCATAAACCCATCATTGTACGATGAAGTGATAAGAAAAGTGATCATACTCGCAATTAGTCAAGATCAGGCAGTCGTATCTTTAAATTCCACTAATTATTTATTCTTTATTATTTCACATAGCCGTGTAAATAAAGAAGTGGTTACAATTAAAGCCAACCAAGATCCTTTTATGGTTGTCGTTTCTCTTCGTGGTTGTACAAGTGGAACACGGAGCACATTCCGTGGAGTCGAATGAAGGACTTTTTCCACTAGTGTCATCTTCTTGTACTATCAAATATATTTATACGAGTATGTAATACGGCAATTCTTTTTTATAATTGATCCAAACTTGAAGTAGGGTTGCGCCAGGAAGGCAGCCGTTTGTAAAATAAAATAAATTGAAACAAACATAAGAAATAAGCGACAGCTAAACTAATTCAACTACAAACTACCACCTATTATTTGCACGACTCGTTTGTGAGCATAAACATGAGCCTCTGATGAGCCTCTGGTGTTGATACACAACAGTTTGCATGTGTTGAATGGCGCACCTTATTTACATTGAACCGTATCTAATGTTGTGACGTAAACTGTGCCGGTAATGTTGTACCGTTTAGCGTTTAGTAACATTACCTCACCCGAACTGTAACGTGTGCCATTCCATACATTTATGTTCAAACATTCGAACCCGCGCCGCGCTGCGTGGATGATAGATAGGATTCGCGTTCGACTTATTTTTTGAATGGGGCACTCTATAAGTGCTCTCTAAATAGCAAAATAAAAAAAACTCAGTGATGTGGTTGTATGTAGCAAGCCAATGTCAAGATGTTCTTTAAACCCGACTTTACTGACTAGCCCAAATCGCTGCTGAAATGGTATTCTATAATAAATACTCAAAGCTGAAGATTCTGAACAATAAAAGTAGATTTTTTAAAATCGGTTCTACTTGTAGGTAGGTATATAATATTATAATAAGCTATGAAAGTTTGTGAATCGTTTTGGTTTTCAGTAGGTTGTGATTTTTTTTCACAGGATAGATAAACTGTTTAACAAATCCTACAAATGAATACCATAAAATAAATACATTACATTTTTGTCCAGAAATCATCTCAGAAGGTGCCATGCGTAAGAAAACAACCAAAACCCTCAATCCAATGCTCTACATGCAACTGCTTCTCTACAACAACTGCATTCTACGTCTGCGATTCTGGCCATATCATGTGCGAAAACTGCCGGAAATCCAGTAAGTATCGTTCTTTAGTTATATTCCACCTGGCGTCAGGAATAAAAAAATGTGAGTGAGATCTTCCCACGGTCCAAGTCATGTAGGATCTTCTAGTTTTTTTATATACTGATTTTTTTTGGTTCAGTAAACGCATCAAAGTTGTTGCCAAATTATTTACCCTTTCCTCTACCGCAACTATGTTTCGCATCCAGTTGCGATGTCGTCGGCCGAAGGCCCGAATTCAAAATACGAACCTAACATTAACAATTTCCTAAAAACTTTTTTGTAACTGCTCGATCTGAATTATTTCTGCGACTCATTTACATACATACTACAAAGCTATAATGTCAATGGAATTAAAATGAATTCATTTTTGTTTTTGTTAAGCTTATTTTTTTTATTTATCGTTAACCTTTTTATTGTCAGATGGATCAGAAGGTAGACAAGAAGGCGGAGACTATATTCTTGAAAATGCATATAAACAACATGCTGAAATACAAAAAAATAATCAAGCATCGGGAACAATTAAGGATTTATCAAGTGGCGATCATAACAAGAGCATCAAAGCCAGTAAGTTGCATAAAACACTAAAACTGCTCATCACATATTATAAAATTTATTGTGAAAATATATTTGGATGTTTGGATGTTTAGACGTTTGGTTGTTTGTTCCGCCTTCACGCAGTAGGTAGTTAACGTATTTGGATGAAATTTTGAATGGCGATAGTTTGTAACCTGGATTAACACATAGGATACTTTTTACGGGGAGTCTTATTCCCACGGGAAAATCTTACACAACGCGAGCGTAGCCACGGGCGTAAAGCTAGTAAGAAATAAAAATGTTCAAATAAACTAAAAAGTTGGTGTGAATTACAGAATATTTTATAATGAATGTTTGGTTTCAGATAAAGAACGGAAAGTTAAAAGCGAATGTAAAGTTGATATGTCCCAAAATTATGTGGAGATTAAAGGAACTTTATTACAAAAAGTAATAATGAAAAAGTTTATTAATATGACTATTATGTTAACACTAATTATTACTATTATTGTCAGTCTTCATGTAATTGTAATATATTTTTTTATTGACTGATTTTGGCTGTAATGAAATAAATTATATCTATATGTTTATAACAAAATTAAGAGGTTTTCTTGTTCTTTCGTAGCAAATTCCTCTACACTGGCTGACTGTCACACTGTACATAAATAATATCTAGTCTGTCTTACAGCAGGTTACCTTGCGTAATAAATAAAGTTTGTTTTGCATTCGTATCTGTATAAAGTACATTTCTAGCAAAACGAAGAGAAACCAGAGCTAGAGACGGTCGTAGAATACAAGAACGCTAATTATAGAGAGGACAAATCCAGCACTTGCAGTCAAATCGGAACTGGTTTAAAACAAGACGTGGAATACATCATAGAGTTGCCCCAGTTGCTCGATAGACGCGTGTGCCCAAGGTGGTACCACTACCTTATATTAGAATTTTCTGGGTAAAATATGACATTTATATACAATTGAATAGTCACAGGGCAGAAAAACGTTTTACATAAATTGCAAAAAATATGCGAGTAACGAATAAGTTAAGTGCAATTAGCACTATTATTGTAGTTGGTAGGAAAAAGTTATCGTTATTAAAAACTTGTGTTTCTTAGTCCATTGGGGTTTCCGACTCCATGGATTTGATTCCTTGTGGTAACTGGTTTGGCAACCAAGTTGGGCCAAAAGAAAACGCCCCTTTTATTTGGAGCTTCATCATTATTACTTACAATTTTCAGGCCGGTTATGTGTCCAGTGGAGGAATGTAACAAAATGATAGCCTTAGATTCAGTCATGCTTCATTTCTACTTTGATCACTCCAAAGTCCCTCGAATGACCCTGAATGGCTGCGCTGTGCGTCAACTTCAGCTGAAGCCTAGTAATCTCTATTCGGAGTCACATTGCTTGACAATATTCTTATTGCAGGAAAAAAACGAGTGAGTTTCTTCGTCATCTAATCTGCATTTTTTTACATGTGTAATGTAATAGCGGTCTTTTAATTTTTTGGATCGGCTCTCAGTAGCGACCATTTCGTCGTTATATTTCTGAATCAGCCTTTATTCTGCAATCGGTCACGATAGGAAAGACAAAAGATCCACGAAACTGTACAACTTTCCCCAAAGAACATAGATAAAACAAACGACAAAAAATATACAATTTATTTTCTTCTTTTTTTCAGTTTTTTTTTCTTTGATCATGAACTTCCCTTTCCGCTTTATGGGTATTTTTGTAATTCCCTGGGCCATTCTTCATAATCTCACGTGAAATTTTCTTTATTTCTTTTAGAGTTAATCTCTGTACAAAAGTTGATTCCGGTGCGCTAATCAACGGAAACTACCCAGACTGCAAATCGTTACTCCTCATGGCTGCGAAAATACAAACAGAAAAATATAAAAATCTTGACAAAAACGCAGTGGCAGTTCACAATGTTCATACTCAAACGGAGTTGTTACAAAGTTATATTAAAAATAAGGTGGGTATAAGCATTAGAAATCAATTATTGCAAACTAAGCTTACCGCTGCTTCCAACTATTCACTTTTCTAATAATTAAGGGTCTGCCTGTATTTTCCGTGCCTGCTATATTGCCACTTTAGTATGTATGTATGTATGTATACTAAAGTGGCAATATAGCAGGCAGGTTATGTATAACGAAGCTAGCAAAAAAAAAAAAACATTTTCCAATCATAAATCTACTTCCAATATTTTCAGAAAGGTAATACAGTTATGTCTATTAAACAATCCAAGCCTTACGAATCAGTTGCACAGAAACAATTCGACAATAATGAATCTTTATTGCTCTGGCTATGCAAACAGGATGACAATACAGCGTCTTACAGTGTAAGTAACTGGAGTTTTAAACATCCATTAATACTTACATTAAATCTGTGTCTTACAAAAAAATGTATCGCATGAAGTCCATCTGTAAAGATAATCTGTGAACTAAGTCTAAGACGACCCAACTTACTGTAGCAACGGTTCTGGCATTTGCTGAATTACGTTATAAACACAGAGGCGCAATACGTTTATGAACGCCTTACAAAATTTTCACAGCTATTAAGAAATTTAAAAAATAACCCTTATATAATAAAATACATACTGTACAAGTTAAAAAGGTAAAGTACAAGTAAAGAGGAATCTAGATAATCCGGAGACACAGTAAATAACTTCTGATCTTATTAGATATTTTAAACAATTATTTCAGATTTCGGTTCTACGAAAAGATAAGAAATTGGGTCACAACTATATTGGCGAAGCAATTCACATCAGAAGTGAGCAGTCGCCTGCGCAAATGTTAGAGCGAGCTCAGTGCCTCATCATATGCGGTGCAGCCCTCAACAGACTCCTCGATGAGAGCAACCAGATTAATGTTTATATCGAAGTATTAGCTTAGATTTTACTTAAATATCTTTTGTATAATTAATTAAGTTTAGGGACTATAACATTTAATGATTGTTTTAGAGAAGTAAATACTTATCATTTCAAAATAAGACAAGTCTTTCCCATTTTGCTCGAAAACTTTTATAACGACTTTATCCTTTAGAAAAGCTAATTTCGTCGAGTTGTAATCCCATAGATTTGCAATCGTCACTATTTGCCTACTGTTATGGAACATGTAAAATAATTTGAATAAATACGTTTAGAAATGCCATAAAGTTCCGATCAACTAGTTGTTCCGTTAAGTTAATACATTTATATGTGACTAAGAACTGACTTCCAGAAACAAGAAAACTATGATACGCCTTTAAAAATAAATTTATTTGAACAAATCCTTTAAGTTTTTAAATAAAAATATTCTAGAACTCACAAAACTGTGCCTCTTCCTCTTCGGGCACCTCACTAGCTTTCCTGGCCTCTTTGACAAAGTTGTAAACTCGAACCTTCTCGTTCTTCGCTCCACACTGAGCAGCATCTACATCATCCTTGGAATAGATCTCAAAATCGGGATTGCTGTACTTGTTCTTCTGATAAATATTTTTTCCATGAAGAGGTTCTTTATTAATGTATTCTGGATATCCGGGTTGCAATCCGTTGTATTTTTTGGCTGACGACGGCACAGCTGTAGGGTACTTGAAGGTATCAACCGTGTCAAAGGTACTATCTTTTGGAAGTGCATCAGGAGAACTGTCTTTTGATGGAATGTTTGGATAACTCTCATCGACTTTCTTAGCTTGCTGTTCCGTTTGAGGATTGATGGTCCCGTCTTTATGCTGCATTACCCTGTAGCTATTCAGTTCAACACTGAAAAGCAACAATATGATTGAATAGAGTATTTCTAGCGCTGGCGGCTCAAATTTACAAGTACACCATGGTCCTTCAATAAAAACAGGCCAACTTTTACATGAATGACAGCAATCGTCATTTGTTTAACTAGCTACATAGGGATTATTAGGGATAATCTATTTGTTCATAAAAGTATAAAATATAGTAGTACTGCATTGTTTATATTTTGAGTTCAAGTGCACTTATATGATAAGTCAAGAGAGCATATTTATTTTAAGTAAGTACCTACATATTCCATACTAATAGAACGGGGCTTGGGGGTACCCTATGTGAACACTAGCGCCACTTGGATAAAAAATCATAACTTAGTGAAAACACAAAATATAAAAAATATGAACGATCAAAATGATTCATTAGTCTTGTTGTATTTTTAGAATTGACAAATTCAGTTATCTATTGTTAATTGTAGTAACAGATAGCAAAAGTGCTAATAACGGCCGTTTTTAGCACTTTCGCTATCTCTTACTACACCTTATAAGATTTTATAAAATTCGATTTTTCTAAAAATACTAAAGTACCTACATTTTAAAATGATCGTCCACTTTTTTAATATATTTAGTTTTTTCAGAGTTATGATTTTTCTTCGAAGTGGCGCTAGTGCGCGGTCAGGTAGCCCCTTAAGGACGGACGATCAACGCCTTGATATTATTTGGTAATTATCGTTCACCGACTGCTTTAAAAATAAATATCTGGTAGTCCCTGTAGGTAGTTTACAAAGACGAAACCATTATTTAGAATTGTAAATACTGACCGACTTTTTGATTTTTTTAGTAGCTGAGCCGATTGCTTTCAAATCGATATGAGAGATTGAGAGTGCCTATAGTCCAGTTAATAATAAAATATTGTTAGGATTAAATAAAAAACTGATAAACACTCCGCGTCAACTATTACTTAAATTGGCGCTAACTGTGGAATTTTTTAATGGAAAAGTGGCAACACCAAGAAAAACGCCAAGATGGAGTGTTATTTATTGAACATAAAATTTAAAATTATTTTTGTTAAATATTATTAGGTTCTGGGTTAATTACGCATGAAACGAGATTGTGTAGGTCATTTTTGATTATCCTTTATAATTTCTGCACAATTTTATAATGCAACGGCGTTTTCGATCACAAAAGTTCACAAGAATTTATCACCTAATGCGAGCGTATCCCGTGATGTCACAAATGACACTGAGAGGCGGAAAACGACTTATAATCCAACAGTTGGACTATATTTTTTTCGACGTTTCTACGCCATCACTATCAATCTAGACCGTATATAATCTAAGTTAATAACCTATGAGAAGACTGAAAGACTAGGTCTTATTCAAATGCCCATCTTACCCATAACTAGAATCGTCAGCATAGTATTTCACTTGAACAGGGTTCCCTTCTTTGTCTAAGTAAGCATACTTTCCGATTACTGTACCGTTAGGAAATTGTTTTTCTTCTGACTCCACCGTTTTTGATTTCCTTAGTGTCCCACCTGCAATATTTTCCCACAAAGTAAGCACGAGAACCGAAATTGAAAAAATATGTGAGGTGGCGTCCTTTTTATTCAGATTGTCGATTAAAGTTTCATTCATTATTATATCATGTCGAGAGGTCAATGGCCGACCTCAGTAACCCTGGCGTCAGTGTAATTGAGTCTCCAAGGGCCTCTGACATGACTCATGTAGATAAATAGCCGGGACCAACTGCAAATGGGTAAATCCTGCCAATACATGGATCGATATACAAATCACATAACACAAAAATATTAAACTTACCACTTACTACATGCAGTAATAAATAGCATAAAGCTAACTTCTTGATAAAACTATCGCATTTTATTGATATAAGTGACATCTTTGCAACAAAATTAAAAATACAAGTACAAATCCATTTAATTTACACTGCCATTCACGAAATGTCACAGTAACAAATAAAACATTATTTTTTCATGTCATATAAAAAAGTAGCAAAAAGTTCCTATAACACAGCGCGAGGCGACGCGTTTTTATGAAAACTAGTTTTGTTTTTGTTTACGTATACTCCGAGTATGTATAAATTATACTTACACGTCTCGAAGGAAACCTTACGCGTTCTTTCTAATATCGACAACAGTATTAGTACATTAGTAAAAATATACATTTGTAAATCAAGTCTTCGATTAGTTTAATTACCGTGATATCGCATTACTTGATTGACTGATACGAACACTGTATTCCAAGTCCGCGCCCGCTATATTACCACTTTTGTAATTAGGTCCATCCGTTCAATAAAAAGGGCACTGTATTTAAACCTTACCAAGTCCAGTCCAGTTGTGATTACAAAAAGATTTTAGAAACTCTAAAAACTACTTTCATATCTTAGCTAAATATACTGTGAAATTTCATTCGTTTTAAACCCATTATGACCTTTTGTGACCTTCGGAGATACGAGCGTGAAAATATGACGATGATGATGATGACCACATAAACCCCATGTTCCTCAGGGAAAGTTGTTGAATTTCAAGGACTGATCACTCTCCTAATGATGTATAATGTAATATTTTCTAAGTATGTATTTATTTTGTTTAATGTCTTACTTTAATCAATCGTGCAGAAAACACTAGGTATAAAACCCTCTTTGGAATTTTGTTTCATATCTAATATTAGTTACAGTTATGAGTTTATGACTTGATAACTCAAAATGAAAACTCATTTACATCAATGCTTTATTAACTTTAGCTATCCTTCATTATTTTCTATTACTATCTATGTTTGAAATAAATAAACTTAAAAATATGACATCGAATCTCAAAGCTAGTCTTCGGCATAGGAACTAGGGGGTCCTACAAAGTTATGTGATGGCCTGTTGGTGTAATAATCGTTGTTCTTTTTCTTGTTTGGTTTCTTAGGTCGAGTCCACGTGATAGAAGGCTCCGCTGGGTGTGATACTGCTGATGGTTCAGGAAAAGGTCTTGAAGAACCAACTTGTGCAGGATATGAAGGATAAGGTTCTCGGTAAGGCCTGTATGGTGGATCGCTCATAACCCTGAAAAGATAATAGATTTAAAAAAATACTGTGATTAGTCCGTAAACTTTATTTTTGTAAAATATTATCGGCAGTAAATTTTCTGAAATAAATGGATTCACTGCAAAAACTATAAAACTTTTCGGTCTAGTTTTAGTTGTATGCTAGTAAATTGAATCACCATTTAGCGCTGAAATTGCTTGTCCTATTTCTTGCTATTTTAAGTGTAAAAAGTGAATGATCTTGCTCACCGAAACATACAAACTTATCTTACAGTCTCTTTATCCCTAGTAATTTTCACTTTTGATCGTCATAAGTTTCTAATAACGAAAATCATTGTGTTCAACTAAATTTTTTCCTCACCTGTATCCTCGTTCATCAGCAATATATCGGTATCGTCGCGGTTTCCCCCAAGCATCAACGTATCCGTAACTCCCAACAACTGTGCCGTTCGGGTACCTCTCTTCGGTGCGGAATTGGTTGTTACCCGTCGAAGGGTCTTTGACGTCATAGCCGTAGGAGTAAGTCCCTGGGTGACCTAGAACCATCGTAATAAAATATACAGTAACATTCTTAAAGAAGGAGATCAGTCAGATCTTAGTCGACCACGCTAGCCCAGTGCAGGCTAGTGGACTAATTTGGGCGTTTCCTCACAAAGTTTTCCGTAAAAATGTTTACATATGAATTTGAAAACACATTTTACGTGGTGGGGCTCAAACTAGCTTCTTTTGGACAGTAAGGCGGGATAAGATCGACTTTTTTTCAAAGAGTTAAGCTGAGGAAGCCCAGGATGGGGGGAAATAGAAAAAAAAGTGACCTTTGCGCGGCAGTGGCACAGTCCGGGCTTATACATATATTAAGCTAACTGACATAACTTACCATCGATTTGATTATTGAAATAGTACGGCATTGGTTCAGCTATACTCAGTCTGGCTTGTCTTGGCATTGATATAATCCTCGCATGACTAATGCACACAAACAGTGATAACTAAAAAAAAAATATTCTAATTTATATATTCAGTATAATAAATTGAAAATCTGTTATGAGCTCATTGGTTTGGAACTTTTAGTAAGAGTAGTTTGCTTGGATTGACTATCTACACCTTTTGTGAAAAATACCAGAGCATATCATCTACCAATACTTACCTTACTTTTTTAAATTAAAAACAGGCACCCAATTTAATAAAAAATCTCTGTTTTTGTGTATATTAGCGTCAGGTTGAGAGATGGTAAACATTTTTCAACGTCCAAATTAAGTGCAGTAGGCGTGAGTTTTGGAGATATAATAAACTCAAGCTATTAACATGGATTTCCTTTTTTTACTCTTGATGACATTATTTTATTTTACTCTTTGCTTACCCACCTACCTACCCATGCCCAGTGCGGATCGGTCAACTTCACTCCGTACACAATCTTTGTAAATACAAATGTATAAATCTACGCAGGCGTGTGTAGGTTTCCATTTCTTTTTTCACCATGCGTATAAAATGTAGAAATAAAATACGATAATGCCCCATGAAATACATTATTATGAAATTGATGCAAGTAATTATGCTATTTGCGTAAAAAAGTTTATAAATTGTTAGAAAACACATTGATACGTGGAAGTTTGAACCACGACCTAATTAATTTTACTATTCCAGAAATCCCCACTGATATATTGCCACCAGTGGGGATTAAACAAAAAACAAAGAGCCTATCTGGTACACTTACTACCAACACCACAGCCAATACTTTAAATTTTCGATAACTACCAATGAAGTGCCTAGCGTATTTTGAAATGCAATATCATTTACAACATTTTGCTTCACGTAGTTCAAATCGTTCTTATATTTTTAATTTAAGATGAACAAAAGTACTTGAAATGACTTACCAGAAATACTGGAACTTTCTCCATATTTCTCCAGCTGATCAGGGCCACCTTTCCTTGCGACTATCAAGTAGGAAGTGAGTGCGAATACTGGCTTCCAGCGCCTGACTCCACTCTTTATGGTTGTTTCCTTTTGGCGGTGTTTAGAAGGCACTACACCATGTAAGCCAGTTGTTCTCAAAGCTTGTTATCATTATGTAAGAAATGAAATGAAAACTTTAGAAAGAGTATAATAAGTGTCTCTCTCTATTCATATTTTTTTATCCACCTCCACTCTGATATTTTTTAAGAAAAATAAGAGAAGATTAGTTTAGTACCTGATTTAAATTACGTGCTAGTTTTTGACTATTTTTTTTAAATGATGGAATTGATCTTGGGCTTTCTGTTCCACTAGACCAGACCTTAGAAAATCTTAGCAGCTTTGTTTTTGTTCTTCCCAAAAATAACTAATAGATATTCCAATAGATACGTGCTTGTTATTGAATCTCAAACCTTCAAATCTTTGAAGATACACAAAGTATTTTGTTTAAAAGTTGCTATACATTGATTAAGTTTGACAACCATTGGTGTAGTGGGTGAGGGCAATTTCGCCCATATCTGAGATGTTGACGTCATTAGGAAGGATAAGGCAGGTTGAGCTAACCGGGGCGACGACAGCACGAAGGTGTGATGAATGAGCGAATAAACCACTTTGAGTTCAAGTTTAGAAAGCTTGACAATGGAAAAGAATACGAATTATAAGTGTTTTTTTATTAGTGACGTTGACTTTAGGTACGCAAACTCAACTCAAATCAACTCATTTTTCGTCTTCTACTTTATAATTTTATTATTTAACTCAAAACATGTCTCTTGATCCTTGCCTTGTGTTTAATACGTCAAGTAAATAACAGACAAAGGGCAACTAATCAAGTCTAGCTTGTACTAATGCTTAATGATATGCCCATAACAAAAATGAACAAAAAACTAAAATATCGTAAAACATGATCGGTTCATAAACTATGAAAACGTCTATGTAAGAAACCGACATACCTTATTTTCAGGATCACGTACAGTTTTGATGACTTTTTTGCCTTATTTACAGAACATTGTAATCTGATATCGTATTTATTAAGTACTGAGTGAGTGCATAAAAGTGCAGTTGGTGTTGGTATTTTATTACAGACGGTCTTATTTGGCACTTTATGGCATTTTAATACTACCCAGCCACCCACTTATAACCACGTTCAACATGATCTTACACTCTCGTCAGTTTAAAAATAATATTTATTTAAAATAATTAAGAACATTTTTAAATTAAGTATAATTTTTGTCTAATTCTGATATAAAACACACCTAGATACATTCCGTTAACTCTTGAAGGTCTATGTACGTACGTACATGCTGTTTATGATATTTATTTGTAAAGCTTATAAAACAAATTTTCTGTATACCAAAATTTTTAGCGACTATTACCAAAACTACTGCTAAATATTTCCATAATAGAACGACTTCTGCTTGATTTATGACGTCACATATTAACCTGTGAAGCTTAAAAGGCTTGGCTAGATAAGGATTAAATCGGGGGTCACAAGTAAATGACTAAGAATATAACGGGCGGGATTCAAACCCGTCCACAAGTTCATATAAGGGATTTATGATAGATATCATACATCTTAACGGCGAAGCGGCGGATGAATTATGTCATATTCCTAACACATGGTTCGAGAGAGGACTTTGAACTTAGTTAATATAGATTATAATGTTTGCGTGAATTTATCTATAAGTTTATAGCTTTAGTTGACTTTAATTTGAGTAAAACTGCTGTATATTAGCTATCTGTTATTCATAATAATCTAGAATTCACCGAAATCAATCATAAATCATGTAAAACTAGTATAAATTCCAAACAAACCGAACGCGAAACTGCAATCATTTCACGAATTGCTATAATATTCTAAACATCAATTGGATTTTATTTTCATAACAAATTAGTGTACTTTCTACAATTTCTAATTATTTCTTCCCATCTTCATTGAGTCCAAGAAACCGCGGAAGACAATCTCTAGTCCAGTTAATATGGTTCCATTACTCATGTGTGTACAGGCCTCGACTCGAATTTATCTCGTTTTCTATTAAAGCCTGGTCCGCTGTTTTATATTACTGCAATTTTTCTTATCCGAAGCTTTATCTTTATTTATCTTGGAGACGCTTAATTCCGAACCTTTTTTTTCGTAAATCTAGTTTTAAAATGTCCGAAAGATACATATGGATCATTTTGTGTGATATTTTATGTAAATAAGTGTTAGTGAATTTATAAAATAAATCAAAGATAAGCTTATTTCGGTATTTTATTACAATTTCGATTCACAAATATTTAAAAATACATACATTATTAGAATAGAACACCAAAAGTACAATAAAATGAGATTGAGATCAAGAATAGTCAAATTGAGATAAGAATAAATATGAATATAAAAATGTATTTAGTAAATTAACGCTACAAAACGTTTCTGGTACATAGGACTCTATCATATTATAATTAAATACTTATTAGGTAAAAGTCAACACATTTCAGTAGCCTAAAAAAAATACTAATAATACGTATCAATAACTATATAGGTAGTTGTACTTCAGATGCTACAGGATTCTTCAAATGGCAATTTGAGCACTTAATTCAAACTATCAAAATTACTTTCATGGCAAACAATTCAACACTTTATCGCTACAATACCTCACATGGTGTTTTGTTTGAAATTGTAGAAGAAAATACGAGAATTTGTACAAAGACTTTGAAGACTAAACAATAGCAACTACAAAGAAGAATAACAAGAATTTTAATACCATATCAAGAAAATAATTTGCAAGTATTACGATCTAAATAGATATTGCTTATCCAAACAAAACACCGAATTATTACTCTCCATTAATTCAACGTTATCTCAGCCAGCTTTTACCTTTCCATTATTAGCGCTAAACCTAAAAATAATCATTAGTGTATTTGTACGCTGTATCTGCTAGCTGGAATTCGGTTATCAATGATAGTAAGCTGGAGCGTGCGCGTACGCCACTGGTGCCACCGGGACCTGGGAAAAAATAACCGCAATTTATTTATATATTAATAATGAATCCATAATTCGAAGGAGGGAAATATTTGTGTTGGTACAGGTACAGAAAATTCTATCCGAGTAAGACAAAAACTATTACATTTTGGTGGTGCAAAGTATCTTCTATCGACCTAAATAGGTTTTAAAATAAATAAAATTGCAAAATTAATTCATGTAAACGATAATTTGGTACGATAATTTAACTGTTCGTAGAGTAGTACTACTATTCAACATACTTTAACTCTATGAATGAATGCGAGGATTGGCTGCTCGTTGGCATACTGGCCTTTACGCCGCGCCGTTCAAGTAATAAAATAAACTTCCTTTGTAGTGTAGTTCATTACACTGTCTTACCTAAGCACAGTTTCATTCAGCATTCAAAAGGTTAAACGCACGTTAAACATGTTAGCACATTATTATGCATCATTAATTTTAAACCTATCTAACATGAACTCTCAACTCAACTTTAAATTATTACAACTGTAAGATAGTAAGTAATTCATAATATTCCGTAAACAAAACAATAGACGTTTGAAAAAAAAAAACAATTGTATTGGGATGAATCCAATTTAAATAAAAACATAACTCTTTTAGAATAAATTACCCGTTCTTATTTACTTAACATGGTATACTTAAAACTAGAGCTCGTACGTTGCGTTTAAGGCCCAATTTCCATGTCAAGGTGTACTAATTGCCCACTTAGCAAAGAGTTTTTCTGCGAACCTAGGGCTGCCTTATCGGGGAAATTTGGTAAAATATGTCGGCCAAGATTCACGGCTCGGCCTGTTTCCTTATAAGCCTATTCGCCATTAGGCTTTGCGTTTGCGCAAGCAACGCGGCTTGCAATCTACGAGAAATCGAGTTTGTGTAACATTGTACCTAACTGACTGGACACCTGTACTATTTATTCCGAGAATTGTTTTTAAATACCTAACATTAGGTATAAGTGAGACTTGATTATTTTTTTTCTACGGTTCATATTATAAATTAGCTTTTTTTACTTTTCTAGTTTTTTGAAATCGTTCACTTGATGATGTTTTTCGAAATGTCCTAAAAATGTTTGAAATAATTACTCAGGCGGTCTAGTACTTAATCAGTCGTAAAATTACCTAATTGTTAATTACAGACTAATCTCTTATTAGGCTAACCAGGGCACGATCAACAAGTCAAGTTAACAGCAATATTGCGGTAGCTCTATCACTGACAACAGGTTACAGGGTTTGTGAGATGGGTTGCCGACCGTACAACCCACACGATGAAGATGAAAAATTGCAATTTTGGTTTAATTCTACATTATCAGTCTGATGCATATGTAAACAACCTTAATGTAATGAAATTGTTATGATCTTTATTGGCTTCAATATAGCCATTTTGTTTGTTTTTTGTAAACCGGCAACTTATGTTTCCAATATGAATTTATTTAGTATAAAATTTAGTAATGAAAAAAAATTGCCTTGAAAATATTATTGAAAAATTCTGAATGACAGGAAAATGCATGACTTGAAAAAGGGTTTTAGAATTTAGAATTAGAAAAGGGCTTTAGAATTTCAAAAAGCAGAAGAAAGTTTTAGAAATTCGGTCAAGCTTGAAAACAACAAATTTTCTGTTGATATTTCTTCAGATTGTCCAATGGAAGAATTAACCTCGGGAAACACTTTTTCAGGGGCCTTGCAGAGACTTTATTCTTTATTTTCATATTTTTTTTCAAAAGAAAATATTTCTTCCAGAATATTTCAAAAAATATAAAGATTTTATTGATAAATAAGTATGAGAAGCTGGGACATACCAAAGTTGTTGATATCTAGGCGGGATGCCTACCTACATATATCTATTGTGACAATGCTAAGACATTTAAAGAGCTTCATAATTTATATAATTCTAATTCAGTAGAAAGATTTTGCTCAACTAATTTAATAAAATTTAAATTCATTACAGTTGCCGAATTTAAAGTGGCTTAGGGTAAAACTATCACTGGCTCATATAATAACGATATTTAAGTCGATAAACAAGGCCTATGTTCAGCAGTGGACTTCTTCTGGCTGAGATGATGAAGTCGATAAACAAGTTTGCCACTTCTGGCCCGGCAACTTATGTTTGGTACAAACATAGAATGTGAAAACTCTTTTATTTCTAACATTTATGAGACATTTTACGGGCTTACCGCGATAATATTTTTATTGAGGAGACCCGATATTTCAGCGCTGTTGCAAGCACCATGTGTTGATAATGACCGTGAAAGTTTAAAATTATATCTTTTATTTCTATTTTTATGTAGCAATACTGTTTCTGTTATTTGCCTGATTATAGCAACATTGTATTTTCATTCAGAAATTTTCTCTAAGATTTTTAATAGAAAATATACTTTTAATTTACTTTATATAAAAATCTGTTTAGTTCAACAATTTGCTATGCTTCTAATTGAATAAATGTCTCATGATCATGACCAGATAGCTTTTGCAAGTTTTAATTAGTAGGTAATACAGAAAAGGTTTGACGATCTGATAAAGATTGCAGGAAAACACTGGATGCGGACAGCACAGGAAGGTCATTGTGAAAACTTCGAGGGATTGACCAGCAGTGCATGTTTTTCGATTGAGATGATGAAGAAAGAGAAAGTCGTGTACATGTTTTCTCAATCTCACCAACTTCAATATGCGTTGTCAGCTACCGAATATAATATTATCAAAACAATTTGGTCATCCATACTGCATCGAAGAATAAAGTGCACCGTTCGCCCGATCACTGACGCTGTGAGCCCTTAGCTCATGAAAATCTGGTTCTTACCGGATGTACTGCGTGGCCAGTCTTGTGCACAACAGCGTTGAAGCCGTTGTGGTCATCCGCAGCGTAAGACACCGTGCGAGTTGAGCCATCAGGTTCCACTAATGAGTAGCTACCTGAAAGATACAATACAACAAGATTCAATTTCACTTACTTTTCTTTGCGCGATTCTTTTTCTCTGTAAAACGATCCTATAATGCAATCATCAATCAATCAATCAACGGCCCGTTACAGTCCACTGCTGGACTATGAGCCTCCTCCACATAAGTGGAGGATTTTGCCATAATCTCCACGCTTGGCAGGTTGGGTTGGAGATCGCAGATTAAAAGGTTACTGTATCAGAGAGCGCTGCTGCCCGTTCCCTGTTCAATGTGTAGTCCCCTAAGTTGCCTCTTACGACACCCACGGGAAGAGTAGGGGTTGGTGACAAATGTATTATACTCTGCCGTCACCACACGGCATAATGCAATACCTAAGCCATATGGGCATTTTTAGTGACAAGTTTTTAAAAAAATATGCCTACTAAATTGTAGAAAACAGCCTACAACTATATAAGTTATGTATGGAAATTTGTTATATCAAAAATTACAAATTAGATAAGAAAGAATGATTACAACTAAAACATTAAAGTAAATAACATGAATCTCTTGATTGTAAGCTTTTTAAAACATAGATAATTTCAATCGTCGATGACAACAAACTAGAAATCTTTACCAATGCTAGATTTTCCGATTATTTTGAAGAAGAGCTTACCTTTGACGACGTCACCATCCCTCTCTTCCTGCTGCGACTTGATGTCACCAGTGTGTGGGTCCTTCACGCCGTAGTTAAACGCATACTTTGGATAAGCCTGTGAAATGGACACAAATGCGAGATGAGAACAAATATTAAATTAAAAATACTAATAAAAGCCTACTTTCAATCACAGTTTGTAAAAGAATTCCTACACTATTTGGACCATTACATTGGCAAATTTAGCGCCCTTTCTCCTTCTTCAAGATTTTCCCTAAATAAATAGATATTATGAACGTGACAAAGTATGTGAGTATGTATTAGATGATTCCACTTTGGAATCCAACTGTCAATTTTGATATCCATGTTCTCAGATGAAAAAAGTGTATATGACGATTAATAATAATACCCAACGAATCATCTAGATAATTCGTATTACCTTTTAAAAAAAATAAAACAAAATTTTATTTTTTTATAAGATGATTTTACATCACTAATTCGTCATTATTTTCATTTTTTTAGATCTATAGACTTATTCGGTTAACTTTATTTGGATCACACTTGGGTCCAACAGCGGTGACCTTTAGTTAGCTAGCATCCAATATTAAGGAAAGTATAATCGACGGATTATGTGTGGATGGACAGTTGCAAAGATGTAGAAGGAACAATTTTGTTAGTTTGTTAGTACTAATCGATGCTATTTGCACTTACCACAGGTTCTGCAACGGCGACGGGCGCATGCGCATAGACGGGCGCGTGCACCACCGGCGCGTGGGCATAGATCGCGCCATACTGCGGCAACGCAACCGCACCGCCCACGCATGCTAGCATTAGTAACGTCTGTGAAGAATGCAATTCTGGGAGTTAAGCACGTGTTATGGAGATAAGGTAAATAACTATCATATCAACAAAAAATATCCAGTCTAAGAAGATTAACTAATTTCTTTCCTTTTTCAGTACAAATAGGCTATTAGTCTAAATAAAATAGTGTTTAACCTGCTTGGTGAAAATGCTTAATGCACTATTCTCGTATTTGGGCACTTTTTGTCAAGTTCCACTTTTGCATGAAAATATTATTTATGCTCTGAATTTTATTTTTTTATATTAATTTAAATTAAAAAAAGTAAGTGACAGTTCTGCACATAATGATACGGAACCATTCAGCCCATGATTCTGGATCATATTTAACCGGAATTTCTTTCAGATTTTTTTTTACTGACTTTCGAAAATAATAACACAATTTATCTAGTTGCCTTAATACTTTTAGACTATTTTCGTATAAAGTTTATCTTACTTTGGCATACAATGCACTGTATCAGTTTGTTGAGACAAAAAATCTTAATTTTATATTGAAATTATGTAGTAAAAGCGGGAAAAATGCTACCATTAAATGTGTTTTATGTAATTTTGTGGAGGAAGACCTATGTCACTCACAGTCACACCCTATACCTCTCTTTTCCTCCGAGCTATACCTCATACTAAAGTTTCAAATAAATTTAAATTATTAGCTCAAAATTAGTTTTGTTCAATTATGTCATTAAAAATTATTTACCTACTGTTATTTTTCATTTGCTTTTTAAAACTTTTTCATGTTTTTTCATCCAGGACTCCACATTACGTATTGATATTTCTTTTTCATGCAATATTTATATTCTTTCGATAAATAACGCATTATATGTTCAATAATGACCACTTACCCACATGGTGGCTCCCACGAATGCACTAGTACGGTATCCCGGCGGCGCGCATACAGCCTATAAATACACTCGGGCCCCTCCATAGTGCGCCGTGCACCTGCCTATGCACTTGATCTAGCTAGAGTGCATAGGACGTAGAGAAACCAAAAAAGTCAATCAATCAATCAATCATTTTTTTATTCAAAGTAAGATTCTACCGTTTTATTTTTTCAATAATTTTATTATAATATACTATATAGTTTAACCTATTTACTTAAATTCCTGTCTGTTTATCAACTCACATAAGTTCCCACCGTGGGATTAACATAACATTGGCCATAACAGCCTCCGTGGCCGAGTGCGGTCGAGATTTCGACGCTCATTACGGAGGTTCCCGGTTCGATTCCCGGTGGAGACACTGTCAAGCAAAATTCTCTTTGTGAGACTTTCCCCAGTTTGGTTATGAATTTGCAAGCTGAATCACTTGATTGTCCGAAAAGAAAGATGATTTCCGTGCTTCGGAAGACACGTTAAGCCGTTGGTCCCGGCTACTATCTAGTTGTTACACGAGTCATGTCAGTGGCCTTTAGCAGCTCTATAACACTGACACTAGGGTTTGTGAGGTCGGTTGTCGACCTAACAACCCACACGATGAAGAAGAAGAAGAACCCGTGGGATTCGAGCCTACCCTGAATAAAGCTTTACCAGACTAGCCTGCACTAAGTCAACGTAGTCTATAGTAGTCTCCTGTACCCAAAGGTTGCCTGGAAGACTACTACCTGTTCTTACTTCCACTCTGTTATTTACTATTTCTATGTGTGCAATAAAGTATATTCATTCATTCATTCATTCTATTTAAATTCCTACTCAGTGCACAAATTACAAATAAGTGAATTATTATCAATAGCCGATATGTAATACTTTCTAGCCCTTAGGCGCCTGATCAGGGCTATAGACAGCTGGTTGTTGTGGGGAGCGAATCTTGCGCAATGAGAATGACAGTGACAGATTTATATCGGTCACTATGTGGATCGATTTGATATTATGGGATATTTTGCAACGTCCAGCCAGATGCAGAAATATTTGTGGATTAAAATAGCCAGCTTTATACGCATTCTGTGCGCCTTGAAGTTTGTAAATTTAATGCATTTTACACGGTTGCTAATCCACATCCAGGTGGTAATTGCTGTTTCCTAGAAATAAAACGAAAATAAAACCATATAAATTAGTGAAAAGCTTCCTACGTCAACTTTTTTACAAAATGTCAATCAATATAAATGTTTCGACAACTCATCACAGGAACTCGTAAAGATTAAAAGCTGTGTAGTGACATGAAAATGGTTGCCCAACAGATTAAGCCGTTGATTATCTGTTAACTGCTACTACTAATCTGTCTCCAAAAACTTTAGTGACACCGGTTTCATCAAATGTGGTGCATTAATGAAGCTATTTGAAAAAAATATGTTTGTGGTTGGTATTTACGCAACCACAAATGGATACTCGTAAAAAAACTAACGATCGCCTATATAATCAGGTATTTAGGTACAAACCAAATCGAATGGCAGCGTACTTAGCAAGGAACGTCTTTCTTATATACCCATATAGGTACTTATACTAACTTAACTTCTTTCCACACTCCAAGCAAATGTTTCCGAAACCGGAACGAAGTAACTTGAAAAGGAAGCTGTTACCACGGAACAGGGCTGTTACTCATTCCTTAACATGTTTTGAAGTTTTGTACCTACTCAACTCACGAAAGCCACTTCACGTATCTTTCAAAACTGAGGAGAAAAATTGACATGGGTGCATAAAAAAATCAAAATTTAACAAAATATTTTTTCGACGTCAAAGCCAGCTAGTTAAAGGACAAAAGAAGTTTGTGGTAATTATTTATTTTTCCCAATTTGACTTAAAAGACGTTCAGGAAATATTAATATTACTATTTTGTCATTTTATTTTTATATACCTCGTTATGGTACAACCAAGTTATGTAAATTATCCTTAGCCTTTTCTTGCTACTACTTCTACTTTAAACTAAATACAGTCTAATATATTCTAAGCTAATGACCAAAACATAGCACCCATAAACGAGCAAAGTAACGTGTCTAAATTCGTTAAATTCATTCAGAGTTCGTGTGTACATTTCTACAGATAGTAGTCATATAACCTAAATGTGCAGTGTATCTGTCTATATTTATAGTAGTTTTAGTCTGTGTTTGTATCTAGAACTAACAGATCAACCGGCATTAGAACAGTCAGTGCAGGCTAATTCCACTTTATTGAGGTGCAGCTTTGGGTTTCGAGAAAATGGGTTGCGTTCTTGATTTCAAATCTCTTTGCGTATAACATTCGGTAAAGGCAATTTTAATTTTTGATCACGATTGAATCCCTGTTATAATATTCTGAATGAATTTATCGAATTTCGAAATAGTAACTTGTTTGTTAGTACTATTTGTAGATAATAAAGGCAAGCGAACTAATGAGATTTTATATTATTATCTTTTGTGTACGTATCCCACCCAACCCATGGCTACTCGTATTTAATACCAATATCAAGTAAGTATGTATACAGAAGTTTTCTCAAAGATATTATGAATTTTGGACAAACTATCCAAAATTCTACTAAACAATAAAAATTGAACTGTGATGTTCTAACTGATTGATAAGATGACTTGTAGACTTCTTTCTAGTGTAACCATCATGTTATTACACCAAAAGGAAGTATTACAAAACTAAGCTATTGAACAATATCACTTCATTAGATACCCTGTCCTATATCCTACATCAAGCTTGTTACAGTAACTCTCTGCCCAGCCCTCTGTTATACAACGAGCGACAATAGAGATCAATTATTATTGTTAAGTTAGGTAATTCTGGAGGATAATCATAACTATGTATTTGACGGTTACATCATAGTACTTTGTCTTTACTCATAGCCATAGTCAACGTGGAAGTGTAAGATAAGACATTGTTTGATCCTTTAAGGAAGCAGGTAGGAGGTCAATTCTGCGCAATAAATTGTTTCTTTTTTCTGTCACAAAAAAAAATATATTATCAAAGTTTTAATTTTCCTAGGATATTATTATTTGATCTACATATTTTAGTAATTGTTTAAAATGACGGTCTTATCTAAATACAATTTTAAATACATAATTATGTGGACTGTATAAATCTTAAAGTCTGTATAAATCCTTGAGATAGTAAAATTGTAATTTTTATATCACTCTACGAAGTGTGTAAAAATGGTCTGATTCTAACATTCAATCAATTTAAAGACCTAATTTAGGTTCCAAAGACTTTATAGGTAACCGGTTCACATAAAAATATTTCTTAAGCTGTTTTTATTGCACTCGATTGATATAATTAATATAAGTGGAAAATTGTTAAATCATTCTAGTTGATACGTGAAATAAGAGCAAATAACTGAAATTGTTATGGTCAGGTTTGTCGAGATTTGTAATAAAAACGTAAAACCTTTATATACATTGGGTTGCAAACTGGATCTAAAAAGAGTTGATATTTTGTTTGAGTATACGCTATACATACGATAGTAGGTAGCCCTCATACATAAAAAGACATAAGTACCTATATAGTACATTGTTTTCGGTAATAACTAAGTTAAATTAAAAGTATTCTTATCATTGCAAAGTTTTTCCAATGAGGTCATTGACTGCCTTGGCACAAAATTGTTGCTTCACCATTAAAGATCAAAGCAGACCCGCTCTAACTTGTCAAATGTCTATTGCAGCTCATAAATACATGTCTAGGTCATTGCACCATCTTCATTCAGGTCTGATCTAAAGCATGTTTAGTAATCTACATCGCACTTTCAATTATAAATTAAATTAGCACCTTGGTAAGAACTACTTGTAGAAATTTTGCGCTAATCCTGTACCGGATAGGTATTACTATAGGTAAATTATATTTATTCTATGTGGGTGCCATCGATTGATGAATCTGATACTGACATTAATTTACTGGTAGGTAAAAACTTATCCTTTAAATCCCTGCAATAGCTCTATACGTACTCGTAAAACCGCCTTCGAATTTGAAGCGGATAGATCGAATGTCAATCCTTTCAGTCTATAAAACCCCTTAAGATAGTTTATGTCTTCATTAGATGTGAAGCCATCAATTAAAAATAACTGATCAAATTAAAAAAAAGTTATAGTAACATTTTGTAAATTTAATATCGTGTTTGAAGAACATCAAAAGTGCACAAAACACTAGGCCCATTAGACCTGACATTTTTAGTAGTGCTAAAAATAACGGACGTGATCTCGAAAAGTGGGAAACATCACACAAATCCGACATAGATCAAAGATGACGATTACGCGCGCGGACACCGATCCAGGTTTGATACAACTCTGTCCTAGATAGCGTATTATTTCAAAGGCGATATTTTTCGTTTCAGTTTTCCATGGCACATCTTGTGACAATTAATTCCATGAAAATATAAACTTGGTTTTTAAGAGATACTAAGTATTTACCTTGCTGAATGATAGATAAAATATAAACAAGTAGACCCTCGGAGGGGCCGTATATGAGCTGATAACATGCCTCCATTGTTTGGTGCAAAATGCATTGACTGCATTGTATTAATAAACCTTTAAAATAACTCATCCCGAACATGAAATATCATGCAGCAGATAAATGGATCAATTTCGAATAATGTGAGCTCTGGCGTTTTTTATCGCGTTTGTACAGATTTATGGTGCAGTTGAACTCGCTCATCATCGGAGAATTAACAATAAGTATCCATTCAGAGAACGCTATTTTTACCCACCCATTGTTTCTGATATTATAACCTTCATAATTGGCATTGGTTATCTGCACTCTGCTTAATCAAATAAATCATGTTTAAATAAGACTATCAAATCACAAACAGATGTTACCGTAAGGTGAGGTGCTTAATTCACGTTAACAATGAGCTTACGTGGATTGCACTCACAGCCAAGTTATATATCGTGTACAATATTCAGCCAAGTTAGTTATTGTGTAAACATCCTCGCGCAAATTACGTACTGCAGAAGCCAGAGTCGAAGCCGATTCGGAAATACCCAAATCCGACAATTTGGATCACCGTGGCCCGTGAGCGCTCGCGCCGACCGCCGGCATGGCTGAAAGTGCGTTATTTATTTATTTTTACCCACAACCTGAACCGCGCTCGCACCTTAGTATCCATATCGGCTCCGGGTGGAAGACCCGTAACAACAAAGCGACCCTCATCTCATCAAACCAACAACGCAACGCTCGGTCAATGCAATATCCATTACTCGCTCCTCCACACATGGATTTCGGTTGCACAGACAAGGATTCAGGCGAAGTGGAGTGCTACTTCGAAATACGTAAATAAAATTTCTCTAAACAATATTGATGACGACGTTGATTTATCAGCTTTCGCGTCGTTGTTTCGGAACAATGTAATTGATATTTTTAGGAATCGTCTTGTTTTTGGGTTGTGTAAACATTCGGGCTCTTCTCAGTAAGTTAGTCCGTATGTCAGCGCAGTCTGTGATTGTTGGTCGGGTTAAACACCAGTTTTATGAGTTTTAGTTTTCATTTTACTTTAGGGAGTTTTGTTTTGTTAAAAATGCGGTCGGAGTTGCGGACTAGGAGAGACAACATTCCGAGCCGTGAGTACACACGAGTGGAGTGCTTGGAATACGTAATTTTGCGAATTAGTTGAGGTTTAATTTGTGCATTTGAACATTTTAGATTGCGATACCGGCACCTCGTGTCATATCACGATACACATGCGTAAGTACATAGTATTATTATGAATGAAAATGTACTCATTAACCTGGTGCTCGTATGTTTACTCATAAATAATAATAAATAAATGACACTTAAAAAATAATAGTCGCGTGGTAGAGATAACCTCCAGAAACTATTCTTATATATAGATAAGAACATAGTAATTAAGTTTACATGCAATTATGAAAGGTGACAGAAAAATCGAATTGTTTATTATTGTTATTATTATCGATATACCTTAAGTTTGAAGTAACAAGAGCGTTTTGTCCTCAGCAAACCCAGAAGCGGTGGGATGCGTGGAGAGGTTCGCCACGATCATGTCATTTCTGCTGGTGATCATCACTTTCCCATTTTCTCTGTTTGAGTGTTTTAAGGTATGTATTTTCAAATAACTGAATAATAACCACATTACAATAACATTAGAAAAAAACACAATATTATATTCTTGAAAACACTGCGCCTCGAAATTTCCGAGTGTTTCGAATACGGTTCTATATTTATATTAAAACTATAAGTTCTTTGACAAACTTAAGTCCGATTTAAATTAACTGTCTTTGAGCGAGTGCTTTAGTTTAGTACACAGAATCCTACCAGCGAATATTACTGAGTTACCGTTTTCAAGTTTCTATACTAATGAATATACATATCAGTCTTTATTTTCACTACACTTTTTTGAAATATTTTATGTTCAAATGAGATAGCATGTAGATAATAATATTATGACAAAGTTATAAATAGTATTACTTACTTTAGGGAATTATTAACATAGAATTTGTATGTGCTTCAGGTTGTCCAAGAATTCGAGCGAGCCGTAATCTTCCGCCTGGGTAGACTGAGGAAAGGTGGTGCGAGAGGTCCTGGGCTGTTCTTTGTCTTGCCCTGCATTGACACATACCGCAAGGTTGACTTAAGAACAGTGTCTTTTGACGTGCCACCCCAAGAGGTAATTAATTTCTCTAGATTTTTACACGTTAAAAAGTAAGCCTTCAAAATTTCGTAATGAGTACACTTTATAGTAATTTGAAGTGTAATAAATATACTTTTTGAATTAAATTAACATTATTACCATCATTCACCTTTGGAAAAACTTCCCTTATGAAACTTATGGTGAATGGTCTAGCGCTACATTGTCAAAAGCAATATTGATATTTGCATCATCTCATAGGTACTTATAACAGCTAAATAAAATTCCAGGTAAAAATCAGAGAGCAAATAAAAAAGGACTCAGGGTTCAGATTGAAGGTTTAGACCAACTAAACAAAAGAGAGACTCGAAAAAAAACACGGATTATCATAATTCAATTTAGCTTCAAATAAATACATGTAGATTTTGTTAAAGCCAAAGTTTACCCATGGCTACTGATCAACGTCAATGTACCACGTTAATCGGGTAAACATTATGCTCGGCCGATCATTCCGAGTAGCGCGGTATTGAAAACTGTAACCCAGTTGTATGCTAGTGCTGAAAGTTGCCATAATTTGTGAAAATCTGGGATAAATCGCGGCATTGGCATGCTTGCTGTTATTACAAAGAAAAAAATATAAAGGTCTCTAATTTTAATGAAAATGAAAGATATGCTGCCGTAATTTACAATGATCTTAGAAACACAAAACAAATTTTTTATTATGCTGTAGAGAGAATCAATATCAACACCTTGACAAAATACTAATATAATACTTTCGGTTTTTCGTTGTTTTCTTGGAAGTTTTATTAATTAATAGTTACTGGCGATTTTTGGCATTCATATTCGATTCGTTTGTTGTTTATTTGGTTCAGCCCTTGATATGACGATTCAAACGATATCAAGCCATGTGTAAATTACTGTGAAGTTTATTCAAGAACTATCTTTCCGCCCACAGCTCGCTGTTCCCATGAGAATAAGATGTTTCCAATAAAAAAAGTATCGTGTTAATCCAGATAGTTTATGCTGTGTGCTAAACGTTCAAATCCATTTAGCCATTTTTGTATGATTGTGGAACAAACATCCATTATCTGAATTTTTATTTTATTTTATTAGGGCAACCAACAAGTCACACACTTAATACATTCATGGGTTACAGTATGTATAAAGATACTAGCTTAAGTGGTTCCTTAATTATAGGTTGTCACAGCATGCTTTGTGATTAAACAGTAACAAATTAAAGTAGATAAAATAGATCATAACTAGGTATTTGCGTATTAGACAAACGGCTTATTACAAGAAAATACCATGTGAAAAAGGTATAGATTACGAGTCACTAACAGGTTTTGTACAGATTTTCTAAATGTATATTTGGAATCATTGAATATATCTACTGATGCACTAATGGTTAACACCATATAGAAATATACATACTTTATTAATAAATATACAAACTTTCACATTTATAAGCTTTCACTAGTATGATTACAAACTGCTTTATGGTCACCATACACCACCATTCAGTCGGTGTACGTTTAATTGATGACGCCATAAACTATCAATCAGAGTTTTACGACACGCAAACAAAATGTGCTTGTGTGATCGCATTGTCTGGAACAACGACTACGACCCAGTATGTGGATATTTTTGGTAGATACTGGTGGTGGTGGTGGTGGCTGGATGAGGAAAGCGGGTAATCGTGCGCTTTGGCGTGCCCTTGGGGAGGCCTACGTCCAGCAGTGGACTTTAGGCAGATTGATTGATTGACGAAGGACACTGGACGAAGAGAATGAGTTTGCTTTAAATTGGGCACAGTCGCGCACCAAGCTTCTAGATGATGTAATGTTCCTATTTCCTTTTTATGAAATAATATAATCTAAGAAACGATAGATAAAGTACTTTCGTGGCTACTTACGTATTTCAAACATATCCCTCCCACTTGATCCAGTGATCCAGTGTTCTGTTTACCTGACGAGGATCGTTCACAGTTATTGACAAACAAAAGCAGCAATTTTATTTTACTCATAAAAATAAAACTATATTTTTAGCATCAGCCATCAATATTGTTTTTTATTATTATTAACGGGGATGCGCTCGAGGATCTGCTTCTTTTTTAATTACTGCTTGGACTATTTAACTATATATATGACATGTTGTTACATGAATAAATCTGTACTTTATAAATTCCATTATTATTAATATTATATATATATATTCTTTGTTGCAACAGTAGACTATACAGAAAATATATTATTAATAGCTGTAGAAAAGGCGAGCTATTATTAGAATATTATTATTATTAAAAATGTGTTTACATAATATTTGGATGTTATATAGCTGTTTGTTCCGTTTTCACGCTTATGTAATATACTAAATGGATTTGGATGAAAATTGGAATAGATATAGTTAGTACCCTGGATAATAATAACAAAGAATAATAATTTTTACGAGAAAATATTACACAACGCGAGCGTAGCCATGGGCAGACATCTAGTATGAAAAATATGTCTTTACAATACATAATTTATAATTACCTATTTATTTTTTCTACCATTTAGTCTCTTTATATCTTGGGCAATATCATAATTCGTTAGACGTGTTTATTTTGACGTGTCTATCCAAACATCCCCGAGGTGTGTCGGCGCCGACAGATATTGGCCAGAGCGATTGAGTTCGAAGAAGTATATCCGGGCCGAAACTGACCTCATTAGTCATTTATAGTCGGAAGCATATTAATTCAATTATTAACTAAAACCTACCTAAATAAATATACATTAAGAATGGGGATCTCTTAATATTTTTAGTACGAAACCGGGCTGCCTTTTTCAAAATCAATTATGATATCTGTTTATCTAATTTAAAATTAACTTACAGAACAGAATATGCACCACAGAACACAACAGAATGACAAATGACATTACGTCAAGCCACGATCGCATCGTGTCGTTCAACAAAATGAAATATTTTTCTTTAAACGCCACATTCTTAAAAAAATTTAATTGAATTTCGTTAACTAAAGCTATTGGCCAATAAAATAAACCTTAAATAAATTATAAACTAATATTACTTATAAATGACAAAGTCTATCTGTTTGTTTGGCTTTTTCGGCTTATCTACAAAACCGATTTCGATTAATTTTGATACCAAATACATATATAGTTTGACATGAAAAAAATAAAACACGGTTACAGCGAGTACGTAATTTAGTAAAAGTTGGTAGAAAACTCTATTCTTCTGATTAAACCGTCTAAAGTGCGATATAAGGTCATACGAGTACTTGGTCAAAATGATTACAGAATAAGCGTTTACCTTTGCACCTTGGCATTAGCGCGTATGACACTAGCCCACCTTACGACGCGACCGGGATGACATTATCGTGCAAATGTCGTGGGAAGCCGAGCCGAGGATGCGCACACGTCGGCACCTGTTCGGTCAATTAAACGCAACTACTTGACTTGTGATCTCAATTAGAATTGACTGATAAAATAAACTTTATTTCTGACTTTAACAAGCAATGAAATAGTTGACAGAAAAAAGTCGTGTACCTACTACCAGTCTTTTACAACATGCCTAGCGGTACACGACATTACTTAACGAACATTAGGTAGGTAGGTAGGTTACATTTACACCTGATGAACAACATTATTATATTGAGGGACTTCCTTACAGAAAGATTAAAAACTCTAATCTCTTATCATACGAGTAATACATACGTCACACACACATACACAAAATTTCCAATCCCCAAAAGGCACTTAATTATCATCATTATTCAACCGAAAGACGTCCACTGCTGGACAAACGCCTCTCCAATGGGACTTATTTTAAATAAATATTAATACTTAAAAATGTTGATTAATACCCGAGATTAATACTAAAAAGTTTTGTTTCAGGTTCTAACAAGAGATTCAGTAACCGTTGCTGTGGATGCTGTTGTCTACTACAGGATCAAAGAGCCACTGAATGCAGTAGTTAAAGTGGCTGATTACAGGTAATCAATATTACCAAATTTTGACGTATTCCTAAGCTATTTATTATACAAGTCTTGCTTCTTCTTCTTCATCATCGTGTTAATTGTAAAATCGACAATTGACCCCACAAACCGGTGTCAGTATTATGGATGCCACTGATATGGCTCGTATAACGCAGCCGGGACCCATAGCCGTACCTTCTGACACTTCGGACAATCTGATGATTCAGCATACAATGTCCTTACCAAACTGGGAAACTGGGGACGGCCCCGTAGCCTAGTCGGTAGTATGCCTGCCTTCGAAGCACAGGGTCGCGGGTCCGAATCCCGCCCAGGGCAAACATTCGTGTGATGAGCACTTGTGTTTGCCTTGTGTCTGGATGTTGTTTATCTGCCTATATATAAGTATGTATTTATCTATTTAATTAATATATAATGGATGAGGAAAACGGGTGATCGTGCGCTTTGGCGTGCCCTTGGGGAGGCCTACGTCCAGCAGTGGACTGTAATAGGCTGATTGATTGAATATATAATCAGATGGCCGTGTGCGAGATGTCCCCACATATTTATTATTATTATTTATATAAATTAAAAGTCTCATAGAGTTATCTCTATGAGACTTTTAATTTATATAAATAATAATATCCCAGGGTTATCCCTGGGATTCTGAACCAGAACCTCTAATGACTACTAATGACAGTCGAATGACATTTATTTTCCCGCATTTTCAGTGCATCAACACGTCTCCTCGCGGCGACGACCCTTCGCAATGTGCTGGGTATGAGAGACCTGGCCCAGCTGCTGTCAGATCGCGAAGCCATCAGTCATATGATGCAGGCCAACCTTGATGAGGCTACAGACCCTTGGGGTGTCGAAGTCGAGAGAGTAGAAATGTACGTAAAACCAAAAATACTAAATGTAAAAAATTAAGTCACGTAGTTCGTGTTAGTGAAAAAACAAAGGGACATGGATTATAAAAGTTAAGTAAATATTGTATAGAATAGAATAGAAAACACATTTATTCACTGTAAGACACAGAAAAGAAAAAAAGAATAAATAACTAGGTACTTATAACCACCGTAAATACACTATTACATTTACTTTTGTGTTTTCGAGGCAAAAATTTATTTCAGCTTATGAAATATACTTACCTATAAATATGAATTTAAATGGTACTATTTATGATGATAATATAGAGGTATTATGATAATGTATCATAAGTTTTTATTTATTTGCAGTAGCGTCCATTGTTGCCCAACTATATTTTTCTCTTTACCGATCGATAGATTGATCTTATCATAAAAAACAACATTAAACAATCTGTTGAATTCCAGAAAGGACGTACGACTTCCGGTTCAGCTGCAAAGAGCAATGGCTGCCGAGGCAGAAGCAGACAGAGAAGCTCGAGCGAAAATCATCGCCGCAGAAGGAGAAATCAAAGCGTCAAGGGCTTTGAAGGAAGCCTCCCTCGTCATGATTGATAACCCCATGGCGTTGCAGGTATATTTATTAGATTGATTATCTATTAGAGTAGATTGATTGGCCATTGAAAAGCCATTTAGAGAGATTGAAACATCCTTAAAATTTTATGTAATTTTTAATTATATTTTACTATTTAGATGAAGCCATTCCGTGAGCCAATCCATTTGTCTAAGCATGTACATTTGTATTCTGATTTGATGGATTATTATTCATGATAATTTATTAAAAGGTTTCACCGAAATGGATTTGGATAGTGGACAGAATGGCCTCGTGTAAAGACAGCATGAAATTTTTTTACCGTACTAAATATTACGCCGCGCCGCTATACGTACTATACCTATTGCATCGTAAGAATGCTGTCCTGACAGCTGTCATACACGTACAATTTTTCTTCTGTCTCTTTTGCACCCATTTGGTTTTCATATTTCCTGCCTGCTGTCAGGACGGCATTCTTACGATGCGATTACTATAACTTACTTTGTGACAATATTTTAAACCGCGGATCTAATACAGATTGAGGTTTTTGAGTTGTTTTGTTTTTATTTATCCCAGATTATTTAAGTTTGATATAGATTTCGTGATCATTATAAAATTTTGCAATATTTCTATCCTAACAGTTGTAAAGAAGTAGTTCAAGAATTGAGATTTGTCTTTTCGTTTACAGCTCCGTTACCTGCAGTCGCTGAACACAATCTCGGCTGAGAAGAACTCTACAATCATTTTTCCCTTCCCCTTGGACTTCCTCAGAACTTTCCTGGGTGGTGGTGGTGCTAACACCAGTCATTCTCCATCTCCTTTGCCAATTTAAATTAGTGAAATACTACTTAGTTATCCTATGTTTGCTATTCAATCAGATCATAATTTTATTTAGATAGCTATCTACTTTTTACGTCTTGCATCTAGTCATTAAATGGTAACATTTTAATTTTTACTTCTTTGTTTTTTTTTTCTAGGTATGACTTACGTCGAAGAACCGTAAAACCAAATAAAAAAAAAAAAAAACTCGACACACTAAAAAAATCCTTACAAAAGACATCAACGCACGCAAGACGCACACACATCTAAACTTCCAAGCTCGGTCCTGCCAAGTCATGCTTCTCCGTCATATAATTTTAATATTTTACAATACAATACAAACAAATAATAAATGCAAATCCTGTTTGAAAACTAATAATTTATTATAAAAAGGCAACATTAATAAATAATCAACAAGAAACAGTAGCAACTAACTTATAAGCAACACTTATTACGGACTATGAGTAGCTTTCTGACTTTTCTTGTGTTTCCGACGTAAGTTTGAAGAAAACTGTTATTGTGGGTAAAAAAAATTACTGTAAAGAGAATCATCAACTTCCTTTTTAAGTGACATTAATTTCTTACAGTTTCTGCTGCTCTATCAGTTTCGGTGTAGTAAAATTATGTTCATACTAAAATTATTAAATAAAACATTGTCTTTTTACATGAGTTGCAATCTGTGGGTGATAAATTCTGGTATTACCTAGGTTGGTATTATTACTCGTATTATTCAAGTTTTGCAGGCTTTCATAGCCAAGCTATTTTAGATTTAGTATAGAAATTATGTATCAGTCTAATCTTTGCTACAGCGCAGCGTCTAATTCATCATTATCAGCTGAAAAACGGTCACACATTTATACGGGGAAACTTCTTTAGTTCACCTTTATATTATTAATTAGAAGAGAAAATTCCGTATTCTTAAGAAATCTCGTATAAAAGCATCACGTGGCCAGCACGTAAAACAAATTAAACCTTAATCAAGTAATTGCTCAACAGACGACTTTTTTAGAGAAGTGTCGTCCTTTCTTAAACTAAATCACTACTATTTTTCGAACGGTTTCGTGGTGATCTGGACTAGTGTTCGCGTCTGTCTTCGTCGTCGTTGGTCTGGCCGTAATGCCGCTGCTGCTGATCCTGTCCTCCAGCTGCTTGCTTATGTACTGTTGCCTGTGAAAAAAAATACAAATATTCTGTAATGAAAAATGAAATAATTTTGTCTTGCCTCAAACGCACTCACAGATAAAACCTATATTTTGAGTAATTGAATCTGAATTAGTTAGTAATCTAATCCACTGAGTACTGTTTTCTGTGAACTAGAACGAGTTATTCACCTATACAAGTAAATTCATTATATTTCAAAAAAATAGTCACTGGCCTAACTCGTTCGTAGCTATGCAGAGACTGCAGTATGACTGCAAGGATTACATGATACTGCTTAAACTGCACCGACACGTAACAGTTAATTACCATCAAGTGGAAAAATTCTTCATTTTTATTAGGTCACATTACAACTTGTATCTGCATGGAGTCAATGAAGCGCGTAACTACTAAATTACAATCGATGGAGTCATTGATAAGTTTTTGTTCTGTTTCTTTACAAACCAACAACACACAACAACTGCAACTTTAAAGTGACATTACTGCTTAGAGTAACCTGCCTGTTAAATATTCATTTGTTTTCTTCTTACACCACAAAACAAATTATGGCAACTACTACATTAACAATATCTCCATCGAGATTTGAGTAGATCTCTATACGGAATAGTAGACAAGATTCGAAATTCTATGTTCTCTCACCTGGAAACCATTTTTCGGGTCAGCGGTATATCTGACGAGACGTATGGAACCATCAGGCTCTACGAGGGAGTACTCTCCTTTGACGACGTCTCCATCACGATGCTCTTTATGATTCTGAAGGTTGCCCGTATGAGGATCGTCCACGCCATACGCATAGTGGTAGTCAGGCTTGGCCTAAAAATTAAGAAAGTTACGTGTCACTTGTAATGTTCATATACTCATTATCACCTAAGTATTGATTCTAACGTACTCACCACGTAGTCTACGGTCTTCAAGTGCGCATACTTCTGAGTCTCAGGATCAATTTGGCCCTTGTTGTGATCGTAACCGTAGCTAGCATGTTGCTGAGCAGCTAATCCCTGGGCTGCTGGCACCTGGACCTCTACAATTTGACCACTGACTGGACCACTGAAGCGGTTATAGGAGTATCCTCCCGGTCTACCGGCTAGTGCCACACATAATGTAGCCAGGAGTGTGACAGTCTGTGAAAATAAAGTGTGTTCGATTATTTCCAAAGTTGCAAATTCGGTATGAAACAGGTCAGTTCCTTTTTCAAATAAGGTTGCTTTCCGTCGCTAGCAGATAGACTGACTATTTTCTCCTGAAAGACCTTGCATGATCAAGGCCATTGCTATTGAAACCGTTACAAATCGGAATGATCATGTTGAAATACGATACTTTTGTATTGAATGGCCGCAAGTAAGCTTCTACGAGTACAAATTACTTTCCCCATGGAGTCGCAGGTAATTTAGTCAATAACTGAAAAACCATTTAAAATTAATGTACTTAATAATTGGTCCATTACAACATTTCACGATGCATAAATACGGTTGGTTCCCACAAACCACAAAAACTGACGACCTTCACGGCTAGCTGCAGCTATCTCGGCCGATATTTTCTTCGTTGTTTATGTTACACAATAGCAATGACCAATGGCCAGTGACAATGAAAACTTGCGCCGCTGCCGACGCTCTTTCAGGCGTTTGCTGATCGATCATGAATATAGATCGATTTTAAAACAACATGTATTAATTATTATTTTCGTATTTTCCATGTGCGCGTGTGTATGTGTAAATAAAATAAATAAATAAATAAATGTGTCCAGTGCTATGGAAGGATCCGAAACTCTACATTTCAGAAAACAAAAACAGTATAAGACAAAACAGTTTAAGTATAAGGTATGACTCGTTTTCCTGATCGAACGAACATGCTATAATTTATATATTTATCTACAGTGCAGATTCTGTTAAGAACATGACTCTACTGTAATTAATTTTATTAATAGTCTAACATGACTCTATAATTTATTATTTTGATTGTATCTCTTAATATTTATAAAGGGCAGTTTTTATTTAAATCTTTAATTTTATAAGAGAAGTACTTATTAAATTCAGTTATAATTAATGTACCACGAATTAAGTTATGACGTAAAATAAATATTATATTTCCCTGCATGAAACCTATACCATTGTTGTAGAGACAGAGTACATAAAAATAAGATACAACTAGATTAGCGCATCTCTCAAAAAACACTGAAACTTTAGGTACGATTAGCTTAGATAGGAGAAAATAATAATATGTAATAATATGAAATTTAACACTTCAGTACTAACATCACCGAATCTGAAAGTCATTTATGGATGTAGTAATTACTTAAAAATATTTTTTACAGAATTAGATAATTTAATTAGCCAAAAAACTATATTTTAAAACAATTTTTGATAAAATTCGTACCTTCATTACAAAAGCCATTTCGACAACTCGTGTTTGTACTGAACAAGATCCCGACGGAACTGGCCACACCACCACCGGTCCAACGTTATATACCCGTCAGTTATCCAAACGAGCTGCAATCGTGATACCTGAACCTACTGTCCAATGTAGTTGCAACAAACTATGAATCAATAATTTTCAATATTCGACACTTGCCACGCAGAATGAACGTTACAATAAAATTGCGTAGATTGTTTAGTTTGAAGTTTCAGCGACCGCGGACGGCGCCGGCGCGACAGCTTGCGATTTCTGGCTGGTATATATAGGTAAGAAATTTAATTTTTACCCGTAAAACAAAACGAGATCAAAAAATAAAGGGGAAAGAAACGGTAAAAAATTACGTACTTCATATCACCTCAAATTCCAAGATTCCAAGAAAACATGTAATTAAAAAAAAAAAACACCTTTCTCCACACATACTCTAATTTATCTACCTACTTCTCATTTTATTTTTTATACCTACATAAGTACTTCATATATTATATTGATAGTAAGTATTATTCTTCCTACTGTAGTGAAAGTCAAATACAAATAGTCAACATGTAAAAAAATATATTTTTCTTCACACACCCCACCGAGGGGCTCGAACCTACCCTTAATTAGAGCGACACTGGCCCAGTGTGAGTTGGTTGACTTCACACACAACAACTTTTGAATTTCTACGCAGGAGAGTACATGTTTCCTTAGGATGATTTCCTTCACCGTAAAGAGCGTCTAATAAACATTATAACACATAGGTACGTGGTAATGATGGAATGGAACCCGCGTATCCCGGAGGGAAGGCAGCAGCCGTAGCGTGGCCCTAGCGACTACACCACCGATGCTCTCATTTATTTATATCCATTTACACCAGCCATGTCAAACATGCTACAAAATATACCTTATGATTGGGTTCAGTAAAGTTTTAAAATTGATTTCCGCTGATAAAATTACTCCTCAAATAGATACTAGTGGCTCTGTAAGCTGTAGACCTCGCGAGTCTGTACCTGGGCTGATTGATAACTGGCCGAAACGACGAACTTAAAAAAATGATACGCAAAAAAAAAATTACATTATATTTTGGCATCTTTTTGAAAATAGAACGTCAAATTTGAATTTAATCGAACTGGTGGACTTTGTTTGATAGGACGTAGAACTTTCTCTGTCGTAAATTTTCTTAACAATGGAAAGAAACGAAATTCGTGCGGTGATAAAGTTTTACGTTTTAAAACAGAAAACAGCAACCCAGATTAAAACCAAGCTAGACAGTGTTTTAGGTAATTCTGCTCCTGCATTGAGTACAATTCACACCTGGGTAACTGATTTTAAACGTGGAAGACAGAGCTGCGAAGACGCCCACAGGTCTGGCCGTCCAAAAGAAGTCACGAATCCGGACATGATCAAAAAAATTCACAAAATTGTATTGAATGATCGGCGCTTGAAGTTGCGAGAGATAGCAGAGATGGTGAGCATTTCATCTGAACGCGTTTTTAATATTTTGCACCAACATTTGGGAATGAAAAAGCTTTGCGCGCGATGGGTGCCGCGTTTGCTCACTGTTGACCAAAAGCAACGTCGAGTGGACGATTCATCGGAGTGTTTGGCGCTGTTTAACCGAGATCCTAACGAGTTTTCGCGGCGTTATGTAACAGTCGATGAAACCTGGATACATCATTATATTCCCGAGACAAAAGAACAATCTAAGCAGTGGACTGAGAGCGGAAGACCTGCGCCGAAGAAAGCAAAAACGGTTTTGTCGGCCGGCAAAGTGATGGCGACTGTTTTTTGGGATGCTCGAGGGATTATTTTAGTGGATTATCTGCAAAAAGGAAAAACAATAAATGGAGAGTACTACGCAAGCTTGCTACAAAAATTAAGTGAAGAAATCCAGAAAAAACGACCACATTTGGCCAAGAAAAAAGTTTTATTCCACCATGACAACGCACCTGCACACACGTCAATGGTTGCAGTCGCCAAACTCCATGAATTGCGGTTCGAATTGCTACCGCATCCACCCTATTCCCTGGATCTGGCCCCGTGTGACTTCCACTTATTCCCAAACCTGAAGAAATGGTTAGGTGGCCAGAGATTTTCATCAAATGAAGAAGTCATTGTTGCCGTGGACGAGTATTTTGAGGGGTTGGAGAAAACATTTTATCAAACTGGTGTAACGGCATTGGAGAAGCGCTGGACTAAATGCATCGAGGTAGAAGGAAACTACGTTGAGAAATAAATTTATTTTAAATAGATTTTTAAAGTTTTTCTTTGTCGTTTCGGAAACTTATCAATCGTATATCTTTTCATATTTATTTTTATTTTTTCTCCACAGACATCCCCGACCCCTTTTTTTTTACTTATCTTTATTTTATCTTTTGGATTTATTTTATTGGTTAAGAAATGTGACCTGTAGAGGAAAACAGCCTCAGCGGTAGACCTTGTAAGCTGGAAACCCCATAACTCCGTCATTTTTTAAAATTTCCAAAATCTGACTCGACAAAAAATTTTATTAATTTATCGAACCTGCTCACAAAATTTCACGAGAATCGGCTGAGAAACGCGACCTGTAGAGTGAAACAAACAAACAAACAGATGGACATATTTCATCTTTTTTTTTTAACATACAAAAGCAATTTTGGCTAAGCTGAAGCAGAGACGCTTCGCTCGCTCGGTCAATAAACAAAAAAGATGTCATTCTGAGAAGAAGTTGTAACTTAAAAAAAAACCTAAATAAGATTTATTACGATGAATTGCGATATATTTTCCATGGTAATCTTCGGGCTACCACAGACGGTGATATAAGTATATCTATTTTGTCACCAAATATGTGGACAAATTCAGTCAGATTTATTTTGACACAATTTAAAGATACAGGATGTTTTATTTTTTTATTTTAGTTCATTTTCGTTAGGATTAGGTGTATCAATGGCGTAGTTGTTAGAGACTGCTGCACTGCCCGGACGGCAGGCATGAGTTCGATACCTACCACGTGGATGTCACTTAAATTGCATAACATGAATAACCCTATTATGAAAATCCATAACAGACTTGCCCTTGAGGTAAATATTTAGTAGACCTTGAAATGAGACCTTGAAATAAAAAAAATTGTTATTACAATGTGTGACAGGTTATTAATGTTGGTGAAATATTTTGATTAAAATGTCTACGAAAAAAAAAGAATCCATGAAGTACACCTGGTGCCATCTAGTGTCTTAACTAGAACTATTATTTTTCTTTTTTAAAGAGATGTCAGAAAATCCCTCATTGTGGAGGAAATTGTTAAAAAAATTCTGTAAACTTCAGTATTTAATTTTTCTTAACTAATCAACTGTAATAAATACATCAAAGATGTTCATAGACGAAACATGACGCATAATATTATTATTACCTTAATAAAATAATTTAAATTTTGTAAATCGGTCTAGTACTTATCGAATTATGGCGTGAAAACCAAACTGCTCTTCTGCCATCTTTGATTGCCTCCCCCACCACATTAGCACTCTACAACCGAAAGTTTCGTGTTTTGGGTGTTACAAGGAATCCAATGATACCAGTCGCGATAGCCAGGAAGTACAAGGATCCATGGTAGTTCGAAGATAAACCGTTCTTTGCGGTTTTATTAGGTATTTGCAATAAATATTTTATTTAACATTGAAAATAGTTAAATGTATATTTATTGTTAATGTTTTTATAATCTGCATTAAATGGGCTTTTGAAGAGTATTTTTTTATAAACCAAGATTCATACAAAAATCTGAAAATACAAGGGTTTGTTTACGTTGTGTTACAACTAAAAACTTATTATTTTAACTATTGCGTAATATTTTGCTACGGAACCCTAAAAAACTGGTATGGGTAATGAACTGGGCGTCATCTAGTTATCTGAAAACGACACCAAACTTGACTCAAAGGTCCAAACAAATCCGCCAGATTTTTTTTTCTGAGCGCCGGGAGCTCTTTACTTTGACCCCGAATCCCCCACACCTAACACGGAGTTCAATCTGGCTACTGGGCGTTTTGGGCTTGGGTGGACGTGTATAACGTTCATACCAAGTGGCATTGCTGGACTAAAAATTGGTGTACTTTCACACAGAGCCGTGCCGGGCGCGGTCCGGGGCCGGGAAAGCGGGACGGCGCTATGGCGCGGCATAGCGCCGTCCCGCTTGTCTCGGCCCCGGACCGCGCCGCTCCCGCTCTGTGTGATTTATTTATTTTTGACGTACCTAATCACTATTTATACCAGAGTGGTAATATAGTGGGCGCGGACTTGGCCGCTCTGTGTGACTTGGGCTTTAAAAAACGGACTACATTCCGTAGCAGATAGAAGCAGCTTTCGTATTGCGAGTATCCAGTCGCACACATTACTCTCGCGCGTTGGTATACGTTTAGTTTGCAACTAAAATGCAAAGCTTGATGTGCTGTCCACTGTATATTATATAAATTTGAGAACTACGTCATTATAATCCTACTAGTTTATGTATTATAAATGTAAAAGTAAGTGATGATGTTAGTGGTTGTTTCTATAAAATTTGTTTCATTTCACAAAATCGCACAAATATAATGATAATATTATAATAATGTATTCATTCACTGAATCATAGGTGTGTCAATAATAACCGACATAATGCTGAGCTTGTATTGGTAGGCAATCACTTGTACTGGCAGGTCATAATACACTGAACGATATCTAAGGTCATTGACATTATAGGTACGTAAAATAAAATTAAATCTGTAACAGCAAAACCCCGGTCAGGTCTCATTTACGAATATAATTAAGTAAATATTTAACAACCTAACTAGATCTACCCACTAAGTTGTAGGTAATAATAAACATTATTATTATTATTTTACCTTTCTATATTCTTAGGATGCACAAAGAACAAAACGTTTTCATTTTGATTACCCTGTACATAATATAATATAAGGACCCGAATGCTAAACAATATTTTAAGCCATACTTATTTAGAAACGAAGGTTAGACCTTGGGAATTTTATGAAACAGTGGCGCGCGCGCGTCTTGCGACTCGCGACACAGTACGTTCGGTCGGGGGGAAATGGGACACAAAGAAATTACAACCTTATTCTGCATGAGATAACGTTCATATTGAAACGTTACCAAGAAAAAAATATTAATTAATGAATAATTGCTGACACTATTATAGTACTAGTTAAATTTATACGGCATTAATTAAAAACTTTTGGAGTAGTTATGTATTTTGGTTCTCCAAAAACTACAAACATTCGGAATTGTTGAATTCTGCAAAGAGAATCTGCTTAATTTTCAATAGTTTATATAAGCACACACAAAATACTGTTCAGAATAAACTGTTAAAATATAGTTATCTATAATCTCTGGTCAGATAAGCCAAAAAATCTGTATTTACTGAAAATCCTTTATAAATGATAATTCTGAATGATTAATTAGATTAAAATTTCTTTAACTGGAATGCAAGCATTATATTATAATAGAGGCACTTTTATAAAGTTAGTTATTATGCTGTTCCACTGAAATCAAAATAAGTAGAAAATTAAACTTTTCTTTTTTTTTTTGTACTTACGCGGGAATTTAATTTGCTTAATTTTGCATATTTTAACTATAACTAACTATATTTTATGCCATAAAGAAAGAAGTTTACAGTTATCGAATTATTTCCATTTTTAGCTAATTTTCTTGGCCTACTCTGTGGTTTTCACTGACCGACGATTTGTTGGGTGTTCTGACATTTTATTTTCCTTTTTTTAAATTTTCCGAAGGACCCGATAGAAATTAATATACTTATTTATATTAATATTACTTACAAGAAACTTTTTTTATAAAAAAAGGCGCTGAAACTGAACTCAGAAAATATTACATTATATTATTATGAATGAACGTACTGTTTATCAGTTGAATTACCTGTCTCGGTCAGGCAGGGATTCCCCTAAAATCTTTGCTGCTTCGTAGATTGTAGAACGTAATTTTTATTGTGATTGGAGGGAAATGAGTCGATATTTGAATGTGTTCGTTACCAGTAAAAGGGTCTTTCCATTAAAAAAGATAGACCCTTTTACTGGTAATGTATTCAATTAAAAAGTGTTATTGAATTAGTGCTTATATTTCTATGGGGTGATTGATGTCCATATAATTTGCATCGATGTGAATGAAATAATATTATTTGACACTGGCACAAAGGCAAACTAGTGCCGTAACGGAAAAAAAAATACAAAAAAGTAAAATGTCAAAGCAAAGACGTCAAAGTCAAACAAGCGCGCCGCAAATGAAATAACTTTCGTTTAGATTTTCTATTCTTTTTCCAATTATTGTAATTACCAATTAATTTCAATAAAAAAATGAGTAGCCCTAAGAAGAAAAAAATTAAAGTTGAAGAAGCAGACCTCACGAATCAGTTAAAACGAGAAGGGGACAGTGAATCGTCGTCGAAACGAGTAAAACTTGAAGCTGCTTCAAGTAGCGTTGATATTCAAGCTCTCAAAAGGAAGAATTTTATCACGGCCTGCGAACAAGTATCTTACAACGCCTACTTCGACTTCAGCACGCGCTTCCAGCTCGTCTACTTGCCGCCTTGCATGAACCCAGGAACATGCAATCATCTGGACGCGGCAAAAGTAGTAAGTGAAGTCCTTTATTATTGTTTAAAAACAATGTAGAGAAATAAATAATGGGTCGGTTGTGGACCTTACTACCCTACGAATAATCAACTTTCTCCTAGCCCAAAGAAACGTTAGCAACTGCTATGATTTTTTCCATCTCAGTTATTGCCTAAAACCTGTTATATTGATTTATTATTGTTTCAATTTACAGACTAATATCATGGCCATACCAGACTATGCAATGCAATCTATAAAGATAGAAATGAACACATACACCTGGTCAGAAGCTCTAGAAATCTGCCAGTTGTGCCTCACAGCAGATCAGTACCTAACTGCTGATATTCTCAGAGATGTTGTTGAAATCATTATGGTAAATAATAAACATTTACTACTATTAGAAATCATCAGTATTTGTGGTAAAATAAGTAATATCTCCTCATAGAAAATTGTTAGTTTATTACATTGATTGTAAATCAATGGTTTAGTAGTATTAGCACTCTTACAATCTGGCTACAGTAAGATGCATAAAGCATAGTAAAGTCAATAGAAACAACTAAGGAAGTACCTTTTTTAAAAATTTCAGAATGCACAAGAGGATACCTTGGCTGACCACTCAACAGATTACCTGCTAGATAGATGTCAACAAATACTCTCACAGAGCTTCAGCTTGCACCCTCCCTGTGCCATGAAAACTTTGAGAAACCTTTACATCAATTTCCTCACCTCACCCATGGATTTAAAAGAAAAGACATACTCAAATAGGAAGCTGTTTGGCTGTGATAAAGGAATTGTCAAATATTGTATGAACAGACTGGAGTATGAGCTCAGTTTAGATAGCAAAGATGAAGCAATTATTGACAAAGACGAACACATGCCAGAAGAAATGACTAAAAGTGTAAAAGGATTGCATTGGCAGAAAGAAAAGTTTGAAATATTTGAGATTTTGGAGAGGCCAGAAAGAATAAAGAGAATTATGATTGTTTTAGAAAGTCTGGTGGAATTGTTGCAGTTTGATCTGGCTATTTGGCACTCTAGGTAGGTAGAACTAATTGTGGCCATTATATTATTAAAGACAATTTGTGATGATAATGACATACTCATGTTTTTTACAGGTATAAAAACAATTTAGGTGTTCACGTAATGAGGTCACACAAGCCCCTGATAGCATTTGTCTTGTGGTCCGATAATGTGCTCTATACTGGAGCAGTAAACAACAATGTTCGTCAAATATTGAGACTGTTTGTAAACTTGATACACTTGCAGTACCCTGAAGAACACATACGGACAATATCTGTAAGCTTTTCTAGTTTATAATAAAATAAAAAAAATTACTACTAGTTTAAAATGAAACTAATAACTACCTATATAAACAGACAAGAGTCAGTAATTACAAACTATTGTCACAGTATTAATGTAGTACAACATTCTACTGTACTATACTGAAATATTACTACTGTAATATTTAAATGTATTTTATTTAATTTTTTTGCAGATTTGGCTTACTGTTCTCATCCAAATGTTTTACATCTGTGAGCTTCACTCAAACATTGATTACCCAAATACAGGAAAGTATTGTGCAGTTTTTGCAAAAGAGTTCTACAAAGTTATTGCAGGTGATCAAACTGTTCATGCATATTTTTATAACCACATTGCATGCACAGTGCACACTGTCCTTTTTGTCAAAAATCATGTTGTTTGTTCTTTTATAAGTTTAGTCTAATCTGTTGATTTGATGATCTTTATTTTTCAGGAATGCCAGAAACTACTATAATCCGAGTGTTAGAACAGATATACCCAACTTTCATGCAACACCTCATTGGTCTACTGCACATCCAAACACTGCTGTCAACAAATGAAGACGACATCATAAAGATCTTCATCAAGTTTGTGAAGGATGCACAGTGGGAACAATTCCCTGAAAGTAATAGTGAGATTTTAATATCAAAAAGCAATTTAATCAGACCAAAAAAAGTCAAAGATTTTATGGCTTACATTAACAAAGTATGCAAAAATGCAGCCAAGTTTGATGACAATGAGGAAATTGTCTACCCAAAACTAGATCCAGATTCCCAATTACGAGACACAGAAGTTAATAGAAGTCATGTTGTGCATGTTTTGTATATAACTGTGGATGCTTACTTAGATGCTTATAGTGTGCAAAGTGTTCAAGACACTTTAGACAATTTAAATGAACAATTGGAACTAAATTGTGATGTAAGTACGACTTTAGGATCTGAAAACTGTTCATACTCAGTCACAGAACATTTTATCAAGAAATATAGGTCCATTTATAGAAGTCTTACAGAGCTGATATCTGTTTTACAGAGTTTAGATAAGGAACAAGTGCCTGAAATGAAAGTCTTTGAAAGGGTAGGGTTACTGTAATGTAAGCCATTGTTAATACATATCAGTTTCATTTATAAGTTTATTGGGCTGTGTTAATAGAGATAAGAAACCATGTTTCTAATAATTATGTGCCAATATAACATTAAAAAATTGTATTATATTCATAAAGAGGCCCAAAATATATGTTTATAATATTTATTAAGTATAAATTTTACTCACGCCCACCTACTGAATTGTCATTCATTCAGGTATATAACAACTCTTGCAAGTTTTAGGCTATTTTCATTTTTTATTGTCATGCATGTTGTCTAGTTTATTAAGATTCAGTTTTAGCTAATTAGGCCAGTCAAAATCGACATCAAACATCGCAAACGCGCATGTACCTACGATTTTATTATATGTTGTTAGGTTTCTTGAGAGTAGTTTACACCCAAGTTTGCAACCCTGAAAACCCTGCGCTACCCCCAGTTTCAGTTTTTTTTTTTAAACTTCCCTAAGGAAGCGTTTTTCAAGTATGTTTGCTGTATAATTTAATAAAGCTAACTGGATTTTCTACAATTTGAGTTTAACCCCAGCACTCTAGGTCTATTAGTTGCAGAGATACAGCTTGTCAAAGGTAGACTTTTTTTTAAAAAAGTGTATATTTTGTGTTTGGGTCCTATTCTTGGCCTTTGAATCCCCCCTTTTTTTGTGTCTTTACACGTACTGGCTAAACTAATGGTCCTGGAACTGCTTCAATTGTTCATCTGATTGTTTTGTGATGCAGACTCTTTGGAATATGGTTAGGGGATCAACATCAACTCTCTTGATGAACACTTTCACAGAGGTGGTAACTGATGCCAAGGTCTTCACCTTGTCCTGGGTCAGCGTTTTTCGAGGTTTTTGGGTAGCACAGGGTTTTCAGGGTTGCAAACTTGGGTGTTACTACTCTCAAGGAACCTAACAACATATAAAAAAATCGTTGTTACATGCGCGTTTGCGATGTTTGTCCTTTTTTGTGTTGATATTGACTGGCCTAAATAGGTTTTATCGGTGATTGGAATAAGTAGTGCATTTTTTTAACATTGTCATACAACTTTTATTATGAACCTGGTAGGCAGCTAATACAATAGTATTAGAGTACAGATTCAATAATCTGTCTTGTATTCTCATAAAAATTGCTTATTTATTACATACTACAAAATCATACTGTTTAACAAACTAAAATGCACTAATTAATCAACACTGATACTAAAAATATTTTGTAAAAGGTATTGTTTTACAATTACATGACAATAATTTTATGCTTGTTTTGTATTTGATAGTATTAAAACAAAATGGACATAATGATTATCTTTTATTTACACTCTTTTCTAATCACATAAGTAATTTCTTAGCAATACAGGATCATGCAACTTATGTCCAAATAAATAAGCCAGCAAACTTATATTTGGGGCTTCAAGTCATAACAGTGTATTATTTTTTTTAACACCCCTATGGTTTTTAAATACTTGCGAGAATATTCTGCATTGCACACTCGTATTATTATGTGAAAGTATTTTTAAAAAATATAAATTTATAAATAATTAGGTGCAAACAATAAGGTTTTTTTTTTCTCCAGAACTAAGAATATTTTGCTTGTATGTCCGCGTCCCTATGATTTGAAGCCCGCAATATATTGAGAAATCACGAGTGAAATATAAACTAAAAGAAAAGAATAGAACATGGTTCATTTATGCTCATTGTTCTGCCAGCTTCTTTATACAACATCTGTTAAGAATAAATTAAGGTCTAAGTTAGAAATAAATCTTAATATTTGGGCATAAAGTGTCCTCTAGCCTTCTTTGTACGCATTGCTTTTTCAATGTCAACATCCGGATATTGCTCTTTCACAGCTTCCAAATCCAAATTAGGGAAACGTTTTAATAAACCTTGGACATGATTGAAATCCCTATTCTTGGCTTTCCGCTTCTCATTGTGTTGCTTTTCCCTATACAACCTTAAGAACTTCTTCACAGCGTAACTGTTGACTTGACCATGTTCCAAGTAAGGCTTTACCCAGCGAGTGTTCATGAATGCTGGCACGACATGCTCTTTCTTCTCATACTTCTCCGGTAGACCTATCATACTAACAACATCATCAACGGGCCGTTCACCTGTCTCTCCTGTTTCCAGCTTGTAGTATGCTACATTCCGTTCTCTTATGATCGTCTCGATGTTATTCATGGAATCTTGCACTTTGTCGATTCTTTCAGGATTTGGAAACAAACGTACATGGTCTTTGCTCTCGTGTTCCATTGTATAAAGCATGTTTCGTTCTTTCAGTAATACGTACCACAGTTTATGCAAGTCAGTGTTGGATTTCAATCTTAATTCGTCCAATTTCCAACCACGACCCACTCTTATGTTTGTTTCTCCCCAATTTTTCTTCGCGTCAAAGAATTCCATGAGATCTTGGTTGGTGTTTGTTGTGTGTATGTGTTTCTTACTTGACACTGCAGCGCATATTGAAGCCTTTTGCGAGCGGTAACATAAAGCTACTGAACTCCTAAACAAGTTTCGAATAAGCGAAAAATTCATTTTGAGAAACAAACACAATAATTCAAAAAACAAATTTTAAGGTTATGTCTCATAGTGCTGTGCGAAACTTTTGGGTCTTGTCTTGGCTGTCAATCAAACAATTCAATTCAATATTTATATTGGATTCTGCTGTTTGTGGTATTGGTTACTACACGTGCGCGATTTCCAAATTGGGTTTTTTGTATTAATATTGCTCAGATTTACTAAAATTTGTTCTGTCTTGTGTTGTACTTGTTTTGTTTTGGTATACTGGTAAGTTAATCATTGTTTGGTGATGGAAAGTGAGGAGCCCCCGGATGGGGGCGGAGATTCCTCTTCTGATGCTCGGCATCAGTCAGACACAGAGATGTTTATAGATGACGTAGTAACATCTGACGTGAAAAGAGTTTTGAAGGCTGCTAAACGCAATCAAGACTCGACTGAGTCTACTTAATCTAAACGAGATCATTCTTCTCCTCCCACCGCTTCGGTTCAGCACACATTTACTCTCCCGGAATTTAGCGGTACGAAACTGAAATATGGCGAGTCTGATAAAGCTCCTTTCATCGTTCATGTCTCTCGTGTAGAACCGGATCCAGCTGCTGGCCTTACTATTAGGCTGCTTAAGTTTGCCCAAATCATCTATAAAGGCGGGATTCCTGGTGTACTCAGGGAAGGTATTAAGTCTGCAGGTCGCAATCGGGTTGTAGTTGAATTTGAAAATGCAACTTATGCTAACAATTTTATCGACTGTCCTTTACTTCAGGAGCACAATTACAAAGCTGTAATCCCTTCGTTTCACGTTACCCGCATGGGCATTATAAAGTATGTTCCCATCGACTGGTCCATGGAAGAGTTTTTGGACAACATTGAATGCTCTAATTCCAGTTGTCAAGCTATTAAGGCGAGGAGACTTAACAGAAAATCCTTTGTGGATGGTAAGCCCGAATGGATTCCCACTCAGACTGTTGTAGTAACCTTCTTAGGTCAAATTCTACCTGAGAAAGTTTTCTGCTGCTACACCTCACTTCCAGTTGGCCTTTACACCCTCCCTACTATCCAGTGTAACAAGTGTTGTTACTTTGGACATACCCAAGACAAATGTAGATCCAAAGAGAGGTGCTTCAAGTGCGCCCAACCTCACCTTGGTCACACCTGCACTGTCCCTGACAACATGGCTTCATGTTTTTATTGTTCTGGTCCCCACTTTGCTACTAATCCCAATTGTCCTGAGCACATGAGACAAAAATCAATAAAAATTGTGATGTCTGAGGAAAACATCTCATATTCTGAAGCTTCTCTTCGCTACCGCCCTATCCGTCGTCCTACGTTTGCAGACTCCACTCGCTTGTCCCCACACTTATCTACCCCTACTCAACCTAACAGGTCTTCCTCTCATAGGTCTTCTTCTATTCTCTCGAACAGTTTTATTTCCACTCCCACTCGACCTTCAATGAGTCCTCTTACTCCTGTTTATGAGATTAAAAGTCTTCTTATCCCTCCCCCTTCTTCTCGACAAATATCTGCTCGTTCCAAACACCGTTCTCATCCTTACGGTGGTATGGGATTTGATAAGGAAGCTCATTCGCTTTTAACTAGATCCCCAAAGTCTTCCCAGCCTAATGGCTGTGCCCTTGTTAATCCTGGTTAAGATTCTCCCCCAGATTCAAATTTATCCGACATTATTCAACTTTTGTTTATTTTAATTGAAATTATCACTAAGAACAATATTGCCATACCGAACAATGTTTCTGAAAAGTTAAATCAATTTACTCCTAATTTAAACAAAAATGGCGACAGTTGTAGTCCAATGGAACTGCAAGAGCATTCGGCATAAAAAGTTTGAAATTATTTCACTTATTAACTTTCATAAGCCTTGCATTTTGACTATCTCGGAGACGTGGTTGCCTCCAGGTTCTCGTTTTCGGGTTCCGGGATATTCGTGTCTCCGCGATGACCACATCAGTGGTTGGGACGGAAGTGCCCTCCTTGTTAAACGTTCACTTACATATTCTTTAATCCCTCTTCCTTCCCATTCTTCAACTTTTAATATTGTAGCAGTTAGAACCCTAAACATTACTTTCGTATCTATTTATGTTCCTTATCCTAATTCCTCTATTTTATCTGAAATTGATTCCATTCTTTTATTGTTACCTCCTCCCTTAGTTGTTGTAGGAGATTTTAATTGTCACCACACTATGTGGGGCTCCCTGCATTGTGACTCACCCTCATCTTCCCTTATTGACCTAATGGACAGTAATAATTTATGCCTTTTAAATGATGGTAGTCCCACTAGGAGAACTTCCCCTAATCAGAACCCCAGCTGTGTTGACCTGTCTTTTGTATCCCCTAATTTAGCTTCCCAATGCTCTTGGAAGGTCCTTCCTTGTTCCCATGGGAGTGACCATCTTCCTATTCTTATTTCCTTCTCTCAATGTGTCTCTGTTTCACCTGTGTCTATTCCTCCCCTTCTTAAATATCGTCTTTCTAAAGCTAAGTGGGCTGAATATAGGGAGTTTGTTACGAGGCAGACAGATTTATTTCCTGACATTACAGCAGATAATTTCATACAGCTTTACAATGACTTTGTTTCTGCTCTGTTAGTATCGGCTGATCAAAACATTCCATGCAAGAAATCTCCCAAAGATCACATTCCTTCTCCTCCCTGGTGGGATTCACAATGCACGGAGATCATTCGTAGTCGTGACGAGCAGGAAGATATTTTTCTGGAGAATCCTTCTTTGGAAAATTTTGTTAATTTTCAAAAAATTTATGCCAAATCCAAAAAGGAATTGTCGGGTAAGAAACGTAGTGGCTGGTCTCGGTTCTGTGAGAGTCTCTCTCCGCGTGCTCCACCCTCAATAGTGTGGAAGAATTTTAAGAGATTTCGTGGTTCTTTCTTGGATAATAACCCAACCTTTAATGATCCTTCTGCTTGGCTTGATGACTTCTTGGATAATTTAGCTGCTCCTTTTGTTCCTCATGAAAATTGCTTTCCTTCCTCTTCTCCTCCCCCTCTTTCCTATGACCGGATGGATGATCCATTTACCTTTGATGAACTTACGTCCGTGTTAGATTATTTACATGATTCATCTCCTGGTATTGATGGCATTCCCTATTCTTTTTAAAAAAAAATTTCAGATTCTTCCAAATTAATTTTACTTTCCATTATTAATAAAATTTATGAAACTGGTATTGTACCGCACTCTTGGAAACATCAGATTATCATTCCTATACTTAAACCCAATAAAAATCCGAATGATCCTTTTTCTTACAGACCAATTATCCATTGTCATCAGTCTTGGCCAAAATTATGGAACACCTCATTAAAAATAGGTTAGAATGGATTCTTGAAAGTAGAGGTATTTTGTCTAAAACCCAATTTGGCTTCAGGAAAGGAATGGGAACAATGGACAGCTTAAGCATATTCACATCAGAGATTCGATTGGCATTATCAAGGGGACAATATTTTGTTGGCGTCTTCCTTGACATTACTTCCGCCTATGATAATGTCCTCCTCCCACTACTCAGGCATAAAATGCTTCAGCTGAGTCTTCCTGCGAGGATGATAAATGTCATTTGTAACCTTTTTATGGCTCGTTCAATTTCTGTACGTGTTCAAGGTTGTTTACTGCCCCCAAGAACAGTGTGGAAGGGACTGCCTCAGGGTTCTGTCCTAAGTCCATTACTGTATAGCTTATACACAGCTGATCTTGACTCCTCATGCTCCTCAGATTGTAACATTCTCCAGTACGCTGATGATATAGCCTTATACCATTCTTCGGATACTATAGATGATTGTTCTGTCCGTCTTAATTGTGCTGTTCAAAATCTTAGTATTTGGTTATCTGACCATGGTTTAAGTCTTTCTGCTTCTAAGAGCTCTGTGGTAGTTTTTACTAGAAAAAGACTTATTCCGGATATTAATATTGTATTGGAAAATGACAGTATAGAGGTTAGCGATAATGCAAAATTTTTAGGGGTATATTTTGATTCTCGTATGTCTGGCACAGTTCACCTTAATTACATTAAAGAGAAATGTGAGCGAGGGGTTAATGTTTTAAGAGCTTTGTCAGGTGTCTGGTGGGGTGCACATCCCTATACCCAAAAACTCCTTTATAACGCTATCATCCGAAGCCACTTTGATTATGGGTCATTCTTACTTGAGCCTTGTAATAAATCTGCACTCGTTTTATGGGATAAAATTCAAGCGAAATGTTTGCGTATTATTTGCGGAGCTATGAAGTCTTCTCCTACAAAAGCGCTTCAAGTGGAATGCTTGGATCCTCCCCTTTTTTTACGCAGACAATTTCTATGCGATAGGTTCTTCTTTAAGGTTTCTCAAAATTCTTCCCATCCATTACTAACTTCTCTTTGTCATCTCTCTAATTTAATTCCTACGTCAAATTACTGGTCTCATAAAGAATCTCCTTGCCTGTACAAAAGCTATCAGAAATTTTCGGCCTGTTCTCCTGTTTTTCAATTCCCTGGCAATCCTTTGTTTGCAGTCCCTTTTCACTCTCTCGTTTATAAGCCTAATGTTATTACTTATTTTGGTATAGATAAAGAAGAACATGGAGCAAATATTCATTTTAATAAACTTTTGAATGAAAAATTTCCTGGTTGGCTGACTATGTTCACAGATGCCTCAAAAGTATCTAATGATGATCCTGTTGGCTCTGCTGTTTGGGTTCCTCGAATGAATGTTATTTTAAGTTTCAAATGCCCCTCTAAGCTTTCTGTTTATTCTGGGGAATCAATAGCAATTTTTGAGGCTGTCTCTCTTGTTGAATCCCATAAACTTAATAAAACCATATTTTTTACTGACTGACGTAGTTGCCTTGAAGATATTCTAAAATTCCCGCTTCGTTCTAAAAACATTCATCCTATCAACCTTAAGACAAGAGAACTTCTTTATAAGTGCCATACTGCAGGAATTGAGATAGTCCTTGCTTGGATTCCAGGTCACTCTGGCATTGCCGGAAATGAACAAGCTGACTTATGTGCTAAATGGGCCATTCGTAATGGGACAGAAACTTATTCCAACTGTTTTTCACAAGATTTGCGAATGCTTGCCAATACTGATTTAAAGGATCATTGGACTGAAGATTGGAATTGTTATCGCCTCATTAAAGGTAAACATTATGGTGGATTACAGCCGACTATCCCTTTCAAGCCTTGGTTTTTTAAATTTCGTGGTTCATCAAAATTTTCCACTTCAACAATAATTCGTTTGCGACTTGGCCATAACTGCAGTCCTTTTTTCTTGGCGAAGATTAAGGTACGGGATCACTCACTGTGTGAGTGCGGTCTTGACGAGGGTACCGTGGATCATATCTTCTTTGATTGCACCAGATTTCCTGTTTCTCTGTATGATGTCCTTCCTTCTTCTTTTCCTCGTCCCTTCAATATGAATTGTGTTCTTTCGTCTTTGCATCCCCCTGTTATATTCATATTATTTAAGTTTATCGAAAGATTTAATATAAAATTATGACTCCTGTATATTTATTTATTTTTAAACACATTAACTAGGATATAAGTTATTTATCTATCTACTAACAATATTTTTGTAGTTTAGGTACTAATATTGTGTTGTCCTGTTTGTTTTAGATTGTGCTACCGGTCATTTGGCAGAACGAGAAAATAAACATTTTTTGTTTCCACGTGTATTCTCCAACCTCGACACTGGCAGAATTGTCACCATTGACAGAGGCCATAAATATAAATATTGAATTGAATTTGATATTTATATTTATGGCCTCTGTCAATGGTGACAATACAGCAGCTTGATTTTATTGTTTGAAAGAATGTCTAGAAAGTCCGCGCCCATTATTTTACTACTTTGCTGGAATAGCGATTAGGTGTCAGGACTTGGGTTATGAAAACACGCTGATATAAGCGAATCCTAGTTTATTTTCAGTAAGAAATTGAATACAGTAATGCGAGTTGCGCTCGGCCACAGACAACAACAATAAAGCAGGCAGAGTTGCCACACACAATATTGTAGCGTTCCGTTTAACACTCCCCCTCAATTTCAAGTCTTTATTATTTTTATTAAATTTTTATATCTTTTAAAGACTTGGAATTGGCAACCCCAAAAACAAATCTATGACATGACATTAACATTTAACATAACCTTAAGAGAACAAAGCTGTGGAACAAAGTTGTCAGTTTTTACAATAAATCACTAAAATAATTAAACTTTACAGTGTTCAAAGCCTTGGTCATCATATCCGCGATATTCTCTTCACTTTTAACATAGTTCACAGTCACTAGTTTTTTATTACTATGTCCTTTATGAAGTTAAATTTGTTAAAAAGTTTGTCTGACTGTTTGTATGATAGTGTATAGCAGCCTTTATATTGATTGTGTAACGACCCTTATGTAGTTGAGTTCTCTATGACTTTTAACGTTTTAAAAAAACTTCTTCTTCTTGTCTCTGCCCTCGCCTACTGTGCTTGCTGTTCGGTACCAAATTTCCTGAAATAACTGTAAGATAACTGTGTGATGAACACTTGTGTTTGCCTTGTGTCTGGTTGTTGTTTATCTATATAAGTATGTATTTATCTATTTGTGTAATGTATATCAGCTGTCTGGTACCCATAGTACAAGCTCTGCTTAGTTTGGGATCAGATGGCCGTGTGTGAAGATGTCCCCACATATTTATTTATTTATTTATTATATTCTAGAATAAGCTCCTGTAAAAGCTGTGATAACATTGATGTGTGTTTTATCAATACAACTCTTGACTGCATGGATCTCCGCTTTTCATTTAATCACTGCGCCCAACCACGCCCCCACCCACATATATCAATAAAATTTTATATCAATATGTTTCGCTCTTTTCGTGTTCTCACTATTGTTCATCATTTTCAGCGCACTTTGATTATCTACGAAAAGAGTCACAGAGTCCACATTGTCAAAATCACTTGCAATTCCTTTGATGAATAACAGTTCACTCATACACACAGATGCCGAGATATATTCTGCTTCAGCTGATGAAATGGCCACTGTCTGTTGTTTCTTCGAGCACCAGGAAATGAGGTTGTCATTATGGTATACTACCATGCCGCTTACACTCTTCCTGTCTGTCTTATCACCTCCCCAGTCCGCATCTGAGTATCCTGTGATGTTATTTCCTGTCTTCTTTGTATAGGTAAGTACTTTGTCTTTTGTTCCTTTTAGGTATCGCAGAATACGTTTTCCAGCTTCCCAGGTTGTTTTTGTAGGAGCATTCATATACCTGCTCAGGTAAGATGTAGCAAAGGTGATGTCCGTCCGGTCTTGTGATGGTCAAGTATGTAAGACTACCGATGAGTTCTTTATATGGTACATTACTAATTATTTCTTCCTTTTTTTTAGGTGCTTCCAAGTTGTTCTCCATCGGGGTTTTCATCGGTTTACATTCATTCATTTTGTATTTATTCAATATTGCATCAATAAATTTTTCTTGTGATATTTTCATTGTATTTTCATTCCGTATTATTTCCATTCCTAGGTAATTATGTATTGTTCCCATATCTTTTGCATTAAATTCCTTTTTAAGTTTGTATGTAACATGTTTTATTTGTTCCTTTACTCCCATTAGAATTATGTCATCCACAAAGAGTATTAGCCATACATTCTTTCCTTTGTAAAGACAGCTATCATATTCAGATCTTTACAAGTTTATTTCTTGACAAAAAGAATCAAATCTTTTGTTCCAGCACTTAGGAGATTCTTTTAGACCATATAGAGATCTGTGTAATTTTAGTACATTTTTGTTGCTGTTCATTTTTATTCCTTCTGGAGGTTTTATGTAAACTTCAGTTTCCAATTTACCGTTTAAAAAGGCAGTTGGTATATCTAACTGTTTAACTTCCCAGTCATGGCATAAAGCTTGTGATAGACTCATTCTAATAGTAGTCATTTTAGCCACTGGTGAGTATACATAGTCTTCTGGACTTTGTTGAAAGCCTTTAGCTACTAGACGTGCCTTTTTAGTTCCATCTGATTTTGAAAAACCCATTTTGTATCTATAGCTTGTTTCCCAGAAGGTAAATCACATTCATCCCATGTATGTAGTTGTTCAAGAGAATTTATTTCTTTGTTAATAGCTTTTTTCCACTCTTCATTTTTTATTGCAGCTTCTATATATGATAATAGTAAGAAAATTGAAAACATAGTCCTTTGTCCAAGCTGGGTTATTTAACATTCTTTTCGGTCTATTTTGCTGATTTTTTTCATTTTCTTCTTCACTAGTATCTTATTCTTCCGACATTGCAGTGACATCTTGGTTTTCTTCGTTTTCTAATGTGTCATAATAATTTTCTTCATTTTCAGATTGTTCCGGCAGTTCCTGATTTTGATCCTGTATTTCTTTAGCTGATCCTTGCAGTTCTTCACTGGTTTCTACATCTTTATTTGTAACTGCAATTTTTTCTTCTGTTTCTATGTTTTCCACAATTTCCAATGTATTATTGTATTCATTCTTGCTGCTGTTATTTACTTCTTTTGTTATGTGTAGCATAACATCTTCCGACATTCTAATTACCATAATACTTTGTGCCCTTGCGTCTTTTGACGACCAGTCAGGCATTTTCTTGTCATCAGCTGCCGGTTTCCCCTCGGAGCCGTCAACAACACTGAACAAATTTTGACCACGTAATACAACTGTAGTTTGAAACTTCCATATGTTCCAGTTCTTTACTCCTTCGAGTTTGATTCGGTAATCAAGTTCCTGAAGATGAGGAATCCATGGTTGCTGTTTGTTTCTTTGTAAACCTTCCCGTCGAGATTTTTCTTCCACAATGGCGTCCACCACGTGTATTTTTTTTCCTTGCCGGTATTTTTCCTTCCTGCGCTCAAATCTTCACCTGAAAACAGTCTAGGGCTCTGGGCCCATAACCTGTCAGGACTTGGGTTATGAAAACACGCTGATATAAGCGAATCCTAGTTTATTTTCAGTAAGAAATTGAACACAGTAATGCGAGTTGCGCTCACCCACAGACAACAACAATAAAGCAGAGTTGCCACACACAATATTGTAGCGTTCCATTTAACATTAGGTCCCTTAGGAAAGAAAAAAGTTCAAGAAACGGACCTCATCATCATCAACAGCTCATATACAGCTTGGCACGAAAAAGAGTTTGGAGCGGTGACAGGTGGAACTAAATATTCAGTTTGCTGCCATTCATGCTGGGTTGCTTTTTATTATCCCATTCTTTTCGTTAATTTTACAATATTTTATAAATTAAGTAATTTTTCCCTTCCTATTTGACTACGAGGTGGCCACAAGTGCGATAGAAGCGCCCTCATTTTTTCCAAACTCTTTTTTGCCAAGATGTACGTCCACACCGAGGGGCTCGAGCCTACCCTCGAGCAGGGTGATATGGCAATGGCAATGTTTTTATTGTATTAATTGATCGACTTCACACACAATACAACCTTTGTATTACTTCGGAGGAGTGAGCAGGTTTCCTCACGATGTTTTCCTTTACCGTTAGATTGAGCATAAAATATCTGGCATAACAACACATAGGTAATCTTTTACATTAAATTGTATTAAATATTTTGAAATATTGTTTTTAACCCCAATATCTCCGCCATTTTTCATAAAACACCAGATAAATCTATAAAACCGAATCGACAAAAATTTATACCTATTTTTATCGAACCTGCTTACAAAATTTCATGAGAATCGATTGAGAAAATGTGACCTATAGAGAAGAACAGCCGGACATCTGCCGCAAATCCTCCGTACACGAAAGCATTTTTACTCAAGTTGAAACAGAAATGCTTTCGCTTGCGCTTTGCGCTCGCTCGGTCAAATAGACTTTTGACAATATTATATGCCAATATTGTTACTTTCACCGTCCAGTTTGAAAACGTCAAAATGTTTAGCAATGAATCTGCTGGTACAAGTGTTATAATTTTAAGTTGAAAAATAAGTTTAAAAAAAATTATAGCTTTTTTCGTCAATCTATCAATCAATAACTACACAGGTACAGCCCTATGTTTAGTTATGCGAGTATCCGAATTCTTTCTTAAAAAAAAGTGCGTACCATAAAACTTCATTTCAAAGTGCGTTTTGTTAGCAATATATTTTTATACATAAGTAATTTAATTATTTTAGTTGTTATTCAAGAAAATAATCACATAATTAACGACAGTAAAATTATATTTTTCTTTTATTACTCCCTGCGTTCCGAAACGCGCTGAAATCGATTAAAACACCCGTAATTGCGTTCCGAATTACTGTCAGCTGTCAAAACTCATACTTTTTTTGCTTTTCTGATCGCTGACAGCGCTGAAAGTCTGAATCGGAATACGCCCTAACATTTTAGGTCTGCTGGAAGATATTTCTTTAGAAATAAGTAGGCCTGTTGTGTCGTTTTTCTTTGTGTTATTGTCATTTCCTTGTTTAATGTGTACAATAAATGGTTAAATAAAATAAATAAATCGATAAATATATTTGACATTATTCATTTGCCTCAAAAATCACAACAAAACGCAACAGGAATGTCATGTCTGTCGAGCGACCGAGCGAGTGGTTTTTGGAGTTGCTTTGGTTTTTGTTTAGACAAAAGTTAACGAAAAGCATGGAAATTTTATACAAGTGATGTTCGAAGGTTAATTTATGTGTACGAGAGTTAAGTTTATGTGATCAGTAACGAGTGAAGTTTTGTTTTGTGGTGAGCACGTCTATTTTCTTGGAAACCTGTCGTCGGCTACGAGTCGCATTGAAAGGTGAGCTTTCATACTATTTATATTTACGCAAAAAGTTGTCGGTCATGAAGACACCGCATGCATGATTTTAATATGTAGCCAGAGCCTGAAAATACCATGGCGCTTTTTTACATAGATGTTGTTATTGATATCAATATCAGACTATATAGATTGTTTACTTGCCTACTATTGAGTGATAAAGGTGTAATAGATACTACCAATTTATCATGTTTTGATGAAATGTGGCTGTAATTTAGATCATGGTAGTAGGTCTCAGTAACTGTATCCGGCCCGATTGAAATGGTGAACTTAGTAATGACAATAAATTTTTAACTATTTTGTGCTTAATGTTAAGATTTTTAAAGAATGTAACATTAACTTAAATAGCCATGGAGATGGATTCCACAGAGAGATGTCTTTCATCTACTTGTATGTAGTAACACCTATTTTTATATACCAAGTCCTATGGAATTTAATCGGTCTGACCTGAATAACAATTTTATTGTTTATAGTCACATTGATACAATTCATTTTTATGTCATACATTTGACTTGGTTAAATAAGTAATTAGTATCTGTATTTTGCCTGATAACCTTACTGCAATTGATACCTTCACTGTGTTCTATTTGTAATTTACTGTAAAATAAATTATTTCAAACTTTATTTGAAATGAACCTGTCGTGGAATGTGAAGTACTTACTACTTATAAAAAAATTGTCTAATTTGACTAACATTTGCAAGTAACAAAATTTTATTACTTTACTTTACTTATTTACTTTATTATTACTGTACTAGGCCGGGAATTTACTTGTGCTTCAGAATTACTTTAATACTGACCTGCCTACTTAGATAGGAATAAATTTTAGGACAGTAGTAATGGACCTGAGTGTAGATATTTAGATAGTCTTTTAATTAAATTTTGCTGCCTTAAGATTTAATTTGTATGTTTAATAAGCAATGTTTATAAGTTTTTAAGAACTTTGTATGCATAAGACTTTAATTTTTAAGACCAATGGGTCCAAATACATAAAAGTTGGCACAAGAGTTTTTTATTTGGTGTAGATAAGCACTAAGAAAGCACTTTAATTGGAGCTATAAGTGAAAAACTTTACAAATACGAGGAGCGATCAAAAAGTAGTGAGAACGACATACTCCTTGGTAAGAAAAAAAAATACTGGCAGGCATAGCTCAGATACATATTTGTAATATTAATAAAGAAAAAAAATCTTCGATTCTCTTTTGTTTTTTTCTGAATGTAGTAATTTGTTTGCTTCGTGTCGGAACGTGTTCTCGAAAATGGAGAAAAACGAAGTGCGATCCGTTATTAAATACCTCTGTTTAAAAAAGTTAACGACTCCAGAGATTCATTGCGATTTGGAGGCAACATTAGGAGAGTCTGCTACGCCGTATTCTACTGTCGCAAGGTGGGCTTCTCAATTTCGAGTAGGGAGAACGAGCACAGAAGACGAACATCATTGCGGCTGTCCATCGACGTCAGTCACCCAAGAAAATGTTGCGAAAGTTGAGAAAATTGTATTGAGCGATCGAAGAGTTACCATCCGATACTTAATTCAAGAAACGGGCATTTCATATGGAAGTATTCAATCCATATTGAAACAATCTTTGAATATGAGAAAAGTTTCCGCAAGATGGGTGCCGAGAATGTTAACCGACAGTCAGAAACAAAATCGACTTGACATTTCGAAGATATTGTTGGACAAGTTTCAAGAAGATTCTGAGAACTTTTTGTCTCGTTTCGTAACAATGGACGAAACATGGGTCCACCATTTTGATCCTGAGACAAAACAGCAATCTTCGCAATGGAAACGGCCATCATCACCGACCCCGAAGAAGTTTCGTGCCGTGGCATCGGCTGGCAAGGTTATGGCCTCAATATTTTGGGACTCAAAAAAGGGATATTCTTGATTGATTACCTGGAGCGTGGAACCACTATTACAGGCTAATATTATGCAGCTTTAATTCCCAAGTTGAGGAATGCCATCAAAGAGAAAAGGAGAGGGAAACTTCGAAGGGCGTGCTGTTTCATCACGACAACGCACCCGCGCACAGGTCGGCAGTTGCGATGGCTGCCATTCGCAAGCTGGCTTCGAATTGGTTGACCACCCACCTTATTCACCAGATCTGACGCCTAGCGATTTTTATCTGTTCCCCAAATTGAAAGAATATGGAAAACAGGTACGAAGACGATAACGAGGTGATGGATGCCGTGGAGAGCTTTTTGCAGGACCAAGATAAAACTTTTTTCTTAAAGGGATTGAAACCTTGGAAAAGCGCTGGACTCGGTGTGTAGAGAGACTCGGAGACTATGTAGAAAAATAAATTATTAAGTTATCAATAGTAATTATATTCTATTTCATTCTCACTACTTTTTGATCCCTCCTCGTACATACCACAAATTATAGCCCTAAAACACTATCAACAAGACAAAGCACAGCCTAAGCCGGTGGGTGTAGAATCATGACATTTTGTACAAGAGAGCCTTACCTGGCGAAGATATGCACAAGGAAAATCATCTAACAATTTCTCCATTTAAGAGGATTTGGGATGAAAATAGAAGAATACAAATTACATACAAATTCTACAACTGAATGTCAAAACATTACCTGAACTGGTGGGTGAAGGAGTGTGAAATTTTGATAAAAAAAATGTTGCATAGCGACATCCTTTTGGGCACATTGCAATGCCCAGCTTTGTTATTGGCCTAAGAATCAAATTAGAGGATAGTGCAGTCACTAACTAATGCTAGACAGTGGACATAACTATCACAGTAAAAAAAATAACAAAGTCACTTGTAACTCTCACTATTTTTAATTACATTATAAAACAATTGACACATGTTAATTGGCTATTAAGTTAGCCAGTTTCATAATGAAAACAGTGTTAAGTTGGTAACACAGTTCCTTTTGTTGTAAGTTAGTAGGTGACAATGTATGCAACTAGGTAATTAGCCACCTGAGAGGCTATTCACATTTGTTACATGTTGCATGCATTATGTTGTGTGCTCATTTCAGCGCTCGCTAGCTAAATAACATCGTAATGTCTCAATTGTGCGCCTGAAGCCACGGCAGCGTGCCCTAAACATTTTACAAGGTGATATACGCTTATGACGTCAAGTGTACGTGCTTTTACCACGATTACGATACACCTCGTGCACCCCGTAAGAGGTTAAATTACTTTCTTTCAACTCTTTTCGCTCTACGAAGCCGTGCCAAGGTAAACTAAAAATTCTATAAAATTGAACCATTCAAAACGTGCCTTTATTGAACTCGGGTCAGATACTCAGACAAGTGCTCTATCTGTTGATTCACTTTTTGTTAGCTTTAGAATTACTCGTGTATCGCAAACATTCTACATTAACGTAGGTGGATATATAAGACTAGAGGTTGCTAGAGAACGTGGTGGGTGATCTCACTGTGACACGTCTGGAAATCATTATAAAGTCGCCGAACGGACTGTGTGCAATTTATTACACGTGTCTATAATTTATCAACTCTCCGAAGCTTCGAATTAACGTCACGTCCCATACTTGGTTTCAAGTATGTGCTTACACTAGGATCTCCTATAGAATCGTTGATTAAATCGGGTGCCGCTGTGGGTTTGTTTGGACGAGCTTGCATTATCTCGCATGCTTGTCAGTCACACTCAACCCGTCTGTGATGATAGCGGACATCTATACGTATAGAGCCTCTACAACACACATAGCCCTTGACGGGCTATAATTGTATTCCGCAACAATACCATTTAGTGTAGAAATAACATCCTCTTTCGATATTATTCTAGCTTTGTATCAAAAACATTGGGTATGCGTAACTACCTCCACATACGTAATGTCCTGTCTTTGGTATTGTATTAAGTACGACGATGTATTAAAATGGTGTAAGTACCTACTTTGTATTTTAATTTCTACTTTCCTATCTATAAAAGATTTCGTATAAAAATCTATTCAAGGTAGATCGACTGAGCCCGGCTTTCTGCTGCCGGAACACTCGAAATTTCAATCCAAATCTGTTTCACGAAATAAAGTTACGTCACGAGTGTTGCGACGGTGCCCTATTCGAATCTTTGTTCTTTTGGTGATAACTCTTATCGTAATTCTACATTACTGTTAATTACGATATTTAAAAACAGATACGCTTGGTTGCATCAGTTTAAAGGAGTGAATAGTAGGTAAATATACAAATTTTTACTAAAACATCTCATAGATCATAAACTCTAGTTTCTACAGGCAGGCTTTATAGCTCAAGTTAGGCCAGATATTGTTCCCTATAGATGTATGAGGGTCTGATTAAATCGGACAACGCTTTGTCGGAACGAGGACGCGCTTTATCTTGCACGGCTGTCGCCCACATTCGAACAGCCCGTAACGCCTGTCGCTCCGATCAATCGAATGCTTTTTACAAACTTTTTGCTAGATGAAATTTAAATATTGAGGGGTTATATGAAATAATTGAGTAATGTTAACATTAAAGTAAAGCGTTGATATTAAACATAAAATTACAAGTAAATTGAGCAACTTTAATATTAAAAGAAAACGTTAATTGGCGGCTCATTCATTGGCGGGTCAGAGGTGTCGGGTGTATACTATGTTGAGACATGTTTTTATTGAATACCATAGAAACATTATTTTAAAAAGCAAAGAGACTTAAAAAAAAAGAATACTTTCACGACAAAAACCAGACCATGTTGAATATATTTTGTTTAAAAAAACATAGAACCATACAGCAATGTTAATAAAAAGGAATTGTCTGTTGTAGAATAATGTACAATTATGATTTCCGTAATAAAACAAAAAGGTGCCCGATGATATTAGCATTATTAGCATGCGAGGTGAGCGGTGCATTATTCTAATCATTCTAATAACCATCCCGCCAATAAATGCATGAGGTTGGGGTGTAGCGTGTGTAGCTAGTTGGTCAGAGAGAGGGTTGAAATGATACAGCTTGTTATTGTGAGTGAGGTTCGTGCAGATCTGATTTACTATCAAAATGTTCGTCAATTGATACAATAGGGAATATACACAATTTTTTTTAATTCATTAATCAAAATACACTCACCGGCACATCTAACCGCCCACCCTTCATTTCAGAGAATATTCGTAATTCTTTATAACTCTATTAGTTACAGCTGATGTTAGTTAAAAAGTAGTTAATTTAACGTTTATTTAAGTGTGTTTAATTTATCGTAAAATTATCAATAAATCTGTTGTAATGTATAACAATAAGCGTAGTTTAAAATTAACTCGAAATACAAGGGTGGGCGGTTAGATGTGCCGGTGAGTATATTTGAAGTTCCAGATAAACACATAAAACATAACTTTTAAAATATCTTGCTCAGAAACAAAGTTATTAGGCTTCAAAGATGATGGTTAGACAGAGAGGTCCGACGTGACATGTGACGTCATATGTCACGCGGGCTATACATCCGCCATAGAAAATTTTGTTTTCGTAAGATGGACAAATATATTTGTTTAATAATGTTGTATCTATTTTTTTATGCATATTCCCTATTTGAACCTTTAGACAAATATGCAACTACCAGCAAAATAATTGGGATCATTGATATACTAGGTAAAAAGGTGTAGATAAGTCATACGCGCTCAAAAAGCGGCTCACCAAAAGTTGGCTAATTAGCCAACCTGAACTTAGTCACGCGTCGCTTTGTCTCTTTTTCGCACTTATGCTTAGACTTGCCGTCCTTGTCTAAGTTTTGTGCCATGTTAAAACACCGTTTACCTTGTAAGTGACCTATCTACGCCATTTTACTTATAATATCATTGATTGGGATGTAGGAATACCTACATATTCAGAATTAACATATTCCTATTAACGTAACTTATGTAATTATCATGATTGTTGCATATATTAGCGTATATTTTGATTTCAATTCTGGTTTCTGCAATCAGCATTCTCAGTAAGCTTTGTTCTCTCCCTGCAATCTGCATAAATAAGGAGATGAGATCCCACTTTTTTAACTTTTAAGTTGACATAGGTTAAAAACTGTTTATTTATAATTTATCGTGAAACTATTTTTAAATAGGCAATTTAAATACATAAAGTTTTTCATTTCATTAATATTTATTAACCTTTGTTCACTCGTTCATAATTAACAGTTGCGAAGTTCTCTGCGTTCTAAAATATTTCAAGAGCAAAGTTTATGTTTGCAATCTTCATAATGTATTGGGAAGCTTTCTACATTCGTTATGTATACGGGACGTGATATTTTAAGAAATAATGTAGGTGAGATGTTGCTCCAGAATTCGTTAGCAGAAATAAAATAAAATTGACTGCTAGTCGAAAGTAGAACATCATAGCAGTAACTATTTTACAATTTGTTTTTCGTCTATTATCCTATTTAATAGATTCATGATAGGTACTTTAAATTCAGTACTACTAGACCTTCACTACTACGAGGTTTCTTTTATTCCGCGGTAAAAAGTACAAGTCGTCGATCCGTTGCTGCGTGAAAGAAAAACAAATGAATAACAATAATACATTCGCATTCGTTATATGAAATTAGTATGATATGGAATGATTGAAATGAAGCAGGGTTTCTATTTGATTGAACGAGAATGATTGGTGACCGTGATCCCTTTCCTTCAGTGTATTTTTTATTTGTTAGTTTTAGATCCCATTCCCTAAAAAATAATATAATTTCTTTAAGAATATTCTGTAAATCTTAAAAAGCTTTTCCAAGATCAAAAGATCAAAGCTGTTGGAGCGAATAAATAAAAAATGTACCTATTTCTTCGAGTTTCTTAAAGGAGCTACTTTTCATTTGGCATACAAATTTCAATTTTCCTGACTTCTCAGTGTAAACATATTATTTCGATAAATTTTTGAGGCTGCACTAGGTTACAGCATCATCGGTGCAGTAATCTAGTACAGCAGCGATACTAGCAAGATTAGATAGTTAGATAAAAATATTTATTGAATGACACATACAGACAGCACAGTATTGCACACCAGAAACAACAAAACACAGACATTTACAAATAAAAATAGGCACAGTTCAGAAAGAAACACATAACAAAAATAATTACAAACGTACAATTTACTGAGAAGTTACTGAAAACAGCCAATTAGAGATGTTATCATTGAAATGAAGGCGGTATTAGGAAATGAAGAGGCATCGCCTGGTTTGTTTATTAAGGAGATTAAAATATGTGCCTGCATTAAATTAATTATGAAAAATCATCCAGATAACATAATACGAGTATAAGCATAATTAACACATCACGCTTTCCATCCGTGAGTCCCGTACCCTTGGCAATAAAATAAAATACTTTGATTAGGTCTGCTTTGCACGTGCGTGGCAGAAGTTACCTATTTTTACTTTTTAGTAAACTTAAATTTCTGCCTGTTTATTCCTGTGATATTGCCATTAAAACTTCAAAGACATTTAATTTTCTTTTAATGTATTATCTAACACTGCCACAAAAAAATACTCCAATATTACGAAGATCAAAACCTAATCGAAAAAAAAGGACTGCAATATTTGTTGTTGTACCACATGTTGCGGTGTAATTGTTGACGGGGCTTTATTCCGGAGAGGTCACACGTTATCTAAACCGGCTGTCGCGCGCACGCAGCCTACAATGAACTCGTTTGTATCCGCGCCGCGTAATATTGTTTGTAATTTAAAATATCGGCGGCACAGGCGGCGCTTTATTTTCCAGCTCAATTGTGGAGATACCCGAGGTGTATTGTTGCGTTGATTAGATCAGGCGAGCTTTGTTTCGACTAGAATGGTGTTTTATCGTGTGTTAGGTGCACGCGACGGCCTGCTGCGGCTTGCGGCCTTGCGGCTCCACATGCTACCTGTTTCAGCGAAGTATCACGCCCAGCTTTTCCTTGCCGCCCGCAACTGCATACATTAACGTGCTGTATCCAGGGGTTATCTTCACTGCAAGTACTGCAACGCCGAAGATTTACGTACACCGCGCAAGCCCCAGGTGTAGTTAATTTGCCTGCTAAATTACTGTACCTCAACCTAGGAAAAACAGTTTTTGTTTAGATCCTTAATTTATTAGCGGCAATTGTATAATGATCATCATCACATCATCTACGAATAGTACACAGAATAGTACTTTATTGAGAGAGCTATAAAGTTTTAAACAATCACCACCCACATACTTTATAAAATCATGTACATAATGTTTGTATTTTCTCGTTATTTTCTTAAAATATCTAGAACTTCTACATGAATCATCAACATCAACGGCCCGTTACAGTCCACTGCTGGACTATTTAGCCTCCTCCACTTAAGTGGAGGGTTTTTCCATAATCTCCACGCTTGGCAAGCGGGTTGAAGATCGCAGATTAAAAGGCTACTCATAGAGTGCTGCTGCCCGTTCCCTGTTCAATGTGTAGTCCCTAAGTCAACCTAAGGTTGGTGACAAATGTATTCTACTCTGCCGTCACCACACGGCTTCATGAATACGGCATCTAATTTTCTTAAGGGTCACCTCTTGGAATTTTAATTGTTCTGAAAGCGTTTTGGCAGTTGGTGCTCAACGAAATCTCTTTCAGAATGGAGAGCAAGGTTGAAAAGATGCTAACAATATGTACGCTAATGGCTTGTGTTTGCGATGACTGTCCGTCCCAGGAAACAAGCTCTATTATCGCTTGGCGCTGAATTGGCTAAATGTTTATACCCCTGAAAAGATTTGAGATGACGACGACGACGGTGAAATTGTTGAGAAAATTGATCGCTTCCACTCGAACAATCCGGGCTCGTTAGGTATTTGAGAAACCGTACTCTATTATTGAAGCTAAGAGTCCCGTAGGTAATTGATGTCTTACGTAGTTTCGACACTGTTTTTGCAAACCTCAAGAAAAAAGTATTTAGATTTTTTTTTAATAGAAACTTCTTTGAGATATAACTGTGCTTTCACTACTCTTAAACTAAATTTATTATTGTAGAAACTGACTCTAAATGTGTTTGATTGAACCTAAAGCTCGCTGGGCTCAAAACCTTACCGTTGTTATAACATTCAAAGCCCTTATACTGCACTTTAAATCCTGGCTAGCTAGTCTCTGCATTACGGTTAAATAAATTTTCATAACTGATTGTTTCAAGATAGCGCGCCTAACTTCAAGACATTAACTTACTTACTTTAAAAAAATAAGATGGGAGCTCTAGGTGAGTGAACAACGGCAGTAATATTTTTCTTTTTACTGCGTTTTTGAACAAATCTGATCTGTTTGAAGTGTTTGTTTCATTTGATATTACACGACTGCCTTCATTACGTGACCGCAGCTGTTGATTGCTTTGAAGAACGCTCTTTTTGTTTTTCATATTTTGTTCAATTTGAGTAAGCTTGTTAGGGAGACCGCGTATTTTTTTTATCTATGTGTTGATTGTTATTATGTTATACAATATCTATGCGTATACATACATCCAGGGTGGCGATGGAGGCGACGACGACGTGTGCTTACGTGCGGCAGGAAGGCTATTAGGCTGTGCCATTAGCCTCTGTTGATTGGAGCTCAGTGACCAGCTGGCCCGTCTGTCACTACCATAATAATTATACTATGACATCTTCCCAATTTCCTTCGCCGAGCAGTTATGAAGAAGCCACACTGGTAGCAATAAATCGAATTCGATGGCGGTTAAATGTACGAGTGTCGTCTGTTTGCTTCTGTTATTTGCAGGCTTGATATAATTTTCTTTAGTTCAATCCGAAGCAAAATTATCTGCGTCTTCATAGTTTAGTGTTTTCCCGTTACGGCCACAATGTTATCAGAACAACAATGGGCTGGCACGGTGGCTTGCTTGCTCACTAAAGTGGACAGTTTCCCAGATCTATGTCACCAACCAAAATATTCTTGCTCGCTCCTTTTATAAAAACACACCAAACGTGCGGCCCATGTGAAATGCTCCTCCTTTTATAAATTGAAATATTTTAACTGAAACACCCATAAAGTAAGTAAATGGTGGATATCACCTCATTTACAGCTCATACCCATATACGTCCCCATTAAGGGGCTCGAGCTTACCTGCATTAGGGCGATCTAGCCATGTTGACCACGCTCGCCCAGTGCGTGTTTACTGCCTTTAACCTTAACCTTTTTTTTTTAACCTTTGAATTTCTACGCAGGAGAGTGTAATGTTCTTCACGATGTTTTCCATACGTATATGTAAAACAGCAATTTGAAATACATTTTAATAAATGGTGAGTTTCGAACCCGCGTTTCCCGGATGGGAGGCAGCGGCCCGCGCCACTATACCACCGACGCTCTCATCCATTACTTAGTGTTTTCGAATCGTCAGATTATATAATAATAGTTCCACACACATGCGACACGATGTTTCCGCTCAAATAATAGAGTGTGTCCATTAATAAGGCTAGCATGTTTGATCGTAATGGACACTGGTGACGCGGAGTGCGGTGGCTGGTAGCCCGCGGCATACAATTGATGACTGCGCGTGTTCGGCTTTTTGCTTCGCCTAAATCCTACTCCTCGCCGCTGAAGTAGCTTTTTGTCGTGTTTTGATGAAAGCAAAGCCGTGTATTTGTGCCGCTTGACTGTTGAAATATAAAGAAACTATAGCTGAAAGACGATTTTTGATATACGTACGTAAAGACTGAGTATTTATTTTGTAAAAGATTTAATTTTTAGATTATGTGCTCGCCCTATTTCAAAGATACAGCCCTCCCAAGACATTTCTATAGGCGAAAAATATTCCTTTGTTTATTTTCTAGCTATTTGAACGTAGACTACGAAGGAATTTCACAATAAAATAAAGATTGTAATCTCCTTTTTTTTTTCAACTTTCTGTATTGTTTCTGTACTAAAGATTAATTTAGTCACAATCTTTACTCGCATAATAATAATAATAATAATAAAAGTCTTCAAGTCCTGATTACAGAACTTATTGGTAATTTCTACATTTCATCAAAGCATTTCTTTATCTTTTTATTTTCTTGTAGTGGCGGTCACAAATAATAAATATGGAAGTAAAATGTTAACAAATTATTAACAAATAAATTGTTAAGAAATTGTTATAGTTTTCCATAAGCAAATAAAGAATGTAGTTATTTTTTGTTAATGTAAAAAGATGGAGACCAAGCTATCGCACACAAGTGCCACTTTGGTGTTGGAAGGTAAAGAACTAACAAATAGGTAGCCTTTTTTGGCAATCATAATGCAATTGTTTTGAAGAAGCTTAACTAAATATTATTTTGATGTAACTATGTATAAATGGGTAGCTATCACCGACTAGAGAAAAATTATGATAAGCAGAAATTATTCTCCATGTGAAGATAAAAGCGGTATTCATAAAAATTTTAATTGCCATTAAAATTACAATCAAATTTACAGCAGCGGTATTTGCTCAACGTCAGGCTATATAAATCCTAAAGGGAGTGGCTAAGGTCAACCCCGTCCACCCGTCTCACTGTAGGATGTTAAACGTCAACTGGCGACATTCGCAATAACATTTCACTAGATGTCAGCATGGGAAGCCGACAAGCCGACCCTGTGATGTAATGTAACTCGTTGGGATTGAATAAAAGTTATTTAATTAAAGAAACATTTGACTTGTTATTCAGTAAAACAAAAACTGTCTGTCTGTCCCTAAAGTTAGTAAATGGGACTTTCCAAACTCCGAAAGATTTTTCTCATCAGTTCGGTTGCAAGTAACTGTTTCTTTGACAGGAAATAAGTATTGGATTTAGGTTGTTTTATTTAATTAAATATTCAACAGTTGTAGCAGTTAATCTGGTAATTATACCTAATCTCCGCTTGTTGCTTTTTACTGAAACGATGTGCCCAGCAGTTAGAGGTTTATTCGTAGGATTTAAATTATCATTAAAATATTTTTATAGTTATCTCGTTCTACTATTTAATATTATATTTACATTTTTATTCTTTTGGCTTAACAAAGTCTAGCACTTAATATTTAAATCAGAATGTGCAATTTTTTTATTTCTCTTAATTATTTTAAATTAAATTATGATAATTAATGATAGCTACAGCATAGCAGGTAAGCACTGTTTTAATTGTAGTAATTACCTTCTAGTCAACTGTTATATTAATTAAAACAACACAGACGTGGATTTTTCTTGTCTTCCTAATAAATAGCATTATTATTAACAAGTTTGATACTTAAGTCTTAATATACGACGTTTGTTCCTTCACACAATCTCATTGGTCGGCGGTCCTCATTTGATTTATGGCAGGAACTTATAAGTTTCTTTTGTTTAAGCGATGTTATATATTTTTGAAGTTTCGGTCCCCTATGGGAGTAACTTTACATCTAAGTTTGATTTGACTTGTATGATGCGCGCCTTTGGGAATATTGACTTGCAACTTTTAGTGAACTCTGTCCATTCTTGTAGAAAGATACAATATAAGCTGTTTATTGCACATAAATATGTAATGTTAATCAGTTCTTGGTCGGTAAGTAAATGTGACGCTGTACATTTTCTTGTTAATTTAAACCGTCTAACTTTCAACGAAGCGTAGTAAGTATTCGTTATATCCGAGCGCGACTTCGCACCACGGAATATAACACAGAATACACGGGACTCGTATATGAAATTATTCTCTCACCCTTGCGCTTCAAGGCTTCACCTCCTAAGTGATGCATGCAAACGAGGCTATGCTCATATTTCCAGGCTTCACTTAGATCACGCCGTTAGAAACCGAGCAGAGACATGTCGTAACCGTGGTTAGGGCCGAGTTGCTTCGCTTATTTCACCGTACTCGAGGCAGCGCTTTCAGCAAAATACCTAGCTTGTTGCAATTCTAACAAGTATATACAGTAAATACAGCGTGTTACTTAGCAAAATAATGCAAAACCTCTGGAGTCGTAGGTCAGCCCTTGAAACTGAACAACTTTTTAAAATTAGCATTTTTTTTACTTTTATAGAAATTGACTATTTTATCAGAGGGTTTGACGCCCGCTCCGGTTCCTACCTGGTAAGGTTGTCCATTGCCATTCAACGTGGCAGCGCAGCGAGTGTCATGGGCACCTTTGCGGCTGGTATGACCCGGGGAGGTATTTTTGACTGACATTGTGCATATATTAATAATAATTATTAGTTTGTATTAAAGTTATTTTTTTTGAGAATTTTATAAAGTTATAGAATTAAAGTTGTTCAGTTTCATGGGCTACCACCTAAGAGGTTTTACGTTATTTTACTAACACGTTGTATAAATAAATATATTTCTCTAAAATTAAACTTGTCTTTAACACTAAAGAAAATTGGTTAGAAAAAGCTACGTAAGGGCTGACAATCCATTTTTCTGTGCCGTAAGTGCACTTTAATAAATGACTATAGCCCAATGTCCATATTGTCGTTTGATCAGCGGGAGCTTCTCAATAAGGCTACAAGCAATCTCAACGGTTTATTAGGAAACAGGAAGCTATCTCTACTTACGTAGAACTAACATTAACTACTTGTTGTTCTACAAATATATGTGTGTGTGTGTGTGTGTGTGTGTGTGTGTGTGTGTGTGTGTGTGTGATTTGTCCAAGGTGTGAGCCAAGACGGAATTAATAAAACGGCAACTTTGACACCAAGGTTTTTGAACTCGGTCGTCGATCTTCCAACGCACATGATAAAAAGAAAAAAAAATGTGTGGTGATGCACTAATCCTGATGGTGATTAATCGCACAAGTTTCTGTATTCTCTACATTATTACTAAACTCCGTTTTAAATTATTTGTTAATTTAAATGTCTAGTAATCGGACATTCCTATTCGTTTGAAACATGCACATGTATTTATTCGTTTCGTGGCTAAGCGGTCAAGCGTTCGAATCTCGTTACGGAGCTGCGGAGGTTCTGAATTAAAATATCTATTTTGTGACTTTCTCCTGCTTGGTTAGGACATTGCAGGCTGTATCTTCAGAAAGCGCGTTAAGCCGAGTGTCCCGGGCGCTATCTAGAACACGCTTATTATAAGAAGTACTAGTTCTCCTTAACGCTAGAAACAGAAAACTGATTATCAAATAATCAAAATGCAGTGTTCTATTCTATATTGTTGGTAGAGTAGTAAATCCCGCCGCTGATTAATTTTCTGCGTCTCGTGCTATCACACGTTTTAGTTAGTTTGAAAAGTAATTTCCCACGTGGACAATTTGCACGAGATTAGGGTCGAAATTAGGTTATATTTGAAGAAACTAACAGTTCATTGTAACGTATATTTGTTGCACGTAGTTTCGTAATATGGGACTTCGGAGGGCAATTACAAGCTTCGTTTGAATTCATAGAGTGTTCGTTTAATTAACTAGCGACCACCGATGCTGTTTGATTGCACATTAGCAAGCTAACTCGATGCCAGGTCACGACTAATAGCACAACACGCTGGTAATAGGTAAGGTAATAGGTGACACTATCGCTACACAATTGACTATACTATAGCAGTAGTAAACTATACTAATTACATGCGGTCCTCGCCTCGTAAATTTGATTGTATTGCCTGAATTCGGTTGACCTGAGCGTGCGTTAGTTACCATCTTCACTTATGGGAAAAATACCTAATAAGTTACACACGCTTTTTTTGTCGTTTCTTTATCTTAACGATTACTTAGTGATTTTTTTTCTTAGTGATTACTTAGTAGTAGTTAATGAAGGGGAAAAATACAAAATATAAGTTTCCGGTTAATAATAAAATGTCTTTATTCTAAGTAAGATTTAACAAAATATTTTTAACGTCAAAGTTAGTTATATACCTATAGTTAAAGGACAAGAAAAGTCTGTCCCTGGTTGGCCCGTTCACTACAAGTGTACGTTCACTGTGGAGAAGAACGGCCGGAAGAAATTCCACAGGATTCGGTATCTTCTGTACTTTTTTTATTAACACGCTCCTATCCCTAAAGAACGGACGTTATGGGTTAGTCAATTAACGTTTATTTCTTTCCTATTATAGTTTTTGGATAATTTTTGTGTTTGAATTATGACGCAGTGCCCTACACGCAATTATTTGGACCGATTTTATGCCAAGTTTCAGCAATTTTGTAACTCTTTAGTAAACATTGCCGCAGTAAAAGAGTTGGAATTTAATTCGAATATCGCTCTCTCAACGAGTGACGGCTTGTGACATGGTACGACAGATGCCTGACGATTTTTCGCCGAGAGATTTTACTATTTTGGTAGGAATTTTGATACAATGAACACAACACTTGAAGTGCTGCATTTTATTTAAATTTTTCAGTGTTTTATGTGCTTTATGGTGTTATTTTTTTAAATTTCATCTGTAAGAACTTTTAATTTATACTTGTGAAGTAGCATAAAAATACCTACTATATAAATTTTGGGACTCTCTTAACATAGCTGAAGCTACGTTTTCAAATAAAGACCGAATTTTTTATATAACTTAATAGATGTCGAACTGTAATTACACTTTAATAACAATTTGTTATTTATTCCGGAGAGGTCACACGTTATCTAAACCGGCTGTCGCACGCACGCAGCCTACAATGGACTCGTTTGTATCCGCGCCGTGTAATATTGTTTGTAATTCAAAATATCGGTGGCACAGGCTTTGCTTTATTTTCCAGCTCAATTGTGGAGATACCCGAGGTGTATTGTTGCGTTGATTAGATCAGCCAAGCTTTGTTCCGTTGAGAATGGCGCGTTATCGTGTGTCGGGTGCACGCAACCGGTCCGGGCCCGCATGCGGCTAGATGTGCTGCTGTTGCAGAAAATTATCATGACACTTTATTTTTTTCCGTTCTGCAGTACTGCTTGAAAACTTTTCAGAAGACAAAACATTTAAATACGCGTTTGCACTTTCCCTTGTTGTTCTAGCGTGTAGTACAGAAAAGCCAGACTACGTAAAGATTGCTACGCTGCGCTGGCTACGCCGTAGCATGAACATTTTGACGCATGCTAGGCGGTAAAAAAGCACAAGTTTACGTTGACGACGCGACGACGACGGTCCGTCCCACACCACAAGCTCTATAATCTCTCAGCCCCGCGCGCTGAATTGGCTTAATGTTTCGTGCCTCTGAAAAGATTTCAGATGACAGTAAATTGTATCGCTTCCTCTCAAACAACCCGGCTTCGTTACATGAAAAAGCCTTATCAGTGGCTTTCTCTCTGTTGCCATTTATTGAAACTGGTTTCGTGTTTAATCTTAGAAACCGTTATTATCGCAAAACCTAATTCTTATAAAATCTCTCATCAAAAACGACAGGAAAGAAAATAGTGATATTAGTACTCGTGATGCATTAATTAAATTTTATGAAGTAAATAAGAACATAAAATATAGTATTTTTGTAGCAAGATTTTTTCTTTTCTCTCTTCTTTGTGCTTTTCCAGAGACGCTACAGTAAAATAAATTTTCGGAACTGACTGTTTCAAGATAGCAAGTCTAAGTTTATATCATAACTTAGCAAACTTTTAAAGAACCCGATTCGTAGGAAGCAACATATTTCCCGGGGAGAATATTTATATTAGCTACTTTATATATTTTTTTCAGATTTCCTGATCTTGTTTGAAGTTTTGTTTATTTTAATACGCAACTTATCTTCATTGTGTAATCGCATCTTATTTACTTAAAAAAATAACGATAATTTTGTTGTCTTAATTTCGTGCAATTTCAGCAGCGATTTCGTTATCATACAATCTCCATTTACGTTTACGGTTTTGGGGTCATGTGATGGATGATTACATGCGATATCGGGGTGGCGATGTAGGCGATGTGTGCTCACGTCACGGGTGTGTCGATCAATCACCGCTCGGATGGACGCGCGACAGGCCATTAGCCGGCGCCGGCGCCGACGCTGGGTGAGCTCAGGTGCCAGCTGCCCTGTCCGTCGCCTCGCCAGTTGCTACCTCCGCGCGACGAGAAATATGACACACTTGTGCAATGTCACATCGTCCCATTTTCTTGCGCGGAACATGCATACGTTATAAGAAGACTTGGATTGCAATTTTGTTCTGACCATTTCCAGTTCTGCTTTCTGGTTGGAAACTCGCCGCATTTATTGTGAATGTCTCATTTGTCTTACAATAGTGAGTGAAAATGGAAGTAAGAAATAAGATTTAGTTTGATCAAAATTAGAACTGGTTAGCTACTGTTTTCTGATTAGAGAGCTACATGTGTCGATTCTAATTAGACGATCTTTTCACGAATTCTAGGTAGAATTAATTCCCAATTTTTTACTATTTTAGTTTTCCTTAATGTCTTGTAATGATTATATTAATATAGGGTTCAACACAACTGCCAAGAAATGGAAGTATTTTAAACAGCGCACTCTTTGAGAGATTTTTAAAAACTAGAAAATTGACTTGTGTCGCAAAATAAACAATAATTGACGATGTTCCAGTCTAATCTGTGAGTCGTGAAATTCGTCCTGTTGGTCCAATCCACTTGTCGTCCTGCTTTCACGCTCGCTCGGGCCAAGATGAATCTGTTTCCATACTGCATAGAACGAGTTCGACCGCGGAATGTGCGATGGCCATCGTTTACCTCGTGCCGTGAGCATCGCCAGCATCTGCAGTACGTGGAATAGGATCCATTTCATTAGTATATGACTTAAATGGTGTAAATACTTAGTTTATTCCCAATAAAACTGTATTTAGCCTGCTAAATTGACGCTCCGTAGCCTAGTTGGTAGTACGCCTGCCTTCGAAGCACAGGGTCGCGGGTTCGAATCCCGCCCAGGGCAAACATTCGCGGGATGAGCGCTTGTGTTTGCCTTGTGTCTGGATGTTGTTTATCTATTTATGTAATGTATATTAGCTGTATGATACCCATAGTACAAGCTCTGCTTAGTTTGGGATCAGATGGCCGTGTGTGAAGATGTCCCCACATATACTATTTTTAAAAAAATTGTAGCGCTAAAAGAAAGTTACTCTCCCGGGCTTACTTTATTAGTAAAATATTCTGTTTTTTTTTAATTATTACCTTGGGTTAGATACATACTGAAAAATTAAACGGATTTCAGTTTTTTACTTCAAAAATAATTTAATCAATATTTTTTAATTGATGTGAAAAATATATAGTATCTGTTTGATCTTGTGCAGGACTTGAACCTGCTTTTTAAACATTAGAACTCGTGAAAATACCCTTCGGTTACTTTCGAAACTAAAGCTGCGAAACAAGTTTCGAAAATAGAGGTATTTCTCTTTTTTTCAAAAATAATGTCCTAAGTTACTCGACTTAAGATATGAAAGACCAAAGAAATTGATTTGCGAAACATTTTCTTTCTTAATGAATGAGCAACAAGGAGATTTAATGTTTGATTCAACAAGTACCTATATTTAATTTGATTTAGACGGAACTAAAATGTATAAAAGATCAATCGAACACAGAAACCAAAAAAATAAACAAAACCACTAAAATTGAAAAGATAACCATATTTTTAAACTAGTAATAGGTAATAGGTACCTTATTTTGGTAATTGCATGACTTGCATCAAAATTGAAACATGCATTACTTATGGTAGAGTACAACTGCATATAACGCCGTCATCATCGCGATGGGACTTGGAGAGACTTAATCCGCTTCCGCCATGGAATTATTCACCTTTCTCGAGTTATTGGTAAAGGTAGGCTCGATTTTGTTACCCTCTCTCTTCCCTCCCACTGAGATAAGCCGGGAATATATGCCTCTTGGTTTGCAGGCACTGATAACACAGCCGCCTGAACTTGAATACAATACACGTGCTGTAAATTTATGATTCCATTTTCCAATATAATTTTCATTCTACACACGCAACGAACCAATCTGATCGAAATTAGGTAAGGTACGTTATTTGCTAATAAGTTCGTGTTTCCTTGTTCCAGCTTTAACTTGAATATTGCCTACGCAATATTCGTGTTAAAGCTGGAATATTCTACAATCCACCGAATTAAACTTTGCGCAAAAACTGATCAAAACAAAAAGAGACTTAACTGTTTTGAAAATAATTCTAAAACTTTTCTGGATTATATAAAAGTTATTACGTTATTGTAACGTGACGTTCACTACTACTTAAGACTGTCCTTAAAGTTGTCAAAATATAACAAGAAAGTTTTCATATTTCTGTGAAATTACTGTCTGGTTTGTTATAAAAGAATCAGTTATTTTAGCAAAAAAAATCGAGGTTTTTTTGTTGACATTTCTGGAAAGCATTGATATTTAAAAGGGTAATCTGATAAATGAAAATTTTCTTCTCGTTGCCTCTGTTTCCAATTTATTAAAGTTCTTGTTCATTATCGCGTTGGATTCAGCATTGGGACAAAAGCTCAAAAAGCCTGTAAAGGATCAGATCGAGTTGAGAAGTTGTAAAATTCAAACCCGATACTGATACATATATAAATAAATATCTAAATCGGCGAAAGTTCTGATTTCAATCACCCTTTTTCAACTTCGAGGAAGACATCTTTGTTTTAACAGTGGTTTCGCCACTTTCGTTAAATTCTCTCAGAAATGTTGTTCTAGGCTCCACGTTAAAGCAATGTCTTGTTAAAATAAGGGTTTTCATGGGCTTACGACTGAGTGCTTGGTTAATCTTAGAAGCGATTAATATTATTAATATACTTAACAACATTACAGTTTCCTGAGTATTATTCCATCTAGATATAGGTTTAAAGAATTCTTCAGTTAAGATAATTTCGTTACTGTGACGTTATCAGCAATTTAAAGCGGAGAGCCATACTTCTGCAATATTACGCACGTAAGCACAAAGGAGGCTGGCTAGAAGTGGGCGAGGACAGAGCTGTGAACACTGGGCATTGTTCGAGGCGAGGTGTCGGAAGACCTTTGTTCCACCGGGGCACGGCACGGCCCAGCCGGCGTTACTTTATCTTATTACACGTGTCGCCTGCGGTCTAACGAAGCTGCTCGCCACAATTGTTCCGTCTCCTGAATTAATGCGTTTCACATCATAATAGCCTCCCACCTCCAGCCCCGCACTAACTATTGTGTTTACTTAACCATTACGCCCCATTTCAAGATATAATCTCGTCGCATCAAATTTACGCCCGACAAGACCGCATTAATTTCTCCTGTATGCCGTCTTAATGAACCAAAATCCACCCCTTTAACTGAGCTGCCTAACAATTTATAAATCCCGTGGTAACACGGCACGGCCGACTTACCTGAGTGAGACCTTGTTAACTTCATAAGTGATTTTATGAAAGAACAAAATAGTGGTTCCTGAAATATTAGAATTCTGGTTGTGGTCGTAATTCATCCTTTTAATCTTTAATCTTCATTACGTTGTCACAACAATATCGACTAGGTTTTTATGCTTCACTTTATTAAATATGAAGGTATCTCTTTTGTTAACTGCGTATAGTTTTGAGTAGAATAATAATAATATTGTTTGCAAATTCGACTTCAACGTCAGCTGCTAAACTACCTTCCGTTTAGACGTGAACTGTGCAGTTTGCTGCATGGCGTTAACGAGTCCAGGCCATGTGCACTACAGTGCATTTCTAGATATTATTATGCTCTCAAGTGGATTATATCGTCTTGTTAATATTATGAGTAATAATGTCAATAAGCTATTTTTAAGCGCTAGCTAAGACATCACTTTTAAAAATAAAATTGATGACAATATTCTGTCAGATTTAGGAAATATGTAATTTACTATTAATTTGCTGATATAATAGGCATTTGTCATGTTCTAGATAAGTAGATACAAAATATAAGTTCAAAAAAACAGATTACTACAAACATAAAAATAAACACACAGGTTATAATAAACGGCAAACAAAATTTAACAATTTATTAGCAAAGAAAACTAGAAACAAAAAACTCGTACGATTCCCTCTCCTTTGCTGTGTGTACCACTTTAGTGAATGGCTCTAGAGCAAGCTAAACGCCCGGGGAAAAATTAATCTGGTGTCCGGGTCCAACAAATATTGTTGTTTGGTCGGCGGGTGCTCTCGAGGCTATAAGTAATCTCAGCACGTTATGCACTCCGCCGGGTGGTTTATTGGAAAACTGGAAGCCGTCGCCACGAAACTACTTAATGCTCGACAAATGTTTGTTGATGCACTGTCGCTGATAAAATTTGCACCCGCGCTGCTGAGTTTCAGACTCTATCTGTTAAAGCCCCCGGCTCGACTTGTAACTTTTACTGCTGTTTTGTTGAATAAACTATATCCCTTATTAGTTAAACTTCCAATATCACTTTGTCAAAATATGTATGTTATTGTAAATTCTTTGTACATAACTATTGTACTTTGATTTTTATATATGTGACTGGTATTTTTAGAAGTTGAGCAAGGTAAAGTAATTTCGCGAGGTAATATTTCGTATGTTAGAAATATACATTTAGTGTGATTTTTCAGTTGTATATGCGTTGGTTCAAACTTTACGGCTTAAGAGACGTTCTTTTGTTTCATTTAATTATTTACTACTTCTCAAATCTTAGCAGTCTCCAATGTTTTGTAATGCTCAAGATTATTTTTTTACATTATTATTAAAACATAGCCTGTTTTGTTTCGGTAGATATAAGAAGGCAACGTTCGTCTATAGTAGTAATTTTTATTCTTTCTGTTCTTTTAAGCCTTGAAATTATTTGCCACTGTTAACCACTTGAAGCTAAACTATAAGCTCTAAGCCAAAGTTGACCTAACTAGGTCGAAACTGCAGCTCAGCTCGTTGAAAATTAATCCGGAATCTCAATGAGTGGTGCAGTTGACAGTGCTGTGACGGCGGCCACTGGTTATTGCCGGCATGTTGGCAGTGTTGGCACATGGCATTCTGCAAATTGGCAATGGTATGCGACGTTCATGGATTGAATGAATACTGCGGGAAAAATCTAGTAGTGATGATAGAATTGTATTAGTCGAATGTTTTATTATTAATTACACAAGACAAATCACGAAAACTTTGGTAACAAATAAGCAAACGTCCTACCTTATTGTGGTGTGGCTCTTGTTTAGCTGCGGAAAACTCTAGCTTTTCGAGCACGTTTATGGTTTTAATTAATTCCGCTTCGACTATTCATTTATACAGAAAAAGCATTCAACTTTTTATCATTTGCTGAAACTAGGTCTCAACTTGATTACGTGCTGGTCATATTACTTGGTATTTCCCGGGGGTATCGCTTTCTCGATTTTCCGCCGCATCGTAGCATCCTTTCATTAATAATCGTGAATGATTCAATTTCTAAGGTAGAATTCTTGACGAACGAAAGGGATTCTGTTCTAATACGAATTATTATGCACGATATTTAATATCCTTTTCCTTTTCTAAATTCAAAAGAAGCTTAATTTTATAAAAGCTGTTTTATCCTTAAATCTTTCAATTTTGTTATTAATGTTTGCTGTGGATGGGAAAGCGGTTAAGACGTTTAACTTTAGCTTTGAGTTAGCGGAGAAGTAATTAAAATAAATATTTGGCACGCCACACGGGTTGCTGCGGTTAAGTGCAGACATACCTAACCTTTAAACAAGTCCTTGTTTATGTTTTCTCATTAGACAAAAAGTGTTAATTTATCTGCATGTAAGTAAACATATCCGCTTTATTTAAAAACAATTTAAATTGTAAATAATTTATGCTCTCCTGTGTCCTTTTTTTCTATTAGAGAACTTTAGTCTAAACACAAATTTTATTGTATTACCGCCACATGTGGCTTTGAACCGCAATTACATGGTTGAATTAAATTTATAGAGCGTTCGCATAATTAACTAACAACCACCGATGCTATTTGATTTCACAGTAGCAAGCTAACTCGTGCCAGGTCACGACTAATTCGACTCGCGGGTAATAGGTGACACTATCAAAAAACAATTAACAACATCGCATGTAAACTGCACTCATGTAAATACCTTAAATCAGTAGAGGGTTGTCTTGTCTCCGTTCCGGTAGAGATGCCTTTAGTTTACGATATGCATAATTGACAGCAACTACATTCCAATCTAAACCTCGAGAGCAACTATTTAGATAGATTGCTTAGAAACTGGCGCCGACCGACGTGTTCCTGGTATTTAAAGAGGTACTTGTAGACAGGTATTTGTATATTTATACTGAAGTGGACTAAATTTCTGTAATAAATGAAACTTCGTTATATAACTATATACGGATTTCGATCAGTTCGGAAGTCACCGAAGCCAATATCAATAAACCGGTCTCGGAAGCGCAATAAACGGTTGAACTGGCAGGTCGTCGCGAGGAAAAGTCAGCAGTTTCTTTGAAGCGTGTCCTCAGCCGCGGGAGACAATAATGAATTCAGACTCCTCGGGGCTCTTGAAAGTGCTCGCACGCTCCACTTTGCGCTTCCCCCTCATAAAGCGATTAATGATAGCGCGACCTTTGAGACCGGCGATTACAATAGGAGGAAAATAAAATGGAATCACTCTAGCGGCATCCTGTTGCGTTTCCAACGTCAATAACGATTGAAATGAACCATTTTTGTTAAATGCATACAGGGTGCGCAAAAATAGCCGTAAAGTGGAAATGGGTGATTTTAGTCCATAAAACTGAAAAACTTTTCACAAGGAACATAGGCAGTTAGACGACAAAAAAGGTTTGCCCTTTCATACAAAACCGCGCGCTCAGCTGATCGATTTACTATGCGAGTTTTTTTTTCGTCTTCTAACTTATGTCCGAGGTACAGTTCGGAAAGTTGTTTAGTTTTGTAGATTAAACTTCCCCTTTTCGCTTTATGGTTATTTTTGTAACAGCCTGTATATTTTAAGATAACAATGGGTTGTTATCAAAGATACCGTTCAAAACAAATCGTTTCATTCTCGCTATCTCTACATTCAGTGTCCTGCCGTAATTTATTTACATTTATCCACACTTATTTATTTATACAAAGTTATTAAATCTTGCTTTTATCACTCAAATATTGTATATGTTTGGTGAATTATCTATCTACCTGCTTTTTATTGTTCCGATCCTCAAGTGGAAATGGTGATTATGACACTGAAAACGACGTACATTTTGGTTGCTTCTCCTATCCAAGTGTTAAATATTGCAATATTATTTCTGTCTCTTGGTGCGAAAGATGACTACTGACAAAAACCACGTTTAGTTAAGCTAATTTTGTTTTTTAATTACAATAATAATGATAATAAACAAACATTTATTGAAGTATCCTATAAGTTCTCTGGATAGATCCTGAGTATCTTCCATTAAGGAGTTTGAAAGTTGTCTATCCGAACTGGAGTGCAGGAATTATGCAAAAGATGTTTCACCGGGCTCTATTACGTCTTAGTCTGGCTGTTCTCAAGACTCAACTCATTCTCATCTTGAATTCTGATGCACGTAACTTGGAGTTTGTGTATCTACTTTCGCGGTTGCATTTTGTTTAAGAGTTTAAAGTTCATTATCATCCATTTTTTTATAAATGCGAACCTAATCACTTTTTCTGCCAAAGTGGTAATATCTCCTCGATCTATCTATATAAAAAAGATTATTATTCGAAATGTATGTACGCGCATAACTTCCGGCTGTAAATTTAAATCCTTGCGCGAAGCCGGGGCACACCGCTAGTAATTACTTATTTTATCATCAACAGTTCATATACGTCCCCACCGATGGGTCGAGCCTACCCTGGATTAGAGCGATCAGGCCTTTGCGCCCACGCTGGCCAGTGCGGGTTGGTCGACTTCGAATTTCTTCGTAAGAGGGTGCAGGTTTTTTTCACGATGTTTTCCTTCACTCAAATAAACGTACATATAAATTAGAAATAAATTCGAAAACACATTAGTGTACTTAGCGGGGTTCGAATCCGCGTCTCTAGAAAAGGGAGCCAGCAGCGGTCCTAGACCACTGACGCTCTCTATCTAAATTAAACTGAGAATTCAATGTATTTTGGTACACAAAATTTTAATTCTTTCAAGTTGTTGTTAAAAACACTGAGATGTCTATTAATTTTTTATTCAAAATTCGAATTTTAACCAAAAACACCAAAAGATCACACAACGACGAATCGTCGGAAAAATGTCGCGCCATGTCACAAGCTGTCACTCGTTGCGAGAGCAATATCTGGATTAAATTCCAAATCTTACTGCGGCAGTGTTTACAGAGAGAGCGAAATGCTTCATACAATTCTCAAATTAGATAGATTTATTTTTGGAACGTTTTTGCGTCTTGCTGCATAGATGCGGTGATTTTATTTCTAATTTTGTATCAACGGGAAGGTGTTGTAAAGTGGAGAAGAAAATTATGATTAGACTAAAGGGAGATGATGAAGTCTTTCATTGTTCCAAATACCCGAGGAGTCAGCTACAGCCAGTGTCAAACGTGGATTCGCCTTTTCTGGCATCTTGACGGCCATAGTTTTTATTGTTACTGTTTAATATTAACATTGTGAATATCTCATACTATAGTAATAGAAAACAAAAACAAAAATCCTACAGCTATGCCAGCTAGCCAGTGTTTAAACATCAATTTGTCAAAAGGTCCTGCTTCCTAATTATCCACAATATAAAAATTAAAGGAATGTGACAAGGTTGACATTCATTAACTATTCAAGTTATTTCCGATCCGAAGGGGCTTTACGGTGCTCTACAAAATCTCCCTCAAGATGGAGGGTAAGGTTGTTAAGACGCTAACAATACCCTAATGGCTTATGTTTGCGATGACTGTCCCTCCTAGCCAACAGGCCATATAATCGCGGCCGGCCCCCAAGCTGAATTGGCTAAACATTAGTGCCCCTGAAAAGATTTGCGGTGACGGTGAAATTGTTGAGAAAATTGATCGCTTCCTCTCGTACAATTTGAGCTCGTTAATTTAAAGAACGTTTTAGGATTTTGTTTATCCTCGATTCCAGCTGTGTATATTAACTTTAGTATGTACAAGTTTTTGTATTAACGCTTGCGATTACTCTATAATTAGGTAAGAAGTTGAAGGACCTAACGCAGCAGCTCTGATTATTAAATGTCTATAAAAAAGAGCGCAAAAGGTAATTTGTAACTTTACTTACAGAATATTATACCATGTAAACGATGTATCTCCTTACGTGTCTTATTTGGTAAACAAACATGGCGATAAGGTGACCATAGACACAAAATAGTGCTTCCAAATAATAGATTTAATTGAATGTAATTGAATTGGTGATTAATTGTAATTGGTAATTACAAGCATTTCGGAATATCCTACGTCGTATATATCTCTTACTCTAATTTGTCATCATTGACGTATTTATTTTAGTGATGGGTTAACTCGCTTTGTCTAGAGTAGGTCGAGTTGAAATGGTAGCCAACTCGAGTCGCAACTCGAGGCGGGCGGCGGCGGCGGCGCGGCGCGTGAGTGCGACTTGGGGCGCATTCCGAATCAGACTTTCAGCACTGTCAGCGATCAGAAAAGCAAAAAAGTATGAGTTATGACAGCTGACAGTAATTCGGAATGCGATTACGGGTGCTTAAATCGATTTCAGTGCGTCTCGGAACGCAGGGTTGCTAGAAGTGCGCGCGCACGTTATTCGATTTCGATCGAATCAAGACAAAATATCTACGCCGAGTCGACTCGACGAAATAATGAGCCAATCACACTGCGCATATTCGCAACGCAATTCCATCATCAGATAAGCTTTAAACAAGATACCAAATTATGATTGTTGTTATGTTGCCCACATACTTGTCTTGTAATTACAAGAACATAGTTTGCACACTAAAATTTCTTCTGGCAGCCCTGATATAAGGGGTCGCGCAAATAAAGGAATCGATGTGCCCTGCGTTCCGAGACGCGCTGAAATCGATTTTAGCGCACTCAAAGCGCGTACCGAATTACTGTCAGCAGGCGAAACCCATACAATCTGATCGCTGACGGCGCTGACAGTTTGATTCGAAAGTCACTTAAGCGTGTATCGGAACGCGCCCGTGATTCATTCATTATAACATTTAACATACATTTTTTAATTGCAATGGATAGAGACGTCACGTCTTACCACTTATTTGTCGAATCTATTTTTCTCTGTCTACTTATATTTTTAAAGATTCAACCAGTCTATTCCGATTCAATAATTGAATTGTGTATGAGTGCGTGATATACCTCATCTCTAAAATCCAAAGATAATGTAGAGATACCCGATCGAAATATGGTTTGAGGTTAGAACGATTTATTGATAATTTTGCGAAAAACTTAAGTTTTCGATGATTAATTCTAACAGAATTTGTGAGTGAATGCTTGATAAGTGTTTGTTTCAGGTGTATTAATATTTCCATAGATATTCGGCGAAGTTTGCATTTCTGACTTCATGGTTTTTAAAATACTAATGCATTATTGATGTTTAGGCATTTTCAATCCAGTACTTGGAACATTATACTGCCTGGTCACCTCATTAATATTATAGGTATAAACACAAAGTAAATTCACTTAGACTAAATCCTAAATTGTATTGTATATGCTGGAAGAGAGAGGCATTCCCTTCACAAGTGTCAATGACTACTTACTGGGTAGCCTCGACAGCCATGTAAAAAATTATGTAAATAAATAATTTTTTTATTTGAATTATACTCCTCGTTGAGATACACAAACTAAGGTAAAGAAATGTAACTTAAACATACCGATCAGACGTAAAGGGGCACCTTTTTGGCTCCACTGACTCCCTTTAGGACAGCACAAGCTGGATCATATTGATTATCTGACAACCCTTAGTTAGATGGTTCCCAACGCGCACATAGGCAGTAAGACAAACCACAACTGTCTTCAGCTAAGCCTTCTCTTGTCTCCAATCACTCTTCCGCCAATCACCGCCACAAGATGCTGTACTATGCCCCTCATTTCACATGTACGAGTATACTTAAGCACACGAACCCACTGATTGACAAGATTTATACTGCTATTGTCACTGGTTTACCAATTGTATTTGATTGGCATCGTTACAATTTAATCTGGGAGTCGTAAACTGCAAGGCGGGTTTCCCGTCCTGGCCCATCATGCATTCACGTTGGCCGGAAGATGAATCAGCTTTCTGACAGTAACAACAACTGATACAATTTTACTACTACTACTACTTGCTTTACTTTTTTTTATGTTTTCGATTGTTTTGAATCTGTTAGGTATCTCGCCCTGTACAATAAACGAATATCTTAATTTATAGATCCTATGAATTAAAGCATGCTCTCTCTCTCATATAGTTTTAAACATCCTACATTACCGTGGTTTTTGTTACTATTATTTTTATTCCCATCTATAAGGATTGCATATACTTTAACGCCACTTGTCACAGTCAGACCAGAAAATAATATTTAAGTTCTTTCAATTTAATACCTGAAGCTCTTTTAGTTTTTGCAATTCTATCCTGTTCAATCGTAATATCAGTTGATATTGTTGAAGAGATTAGTCTGGCTGAGACGTCACAAGTCTTTTATCTTAATCGATCCTTGCCTCTAAAGGGTTTATTCTTTTTCCGTGAAAGACATAGTCACCTTTCATGTGTAGGCCATTAGCAAAAAGATAGGCTCGATATTGTAGCCCGTCCTCTGTGATAAGCCGAGAACGTTAAATATGTGCCTCTCGTGGTTTGCGTATAGCGCGCGGTTTGCTGAACCTCGTTTTACTTGTTTGTTCCTTTAAGACACCTAAATACCCTTATCTCAAAAACAATTTTTCTAATGTGTATTTTTCTTGTTTCAGGTAAGTTAGAGCCTACGAATTATGAAGGAATTAAATTATTCTGATAATAAAACACAACGAACATAAACGGCTGTGAGTAATTTTTATCATGATGAACTATCTTTTCAAATTATTATCTCAGCCGAAAGACATCTACTGCCTTCTCACATCCTTACTCAATGATCTCCACAATGACTGGACCTGCGCTGCTTAGATTCAACTCTAAAACCCACTATCACTCTACTTCTTTATCTAAAAATCTAGATTTTTAATTTTCTGTATCCATTTTGGAAACGTCGATAAGTATTTTTTCGTGTCTATCTATATCTTTCTCTATTACCTACCAGTAAAATAAAACTGCAACAGTTTTTGAAAGTCAAGAATTTTTTGTTAGGTACTAGCACAGAATATAGGTAGATAATTTTAGTAGTAGCATTTGTTCTGTTGGCAAGAACTATATACGGTTACTTTATCACATGTCGCTGCGGTCTAACGAAGCTGCTTAAATTATGTTTCACCTCATCATAAACCTCCAAGGCTCCATCTCTGCTTAAAATATCTATTGTGCTTACGTAACCATTAAGTGAAGCACCAAAATATAATCTCGTCTCAAATTCACGCCTGACGACCACAATAATCCCTAGCCTACATCGCTTTAATGAAACGAAAACCTAGGCTGAATACTTATATTATCTAGTAATTTATGCATTCCGTAATAACTCGGCGATAATTCTGAAGTCGAATCTATGGTCTGGGTACCAGACCGGAAAAAATGCCGGAATAATGTTAGGAATAGAGCTAATTGAACACATAAAACACAGCGGTTCCTGCAATATTCAGTTCCCTGCCTGATCTAAGGGTAGGGTTGGCGTGGACTATAAGTTCTCTTCCGAGTAATAAGATATCTATATTTTGTGCGGGAATATTTGCTGCTGACATCTAGACGAATCTGGATTGTAATTAGAAGCGGCCTCGTTAAGTGAAAATTACTTCATTATAAATTAGAGAATATACCTGCCTACTTATATTTTCAAACAAATTAATTATACGTTAAAATCATAGCTTTATATTATAAAGCTTATACTTAACCACTCTGTTTAAACATCAGTATTAAACAACACACACACATAAGTCAGATCCCTTTGAAAATAACTAAGTAAGTTTCTACCTAAATCTGAGTTTTATTTGAGTTGTGCGCTTTTCAGAATATTGCCAGATTTGCGACATCATCATCGTCTTTGTCTTTATTAAGAGTGACTGAATATAAAAAAGCGTATTTGCGAATTATTTAAAAAATGTTTAATAAACATACTCGTACTTTGTAAATTGTAGTCTGAATAATGTGCTATTGAGCCATTGCAATAACATTATTCATCTTTCGTACGAGCTTATTACCATAATGGAACAAAGATCCAAAACTATAGGTACAGTTCGTTCCAAATATGCTTTGTCGGCTGAAAAGGTGAAACGGTGATCATCGGTGATCGTGATCAATTATCCCTACTAGCAGTGACCGCACTGTGTGTCAACAAAGTCCATTACGATGAAACATGCGGGCCTAATTAATGGACACAGGCTATTATTGCGCGGAAACCACGTGTCGTGCATGTCGCGATGTACTCATTCCTATTTACGCGACCCCGCGGTTCCTAGAAATTCTATTTCAGTTGGTAACATGGGCGTTTCGGGAAAAACAATTACCTACCATTTGTTGAAATTGATGGACATTCATAGCATTGATATTACACTATAGTCAGAACTTTTAACGTTTCAGGGCAAATGGAATTGACCGAGTGTAAATATAGCGGCGTACTTTTCAGCGCAATCATACCTCTATTAGGTTTAATTCAAAATACCTATTAATGGTTTCTCTACAAATAGGTACTAATAATTTCACCCTTACACTAACACTACAGTCGGTATGCGGTTACATTACCAAACCACAAATTCGATCGCGGTCGAATTAGTTATATTCCAATACCGGCACTCTCCTCGAAACAATTATCCTCATGAATGCAACATGATACTCGTGTAATTCTTCATTTTGCCGCTGCTGATATTGGAAATTACTAACAATATTAACGCTGCGGATACAAACGAGTCCATTGTAGGCCGTGTGCTCGCGACAGCTGGTTTAGATAGCGTGGAATAAAGCCCGCTCAAACAATTACACTAAATTGACTTGGAAGTGCTGCTGCTGATTTTTCACGTCAGTACAATAATTTTACACATCCTAACTTATCCTCTGCTATTGGATTCGTGTCGACTGAAGTTTTTTTCATGACATGTGCGCATTGCTAAACTACTGCTTTATCTGACGACTTATAATTTAGACCAATCTAAACATTTGTTAGCTATACAAAGACCTTCCCCAAGGATCTCCATAATAGAAGCCTTTGTTTAGCAGTGGACGACCTTGGGCTGAAATAATGACGATGATGATAAACATTTGTTAAAACAGGTTATGTTCTTTCTCTGTTGGACCAGTAACGCTAAGCTACAGAACAGCATTACTAACAGATCAAACTGAAATTATGTCACTGAATGAATCTGTAAATTGTGAGCTATCGACATCGTTTATCTCCGTGCAATACAGCAGCATGTGTGATCATGCATCGTTACCGTATCGACAGTCGTAAATTCTCGTCGTATCTCAATCGTACATTTGCGGTGGATGTTCGTGTCACATTGGCATTGTAACCGCCGTGATTCAGAACCCGACTCGCTTCCGTCTAATCAAAATCATTAATGGATGTTCTCCGCTCTCGCCTTACAAAGGGTTTTGTTTTACTTTCTCATTACAAAACGTACTCGGCGTAAGATTGTCTAACAAGCACGATTTCAAACATCCGTTGTATAAATTTTGCTACCGTCCGCCTATAGAAAAATTCTAACTAAACTACCTATACCTAATCAAATTCAAATTAATTTATTTGCAAAATATTTCAGTGACATAATCATGAAAAATACAAATAAAATTAACATAAATTTTAAAATAAAATAAAAGGATACCATGCAAGCATCTCATTTAAAATTTTATTAATATGCAAATAGTTGACAATTTAAATAAAACTAAAATATTTTTTTATTCTCTTTCTTGTAAGTTTAAACATGGATATTTTCTTTCTGGAATTAACTAATAATGGTAATTGATTAACGTTTTTTTTTAATTATCGAATTGTAGGTAGCCAATAACATCACCAGACAACAGACACCTTTAAAAATAATTATTGGTGCTTCTTACTTCCCATTATCTCGCATATTCTTCTTTTCGTATCAAGCTTACTGTATCGTACTGAAAGCTAATGGCGAAGTCGGATCGAATTTCAAGTGACCGACACATTACGTACTCTTTAAGTAAGACAATTGCGGAGTGGAGTAGCGAGCGAGTTATGGACAGAGTGAGGGGAGAGGACAGGCGAGTGCATTAAGATAAAGCGCGTTGGGCCGCAGCCAGCGTCTCAAGTGTCCAGCCGCTGCCAAGCGCGTGTCGGACGGCCGCCGCCCACTAGCCCACTACCACGCCATTGTCCCTATAAATGGATATAATTTTCAGGCAATCTTTACGCTACGCACGTCTTCAGACTTATTATTCTTCTCAACAACGCGTTAAAAGGAATTTCAGATATTTCTTCTTGGTTTTCCGGTGGGATAAAAATATAATTTGTTATAATATACCTTATTATTATTATTAATAGCCTTTAAGCTGTTCCACTGCACACTGTTCACTTTTCCACACGTCTCGGTCCTGGGCTGCTCCTTGCCAGTCGCTTCTGTAGGCGTCCTATACCTACGTGACATTTAAATTGTACAACAGCTAAAAATTATTATCTTAAAACCTAATTGTATTTAACCTTCTACGTATCTTTTCTTTGTCACTAAATGGTTTTAATTCTGGATTTTAACAATGCTTAAATATTTTGCAGTGGCCTAGAGTAACAAATTTAGGCTGCAAATCGTACCTCATTTTTACATTAGATCAAAAATTGGTCAAAGGTTTCTTAAAAAATTACACATCAAAAGACGACAGATACCAATAAAATGTAAGACGCCAAACTGTACACTCAAAAACGAAACATTGTGATAGGGTTCGGTGATTTATATCTTTCCTTCATACAAAAAACCGTCGTCAACTTGGGTTCAAAAGCCTCCCCTCCAATATGAATCTCTTATTAGGTACCGAAATTGACAACCATTTCCGTTTTAAAAATATTGTCTCCATCCAAGGCGACTAATACTTTATCTTAGCACGGTTTCAGGAAATATCTATTCCAAGTTACATCTTTATTCAAATATGCAATGACCAAACCCGAACGCCCAAATTTTGAAAGGGATGTAGTAAAACCAAGTTATATTTTACATAATTCTTGCAATTCACCACTAATCCTCAAATAGACTTCAATTGATCTTAGAAGAAAATTTATAATCTTCATAATTCTGTAGTATTATTTATAAACATAAATACGAAGTGCATAAATATTAAAAGTTATTATTACCGTGTCTTATAGTTTAACTTAATTGCTGTTTAAAGCAATTACAATTTCCGTAGCTTTTTCTGAAAGTTTAGCCCTGAGTCATTTTTAATCTTGAAGGCTTTCAGAAACCTAATTTAAATTATCAAGAAAGTTCCTAACTCTCAGTTTGACATGAACGGGCACCTAAGGGGTACGAGCCTTCTGCTCCCCCGCAAGTCCGCGCCCACTATATTACCACTCTGGTATAAATAGTGATTAGGTCAGTAACAAAAAAAAAAAGACATGAACGGGCAGTATTTCCGTCCATAATTTAATCAAGTAAGTAAGTATTACACGCTGTAAGGCAAAACACTTAAGTGGAGGAGGCTCATAGTCCAGCAGTGGACTGTAACGGGCCGTTGCGTTGGTGTTGATGACACGCTGTAAGTAACAAATCTTTCCTCCACTTGAAATAAAAGCTACGCTGTCAACTCAATGTTGTCAAGAATAAGTGATACAAAACTCAGCAGTTGTGCTCACTGATACTCGAAGTCTGGTTCCAGCTAGTTCGATTTGAAACAAAGTTACGTAAACACGGAGAGACGAAAGTCTTCCATCAAAACATGATTCGCTACGTCTCGTTGTGTTACGTCAGCGCTTTCCTGGTATATGTTTATAAGACAGGAAATGTATTTCCCGGGCCCGGAGCTGGCATGGGTGATGGGTGAAATCCTAATGTTGGCTGAGTGCTCCCTATCTTTGACAAGATTAAATCTTGTTTCATACAAACCAAGCCATTAATTTATATACGCTTATATTCATACTAAGATTTTTTTCTTGTATCTGGAGCTCCTCGGTGGTAATTGAGGATGTATGGGAACTATTGTGAACTCATCATCATCAACAGCTCATAATTACGTCCCCATCGAGGGGCTCGTAAACTCGTGACAAGTTAATTTTATAACAATAGTTGTGAAAAAATCTATAGAAAGATAAAAACTGATCAGACAATTTTTTTAATTGTCTAATGTTTTCAATGTTCAAAAGATTTATTTATTGTGAATAATTCGATATTATTGTGATCGGTCTCAAAGGTCTTAGGGGATCGGACTACTTTTTTTTTTTTTTATAAATCCAAACTTCTTAGTTTCTGCTATCGAACACTAAAAGAATCTTTAAAATTGACCGAGTCATTAATGTTTGAAATTCAAAATTAGATAGAGAGGCACATACCCACTTGTGACGTCATTTGTTAGTAACGCCATATAATCTCCATACAAAAAATTGTTTTTGAAAGAGACAGACATATTGAAACTTTAAAAAATCACCGTAAATTCGTTTTTCAACCGATTCTGTTTTTTTCTTCGCGAATCGTCTGCTACTAACCTATATTTTAAAAATAATTAATAAAATATGGTAAATTCATAAAATATGGTGAACAGTCCGATCCCCTATTAGAGGTAGGAAACGCAAAGTAAAGCATGCGAGCACGTTCAGGCGCCCCGAGGAGTCTGAATTCATTATTATCATTTTTGGGTTGAGGACACGCTTCAAACGCCTAGTGCCTGCCAGTTCAACCGTTTACTGCGCTTCCGAAGTGCGTTTATTGTTATTGCTTTCAATGATTTTGTAAACGGTCAGAATTCGCAAGCTTCGTTAAGTTGCGGCATTTCTCTACTATATAAACAAACATAAATAAATAAACATACATAACCTGTCGATTGGCGCCGGTTTCGGAGCAGCCTATCGACATAATTGCCCTCGAGGTTTGGATTGGAATGTTGTTGCTGTCAGTTATACCCATCCCGGTAAACTTTGAAGCAACCTTTAGCTTGGAATTTCGTCTTAACACTGAGAAGATAACTAAAGCTAGAATACAGTTGAATTGAGGTTTGTATTTACATATTAAGTATAGTTTACAAGCTCTATTGTCTGTTGTGCAGTGACAGTTTCGCCTATTTCCAGCCTGTTGTACTGTTAGTCGTGACCTGGCATCGAGTTAGCTTGCTAATGTGCAATCAAACAACATCGGTGGTCGCTAGTTAATTATGCGAACGCTCTATGAATGCGAATCAAGCTTGTAATTGCACTCAGAAGTCCCTGTTGCGAAATTATGTGATTGAATTATCTGATTCGTTAACAGTCCCTGACAAATCACCGGAACTCTCACCTGACTAAAGAGTTGCAGAACCGACGAAACATGTGAAGCAGAATGTGAATTTCTGACCTGCCAGTGTTGTTCTCAAGGACGCAAAATTTTCTCCGAGATTTAGACGTAATTTTCACTTATATTTGTTTAAGGGGGTACCCTATGTGAACACTAGCGCCACTTGGATAAAAAATCATAACTTAGTGAAAACACAAAATATTAAAAAAATTAACGATCAAATTGTTTTATTAGTCTTGTTGTATTTTTAGAATTGATAAATTCAGTTATCTATTGTTAATTGTAGTAACAGATAGCGAAAGTGCTAATAACGGCCGTTTTTAGCACTTTCGCTATCTCTTACTACACCGTATAAGATTTTATAAAATTCGGTATTTCAAAAAATACTAAAGTACCTATACTTTAAAATGATCGTCCACTTTTTTAATATATTTAGTTTTTTTCGGAGTTACGATTTTTTTTTCGAAGTGGCGCTAGTGCGCAGTCAGGTAGCCCCTTAATGAGCAAACATAAACAAGAACTTGTTCAAAGGGAAGGAATGTCTCCGTTTAACCACCGTGACCCGGATTTCGTGCCAAATATTTATTTTAATTACATCTCGGCTCATTCAAAGCCTAAGTTAAATGTCTCAACTTAACCTCTATTCGCACCCATATTCACAACCATTAAGTGAATTTGAAAAAAAGATTATTTTTTGGTCATTTTATATGAAATTGAATTAGTGTTAATGTTTTAGAAATTTGTTTGGACCCGTAACAGATTCATAGATTTCGGATTTTAATTAAAATAGACCAATAAATATTCTTCATTGATAGATATGTATATTTTAAAGCAAGATCATAATTTAGTTAAGCATCTAGTACTCTAGTTAAATCGTTTATAGCAGACGCAAAGTTAATTAAAGTCGTAAATGCTCGCGCCGCCGGAGACAAATAAACCATCGGGCGCCATCATAGTGCTGTCAACTGCAACCACTCAGTGAAATTCAGGATTAGTTTACAACGAGCTTAGCTCTAGTACGCAGTGCATCAGCTTAAACGCAAACGTTTTCAGCTAAAACTATAAGCTTAATTTTGTAATAGAATATAAATGAGTAAAATCTATTAATAAACAATGAAATACGAAAGGTTAATTAAGAGAGGCTCTTGGGAGTCACATCTGCGCGCAGCGTCTGCGACGGTTTCCCTGCGTTGCAAGGAGCTAAGAAAATACAACTGCGCATAAATTCCGAACACGTCCGACGATATAAATTTATAACGGAATGGAACGAGGCGACAGACGGCGCGCTTGCCCTCTGCGAATTTATTAAATAAATTAATTGAACCGAAACGAACGACACAGCTTCAATATCGCTGAACCTGAGCCACACCACTCGCGACTAAAATGTCATAACACATGACAGGAGACAGTTTTATTGATGCCAAAGATTTATTTAGAAATTACCAACTCATTGCAATTCGGCCTTTGAACTTCTCCACAGCGTATGTGTTAGAGAGACGGAACTACTTAATGCTCGACAAATGTTTATTGATGCACTATCGCTGATAAATTCGCACTGTTTTGTTGGTCCTTCAGACTCGACTTTGAACTTATTGGTCTTTCCGTGAAGCAATATCCGTGGGGTAAGAGTGTAGGTCAAATTCCTAGTGTTCAATTTTATCTACATGCTTTTTTGGAAAAAAATAAGTGTACCTATTTATAATACTAGTTTACCGAATTAATCAGCGACAGTGCATCAACAAACATTTGTCGAGCATTAACGGCTTCCAGTTTTCCAATAAACCGCCCGGCGGAGTGCATAACGTGCTGAGATTACTTATAGCCTCGAGAGCACCCGCCGACCAAACAATAATATTTGTTGGACCCGGACACTAGATTAATTTTCCCCGGGCATTTAGCTCCAGAGATATTCTCTAAAGTCTACTCACTGCAGAGAAAAGCGAATTGTCAGACCCAACTTGGCTTTGTGTTTTACCAGATCTCGTCGCTTAATCCGTCTGTTTTTATTTCGTTTCAAGATTGTAGTGTTTCATGTTTACAATGCTCTTTGTATTTCTATTGCTGCGATGAAACTCATCTTCGGTGATACAATAATTAAAATGTAGGTCTTCCGTAATTACAACGGCAAACAAACAATGAAATTTTCTCGTACAATATTCTCTGTGTACTTTATTTTCCTCATTTAAATGCACGCTTTTATTAAAATAGATACAATGAACGTATCTTTACAATTTACAAAATTATTATAAGAGAAATCGAAATTTCGAATCATTCGCGTGAAAATCGTTTGTACGAGGTACGTATATTAATTATTCTGAGAGCAGTGTTCATTAATGTTTGGCAGATTATTGTTTGCAATATTTCCGGAAGTATATTACGATTTACAATAATTAAATGTAAATACTTTCTTACATTTAATTAAAACTGAAACTAAATAAAAGGCAACGCATTATTATTTATTTAAAACGGAAACACTCACGTAAAAATGGAAATATAGTCTTCAAAAAGAAAAACACGTAGCGTTCAATAATACAAGGCAACACTTTGTCTTTTTCAAGTTTAGTCCAGGTTAGACGGTGAAACCACTTAATTGCTGTCGTCCAAGATGCCCAGTTCATAGTAGTAAACTATCACAACGATAAAAATAGTAGCGAAAAAATACGAAGAATTTCGTGGAACTATTTACCTATAATTATATGTTTTTCGAAAAGTGTTGATATCTGTCCACTGATAAATGCTATCCAAAAAATAAGCTCATCGTCATATCTCTTCAAAACTATCTTCCTTATTTTAAATGTCTAACTTTAGAATACATGACTGTGCACATAATTCTAGGTAATATTTCATCCAACTGGGCGCAAAATATGAACAACTAAGTATTAGCCAGTGCAAAGGCTGCAGCTCATAAAAGGAGAACCTGCGCGATTAATTAGGCAAGCAGGTGCATCAAAGATGTGCCGTCTTAGCAGCAAAATGTCTGACTATATGAATAACTTGCATAATTTAACTTTGCTATCGGAATGAGGAACGCCTCTTCGTGACAGCTTCGACTTATTCATTGAATTTATATTACTTCCTTATAAAGTTGATATAAGTAATAAAACAGCAATTTTTAGTTTTTTTGTCGTTGCGTTAGTTACTACGAGGCGTTGACAGATGATGCCAGAATTACGCCCCATTTATAGTATAAGGTAAGTTTGAGTTACTTTTTATATTAAATCGCCAGTTTTGAGGGTTTAAAAACATTTCAAATTAGAGCACATAAGCTTGTAAAAGATGAACTTAAAAAATATAATAGAGGATTCAAAATGAGCCTTTTATTCAGAATGATAAAAAGTGTTAGTCTATCCCTTTAACATTTTCTACCCATTATAAATACACCATTAACTTTATTACTGAGAAAAACAATCATTATTTTTATTCTTGATTAGAAAAACCTATAGTCAGTCAGTTTCTGAATCACAGCGGTTACAAAGCTAATGTGACACGAATGAACATCCACCGCCAATATGTGATTGAGACACTAATAGAATTTACGATTTTCGGTACTGTAACGATGGATAAACTCACATGTTGCCGTGTGCAGAGATTAACGATAGCGCTTTACATACATACTCTGTACTGTTTCAATGTACATGATGCCCAACGCCAGAGAAGAACTGGATGTAAACGACGGTAACGACCCCGTGCGTTGTGTTCATTGTGCTAACGTTTAGGGCCATAACGCAATATGTCTGTGTGGCTGATATTGATACGATCTCCCGTTCGATTTACAGCAGTCTTACGTTAGAGTCTACGGTCCTTTATCTCACTAATCTGTTCAATTGTAGGCTGCGAGCAAATCTATGAGGACACCTTTATCTCACAGATTTATCTAATTTGATCGGCTCCAATCGGAAACATCTTTTCCCATTCCAGAAACATGCCTCTCGCGAGCTCTCACGAATTCTTTCACTGCGAAAGTTGTAAGTCTTCCGAGGGAAACATCTGTCACTCCTTTTCAATCTTTTCCAATTTTATTTGAGGAAATCGGGTCTTTAGTTAATATCAGTAAAAATTCTCGTGACGTTCTGTTGCTACGACGAATTCATTATGAAACGTTAACTGGCATTTATTACTTACGATTTCACTTTTGTTGTTGCATGACAAACGTTAATCCGAAATTGTTGTCACAACATGTCAATCTTCTTTCAGTAAAGTTAAGAAACATTGTCTTGAGTAATGACTTTAATTGCTTAAGTTATGCGGATTAAGTTTCTACTGTATTACTTGCTTGCCAATGGTTATATGAAGGGAATAATAATGACTTATGTCATGACATTATGGATTCAACCTGAACATTAACAGCTATCGGTTCGCTTTAATAGCTGCTCTCATCTTGCGTGGCATAGGTGGTTTCAATAAATCATAAACTTAGTTTGTGCGCTGCCATATCGGCAATCGATACGTCGAAGATATCTAAAATATCCCCTATAGAATTTATGTGTTTTCATTGGAATTATACGAGTATCTTTGATTTATTACGAAAACTTAATTCCTAACTTACAGTACGAGTACTCCGACGCAGAGTTTTTGACCATTCTATCGGAAAATTGATTTCAGACCACCTGTCATGGGATTGCAGATATCTCGCTGGGGTTGCAGTGGCGCGCATGTATCGATGCTGTAATATTGGGAGTGGAAACACGTTCCATTTCGCGGCGGATATGGGGGCCCGCGTTACGGGCCAACCCGGCGACGAACTGATGGCTCGTCGACGGCTACGATTTCCGGCTCGTACGCGCTTATTCCCCTCTTCATAAAACATAACTGTCAGTTTACCTTTGCTCCGCACAAACAATATTCTTCTGTTTTCTGTATGTTCATAGGAGTTCTGTATGTTTCAATAATAAGATTAATTAATAATATGCTCTCTGATTATTATAAATAAATAAATAGTGTTAATAAAATTACTAGCCTATTGAATTGAAATGTTGTTGTTATTACCTTAAATTTAAATTATTTGACTTGGATTTACTAACATTACGATAATTATAATAAATACTAATCAACTGTTAACTATAAATTTTAAACTTTTTTTTTTAAGTAATATGGCAATTAGGTGCCCCTCATGTTTGCCGTGCCCTTGCAGGGCGTCACTTGTACTAACATGTAACAACTATTTAAGTAGTGACTTTGCAATAAATGATGATTATGATTAGGTATGTATCAGTCAGATCATGCAAATATTTACGTCTCTTTAGACACTAAAGGCCTACAAAATTCCGGATAAGCTCAACTTTACCTTCTTCTTCTGGTGTAAAATACATGAGTATCAAGAATTCACAACAATCAATATAAATAATATGTCCAAACCCAGATCAACTTTAAAGATTATTAATCTAATAAATCTATTAATTTTGTTTCTGTTTAAAATTGTAAAAAAAGGTCGAAAAGTATGTTGATGTTGACAGGGAACTCAACAACAGGTTAGAGTAGCGGCGGTCGACAAAGCCTGGTGGTCAAACAAAAAGTAACGCTGAGTAAACATTAGGCTCCTGCGCGCTAATGCATGAGAATCTCCACGGTGCGGCGTAACCTCGCTCTCAAACCGCGCCCTCTCCCCGAGACCTCGTTAAACACACTTTTTTAATGTAGAGTACGGAATATGCTGGTTTGAGTTAACCCGGAGCTTGTTTATTTTTCGACATGTTACGTATTTTAGGAATTCACCTACGGAAACCTTCACTGGAACACGTTTCAATTTCTTCAAATTCAGAAAAGAAAAATTTATTTATCGCTGTATTTTTGGAGAACGAAAGGTCTGAGGAGGATGAAAAGCGAAGCTCTCGTCGAATTGTCGATTGTTCTTTTACCGAGGCAGTAAATACTAGTCTTTTGCGTTGAATTTGCACTGACTGTTGTGTAAGTCTTGAATTTGCTTCGAACCATTAACCTGATGATAGCGTCCGATTAAGCAAAGTATTACACACAATTTACCCACCCACCACGGTTTGAATGTTTCATGATAACGGTACTTCACTAAAAGAATTGGTTTTAAAGCTAATACTAAACTATTCGGTTCTTATAAAATGTCTTTCCGTTTAAACCGAGGACAGAGAATAAACTGCACGTAGCAGGTAAATTCATTTTATTTTACACATCGTTAACTCATGTTTGCTGCTTACTTTATAATTAGTGGAGCTAGCAGAAAGCCACCGCAAGAATGTTTTGGTTTGCAGCAGCCCCTGAGTGGGTAGCCCTGAGCATATGCTTCTTTGTTATAAGGTCACCAAAATGGGTCGAGATGAAAATCCCCAAACGACATTCAATGAAGAAAGTGAAATCCCTTTGAATTTCCTCTTAAGTAATTTCATCAAGAAGTTTTAAAGAACCTTTTAAAGTTCATTACACGGAAGATTTTTCAAGTGCTCAATGTTAATTAGGTGCTACACGACACCTACATGGACTGATCTGCGTGCAAATGTTATTCAGGAAAATGGCAAGGGTAACTGAATATTCAGCCGTTCACAACAATGAACTGATTTTCTAGTTTGTGATTCAGCGTGCGTCCGCGCTGTTCGGCCGAGGCGCGCTTCCGCCCGTGCACGGAGGACCTTATCCATACCGATGCGCGTAAAACGCGGTAAACGTACAATTTCTCTTTTATTATCGTGGCTTATCATTACACGTGATGGAGCCCTTTAACTCTACCTAAACGGCGCATGAAATTCTAAGTGAGCATTTCGCCAGGGAGTCGGTTTATAGCGGTTGTTTGCTGTATTTAACTTCAAATGTGTAGTTAAACGGACGATAAAGGTTTTTTGTGAAGGTAAAGAAAACGATATTCCTGTTTTTGTGCAAAAAATAAGCTTCAATTCATATAACAATAACGAAACCACTTATAAGAGACAACAACACGAAATATGATTTCCAACTTGGGCTAAATTGTTTTACTTTTCCAGCTACAAAAAATGTTTTATTATAATTTCTTTGCCAGGGAGACATCGGACTTTCCAGATGGAGACCCTGGAAATTAGCATAGAGAATGAGATTTGTCATTCCGCTTTTGGTTGAAGGCGATGCTGAGACCTGAAATAAAGCGTCGTTGTGTTTTCAACGCGTATTCTGAAAAGTTATCTTTGAAATTTTAAAGCGGTGTAGAATTATATCCCTCTTAAGCCATTAATTTTACCACTCTCGTTGTTCCCAACTAGAATGCTCTCTTCTGTCTTGGGATGTCATAGAAAGTTTGTATATAGGTATTAGAAACGTCAAGCTCAAATTATCCGAAACGTAAATATCTTCCCAACCAGGAATGAATCCAGACCTTATTCGCATACGGTATGCATTGCCAGCTATTCCACCAGATTTATATTTAGAGAAAGTGACATCTTTGTTTCGGCCCTATGCTAAAGTTACTATTAGTATATACTATTTAATATTCATCCCGTTTTCTTTTCTTTTTCTTTCTTTCTTTCCTTTTCTATCCTTTTTTACTTTAAATGCAGGTAATGAAATAATGCCTTTTCGATTATTATGATATTCAATATTCAAAAGTATTCGTTTCCGGCGGATAATTTCCGAGTTGCCAAGAATAAGGGTGTCGGTGGAAGAAACCCGGCTTACTAGGACGTATTTTATTTACCGAGCGCACGTGACGCCTTCGCCGTCCGGACGAGTCGCAGCCGGCACCAACCGCTCGTTTGTCACTAAAAATTACCTAGCTTAAGACATTCACTCATTCCTAATACATAATAATCCACTTCAAACTTCGTCTTGCCTTCAACCTGCTTTTAATACGATTGATGGAGCCTATTCAAATGTTTTATGTCGAAATTCATAATTAACTGCGCCTCGTCGTGATGAGAATTTGCGTATAAACAAACTTGGTAATTGGTTATGGTTTCGCAGGAACATTCATCTACAGCTCATATCCCCACCGAGGGGCTCAAGCCTATCTTGAATTAGGGCGATTAGGCCTTAGTCGATCACGCTGGCCCAGTGCTGGTTGGTCGTCTTCACACACAACCTATGAATTTCTTCGCAAGAATGTGCAGGTTTCATCAGGATGTTTTCCTTCACCGTAAGAGCGTCGAATAAACGTACATATGGATTCGAAATTTGAAAACATATTGGTACGTGGTGGGAATCGAACCCGCGTCTCCCGGACGGGAGGCAGCAGCCCTAGCCACTAGACCACCGACGCAAAAACATATAATACATAATATTTGTTTTGAAAAATTTGAAAGAAGCTTATAAAATGACACTTCGCTGAAATTACTACGCTATGACCTAATAATTGCACAATTCTTTCGGGTGCAATGTCAACATGCGCCGAAATTCAGGACGTTCGCCATGCGAGGGTCTCGCCCCGAATTTTTCCATTTGTTTGTTCCGTGACAATTTTCACATTTCATTTCCGGCCTTAATTAAACCCGGCTATGAAATCAGTATTTTTTAATGAACGTAATCAGACTGAATCGTACGTAACGCTCACGAGGCTACGTTTTCACGCTTAAGTAATATATTGTTAAAGTGCCTGTATAAGTATAAAAGAGGTAGCAATATATCCTTTTCTTACCCTTCCATGTTAATTAAACCCATCCATTCTTCTAACAATACGATTTTTTTGTTTCATTAGTAGCCCTCGAACATCTTGCCTTTTTCCTCACTCGGCACTGAAAATTTTGAATTGAAATAAAATTTACGATTAACAAAATTAGACACAGCTCGTGCTACGCTGTGGTTTGACGTTTTGTTTTAATTGTTATAATTAACAGGGCGGGTATCTTTGTTCGAATGCCGCTAATCACATATTAAAAGGTGGCTCGGTGTAAATAGGCTTGGGGCGGGGTGCGGGCCCGAAAACCCATTACGTAGAGACATCGCGTCAGGCGCGTAAATTGGATTCACGAGGGATGGACGGGCCGAAATAATGCGGCTTCGACGCTACACTCTTTTAATTTGCGAGGAAATTTAGAATGTGCGGAATAGACTCAACCTCGACTGCTCGCTCGGGATAACACTCCCCAGGCCATGCAATCTCCATTGTCTTCTTAACGATGTTTAGATTGCACTCCACTTACAGCTTCATTATAAAATAATGTCACTTTGATATAGTCGCGTAGTATAGCGATTTATTTGTTCATTAATATATTCTAAACAGAAGATCAATAAACTTTGCATAGTACGAAACCAATGTAGATGTCAACGAACCGTTTGAAAATAATACGCCTCAGAGCGCATCGTGAATACAAACGATATGGATTGGAATTAACTTTACTGCATGTAGCAAAAAGCTCAAACAATATTCAAAGTACGACACTGAGTTATAAAACCTGGTATAATACGTGAGAGCTGAATCTTTTAGGAGTTTTTGTGGCGAAAATACACGTATAGCAAGCAAAACGTTATTGTTGTGAGTCAATTGTCTGTTCAAACAGGCAGACGTAGGCGGAATAGCAAATGTGCAGGCAACTATTTACTACGATATTATTGGAAGTACGTCGCACGAGGTATTTGTGCGAATACTTCATAATGTAGGTATTGAAGTACGAGTAATCCCACAAAAAAGGCTTTCATAAAAGCTTACCTACCTTCCGCTTACCGCGTCGGTTTCATACAAATAACAGGTTTAACCTAAAATAATTTAGGCCTCGTCTCGATTGAAAACCGATGAAATTTTCAAAAGAAATGTTTCTAAAGAAGATACGGAATGTATTTCATCTCTTAAGATCAGATTTACTAATTCAAAGGACGAATATTTCAGACATTCTCAGAATGTTCTAATTTATAATTGTCATAAATTTCAATATTACGTCGTTGATTGAACCATTCATTTGGATACAAGTGTCTTTTATGTGTCCATAGGGCACGAAATTAGCATTCGAGCTTCAGTCAACGAGCTTTAACAACAGCTGAAACCCTTCTCACTTAATGACATTGTTCTTCCAAGATAACAACCGGCAATTATTTTATCGCAAACAATTAAATTACTGCCATCCTCTGAATATTTTAATCTCGTAATCTTCGCGGCGTCTCCACTCCACCTACACCCCGTCTTGTCTCGTTATGGAAATCTACTTGTAGTCTTACAAAGGGTACTTACCTGATTCAGATTAAATAGGACACGATAATCCGTTCGCAAACGTGTCAGTCGAATGGGTAGCTCAATTTCGACCCCGTAATTAAGGAGTCACCTGCGTGAACAACTCTCTCGACGTAATTAAAGCTTTCAACTTGGGTCGAGTTATGTCGACCCACTAGGGAGACTGCGGTTTGCGAGTCAAATTTCATGCAGATAATAGGGCCTCTATAACTGCGTAACTTGCGAACTAAGCCACGATTTAATTGAAACCGAGAATAAACTAGGCAAAGTTACTGTTGGCCGTGAGTTTAATATGGCTAACTTTGAATGATAGTTTTAAATTCATTCCACTGTAGTTAATTAGCAAATAGTGAGCGATGGAGTTTTAGAAGTTATAGCGAGAGCAATAGTTGCATATGTTGGCAGGGCGCCGGTGGGCGTAGCGCCGCCAGCGGCGCTCCGGGTGGCTCCGGCCAACCCACTTGGAGCTCCGCCAACGTCTACTGTTTGTTTATAACATTAAAACATTTTAATGTCGTCGAACGTCTTTTAGTTTCAACGCTTTGAATTCTTAACGCGTGTAAGGAGTGGTACGCAATACTACTATCTCTTACACCCTCGATGTGGATTTGGCGCAAGAAAGTCTATGTCATGTGACGTATGGAACAAGGAATTTTTATTACGAGCTCCGTTTTTAGCGGGACCTAATTTACAATATTTTATCTTTTATTTTTATTACCTTCAAAAATTAATTTAGACAAACTATTTTTCTATATTCTTTCTATTTATATAATATTTCATATTATGCTTGAAGGAAAGTATGAACTTTCAAAATTTGCTTTTTTTTACACCTATCTATGACCGGTGCAAATATCTATGTTTACATAGGAAACATCTGGTTTTGATGTACTGAATACTTCGCATTCAGGTTGGTGGCACTTGAAATCGTGCCAGCTTATTTTAAGTGGCGACGTCTGTTCAAGATTGGTGCCTAATGCCCCACGCCGTGATATTTTATAGCTCATATTAACAGCAAATATTTACTTTCACTATGTTTACGGTCAGAAAGCTTTATATGCCTGAAATTCTTCATTTCCTTGTTTTGATGTGTGAACGTTATTCATTTTGTGATGTTAATTCAATTTGGATGACGTTTTTTCCGTTTTACATTTCACTTTCGCGACATTGACTCTGGGTTGCGTTCGCGATTCGACGCGCTCTGGTAGGTTTAATAGCAAAATGATCCATTATCGCGTGTTACTGTATCATTCATGCTACGCTCGATCATTATCTAATGTTATGTACGATGAGTAACTCCGACAGTAAGGCTCACGAAATGTTCGCTTTTCTTCAGCGTTTCAGTGTTTTAGACTGAAAAAGGCTTTTTATCACTTTATCTAAAAGATTACTATTGCCATAAAACACGCAATGCCTAAAATGATTTTATTTTATTGTTAATAATTATTGTGTGTTGTAATTTATTTATTATTTGTAGCATAAATTATTATTTATGGACCGACTAGATTTTCTCTTGGGTATAAGACTTTTTCCCGTAAAAAGTATCCTATGTATTAATCCAGGGTACAAGCTATGTCTATTTCAAATTTCATCCTAATCCGTTCAGTAGTTTTTGCGTGAAAGAGTAACAAACATACATCCATACATACAAACTTTCGCGTTTATAATATGAGTAAGGATAAGGATGTGCGTGTGCTGGGTTTCTATCTATATTTAATATATGTATAATTTCATTTCATAGTCAATAAAAGTTATTTACGGCGACCTGATTCACGGTTACCATTCCCGTGCGAGTTAACAACAAAACTATTAATGCGCCTACTGAATACCGACTAGTTTTACATTTGCTTCCGATAAACTCCATGTTCGGTAACGAGCTGACTCCCGGTGGAAACAAAGTTTGATTTAGTTTAGACACGACAATCCGTTGTAGTTAGTTATTACAACGAATCCAATTATAGGTAAGCTCCCGATTCCTCGTAAAGAGGTTTGTCTTGCCTACGGGCAAGCAACCCATACTTTGTTTGATGTGTGGACTTTGAAGCTTTAACACGAACCTCATAAACATGTCATGTGGAAAGGTCAAATGTCTAACGTTACATTATAATGGTTCACGTAGTTTCTTTTTTTGTTGATGTATCAAATAAAAGGACAGGACAAAGTAAAGGGGTCACCATTATCATATTCCAATTTTAACCTACACAACTAAATATATTTTTCACATTTTTTGTATTTTTGCAAAAGTCTCCGCGTAGTATGCCCCTAAACGAACAGACTTTGACAAATGAGTATTATTATTCGATTCATCTGCAAATAACAGTGCTGATAAATAGTCAAGTGTATTAGAACTTGCCTTAAAAAGAAATATAATAAGGTGCTCGTCTATCTCCTAATTTCCTTCCGCATTATTACGGGGTACTATTATATTTTATGTAATCAGGGCATTTTAATTCGGTTATCTCGTCGAATAACGTAGGTTACTCAATTAGGTAAATGAGGTTCCTGTCATGTCATGTTCCCAGCGCAGAATCGCTGGGGATTGTTAAAATACAGCTGTCAAAACCGTTATTTGCTTTGAAGCGAGTTTAGCTCTGTTGAATTTCAGAGAAGTTGTATTCTGTTTCCCAACATGGTCTTTCAGTGCTTATCCGTCTATTATGCCGCCAGAAGCCAAGTGATAAAATCTCACAAGAGATCCCCATTTCGCGGAGCACATCTGCCAAAGTCCCAAGCACAGCAACCCAAAACGCCCGGAGCGTGTCGTCAGCTGTTCGCTCGCTTGCTCCGTACGGTCCTTGCACATTTATGAAAAAAACTTTTGTCGACATTCTTGCCATTGTCTTGTCGACTCTTCAGATCAAATTTATTCTTCTGTCTACATAACTTCAGATCTTCTTATTTGATATGAAATGCCTTTGACCTGAGGTCTTGCGTTTAAAAGTACTAAGTTATTTCAAATTTAGTTTCTATAGCAGTTTCTGTCTTATGTAACCTAGGAATAGTCGTGCAACAACCGTAAACTTTTATTGGCTTTGCATTCAGCGTTGCAGTGTTAAACCCACAATAAAGTAAGAACTTAATGGCTAGTTCAAACTCGAAAGTGGTCTTGGTATAAACAGATTGTTTATTGATATTATTGCGACGAATAACATGCAAATAAAGCGGTTATAAAAGTTAATAAGTAACCTCGACAACTGTTCACTTGCTCGCTGTTTCTCCGCAGCCGAGTGCCGCGTCGGACTTTTATGAAAAAACTTTTATCCATTGCACTCCACTTTGGCTTTGGAAATTTAGCTCGAGACAATTTCGTATAGAAATTCTTTATCCAATTTCTTGTTTGCTCTATCTGCAGTGTGACGTTATGTCTTCAATATAGCGTGGATTGTACGTTTGCTTAGTCCCGCGTTGGGCGCCACAATCTAGTAGAGTATGGCGTCCAGCTGAGCGTCTGAGCTGCTTACTGGCCCACGGAACGCTTCGGCTTATACGCGCCGTTGCCGGCGAAGTAGCTCGCTCTATCTATTTGCACAGCTACGTAGTTTATCCCACCCAGGTCCAGTTCATGCAAAACACTATTTTGTTTTTGTTACCCTATTGCGTCTAACGGTACTGGATAGTTATGAAGACAATTTTAAGAATGAAAATTATTAAATAATAATGTTTGGTAGTACTAAGCTACTAAGGTTTATAGGTTGGATTTTGAATTTGATTCATGTTTTTTGATAGATGACGATTTAATTTTCCATATCTAAAAATTACCAAAATGAACAGAGACTTAAAGCTCCATCGTTATTCTCATCGGACGCAAGCCAACTCTTTGAAGTAAATAAAAGATATCTCCAACAAAGCATAGATAGAGCAACAAATCCTTTCCATATGGCGATAGAAAACAGCTTATTGAATACTTGATTTATGTAAAGGCTCTTCGGGAGGCCGATTTGAATAGCGCTTCCCGTTAACCGTGTCGAACCTGAAAGCTTTTCATAAATGAAGCCGGTGCTGTGGCGCAGCGGTTCACCTCAACAAGGGACCTTCGTTCTGGAACTTTACGTACACTTTGTGACGGAACCGGCTTAAGGTGCTCATTGTCTAACTTAGAACAGACATTAGGGTCATGCTGCTGTGCTGAATCCCGCTGAATGAACAGCCAGGTAGATAATTTAATAAACTACGCCTGCAACTCCGTTGGAACTTGCAATTTTAAACAAAAGAACAGAGCGGAACCTACTTCAGTGAAAATTCTATAATTAATTTTTGCTTTAAACTCGGTGTTATTTGCTACGATATTGATTTTTTTAGTGCATACTTATGAGAAAAAAAAGTTCGCTGTAAAGCGTTATTTTTTATACTATGACTTCGCTGATTGATCCATGTGGCTTGAATTTCATTTCCGATTCGTGATTTGAAAAAAAAAGAACGAGATATTTAAAATGCATTATATGCATGCATATGGTATCAAATCGTGGGTGCGACAGGGAAGAATGGTCATTCGTATTATTCTACGTTGCGTGCAAGAAACCCGTGCCTGCTAAGAGATAGCGTGTACACGATACATGCGATCAACGTGCCTCGGCCTGATACGATTATTCTACCGTTTACGGTTGCTTAAACATTTATCACTTTCTTTTAAGTCATTACTCTTCTAGCCTTACGTCAGCGGCTAATTTATTTCTTCATTTACGTTAGGTGCTTTGGCCGCCATATTGAACAGCACAAGTTACAACAGTGACTTTAAAGTATACTTACATAATTTGCATAGAGCTGTAGATGATATTGAAAGAATGCAAAAGAAGTTTCTAAAAATGGTCAGCTTCAGGTGCCATGGTAATTATTGTGACTACGATGACTTGTTGGATAAGTATAATTTCATAAGTCTTAAGCATCGTCGTATTCAACTTGAATCAAGTTTTTTGTATAAGTTGCCAACAATGTTGACAACAATATTAACTGTTCTGAGCTCGTTGCAAAAATCGAATACCTGCCCGTGTCCTTAGAAAGAAAAATCCTTTCTCGAGTTTTAACTGTCGTACTAATGCTGGTAAACGTTCCCCTATTTATAGAATGTGTAAAAGATATAACGGCCACTTCACTAGTATAGATCTTTTTAACATATCATTATACAAGTTCAAAAAGAAGTAGTTTCTGTATTGAGAGATGTTTCATCAAACTGTTAACTTACATACTTACCTATATATAATAAGTTTTTGTTTTCCTTTCACTTTTCCGTTATCTAAGTTGAAATAGTTGTACAACGCTGTTTATTTTCATCTTATAAAAATAAAATAAAAGACTGAACTAAAAAACTCATCAGCCGAAATTAACGTCACCAACAACGATTTCACACTACAGTACTTACCTTGTTTTATAGCCTTCTCCTCATCATAAAGTTTTGACCACACCCGTCCAACATCCATGCCTATTACTATCACTTTCCTATTCCCGAGAGACGATCGTAGTTTGTTCCTGTGTCCAGTTCAACCTTCGCCCTACCTTGGCATACATTAATTAATTAGAGCAGGATTATCCCTGTCACAGGCTCATATACGACTGATCTCGCCAGCTCAGCGGCTAACTAATGTTCCGTCTAATCGACCTCTGGCTATTTGCGAATCGTGACCTGGAAATCCTTCCAATCCTATTAAGGAAGAAGCGCTCGTGACACAGCGGCTCCTGTGTGCTTTGTAGGATTAAGTTCAATTTGGTAGTTAAGGAGAATGTATGATTTAGTAGTAGTCAAGCGGTTAGTTTGTTATTACTTACTAGGCACTTACCTATAATATTATGATTTCAATTACTTTTGACTGGTTCTTTCTTAAGTTTTAAATGACGCTCATATTATGTTGAATTATTGTGTAAATTATCTATGTTTTTATTTGTTTTTCAAAAAATACTTAATACCTGGGTTTAATCTTCCGCCGCAATATTTAAAATGGCGGCTGTGCAGAACCCTTTTCAAACTAACGTATCTTACTATCATTTTTATTTTGGTGTGGAAATTGACTTAAGTGTTATAGTGGTTTCATGAGCAAGTAAATGTTCATTTTCTTCATAATAGAGCTTCCATACCGAGTTCTGCAAATCCTCTCAATTGTGTTCTAGGAAAGTCAAACATACAGTTTTAAAGCTATCCTTAAGGATATTATATCAGTGCGGTGTAGCGAAATGACCAAACTTCCAGAAGTTAGTTCTGAATTTTGGTGTACAATTTTACTTACGTAACTACTACGTCAAAAGTTGAATCTTCGGCATACATCTTCTGATCTAATAATAATAAATTTCCAGTAGCAATCTTTTGTTTGATGAAAGGCTGCCATATTATTTTTATCGACTATTATTAATGTTTGTCGTATTCTATCCATCAAACTTCGTTACAAATTCCAAATAAACAGCAAACGAAAAAATCGCACCTGCTACAAAATTGTGATCCGTGCGATTTGTCAAGAAAACGTGAGGGTGCCATTAATAAAATGGAACGAATCCACCATGCAATACGAAGAAGCGCGCATCAATATTTATTGGCGTGCTTAGTATTAATCGAGCGGGATCGGGCGTTGTATCGCGTCTGCGAATGGATGAACTGTCGCGGTCGTAGCGCGCCTAATTTTTCCTTAAGCGAATAATTTTTCAGCCTTCGTAGAGCGTATCGGTCGTAGCAGCCGCCCGCCTTCTACGGCTGATATCGTCCGACAGTAATTCGCTTCAGTATGCCCTCAGACGCCTAACGGAGCGGTCGCGTCGCTCGCCGCACTTGACTCGACTCGACTCGCATACGAAATGTGTGACAATAAGTGTTGCTTCCTCTTTGTTATTTAAAATTTTGACGTGTTTATAGACAAATCTTGTTGTTATATCTAGGACTATTTAAGACATAGACATTATCTAATAAATAAATTAGTAATTAACTGTGTACATAGCTTCGGATTTTGTTGAGTTTGCGTATCTGAATGTGCAACATCCCTCATATGACTGGGTAAGAACTTCATTGTCTAATTTGAAGTTTAAATTATAGGGATCAAGGTTTCACATTTTCTATTAATTCTTTGACACTTTCATTGCCATATCGTACCTGAATAATAGCCCAAGCTAAACATTAAATAAATGTTTTCATAATAGGTTTTCCCCACGATTTCGATCGGGGTGCCACGGTCGTTCAACACACGCGACGAAGCATACCTACATAAAGCAAAGTGACTTTCCATAACCACTGATTGATGCGATGAGTCACACCTCAATCACCCTGTCAATCGCAGTATACGCAAGTCCATCATACTTGAAACATGATGAGCTTGCACACAACAAAACAACTTCCGACTGTTGCTTATCTAATGTATTGTTTGGTTTCTTTCGCTCTCAAAAAGCCAACAAGAAAGACAGTTTAGCGATGTCATCTGCTTGTTTTCCCGCTCTTTTCGTATAAGAGAAAAGTTTTATCGGCGATAAAAAGATTATTTCAGCTCCACAGAACGACTTCACACAGCAATATTCAAATCGATTTTGTAGCGTTTTCCTCCATTTACAGCAAATAAAAGAAATGTTTATAAACACGCACTAAATTTTGAGCGTTTTAACGTCAGCTTTCTCACGAGCCAAGTTCGTGTTTTCTCCGGCTAACTGTTATTTACGGCTTGAACCGGTGGTTCTCAGAGCGGCAAATATCGGACCCATAAAATGCGGTCACAAAAAATATGCTACCCTAACATTTCCGTAGCGCCTGAACCATTTAGAGCTCGGCTTCTTTGCCGTTTCTCATAAAGTTTCTTTTATGAATTTTGAAGCTAGTTCGCAAGAATCATCATTTTTTTTTCATTCTCGGAAGCTATAGGCGACATCGGCTCAATAACTAGGTCACGAAACCGTAAAAGTTCGGGACAGTAACAAAGAGTCATTGGACTTGAGATAAATACGAAGACCTTTATTGGAGAGCATTTTTTGAGAAAAATGTTTGAAAGAAACCTTCAAAGAGAACGTGGCCTTACTGCCCTTGTCATAATAAAATGAAAAATGGGAAACATAGCAGTTGGTATTTAAGATGCATACCGTTTAAAAAAATGGACCCTGATGTTCCCCTTAATATGTACTTTCATCGTTGTTTAAGTATAATGTTTGTTTTTGTATGTTTTTATTTTATTCGTATTATTTTCTTTACAAAGAAAACAAAGTAAAAAGTAGTAAAGTACGTAGTAGTAAGTGGTTTATAAAGTATTTTGGTAAGCATTGTTAGCACAATAATTCTTTCATATAATGATTCTCGCGATCTAGTGTTTACTGACTGCTACTAGGCTTTCTTAGTAGATCTCTGTAATATTTTTTTACCCGGATGCGTTTGTTCAATCAATCAATCAGCCTAATGCAGTCCACTGCTGGACGTAGGCCTCCCCAAGGCGTACAATCACCCGCCAGTGACCTTCCTCAGGTCATCAGTCCACCTGGCAGGGGGACCACTCTACGTTTGCGTTTGTTAGTATAGGTATATTATCGAACGATAATATAAAACGTTACAATTTTGAAATAGCAGAAAGGAATTGTGAAATACTGGCTAGAATATTATTGACGGTATTTAGCATCGTAAATCACACTAATACGAGTATTATAAATGTGAAAATATATTTGGATGTTTGAATGTTTGTTCCGCTTTCACGCCTAAACTACTGGACGGATTTGGACGAAATTTGGAATGAAGATAGTTTGTAACCTGGATTAACACATAGGATACATTTTACCGGGAAAAGTCTTATTCCCACGGGAAAATCCTACATAGCGCGAGCGTAGCTGCGGGCGTACCGCTATAAATAGATAAAAAACAACTACATGCCGAATGGGGTAGGGTAGGTTAGGGTAGGTGTAGGATAGGTGTAGGATGGTGTAGGGTAGGTGCAGGGAAGGTGTAGGATACGTGTAGGATGGTGTAGTAGGGTAGGTGCAGTGTAGGGTAGGTGCAGGGAAGGTGTAGGGTAAGTGTAGGGTAGGGAAGAGGTGAAAAATAGCAGAACAACTTTAAAAAGCGAATATATTTGTATAGTAGTTTAGCCATTGTCGGATGGTGGCAGCGAGTGGCTTTTGTAGCCAACGTAATGGTGAACATGTTTGACGACATTAAATTACAATATCAAGTTTAGCTTTAGATAGATTTAATTGTAAAATTATATGAAATTTATAAGGATTATTTATTTAATAATTAATTGATGTTATTTAAGTGAAAAACTAGAAAATAGTACTCAAGTTCATGTTTGTCCTTCTGCTATTGGCCGAGCTTGTTCATTGGTCCTGAATTCCGATTGGTTTAAAAATAACAAAAGAATGATAGGACCTGGTGGTTAGGGACAAAAGCAAGTTGTATGTACCTGTGTCTGGTTGGAACCACCGAAGCGAAGAGTCGAGTCGACCACAGATAAGTACTTTGTAAAATATTTTAAACAGTTTTGTTATTGTCAATTATTTTTCAAAAGAGCGATCTGTGGAGTTTCTTGTCATTCATTCTTTCTCTCAGTAGCATCATTTACTTTCTGGAATGGACGATTAAATGTAGCTTCAATGAAATAAAATGTCAATGGTTTTATTTATTTCCTTTAATTGACTAATTTGACTGCTACATTTTATTTAAATTTCGAATGAATCTATATAAAACTATATATTAATCTATCACATTCATGATTCATATTGAGATATTATGAATGCGCGTTATGTTTGTATTAGTTTGTTTCCTCCTGAGTACAGAGTGTTATAAAAATCTAATAATTAATTATTATTATTACTTACCTACGTTTCTTAAGTAGGCTAGTCATATTTTATTTAATTTAGTTCGTAAACAATGTAATTACCGTTTTAAGGATATTAACAAAAATAAAGGATACATAAATTGCATTAGCCAACAATTTATTAGCTCAAAGCTGCACGAGACGATCAAACTATATCTATACTGCGACCAAGCGGAGACACAGTTCCATAATGTAAATCGTTTTGCTTTTGTTTGATGGAGTGCCATTCAAGACGCGCACTTAGCGGTGTTTAAAACGCTACGAAGTGCACGGTATACGACGTACCAATGTAAACGTACAGTACACATAATACACTATTCCATTGCTGGCCTAATGTTTTGAGTATTCATTTCCGAAAAAGGTGAGACGACCTGTAGATAACGCAGTAGATTTTCGTTGATATTCTTTTGAGATTTGAGTATTCATAAACATAACAAGATTGTAGTAAAACAGATAATGATTTTTTATACAATTGAATATTACTAGGTAAGTGCCACTTACGTTAAAAGTTGTCAATAAGTGTCCTCTGGCAAAATAGTATCAACTACGATTTATTAAATAAGTTTCAAAATGATAATTCTATGATGATATTTATTAAAACATCATCGCCTACGAAAACCTACAAAACACTTGAAACCGTTTGTAATTCAGCAAAAAATTGAAAGAGAAGAAATGTTAGGACTAAAGCCAGACGCATCAGTTAGACCAGGTTGTTGCATTATGTAGCTGTATCCAAGAGCTGTACTTAATGGTATTTAAAATGAGAAACGAGCAACAAACAGCGTTGCAGTTGCGACAGGCGCGGCGCAAGATTGCGGCATTATGCTTATGCACTGAATATTCATGGTCGCGCGTGCTGAGCTTTCTTTAATCAACTCCTCCGCCGACACAATCTTCGCGACTAAAAACTACTGCAGCCTCTCCTGGCTTATTATTACAACTGTCGGCTTTGCTTCTTGAATGGCTCTATATGTACAATAATAAGAGTGCGTAAAACCTATGTGTTTGATGTTCGTATCATTATAGTTCGTATTATTTCATAGCAATAACAGTAAATTCGAAGATGCACTCTGACCTCCGAGAGGCTTTATGTGCTCTCCGATGTATCTAATTACTTACAAGCTACATGTAGCTCTCTTTACAATTTCCCTTAATATGGCTTAAAATTAACAAAGATTATTAGTTTTATTGGATTTGGGATCGACTAAAAAGAAGCTCCACAAAATAGAGTAATAACTTTTTAAAACAACAGCCTCTCTGACAAATTGTTCCGGCGGGATGAAATAAATTCGACGGCGACGGAAACCAATGGACACCCCGGATCTAAGAGCGAAATTACTCGAAAAGTTGCCTCGCAGTAGATCCCTGTGGTAACGTTATTGAAAAAAGGTCGACTTGATTGATAATCGAACTTTACACGCTGAAAATTCTACGCTTTTCGGTTTTTCGTCACTGGCAAAAAAAGATTGACTCAATTTGTTCTTGTCCGTTGTGCAATAAACTCTGCGAGGGTATTTTTAACTACGGATTTATCTTTTGGTAGAGTCTGTAATCGCCCCAATTTTGTCCGACGAAATTAGGATTTAGGATGTTTTAATGGTAAATTAATGGGTTATGTAAATTCGTGATAAAACGTGTTCCTCTTTTAATTCCTTCCGTAATGGTCTTTGTAATTACTATTCAAATTGGCTACATAGGTAGATCCTTGTTACGTTATGTCATACGGCACAATACTCTATTATATTTAATGAATTAATGTTAATAAGTATTGGAAAGCTATGGGTGTTCTTTTTAAATATGGAAGTCGGTCCAATTCTTTGTCCCTTGGGATCACCTTAGTCCTTATTTAGCAAATGTGTTACGTGTATCCCTTCACATCGTTATGGGGTCACCTTCATAAAGTTGCAAAGCTCTGGGGGAATCGTGTGAGTTTTCAGCAAATACTTATCGTAAATTTTTCCAGACGGCGTCGTTTAAACAAACATTTAATTACCTCAACTGTGGTGCCCCGGAGATCCATTTTGCTTCAAATAAAACGTCGTACGCACTGCTGACGACCGTCACGAGAGAGCTCACCGTGATAGATGATATTCGAGAACAATTAATCTTGGCCAAAATATGCGGACGATTTGCGAGCGAGTGGTCGGGCCTAATGGTCGGGGGGATTATCACGCGGCCGCGTCCCGCGCCCGGCCCCGCCGTCATTAGCGAAAAGTTACCGTCTACCACCTAATACGTAAACAAATTCTTTTCGCTCGCAATTGCTGTAGGGGCCGCGCTGATAAAGCAAAAATAAACGTTCACGTGAAAGATGTCCTGGACGGCAATAACGTAGCGCCACGCCGCCGTATATCATAGTGAGGGGTTTCATAAAGGAGGCGGCGCGGCACCACCGCCGCCTCTCGGACACTGAAGGCGTTGTTATGGCACGCCGCTGTCCTCGGATAATGTCTTGCATAAATTTACTATAATCGTGTAAAGCCAGTGCCACTTGCATAATTTAATGCAAGCAGCGCTGCAGTTTATATTAAAAACGTCATAGACAAACTGCATACATATTTGACTCCATCAATTTGTGTCATATTATATGCATTCCATGAGTGCGCATGTACCAGTAAGCAATAGGTTACTGTTGCTAAATGTTCCATTAATTGGAGATGCTTGTTTGCTGCAGCATGCGATCGGAGAGGAATCGGTTATTGCTGTTGCTTTGTTGGTTATTAATTTGATTGGCAAATTCAGATTGTATTGTTTTCTATGTTACGTCTGTTATCAAATGTTGTGTGAAAGATATCCATTAAATAATTTAACTGCAATATTATTACCATTTAAAATGTTTATTGCGGCTGATTTATTTAGTTTTTAGAATCTCGTACCGTAATACGATCGCTTCGTCGTCCTTAAGACAGTTTTTGTAAGATAACACTATGTCTGTTATTATCTCTCCCACGTAATTGATATATTATGAATTAATTAAATTGCGAGAAATAGTTTGGATTTATGAGGGATTATAGAGACAAAAACATTACATTAGAGAGGGTATCCTCTCGTTTTCAATCTGCCGCATTCGAATATAAAAGATTGCTATCGTATGACATTATAAGTATAAACGATTTGATAACAATACTGTAATGATAAAAACCTGAATGTATCGTATTGTAATTTGAACCAGAATTCATTTGTCGTCAACAAAAGGTTTAATAATTGATGAGCAATACTATAGATTGTATTAAACTGTATCAGGTTACCTATAAACAAAATGCAAGAGTGCGCCAGGCGCTGCTAGTCTACGCTCCGATGCAAATGAGTGGAATCACAAATTAGTGTTCGATTGTTTTTCCCTTCCAACTGCATTTAGCAAATGAAATAACCAGGTAAGAGATTCAGCAAATAAATTATGAATCGAAATGCTCCACTTTCATTTCGAGCCGCGCCTTCTGTTAAAGCCTTGAAAATACCGATACACCGTGTTCTTTTTACAATAAAATCACCACTTTACGACTCTACATTCTCAGCAGCAAAATGTAGTGCAATTAATAATGTGTTACGAGAAGGATATGTACGCTATTTGTATGGCAAACAAAATGTCCTCGGAATGTCCTCCGGGTTGACAGATGATGTTTAGGGGCAATTAATCTTGACCAAATATGCGGGTGGGTTGTGGTGTTCCCATCCTACCCTAATGACGACATTATTATGCTTCTCTTACATGACTGTCTACGAATTCTCGTATAAGAATTAATGCTTAAACTTTTCTGTTGAATATATAAAAAAAAATTGCCGTGATTGAAAGCCATTACCACTAATCAATTGAATTAAACAAGTGTCATCAGAGCAGCATCTTTTGTATATGAGTCAAAAATCTGAGTAGTTCGAGAAGTTATTATCCGTCTGTTATGGGAGTTTCATGTATGTTGAAGGCACCATTATCATGCGGGTTTCCGAATCGTCTCGTCACGCCGAGGTGTGGCGAACGAGCAAAGTTATAATAACTTGGTCGGTCCCTTCGCATCTGCCGCGAGACCATTGTCTTTTGATCCCAAATAATAGAAGTACTTCTATAATAGCCGTTCATAGAGGTTAGCGTAGTCCTGCCGTGGTTTGGTTATCTTAATTTCAACATCATATTGTTTTTATCTAGGTCAAGTCAATTGAAACAATTGAGCATTTTTTTTTAAAACTGTCTTACTAATTGCTTGGTTTAATCATTTCTATTAATTTATCCAATTTGGATCGTTTAAACTTGTTAAAAATATTAACCCTAAGGAGTAGCATAAGAATCAAAGTTTTACGTATCTCTCCACATAATCTAATAAATAGTCCTAAAATTGTCATAAAAATTGTCGCCATGTTAAACATTTAGCCCCATCCTGATTCCAAAGTAGTAATAATAGTAGTTCTATAGGTTGAATTGATCTTACCAGATTAAACCGCGTGTAGTACCGATTAGGTTTCTATTCCAAATTTCCAAAAATATATCCGAAAATAACCATGCCAAATCTCGTAAAGATTGCTTTCAGGATTCCAGAGTTAATAAGGTTTATCACCTTGGTGACTGGCATTGTCAAAATCTATTTCCATGACGATTTGGATTACGTGGAGTATCCTCATTTGTTACTTGCTTTTAAATACAGAATAATTAATTTAAGATTAAGCTGACGCTATCCGTATCGTATCCTTAGTAATCCGTCCAAGTCGTTTGGCTCAATCTAATGCGATGAATGGCGCGCAGTCGTCTCGGATCGTTTGTATTTCTAACAAAATACCTGCTTGGGAGACTGTTAGTTATATGGCCACTTAACTTTGTTTTATTGTGCCCGACCTGCAACTGTATATTTATATGTCGCACATTTATTCACAACGCCCGGGTACTCAGAAATATTCACCTAGTTTTAGATAAACATTACAACATCTTATTTTTTTATTTAAAATTCACCCATCAATTTAATAGATAGGTAGGTAGGTATTAAATTAAATTTTCTCAGATGCTCTATAATATGACTTTTCTTCCTATCAATTAATGCAACAGTTATAGTAGTGCTTAAACATTTTTGTGTGGAAAATCGAGTTGGACTCTGCTGCATCTCGACACTGCTCTCTAGAGGGACCTTATCTTCGCCGCAGTAGTAGCTTCAAGCGAAAGCCACTTACAGTGTCTTTTTCCGTTTAATTAACAAACCTACTTTTTTCCCGTCTTCATTACACCGCAATCACTCTTATTTCTACAAAATGTATTGCTAACGATGAGGCCGGAAAATTCTGTCTTTTCCTTTTAGAGTGTTTTGGAGAATATTTGCGGCGCTACAGCGACTCGGTGTGTTGTAGAAGTGGTGCACGTTTCAGTAGCAGTTCGAATTAACCTTCCGAGCGGCAATGGATTCGTGGCCCGGTTACGAGCGGGTCATCTGCTAGTTAATATTCAAAGGGTCGCACGATCACAGATTCCGGACGCGTTTCTCTTCCAGCTCCGACGGAACGAGCTCTCGAAACCTCGCATTTTAGTTACGGAATAGACTACGGTTTGTCTGCATTAAATTACTTTCCTCCTGGCATGGCGGGATAAAAACAAAGCGTGCCCGAAATCATAAATTCATCTAAACTAAGTTCCTCAAATATCCAAAATTTCATTATTGGTCAGGTATGTGTTTGGACAACACTGAAATGGGTTATTTGCATCGGAGCTCGCTTTCATCAATAACTACTGATGTAGGTAGTAAGTAGGTACTTAATAGAAATTGAACTTTATATATCAGACATCTTTCATCGTTCCAATTTGTAACCGTCTTACGATTTCAGACAAAATAGAAAAATAACGATTTGTTATTTTATTATTGCGTCAATTATAGATTCATTGAATATGTATACGTAGGGAATGGAGTCAACTTTGAATGTTCTGTTAATCAGATTTGTATTCATTATTTAACTTTTTAATCAAATTTGATCAGAATTTTGAGGATCGCTCGTCCAATTTCACAGTTGAATTGATTTGTTTCGGGTCTGCAAAGAAGTTGTTCGATGTAAGCATTCATTCAAATAACGCGAAGGTCGGATTTATACGGGCGGTCGACTGAGGTGTTCACGACTCAACGAGTTCGGAAGTCTCGGGGGACGAAAATGATATATTACCAAATGACTACATCATCTTTTTAAACTCCTTCTTTTTCATATCAGACATTTTTTGTTTAAAGCCCAAACCCATTTAAGTAAAGGCTGAGCTGAGCTTTTAACTCTAAGAATTTGGGCCTTCCTGATTTAAAACTATGTTTAATTAATTTCTCGATTACTGAGCATTTGTTTTAACTTGTTTATTTTATTTATTTATTTTCAAATCGCTATCATTTGTTTACATGTGGATGGTGTATAAAGTCACATCTTTTATAAGTCTATACTATTAATTTATCATATTGTATACAGCTGTTTACTTTTCCAAATAAATAAAATAAAATAAACACCACTAAAACGCTTTTGTAAAGCAGGTGTCATTTAAAATTAACCATGATGTTGCATAGTAATTGAATGTACAGATTGGATAGATAAACTGTGGCGCTTCTCCATTTATAGCGAGAGCTTTTACATTAGTGTAGCGCCATTTCAATATTTATGGAGCTTTACCTAATGGAAGCCTATTTAATAGCTCTTTTCTACTTCGATTCTTACAATGAGAGTCTCTGTTTAATGATGAAGTTAGAACCTCTTTGTTTGATTTGTTCAGCTGCACGAGCTTTGAAAGTTGGAAGGATTTTATCGTAGTTTTATCTAAAAAATAAACAGTGTACTGTTTGTAAATGTATCTTTTTAATGGATTAAATGTTTTGTTACAGAAAACACCAATGAGGCGAAGAACTTTGCTTAGCGACGTCAGTCGAAGACGGATGCCGTGAGCTCTGCCCGAGGAGTGCTCGCCGTCGCCGTGATGAGCACAGCTCGCCAGCATGCGTCGGCGGCCATTTTAAACCGGGAACGGACGCGTCTGTTGGCACGAGATGGCCGTCACCCCCGGCGCCTGCGCACCCAACCGCCCCGCGCACGCGCGCTCTCTCAGCCCGCCGCAGCACTATGAAATGTGGAAACACGGAAAGTGGCGACAGAAAACGTCACCACCTAGGGCTAGGACAAACACAGCCGTCAGGGTGCCCAGATAGAGACAGTTTTTAGAAGCCTAAGTGTTACTGTTCTGTGTAAATATAGTGGTTAGGAATGGCGGGCGAGGGGCGAAGCGCGCGGGTGCCTCTGCTGGAAAGCGGAGAGTACCAGTTCGCGCACAAGGCGGCGGCACCACGCTGCTGCTATTGGCTGGCTAGCCACGTCAACGTGAGGAAATGCGTCGCCGGCGTCATGCTGCTATCCGTCCTCACCATATTCTTCTATACGTATTACGTCACTGTTCCGCTCACCAGGTAAGCCGTATTATTGGGATTTTCACATCATTTCATGTCTTAAAGTTAGTTAAATAGTGTTCGTTTGTGCTGCTTATAAGCTTAAATTGAGTCAACTGGTTGGCATGCCTTGAGGTGCGGCCGCTTGAGTAATCTCCTCAATCGGTCGTCTAGTCTGTCCGACTAACCTTCTAAAGTCTCGAAATTGTTATTAAACCAGAAGAATTAATATCCACGAAAATAACTATGTATAACTAATTTTATAAAAGATCTAGTTTGTTTGATGATCCTTATTTTATCTTTTAATTAAACAAAACATCTGCTCGTAAAGTTAAAGTAGTTAGTGTAGACTTTTAAAACATTTTGTTTCGAAAATTTTTTTAATGGGCATATTTTTTATTCTTCATGATTCAATAAAATAAAATTGTTCATGCGTTTTCTTTCTTATAACTATTTATGTTATAGTAATTTTTATGCCTAGTAATTTTTCATTATTCGACGAAATTTTATTAAAAGTAAATTCGTACATACGACCCGCATTCTAAACGGGTACGTCATCTTTAATATGAAATAACTATCATTAATATCGTAGTGACGAGCTTCGGTATCACAGATGTTGTTATTAATTAATCTTTATTAAATTAAATTATGTCCCGAAACATGCCCGAACATAATTAATTGCTCTAGCTAGTTGAAATATGCTCCATTCGCGCAAATTTCAATTTGGACGCTATCGGGTAAACACAGGTCGTAGGTAGAAAATTCTATTATAAAATTATCGCATCTGGTCGAAGCGCATCATTAATAATCTGGAATTAGCGAAACATTGAAAATGCATTTGTAGTGATATACCTAATCCTGATGCTATAAATAGATAGTGCAAATAGCATTATTTAAGCAGAAAAGTCTAGGTACCAAATAATAATAACTCTTTTCCGCTGATTTTCTCATTGTGTTAGTGAAAACACCAAAATAAAAAATTCCTTTAATCCAGCTTATGAAAAATAAACACTTGACTATCAAACAAAAATTTGGTAATTGAGGTTTTGGATCTAGTAGATATAGATGTACCAAGCGCTCTGTTGCAAAAAACAACTTCAGTGAGCGCTTCTGGAAACAGGAACATTCTCGATCAATAAGCTAGGGGTCCTCTTTGTCTTCTGTACTCAATGGGAACTTTATAGATAATATTTTTCAATTATAGTTTTATGTTACTATATTATTACCCGCCGTGTGGTGACGGCAGAGTAAAATACATTTGTCACCAACCCCTACTCTTCCCGTGGGTGTCGTAAGAGGCGACTTAGGGACTACACATTGGACAGGGAACGGGCAGCAGCGCTCTCTGATACAGTAACCTTTTAATCTGCGATCTCCAACCCGCCTGGCAAGCGTGGAGATTATGGCAAAACTCTCCACTTAAGTGGAGGACGCTCATAGTCCAGCAGTGGACTGTAACGGGCCGTTGATGATGATGATTATTACACATGAAGCTTTTAGTTTTATTTCTGGAAATCAATGATAAAGAATAATAGTCAGATATCGCGTTCATAGCCGGAAACAAAGTATAATTTTTCCAATAAAATCCAGAGCTACTATGGGACCAGTGCAATTACGTCTGGTCAACTGTTGTTCCAAATCAGCGGAGTAGATTATATAGGTAATTATGACTTATGTATGATGAAAGATACGATTCCTATGGAGTTTCTTCTGGCCGTTCTTCTCCACAGCAAGCGTACTATCATGGAAGACACGTTCACTACCAGTAGTGAACGTGTCTTCCATGATAGCTATGACGTCGAAAAATGTTTTGTAAAATTTTTAATTCGAATAAATATTTTTGATTTCGATTTTAGATTATTATTGTTACAGATAACGTCTTTGTCTGTTTTCTGTTGTTGTTAGATTTTTTGAAATAACCACGACTGGAGCATGATGGTTCTTGGTACTGAGTTCGCTTTTGCTTCGTTAATAATGCAAGCGGATGAACGGCCAGACAGGCTCGCTATCACGTCGTTCGTTGCAGATTCTATTCCATTACTCGAAACCTAAACCCCCCCCCCCCACCCTAGCGTTGTACCCTTAAGTTCTACTTCGTTTTGATGCTAAAAATTAAAAATCTAGTGTGTTTTTCTGACTTTCATTCCTATTTGCATTTACTTAAAAAAAAATTCGCGTGATTGACAGATTAAAAATAAAATATTGCACAAATGATATTCGACTTGTAAAAGGCTAAAGTTCTTTCAAGTAGAAACACGAACGGCTTCATGTCTTCGCATATTATCTTTTAGGATATGAGTCAGAAACTCGGTCTCCTTGCAACCACAACTTACGTCAGACCTTTGTTTGCATATACTCATACATTTTTATCTCCTTTGTGTTCTCGGAAGATACAGCATCTTAACTCTTGTCCGACATCCTTTTCTTCGGGTTCGCCCAGTCAAACGATAAACAACTTTCTTTTAGAAACATTTTCTACTTTAATAACACTGTAGAAGGGTAGCAGTGCGTAAAATTGGCAGTTACTTAATACAGGAAATTGCTCCGTGGGAGAATTAGACGCGTCTAACTTCGTGCCAGCCGTCCCTGTCGCCTTTGTTATAAGCTGCTTCCCGCTCAATAGGACGAGGCCGACAAGGCGAAAATTACCCAGCTAATATTGTTTTATCATTTACTACGATATAGTCGACAGAATATGGTATCTAAGAAGAAAATATTTTATTTTATCGGGTTTAAATTACTCCAGCGAAGAGGGGCGGCAAGTTGTGCGCCGCCTCCGTTGAATTTATAGCAAAACTTGTATTCTGGCTAATTAATGGAAGCTGCTCCGCGTACAGAACTCGTTGATTTAAAACCGTATTGTTTTATGACCGTTTACTTACGCCCCCGAGAAACTTTTCGCGCGGGACAGCTCTTCTCTCGCCTGCAAACATCGGTAGAAGGCGAGCCTCATAGTTGGCCTCGCACATTTGCTCTATGTGCTTTATGCATTCATATTTCACACAGCGCCAGTATTATTTTATGTGGCATAGGTCACCAATACTGGCATACGTGAATCATACTGCATTGCATGTTTGCTTTATCCAACTCCAACTGTCCTGAATTTATAAAATAGCTACAGGATTGCTATGAAACTACTCAGAAAACTAATTCCGCCGCAAAAATAAATTTGCTTATTTATAGTATGGTAGCATTGAGCGCTACTTGGCTAGTTAATAGCAGTTTTCTTGCTCAGTGTTTCTTTCAGCCCGTCGTTAAAGTTTCCCCAGTCGATTCAGGCTTTCATTAAAGCAAAGAGGCCGCAAGTTTGAGCCTCGGCGGCGCACGGGACCTCGGATAAATATTTTCTTAAATTCCGCCCTTATTTATTTTACGCTACTTATTGAGATAAACGCTAATGGCGCTTTGATGTGGCTCTACTTGGAAAACGCCCCCCACTTTGGCAGCCTTTGATTGATTTTCTTCAAAATTTTGTCGCGGGAAAGGTTACTGAGTAGTTACACCAAAGAGAATCTTAATTGCTCTTCCGAATTCTGTAAAATCAAGTTCGAAGTGATTTATGAAAGGTTCCTGAATGCCTTTTACCTCAGAGGCATGTTTATCTTTAGACATTAGCTAACAGCAGGACGTAGAAGCAAAGCATTTTGTTTCAAAAACAAACAAGCAGCTGCTTTCAGAGCTCTTTGTTTAATCCAAATTCACGTGTTACACTTCCGATAGCTTCCGATACTTTGCTCCTGGTACTGTTGCTTTATTTTTAGAAAGTTCTTAAGTTTTTCTAAATTAAATTAGTAACTTTTGTACCTGAAAAAGCGTATTTTATTGTAGGTATACTAAAAAGCTTTGTGTATATTTCGGTTTCGTACTTTAACTTAAAAGGATGTAATTTGACGACCAGTCTAGCGTGATCGGCCATGCTTCAGTTTTGTGCGGTCTCGACTAGACTGATATACATAATAATATGGATCACAGATTTATTTGAATATATTTTTTAACAAGCATTCCGCCCGCTACTCGCGTAGTATTCATTTAAAATGACAGAGTTTAATCTAAACTTCAATCCCCCTTTTCCCGTCTAAGGAGAGAATTTCCAAAAATCCCTTCTTAATGCTTGCCTACGCGTAGTACTCGTAGCTACGCCATGAAACCTACCTACCACCTATTTCTAGACCCAGTAGTTTTGGCTCTGCGTTAATCTGTCAGTTTCTCTTTTTATATATTTATAATTATTAATACTAATAATTAGAATTTGGCCTTTAGCCCGACTCCACTAACTTACATTTCTCTACCTATCGCTAACTGTTATTTGTTTCTATCCAGCTTGGTGTGGCGAGACCGAGTGCCGCGGCCGCTGTCGCAGTGTTCGCTATTAGCGTCCCAGCAGCAAGCTGCGCGGGATCACAGGTCCGACGCGCGCCTGCGCATCGACGCTAAAGTACTGGTCATCGTCGAGTCGGCTTACTCACGTCTAGGACGGGACATCGCCGAACTGCTTGTCGCCAACCGAATACGGTAAGACATCTGATATTCTTTACATATTTTACCTAAAAAGCATCTAAAGCAGAGTGGCCACGACCGCGTGAAAATCTGTCATTTCGTATCGCATGTTTCGCGTGTGCTTTAAAATTCTCCACCTCGCTTACTTAGGCGAATGAGCGACCAGTTACGTTAGTTTGTACAGAGCTTTATACTCGTAGGTGCGAGCAATTTCACCTCGTAGTGCTTGAGGACACTGCTACGTTTGCTACGCCGTAGCAGAAGTCACTGCTCTACGGCCTACGCCAAAGTACTACACTAACGTACAATACATGGTACATACCAATGTGTGTGCGGTGCGCTTAGTGAAAGTCAAAAGGTGTGTGAGCTAAGTTGAAGTTACCTTTACCAAAGTTTAAAATAGAATTATTACATCACACATAAAGTTCAGCGAGAGAATTTGTAAAAGTCTTTGATGTGCTGTCAAACACACCGAAGTTCAGGCAACTTTTCGATACGCATCAGGGCCGCTTCATGTAAATATCATATTCCCGCACATATTCTCCAGCCAGAGCAGTTTCTTAGCTAGCAAACTTTATAAGAAGCGAGTATCGGTTAAAAATCTTGTTCCAATATTTGCCACGCCCGCGCCCGCGCCCGCTGGCTGATGACTCGGGGAGCCGGGCGAGGAACGCCTTTGTTTGTCCTGTCCGATCGAGGCGATCGGTTTCGCTTGTTGACAGCTAATATGCGAACGAGTTGACGTACTGCGGGTAAGGGATGGTATAATGTCGATGTGCTGTGAACTGTGCACCTTGAACAAAAAAATATGTTTACTAGACGAAGATTGTTGAAGAATCTAGACCGGAATCTATTAGGTACGATAATGATGTGAAATTTTTATCGTCTTGTCTGATATGAAATTCGTTGCGCTGTTTACATATTTATAGTATTAATCATCTTAACTTTGGTACCTTTTCAAGATTATAAAGGGATGTGTGCTCAAAAGCCAGATTACTTATTTTTTCCTGAAGCAACCCTATATCTGCAACGTCATCCCTCCCCTGGCCTGTCAACGTCGTCGTCGGCAACGCTTTTTGCTCGCGCTCCTGCCAACGCTTGGCTAAAATCGAGCGCCTTCCCAGCCTCCGTCTCCCATCTACTACAGAAGACTCTGTTTTTGATATGTTTGACGTGTCACGAATTAGCTTTTCGCATTTCCCGAACCTGCGTGAAACTATTGATAACTTATTGTTGATTGATAAATTAATACATGATTGCATTTACTTACCAATATAAAATACGAGTCCGTTACGTGGTTTGCGCAAGATATATTCGATTTACATAATTGCTAAAAGAAATACTTGTTTTATTTTATTACTTCTTTACTTATTATTTGCTTTCTAAGAAGTACCTACTCATCTACTTCTTAGCCAGCTTTATGACGATAAGTCTTTTCGATATTAACAAAGTTATCCTATATCTTAATTCTTATTAATCTCTATTGGGCAAACTATCAGACAGAAATGCTATTACTTCAATCAGGAAAGGGGTCAGACCTTACCATCGGTGGTAAATTGTGATGTAACATTCAATTACGCTGATGAGAAATCCACTTTTTGTCAGTCAGTTCGTTTTGTACTGTCCTTTTTCCAGAACGATTTTCGAGCAGCCCAAAAATATTTCGTTTCAGTGACGCCATGATTTAATCAATTAATTAAATGTTGACCTATTTGCTATTTATTATTACTATTTATACATTTCAGTTGACGGTCCTAATTAGCTAATGGTTTCGTAAGGAAGAGGCTGCGTGCTTTGGAGGAACTTAATTAAATTTAGAAGTGTAAGGTGACAGGCGCGATGCAGCTGCCGTAGCGGGGTTGGGAACGTTGGCGCGACTTGTGACTCGCTTACGGCAACTCGTTGTGGCGACAGTTAGTTAGTTAGTAGTGCCATTAGAGACAGCTCGCGAGACGGGTGTCCCCACACCCTCGCCCTTCCCCCTCCATTAGTGCCCGCACGAGTCAAAACGACTTAATTGCTTCGCAAAATTCACGAGACACCAAAAGCTTCACTATTTAAAATTATTTCTCTTCACCTACGAAAACTTTACGACTTATAAAACGTGACTGGTTCTCTTCTCGTCCATCAAAAAGACTATAAAATAACCACGCAAAAGTTTCAGTTGAAACTTCTTTGTGAAACTAAAAATGTATCTCGAGATTGCAGTCTGAAACATAACGGATGAGCGGGAACATTTTAAATCACTCCTGTTTGTAAGTGCAACTTTTTACAGCGTCTTTTACTATTTCGCTTTATATTTTTCCGTTTTAATCTTCCTCGTGTTAGTTTAGTGGTGACTGTGTTTGCGAAAGATAAGTCCGTGAAGATAACGTTTGTTTGTGAACATTGATTACTGATCCCAAAGCCCACTTGACCCTTTGTTACGAGTGTTGTGACATTTGGCTTCGTTTATTGCTCCCATGCGTCATAAATCTGGTTTATAACAAGTGAGCAAATAGCTTTTTTAATACAGCGTTAATGGATACTCGGCCCCAATGCCCCAAGGGCATTCCTCGGATAGACCCTTAAACCTTCCGCCGTTTTGTTAAGGGCCAGCTATACGGCATCATATTCCATTCACGTAGTTTCCTACGACACATAAAGGATACGTAAGATTTACAAGTAGGTGCTTAAGACGAAATGCGATCTCGTTGCTACTCACTTTTCATTACTCTGTCATAAACATAAAGGCAAACATCCTGTTTGAGAATGTATCCTTAATTTGGAAGGCGTCGCGAGTGGGACGGCAGTTGCGGCAGTCGTTAGTTCAGTTAGTTACTACTTGTACGTCGGTACGGCCATTAGAGCTCGACTCGCGGCCGCTTCTCTCCTTATCGTGACGTTTCGTGCACTCACTACTTCTTGTTTGTAGGAGTCTCGGATGCCGGCAACAAGAACAATTTTCTTTAATCGCTCTATTTCGCCGACTGTGACTTGTTAGCTCTATCTGACTCAGCTCTGACCTAGACTTCAATTACGTTGTTGTGTCTTATACTGTAGGGTTATCAATTACTCAGACAACAACCGACGCGTGCGGTGCGACGCGGTTGACCTTCACATGCAAGTCACGCGAAGGCAATACCTATATAATATTGATTTTAATATAACTTAAATTTCAAAAGGACGCGTCGGCGTGACATTTGGCACAGGGCGGTGTTTATGATTACTGCTGTTATCTAAGGGGAGGCAGGTTGTGGGGTCAAATGTTGCGACACCGCCCTCCCTTTATTGAACTCATTCGCTTCAGTCCCTTATCACGAATTAACTCTGTAATATTGGCCATTTGCCGCGTCCTCATTTAAATCGAACAGTCTCATTTAATGGCATGGCGGAATACTAATTAAGGTAATTAGAGAAGTCTAAGTAGGCAGAAATACATGTGGGGCTTTATTGACTCTACACTAGAGGGTAAAGGCTTGTGTCAATATATAAACACATTATCGATGAACACGACACATTTCTGCAGCCAATAAACGAGCACACAAAGTTGCCAACAAGTACATCGTACATTTGAGAATGAAGCGAACCGGCACGAGTAGGTAAATGCTATTTGCAAGTTGCCGCTCGCCCTGGCCTCGGTCTGTAGTGCTCTCCTGCTGCCAAATTGAAACGGGCCTTAACTGGAGCAAAATGAACGTTCGCTTCTCGATACTTTCATGCTACCTACTTACTCCATAGCTATATAGGTACGAGTGTACCTATATCTCTTCGCCGCATTTTTCCACTTCCGCAGCCGAGCGACCTGCATTCACCGCAAAAGACCTTCCGCGCCATATATTTCACCAATTTTTGTAAAATAGCTTCCTTTGATTTCCAAAATCGAAAATTTCTCTTGAAAGTGAACGTTTAGACCAGTTTGGACAGGTCGATCTTCAATATTGCCAATCAATTTCAGTCCTCGCAATGAAAAAGGAAGTTCTGTCGGGCTGCTATTAAAGTTGCAATTTTATGATAAGGGTCGACCATTATTTGGTTTGTCCAAATCGAGTTTGAATAAGTAGATATTTGCGTTTCATTGTCATTGTGGTTTCCTTTGGGCAACATTTTAAATATTAGCTTTGTGAGATTTGCGAACAATTTCTCATTTCTAGAACAATGTAGCGCAAATGCAAGAAATGGAACAAGAGGGATAAGAAAACTAAGAAATTACATTTATTCGCTGCTACAAATCACAACTGCGTTTCATTGTAAACTCACCAGAAACACTAGACCGGAAGCGCGGATAACTGGCGAACATTAGCGAGCATAATAGTTATAAGTAGGTACTCCACATAAAGTTGGATGTAGGTGATGTTGCCAGGAGTTGGGTAACAGCTTCCTATGCGGGCGGTTTGCAAACACCATCTTAGTGAACATCTAAGTAATTATTACAGTTGCGTGGGTTATTTACTACTCGTGTTGGAGTGTCTACCCTGATTTTGGGTTAGTAGGAGCAGTAGGAATAGGATTGAGCGCTTTTGTTCAGCGAGTGCTATCACCGCGGTACACTAACAGGACGGACTGGGATTTAAAGGCGAGATGGTATGAAGAGGCTATATCCATTCGACGCGGCTCAGGCCCCGATATTGATCCCAAATAACGCGCTCACTCAACTGCACGCTGAATACACAATTTCACCTCGGCAATCCCTCCATATCCGTAAATAATCATGCTTCACCATTGCTCTTGTTCTGATATGGTACACAAGCCCATAATATATTCGCTTGGATTTAGTGTCAGGAAGTCACTGGAAAATGTATTTTTGTATTAATTCAAAAGATAATGCAAAGGTAGTAAACCGCAATTCTGCGTGTGTAATTTGCATAAGCCATAATAATTTAATCTAATTATCTGTTAGTTGTAAAACAATAGAATTAATGGCATCCACAGGCAATTGCATTCGTGGCCTGTATATAATATGTACTCAGTGGTTATTTCTACTTCGTGGCGCGCAAAATTCTTAAGTACAACATTATTCAAATAGATGCTTCAGAATAATATTCGTTGTTTTATCCTCGGGTGCTGCTCTGGATTTAAAATTCGCATAATTATTATAATGCGACTTCTTAAAATAAATACCCTCCTAGAAACCAGCACTGTGGCTTGGCAATCTTGCAAATTAAATATTTCTGTTTACAATTCATAATGGCGTTTATGCATAATTGAATTATACCAACATTCCGTATCCTTTTAGGCATCATGTTTATCCTTTGTGGAAATAGCTACTGGAAATAATACTTTTTTTAAAGTGTCTAGTCGGCCGCTAGTGGCTGTTTAATATTAAGAATTATCTTGCCACCAATGGCTGATTTATTAATTAAAGAAATGATCAGCTGTGTATATTTTGTGCCCTTACATACTAGACAGGGCATAACCCGAAGGGGCAAATTTACAAATGGCAAGGGGGGCAAATTTACTAGTGGCAAGATAATTCTTAATATTAAACAGCCGCTGGTGGCAGACTTAGGCCTGTATTTATAAATCGCTATTAAGTATGAGATCGTGATTAAGAGTGCACTTGATACGCAGGACTAATTAATAAACGTCACTTAAGTGCGTGATCACATTTCAGGTTTAACCTAAGTAGTGCTTGATTAATAAACGTCAATCAGCACTTAAGTAAGCACTTGAGAGCTCACTTGAGTAGGTATTTGTTGATTGTGGTCTGGAGGTAACTTAAGTTCCGGATTGTTATGTCAGTTGTGAAAAACGAAAATGGCGCTCGAAAGTATTTTAAACGAAATCGACTATTATGACGAACTGGACCACTACGACGACATTTTTTGGCAGAATCAATTCCGTTTGCCTAAAGAATACGTCCGGGATGCTAAAAATCCTTTCGAAATGGTGCAAAAAAAGTTTGAAAAACGATACAATTCTCACAAGATTCCGTCTATTACATTGTGTCGTTGATAAAGAAAGAATCATTTATTTAGTAAAAAGTGATAATGGCGGTCTTCTATTTTCTATGCGGATAATGTATTTCCCGCCATGTAACTCCTTTTTTGAATACGTATTTTCTGCTCTGGGTGCGGGCAATGGACAAAATGACGCGATTCCCTCGCGAACGACCGTCGCCTCGATAGATAGGTACCTGCCTGTGTGTCTGACGAAATAAAATTATAAGACATCTCTATAATATTAATCCCCCCAATCTATGCCTGAATATAATACCTATTCACTTAATGAACACTTCTCTTGAATGAAGATGACATGGTAAACCTAACCTAATCTATCCGTTGCTAGAAAAATCTTACTATTGACCACGCCTGGTGAGCCTAGATGTTTTTTTTTACCTGTAATGCACTATTTGTAGACCAAATCAAGGTAAAATAAAATGGATTGCCTGTAATTATTGTTATTTATGTGCAAGTTAGTTAAAATAAATGTGAAATAAATATCTGTAAGTTCATAAAATAAATCATTTATTTATTCTAAATAAAATAACAAGTGTTAATTAAGTAGTGGTGTGGGTGTTGTGGCAGTCAGAGCGTCCTTGTTTCATTGCAACTGTGAACCTTTTTCATAATATTCCTGAAAAATAATAAAATTATACTTTTATTCTTACAAGCAATAAAGAATCATCTCAGCCGAGATAGTTTTAATTGTTGGACAAACACTCAAGTGTTTTAATTTAAACATAACCAACCCTTAGAAATAAATAAAAAACATGACTAATGTTTAGAAACAGAAACTTGTCCATGATTGGCATATTCACTACAAGGTGTGTTTTCTGTGGAGAAGAACAGCCAGAAGAAAGTACATTATAAAAACTAAAAATTCACAAAATTGTTATCTCATGTTCAGCTAATGTATAGAAAATAATGGCAAAGGTATACGAGGGCACATAATTAATTATAATTCTACCGGCGATGACCTGCCATAATGTCAAACATCAGACCTCATCTAACTTTGAAGTCAAAACATATTAACAGGTAGGTAAGTAACAAACTGCGCATTGATGGTGTATTGGCTAGGGCCGCTGTCTCCTGACCGGGAGACATGGGTTCAAAGTGGTAGGGACCACGTACCAATGTGCTTTAGAATTTCAAAATCATAAGTACTACTTTTATTACCTACACCACAAGGTGCAGGTAAACATTGTGATGAAACCTGCATGCACACTCCTGCGAAATAATTCAAAGGTTGTGTGTGAAGTTGAACAACCCGCACTGGGGCAGCATGGTCGATGATCACCCTAATTCTGGGCAGGCTCTAGCCCCTCGGTGGGGACGTATGTGAGCTGTTGATGATGATGATGAAGTAACAAACTAATGAGATTTCTTATAAACATCATGTGAAGCTTATGGTTTCCTGTTTTTACAAAATGAAAGTTAGTTTCTTACCAGCTATTATATTATCAGTTTTAAATAGATTGTCTGCATGGTCTTCAGTGTCATTCAATTATTATTTGGTAGATGTTTCATTATTTATATTATTGTACTGAAGTACTTTTTAGCTGCATCTTATTTTCTGGTTTGTTTTTGCTTGTTACACCTGAAATGAAAAAATTGTAAGTAGGCCTACATAATTGATGTTTGAATAAGTATTAAGTACATCAAATAAGTAAAAATGTTCACCTGTTCTCGTGAGGGTTGTATTGTAAGGTCGGCAACTGACCTCACTTTGATGAAGAGAAGTATAGGTACATGAGGGAGCCTATGTACCACAGGTATCCATCCAAGGAAGGCTTTTATCACTTGTTGATTTAATTCCAATCTTTCGCCATCATTCATCACTGGTGTAGTGTAATATTTACACCTCGAACCAACCACGATTTTATAGATACCTTTGTTTTATACACTAAACAAACAAAAAACAACACTTTTTTGGCGGTGAACTGAAGTGAGACTTTTTGTTAATTGCGAATATATTTACAATTTTGAATACTAAACTGAGTTTCAGACAAAAACCTATTTATATTATGGTTGTAAGGATAAAAATTCTATACGAAAAAAAACGCAGCAACTTAAAACTGACATTTTCAAGAGTACGTTCCAAAACGTGCGACCATCACTCGGGAGTGATAGTTCTATTCTCTTCTTTGTCTGTCCTATGAGTGCGAGCGAAATAGACTGTTCTCAAGTAATAGTTTTTGCCGTTTTGGAACGCACCGAAGGTTGAGTTCGATCTTAGGTTTGAGTTGCTGCCCCCAAGAGCGATATCAGCTGATACGCTCTTGAATCAGCTTTATTAATTAGCATTTACTTAAGCTCGACATTATCCGATGAGAGCGATATCAGCTGATACGCACTCAAGCTCGGTTTTGAGTTCGATTTATAAATACAGGCCTTAGACACTTCCTTTTTTTAAACAAAATAATTACTGACAGTGTGGGTTGGCTTACCTGGCAGTGGCTACTATTGTGCAAAGGCCCCGAGATCGATTCCCGACCAGGATATTTGAATGTAGAATTTATATCTGTTTTAAATCTTCGTGTTTTTCGTATGTTTCCGAAATGTCCCCAAAATGGCATCCAAGTGGGTAAAACCATAATTATGCTTTCCTTAGTTTCCCTCTTCAGATTAAATCCATTGTTTTTTTTTCACACAGGTACAAAGTGGAGGTCGCAGGCAAGAGCCTGCCAGTGTTGACCACTTTGGACAAGGGGCGCTACGGTGTCATCGTGTTTGAATCGCTGTCCAAATACGCCAATATGGACAAGTGGAACCGCGAGCTTCTGGACAAATACTGCCGGGAGTATTCTGTAGGAGTTGTGGGGTTCGCTACTCCTGGAGAGGAGACCTTAGTAGGAGCGCAGTTAAAGGGGTTCCCGCTCTTCATGCATACTAATCTCAGGTTGAAGGTAAGTTCTATCTTTGAGCTTTAAAGTAAATAGTTTATATGCAACGTATATTTGAACATAGCCTGAAGGAAAAGCATACTTAACTTCAGAGTATTTACTTTGTAATCTTAAAACTTAAAATTATCATTAAAAAAATTGCGGGGGCTTAAAAGGCGTGTAAGTTTAAAGCGTTTGTCTGTGGCGTCGTACGTATCTCTCGAATGTATGGACTGATTACAATACGTTTTCAAAAGCTGGTTTGCTCGGTATGTTTCTTATTTAATAAATTTGACTAGCTGTTTCTGTATGGCGCGTCGGGGGCGTTAAATAATAAATACATAGTTATGTATTAGACAAAAACCAAACACATGGCAAACACTTGTCACGAATGTTTACGCTGGGCGGGATTCAAACCTGCGACCCTTAGCTTCGAAAGCAAGCGTACTACCGACCAGGCTGCGGAGCCGACGATAAATAAAGCGGAGGATGGCGTTTGAATGTTCCACCCTTATACCTAAATACAGAATACTAAAGATCACGCTTTTGACCTGAAAGACCGCCTATTCAAATAAGTATTGGTGAACAGATTGAAACGAATTTACCCGATTAAACCTATTCAACGTTATATTTTATGTCCCGAGGCTTTAATTTTGAAAGGGCAGAAGATTGGGGTCGTTATTAATGTGTTACGAAGTCTGAATCCAAATAGCTAATCAATCATTAAATGTATTGGAATCCCAAGAGATAGAGTCTATGCAGACGGACTGCATTACAACTGTAATCTAGCTGCAAGATAGCTGTTTAGAAGTAGTTGACAGTTCTTGATAGAAATAAAAATAGAAGTCTTTTTGCGAAGTAAGATTTTACAATCTTTATTTTTGCCCTTAGAGTTAACTAATAATTGCCCTAAAGCCTTTAAATTTAGCTAAAAATAATACCAAAAATTAAAGCTTGTCCATAATTAGCATGTTTACTACAAGTTGTGCGCTCTCTGTGGAGAAGAACAGAAAAATGTTGTGGAACAAAAGTTGTTCAGTTTCATGGGCTGAATTATCCAAGAGGTTTTATTTAGCTAAGCCGTTATATTAACTGCACTCTGACTGCTACTTCGCAGTTCAAATGCTGCCCGTTTGTGTAGTCCCATGGCGAGAGGCTTGATGATCCGCATGTTTGATCGGGGTTATGTTTAATTTCAAGATAACGTTTTCTCGTCTCAAGGGTGCTATAAGTTTCCTTCTGCTGAAACAAATCTAATCAAGTATGCAATCTCTCAGAGCTTGTAGAGTATATACTGAATGATAATAAACCAGTTTTAGTACTACTAGTTTATTTAAGAGCCAAATTTATAATTTATTACTTTTTAATTGTTTCAAAAAAATTTGCTACTCATGTTATCGTGGCAGTAAGAACACCTCAGTGCCTAATTTAGTTTCGTTTTCTTCCATAAAGTGTATCCTAACTACGTTTACCTTTGTTCTGCCCTGCACACCACTTAAAATTAAAACCAGAATTAACAATGTGAAATATGATGAGTTCTGTGTATGTAACTAAAGCTGAAATACAAGCCGGTCCGTTTATTCTACATTTGCGGACGTGTTCTACAAAATGTCTTAAGTACTAACATTTTACAAATCATCTAGCTGACAAGCTTCATTTTACGGTTCTGAAGAAACAATACAAATGTGATGAACTTTATTTACACCAACGATGCACAAAAAACAAAAATAAATTGGTCAATAGTCTTTTCCAGCCAAACTAAACCGAAAAAATACGTGTATTATGTTTTCAAAAAAGATTAATTACTATCAACTCCCTTAGGTAAATTTATCAAACCGAAAGATTGAGCTTACGCAAAATTTGTATGATCAGGCTATGGTTTGTCCCAGTGCGGATTGGTTTTGATGCAAGGTTGCACACTTTTTTCAAGAGCACCAACTAAGAACACACATAGTTAAAATAAATTGGTGTGTCAAGGAATTTGAACCCATGACCTTTCTTCAGAAGGCAACAACCCGACCGGCGGCGGCGCTCGTTGTAAAGTTGAACGAAAGTTCAAAATTAATTTAAGTATTAGTTTTTACATTAAAAAACTTTACACTGGCACAGAGCACAACCAGTGCCATAATTTAAAAAAAGTATTTGTCATGTGTCAAATAGCCCGCCCCTAGCACTGCATAGAACCGATAAGACTTGTAACGTTTTACGCTTATACTTTTGCTTATAAAATCAATGGGGTCAAATAGTACTAGTACAGAAAAACAATAACTCGTATACACACGTACGTAGGTTAATTTAATAAATTGATTTGTAATAAAATCTTATGGTGTGAATAATTTGCCAGGTCTTCAATAATGTTGTCCTTTTTTTAATGCAATTTCATTTAATTTAAATTTACTGTTGGTTGTTTTATATATTATGCAAACAATAAGGAATTTTGTATCGTAATTTGCCGATTCTATTTTCAGAATCACACTTATATTATAATTGTGAAAATATATTTGGATGTTTGTTGCGCTTTCACGCCTAAAGTACTGAACGGATTACGATGAAATTTGAAATAAAGATAATTTGTACTCTGGATTAGCACATACTTTTTACGGGAAAAAGTCTTATTCCCACGGGAAAATCTTATACAACGGACGGAGGACAGCTAGTAATTTATAATTTGATCCTTTGTTTGTGTGTTTGAACTATCTCCATTCCAAATTTCATCCAAATCCGTTCGCTAGTTAAAGCGTGAAAGCGGAACAAACATCTAAACATCCAAATATATTTTCACTTTTATAATATTAGTGTGATTAAAATTTTATATTCTTACCCTTATTTGGTTTTGATCATACCCGTTTGTTCGACTAGGATGCCACCCTGAACCCAGCGTCCCCAGTGCTCCGGCTGGCCCGGGCTGGCGAGACCGCCTGGGGGAGCCTGCCCGGAGACCATTGGACAGTGTTTCGCGCCAACAGCTCCACCTACGAACCGGTCGCCTGGGCGTTGAGGCAGAACGAATACGGCTCCAGTGGTAAGTTCACCTTGAACCCAGCATCCATAGCGCTCGGGCTGGTGAGACCGCCTGGGGAAGCCTGCCCGGAGACCATTGGACAGTGTTTCGCGCCAACAGCTCCACCTACGAACCGGTCGCGTGGGCGTTGAGGCAGAACGAATACAGCTCCAGTGGTAAGTTCACCCTGAACCCAGCATCCATAGTGCCCGGGCTGGCGAGACTACCTGGGGGAACCTGCCCAGAGACCATTGGACAGTGTTCCGCGCAAAAACAGCTCCACCTACGAATACGGCTCAAGTGGTAAGATTGGAGAGATTGGAGTACATTTCAAGATTTTATTTTTTAAATTTTAGAGTAAAATACTCTTTTGTTGGGTGAGAGCCTCTCGATTTCTAACATGCATGAGTGACTTTTATTTTACAGCTGTTTTATAAATATTCGCCATTATGGTAGCAGTCACTGTAGTCGATTATTTTAGTTCTTTTTGTTTTGTGTTTGTTGTCATTAAGCTTGTAATGAAAGAAATAATAGGTAAGCAAAATTACCGATAAAGCAGGAAGTAATGTAAACAATACGTGGACAACAACATTGTGCTCTACCTACCAGTAGCTATTAGCTAACTGCCTCAAAGCACACACATCAAAAGTGTCTAGGGAAGGGATCAAGTACATTTTTAAGTATAAAAAATATCATTATTTACCAAATCTAGTCTTCCAGACTAGTTTTTTACTTAAATATGTTTAAGGTATCAAAATATCCCCATATTTTGTAAAAATTATGAAAAATTAGAATTTTTGCAAATACCATTATTGTTCCACCTCCATATGAATGAACTTCCTGACAAAATTTCAAACGTTCTTGACGACCAGAAGTCCTCCAAACCCGAGTACGCCTTGTATCGCGCCTCACACCGAAACGAGATTCATCGGAAAAGCAAACACAACGCCAGTCTTTTTCCTCCCAATTTCTGTGTTCGCGAGCCCATTGCAAACGGGCCCTACGTTTACAGGGTGCTATAGGTGGAACCCTCAGCGGCCTTCGGGAACGCAGACCAACTTCACGTAAACGATTTCGGATGGTTTGGTCGCTTATCAGCAAGCCTGAAGGGCTGTGGAGCCTCGTAGTGGTCCCCATAATGGTCCGTTGAGCAGTATTTTGGATGTACCGGTCCTGTCTGCGAGTGGTGATGCGAGATCGTCCTCCATGTCGCTCGGCCACGCTGCCCGTGATACGATAGCGTGTCCAGAGAGGACTTATAACTCTGTGTAGTGCCAAGAGCGACAGCCACAGTACGTTGTTGGGAACTACTTGCAAACTTCCGACGGCTCTCATCACCTCTTCTAGTGTTAAATGATGTCTTCGCTTCATTTTGATGCAGTTTTTTTCAGTTCCGATGCAGAAATTGTAATAGTTTTATAAAAACGCTATTACACTCTTTTATAGAAATCCTGATATTATTTTTTAAGAAAGATCTTTTTTCAACTAATGAAAATCATTAAAAAGAACCAATTACAATAAAAAAAAGTTAAAATTATAATCATCAATTGCGGTGAGCCTCTAAAACGTATTTGATCCCTAGACACTTTTGATGTGGGTATTACTATGTTTCAACAGAGTATTTGTTATTCACTGTAACTAGTCCAGAAAATCAAAATTATTCAATAAGGACACTCGAATCTTGCATGAGATTGGTTTAATAAAGTTTTGCAAATAGAATGTATTTTTTTCTCAAAATATGAATATATTTATTTATAATACATGGAGTGTTAAATAATTCATATTTTAAGCCTTTCATTAATTAAAATCCCTTTTGGACTATTGCATGATTGCTGACAGATCTCGGGTCTTATTGAACGTGAAACACAAACGCTTAATTTACCCAATTGAAGCTGGTATTATTCATGAAAGGTAAAATAACGATGACTGATGAATCTCAATATAAGTTGATTTCCATGATTCGTCAAATATAAAAAGAGCATACTCAATTTATTTAAATGGAATGAAGAAAATCATATGAATTGGTCTCAACCGAGTCTGCGTATTTTACAAATTTGATTTTACCATCGACTCTACCTCCGTAGCGATCGACTCTTATTACAAAGGTTCCTCGGTTCGAATCCCAGTGGAAAATCACCTCATTGTCCAAAAAGTAAGATGATTCCGTCGGAAGGCACATTAAAAGGCTACTTTCTATGGAAGTAGTCGTTACACGAGCCATGTCGGAACCAGACGCCATAACACTGACACCGGTAATTGCGAGGTCGACCTTACAATCCACTCGATGAACAGAAGACAGTCGATTCTTATGAAGTTTACACGGAGCGTCGTATTCGATACTTTAATTGGTTCGCGGTAGTAACAGTGATCTCCATTTATTCGTAGCAATTGTTTCTATTCAATCGTTTCAGCGATCGCTTCATTAAATTCATTTTGCGGTCGGTTTCGTAGTAACAAATTTCTGGAAGTAGTACGTAAGCTTGTTTGAATAACAAAGGAGAGCTTAAGCAACGGGCTTAAATCAATGATATTATTTTATCGGATATTTAAATAAGAAATTCCCTTTGAATTCTGAAATATAAAGAGAGCGTTAATTTACGTTTCGTTTTTCTCTTGATCGTTTATTTCACTGTAGTGGGTTGGTATTCTTTGTTGTTAACAGAGTTTTTGACATCATTTATTTTATATTTTTATGTGTATGACGGAAGTAACGCGGGTGATGTAGTCGTACGTGTTTTTTAGATAAATCTTTTGAATCATTCAGTTAGTAGCAAAACAATAGTGTAATTAAGAATTACCCATATATAAACATATTTACCCTTGGCACTCATCAGTTGAAATAACATTGGCTTTATTTTATTTTGAAGTAATATTCTAAGGGTAGTATTCATAAATTATAAACTGATATACGTCACCATAAATATTACTACAGCAAGTCCTATTTTTATAAGGGTAGGATAGGTCATCTTGAGTTTACTGTACCATACGATATCATGGTAAAGATGGCGGACAAATTATTCTGTTTATTATATGGCGATTTCGACCGCTATTTCAAGTTAACAACAACACAATATAACACATTACACAAATTGTAGAACTGTTGTTAAAATAAAATTCCAATGCTCGCCTAAGAACTTATTATCATCATTATCATGCCATTTTTTATTAAAACAGAAGAGCGGGTACCCTTGGCGACAGTAGTGCAAGACCACGGGCGTTTAGACGGTGTCCATCGAGTCCTGTTTGGGTCAGGTCTGCAATTCTGGCTACATCGGCTCTTGTTCCTCGACGCGCTGAGCTTCCTCAGCCACGGCCAGCTTAGCTTGAGCCTCGAGAGGTGGATACTGGTGGACATCGATGACATTTTCGTCGGGGAGAGAGGTAAGACTTTTCTAGTGATGTGGAATTCTTATAGCTTTTATTTTATTTTATTGTGAGTGCAGTTCAGAATGTGTCGCAGTGACACACTACTGATGACATCATATAGATATTATTATCGTGCACTGGCATTCCTTGCGGATTTTCTTCATCGTGTGGGTTATAAGGTCGACAACTGACCTCCCAATCCCATTCCTTAGTTCGCAATTTTATTGACGTAGTTATGACGTTTTAGGTCAAAATGGTTACATCCAAATAAAACTAAATTCGTTATAGATATGTCGATACTAAATTTATGCCCGCACCTGAAACTTTTATCCATCGTTATTGGATCCTGCAGCAACTTGAAATGGAGTTTCCTGGCTTCCCTTTCCCACTGGAATACGGCGTACAACAACATTGAGCGCTCATACAATTGCACTTACAGACGTACCGCCTCTGAAATGATCCCCTCAAGGAAAATTAAACGCGAAAAGAATTTGCTATTGAAAGATCCCTCGAGCAAACAAACATCTAAATTAACGGGAAATACGTTTTCGAGCTATTTTCATTCGGAAATTACTTGTAATATGATTGTTTACGTATCAAATACTTTTTACTTTTATAGTTTTTATTATTTTATTAAATTTTATTAAATTAATTTTATTTTTAGTATGCAATGAGTATTAGCATTCTTTTTCTAATTATATTTTTACTGGAATTTGCTGTATTTCATGAAATTTCTTGCTATTTTAAGAAGATTATAAATCTTTATATTTTTTCTTTTGATAAAGTTAAACCAATTTAAAACAAAATAAAATAGCTTTGTTGATCTTGCTTCTTGGTCAGGAACCAGTTGAAGTTTCTCAGAACTCTTAACACATTCTACCAGGTCAATATCTCTACAAAAACAGTACCAGATTGGGCGTATAAATATTACACGTGCAATTATTACGTGAGATACAACCCACACGACGAAAAAGAAGATTACGTGACTTTGCTAAACTATAGGTACATTCAAAACGTAATGTCTCTGCGCCGTTCGAAGCTTTATTTCTTTAGTTGTTATTATTTCAAATGCTGTTAATTCAAATGCATCTAAAAGTCGACAACGCATACATAACTTGAAATGCAGGTCTATCCATGCCTCCTACAACGTAAAAGCAGTTGAAAAAAATCTGAGTGGAGACCTTTGTCCATAATAGACGTCTTTCAGCTAGCCTTATTCTCCTTCGTCGTGTGGATTGTAAGGTCAACAACCGACTTCACGAACCCTGGTATCAGTGTCATAGAGTTCCCAAAAGCCACTGTCATGGCTCGTGCTCATCGTTTCAGCTAGTATCATGCTGATAATGACATCTTCGTCGCAGGAACTCGTCTCCACGAGGAAGACGTGCAGGCGCTGTTGGCGTCCCAAGCCGCCTTGCAAAGGCTGGTGCCGGGCTTCAGGTTCAACCTGGGATACAGCGCCAAGTACTTCCACCACGGCACCGTGCTCGAAAACCTGGGCGACGACGCCCTGCTGAAGAACACGGAACATTTCAACTGGTAAGTCACCGTGAGATCTTCTTAGTCGGCTTCTTAATAGGGGATCGGACTACTTTTTTTATCTTATAAATCCCAAACTTGTTAGTTTCTGCTATCGAACACTAAAATAATTTTTGCTCTATCTTTAAAATTGACCTAGTTATAAAGGTTTGAAATTCAAGATTAGACAGAGAGGCACATACCCACTTGTGACGTCATTTGTTAGTAACGCACTATTATTTCTTCTGTGGTAACGCCATATAATCTCCATACAAAAAATAGTTTTTGAAAGAGACAGACATATTGAAACCTTGAAAAATCACTGTAAATTCGTTTTTCTACCGATACTGATTTTTCTTCGCGAATCGTCTGCTACTCATCTATATTTTAAAAATAATTCATAAAATATGGTAAAAGGAACAGTCCGATCCCCTATTATGCATAAACGCCATTGTGAATTGTAAACAGTAATATTTAATTTGCAAGATTGCCATGCCACAGTGCTGGTTTCTAGGAGGGTATTTATTTTAAGAAGTCGCATTATAATAATTATGCGAATTTTAAATCCAGAGCAGCACCCGAGGATAAAACAACGAATATTATTCTGAAGCATCTATTTGAATAATGTTGTGCTTAAGAATTTTGCGCGCCACGAAGTAGAAATAACCACTGAGTACATATTATATACAGGCCACTAAATATTTTATGAATAATATGAATTTGCCATATAATTCATAAAATATGGCGAACAGTCCGATCCCCTATTACTGAAGGTTGTGTCTAACTTGAAATTGTAACCACTCGATGTACCTTACCGTTTTTCTGTCCTCGGAGGTCTTAATAGCTTTCGGTATTGGCAGGCCAGTGAGCGTCTGACCGACGCAACGGGCAGGTGAGTGACCGCGTGGTCTTTTCCCGTCGACCTGACCAACTACCATCACCGTGAGATACATCTTTACAAACTAGCCTTTTGAACTTTTCAATGATACTCTAACCAGTGCCAGTGCTTTATTTTTTACGTTTTTTTTTATTTCTTTGAAATCAAATTGAAAGACACGAGTCAAGGAAATTTCATTTCCTTCTTATCGGTAGTAAAAGTTCAACTAGTTGGGACTATGTTTTTATGTCGAATATATAAAGATTGTCGACAGCCGTGTGGTGACGGCAGAGTAGAATACATTTGTCACCAACACCTACTCTTCCCGTGGGACTTAGGGACTACACATTGAACAGGGAACGGGCAGCAGCGCTCTCTGATACAGTAACCTTTTAATCTGCGATCCCCAACCCGCCTGCCAAGCGTGGAGATTATGGCAAAACCCTCCACTTAGTGGAGGAGGCTCATAGTCCAGCAGTGGACTGTAACGAGCCGTTTATTTGATTTGATTTTTGATATAAGGATTACACAACTCTGGGTTCTTAAACGACGTTTCTTAGTTTTACTAAAGCTGCCTCCTTTTTAATTTTTACTTTAATTTAACTACGTTACGTTTGTTTAACTTTAAAAACTAAACATATTATGGAGCTTCGTACAGTGTACTAAGTAGGCACTTAAAATATAGATCTATCGTAAAAAAATAAAGAAGCACTTATTTATCCTATCGAAACATACACGAATTTACCCCAATATTATAGAATATATAGATATAGAACATTATAGAATATTGGGGTAAATTCGTGTATGTTTCGACAGAATAAAAAAGTGCTTCTTTATTTTTTTACGATAGATCTATATTTTAAGTGCCTACTTAGTACACTGTACTGCAGGACTATTCCTGCACCCTGTTTAAGAGCATGATTCGTATAATTCTGCATTTAAAATAGAATATAGGTATACACTACATAAACATGCGCTACATTTAAACATTTATACTCCAAAACCAAGTAGCCAAGCTAAAGTTATTTTAACTTTTTTCTGTTAAACAAAGGCATATAAAATGTGTTCTTAGACGTTAACTGCAGTCCTGAGCTATGGCGTAGCGCGCGTAGTAAAGCATGTTTTTCCGCTACAAATCTGTAGACGTGAAAATAGTGAACGCGCGATTTCGCTATTTATGTGTAAGTGGGTACATTAGTATACCTACTCGTATTTGATGTTTGTTCTCGAATTATGGTGTTGTTGTGGTTTCGTGTCTGTAAGTCCTATGCTGCTGGTCTTACTACTAAACCGTTCAGTAGCTAAAACAAATCAAATAACTAACATCTAAGAACCTGTTTTGTAGGTCTGTAACCAAATGTTCTGTACTTGTGTGTATTTGACTGTTTGTTTCTTAACAAATAAAAAAAAGATATTTATTTTTGCTGCATAATATTACTGATGATTGAGTTATTTAGATCAACCTGTTGGCCAGATTAATTTAGACTAATATTACTGAAATACAATAGCTTCCAGTTGAATAAGCTTCTTTAATTGTCCGAGGACATAGTTCCGCACCATTATACGGAAATGAAATAACAAAGTTAACACAATGACAAATGTGTTTTGTCATTTAAATTTTATGAGCAATATAATGATTTTCATCGAAAAAGTCTTTTGTATTATTTTCCAAGAATAATTCATGAGATTACAATCGAACCAGCAATGTAGTATTTTTCTAGCATAATTCTGTTTGTGAATTGCATCTCTGCACTACACGCAGACATATGGAAATTGAATAACAACGTAACATAGTAACGATGAAGCTTTATTCGCTGCACAATAGCATGAAATGTGTATCTCTTTCGCAATTTCAATCACAAGAGAAATGTAGAGAATGAGTTCATGTTGTATCCGTAAATTAGAATAACGCGACAGAACATTATTGTATATTGCTGCCTAATGTTATTTTGTTTGAACATTATTGTTGAATTATTTTTGATACTTCCGTGCAATATACGGAAATTAAACAACGATCTAACGCCATATTATGGAGCTTCGTACACTGTACTAAATAGACACTTAAAGATATAGTTCTAGAGGTAAAATTACTTAGACAAATTTCGTCGCCTGATATAATTTTGCTTAATCGAGGGCTGAATACATCTTTTAGAATTTATGTTCGATTCGGATGTACTTTACACAGTGCTAATATAATTTTGTTCGCAAGTAATATTATTTCTTGTTACTTCCGCGCAAACATATTTAAAAATGTAATAACGTCGTTGCTGTATTAATATCAACATAGCTTTATCTAATAAATATAAATTGTAACACAAAAAATTTCAATCGCTTTACAAATGTAAGGAAATAACAGGAAACTGGACGTTGCTAATGTAATTTTGTTCGTAAAATTGCTTCTCGCTCAGAGGAGCGCAGGGGCGCAAACAAATGGAAATTGAGTAAAAGTGCTACACAAAATGTAAAATAAAATTTAAATCTATATAAAACAAAATAGTTAATACATAAAAAACAGAAGCCCTGAAACTATATATTGTGTGAAACCTGCCCAACAAATTGATGTTTCAGGGCTTCACATAAAGTGTAATATTTCTCAAGAAAAATGCACATTTCTGTTTTTTATGTAACTATTATGTGTATTTTATTTTTATCTGATAATTTTCCTCGAACCTGAGCTATTCTTCAAATTCATTTATATTCTTTATTACACATAAAAACACGCATACAAACACAGAAGAACAAATTCAGGAAAAGACAAATGGCGGCCTTATCGCTTTCTCGCGAAATAGTACCTACTGTTAAAAGATTATTTCTATTTAAACAATTTGTAAATTAAATACTGTACGGATCTAATATATTACATAAATATATACATAATAAAATATATTGTATTCTTTTGTAGTTTTAAGACACTTCGTGCCACAATAAGTTCAAAAGCTTGTTTCTTCACCAGGTTTTGCCACATGTGGAACCACCAGCAGCCTCATCTGTACAGCAACGTATCTCAGCTGGAATCTGAGATGATGTTGAACAAGCAATTCGCCATAGACAACGGGATTCCGATCAACTCGAGCTACTCGGTGTCCCCGCATCACTCCGGAGTGTACCCGGTGCATGAGCCACTGTACGAAGCCTGGAGGAAGGTCTGGGACGTGAAGGTTACCAGCACGGAGGAATACCCGCATTTGAGGCCGGCCAGGTTAGTGTTTCCTTAATTTTCTTGTATGTTACCAATCAAATGCCTCGAGAATACCGGTCGAATAAGAATCTTTGTGGACTTCACTCACAACCTTTGAACTTCTTTGATAGATAGATAGAAAAGACGTTTATTAAGAAGCGGTACAAAAATAAAAGAAAAAAATACAGCAACAAACACGCATCATATCATAATGAAAGAGACAATCTATTAATTTAGTACCGCCACCTGAAATAGGCCCCAGCTCAGCATGTGCTGCGGCGACACAAGGCGAACCACAGCGCTGTTATTCTGCTGGTACCTTTCGTATTGCGAGTGCGCAACAAAAAAGAATAAAAAATTAAACAAAGCTACTTGCAGCAGCGTCAACTTAATCCACGATGCCGTTTATAGATATATCATATTTACTTACTTTAGCTTGTCGCTAGTGCAAACAGATATAGCAGGTGCGTGAAACGGGCGAAAGATGCAACATACCTATATTAATTATTCTCTATTTAGAAATGTCGTTGGTTCAAAAGGGTAATCTACTTCATACTTGCACTTTTTGTGCATTAGAAATAGTCAGCTAGTTCTATAGATACTAATAGGGAACCTAGAAAGGGTCTCACAATAATAGTACATTACGATACGAGGATCGTAGGTGATAAATTACAAACGAGTTGACTTTTGTAAGCCCGAGCCGTAGGCGAGAGTTTATAATGTCACGAGTTCGTTATAAAACCTAAGATCCGTGTGTTGTACGACGTTTTTCAATACACTTGTGAGAAAACTGATAATAAATAATTACAATGAAATGGTTAAGATTTAGTTGTTGTACTATTCACTTTTATCATTAAATATCAATATCTTTTTTGTGACTTCTTATTGTAATGTACTTTTATTGTGCAATAAAGTGTTTACATACATATATACATACATCAACAATTGAGCACTCTTAAAACAGCAATCAATTTAACACAATGAAATAAATTTTTACAAAATTAGCGCCAACCTCAAAACAATAGTAGGTTTTTTTTATAAGCATAAATTATGGAGTAATAACTCTCGCAAACATTCAGCCTCTACGAATCGATTCGTTAAAATCAAGATAAATTTAATTTTTATTATTAAAATATTACTGGCTGATAATATTTGATACAATTTGTTGTCAGAAAAATATTTAATATACTTATCTCTTTGTAAAAATCGATTCAATTTATTTTTTTATTATTAAAATGATCCTGGCTGAATAATAATTATAGAGACCGTAGAAATAAAAAAAAATGTATTGAAAATCGCACTATTAGTGCAGTAAAATGTATTTACCGCACAGTTTACTGCCTTCGTAAGTTCAATTTTCAAGCAAGGTGTATTGAAAAAAATATTCCGTTTTTTTTCCTCTTTTGTACGTAGAAGATGAAGTTATTCAGAATATTGCAAGTTATCGTCGCATCGTCGTCGTCAGAAAAGTTTACGCGAATAACACTGCCACAATAATACTGACATACTGAACTAACAGTAAAGGTCAAACATGTTTTAAACATAAGAAGATAAGACTTCAACAATTCGACGAAACTATAAAATACAAAATTGTTTATCTTTATTATAGCTGTTACAAATACCTACGTTGATACGGTTATTTTATGTAATTTTGCTTCGGCGAATGTTTGGGTTTCTCCATTATCATATCGATGCATACGAAATAAGGATCCCATAGCGTCTTGACCCTTTTGAGTATTACACATCGAATTCGACAATATGGAACTATAAGTGAAGATTATGTTTAAATGTCCCATGAGTGAAAAAGTTGAAAACCCCACAAAATTCGACACTTATGGAAGCAAGTTTGAAAACTAGAATCATTATGCAAAGCGTGTGACTGCACCGAGCACAACCGATTTGTGCAATAAATGTCCTCTATTGGCGAATGTTTGCGGCAAAGTTGCTTCGACTGCATTCTGCTGCACCACCGCAACATCGCGTTCGCGTTGCAGGCGACTACGCGACCGCCCGAGCTTTGTCTCTAATAATGTAATTTTATGTAACTACACAAACATACTGTTCTAAAGAATTTTATATGCAGAAAGCTTGTCTTTATTATTGTGTGTTTTTTTTGCTAATAAGCCGCTTCGTCTAAAGACTGCCAAAAAAACTGCGTAGCACATTCAACGCATTCGTATATTATATGAGAATGTAAAAATTTCAAATAAATTGTATGTGTTATGAACTTGCAGTGTAGGTATTTACAAAGCAATGTTACAGGCACACAACAGATCATTAGTTTGTCTTTTCTAACATGGAAATATTGGTGTAAATAAGCAGTTTATGTATAACATTTTGACGCGTTCACTGCATAGTCTGTGTCGCCGCAAGTGCGTCCGTTATTGGCGACTGTTTGTGGTGAACCGGCCGACTGTCGGCGACCGCAACCGGCGGCGTCGCTCGCTCGGCTGCTTACATCGTCCAGATTTCCTCGATAATGGAATTGTATCGGACCATTGCTTGTCGTCTGCAATATTTGCTCTATCAGAGATTCTGTAATAAACAACCAGCCGCAATGATTCCGGGCACTCGAACTGCCGTCGCAACATTGAGTCTTGGACCGAGAGTCTCTTATATCGTCGAGATATTTCCGATAATGCTTTTATAGTGTGGTAGTCTGTATTGTGTTGATACTCTCCACAGACAACAATTTGCCACGCTGCTATGCCTACTCCAATTATCGTTCTAGCTATAGAATTGTTAACAATTAAATGATTGATAATTTATATAAACGTCATGATGATCCTTTATTGAGAAAGACGAGGGGGTACCTTACAAAAGTGGTACTAGTCGTCAAATTAAAAAATCTTAGTACAAAATTTTAATCCTCTCACATAAATGCCTATTTCGATCATATTTTCGATATTGTCAATATCCTTCATGCAATTATTTTTAAAAAACGTCCAAATTTATAATAGATTATTTATATCGTGCCTTTGTTGACGACATTGTATGAAATACTATACAAGTAAGTACCTGCACTTTACCCCCTTTTCCCCCGAGGACTACAATATAGAAAAGGACGCTGTGGGTTCACTCTGATATTGCGCTGCCTAAGGCGAAAGTGATTTAAAAACGCAGCATATGTATGAATAAAAATCATTCTGATACTCATTTCGGAAGAGTATTTTAAATCATATTTGCCTTATATTTTATGACAATCATCAAGCAAAGTCACATGGGGGGAATATCTTCGTTGAAACAGGGTTGCGTTCAATTATTTTAATACAATTTATTTCCCTAGTGGTAAAATTATACTTTTAATAATGGTAAGCGTTTTACTTGCAAGTATTTACTTCTCTATAGATAGGTATCGCCGCGGCTAAGAACGTTCGGAAACGTCATAATCACGATCATAATAATGTGTATCAGAAAAAAATACATTATTTTATATTTTCTTGTTTCAAATAACCTGTACCTAATAACCTGTATTATTTGCGATATATTGGTATAATCTACTTATAAAACTCACAACACACACTGACTGAACGACAACGCACAGCTTAACAATTTTACACAAGATTTGCTTTTATAAAATGTATTTCTGAAACGTCATCTTTTAAAAGACTGAAATTAAGCAGGTTTGTATGAAAGTTCAATGAGAAATATCAGTCAGTCATCACCAAAATAGTAGTCATACCGCCAAAATCGGGCTCACTTAGATATAAATATAACTGTCAATTGAAACACTCCATATTTTTATGAATTTTATTGTTAAACCTTGCGTAATTTCCAATATAGATTGCGGCGTGGTTTCCGGCACAGAGGCGTGATGGTGCTGCCTCGTCAAACGTGCGGTCTGTTCACGCACACGCTACTGTTAGAGCGCTACCCGGGAGGCAGGCAACGATTGGATCACTCCATACAGGGCGGGGAACTCTTTCAGACTGTCATCAATAATCCTGTAAGTGTTTCGTACTTAACACAAACTAATTTAACTCGCCGGTCTATGGCCGAAAAACCTAATGACAAACTCCTCGTCTCACTCTTTTATCTACTGACTCGTGTCGTGCACTGACCTTCACGTCTGGCCAGAATATAATGCTTTTCAAATTATCCGTTGTTTTTGTGAGGATTAAAGAACCATGATTTTCATCTGATGAAAAGTGCATATCAACCAGATGTCCACGTGCCCCGACGCATGTTACTCATGCGGAAGAAGGAGGTTGGCAAGACGAGGTCATTATGATAGTAATTTTGTATTTGCATAATTTCCTTGAACCTTTAAATAAACTGTAAATATGGAAAAGCTTTGATATTGTTATTACGGTCTTACATAGAGTAAGAAGTCAAACAACCCAACAAAATGTCGATAAATCCGTTTGATATGACTCCAATAAAAATAATCCCCTGATCCCGCGTCCGTATTGACTTAATCGGGTTCGAACACTCTGCTACAAATTTACTGTAATCTTGCTCGTGGAGCAAGCCTACTTTATGTCCTTTCATTTTTTAATCTAATAACACATGTAAGACATGTATTTTAAAATATATTGATGAACAATTTTATAAATATTACTAGCTGACCCGGCAGATGTTGGCCTGCCATTTTTCCCAACATCTACCCTACACCTACCCTGCGTATTTTTTTTATTTAATTTTTTATCTAAGAACCTTCTACGAAATATTAGAAAACATTTAAAAAAAGATGAATGAAATCGGTAAAGCCGTTCTCAAGTTATAGCGTGACCAGGAGAAATAGGGGTTAATTTTATTTTTATTTTTACATTATTTATTTATGTTTACCAACAATTGTTAACATTATTTCATTTTATAATAACACTATAAAAACTATCTTTCTAAATGTAACAATTACTTAAAAGTAAACTCCGCATGCAATATACCTACTATGTATTTATCACTAAAACAGTAAGCATGTACATTTACTCGTCACAGACCACAGTGATCCTGACTGAGTACTTAGGTAACTAAGAACTAAAAAATAAACTTAAAACTATAACATTTATGTTTATTTTGGGATGGCAATTCACCGTCCCTGAAGAAATGTAAGCACTGTCTTATAAAACATGTCTTTAGAATTGATATGTAGGTCAATCAAGTTGCTGTATTTGTTGATGACTTGGCACATTCCTAATTTTTATATGTATAGATAATTTCATGAAAAGAAAATTAATTCAATTTTAATCGTATTTTCTGAAAACAGGTTTTGTAGTTCTGGGTTATTTAGATACGTTTGATTATATTTTCACAGCATGTTTGATTACGAAGCTTTAAATTCTAAAAATTCAGTTATGTACCCGTCTAATTCCAGTGTCTATCCACCGCCATTGGACAATTTCTTAACCTAACTCATAAAAAGTGTCTTTAAAACCATTCATTTCTTCCTCATCAACTCATATTTATTCTCAACGAGGATCTCTTAATCTCTGCGGGTCTAATATGGATCGGTCGGCTTCTCATCTCACACCTCAAATATAGGTATTTGACAGGCATGACGGGTATCGTTTTGTTTATTACACTTAATAATTGCGAAATCGAATTTGCACATGATCGTTCTTGAACCTAGAACCTTCCATTTCTAAATCCGCGTCCGTCCTTAACCATACCACCGATAATTTCCAACCGTTCTTCCATATTGATCTGGTTATTTTTTACCAGATCAACGTATTCATGACGCACATGTCGAACTACGGCAACGACCGGTTGGCCCTCTACACTTTCGAGTCCGTGGTGAAGTTCCTGCGGTGTTGGACCAACGTGCGGCTGGCTTCGGCCCCTCCACTGGCGCTGGCTGAGAAGTACTTCCAGCAGAGGCCTGACGAGCTCAATCCACTGTGGGGGGTAAGTATTTTTGAGGTTTAAAGTTTCCTTCCATCGATGTAGAGTAAATTTTAGCATCTGTATTGGCGTTAACTGAGAAGTTCCAGCTGAAGTCTGACGACTTCTCTACTGTGGGGGTGAGTATCCGCATTTATATGCTTACTCTCCTAGTATTTATTTAATATATATAGGTATAGGTAAACGTTATAAAGTTGAGTTTATTCTCTATTAAGCCAAGTTGCAGTTAACTCCTTCACCTCTATTGGCGTTAGCTGAGAAAAATGGGTCTGACTCATCTAGGCAAAGCTTTTTTTATGCTGAATTTGATTGTGCCAGAGTGTGTAAAGTCATATGCACAAATTATAGCATTACAATTTATTATGATAATAAAATTTATTTGACTTCATGAATAAATTTAATTAGTTTATACCTAATTCGACATTCATAACTACACTACTGAATATTTAATTAAAGTGAAAATTCGGCTTTCTGATTTGTATAGCGTGTGTGTGATAATAATATTGAAAACCCGCTAACGTAATTAAGTTAATTTTACGTGTCATACTGACCGAAAGCCTTCCGTATCCCTATCAAGTACAATTTCAGCCCTAAAATAAGGTTAGTAATGAATATTTTATCCTCGGCTGCCCTATTAAAATTCAAATATTAAAGCGGGACTGCGACGAAATTATTTTCAGAAACAAGTGAACAAAGAACTTGGTATAAACAAAATGTTTCCAGCTCTTATTTTTATCGTCTATTGCCTTTTGGAGTGTTTCTCTTAGAAACTAAGTTGGTACTGTTAGACGTTGCTAATTGAAATTGTATTTCAGTGAATAGCTCAGTAAAAAATTAAATCTAGTCTTTGGACATGGTAGAGCTAGAGCGATACATTTTTTGTTTCATGGTTAGACTTGGTGTTGCTGCTGGGCAATAGTTTCTCCATTATTTGTCCAGCTAATCTATACTGTAACTTCTTTTGAGATCTTTTAGTGTAATATCAGATAAGATAGGATATATTTTCTTGGCTTAGCTTTGCCTAAATAGTCTTATTGCTCAAATATCAGCCTTAAATGCCTACGTATAACCTATTCAAATAAACATAAGTTTACTATTCACACGCTGTGAAATTATTTCGAATTGTATTCTATGCATACGGTATGAGTTGTTTTCAGCTTTGTAGCTTAGTTATTATGGAAGGCTTAACCGTAATAAAAGCAAGTGACTGAAGCTAGACCTGCCTAACAAGCCTAATCCAGGCAAACTCCACAAAACACAAACAATCACAGCACCGATCCCACAAGAGGTTGGATTTGTTTATTCCTCTAGTTTGCTCGTTGTGAAGGCTTGCGGTTCCGGCACAATATTTTTTACATTTCTATTTTAATTAGAAGATTGCGTTTTTATTTATTTTTTGTTGAGTAGTCCACTCTAGAAAGTTTACTGATCAGACTGGTTTTTTCATTTAGTATTAAGCCGATCCCAAATATATATTTTTATTTAAGAAATTAAGACAAACAATGTAATAACCGTTAAATTTATTACATTATACCGTAGAATGAACCATAAAAGTTTAACGATAGCTGCGAGCGAACTTATATAGCCTACTATTAATTTCGTAGGTGGATATAATAGGCACATATTATATAAGTAGTCCTATATAGTAAATGTCTTAAAAAGAAGCCAAATATGATGATGATTTAACTTGATCACAATGGTTTCGTAATTGTTTTTTCGTTTTACTAAAACTAGATAAAAATACGATATTAGATAAAGCACAGAATAAATAATTGTATGAGTCAACTTACGAACCATGGACACTATACTGAGGAAGACCAAAACACGATATCAAGAATTTATTCGTTGCAACACGAAAAGGAAGTCAGATAAATTAATAATTCACAACAAACAGTAATGATAACTTTTTTGCAGTAGTAGTATTTTTCATGTTACTATTAAAACGAATAAAATATAAGTTCTCTGTACAATGCACGGTTTGTCGAATTGCTCATACTTTCTCTGCCCGACCGGGAGAGCCCGCGTCACTGAATCAACATGTACGATGCGGCTTTAAATATTTGATTGGCCTGTAAAATACGTGAAATATCATGCGAATATGAAATGCAACTGTAAATATGGATCCCCGGGAGTTGAATCGCGTTTCCTCTTTCATATTTATTATATTATTATTTTGATACAATATTTTATGCAAAAAATAGATTGCACAAATGCAAAGTCTATTGTTCAATTATTTAGAGTTTATTGACTATATTAGTATAATATATAGGTACTTACTAAAAAAAAACGTCTGTAATGTGGGAGTGTACTCTTATTTACGGAAAATTGTTTGCTTGTATATTTTTTATTACTTCTATTAATCCTCGATATTTTCAGCATTGTCATCATTGTGAGTTTGTGTTGCGTAAAGATATAAATAAACGGAAACCCATAGCCTGTTTTACGATTATACTCTAGTAAAACGGGGTACACGACTGATACGACTTTGTTCCGCTATTCATACTTCGAAGCGAAGACAAAATGTATTGCAAAATATTTGATGGTTCATTTTTATTACGCGCTGTTCTATTTACAGAGTACTGAAACTGAAAAATCTAGTTACGTCTTAAGTAAAAGATTTGTTTATTTTTCCGAGCGCTACACCATTCTTTTTTTTAATTCTTTTTATAACTAGACGCTGTCTATGGAATCGATTGATACATACAAAACCAAAATAAGTATTTGCGAAATATGGGTTGCTAGAAGTGTTTTTCCTTGTTTTTTTTAAAAACGTAAACCTAAAGTGAACCTAAGATCTCTAAAAAATTTATGCTATTCAATAACATGTTTCAAGCCGTGGAATGATTTGTTAGACATATTTCGCAAACGCTGTAGCACAGCGACGACGTTTAACATTTCTGTTTTGATATCCTCTAAAAAAATATTCGCGTCTAACGAATGTATCGCTCACATTCGGGAATAGTCAGAACTGTAGTTTTAGATTTGGCATTTTATACCAGCTTCCACGTTTATTGCATTCACTGGCAGTTTAATCGAATCCCCAGCGTTATGTGGATTACATTCCGGATTAACTGATTTTGAAGCTTTGAAGTCTTTGTTGCGGGTTTTTATGTGGACCGTATCGTATTGTGAATAACGAATATTTTATTTGGATGTGGAATTTTATTCGTAGTGTTTTATTTGAGTTGAATAGAAGTCATCTCCCACATCAAACCGGAACTAACTGTTTACGCAATAACGAGTAACTCTTATACAACGTGTTACAAAAAATACCAAAAAAAGAATATTCTTCATCACAGGCATTTAATTAAAATTTTCCCATCTCTAGTGTCAAATTGACACCTAAAATATAGACTATCGATTCTCAGAACGGAAAAGTATTTGTACACTATTTGTGCCTACATTTTTAAAAGAGATGTACTTGTATCAATTTATGTTAGAAAATATTTGTTTTTTGCCTTAATTACATTGTTTACGTATTTACAAACATAAATATTTTTTTGAAATATTTAGTTCATTATTTCATTAATTTATTATTTCATAACAATTATTTAACAAAGCTTTTTTTATTTTTTTGTAGTTTTTTCATTTTGAAATTAATTATTCTAATGTGAATGTTATGGTACAAGTAGTACGTAAACATTTTTAACCATAGCGGTAAAATAGGCACATTGACCTAAAATTACATATCTGGTCCGAATATTCTTTGACACAGCTGATCACTAGAGATGGGAAAATTTTAATTAAATGCCTTTGATATTCTTTTTTTTGGTATTATTTGTAACACGTTGTATACAGGGTTACTTCGGAGACAGTGCGCAAATTTTACGTACAGAAAGGTTTTAAAAAATTAAAAGACGTGTTTTTTTTTTGTTTTAACACGTTTCGAACAAATATTTAAAAAAACGTCGTATGAAAATATCCACACCAAAACCAGTATCATGGTCACTCTACGTAGTTACGACAGCGAGATAAGAGTGTACGCCCGCGCGCTACGCCCTCACCCCCTTGCACTCCCGTGCCACAGCCCGTGCGTAGAGTGACCATGATATTTGTTTTTTGCGAGAGATAAACTAATAGTTCGAAAAAAAAAAAAGATTCTTAAATAATGATGTTCTTGATGCACGCTGTATTCACGAAAATTTGAGCAAACTTCAAGAACAAGTTTAAACATTCTTAGTGTTTTTTTTACCTATTACTTTTTATGCTAACTTACCTTTTTTTCTTAGAATCCATGCGACGACATCCGTCACCGGCGCATCTGGGCGAAGAACAAGTTCTGCGGCACGTTACCCAAGGTTCTGGTGATCGGGCCGCAGAAGACCGGCAGCACAGCCCTGTACACGTTCCTCGCCATGCACCCCTCGCTAGTGCCCAACCTCCCCAGCCCTTCTACCTACGAGGAACTCCAGTTCTTCAACAATAACAACTACCTGAAAGGGCTGGATTGGTAAGTTATTTCTGTTGGTTTACTTTATTTTCTGATATGCAAAGCAAGGAAGTCTGTCTTTGTCTTCGCTAACATAGTTAGTTGTTAACTATTCCAAAATTGTTGGGTTAATTTTGAAAGCATTTGTATGCGCAAAATAAATATAAGGAACCTACAGCGTTCCACCAGTGGCTGCGCTAGCATTGTTTCTACATTTTCCTCTAGGAACAACATTATTTTTGTGTTTTTACTATTTGACTTGTTATTTATGTAGATATCCAAAATACCACAAACGCATGTTGAAGCACAAACTAAATCATTACATTATTGATGATCAAACAAAAGCTGTCAACAATAGCTGAACGCAATATGTCCCAACAGCGCGCGACTATTTGTCAACATCCATTTACCCCAGTTAGAGAGAATGATGATAAATAACCCTAAATTACATCAAAGCATCGAATAAGTAACTAATAGAAAGTTCGCTAGCGTGTGCGTAGTCAACTGTCACGCCATCAAGAATGTTGACATTTATTCCATGTAACGAGCCATTTTTATTTCATGTTTCAATGTTTTACGTGCCATCTACTTTTAGATCCTTACCTGTCCGTCCATTTATTACACAGAGAACAAAGGAATTTAAATGCTTATAGCTCGATCCAGTGACTGAAGATAGAGTGTGAATTATCAGTTTTTGCATTAGTTAAGCCCTAACTTGTCACTTTTATACCGTATATATGTTTCATCTATAGTAGGAGCCGTATTTGCTATTTTAGGGGGATTTATTCATTGATATTTATTGATACATTTATTGTGGGGATACAATGGGAGGGTGGGATCATGCATAACATAATATATTCTGAGTTCGAATCCCGGTCAGAACACTGTCGAAACAAAAATCACTTTGTGAAGTTTTCCCTAATTCGGTTAAAACATTGCAAGTTTTGCAAGTTGAATCATCTGATGGTGCGCAAAATAATATTCTGTGCTCCAGAAAGCACGTGAAGTCGTTGGTTTGTGAGGTCGGTATCGACTTTACAGCCCAGAAGTTTACTACTAGTAGTAACTTATAATATAAGCTACCTTGGGTATGTGTGTCTGTTACGTCACAGTTATAAATCAGACGTCGCGACCTTGCGCGGCGTCAATGGCTCTTATGATTAATGTTCTGTGCCCTTATTAATCTTTGCTCTAAATAGACGCGGCGCGCCGACTAAATTGAAACTATTACGAATTGTATTTAAGTACCTAACAGATTAGTGGTTTGTTAATGTTATGTATGTATATTTTTGTTTTTGTATGAACAATAAAATAAAATGCACAAAAGAAGATCTAATCTTAATGGTCAAGAAATGCATGGCAATTTCTGTTTCTAGACATAGTTATTTCGAGGCTAAAAGCAATAAGTGAATAACATTCACTCCAATAATGAAATTAATCCTTTAATTAATCGAACCAACCAGCTTAGTTGCGTTACACAAATAAAAAATACATACCCACCGAAGGGCTCGAGCCTACCCTGAATTAGGGCGATTAGGCTTTAGTAGACCACGCTGGTCTAGTGCGGGTAGGTCTACATCACACACAAGCTTTGAATTTCTTCACAGAAGTGTGCAGGTTTCATCATGATGTTTTCCTTCACCGTAAGAGCGTCGAATAAACGTTCATAAATTCGAAATTCGAAAACACATTGGTCTCCCGGACGGGAGGCAGGGGCCTAGCCACTAGACCAACGACGCCCATAACTTATATAATAAATATTTAGCCCCATATTCTTAGTTTTCACGGGTCCTTTCGCGTCAGTTTGTTAGGTGTCCCGCCCTTTGTCTGTCGTAAATAGATGTCCCTCGTGGATAAGAGACACTTTTGTCTCTATTCCAAGTATTTCTTTTTTTTTTTTTTTTTTAAATGGCTTCACGTCTAGATTGGACGTATTTTGCCAATGACAACGTATTCACTCAACATAACACAAACGAGGAGAATGTTCGGTGAAAAATTTCGAATTCTTAATTGTGCGTCTAAATTAATGACATTTCTGCTACATAACACTACTGTATTCAAAATTCGCATGAATAAAATCCAATAAGTTTTTTTTTTAAATCAAGTAATTTATACATAAAAAGTTCAAGTAATTCGAATTTGAACGATCAAATATTAAAATTTCAAACTGCTTTACGAAAAATAAATCTACTCAAAACTCATTCTAAAATCAGAAATAAGCACAGCACGCCAGTATACAGCTTTCCACAACTTTTTGAAACCATTTACGAAACTCTATACTGCTTCCTAAAACTTCCTCAAGCAGTTAACAAGGTTAGGAACATACAGTGAATTTTACAGCGAACCTGCAAAGCTTAACTTTTGGAAGTAAAAATACACATAGTTGCGATCGTTGCGCTGTATCGGGTCGGACGGCTGCCGTAAAGAGCGGCTTCACATCCATCCAATGTGCAATTTCCAATTCTCGATCCAATCAGTAACTGTGTGCGCTGCACCTACGTGATTTATTTACAATGTTTTAGTTGGATTTATATATGAATCTCATCCATTTTTTGAAATCAACTTGCCTATATTAGCCGTGTGATGACGGCAGAGTAGAATACATTTGTCACCAACCCCTACTCTTCCCGTGAGTGTCGTAAGAGGTGACTTAGGGACTACACATTGAACAGGGAACGGGCAGCAGCGCTTTCTGATACAGTAACCTTTTAATCTGCGATCTCCAACCCGCCTGCCAAGCGTGGAGATTATGGCAAAACCCTCCACTTAAGTGAAGGAGGCTCATAGTCCAGCAGTGGACTGTAACGGGCCGTTGATGTGATATTTGACATAAGCTTTTTTGTGTGCAAAACAAAAAATACAGAAAATATAGGCTGGCAGATAGCGGTTGCAAAGTTATTCATTGAAAAAGCGACATACTTTTTTCGTTAAGGATTTTGACTGACAAAATTTGTAATAATTGCATCAGTAACTTCAATGTTCTTTTATTACGCATTTCGTAAACAGTATAATCAAAATAGAAAGCTACCATGAATTTCAATTAGTCTGGAATGTAATCAATGGCTGTAAGAGGCTGCTGTAAGTTAGTTAGCGAGAATATTTCTCGGAACAGTTATTATTACTCCATTAACTCTGCAGAACTAAGTTGTGGAATGGCGTCAATCAAATTTAGTGGTGTCACAGCTGGGGTCGTTAAGCCAAGGCGGAGTCGGGATGGCTTGAAATCACTTGACAGGTAGGTGGCCCTCTGCGCCCGCAACCCGACTATGTTGTAGAGTCGTAAAGCCACAACTTTCTTTTTATTGCGCGCTGAGACATTCGAACCCGGTTGTGTTGTAAACACTGGTTACATGTAGTGCGAAAGAAATATAACTTAGTTACCTACGAGCTTCGTGCCCGCGGCTTGTCGGTTTGCAAAAACATAAGATTATTCATTTCATTTTCTTAGCTACATTTTTCTATTTTTACATTAAAACTCCATAGTTACCAAGTGTTGTTGTTCTTCTGTCGAAAATAGGAATTTTGTTTTACTACATAAGGTATGGAAAGACAAAGGAAAGCTAAACAAAAATAAAATTATGAACTATTTTAACTACAACCTCTTTAGGAGTTTCGTAATTCAAATATACTATCTTATATCTTTATCGTGTACCGCTAGTTAGTGGTTCAACAAATTATGCCAAGTAGGAGACGCCGGGGTGGCTCCAATCTGTGACACTTGACGGGCTACTAACAACACTGACATAAAGCGGTCGACCATAAAGCCACGACTTTTATTTTTATTGCCAACGACACTTTAACGCTACGTTGAAAATACTAGTTTAATGTCGTGGAGTAGAAAAATATTGCGATGTATGTACCTACTACTACTAAATTAGACAAAACTCGTTGGTTTAAGAGGGCTAAGAGGTGATTATCACAAAAATAAACGTATTTGAGATAGTTGACTTCACCTCTTAGCCCTCCTTGATCAAGAATGCGTCAGGCTAAATTATTTCAAGACTTTTTTTCTAACGGCGTTCGTGGGGTGCGTGGTTTGTAGGTATAGCTGCTACTAGTTAAAATATGTTTATCATAAATATTTGATGGCTAGGAGTCTGAATCATAACAATAGCCTGACAATCTGCTGGAACAGTTGTACCATTAACCAGTACCAGATAAAACAACTGGATCTATCGGTTATATCCATCCAACAATATTTTTTGTTATTTTAACCAGGTACCTGAACTTCTTTCCTCCGAGTGTGGGCAACGCGTCCCAGCTGACGTTCGAGAAGTCGGCCACGTACTTCGATGGCGACCTGGTGCCGCGGCGTGCGCACGCGCTGCTGCCCAACGCCAAGATCATCGCCATACTGATATCGCCTTCCAAGAGGTCAGTCATCTTTGTTTTTTTTTTTTAGATCGTGTTCATTCCAGCCGCTGCGTCTTCCGACACGTGGTCGCCACTCGAGACGTTCCTGCCAAAGCGACCATCAGTTCTTTCAAGAACAAAAGCAACAATCTTTGTAAAAATAAAATAGGATTTATTATTGACTGTATTTGATTTGAATAGATCACATAATTGCACCGCTACTGAATCAAAGTTTGTTTATTTTTCTATTAAGAACATAAAAAATGTAATTTGGTAAATAACCTATAGATATAAACTTGAACATTTACAAAAATCTAATTAAAAATCACTTCTGAAATTTGACTTATAATCGCCTGACGCCCAATCGCCAATGCTGGCTATTATTATTTAAATTGTCCGCTGTATACTAAATCAACCTGTTAGGGGTCCTACTTTGGAAAAAAGAAGACTGTGGACTGTATAAAATGCTGGTTTATTAAAATCGTATTATATAGTAAGAAAGACGCGCGGTGTCGAGAGGAGCGGTCGGTGAGATGTGTGAGAGAACGATCGCGGCGCGGCGCGGCAGGCGACGTAGGCGGCGGGTGCGGGGCGCGGGCGCGGCACGGTGTAGCCCGACCACGCTTGGGACGCGTGGACAAACCAAAAATTCTAAATAGCGTATCTCTAAAAAATATTTCTTTGTCCAAGAACAGAGATGACGTAGGCAAAAATTAGTATTGCCTAGGACAATAAATATTAACAGCTTATATTCGTGTACGCTTCTGCTACCTAACGACGCATGAATGAATGAAATATACTTATGGTTATCATCATTTTCGTTTATTTTTAGGATGTTAAAAAGACATTGAAACTTATTGTTTGCTTTTTCGCTCAACGAAAATATCGTCGCTTATTTATAACACATAAGTTTTTATATCGGTTTTATTATTAGTAATAACAAAGGACAGTGAAAACGTAACAAGATAATACAATTTATTAATTTTACACCATGTTGTTCTGGCTTAAAGCGTGATTTTAATTAGATACTAGAATTAGGATTACATTTTCCATCTAAAATCCAGTTAAAGCGGTACAAGCAAGCCTAACGAACTAATTTATCGACAGAAATATTTCACAATAATACCCTTTTCTATTCACTTCGATCCAAAAACTTCATAAATTGAGAATGAGATCCAATTCAGGTCCACTCGAGCACCCGAAATGTATTCCGAAGTGAAAGCCAATTCAATGAGCTCTAATTCCAATATCTGAAATTCAAATTGTGAAATAAAAACCGGGAAATGTAATAATCGCAGTCAAAGTGAATTTAAAACAAATATTCTGCCGAAGACTAAGGTTACCTGTAACTCAATTTATATCTAATACCAGCAGATTCTAATTTGCATGGCAAGAGTTTTATGGATTGCTTTTTAAACGTCAAGAGTAAGCTCGTTCAAAATTAATAATAAAAATAAGCAGTTAACTACAACTTCATGTGCTACGCCGTAGCGTATGTCTACGCTGCTACGACGCTACGAAGACACGCACTTCATTTGCTTGAGTACTAATAGATGAAGTGTGTAATAATGGGCATAGCATAGCACTTGAAAGAAGAAGAAAGAAGAAATGTCGTAATCTAATTTGCGCAGTAACGTTTATCATGTGCTACGCCGTAGCAGATGTCTACGCTGCTACGATGATGCTACGACGTGTCCTGCGCGTCGTCGACGCGATTGATTAAGTATAAATAAACTCAATGAGCAATAATGGGCATTGAACTTTTAACGTCGCACCGCGACCGCGACCGCGACCCGCGACCTACGCGATCAATTGATACGCTGCAGTATGGGATGTCTACGCTGCTACGACGCTATGACACACACTTGGCCTGATGTGATGATTACAGATGAACGAATGGATAAACGCTATGGACCTTTAACTTTCAATATAATTATTGTCATATCCTAAGCGACACGTCACATTGTAGCGCGGCTACTCAGTACAGTTGGCTACAATAGATTACGCTACGAGTCTTAAATGTATAAGAACTGTAGTCCCCCAACTTGTAACATTTGTGTGGCGAGCGGTGTAAGTGTAACAAACGTTTTTTTTTTCTATGACGTGAAACGAAGCCTACGAAGCGAGTTAAGAATTGAAACTGAAAAATGTTTGTTATTTTATTACTCACGTAGCTCATAGCCAGCGGGCCAACGGGTTATTGTATCAATAAAAGAAATATACAAAATATTGAATGTCATTGTTATGAAAGCCAGACCTTGATTTATGATTTTATTTTTGAATCAAATCAATAGTGTTTATATTTACTAGCTAAATGCAATTTTTGGAACCTTGCCATTCATTCATGAGTTCAACTGAATACAAGATTCGCCTGTTGATAGGTAAATGAAATTCGTTTTTTAATTGTGTTATTAATAAGTTTTTAATTGTATTTTTTATTTTGAAATTTTATGATTTCAATATTAGATTATAATTTACATAGATTCACATAGATTGTAATTTTCGTCGCTTTTATTTTTATCGTACTATGAATTTATTTTATTACTTCATGATGGAGTTAACTAATTATTGAATTAGGGAAATATTATATCAGTGAATGGTTCAAGAAATCGAAGTAGATGTTAAAGTGATAAAGATTAGAACTTATAAGTTTAGTACGATACAAGTAGACATCAAAATCCAAGGTACCACAAAATTTTTAGTATTTTATAATTTCCTCGCGTATTTCAGATAGAAGCGCTATACAAAACCTCGGCCGCAATAACTCTTGTTGGACTCGTACACAATAAAAATCCTTGCCTGCGGCTTGGACTTTAAACCCTCGTCCAGCAATAACTAATTTTGCGGCCGCGGCAGAAATGTAATATTTCCATTCATCACACTAAAGTCTTATTGATCTGTTAAATATAACAGAAAAGAACACGAACCAATGCAATGACGTGTATGCAATAATATACGTTCATTCATTCATTCAATAATTATTGATTTATTGTCGCTTCTGGACCGGTACCCGTATCCTATATACCTGTATCCTATATTGGCAGTATTGCTGTTTTGTGTGGTTGAGGGGTAAAAAGAGAATCCTGGTACGGTCTGGCTCGCATCCGTCCCGTGTGGTGAGCCGTACAATTTTAATGAAGATGGATACCCCGCACGCCACGCGGACCATCTCACACTCGTACGCGGGGCGTTACACTAAACCGATATCATATTTATGCAATGCAAGGACCCCGAAAAAGGAAATGTCAATAAAACAAAAAGGATGGATGGATGGATAGGATGTCATATCGGGTATGGACCATCTCATATCGTGTCCTTCTTGTCCTTCCACCTGTACACAAGAGGATTTTATGAAGGCTACTGACAGTGCGGTCCGCGTAGCAAAATTCTGGGACGAGACTATTTGAGTTATGCTGTCGACTCGAAAAGAAGAAGATAGGATGTGCATGCGGACTGGACATTTTTGTACTGGAAACCCAATTTGTTTTTTAGTTACAACGAATGTTTCCGAAAAAAATGTAAAGCTTTAAAATGAAATAAAAAAATATTAATTCGCTATTTTTAATATTCGATATTTTTAGAGTTTAAAGCCCTATAATGGCCTCGATTCGGGATGTCATGTTCTAATTCTAATTTTAAAATCCAGCTATCCTTTTCGTTTTTATGACCAATGAAAGAGAAGTGATGAACGAATTATATTAATTTGAACGAATTATAACCTAAAATAAAGGCATAGCTAAATAAGAGATTTTTAAGTTTTGTGTTTTAAGTGCTCTCTAAAATTGTGCCATCGACACGGCCATAAGGTTCACATTCGATGTTTGACAGCTCTAATATTAGGATGGCCATCTCCTATCCCTTTTCAATCTTTAAAAGGTAAAAAGGACGGACTAACTTAAAATTAAGGATTAGAACGTGACATCCCGAATCGAGGCCAATGGTTACTGTATTTTCCACATAGCTTGAAGTAATTCTGACTTCTATTTTTAAAAGTCAATATTGTTTTACTCGTACACTTTTACAGTCGTGTTTAAGTTCTAGTGAAATATTTGAACAATTGAAGTTCTCTTGATTGACGTTGAGTAAGCGCACCTTGTTCTCAAAATATTCTACGCGCAGACTTTGTGTGTGACTGGCAGGCGTGAATCGTTACTGCTACAACAAATACTGTACCCCCACCGCACCGCAAGCAATGTTACTTATATATATATTATAATTAGGTTCGTCCCTATAAAACAACATTTGGAAATAAACTAAATGTGGAGAACAACAATTATTCGGTTAAATTATAGGCTGAACATTAACGATATTTTTATTTTGGAATTCCTGTTTTAACATGTGTGTAGGTCCAACTGTACAATACGGTTACCATAATTTTATGATTTGAATGCTACAAATAAATACAAGTACTCTTATTTTGAACGAAAGTTGTTAGCCCACGTGTTTTACCATCTTTCCAATTTTGTATAGACCTACAAATTTGAAAACATGGAAAGATGGCCATATACTAATATATAATAAGCGAGATAATTTACTGAGTACTTTGTACACAGGGCGTATTCGTGGTATCAACATATCAGATCGCACGGGGACCCAGTAGCCAACAACTACACCTTCCATACAATCATCACGGCGAACGACTCTGTTCCTAAATCTCTGCGGGACCTCAGGTAAGACATGGCTTATGTATTAAGATACACAAGTACATATAATTATTATATTGTATAAATGTGGCAGCTGTCAGCACCAAGCTACGAGATATTTAAAATAAAAAAAAAAAACTTAATATTAAACGCAAATTAGCAATAAAGAGAGACCTATTTTGTGTTATCGTTTTAATATTCGTAATCTGTATTCAATGTTATATACTGTACTAAAAATCAACGTAGATTTTATCTGGTTCAATTTGAGAAATTTTCGTCGCAGTTGTTAACCTTTGAAACCCTCCTAAAATGAAATAGATCTTTCATGGCAGTGATAAAAATATCTCATTTCTAGTGAAAACCTAATTTATTTACTTTGTAAGCAAGTGGAATAATTTCGTTTACAATCTACATAAATTTAAATAAGCGGTCACAGGTCGTGTAATAGAATAACGTAGAGTTTCTCTCATATTTCTCTTAAATTTTATGAAGCTGTTTTGTAAATGAAATGTGGAGAAAGTAAACAGTCAACCACTTCAACACACGACTCAATGCAGTGGCCGGAAGAGCTCAAGTACATTCGGTATTTGACGGGCTTCATGAATTTACCAAACACGCAACGCTTTATACTCTTACCCTGGAAACTTCTTTGAAACAACTTTTAATAATATTTCTGAAAAACATTTTAATAATACGATTTCTTAAAGTTGAAAGCAAACTAAAATGTACCTACTCTATACAATTGCTTTCGAAGTAACGTAAAAGAGCTCCGCCGTCAGTGTTTTTATACTCTTGGAACGGTAATTTCGTTTTCATGACCCGGCGGCGATTTGAATAGAGCCAAATTATCTTTGGATTCGCCGCTTGCTGCTCAGATTTGCTCTTATGCAGTTGGCTCGATTATTCTCACCTTTTAACCTCTGCGAAAATTGCTTATAGAAATTTCTAACATAAATAAAGTTTGTAATTTCATTTGGTGTGTCGATTTCCGCGATACGATATTGATTGTTCGTTGTAAATAAATAAGTGGGTCTGGGTATGATGGAGCATATTCTAACGAGTCATCAATCATACTGGAGTTTATGTATGGAGATTATTTCGTGCAGGTTATCGCGGCCTTTTGGGTGCAGTCGGTTCGCTACCTATTTACATGCCGGCGGCTAAAATAAGCAGAAATATTTGCAAGATATCTAAACCTCATTTCGGACAAGATTTGTGTTTATGCAGATACCCAGTTTCACAGACGGTTCACAATGCTATTTGTATTTAGTCAAGATTGTGTAGTTGCATTTGGATAATATTTGCGGTCTATTTGGAAACAATACAATTCCAACATGTAATACTAAATTAATTGTTCCTAGTATCACTACGATATGACAATTGTTTTAAAGATAAAATCGTTAGAGGAATATTTGTTATTTCTGTGCATTTGGTAGGTCAATATTGTATGTACTGTATCGTATTGTAATCAATGGTCGCTATCAATCAAGTCTATTTGGAAACAATACAATGCTGCAATGCTGCATCGTTTTAAAATAAAAACTACGATTTGCTTCTTGTTTTCAAATGTTACACAAAATGTATTCATTTCTAGTATTACCATTTAAAATAAGTTGTAAATATTTTGTTTAAAAACTTAATTCGATTTTCGTAGTAGTTTTTGAAAGGTGTATCTTTAATGGCTTGTCAAAAAGCCTTTCGCTCCCCCTAAAGTCCGCGCGGTTACGCTTGATACGTCGACTTTGCGACACAAGCATCAAGTTATCGACATGTATATTGTATTGTAATAAATGTTGTTGCCCAGGAACCGTTGTCTGAACCCGGGCAAGTACAGTCACTACCTGGAGCGTTGGCTGGCTGAGTACAGCAGTCACCAGCTGCACGTGATAGACGGGTCTTTGTTGCGCTCCGAGCCGGCTGCCGTCATGAACTCACTGCAAAAGTTCCTCAAACTTTCGCCGCATATCGACTACAATAAGCTGCTCAAGTAAGTCTTCTTCTTTACGTGGAGCGTTGGCTGGCTGAGTACAGCAGTCACCAGCTGCACGTGATAGATGAGTCGCTGCTGCAGATGTTCCCCAAACTCTCGCCGCATATCGACTACAATAAGCTGCTCAAGTAAGTCTTCTTCTTTACGTGGAGCGTTGGCTGGCTGAGTACAGCAGTCACCAGCTGCACGTGATAGATGAGTCGCTGCTGCAGATGTTCCCCAAACTCTCGCCGCATATCGACTACAATAAACTGCTCAAGTAAGTCTTCTTCTTTACGTGGAGCGTTGGCTGGCTGAGTACAGCAGTCACCAGCTGCACGTGATAGATGAGTCGCTGCTGCAGATGTTCCCCAAACTCTCGCCGCATATCGACTACAATAAGCTGCTCAAGTAAGTCTTCTTCTTTACGTGGAGCGTTGGCTGGCTGAGTACAGCAGTCACCAGCTGCACGTGATAGATGGGTTGCTGCTGCAGAAGTTCCTCAAACTCTCGCCGCATATCGACTACAATAAACTGCTCAAGTAAGTCTTCTTCTTTACGTGGAGCGTTGGCTGGCTGAGTACAGCAGTCACCAGCTGCACGTGATAGATGGGTTGCTGCTGCAGAAGTTCCTCAAACTCTCGCCGCATATCGACTACAATAAACTGCTCAAATAAGTCGTATTCATTATTCTTCTTCTTCTATCTAATGAGCTGGATAGAGCAGAAATTCCTCAAACTCACGCTGCAAATCGACTATAGTATACTGAAGTAGGTCGTGATTTAGAGTGATTTTATTACTTACCTTATCGTGTATTTTGTCATGTCGACGATCGACATGAATCCCTGGTGTCAGGTTTATTTTTAATGGCTCATGCTCATGCAATAAATAAATTCCTCGATATACCAAAACGGCTTAACGTGCCTCCCGAAGCAAGAAACCATCTTACTTTTCGGACAATCCGGTTTCAGCCTGCAATGACCTTGGAAACAATCTCACAAAGTGATTTTTGTTTGACAGTGTCCCCACCGGGATTCGTACCCAGAACCTGCGGAACTAGAGCTGGGTATTTGACCGCTAAGTCACTAAGGCTGTTAATTTTATCTACGTAGATGTTTGGACACCCTTTAACTTAATGTTATATTATTTACTACCTAGGATGCCTGGATTTCAAATATGCTGACAATGACGTCAAATACTGTTTGCAGTAATTACACCTTTATGTTTCTATAACAAGCAACGTTTCAGTTGGCAACTCTTGTCAAGTCTCGTATCATAAGATACTTACGTAAATTGCGTAGCAACGTAGATATTTCACGCAAAATACAGGTACAAAATATGAATACCTCTATGTCATAGAAACCTTAAATTTATATTTATTAATCCAGTAGATTTCCGGGCAACTCACATTTTTCATGATTGAAGCTTCAGGGAGCGCAACAGACTCCGCTTTATGTCTTATCCCACTAATGTGGTCTTGGATATCGATATCACTTATATCGTAAAAGATAAGAGCAATTTGGTTTGTTGCAGATACGACGCGAAAAAAGGCTTTTTCTGCCAAGCAGTGAGCAACGAGAGAACCAAGTGTCTAGGCAAGTCGAAAGGGCGACTGTATCCGCCTATGGAAGAGCGATCAGCTAAGTTCCTAAAGAGATACTACACCGCGCATAACACGGCATTGTCCAAGCTGCTGGTGCGGCTGGGGCGGCCCGTGCCGCACTGGTTGAAGGAAGACTTGTCCTCGAATGGATAGCATATACCGAAACCTTCCCTGGACAGAAGCTTCCCGCACCGACTCATCAAGGTGTGCGTCATCGCCGCGCCGTGACGCCGGGCGTGATCCTGTCGCGCTGCAGTTATAAACTGACGAAGTCGCGATTCGCAACGTTGTTTTCCTCAGTGTTTCGATGTGAGAGTTATCTTTGTTGAAAATGTCTTTGTCTATCGTTTTCTTGTAATATAAAGTTTAAAGAGTGATATTATCGATTACTTGCGTTCTTCGAGACGGGAACTGTGTTTAGTTTCGATTTCTCGTGTTAAACGTAGTAGATGGTGAAGCGGTCCCGCAGGGGCCGGGCGGTTAGTTCGCGCTTGCTTGAATCCTGTTATACTTTAAGTTGTATCAAAACTGCGCAGAGAAGTCCGACGGCGACGATATTCGGCCGCCGGGCTATAGAGGTGCTATTTGTTAGATTTATGCATTGTTAAACATCACAACATTGCCAATTTATATTTCGAAATAATATTTATAATGTCGATTTGATTTTGTAATTTTTATAACAAATTATTACACCTATTGCTATGCATACTATTTTAAAATTTACCGATTTTTTGTATTCAAAATTTTACGCTCATTCCATGATTAAGTTATTTTAAAATCGCGATGTAAGTACCTGACGCAATGTGTACATTTTATAGTTATTTTGTATTATCGTATTGATTACTAGAACAAACTGTTGTTTTTACAATTCTTGTCTTTCTGTGCCATATGAACTTCAGCACGACGAACGGCACTAAGAATTTCAATGTATTTTAAATACATTTGCACATTTGACAGTAGAATAAAGCTAGTCTTTTAAGTTAAGTTCACACCACATCACCGTTTTGACATCATACATACGCATCTGTTGGAATAAGTTAAATTTATGTTTATTGTTCGCAGTTACCGTTTCCTAGCAATAAGCATTTACATAGAAAAATTATGACTATTTTTACAGTGACTAAAATTATATCAGTGGATGTCTGTGGGCGGAAGAAATAAAATGATGGATCATAATTAAATGTATTGGGCATATATTTTGATATATTGTAACGATTTATTGCTATGTGACTTTTAGAACGGATAAATCGATTTGTAAATGATTCGTAGCAGTTTTTTACTCTCTGTTGTCATAGATGTCAGTACTTAAATTAAGTTTTCTTTTCTGATGAAGAAATAGTTAAGAAAGTACAGAAAACTATATTACGAAATTGATATTTGAATAAAAAATAGAGTAAAAATATTAATGTTTTCATAGTGAATATTTACTATAATATTTTTTCGTCTTTATTATGTTTTCAGAAAGCTTTCTGAATCTTAAATATATGTCTACACTTCTTAAATTTCTGTGAAAATGTGTGTTAGGTACGTAGAGAAAGGCCTTAAGACGTTTCGAAGCGATCTATGGAAATTGTTTTGATGTGATATTGTGGTGTTGCAAATTTGTAAACGTGTGTTGAAAGCGCTCATATTAAGTACTTTTTCCTCAAGTTGTATGGTTACAAAGTTATAAATAAACAGAAAACTCACTACCTAAAAGGAATCTCTATAATTACAATATGGCTGCCATCTGTACAATTACGATTCTTATTTCCAATACATTATTTCCTTGCATTGCTACTAACTTACGTTCAAGTTTTCTTACTTATAAACTGTATAATAACTTGACCAGTACATCTCGAAGAAAAACACTTAAGTCACACTTACGCACACACAGCCGGTGATCTGCTTGTGTGCGTCTGTGTAAGCGCATATTGTTGTAATGAAAAGCATCATTCACGCAGACGTATCAAGGTTGTGTTTCCCTTGGCAATAATTATCTACTCCTTTTACATTACACATCAAATTCAGCGCAGTAGTATATTCACTAGATAGATAGGTATATTTGTTTTTCTTTTGAATTATATTTTTTTTTATTATTATTATTATATATAAAACATTTTAATTAAGAATACCAGCAAAACGACTGCTCTTAAAATGTGTTCTTTAAGAAATTACATCACTTATTTTAATAAATGATTTGAAACTAATATTTACTGTATTAATTTACAGTTTACACCGTATTCCAATTCAGTGCCTCTACTACAGTTAACGAATACTATCGAAACAAAGATGAAACCTCTATAAAATGCAAGTGCCGACATCCATACATATTCATGAACACCGAGGGAGCTAACTATTACAGGATTTCGTCGCGACGTTCCATCTTTGTTACTTTACTAAACATAAAACAAAGTACATACGTATAAAGTCTGAACGCTCCAGCGCATCAAGACTAGCATCCACTTTAGCTCTCGCAGCATGTTTGCTGTAATACGAGAGCAATCAAAGTACCGAACGTCTTGGAAAATGTATGGAGCCAACTTTTATTGAACGACTGACGTTCTTAGTGTAGCAAGCGACTTCCGAAAAGGCCAATTTGCATGATTTTGGTCTTAGAAAAGTTCATTAGTAAAAACTTAAAACTGTAGCTTTTAGTGCTCAATAGCTTTAGCAGAATTCTTACGAACCAAAAGCACTCTCCTAAAGACTACAATAATGTAAATCGGCCTTTACGCGGCGGTGGTTCGAATATAGGTTCATTGTGTTTGGTTGCATCGATTCTCTACATCGAGTGGTACCTACAAGAAGTAATAACTGATCGGTGAATGCCTGTATTTATTTTTATTTATTACCATATCACAGAAAGTTTGCCCAAAATCTTAGCCAAAGTAATTTCTGCTCGATTGACATCTATATAGTATTCAAAGTAATATTTGTTCGGAGTATATCATTTGTGGTACATAATCTCAATATCAGACTTGCGCGATGAAATTGCAGCTGAATTCCTGCTGTGTAATTTCGCAACGCCATGGGAAATAACTTATGGTTCTGTGCACCTATAACTTCCGCTTCCAATGGTTGCATCCGTAAACGAATGTGACGTAAGGATTGGATCGGTAAGACGCGCACGTGAGCTTATCCTTCCCCGTCTTTACAACTCCAAATGGAAAATGAATTCCAACCGTTCACTCGCCATGAAAATTCAAGAAGGCAACAATAGAACGTTTTGTCATTCACGAGACCGACGACGAATTAAAAATCTAAGGAAGTCAATTTTCACTTGAATTTGCATTGAATGAATATAATTGAATTGGCAGCGTCGATAACGTCAGGCGGGGAGAACTCCAAACTGCTGGTTTTATCTGCTCCCGCTGCAACGAACTCTGCAACTACGACCAGACAGATCCACAGTTTTAAAAGTAAAAAGTTGAGCTTTGTTTTGGAGTTAGAACTGCTAACGATGGATGCTCTAACGAGTTAATAACCTGCAGATAGCGGGTTTACATCTTAATTGTAGGGTAGAGGTATGCACGCACTAAAATAGATAAATTATATTTTAGGCAAAGTAAATATCAGACCTTAAGTTAATTGAAACAAACGAATAGCAAACCTTATAAAAATCTATAGAAGCTGACCGGCAAGATCATGATGTCGAAGAGAGCAAAGTGCGCGCATTATGGATTTTATCTCAAAATTGCCGACAGTGACGGATGAAGGTTGGACTTGGAAGTCTTGGGAAGCGTAGGTACGAGTAATTCATTTATCTCCGATATGAGTACGGCCAGTCCAAGTAAAAAACTTCTAGATATAATTTGACGAACTAGGTGTACGAGTTGCTTCGTCCGGAAACCCAATTCCATCAAATCATGTGCGGGTAAGATTATAGTAGCATAGATAAGTAAAATAGAGTAGTAGTTTTTGTGAAATAGTTACTTAAAGTTTTGGAATTTCAGTAGGCGACTTCGATTAAACGCCGCCGCCTGACCTCGGCCAGCTCGCTCGAGAGAAACGCAAACAATTCCGAGCCAGATTCTATTCCCATAAATACGTAGAGAGCTTGAAAGATTGCCTGTTGAAAATGGTTAAAGCTTAAGCTTAGCCCCCTATTTCCAGAAAATCAACTAAGCACTTTTTATCAACATTAACCAGATCATCATCGCCGGTGTGGTGGTATAGAGACTAGGGCTGCTGCCTCCCTACCCAGAGGCGTCGCTGGTTCGAATCCCACGTATACATTATTGTTTCGAGTTTCACTCTTAACGGTGAAAAAAACCATCGTGAGTAAAACTGCAGTCATCTTTGAAAAAAATCAAAGCTTATATATGAAATTAACCAACCCTTATTGGGCCAGCGGAGTGGTCAAATAATTGCCCTCATTCAAGGTAGTCTTCAGCACATCGGTAGGCACGTATGGTAACAAAGTAGAATGTAAAAAAGGTATCCTTCTTATCTTTATTCGAGTAGTTTGGTCATAAACAAACACACTTATAAAATATTTCCCTCCATTCAGCATCGCGCTCTCAGGTAATTACTGCCAAGGTAAGAAAAGTTTCTAGCCCAATAAATCTGCCAAAATTTATGAATAGACGGTAGTTCATAAAACTGGATATTAAATTAAATCGTCTCGGACGCGGGAGCTTTTACGCGAAGCGATATTAGGTAACTCTTTTTCCTTTGTAATAAAACGTCTAGGTAGAGCAGGAGCGCATTTGCATCCGCCAATTATATTGTGGAACTGGCGTTACATTCTTACTTTTAGGTTCTTCCCGGCAAGAGGCGTCGCTTTATGATACGACGACGCCAGCCTTTATTGCATATTGAGATGGCTTTCCTGAAGAGCTAGCCTGATGATGGAGTCTGTATCTGTTTTATCCTAACGCGAAAAGCGAAACTAATTTATACAACTGCAAAAACAACTTAAGTGCTGGATATTTTTGCCGGTACAGAACCGATCTAACGCGATTTTGACGAGCTCCCCGTGTACGCCTGATGACGTAGCGTCTGCCGTGGCTTTTAACTTTTCTCAGTAAGTATTTTTAAAGTCTACATAATATACCTACCCAGCCAAAGAAATGAACTTCAACAATCAAAAGCGCTGTGAACTGGAGAACGAAAATACGGAAATGTTCCGACTTTTACAGCTCATTTATTTAACAGTCGCTCTGACTTTATATAAAACTGTTAAGATAAGGGGCGAACAAGGGGATTTCATCTGATCCATATTTCGCGTAGATGAGCAGAGTATCAAAGGTCTGTAAATTCTCCATAGGGCCGGGTATTATTTTGAAAATGTTAGAAGCGTTATTACGAGAAGCACTGCCGCGGTGTTTATTTTTGTTTGATTTATTTACCGATATTTCGATGTTCAGAACGAGGGTAGACAGATATGTCGGTTCTTAATTCAACCCGCATTCTTCACCAGCTCATCCTTGATTCTGCGTGACGTTCGCTTCGAAAAACAACAAAAATATCGTAGTCTAAAACGTATTATATACAGGGTGTTAAAATATAAAACTCAACAAGAATAGAATAGTTATTAACTTAATAAATTATGAATTAATAATTATTAATAAATTAAGAATAGAATAGAGTAGAATAATTATTAATTGCAACTTTACCTAAGGATCACAAGTTGTCAGATAAAAACATCGCATCGCATCCCCCATAGTAAATCGATCAGCTGACCACGCGGTTTTGTATGAAATGCCGCCTCTTTTTGTCGTCTGTCAGGCTGTTTCTTATAGAAAGTTGTTCAGTTTCATGGATTAAAATAATAATAATATTCAGTATAAAACGTATTTTGTCTTTTCGGCAGACGGATGTCCAACAAACGATATCTAAGTCCGTGTTCGTTTGAAATATTGGCGAGGACGAAACCCTACAGGCATCCTATAGGCTACAGGAGTTTGAGCAACTTAGGCGCTTATTATTACTACTTGTGTTCCCAAGTCTTGCTTCCGAGCGAGCGCCTTATTGGTCGTTTTTTTTCCCATATATATTCCTTTATATTATACTCATGCCCAAAACACATATAACCGAACCGGAACTACGTGATTTCGTCAAGTATAAAGTTACTACGAGCACTTGATGATAATTTTCAAATAATTGCTACGGCGGCGGCGCGTAGCACCGGCGTAGACAATCGTAGGCAGCACGTAGGGCGACACAATTTTTGATCGATGCTGACTCTTAATTTTATTTAAGTACAGGAATATTTTAAAAAGTGTGTATTTTAGAAAATAGCTGTGAAGTTTATACAGCGATATCTAAGGGTGTTCTTATTGTAGACTTTATAGGCATCATTATCCAATGCAAAGGAGGGCGGTAATAACGCGTGCATCTTATTTTCTCAGCGGCCGGAGTGAACGGCATGTGTTTACGTCACACTAAGCAAGAATAATGGCTGCACATAAATCAGAGGCGTCTTCACGTCTTTTTGAATACACACGAAATGGCACCTACTTATAGAGAAATACGTAAGTCCTACAAAAATATATCGATCTTATTCTGTATGTGGTTCTTTCCTCCATTCCTATCGGAATACAAATCCCAAACGTTCGTTTCCTTCCGCTTGGCTTGATACAAAATGTTTTTATTATTTATTTTATTGACGATCCATCAGAAACAAATACACAACCTTTCAATTCGATTGATTCAGCAATTAATGGAAAGTTCACGTCGGACACGATGTTCCCGGGACAGTTTCGGCCATAAAGTTGTTTAAAGTCGTTATTGTAGGCACAAACTTCGACTAGGTTTATTGGGCGAAAAGCGAGCGAGTTTCCGCTGTACCACCACCGCCAGCGACACTGTCCAACTTCCCCGAAGACCAACTTTTTGATGACAAACAGTAAACAGATTAGTTATTGTGCGATTCGTATGAACAAAAACTTCATTTATGTTATTGGATGGTGTTGTTCTGTACCCAAACCGGAAAAATTGAATTTGCTGCCGCTCATTTTGCAAGTCAAACCCTGTTAAGAAAAAGGCAATATCGCGCGTCCCTCGAAGGACGAGGCCTCTTATAAACATCGAACCGGCAAACTGCTGGAGCCGTAATCTCCCGCAAAACATAAAAGCGTATGAAAACTTTAGTGTCCATAAATTTTGCCAGTACAAGTGAGGACGGTACAAAATGCTTCGTAAACGACAACGTGGCCCCTTTACTCGCTGAACCGCAGATTAGAAGGCCTTTGTAAATCACTACCGGCTGTAAAAAGATCAAATTGTAAACTAGACTTTATTATATTACCCACCGCCGCCACTTTACTTTTCTCTAATCTTTATCACACTTCACATCACATCGCACTAATCACACGAATATTATAAATGTGAAAATATATTTGGATGTTTGGCCGTTTAGATGTTTGTTCCACTTTCACGCCACCACTGATCGGATTTAGACAAAATTTGGAATGGAGATTAGTTTGCAACCTGGATAAACACACAGGATACTTTTTACGGGAAAAAGTCATATTCCCACGGGAAAATTTTACATAATGCGAGCGCACGGGCGGGCAATTAGAAGACTCATAAATTAAAAGATTCGTTTAGTTTAATACTATGGAGAAACACTAAAATCAGCTTGCTAAAACGCTAATCTTTGAAAAGACACGTTCAGTCATATTGCAATCAACGTAAACCGTATTATATCCACATAATATTAAATTGTGCGTGCCCGCAAGTTCGCGAGGCTATTTTGTTTTGTTGGTGAATTGGATGACGTGCGTGACGTGCCCAATGCCTACGTCAAAGCCGTCAAGCACGGAGAGGACGAGGACGGGGACATTCGAGCCACAGCTTAATTAATCGCTTACCTAATTAACTATGTTTGGTTAACCATTACTGTGTGCCGTGCATATCCCGCTCTACCAAGGCCGGTATTTGTTGAATCAATCAACGAATCAGCAATTTGTATAAGCGCAAAACTCGCTAGAACATTCGAGGAATGAAAATAATTTTACCGTATATTTACATAGCAGAAGACTCGTATTAATTCAGCAGCTTTAGGGGGCCGCCGTGATCAATTATTTGTAAGAAAACCCTGCAGTCGTTGGGTTCAATAGCCGAATAGTAGTTCTCATTTTTAGATTAAATAAAATATTTTCGTTAGAATATATTATTGAGCCTATGGTATCTTATTCGGGACGAACACGTTCACAATTTGCGGCGGCGATCGGCACGGGTGGAGCGTGCAATAATCAGAGTTGCGGCCGTCTATAGCCGTATTGTATCGTGAGCCGCCGACACGCGACTCCGCCACGCTGTGTCCACTTCGACCGACACGACTTGTGATTCAGTTGTCAGCGGCGTCCGCTCGCCTCCGCTCCTCGCTGCTGACAGTACCTGTGTCTGTTGCCGCCACGAGACGCGCAATAAAATTTATGAGCCTCCTGTTACACTTATAAGAGGAATTGGGTGAAATACTGTGTAAAAAAAAAAAGCAGCGCATAAGGGATGTAGGTTTCATTCTATTTAAAAATCAACGTGATGACGACGCGGTGATGATGCGACTTTTTAAAATTGTTAATTGATTATTTTTTATATGTCTTGTATTTTGGTGGTTGCCTTTTAATAAATATTTTAGTGTTTTCATCGCCCTTACAACCCACACGATTATCTATCACATTACGACGATGATAAACGTAAAGATGAACAGTCTTAGAGATTGTCCTCAAAACCCTCTGTAGAGATGCCTACGTAGGTAGATTAAGGAAAATCCAAAAGTAGTTGTTATTTTTCCGTCTAAACAGGGTGGCCCATTTAGATGGGTCAGTATGGGTAACTCTATTTTAATGACAAGTAAAACAACATTAAAAAAACTCGTGTTTAGTTCAGGAATCGAATTCTAAGGAACCATAGAACAGATCTTTCTATGTCTTATAGTTCCAGAGTTACACATACTGACCCATCTAAATGGGCCACCCTATATAGGTAAGTCTATTTACATGAAGCGTGTGAATAAAGTGGGTCGCATCGTAGTTCGTGTCAGACAAGAGAGCACACGATAATGGAACACGGAAGTTATTAAACTTTTCGTTATTACTTGCTTTTACAAAGAATAAAACAGAATTGTGTTTATCGAGTTAATGTTTTAATTTCATACTTCACCTAGTATAGTGTTTTGATTTTAATATCTTTTGATGAGTAAGTAAGTACCATATTTTAGATAAATATTAGATATAGTATAACAGGTATATTATATTAAAAATGTAAAATCTCTGAGATACGAAAAGCTAAGCTTAGAATCATGCCCACAAAACGTACATTTCATATGAAAGTAATCCCTATACAGTCGATTCACCAATTTAAGAGTTACATTACGATTCCCCATAAGATGTACATAGACATACGTCGTCAAACTTATTATAGACCTCTTTTTTTCGCCAGTTAAAAAAGAAATCTGCGATAAGAAGCTTACAAAAGCTCTGCTTCGTAATAAGGAAGGTTGGCTAAGTACCCCATTAAAGTAACAAGAAATCGCAACACAATACCTTTACGTCGAACGAAGTCGATACTGCTATCTGTTGTCAAAAGTGCTTTTATTTCCATAATAAAGGATAAAAAGCATGCCAGCGGTATGAAGATTTACCGCAGCAGAATGATCACCAGTAATTTTGATGAAGGAAAAATTACACACAATTTTGGACAAATATTGGTCAAAACATCAACCCGGTATGCAGGCTGGAAATAATAATGAAACCTTAGCAGTGCGTAAACAGCCTTAATAAGGATTAAGCTACTCTCTTTTTTATGCTTATTGACAGTTCATATGTTTGTACAAAATGAAGCGAAAGATGTATTTTAGCTACGCATGGTGTAGAATGAAAGTAGAGTGTAGTTTGTTCTGTGCGAGATTGAAAGACCAAAAGCGTCACGCGAATGAGAAGAAGACCGGTTCGTGAGAGATGAGTGAATGAATGAATGAGTGAGATAGTCGCACCTCGCCCATGTACTCGCCGCCGAAGCACTGCGCCTTGATCTCCTCGTCGTCGTGCATTGCGCACTCGGATACGTCGCCGTCGTCTAGCTTCACCCAGCGACCCGTCTCGCTGCCGTTGTCCCTGAATATCACAATCATAATGACAAGATAGCTAGGTATGCTTTCTGTACAGGTACTATGTGCTACGAGTTCTACAAATGTGCTACGCAAGCGAGCATATGCGCCGCTGCACAGCTAATAGCTGCTAACGTAAATACAAGATTAGCGTTGTACCAATTTTTTTTTTTCAAATATAGGTACGTGGTTAAATACCATACTGAAAGTTTCTGGATTCTGATAAATAAGACTAGATATAGGACTTACGATACATTTATTGTTTTTCAAAGTATATTCCCTCGCAATTAATGCATTTTTGCATTCGCTGAAACGGTTAAAAAGTAAAAAAATTATCACATCTAACAAATTTTAAAATACCAAATGTTTTTCTTTACCAAAGTTTCATTTACCAAATGTACGTGTGATTAAGTGGACGACTGACCAAAAGTTGCTAGACCTAAGTGTGAACAACAAATGTCAAACTCATCAAACGTTATTATCACAAATGGTTTAGTGCTCAATGTTTAAAATAAAAAAGTTAACTTAAATAAAACCCAAAATTAGTAAACAATCACCAAGTCATGCATGCTAAGTCAGGGCGGGTGCGAGCGTAGCGAGCACGGGAGTTCGGGGCACTCCGACATGAGGTTAGAATAGAAGGGTATGGCGGAGGGAGCCAGGCGAGCGAAGCAAGCCCTTCAGGGTTAGGTTATCTTGTGATTCTGGGTTGTTCAGCGATTACTTTAGAGTTATGTAAGTAGATTAGCAGGCTATAAATTTATTGGTTATAATTTCATACTAAAACGGGGATTAAATTCTGATAATTACTTACTATTTTTAGCGGTTTATAGCATTTTTTTTGTATTAAACTTTATTATATCTGGTGATTGCTTATACATAAGTCATTACAAGCGAAAGATTCAACTAACTAATATAATAAAAAGTAATCTAACTTTACCCACATCATTGCTATAAATTATTGTATACATATGGTATATAATCGCTTTGTCATTTATCATTTCTTCAATGGAACATTTGTTCAATGGTCCATTTGGCTTTAGAACCATTAGGCCAATAGTCTTTTAGATCTATTAAATGTTGATATTCTAAACTTTGGTCAGTTAAACTTTAGGTCAAATGACCAACATTATTTTGAACTTTGTTAAATGATTCGTTGTTCATTTAAAATTTGATCGATAATTTTTTGACTCTCTAATATGAAACCGCTGAAACCACTATACAAAGCACTTAGGGACCTCTTCAATGGCTTCATGGAACGCATTCACCGCCGATTCAGGGCTCGTAAAACGTGCGCCTCTAAGTTTGTCTTTAATTTTTGAAAACAAAAAGAAGTCGCAGGGTGCGAGGTCCGGGCTGTAAGACGGATGCTTCATCAGTACCACATTCCAAGCCTTCAAATAGGCTTCCATTACCTTAGCGGTATGTGAAGATGCGTTATCGTGGTGAAGGAGGAAATTGCTTCGAGGACGAACTTTTTCTAAGACTCTGGGCAAGCAAGTGTTGACGTACCAATCTGCAGTCACTGTCCTTTGGTCTTCAAGCGATACTGTAGTGTAATGTCCTGATTTGCCGGAAAAAGACGCAATATTTTTTTACCAATGGTTCAACTTTTCTTTACTTTCGTCGGTAAATCTTCAAAAGGAAAGACCCACTCTGCCGACTGACTTTTTCTTTCGGGTTCAAAGCAGTTTCATGGCAGGTTTCGTCACTTGTCACGATATTATAGACTGACTGTCCTCCGTTAAACTTTTTTATCATTTTACGGCACCACTGGACACGCAGTCGTTTCTGGTCCTCCATTAAGTCATGCGGTATCCATTAAGTGCAAAGCTTCCGAACCTTCAGATGCAAATATAAAATGTTTTGCACTTGGCTCATTCCAATGCCTAACAAAGCACGAATTTGCTGGCAAATATTTTTTTGGCAGTTTCGATATGTTGTCGTACGGTGTCAATATTAGAGTCTGTAACCGCAGTCGCCGGCCGACCTTACCGACCGTACCTCGTCCGTCATGAAGATGATCACGTCCACGTCTAAATTCTCCAAACCACGAATACACAGAGCTGCGACTTGGTGCTTCATCACCAAATGCCAATTGAAGTCTCTGGCAACTCTCTTGTTGACTTAAGCCACAACGAAAATAATAAAAAAACAAAGAACGAAAATGTTCACGAGTTAAATTCATTTTGATAGTGACACACAATTTTTGAAAGGATGTCACAATGAAAAAACGAATGACAGTCTCGTAAATTAAAAAGTGACATGTTTCCAAATAGTTCCATTTTAGAATTCCATAATTGTTTTTTCATTCTTATATTCTAAGTAGCCAAATCCAGAAACTTTCAGTATGCTCCACCGTCATTTCATAATAATAAAAGCCCGAGCCCCTCGGCGGGGATGTATATGAATTGTTAATGAAAATATACATTTTTAACTCAAAAATATTGCAGAACTCCTTGGGGACCGACTAAATCACTGCTCACCTCTTCGGGGATAGGATTGTGATTAATTTTTTGTTTCTTTTCAAATTACACTGTGATGAGAATGTAAAAGTTTGTAAATATTGTAGATATAAAAAGTAAGACATGTATGTTACTAATAGAGTTAAACGACAAAACTTCGGCAGTTAGCGACAGCAAAAATTACATTTATAACGTAACTCGGTTATACCTACAACAGGCTATACGCAATTCATATAAATTTTACTTAGAAAAACTTACATTTGTTGTATTTCACAGGGTGTTTATTTAACAACTTATCCTTATCCTTACTAATATTATAAACGCGAAAGTTTGTAAGTATGGATGTATGGATGGATGTTTGTTACTCTTTCACGCAAACACTACTGAACGGATTGAGATGAAATTTGGAATAGATAAATTTTGTACCCTGGATTAACGCATAGGATACTTTTTACGGGGAAAAGTCTTATTCCCACGGGAAAATCTTACACAATGCGAGCGTAGCTGCGGGCGGACCGTTTAGTTACTTTTTAAGTGGCTTAAATAAAAATTCGGTATTACAAACTTTTTACTGTAAACAATAATAATAATATAATTATAATAATTGTAGACTTTGATATTTATATTTACTTTAAATAAAATTACTAAAAGAAATCAACACAAAACCCAGTACAAAGAAAAAATACAAAGTAAAAAAAAGAAAAAGCAAAAAGAATTGTGCAAAATTTGGCAGATATTATTAGTTCAATAACTCGGCGATTTCAACCAACAAATATCACAGTAATATTTTTGATACACCCTGTTAGTAAAACCGGATACCTTAACGACACTTTATCTCAAGTTTATCTATTAGACGGCAAGAATAAGTGGCTAAAGTTGTTTACAGAAATATCTGTAGCAAATAAACTTCCAGAGCAAGTAAAACAACTCAACTAAATTACAACATGTTTGTTCTTGTGATATTAAAAGTGACATTACAAGTTTACGGACTGCAATAAAAATTGGATAAGGATTTTTTTTTATTTTTTTAAATACAATATAAGTTTACGTTAGAAAAAAATTGTAACTTAATTGCAAAATAATTTTAAAAGTGCGTAATTGTCAAAGTTCTATCATTAAGTTATATTTTAGGTAAGCACTCAATTAAATTATTTAATTCAACAGTAGGTAAATGTAAACATCTCTGTTTTTCAATGTGTTCTGGAGTGCTTTAGCAGGTACCTAGAATACGCAATTACGGTCTACAGGCAAATTTACCGCTTTCAAAGGCTGTAAGATCCTTTTAATGCGTTTTAAATCATTTTTAGGTTGGATTTGTGCCTAAAGCCTAGCGACTGTAATTTTCAGGCCTCATCGTTCGGAAAATTAATGCCACCAAGTTAGACTGTTTGCAAACCCGGGTTTTTGGACTGTCAATTTTAGAAGACAAGGTTGCATAATCGACTTTCAGAAATTAGGTTGGGCAACCTAAAATAACACTTGCTTGCAATTTATTGTGAGTGTGACTGTAATTGAAGTTACATAAAGTGTCCTTTATATTTGAAAAGTAAACTTTCGCGGGCTTATTGGAAATTGGAATTCAAGCTGTAAATTTTGAAGTGTGATTACGAAACAACTGGTGCAGCGAATTGTTCAATAACTATGAATGTTCCTCGCTTAATATTTGGTTAATGTGGCATATGGGGCGGGCAGTATCGAGCCGCCTTGGGCCAGTTTGCGTGCTCGAGCCATGTTTCAGGACGTAATCCCGCCGGCAGAGGGCGCTGGATGCTGCGAGTGCACCGGACATTCCCGAATAAACTGCAGCTCGCCGTAAGCCTTTTATGACAATAAACAAAGAGCTTATAACGAAAAGTTGGCGCTGTTTCAGACTAACCTCTTAATCCGAGTTGTTTGAAGTGCTCGTTGACTCATATTCCAATGTGGTTTGAAGCAAAATATAGGAAATAGGGATATGATATAATAAACTGCTGTCTGATGCTTGAGGTAAAGTTCAAACAACTGGATAAATCCAACCTCATAAGATTTTCGAATTAATTATTTTTAGACTAAATAGACAGAGATACGAATTCAAAATTCCTTCTATTTTTCATGGTGAGAAGCAAAAGATGTGAGAACGTGTTATATATTTGTAATCTACTCAAGACGCACTTTCATTTGATACCCCACATGGTATGCATTTCCTTTTAATTATTTTTTTGGCGGCCATCTTGGATTTTAGGCACAAGGAGTAATATGTCGAAGTGCTAATAGGGATTTTTAGATTCAGCGATGTGCAAAACCCCAGAAAAGTCTCTTAGCAACTTGTTACATCATTTGCTTCTCACAGTCACAATTTTGAATTTGTATCCCAGTCTAAAATAAGAAAACTTCACGAAGCAGTCACGACGGAGGAGGCGGCGGCGGCGGCACGTTCGCGTTTCCACAAATCGAATCTAAATGTTTTTCTAGTCTGTCAAGGCAAAGTTCTTTTTTTTTTCTTTTTTATTGGTACCTAGGTGTACAATGTGCTAGCGAAATAACGCAAAACCTCTCGGGTGGTAGGTCAGCCCATGAAACTGAACAACTTTTGTTCCACAACCTTTTCATTTCCCAAATTTTTTTTTAACTTTCATACAAATTGACTCGATCAGTTGATCAGTTTGTCTTTTCTACTTTACTCATTAATGAAAACTATGAAAGTTATTCGTCTCGTTAGTCTAATACAAAAACATTATTACTTCTTCTATGACTTCTTATATGAAAATAACGAGAAATATGAAATCACGCCTTACAAATAAATATTCATTTATAAAATAAGCATCTCAAACGAACAATCAAGTTGGTACATGAATAAGTCTACTATTACTCATTAACGACAACGGAAAGTCTGAAGTTTGTAGAACAGGGTCTTTAACTGAGATAAAATTATATCTAAAATATACAGTTTTAATGAAGTTTTTAAGAATCGGCTATATATCGTAACTTAGTTTTTTATTATTATTTTAATTTGTATCTGTAAGCTCAAGATCAGCTTGCATTATTGTGGAATAGGGGATCGGACGGTTCCTAAATTTGCCATATTTTATAAATTATTTTTAAAATATAGATTAGTAGCAGACGATTCGCGAAGAAAAAAACAGAATCGGTTGAAAAACGCATTTACAGTGATTTTTTAAAGTTTCAATATGTCTGTCTCTTTCAAAAACGATTTTTTGTATGGAGATTATATGGCGTTACTAACAAATGACGTCACAAGTGGGGTATGTGCATCTCCTTGAATTTCAAACCTTTATAACTCGGTAAATTTTAAAGATTCTTTAAGTGTTCGATAGCAGAAACTAAGAAGTTTGGATTTATAAAATAAAAAAAAATTGTCCGATCCCCTATTGTTGACGTTGTATTTCTATAGCATATTAAGTATGTATTATAAATTCTAATTGTAAGTGTAGTTTATATCTAATCATGTAGGTATACATATGCATCATCTATCTGAAACCCATAGAGGCTTTGCTTAGTTTGAGATCTGATGGTCGTTTGTGAGCTTGCCACATGCTTATTTATAAAAACAAATATGTAAAGCTAAGTTCTGTTGTCATGTCACACACCGAGATTGGGTTTACACCGGTATTTCGGTTGATCGGAAAAGCCAGGAGGGGGAAGGGAGAGTCAACATTGTGTGGGTATTGACAATGTGCGACAAAATCGTGCGCCTGCGGTTGTTGACGCTTTGTGCGCTGAACGACTGACTGGTCCTACTTGTGGCCTGGTGGGCAGATAATAATATGGCGGATTTACGTAACTTGTACAAATGTGTAACAATATGGTAACATTAAATTAAAATACAATATATTTGATGATGACTGAGGACCAGATTATGACTAACATAAAAAAAATCAAATCATTGTGCAATAAAGCTTGAAATACTCTGTTACATTTAATAAATTATTTAAAAAAAATACCGATTAAGCTTGTCGACATCAACGTAGACAGTGGGAACAGACAATAAAAAGTGATTGAAGTGTGCATGACAGAAAAGTTTATTTAAGCATTCTAGTGAGTGGTTGACCAAAAAGGGACCTCATGTAGAAGTGTGCGCTGTGTGTAAGGTGTAATTTTTCCAAAACTGCCTCGGCTCACAGAAAAATTCATAAAAAAAAAACTACGGGACCTAAAAATATTCTGGTTAGACCAAAACAAAGCTAAAAAACCACAAATAAAAAATAAAAAACTGTTTCTTATCCCTCCAGGTCCCTTTTTGGTCAACCACTCAATAGTAAAAAAAAATGTTTTTGCCTTACATTAAGGTACCATACGAGTAAGATAAGCTAGTTAATTAACAAATATTGAAAACGTCACATTTGTAGACGTTTGCTTATGAATATTGGGTTAAATGGTAGTTATATTCAGTAAAGCATATAATAATCCCTATAATAACTTTCGTTACAAAGATAAAAAAGTGCTCTTTAGCACCTTTAGCACTCTTTCTTTTTTTCCGTTTCAATCTGCAGTAACTTTTCATTGTGGCAGGTTTTGCGGTGTAAACATAAAGGCCATTATTTTTGCGGAGATTATTCGCGCTGAAGGGTCAGACAAAATGGAAATTCGAAGTAAGGTTGAGAATCTTGAATAACAGTTAGCCACCTTTTCTAGGGCAGAATGCCAAGAATAAAACCTATTTTTATTTTATTTTTATTGGAAAACCAACAGCTACAAATATTTAAATAGACATTGGACAGAGAGCCAATTACAGGTCTTCACTGGTAACAACAGCTATCCAAAAGACAAATAATCCAAAAATTCTAAGATTATGTAATGGTGTTTTATTCTGTTCTATAAAAAAATAATATTAATCGTATTTTGGAATTGATAATTTTAATGGTTTGTTTTTTTAATAGATGCATACGAACTAGATCAAACTGTTACCTACTATTAAAGTAGTACTTATCATTATAAATATACCGTTTTTAGTAATTTACTTTCCAGTTCACTGCTGGACATTTCCATTTACCTACATTTTATTGTGTACCAAAACCTTTGAGCATTGTATTTTTTTCGAGTACTACCTCTAATAATATAGTATTTTTATCGCAACGGGAACACATTTATTAAAAAAATCAGCATAGGTACCTCTACCTACTTATTATGTAAGGTACATCCTTCACTTATTTGTAAACATGTAAACATCCAAACAAATAATAAAAACAAACAAATTTTTAAAACTAGCTTTCCGCCCGCGGCGTATGCTCGCGTTGTGTAAGATTTTCCCGTGGGATTAAGACTTTTTCCCGTAAAAAGTATCCTATGTGTTAATCCAGGTAACAAACCATCTCCATCCCAAATTCCATCAAAATTCGTTGAGAACTTTAAACCTGAAGGCGGAACAAACATCTAAAAATCCAAACATCTAAATATAAAATAGGTATTATTTCACATTTATAATATCACTGTGAGTGTGATTGTACATGTCCTAAATAAAAAATTACAAAGTAGCATTTCAACATAGAGATGTTACAACCTGATAATTAGCAAGGAATTAATTAGCTAATGTAATAAAAGTGAGCATTTATTAATAAGTATACGACAAGATATGTACGTGTCAGAAGCAATCAGCAGTCCAAAGAGCTTCCCTAATTACTTTACTTAGAGCCGTCGTCCATAGAGAGCGAAGCGTTAGCAGTAATATTATCTAGCTGTAATGGTATCGATTCCCGATAAACAAATGGTTGTTTTCAGAAATTCTAAAGAATCTGTTAATATAATGCACGATTTCATAATAATCGTGATTACTTTACATTATAGTATACATGTTTAAATAATAAACGAATCCTAGATGTGACGGTACATATTCACATACTCAGACCACCAATAGAAAAGGCTATATTATGATGTTAACAATCAGCAAATGTAGTATAGACGGCTTTCTCAAACTTGCAATAATTAAACCTAGAAAAAAGTTAAATTAAACTATAACGTATCAGGCGTTGGTGGATATTTATGAGCAAAAAACAATTGAAATAATAAAAAAAATACGACCGAATATATGTGCTTCATGTTTAGTTTAACTTTAGTTGGGCTCGTTTCCACAGCACCCCCAGAGTGCCTCGGGCCCTAGCTTATTGCATTAGCAGTTAATTCACCTTCCAAGGCCATCGCTCCTCATCCTCCGTACTAATTGACTTTTGTAATGCATACACTCAACTATGTAATCTAATCAGGACAAGATGAGCAGGGAATCAATACGCGGCATTTGAGATAATTTGATACTTCTGAACAGGGTGTCGTCATCGTCGTGACGATTTCAGACGAAAGATGTTCACTGCTGGACAAAGGCTTCCCCAAGAATCTCCACAACGAGTGGTCATGCGCTGCCCGCATCCTAAGATCTAATCGTTGACTAGAATGTCGGGCCACCTGCTGCTGTGTTTTCAGATGCGTGATTCAAGAACTTTTCTGCCGAAGCGCCCGTCAGTTTTCTGGGCAATGTGCCCCGCCCACTTCTTCGGGCTATGTCAGGAATAACTAAACATTCATCAGCATTTATGTTCTAATCATAGGGGTGGGATGGTAAGACACAAAGAACCAGCCGCGGTACGCTAAACTGAAAAAAAAAATGTAATGGAAAATTTGCTCGATATTGTATTATTAAGGGTGTTCATAAAGCGGTGTAGCGCGAGCTGGAACAGGGCCTCGATCGCGTAAGTCGAGCTTGCTTCGTTCACTTGGCTTGGCTTCAAGCAAGTTGAACGGTATTCCGATTCCGATTGTAGGAATTGTCTAACTTTTGGGACGGTAATCGTCTTGGGGACAAAGAGTAAAAATATTCACTTGTAATCGTCTTCGTTGACTTGGCTTGCTCCTTACGCGATCGCTTGAAAGCCGCTGGCGGTCTTCAAACCCGCCCCAAGCAAAGCAAGTCCGCTTACGCAATCGACCGGCAGTGGTGCTCAATGTCCTGAGTAATCCAGGATAAGCCCTAATTTTCTGGCGGCCACGATTTACGCGCCGGCCTTCGATAAAACTCCCTCGCGCGTTCAATAAAGACAAAATTTAATATTCTAAATTTTCCCCTTAATTTATTACGAAGTTCAACAGCTTGGAAATTATGAAATAATTATAAATAAATAAATATAGATATGTGGGGACATCTTCACACACGACCATCTGATTCCAAATTAAGCAGAGCTTGTACTATGGATACCAGAGAGCTGATATACATTACATAAATATATAAACAACAAACAACCAGACAAAGGCAAACACAAGTGCTCATCACACGAATGTTTGCCCTGGGCGGGATTCGAACCCGCGACCCTGTGCGTCGGAGGCAGATACACTACCACCTGGGCTACGGAGCCGTCAATTAAATTAAATCTTCCTTCAATTTACGTACCACACGTTTCGGTATATTGTTCGAAATTAATCAGTTTAAGGACTTTCGGGCTCCATTTTGATGAAATTATTAAGCTGCAAAATATGAAACTTCAAAATTAATCCGAAAATTCTAGTTGAAAATCAGAAAGTTTCCAAATGTTTAATAACATGAGTTACAATGGTTATTGTGAAGTGGCGAGGGAGAAACTGTACAGAGCTCTTTATAGAGCGGAAAACGAGCGCCGTCAAACTATACCCAATTCAAAATTGAAGTTTCATTTAGGAAGGTTTTTGAATACGCACCCAGCGGGTGGAATACCAAAATCTCTCCCGATGGAAATTACGTAAAATTTGTTTGTATCTCGATCGTGGGTAATTAAGTGGCCATGCGAACGTGCAAAGCTTTTCATTTCAAGCTGCGGGAATATTACCATACTGGAACAAAATTCTACGGATATAATGTAGTATGTTCAATGTAAGCAAGATATCGCACACAGGTGTTTTTATGAGAATACTTTTACAGAATTAAAAATAAGTGGATAAGTAGGAAACTGTGGTAAGTATAAGTAAGACAAAGAAAAAAAGTTAAATATTTTTAAGATTAATAAAAAAAAACAGATAAACAGTATGTATTCGAATCGAATCCCTCGACTAGAAATACATGCTATCATAATACCAAATGCTTTTATTAAGACATATGATTTTTATATGTTAGGTTACACAAAAACGTGACTTGCAAACTAATTGTTTTTTTATTTGTAATATTTAGTTTGAAAATCACTTTTTTCATGTAATCCTTAGCAATAAATTTTCTTTTGGTGCTTGTATATAGGTAGATACACTGGCAAGTAATTGTATTCTTCTATGGTACCACCACTTCAGTGGTATTACAACCAGAGTGGTAATATAGCGGGCTCGGACTTGAGTTGTCCAGTCACGTGCTCTTGCGGCGCAGTCACTTTGTTTCTGGTATCCTACACGTAGCCCGCCCGGTCCTGCGGTGTTTATTTCTCTCCTCACTGTGGATTAGCGAATAGTCCGTTTAAAAAAGAAAAAAAAAGACTGGACAACTAATACACTTCAGCAATCCATACCCATACTAAACACTGCGTCCTTCGTAGCAAATTTTGATGTTTAATTCTGTAAATAACTAATGTAATGTTTTGTCGCTTAGTTTTCCTCTGGTTTATAAGATGTAGAGGTATATATTATGATATTTTAACTGGATGCGGCTAGTTAGGATTTGAAAAGCCTATATCGCATGGGAAATCTGACCCAACATTTTAGGAAATCTTAAATTGAATGACCTTTATTCGTCTATTTAATTAATTAATTACATATAAGAAAAAGAATCTTGTGAAATGCGTATTTCCAGCCAAGTTCGGAAAAGAAAAAGCTGACACACCAGAAGCTTGTTCAGTCTACTGATCCAGAAATCTGTGATAGGATGACAACCAGACACCAAAACAATTACCTCCAAAGAAGAAGAAGAATTTTTCTTTTACAGTTTTCTATATTTGAACTCAGCGAGTGTAAATTTGAATCGCGCCTTGTTTTGATGATCTTCCGTTCGCTTCGTGTTCGATGTTCATTCCGTGAATAAATCCATAGAGGTTATCGATAACACGCAGATCCCTTTAAGTGAAGTATGTTAGAAATTTCCCTGATTTCTGAATGTGTTTCTTAATCAACTTTACTTTAGGCTCTAGTAACAAAAATACACTTTCTTGAAAACCATGAAATCGGTTGATTAGTCGATTTGGGTTCGGAAGATCTAGAATCACATTATTATTCCTTGTCTCAGTCTTTTGTTCTGATTGAAAACGATTCCGCATAATAGGCTGTAATTTAATTAATTGCTTAGTGCAACATCAATATCAGAATAAATATATAATTGGCCGATCACACCAAGCCGTGCCAAATATTCTCGATGCGTAAATCAGGAGCACATAAAAGGCAATACAGCAGTCCGCAGTTGGAAATCCGGCTGCATATTCGTGAGGCCATCGATCAGTTAACTCCTGGCAGCGCCCTGTTGCCGAGGGCGCTAGCTTGGCGCCCCTCCAGAACCATTCGGACACAATCTCGCACTGTTTCATACTCATTGCGAAAATATTGCGCCCCCACTAACCTTCTGCGCAGAATAAACACGGAGCGCTCTCCTCATAAAACTCTACTTTGTGAATTGGCTTGAATTATTCCCTGTTGTCGGATGTTCAACACAAAACAAAAATGATGACAAACATTCGAACATGCTTCCGTTTATAAACAAAGGATGCTTGACTGCTCAATCTTCAAAAGGGCACCTGTAACAACGTCGGTGCTATCGGCTCAAAGACAAACGACGGAAACAAAATTCAGAAAAACAAAGCGTTTAACTTCCCAACAAACGTTTCATTCCGAATCTCCGATTGAACTTTTTCAAATAAACATAAAAACTTGGAGATGCTCCGCTCTGAGTCCGGGGTCTTAGGGGAGTGTTTTTAATTAAACTTGTGTTATGTTGGTTCATAGATGAAAGAGTGGGCGAAGTTGCGAGTCTCGCTGCCAGGGGCGCGGCGCGCTTTGACAAAGTTTTAAGTTCACCGCGACTTAGCATTAGTTACTGCACTGATTACGTAAACGCCACTTGTTGTTATATTTTACCTACATCTGAAGTAATAAAACCATACAAGCTCTCCAATTTGTCAATAAAATTACATGTCTCTACTATCAAATATGTAATTTGTATCTCTACGTTATCACTAAAATGTCTAACCTTATATATATAATGTAATATTATACTTTACTTATAGTTGTTTCAGCTAGGGTTTTTTTTTTCACAAAACTCTAAAAGATTTCTGATAATTCGTAATATTATTATCATTCAAGCCGAAAATATTACTAGAGATTTTTGTGCCCTACTCGTACTACACGATTGCAAAAAGAAAAGGTTATTTTTTAATCCTGTCTCGTGTTTAATTAGACTGTCCCAGTAGTGTTTTGTAGCGACCGTAGCCACTTTAGCTACAGCTTGCTACCTAATAAAAACGCACTATTACATAAATAACTTCTTTATTCGACTTTACAGCTTTGCGTAGGGAAACATAATATTATCGTCCGCACTCGACGGCGGACGGCAGGTAAGAACGTCAAAACTCCCCGGCCGAGCCTGGATAAAGTTTCTATCGCTCTCTTTTTAAATAAGGTAATTGAAAAGAGAACAAATATATTCCAAAAAGAATCATACCGCCAGCACCAAACTATATGGCACGAAGACCAACGAGGCCCGATGCTACAGTACCATGAGTCTAACTATGCTTATCAGTGTACCCATTTGTATGTATCGCTGAATTGGAAGGAAACGTGTGACAAATGTGTCGGATATGTCATTGTGCCAGCCAGGTATACCCGCGGAACGGTATACCTTAGTAAAGTTGGGTCGTAGTTGCGCTGTGCAGGTAGGATCTTCCTTCCGTCAAACTTAGAACTTCTCTTGTTCTGTCATGTGCGATGCCGTCTTCGTATTCTATAATTATTTCTACAATGATTATTTTATTTATTACTATGCGGTGTATTAAATCTAAATCCTTGCTTCGATCTTACAGCTTAGGAGCACATTTGTGTTCGAATAGGAATGTAGGCGCATGAATGGACAACTTTCGTTATAAGACTGTTCAAACTCGGCATATGAATGCATTTTTCTTAACTTTCATATGCGAGACTCTTAAAGAGCGTCAGTGGTCCTATCTTCCGTCCGGGAGACGCGGGTTCGATCCCCACCACGTACGTTTATTCGACAATTTTACGCTACATCGTGATGAAACCTGCACATTCCTGCTAAGAAATTCAAAGGTTGTGTGTGAAGTCAACCAACCCGCACTGGGCCAGTGTGGTAGACTAAGGCCCAATCGCCTTAATTCAGGGTAGGCTCGAGCTCCTCGGTCGGGACGTATATGAGCTGTGATATGCGAGACTAATTTTAAAGTAATCTATACTTCTTGATATCTGATTTATTTACGCTGTAAAATAGTTCCATCAGCTTTATTTTTGTCCTGATTTATTACGTGCTTAATTTACGAGTATAGACCAAAAGTTGGAAATAAATTTACCATTATGGTCAGAAGAGTGGAGAGTAAAGCAATGATCCGTGTGTGTATGCGCTGATAACTATGTGAACTTTGACGAATGGCTTCGAAATGTGCATTGCTTTGCGGAAACAATGGGTTTACAACGCGTGCATTTTTTGGTATGCGCTCTAGCTCTCAACCTACAAAAAATAACTATTATGGAGAAAGGTCAACCAAGTTTTTAGTTCCTAAAATATTTAATAAGCTAGATGTGCTAAGAAAAGAACCCAAATTTAAAACGTTAAATATGTTAAAAAATAAATTGAAGGTGTCTCTGCTTGGTGTCAGTGACATCAAGCAGGAACAGTAATTTCATATCTTTTTTGGTATCATATATGTTTTTCCAATACACCTTGCTCGAAAATTGGTCTTATGAAGGCAGTAAACTGTGCGTCGTTTCGTGGTTGGCGCCGAGAAGCTTGTAAGATTTTCATTTCATTGTTTTACATTAAATGTTGTTTTATGAGTGTTTTGGTGTTGATATGTAATGATAAATGTTAATAGTAAGGATACTCAAACTGGGCGCGATATAATAGGGGTTGGTTTTTACAACTTCTACATGATATATTTTACCTGTAGTGTCATAGCTTTTGTAGGGTACTATGTATGTAGCTTTCTTAACCATTTCAATTTAACTATTTACTATAAGTTTTCTCAAAAGTGTATTGAAAAACGTCGTGCAACACACGGATCTTGGGTTTTATAACAAGCTAGTGACATTATAAACTCGCTGGTAATGTGCCACCTACGATCCTTGTATCGTAATGTACTATTTTTTATATTATTGTATGCGGTTATAATGTGCCTATAGTATAAGTCTAGACTTATTTAAGGTAGGCATAAAATTTGTATTAGAGCGTGATCTCGCCATCAAACGTAACAGTTTGGCGAGTAGAATTAAGTTTATAAAAATTATACTTACCTTGCAATAAATAAATATAAAAAAAAAAGTTAAAAGTGATGCATGCAGTCAATTGCACTTTTATAATGCAATGATAAAAGTTATGTCCATTATTGTACGGAGTGTTGATTGAGTTTATTTTCCGAACGATCGATCATCTATTAACGCTAAAGAACTTATGAATATGTCCTTACAATTCGCGGGTTTGTTACCACGGTAATATAAAAAAAAATGAATATGAATATGTGTCACAAAAGAAGTAATGAATGAGGTCCTTATCCTTTCATATTTTGTTGGTTGTAAGCTCAATGAAAGGTAAACTAATCTGCACGCGGGATTTTTAAGGAATCGTTGTTAGGAGGTGAAATCATGAATTCAATTCAGTCGAAAATTAACTAATATCACCTCTTACAACGATTCCTTAAATCAAATTTCAAGAATGATAATAAAGAGTCTATTCGAACAATCTTACTTCGATAAACCTAATTGGCGTGGCATGGTCGAGAGCCATTTTGCCGCTGCACACAAAGCGCTATTCAATTTTTAAATTAAAAATTAATTTTGTATTTCCATTAAGCCAGTTATAGAATCGAAAAGCTAAGAACATAATAGGGAGAGGCTATTGAACGTGCTTCAGTAATTTAATATTTCTGAATTATCCTTTTGAATACTCACCCGACTACGCCAAAAGATCATACGATATTTTTAAGATAGAGATCTTTTTGAAAGTGCATAATAGTAAATTACGATACACGGATCGTAGGTGGCATATTACAAATGAGGTGACTTTTATAAGCCCGAGCCGCAGGCGAGGGTGTATAATGTCACGAGTTTTTTATAAAACCTAAGATCCGTGTGTTGTACGACGTTTTTCAAATAAATAAATAAATATTTTTTATTTACAAAATGAACCTGACTGAATAGTAAATTCTGAAGACTGGTAGGAATTTAAAAAAAAATGTAATAAAATTGCACTAGTGTGGTAAAACGTGTTTACTGCACAGTTTACTGCCTTCGTAAGCTAAATTTTCGAGCAAGGTGTTTTGAAAATAAAATCGAAAAGCCATCTCTTCGAGTTGCTCGTGCCATAGTCATTAATTACTAATATATAATAACACAGTACTTTATTACCTTATAACTATTTTGCTTACTAAAACACGAACCTGCCTTTTTACCTATTACAACATACCCTGTAGGCAATCATGAGAGCAAGTACATTAGTACATTTTCAAGTCTGAATGGTGTGGCAAAGTGTCCCAGCTCGCACCTAATCTGCTCCGGTCGACTGCTTCTTTACGAGGTATTTGTTCCAGCGAGCACACACCACTTTGTAGCATTTTTCCGAAAAAAATATGTGTTGAATATAGTCGTAATGCGATCGGCAATATCTGAAATGCCAAGCCACTGCGTGAGAGCGCGTGGGACGGACACAGGAGAAGAAACAGGACCTTCCGATTAAACTTATGGATATCCACAGTGTTGAATGATCGCGCCTAAATCAACCATACGTGCCTTATAAATATTGAACAATAGTTCCTGAAAATAAATTTTAGCTAGGCACTACGCTAAATATTAGGGTGCGTCCACATTTGACGAATGATTATAATTATTATGCGCCGTTCGCGAGCCGCCCGCGAGCTGTGCGCGTGCATTTCGAGTTCGCAAGCCGCCCGCGCGCTGCAGCTACTTACTCCCGCCCGCGCCTCGTGGCCTGCACCATTTCTTCCACTCGGTTCGATTCAGATGCTGCAATAATTATTCTAATGGCAGTCGGATTATAGTCCGTCATCTACGAAAAAAAAATACAACTGACTAAGGCATACAGTACTAAAACGTGAAACAGGATGCACGCATTGTTCATTATGCGATCCTTACATGAGTTACGCTAAAGAGGTGCGCCAAACGATTGCAGTAACTGCGCGCGTGCTGTTCACGAGCGGCTCGCAGTCGCAAGCAGATCGCAAGCGGCGCGTTCGCCAGATCTGGACGTACCCTTAGAATCACTACTTATTTTGTCGTACTGTAAAAACAAAGCGTTCTTTTATAAAAATATTGGAAATATGTCGAATCCGTCCCTGGCTGACGTGATATGAAAGTTCGGGACGGGAATGTGTTAGGAAATAGGTTTTCCGCAGATTGATGGAGGGTTTTTCTGTCACGACAACGCGCGGTACAGATGAGACTTGAACGTTTTTGATTTTTTCGATAACTCGCTGCGGCCCTGGTGACGGCTGTATTTGCTTTTGATATCGTGATGGGTTATGTCAAGGGTATTGAGGTAAAACGTTTTGCATTTTGGAACGAAATGGCCGAATACGATTTTTTGTGAATCTGGAGGAAATATTGAGCGATCAACATTAATGAATAAGTACAATTGCTCACAGGATTTTTTTTATCTTTTCATGTTTGTTTTTTTATGAAAACATAAATTGAATTTAAAACGTTTATTTTCCATAGTATGTCATTACATCACTTAGATTCAACATAACATTTTTTTCATTAAGGCGGATTCTGTGTCGAAGAAACTCCACACAGAATTCGTATCCTTTGCGTTATCTTTGTTTATTTTTTTTTTATTAGCTAGATATTTTATACGTTTTTTGCACCAGCTTCACAAAGAAAATTATTTGCTATTTCATAACATTGTGCACTGTGTATAGTAATTTGCTTCAGTTAATGAACCAAACATGGTAATTAAATTGAAATACAAAGTGCAATTCAGGCTTTAGGACTAGATAGGTACATTACAGTTAATTCTTTCTTTCTTTTCGAGTCGATTCGGTGACTAAATTTGGGAAGACCAATACTCTGCCACAGATATGGCATTATCTGTGGCATTATAAAGGTCTTCGCGTGTACAGGTGATGGGGCATGCTGGGCAAGACAGTAAGTGAGCCATTGTTTGTGGAGAGACACCACACAGACATGACTATCAGTTGTATATCCCCACCTAAGCATGTTTTCTTTACTTCGACCGACTTGAGTCCGGAGTCTGTTAAGAGACTTCCACGTCGGCCAAGGTAAACTATGCCCAGGGGGGAGGCTCTCTTTCGTTCGAGTAAATGTTACTGAGGGGTATCTCTCCCTCCAGGAATTAAGCCGGGCTTGGGAATTTTCCCCATTTAATGGAGCAACTTCCTTGATAAAGCTGTGCCGGCTTTTTAGTCTCTGATTCACTGGCACATGGCTGTACATTGGGTGCCGCTGGTCCGAATCCTTCTTAGCCCGTTCAATAGAGCTTGCCACATCTCTGCGGACGTCTGGGGGAGCAATACCAGCAAGCGGATACAGCATTCCAACAGGAGTCGGTTAATTAATAAACAGTAAATGAGGTCAGAGAAATATACGGGAAGTTTCGCTAAATAGAAGAAAATCAATACTTCCATCTTATAAAATAGAACGCATTACGTAGATCTGCATGATACCACTATTGAACGAAGGAATTCTTCAATTTGCGCGAGAGTACTCAGAGTATGATTTATAGGTAAAGTATACAGTACTGCAGAGCATGCAGGTACATGGAGTGCCTGCGTTTTAGTTGATATGGGTATAGAGAAAATCCCAACTCTTGAAAACGAAACGTGATGATTACATTATTTTTGCTGCAGTGTGTTTTACTGCTGCGCTGAGGCTAAGAATCTCTGCAATGACTGATTAGTGATATAAAGCAGGTAGGTAGGTAAGTAGTTTAGAAAAAAACCTGAGCCGATAATGGGCTTGTGACGTTACAAGCGCGACCTGGGGAAGATTGCTGAAGCGGATACCGCGTACAGATTAACTTACTTTCGTTGAGCTTACAACCCACTCGATATGAAAGTATAAGGACTTAGTAAATTTTCGACTGAATTAAATTAATCATTTAATAATACTTAATACTTGTGACATGAGTCACAGATCGAATTATAGGCCTAAATATAGTAAGTATATTTAACAACCTAACCACTATAATTAACTTCATGGACGAATTTTAAAGAAAGACAAACAGACAGACACAAAAGAGGATACACTCCACAAATACTACAAATTATTTCAAGTGACATGAAATAATTACTAGCTGTCCGGCCGCGGCTACGATGATTATCCCGTGGGAATAAAGACGTTTTCCTGTAAAAAGTATTCTATATGTTAATCCAAGTTACAAACTATCTCCATTCCAAATTTTAGCCAAATCCGTTAAGTATTTTAAGCGTGAAGAGTGGAACAAATATCCAAATATATTTTCACATCCTACTAATATTATAAATGCGAAAGTTTGGAGGCTTGGATGTTTGTTACTCAATCACGCATCAACCACTGGACAGATCGAGATGAAATTTGGCACACATTTAGGTTAGGTCCTGGAATAGGACATAAGCTACCTCTTTATTCCCACGGAAAAACTCATTTAACGTGGGTGAAACCGCGGGCGGAAAGCTAGTTTATAATATTTGTGTGATTGCACCTTTGTTTCGCAGTCTCGTCTCGTGTTCGAGCGGCTCATTTCGCGAGTAATCTAGGTGATCCACTGCGCCCAAATTCTCCCTTTGACAGGAACGCAACAATTTTTTGAGCATAATACAGGAAGCTTAATGTTTGCGGTTTTTAGAGGATTTTTTCATCCTGCTACACGTTGCCAGTAGAGATTGCTTTCTGTGTAGTTAGATACGTAAACACATAGTTGTGTTGTGAATGATGAGCTCTTCTCCACAGATTCCGCCATTGTGTTAGTGAACTCACCCAAAAAAATGTAATGACGGATCTAAGTGATGTAATAACATCCTATGGAAATAAATAATTTTGACTTTGACTTTTGACTTTAATAATGGTCACTCTTTAGGTAACACAGCTAAATATACGGAGTGTCTTACACCTGATATATTGACCTGGTACTGTCACTTGACAGTTGTCCATAAAATGGTAGAGCAAGTCCAAATTTTTAATCATGTTCCAAAGGGTTATTTTTTAGGATTTGTTTTTAATGGCCGTTTTTTCGGGTTTTACATAATTTACCCATAAAATTACGTGTACGTACATTAGGGTTCCGTAGTCAACAAGGAACCCTTATAATTTTGCCATGTCCGTCTGTCTGTCTGTCTGTCTGTCCGCGGCTTAACTCAGAGTCTTAGTACTAGAAAGCTGTAATTTGGCATGAATATACATACTAATCACGCCGACAGATCTGTAAAATAAAATATAAAGATATTTTTTTAGGGTCCCTCTGGTACACTTAAAATGGGGGGTTATTTGTAATAACAAAGAAACAGAGAAATATCTCATCTACCTCATAGTGTGAGGTGACATTGGATGGGTTTTTTTTTTTAAATAATTTCCGGGTTTACGTTTCAGAAATATTTCGTTTTAAAGTGCTCATTGTTGTTAAGCCAATTTTCTCCCCTACAAGTTACAACATCTGTCAAAATATAACTGCTTCAACATCTGACAACTATTATCGATCGAAAACTATACATATGACACATAATCTTAAAGGCTTTAAGCTTTGACCCCAGTAAAGAAGAAAGGATTTTGTGATAGACACTTATAAAACTAGAACAGCATTTGCAAGCTCACAGTATATAAAAAGATCTAATAACCTGTATAATAAAGTAAACAGACAATTAAATATTTATGAGAAGACCGATTTTGAATGGAAATCAGTGGTGATTACTTGGTTGAGACAACTAAAATATAACGAATGTGGGAGCCTCTTACAGCCTCTAACATAAACTGTTTGTTGGTGGGAGTTGTAGTCACTGTTACTGCTACTACTTGAAGTTGTAGTCACTGTTACTGCTGCTACTACAAGTTGTAGTCACTGTCACTGCTGCTACTACAAGTTGTAGTCACTGTTACTGCTGCTACTACAACTTCCGATCTCAAGACCAAGTCATAGGGGCAAAGCATAAACGCAATATGCATAATTGCATAAACATTATCCTACTCATACAACATTACGTAAACGTATAAAACTAAGCTAATTGAATATTATATACACATAAATACAATAAGAATATCAAATAAGAAAGCACACGAAAGCGCGCACTGACCATGCAAATTAAAAAGAAGACATGAAACCAGGCAAAAATCTTTTGCTTAAAAGGAAACTCCAATCGGCTTGTCAATATCCGTTGTGTAAAGAGAATAAATAATTTTGAAATAATTTTGAATTTTTAACTGTCTTAATAGTATTTGACTACTACCGAACCCTGCGTGATCCGACACGTTCTTGGCCAGTTATTTTAAATTGAAATATCTGTACGTTAATATCATGCTCTGATACAATGACACATGACAAAGGTTAAGGAATTTTAAAGCAACTATTTTCGAGAGTCGGGTGTAAATATCACCCAGAATCTTGGGCTGAATGTACCTGTCATTTTGTGGAGACCTATCACTTTCACCCTGTTTGTGCATGTGTTTGTATATAATGTTAGTGAAATGCAAGAGAGCATCCCGCATCTAAGCCAGTGGCGCCAGATCCGGGCAGAGCGTGAGTTCGGTTCCGAGTATGTATCGAACACCCTCACTACAGTAGTTAGCACTCGAGGCTTTGGTTAACAAACTACGTGATTGCAATCTGGATTAGGTAAATCGTTTTAATCGTCTATGGATGTTGTGTGGTTACATATAGGTACTTCTGATTCGGTAATCTATTCAAATAGTGGTTGTCGAGTAATGATATAACGAGCAGCACTTTTGGACGATTACAGGTTTCGGTTTGAAACTTCGATGCGGAAGGGTTGGTAAGTCAATAAGTAAACAAATCATTGGTTCTACCAAAACTACTCTTTTTTATTCATTTATTTATTGAAATAAAATACATTAAGGTCTTTTTAACAAATCATCGCCAAACTACAGAGTAAAAAAGCGATTGTTTGCGTGAAAAAGCGATTGTTTTGCGTTTACTTACAAGCGAAGTAATCTTGTTTGTAAATTGGATTGGTATGATTTTCATATTTTACTAGCCTGCTTGAACTGCACACATACATACATATGAACTAGTCCACTTATGTAGTTGTAGCTACATCCTAATCAAGTAGTTCGTTACCAGCTGTTGCAAGTTGCAATTCGATTGAAACGGTTAGTGGCAGAACTCGAACTCGGTGCGCCTGAGAGGTTGCTGGTGGGTGGTAATTTAATTATTTATTAATTCCAGCTAGTTACAGGTCTTAACGCAAAAAGTTTTTTTATAGGTGTTTTTCAGTCTCCAAATAAATGACTTAGCTTTAGCATAGACACTGTCAACTTCTTTGAGGAATCCCGGTGATTCACATAAAACTTTGTGCAATTGAAGAATTTACAAAACCTTATCTATTAAAACACTTAGCAATAAGTACATATTGACAAAATACAAAGTCAACTTACCCGTTTATTTTTAGTGATTCATCGTCGTCGTCATCATCATCATCTCAGCCGGAAGACGTCCACTGCTGAACATAGGCCTCCCCCATAGGTTTCCACCGTGAACGGTCCTGCGCTACTTGCATCCACCGACGCCCAGCAACTTTCACCAAGTCATCTATCCACCTTGTGGGAGGCCGTCCAACACTACGCCTTCCGGCCCGCGGTTGCCATTCGAGAACCTTTCATCCCCAGTGAGTAAAACCCGTAAAATATTGTTCCGACCGCTCGTAGGTCACCTAGTGTAACAATGAAGCTAACGCGAAATACAGTGCTATTTACAGGATTAAAACAAAATTATTTTATTTATGTCGTGAGTGCAACGCTGCGGCTGGCGGCAACCTCCGCTCCCAAATAAACACAATGCATGACCCTCTTAATAAATGACATTTTTTTTAAACTACGTTTCCTTTCCATAGGATCCTAAATAAAGATGCAGTACACAAGTCCGCGCCGGCTACTTTACTACACTATGTGGTTATATAATTATATCAAAGAATGTCTCATGAACTTTAGTTTGGAACTAATCCTACTGGAGTCTCGATTAGAGATGTGCCGTGGGGAATGTTCCCATTCCCAGTATTTTCCCTATGGGAATATTCCCGGTAAGTTACCGAAAGTTTCCAATGTTCCCGGGAATATTCCCCTACACATGAAACATTTAATATATTGAATTCTTTCTTTAGCTAGTGTTTTAATTTAGTTTGGTTGGTTGGTTGGCTGGTTTGGTTAGTATGATTTAATTTGCAAAATTGATTATTTTTGATATAGACAATTTTATTTTATTTAAGTGAGAGATTTCACTCACGGTCATCTGATCCAAAACTAGGCAAGGCCTGTACTACGAGTATGGGTGTCAAAGATAGACAAATATTCAATACCCGTCTGGGTATTTTATATTATATTTATTGGGAGAAATGACCCTTGATGTCTGCCTTTTTTTCTTTTCGCGCCTTAGCTTGGTACTATAGAAAACTGTAATTTTATTACAGATAGGTACTATAGGTATTAATCGTTTTGTTAGTTACATACAGCCAAGTAGATGTTTGCCTGTTCATTGCTGACTGTAAGATGTGAATCAACTGTCTCGCTTCCTCTTTAAAAAACACTTTATTTGCGAATCTCTTTATTTGAGTGGCAACAAGGTCATCAAACAATGAAAGCGTCCTTTTTTAGTTACCTGTTATTTAATTTGTAACTTGGTGCACGTATTTAAACATACAAACCTCGTTGTTAAAAATTAATCTGAGTCTTTGTGGTCGGATTTATGTCAGATAACTTATGAAAAACATGTTGATCGTTCTGTGATTTGGTAATTATTTTAGTATAATTTAAATTGTTAATACTGAAATTTTATTGATATTTAAAAACAAATCTGAATCTTTGTGGTCGGATTTTAAAAAAGTTGCTTTGTTTTATACCTATAACTTATGAAAAACATGTTGATCGTTCTGTGATTTGTTAATTATTTTAGTATACTTAAAATTGTTAATACTAAAATTTTATTGATCTTTAATTGTTGATTATATTGACAACGCATATTTGTTCACACATGAATAAAAACTATCAAAATTTAACGTCTGTGCTTCTTTTTCTCTTATTAAAATACAGTTTAAACTTTTAGAATCTGCCCGGGAATATTTCCGGAAACATTGGGAATATTCCTAAAAACACTGGGAATATTCCTCGGAATATTCCCATTTTTTTGGGAGTTTTGGGAATATTCCCAGGCATGTGGGAAATTTCCGGTGATTGTTCCCGGTAACATTGGGAATATACGAAATCTCTTAGGTTAGTAAGTATTCAAATATTACTTGTGATTTGTCTCCTAAAACTTAATATTGTGACATATAAATATATAAAAAAAATAGAAGATTTCGACAACTTTCCCATTGTTTAAGTTCTCAAGGGAATATTCCCCGGAATATTCCCACACAAAAGTAATTTCCCGGGAACGGCACATCATTAGTCTCGATACAGCGAGCTTTTAGCCGCGTGAAATTAAATTAAGATTCCGGCTCGCGCGCACCTCGCCGGCCACTTTACAAACGAACTTCCTTGTCTTTGTAATTTGGCGCGACTTGAGGCGAGCGAGTTCCTTCGACCACCTATTAGCTGGTCTGTACTTCGTGTAGTCAAATTACTGACTTGCCTACATTATAGTCCCTACACCATCGAATAGATAAATAATAAATAGTACATCCTAATCTTATTGGAACTTCATTAACATGTTTATAAAACGTACTAATAAAACATAAAAATAAAACTCGTAAAATAAATAAAAATAATAATAATAATAATAATTAATAAATATTCTATGATAAAACTAGCTTTCCGTCCGCTATTTTGTCCGCGTTCAACCTCAGAGAGATAATTTCTGGTCTGTCAGTCAGTTTTTCCTTTTTATTTTAAGAACAATAAGATAAGATAAGATAATTTATATTACTCAAAAAGTTTACAAAATATTTTACATATTACTTCTGAACTCCACACTAGGTGATACCTGTGTTGTGGCAGTCCAAGACGACGACCGTTACCATAAATTAAACTGTAACAATTAGTACAAAACTAAAATAACAAAATGAAAAAACTAAACTAAAAGACAGTAAAATTGTTAATTATAAAGAAAGAAAGAAAATTTAATTGCGTATAAGAAAGTACAATACCTTAAAGATATGAAATGGAAGAGTAATAAATATAAAAAACCAAAAGAATAAAGAAAGACATATTACAAGATATGACCTAAGGATAGGTAGATTAATTTTAGTAATTACATAAATGTTGCAAGTAATTAACTAAAAGCATTGTGTCGATTTCTTTTTTTTCTTTTGTTATGCAATTGCTCCCAACGTGACTACGAATAAAAACGGTTCTTCCCTATTGCATCTAGCTTGTAGCTTTGTACATTAAACAAAGTGAGCATTGCGGATTCGGTTAACATTCCTGGATATCGAATGGGAGGCGAGTGCAGACGACTTGGATATGCAGCGTAAATAATGTGCGCGTATTCTGCGCTCGCCGACATAGCCCACAATTGTTTGTTATAGCAGGTTTTAATAGTACTGTTGAATTAAAAAAATATATAACAATACGTCTGGTGTTTGATACAATGCCTTTTTTGCCAATAAAAATATTGATCTAGCCTAGAGTATGTATACGCACCAAAATTATGTTTTTTTTTCCGCTATGTAAGTAAGTAAAAACACTTTATTGCACACAAAAGGAACATAAAAACAATAAATAGCAAACATATAGATTGAGTGCGCAAAGGCGGCCATATCGCTTGTAGCGATCTCTTCCAGACAACCTTTGGGAAGAGGACATTTAGAAAGAAGACTGTGGTAGTGCATGAGCAAAAAACAGGAGAGTAAAATATAATAATAACATATAAATTAAAAGTACAATAAATGCTACACATATAGATACATGTATACAATATACATACATAATATATGCATACAAAAAATTTCAAAAAAATTCTCATTACTTTGAAAATGGATCATTAACTCACAATTAGTTTAAATTAGACTTTTTTATTGGTTAAATTATAATCGTTAAATAAATGAATCATTGAATTGATAAAACACTATGTGCATGCTGTGTTTGCCTGTAATTGGGTCTACATCTCGAAATTATTACCAGAAAATATTATTGTTCTACTTTTAAGATGTTTACCTGTTGGCAAACCTAATAAATAAAATAAAATACATAGATACATACATACATATATTAAAGACATAATGGAAATACTAATGATTACAAACAGATTGTGCCAGGATATGTTTGTGAACCTTCAATTTGAATGAAGTAACGACTTACAGTGACGTATTTCTTTCGGTAAAGCATTCCATAGGTATATGTATGTATGTATAGATGGAAATAAAATTTAAAAAAGCAATACTTTGCAAATTGTTGGTATAAATTTGCTCTTTTGATGTTTTCGTTCTATGTTACTTAAATTTTATTTTATTTTAGCGATGTAACTGCTTAACCTTCATAGTGCTTTGTGCTTCTTATAAATTGAACTTTCTAAACAATTTTAGTTGTCCTAAAACCTTTCTTTGAAGATTAATTATCCCTGTTTTTCTCAATTAACTTATTCTAAATAATTAATTGAAAGTGAATTGCGATCGGTCTTTATATTGAAATTAACTTTGAAAGCTCCCAAATTTAGCTTTCTTTCCTTTAACAGAGTAGGTAAATTAAAAAAAAATTGAGAAGAACAATCACTTTTTAATTTATAAAAATGAGCTAGTTTATTTTCAGTCCCAGTTATTGTTCAAAGCGTTTAGAATTATTATCACGTATTTATTTTGTTACCTTGACGCTCTCTCGACAGGTTTTATTTATTGAGAAATGTGAGAAACCACCCGAGTTTCTTTGTTCGTAGATTTTACTCTGTATGTGACGTGTTTGTAAAGTGTTCACCATTGTTACAGAGTAACAAGTATACGTGACTGTAGGTACGTATTACGTAACTTTAGTTTTAATCTGAAAGCTGAAATTCTAGGTAGTCGGTAAGGAAGTCGTTTGAAACTCATTTCCATCTTATAGTGGCTGCAGTTGACAAACAGTCTGCTAAACCGACGGCGCTAAGTAGGAAGTAATCAGAAACAGGCAGTAGGTAATACCGTCTCACCGACACAGCCCGCTAGCTAGGGCGGAAGGAGTTTTCAATAAAATGAATGCAAAATTTTCAAAATTCAATATGCGTTCAATAAGAACTGCACAAGGAATAGAATATTACGAGTTTATAATATGAGAGTTCTTAGATGGAGACAGTTGCGGGGTTACGGCAGATTGCAGGCGAGTGGAATTGGTCAAGTTGTTTAATTCTGCGCCCGCAACCCTCGCGCGGGTTCTCTTTTTGTTGGCTACTCTTTTTGTTGAAACAGTACCAATCTACACAGTGACAGACGAATTCGCCCACTGATATTTTTAAATTGTCGCAAACATTACACTATTTTTTTAATTGTCGTATGTTTTAAGTTATTGTTCTGCAAATACAAATTTATAATTGCATAAATTAGAAATGTTTAGTACTAATTGTATTGTATTGTTGTATGTTTTTGTTCGTTTAGTACTATGAAGGGTTCAGTTGCAGATCTTTGTAAGTGCTTTTATGTGCAGTAAGGGTATCGACGTACTTATCGAAAACTTTAAAGCCGAACTATTAAAGAACTAAATTGGTTTCGTACATCGGACCACTGGCTGCAGGCTATTAAATACTGGCTGAACAATTGAATCAAATTCAATGGGACTCTCCTGCTCTTTTGTGTAATATACGGTCAAGAAAGAAAGAGATGGAGGATGTCTTATTCTCTTTTGTTACGTTGCGCTATCGGTCGGCGATTCAAAAGACAATCCAATTACAGAGTTGTGTAAGTGGCGCCCGGTCTAGAAAGATAGGTAGTAGATAACTTATGTCGATAAGATAAGACTTAACTCTTATGACATGTTATTAAGTTCATCTTTATTCTTCACTTTCAGATGAATGATTTCTCCTGTAAGTCTGCACGGTAACCTTTATGGTACATACTCGTAATAACTTTTGTAACAATTTCCATACAAAATAAGCACTAAGAATAATGAATATTTTTTTATTTAAGATGGAACATGTAAAACTTTTGTACCGTATTATTATCTCCTACATGTAGCTTAAAATAAACAATAGTTTAACTGATTCGTATAAAAAAGAATTGCGAGTGTATTATATATTTACCTAGTCTCAAAACTCCGGCTTCGGCCGTCCGGCAGAAGGAAAATTGTGCAGACGGAAAGCTAAAAACGAAACGGTCTAAAATAAATTATTTAATTAAACCACGTGTGCTAAAACTAAACACGGGATTACCAAACTGCTACAAACACAATATTGCTTCAGTATGGAAATAAATCGTCTCAAAGTTGCCTTGTGACCGCATTATCTCGCCTCACGTCAGTTTTGGAACCAAGTGAGGTGCATCCCGGCAAACAGAGAACAGTTCCATTTCCTCTCGCACATACTCACGAGTGACGAACAATATCTCGGTAACAATGGCCGTAATTTGGAGGCGATGGCGCGCGGGACAATACGTCAAGTGACTCATTATTGTGGAAAACTGCCCCGGGCAGAAAAATCACTCCGCGCGCCGCGTGCGCTCCTGGGAACAATGTGACCCGTGCGTGTGAATGGAGGAGACAACCTGCCAACTTATGCTGCAGTCTGTAAAACAATTGATACTCAACCTGTCACCTTAACTCAACGACGTAAAGACTAAAAAGTTGCTTCGTGTTTTTCCCAGTTCGCAGTCACTGAGGTATTGAAGAAAGGTCTCTTTCTCCCACCGCGGCCTATTGTTCGACGCTCTGTGTGAAGCACTGTTATTCTAAGTAGCTATTATTCGTGAAATATGCAATTAAACTGAGCCGTCTTCTCGCTTAAGCGACACTGGCATTCCGGCGACGTAAAGAATTCGTGAAAGAACCAAATTCCTCCGTAAACATTTTTGTTGGAAAATAAAAAGGGGAAAGTAGTTTTTCGTTTTCATTCAGGATCTTCTTTGTTTGACATTTTAATACCTTACGTAACTATTTCCATAATTTATTTTAATAAACCTATTCATTATAGAATCGTATACAGTTTGTTAGGTGTGTGGTGTGTTCATACCTATACTTCTCAACCTCGTTTGATTGATTGATTGATTGATATATACTTTATTGCACCAAAAAAGGGGTGTACAAAGGCGAACTTAATGCTATATAGCATTTTCTACCAGCTAACCTTTGGTGGTTAAGAGCAGGTTGAGGGTAGTGCCGCTAAAACAGCGTTCAACTTGAACTACTACATTAATCAGACAATTGATAAACTTACTAATACGTAAATATACATGCAAATATAAAAGAATAAACATAAAGGTACCTTAGGTACATAATATATAAAAGTACTACATAAATAATAATAATAATAATACATAAATATTAAATATAATAAAAATCAGTCATTCACACCACACTGCATTTGTAAAAAGTGTTCGGATACACGCGATTTGAAGACATCGATTGACGGAGCCTCCCTAATCTCAACCGGTAAGCTATTCCATAATTTTGTTGCTGTGCAAGTATAAGACTGCGCATACAATTCCGTGTGACTTTGAGGGGTAGTAAGGGATTTATTGTAATTCTTGCGGGGTACACCTCCGACAAACTTTTTGAATGACAAACTCGTTGGTTATTGCTGGCAGTCAATATTTTCAGAGTCTTTGGTGTTATTTAAATATTTGAATTTAAAGGAAACAAATCTGTTTCGGACGCTTGAGAGTGGATTCAATAGTCTTCGTCTTTATGTAAGCATAAAACTTGCAAATCTTTAAAAAAAGTTATAATAAAAGATTATTCATGCATCTAGTCAATTGTATTTAATATCGCCTCCATCTTCCTTCACAATTTGTAGCATGACTTCAGAGAAATCAAAATGTCTAACAATTACTATTAATAATTATAAACTCTTTCATTTAGGATTGTTTAAGATGTTAAACATCCTTCTATCGAATGTAATTAACCTGTAAGTAAGTATACTTTTAATTTATGCAATAATTCTTAGGACTCCACTACACGTATGTAGATGTATTTTTATACAATACTAGCTGTCCGCCCGCGGCTACGCTCGCGTTATATAAGATTTTCCCCTGGGAATTAGACTTTTCCCGGTAAAAAATAGTTTACGACCTATCGAACATATAGGTACATAAAAATATTCATAAAAATCAGTCATGCCGTGCCATTTCGGAGGAGTTTGGTTACAAACACTGACACAAAAAATTTATATACCTACTAGTTTTTCTACCCGACTACGCCTAGGACTGAAGCATATATGACAATCGCCATACTTTTTAGTGTAAAGGTCAAACTACTCGCAAAACAGATTTAAATGAAATATTATTTTTCTTTATTTCACAAATATAGCCTATAACCTGGTCAATATTCTCTTCTATCGATTGGTATAAACCCCATCGAAATCGGTGCAGCCGTTCTCTAGTTATAAAAGGAGAAACATTCAATTTTATATAGTACATATGTTAATAATAATTAAGTTATTCTAGAGAAACAAATTAAAAAACAACTGGAAATTAAGAGGTTTCAAAAAATGCTCATTTGATATAGGTAAGGCTCACATTTACCCCTTTTAAGGTAGGCTTATTAAGCCCCTTGATGGGGACAAAATAGCACGAAACTATTATCAAATTTTTTTAAAGCCTAAATATCATCATATCTATTATTTCTGTATAGTGAACTGTTGCAATAAAGAATATGTATATATATATTTACTCAGGTTTTGTTTTGTCATCTTGTGAGACTGCCACTAGTCAATTAGGAATGATTGTAAAAAAAGTCAATTCTGTGCTTTGGAAGGCGTGCGTTATATTGTTGGCCCCGATTATTATCTACAAGATATTCAGAATAGCTATGCCAGGATGACCTTTGACGACTTAATTATTTGCCACCAGGGTTTGTGGAAATGAATGTCGCCATCACATTACAACCCGTGTCACAACCCATTTGATATCATAATAAGAGAGTTCAAAGTTGCGATTAGAAGACAAACTGTTAAGCTCCCCGATGACAGTTTGAAAGCATGCGTTTGCGAAGCTTTGACAAAAGTAATGGCGGTGAATAAATCTGCCTCTTGACGGCGTCTCGCGTTTACCCAAGCATATTTATTGTGAGGAGGCATATAGTACATACAATCTTATTTATTTTCAAATATTTGTTACTGTGCGGGATCATTCGGAACGAGACTCAGGTCTGAAGCCCTCCATATATTAGACTTACGATACCAGCAATGCGAGCTGTTTTGGTACAGTTTTCTTTCGAAAAGTAGCCAGTAAGCTGAATCTTATTATGTGAAAAAGCTTTGTTTCCTGAAGTTGGGTGATCATAAGAATTCGAAACAATTTCCAATTAACTTTACTATGTTTTTTAAATCAAATAACTTTAAAACCATATTTATAAATTGTCTTACTCGATCTATCATTTCCTAATTTTAACAGTTCAAGTTTGTTATGGTCGGAACCATTAATCAAGCTGTTAAAATCCTTTAATGTATCCTTTTTTTCTTGAATTTCTGAACTTATACTAGCAGTGTCAGATTATTATTTATTTATGTATTTATATGAAAATACAATTAAATTTATAACTAAACACAAAGGGTGCAACAATAACTTAATCAAGTTTGTCTGTAGATAAAATTTGTTATTTGTGAATTACTTTATGCGTTTAATATAGCGTAACACATTTACCATGTAACAGATTAAAATAACAATCTGAAATTATTTAAAAAACATTTACTCTCAATTTATTCGAGTCGTAATGTATTGGGTTTTTCATTTCGGTTGAATCAATTTCAAGCGTGATAACTCGTTAAATAACTCACGTAAAAATTACGTTTCAGTGGTCTGTGAATTATAAAAATTCCAATCAGAAAGTCATTAGGGAGAGCTCACAAATAACAAGAGCGCAAATTGTATCGGGTCGGCGGCCGCGGGCTTCGCTTGGAAATTCTCACATCATTTGCGTATACCGCTACAGTAAGTGTTCGTATGCACAAGGTTCACTTTTGGTTGTTCTGGGGGTATAAAATTGAAAGACACCTTGTTCGTTCAAGCGATCTATTGCGACTGAGGAATGCAGACAGTATATTTTAAACCAAATAGTAAGGGTGACCTTTATTTGGAGCAATATCCCACTTGTACTGTTTAATTTACTGACACAGCCCAAAGAATAGCAAAACTTAAGTGGCAGTGGGCGGAGCACATTTCACAAAAAACTGACGGCCACTTTGGCAGAAAGGTTCTGGAATGGCGACCACGCACCAAAAGACACAGCGTGGGCAGGTAACGTCACAAAGTGGACCCCTCGTCTGAAGGCTTTCCATGACCTTCACCGTCGGGTGAAGGTCGTGGAAAGCCTTATAATTAACGTGCATCATGGACAAGCAACTCGCGCGCCATTCAACAGCTTTTATTGTTGCTATCCAAAAAACGTGACCTAAAAAACGTAGCTTTGCAGCGAAACAAAGCTAAATCGCTTTTAGTAGATATCTATTGCCAGTTACCATTCCTGGGTGCATCGTTACGTAAATTGAATTCGAAATTCAACACCTACAACGGGTAAAAATTAAAACTTTCCTCAAAGAAAACACATTCATGTACTCCGAAAATTCAAAAGAAGCAAATCATAGCGTTGTACTACGAGTGCTACAACCCAAAAATTAAGGTAACAAAGGAGCGAGCGTCATAGTTTCACACCTGGCTTTCACTCCACATGGCGTGTGCTTTTTGCCGCCGCCCGACCTATTCCAGCTAATGGCGCCTGCGCTGTAGTAATGGCGCGAAACCGACGAGCCTCTTATTATCTCCGCTAGGATGCGACTTGTTCCGAGTGAACCCACTTTTCAAAAAATAATGTCTGAACTTTGTTTAAAAAACTAATTGTTGATTAGTGTTCGAATATACACAGATTCATGCTCGTTGCCTGTGCCTATGACAGTTCACATTTAATTATTATTTTTTAAAATAAAATATGTTAAAGCATTGCTTCGTTTCAGACCCGAATCTCATACATAAGCAGTCTTTCTTTGACTAACGCTAAAAATGTGTCATCATCGTAATAAATCGTCTCCGCCTTCTACTACAAGTTTAGTATATTCCCATTTATTGGCTTAGTTTCTTCAAGCCTTAGAATAACAAGTTCAAGTTGAAACTATCTCAGCTTGAGCTAATAACCTAACCCACCCACAGTTTTTTTTTTTGTCAGTTTATAAACATTAAAAAGAATCATAACTGAATCGAGTATGTATTTGTAATATTATTAATTTATTTCACCCTGTTATCTTTTAGTCTTGTTTACTTTTTGTAAAAGGGATGAAAGATATTAATTAAAGCTCGAATGAAGGGTTTAGCCTAGCTGATCGCTGTTCAGTTTTTCTGCCAATTCGCTCCAATTTTTCACACATATATTTTTCTAACTTATTTTCTATGGTCCTTTTCATACTTGATCTAAATATGATATAGAATATAATAGAAAATTACCTATTTATGTGAAATTTGCACGTAATACTTGAAAGTCTGAAGATATGACACATATTACGTGATGCATGCTTGACCGTGCACAAAACACGACACAAAGCGGAGCGTGGCTTATTACCGACGTCATATCCGCTGCACATCACACCACGTGCATTTCTGCTGGGTAGAAATACACCTGTGAAGTCGACAAACGTCACAGTTTGACTTCTGGAGTGTTTTTATTCCGAAACAATGGAGGTAGTGTCCATAATTTTAAGTGTACTCTGCCATAAGAATATTTTCTATCGTTCATGAAATACTTATTAAATAATTAAGTAATAGAGTTTGACGTATAGGTTTGATGTATAGGTAACATTCTACGAGATTTGTAGCAATCCGCTACGAGACTCGTAGCAACACCAACCCACGCAAGGGAAAAAATAGGCCTATATCTTCAGCTAATTTAAATGGTGAACACCTTCTCAAATTACAAAAAAAAATGAAAATGAGCATATCAATATTTTTTTATAATAGGGTGAAGGACCCAATAATGGACAAGACCTCAGTAATGAACACTTTTTTTCTTTCTCTTAAGAATTAAGCATTACTTATAGAAAATTTGATATGGCAACACATATTCGTAGACTTAAGACTTCCTGTTAGTCTAAAAAAAAAGTCAGAGCGATCGACCATTTTGTTTCAAGATGGCGAGTAAATAATTTGATTGAGTTGGTGCTCCTGCCGAAATATCCAGTTTTATTAACATAATCGTTAAGAGGGTGAGTTAATATTTTACTCAGTTGTTTGTTTGTTATGTATTATATATATCTAAATATTAATTGATTTCTTAGCTTAGTACAGATGTAATTTGTTATTTATCTTGCCGAAACATTTGTTATTTTTTAATAATAGCCAGTGTCATTTACTGGTTCATACATTTGAACTTCTTCCAGTAATCAACAAGTGTCAATAATTAATTTCGAAGGTACTTCTTGAGTTGATCCTATTTCCACGCTGTTTAAATGTTTTTACTTGATAAGCTGTTATATATAAGCTAAATAATGTTAATGAGTCCCATGACTTATTACCCCGTCATTGTTATTTCGTGAGTACGTGCGGAAATGAAACTGCTCTGTTTGCGGGATGCACCTCGCTTTAGCAAAACACTGACGTGGAACTTTGCATTCACAAGGGCGTCTGCGTATGAGACATTAATGTGGATATGAGACGTTGATGTGTGTTAAAACAGTTAAGTTGGGGAGAAAATCACTCGGATTTTTTTTTTATGCTAAGTGTAAGCTGGTTTTTCTTTTTTAATTGAAATGTATGCCATCAAAACGTTACTCCATTTTGGTGGAAATTAAAGTTACTATAATAGTAAAAATATAAATTATTAAAAATGTAGTTTACTTACATAAAAATTATACAAGGCTAAAGTTTAAAAAATTGCAATAAAATAAATAACTGAAGTATTTTATTACAGAAGTCATTATACCATAGTACGCTAACCAACAAAGCAACTCGCTCTGGATATTCGAGAAAAAACACTTATACAGCAAAAAATGTCGTTTCTAAACATAGAACCTTTCATAGGCGCAGTTTTAATAAAAAGGAATGTGCTGGTGTAGGGTAGGTGCAATTACGGTTTCTGTAGTCAACAAAAAGGTGCCCGGTGATATTAGCATGCGAAGTGAGCAGCTCGGGGGTTGCAGGGGAGGGGGAGGGGGGGGGGGGGGGGTGCCAAATTAAACAACTTCACCAAACCCACTCGCTTGCAATCTGCCGTAAATGCGGATGGCCACATCGTTGTTTCAAAAATACGTTGATATTATATTTTTTAAAAAATGTGCTGAAAATAAGATGTATATATTATCACAATAGGTTGATTCTATCTCGGCAGTCAACAAAAACAAAAGTGTATCCACGCAAGGTGAGAAGCGCGGGGGGGGGGTAGCGGGGGCCGCGCCGAATTAAACAACTTCACCAAACCCACTCGCCTGCAATCCGCCGTAATCACGACCTCCTGCGACTGTCTCCGTCTAAGAACCTCGTATTGTTCTATTCCGCTCCACCGTGCAGCTCTTATTGAACGCATATTGAATATTGAAAATTTTGCATTCATTTTATTGAAAACTCCTTCCGCCCTAGCTAGGCTAGCGGGCTGTGTCGGTGAGACGGTATTACCTACTGCCTGTTTCTGATTACTTCCTACTTAGCGCCGTCGGTTTAGCAGACTGTTTGTCAACTGCAGCCACTATAAGATGGAAATGAGTTTCAAACGACTTCCTTACCGACTACCTACCCAGTATTTCAGCTTTCATGGACTAAGATTAAAACAAAATTTTTATTTACGTTAAAATTAACGCTGCTTTACAAACGTGTTACATAACATAGAAATATTATACTAACAAAGAATCTTGAAATGTATTTCATCATTTTCTTTTTCGTACGGTTTCGTTAGTAAAAAACAGGAAGTCACAAAATAAAAAACGTGGTATTAATTCCAATCCCGTTTTATCAATAATAGAAAGAATAGAATAGAAAACTCATTTATTCAATAAAAGAAACAACTTAATTTCACGACAAGTCACGATACTGAGGTAGGTAAGAAAGGTTTTCGTCAGAATAAATCGATTATAACTATACCTATTGTATCAGAAAGCAGTAAGCATGAACTTACTTAATAAAAAAAAGAAAATCCAGTTCGACCTTTACAGCTTTTTTACATAAAAACAGCGTTTCTTTTCGCAAAGTTATACGACTCGTTATAAAAGTTTTAAAGTTAGCAAAATTACTTCTTTCTTTTTCAAATTTTCATAGTAATAGTGTGTGTAGGTATCTTATCTCGGGCTGGTAATAAAATGTAAAGCAGGTAAGCGAGCAGCGGTGTGAATGTGCTAGTAGACGAGCTACATGACAATTTTAAAACGCGCGTTTTATATTGTAAATAAAGCATTCATATTTTTAAATTCTCTATTTGTTGTAAGATTCAATAGTGGTACAAATTGAAATATAAAAAAATATTAAAATTCATTTATAGTTAACTTTTTAAATTTTATTTGTAGGTGACATGTTTACATTTATATTTTTGTTTCTACCTAAAGCCGGTTGCCTGAAGTCGTTTGTCGACCACAGCCCACATAACAAGAGGAAGACCTAAGCATCGCGCGCTTAAAGATTGTGTAGGTGCAGCTTACTGATGCTGCCCGTCTGTGCCCAGCGGGGGCGAGGCAGACGGGACGGGGACACATTAGGGGAATCCGCAGCTGCATCCGCGCCTGATGTCGGTCGCATTTCGCCACGTGAAATTATCGTGAATTCCCACACGCCAATTACATTCGTTACCGTATAACCTGCTCCGGGGATAGAATTGCGCCCATTTTCCGCCATTTTGTTCCGCGCTGAACTATGAACTATTTATCATTTAGTTACATTCAAAATATTACACTTTGGGATAAGATACAAATAATATCGTGTTGACTTATTTTCAGTATATTGGTAATATTATACGTAATTTTTTATCAGTGCTGAATTTTTGTCTTAAGTGTTTAGTATACAAAAATGAACATCGAATAGAATTAGCCGTCACAGAATAAAGTGAAATCTAGTAAGCAGTAATAGTACATTGTTATACGAGGGCTGAAAGTAACTTATTTAGCGCCGAGACGGGGATTGGGGCCTGAGCGTAGCGAGGGCCCTAATAGTTCGAGGCACTAAATAAGTCTTTAACCAGAGGTAAACACTGTGCTTTTCATTACGAATACAAGGAAAGTTATAATAAAAACACGAATTAGCTAAAGAAAAAATGAGTGACTTCCATATCTGAATCAGATAAACTTATTGTAAACAAAACCCTACAACTCGAGAAACAAATGTTAATCGGATTGTTTCTTTACCGCCTATTTTTTTTTTTTGCTGTGGCCATGCCGGTCAGCTTTTGAGCCATTATTTTTAATTTCCATCATTGAAAAATGTTAAATATTTTGCCCAAATCTAATTTATTTTAAAGAAATAGTTGAAAGTTAATTATAATAAAGTCATTTAAAAATATATATTCTTTAATTAACACTTAACTTTATGTTATTTCAATTTAACATTGCGCTGTAATTGAGTGGCTGTATAGAAAGATGAAACATAGTTCAATAGAATTTTTTTTTATATAAATGTAAGGTTACATTTAACGTAAATAACTAGCCAAACTTCACAGTTTGATGGCGATGTGAAATTAAAACCAGTTTTTTTTATAATTTGCCAGCATGAATGAAAATGAATGAATGAATGACAGCTGTCAGTTGAAAGTGATTCTCCCTCCGGGCTGAAAAGTATTACTTCAATCCGCTCCTCAGGCAACTTCCGAACTACTTTCAGAGTATGGGACTTTTTGGCGGGCTTTCAAAGTGAATACAGCGGAAATTTTGAAAGTTTTGTAAAACAGTTAATTTTGTATATAATTCGTTGTAAAAAGTTGTTATTTTATAGTTCTACGAGTTAATGATTTGTATTTATCATATAATATAGTAAAAACAGACAATGCCCGGGGGGGACGGGGTCCCTCCGGGCTCGGAGTCGGACAAAAGAAAACAGCCGAAAATATCGTCGGCCGCTAGTGCTTCGGCGCTTGATGAAGCTTTTTACAAGCCATTTACCAAACCAGGCTACAAACGAGTATTTCCTGAAAATGCTCCAGATTCTGATTTCACTGTTTTTGTTGAGAGTACCAAGCAGGAAAAGTTGGGAAATCGCAATCCACTTGGCGAACCTATTTAAAAACGATATCAAGGGCGTGGGTAATATAAAGCGTCTTAACGCTAACAAGATAGGCGTTACCTTTAAACAGGCAATTAATGCCAACAACTTTTTAAAGAACGAGGAGTGGTTACAGGAAAAAGAAATGAAGGCATATATTCCAGCAGGCGCTGTCGAAACGATTGGCGTAATAAGGTATGTTCCGATTAGCATTTCTAATGAGGAACTATTCAAGAAACTATCGACGACTTCTGAAATAATAAGCGTGAGAAGATTTACTCGCAAAGTTAATGGAGAAGTAAAACCATTCACCACGGTGAGTGTGACTTTTCTATCTAAATCACTTCCTGAATGTGTCTATTTAGATATATATCGTTTTCGAGTATCGGAGTACGTAGCACCCTTGTTGCAGTGCTACAAGTGCTTCAAATTTAATCATGGAGCTAAAATTTGTGGTGCTGCACAAAGATGCTCCGTATGCAGTGAGGATCATCATTACTCGCAATGTCCTACTGACGCCATTGTTAAATGTGTTAATTGCCAAGGGCCTCATTTAGCAATTTCAAAAGACTGTCCAGTTAAAAAAGCCAAATTGGAAGAGAAACGTTTTCGCGGCACTTACGCCAATGTTCTTGCAAAGACTCCCAATTTAACTAGCAATAAGGATTTCCCATCTTTATCAGCACCAACATACAAAAATACTTTTATTGTTCCATCACTACCATCCAGTAATAATAATAATAATAACATTGTTCCGTCAATTCCTATGCCAACAAACCCAAAACAAAACACAAAAAACAATGAATCTTTAAAAGCAGAGTCAACAAAAATCAGTAAGGAAAGTTTAATGAATGAATTGATCATAAATGATTCTTTAATCCAAACTTTGGTTGGAGCGTTGGTAAAGATTGGAAATAGTAACAGACCAATCACTACTGCATACATAAAGTCAGTATTATCTAAATGGATAAAAACTTTATGACTATTTCTCAGTTTAATGTAGAAGGTCTTATCAATAAAAAACCGCTACTTATTGATTTTTTAAATACTAATGATGTAGATGTATGTCTATTGAATGAAATTTGGTTGAAAGATAAGAGCTCGTTGTCTGTACCAGGATACAATTTAATTTTTCAAAGTGCAATTTATGGTCGAGGAGGTGCTGGGATACTCATCAAAAATAATTTTAAATATTCTGTTATACCGACACCTTACTATGATTTTTTACAATCTGTTGTTTGTGTTGTACACACCTCTGTAGGTAAGATCTCCATTCTTTGCTCCTATGCTCCCCCAAATAACGAAGGTCGTCACTTTAGAGGTCATAGACTTAAACAGATCTTAAGTAGCTTACCAAAACCTATCTTATTTTCTGGTGACTTGAATGCACATCATGTTGCTTTTGGCTGCATGAACAATAATAATAGAGGCAACGATATCTATGATATTTTAGACCAATGTGACCTATGTATTTTAAATACAGGTGACCCAACCACAGTAGGTAGACCAAATTGTAATCAATCTGCTATAGACATAACATGTGTAAGTCCTGTTCTTGCTCCTTTATGTGTTTGGAAAGTCCACAATGACCCATTGGGAAGTTATCACTATCCAACAATTACTTATTTATACACAGCTGTGGAAAAATACACAGTAGGAAATCCTCAAGAGAAATATTTATATGACAAGGCTGATTGGAACAGTTTTAGCAATGAATCTGAACAAATATTTAGTAACTTTAATCTAATTGCATCTGAACCTTTAGAAATGTATAATATTTTTTGTGAAAATATAGAAAAACTTAAAGATAAGTGTATACCTAAGCTTAAAAGAATGAGTCAGTGTACTATTAGAAATCCGGTTCCATGGTGGGATGATGAATGTAAGAAAGCAGTAGAGAAAAGTAAATCAGCCCTTAATTTGTATAGATATTCTTCATTAATTGAACATTACATAGAATACAAAAAACTAGATGCCCAGAAAAGAAATTGGTATGTGAAAAAAAGAAAAGTGGTTGGAGAAAGCTTTGTGAATCATTTAATAGATATACACCAATAAGTATTATTTGGAATCATATTCGTAAATTTAAACGTATCAGAATTCAAAATGTTTCAAAGAGTGATGAGTGGATTCCGGAATTCTTTGACAAATATGCCCCACTGTCTCCACCTGAAAAAGAAGTAAATATCACACAATTAAATAAATATTTCAACCAAGCAGGAAATGAAAGTGGCAATTTTTTGACTAGACCTTTTACTTGGAATGAATTTATGTTAGCTTTAAGTTCTAGAAAAGATACTACCCCTGGTTTAGATGATATTCCATACAGACTAATTAGAAATTTACATATCACAGCCAAAGAGTGTTTATTAAAAATTTTCAATTTACTTTGGGACACACAGATAATACCTGCATCCTGGAAGACACAATGTGTCATACCAATACTTAAGCCTGAAAAACCTTCTGATGATTACAAATCGTACAGACCCATTTCTTTATCTTCTTGTGTGGGAAAAATATTTGAATGCATGATTAAAAGCAGACTGGATTACTATATTGAATCAAATCATATTTTACCTTGTGAGCAATATGGTTTTCGCAGAGGACGTAGTGCTGTCGAAAGTTTTGTATCTCTGATATCTGTTATCAAGAAGGCATTTTATGGCCATTCTTCAGTGGTATGCGCCTTTCTCGATGTGGTAGGTGCTTTTGATAACGTAGATCCTTCCACACTGGATGCAGTGTTGGCTGAAACTGGTGTCCCAGGTAAGATCTGTAAATGGGTATTCAATTTTTTGTGTGGAAGATCAATGTACATAAAATTTAATAATATCCTACATGGTCCAAGAACAGTATATAAAGGCATGATGCAAGGTGCAACTATATCTCCTTTACTTTATAATATATACACTTCTCAAATAAAAACTTACTTGAATACTCAAAATGTAAATTTTTTGCAATTTGCAGATGACCTGCTTATATATACTGTACATAAAGATGTAAATATAGGTATAAGTAGAATTAACAGGGCATTAAAAGAATTGAATACATTTTACAGTAATAAATTACACCTAAAAATTAGTGCTAACAAAAGTGCTGCTATGGTCTTTTCCAAAAAAAGCTATGTCTGTAATAGCGATGTAGTTTACAATGATGCTCCTCTACCTTGGACAGATAATCATAAATTTTTGGGCATATGCTTAGACACAAAACTGACTTTCCAGACTCATATTAACAAAATTATTCAAAGTGCAGCAAGGGGACTTTAGCTGGTGTCCACTGGGGCTCAGATCCTCGAACTCTTTCTATACTTTATAAAAGTATCGTGAGAAGTCACTTTGATTATAGTTCTTTGGCTTATATGACAGCAAATATCACAGTTCTTAAAAAAATTAGACACTATGCAAAATAAAGCACTTAGAATTATCTACACCCATTATAGCCATGGAGGCTGAAACTTGTATTTTACCCCTTAAATTAAGGCGCTTACAATTGGCAGAAAAATTTTGTTTGAAAATGTTTGCATTTAATAATGACCATATACTAGAAAATATTTTACCTCAGCAAGCACTCCAATTACCAACAGGTTCTTATGTGGAGGTGGCACAGCTAAAGTCTGGACATATGCCTGAAATGTTGAGAATTGCCATTCATATTAAAAACTTGTCTGATAATATGTACAAAAACAGTCTTCCTATATACAAATTTGATTATAATGCATGTATAAATAGTTCTGTAAATATTAGATCAGATTGAGCTTTCTTGTTTTATAGATGTTAAAAATATTTATAAATTGTACACAGATGGTTCCAAGTCTGACAATAGTGTAACTTCAGCATTCTATGACCCTAAATGTAAAATTACAAAATGTTTTAAATTAAATATGCAATGTTCCATATTTACAGCTGAAAGTTATGCTATAGTCAGAACACTTCAATAGACACAATTGAAAGTAATAGTTTTTTAATAATAACAGACTCAAAAAGTGTATTAACTTCATTAGAAAATCACAAATTAAGAGCTAATGTTAACTACTTATTGTTTATAATTAGAAACATGTTATCAGACTTACAAGGTAAAAACAAGCATGTAGCCTTCATGTGGGTGCCATCCCACTCTGGAATAACTGGAAATGAAGTAGTTGATCAGGCCACTAGATCAGACATTGATGAAGACCACTCCTCTGTGTTATTGGTGCCGTACACTGATTTCCACCACAAATTGAACCAAGATCTGAAACATTTGTAGGAAGGATTACTTTGCTGAAATCACAAAGGAAAAAGGAAAATGGTACGCCGATATCCAACGTACCCCGCCCGCCCAACCTTGGTACAACAAGTGTAAACTGAATAATAGAAAGTCGATAACCCATATAAATCGCATGCGTTTTGGACACACTAAAACTGGCACTCACCTCAAGAGACTAAAGATTATTTCTGATCAGAAATGCACTGAATGCGACGAAGATGAAGACCTGATACATATAATTTTCAAATGCAGGCGTTATGGGTTGCAGCGACTCTCTCTCGTTGCTCAACTGAATGATATAAGTAACAATGATTTACCCACTGATAATCGTATGTGCCTGAAAGAACTTTTACGAAATCCCATTTATCACAGAAGCTTGGTAAATTATATTAATTCAACAACCGATGTGTAAAGTGTTGTAAATAGTGCAGTTCAACTGTGGTTCAACTGACTTTTGTAAACTTTGTTATGAGTGAAACCAACCATAGACATAATAACTCAGAGTGGAACCTTTTACGATCAGTTCAAAAGGCATCGTAGCCAGAACCGTAAAACCAAATATAAAAAAAAAAAAACAGAGTATGAGTAATGTAAAGTGTATAAACAAGACAAATAAACATACCACTAAACATATATAATGGAAACACATTGGTGTCTTGTACGTGGCGGGGTTCAAATTACCGTCTCCTGTTGGGATGCTGTGGCATACTTTCGTATAAACATGTATTATTCTTAATTACATACTAAATCATTTTTATTTTCATTTTCAAAAATAAAACATAACGTGAAAGAGGGCTATTTCGTGTCACCGTGCGAAACGAGTAGCATTATTTACAGTGCATCTCCAAGGCGCCTGCATTGCCTTGGTATTCCGGAATTTTAACCGAATTCCAACAAAAACTTGTTTTGTGTAATGTTCTTGGAATTTAACAAAAAATGTGTAAAGTGGTACAGAATATAAAATTCTTATTGTATATGTACCAGGAGGGCTTTATGTCTATTAATCTTCTAGCCTCGGGTTTCAATTGATATAGTTATTGATCTTGTTATGATAGATTCAATGATTAGGTCCGAGTCAATCAACATGGATTCTAATTAAAAATCAACTAGGTTCCCCATAGAAACTCCGTAAACAATCTGACTTCTTCGGGCGAGTATAATATGGTATGGCTGAGCATAATCAAGCCAGACACTTAAAACCGCCAAGTTAAAGTGTAGCCTGCGCGGACTACAACCCAGCTAATAGTGGACGAGGGAACTCGCTCCCCTTCTACGGTCTAGCTCTATCTAGTCGCCAAGTCGGGTGTGGGCACAAATACACCATGATTTTTTATATTTCAATCTCCTTATATTCATCATGGTCATATAAATTCGTGATTTATTTATAGATTTTCGATTTAAAATATTTATCTTTTACTAGCGGTCCGCCCGTGGCTACGCTCGCGTTATGTAAGGTTTTCCCGTGGGAATAAGACTTTTCCAAGTAAAAAGTATCCTATGTGTTAATTCTGGATACGAACTATCTCTATTCCAAATTTCATCTTAATCCGTCCAGTAATTAAGGCGTGAAAGCGGAACAAACATCCAAACATCTGAACATCCAAACATCCAAATATTATTGTTATTCATTACAATTGATTTGTTGATAATTTTACGAAAAATTAAACACACTTAAATAAACGTTAAATTAACAACTATTTAACTGACCTCAGCTGTGACTAATAGAATTATAAAGAATCACAAGTATTCCCTGAAATGAAGAGTGGGCGGTTAGATGTGCCGGTGAGTATATAATATTTTCACATTTATAATATCAGTCACTAATAAAAAAATCACATCACACTAATAATTTAGTGATGTGATTTCTTTCGGGTTTTTGCGTAGTCACAATTTGCTACCGTATGTAGATAGATAAATCTTTGTTTTCAATACTGATTTTGCACGATTGCCTAAAAAAAGAGTGTGATGGGTTCATGTATATGAGTTTATCTATTATATTTATATAAAAAAAACAACTACAGGAGTATATGCTCAGTGCAACAATAAGCCAGACGTGCCTTCTTCTCCGCAAAGAAAGTATTTTCTTTTTTAATTTGAATTTGAATTCATCTGAGGCGTAGGCTAGCACAGAGTTTCTTAATTTTTAATTTATGGCATGAGGAAAATATATTTTCGAGTTTTTTTATAGGTAAATACTCGTATTAGCCAGATAGCCACACCCGAATTACAAAGACAAGGAAGTTCGTTTGTAAAGTGGCCGGCGATGTGCGCGCGAGCCGGAATCTTAACTTAATTTCACGCGGCTAAAAGCTCGCTGTATCGAGACTTCAGTAGGATTTAGTTCCAAACTAAAGTTCTGAGACGCTATTTTCAATTTATTCTCTTTAGTACTTTGAGTAATGATAATACAGGAGGGGTGGTGAAAGCTAGTACTTTGTTTTAGTTGTTCTTTATCGCAATAAGAAAGTCAGGATCAATCAGATCCACAGAGAAGTAAAAAAAAACTTAAATCTTTTTCATTGTGACTATTGTATCGTAAGATCAAAAGCCGACCTTATTTTCTCAACAAACCTCCTCCGACCTCATAAACCCTGGTACACTACAATTATGGTGCCGTCACGTGCCTTCCGAATGCACAGAATTATTTTATCTTTCGGGCTCTAGCCAGCTTTGTTTATAAAACTACAATATAATTACGATTTGTCAAAATAATATACTAACTATAAATAACTTACTTATGAGAAAAAAAAATGCGTGAAGGGTGAAGGTTACTTAGAAAAAAGTAACCTGTAATAAGCAAATATCTTTCTAATTGGGTAATTTTTTTTCGTGAATATGACCTGCTCCTTCCTGGTCTAGTCAATCGCTTGTCGTTTGAAAATTTTGAAAATTTCACCGCTACTACCTGAGTAGTAATAATATAAATAAAGTATAACATCAGACTGCATTATAGTAATGCACCACGAAGCAGGGGCGCGCTCGCAACGCACAAACAAATAAAACAAATCTTTTCATTCTGTAAATAGTACAGCATTTCGTGTTTGCTCTCTGAGCTAACCAACGAGTGGATAAAAATTACACACCAGTACATCACACAGTGCGGCTACCACTTATTCTGTAATTTTTGTATAAAATATATAACAAGCTAGAGAGTTTCGCTTTAAATAACTAAATCCGCTATACTTCTCAGAGTCTTTGGATGTTGCACAATTTTTTATTCACATGATGATGAGCTTATAATCCTTTTTCATTCCCATTGATGATGATTCTTCCTATTGACTTTGCAGCACGGTGGTGGCTGCATCAACTCCAATTTAAGGGGTCCACACACGGCAGCTATAATATACATTAATGTACATTACATCCCGGGATGTATAGCTTGATTTCTATGGAAAGATGTAATGAGATGTATCGACAGGTATCGCAGGTATCGTGCTGTAATGTACATTAATTTACATTTATAGCTGCCGTGTGTGGACCCCTTTATGCGCTTTTTGTACTCGAATGTGATTTGTGATTGTGATGCCTATCTATCATGAGTAAAGAATTTGTAATTGTACGCTACACTTTGAGTCAAGAACATTGGATATTAAAAAAAAAATTGTAAAAAAATCAAAACTCGATGCTTGAAAATTTCTGCGCAGAGTGTTGTATTACGACTGAGTGAATACCGCACGTCGAGATCGCTTTGAGTTCTCTAACCGAGTGCTCTCCTGCCGAGTGCGCAGGCATGAACTCAGGAAATGCGTCAATAAAACAACTTCTTCCATCCTTTGTCACAAAGCTCAAAGGTAACGCAGTGGCTTACGACCGCTAACCTTAAAATGTGCTAGTATCTTGATCTTTCTCACAACATATAATTATGCTTTATACAGGCGTGAGTCGAGTTTATGCCCCCACCTTTTTTGCCAAGCGCTCAAAACCATAGCGTGGACTCGTTACGCCAACAAATCTTACGTTACATTAGATTTTTAGATAATTTAGTGGGACTTAAGTAACTTTAAAATCAACACACTATATGACAGAAAATAAATATTGTAAAAAATATATCAACAAAAACAAAATAAAACATTCAAAATTATAAGACAAATTCTTATTTTCATGTCAGAATACTTTAAATACTTAGTAACTCTTTAGTTACTTAGAGTTATTTATAGCAAGCACTAGGCGGAGTCTAATGGTCTAAAAGCCTGATTTAATTACTTCGGTAAGACTTAAACAAGGCGAACAAAGTACGCTACAAACAACTCAATTTGACAACAAAGTAGGTTGTTAACAATACCTTCGTCATTTAAGTAAAGCACTTACTCGTGCAATTTGTTTTTTAGAAAATTTAAAATATTTCTTTCGTTATTATTTAGGGCAGGCTCGAACCCTTTGTAAGGGTAAATACACGAGCTGTCTTTAATGCAATTTTTCCCTTAATCCTGCCCTGCATTAGGGTTCCAGGCTGGAATTAATACGTAATTAGCCACCTCTGAGCCGCGCTTGCGCAGCATGTCTGAGTACTGCTTCAATCCAATTGCAACTTGCAACTGCTGGTAACGAACCACCTGATTAGGATCTACTACTACCTCTTAATATCGAACACACTTTCCTAAATATTGGATGCTAACTACCTGCCATTGTTGTTGTAATACTAACTTGACGTCCTTGGTGCGCCCCATATGCAGCAATGTAATGCAGGTGTAATCACTGTTTTGACCCGAATTTGAGCAATGAAATGAAAACAAATAATTATTACTAGCTTTCTTCCCGTGGCTACACGCTCACGTTGTGTAAGATTTTTCCCGTGGGAATTAAATTTTTTTCCGAAAAAAGTATCCTATGTGTTAATCCAGGGTACAAACTATTCCAAATTTCATCCAAATCTGTTTTGTAGTTTGGGCGTGAAAGCGGAACAAACATCCAAATATCCAGCCAAATATTAGTGAGCTATAGGTAGTACATACATACATACATAAAGTCACGCCTTTTTCCCGGAGGGGTAGGCAGAGACCACTTCCTTCCACTTGCTACGATCCAGACATACTTCTTTCGCTTCATTCACATTCATCAACCTCTTCATGCACGCTCGTCGGTTTAGGGTACTCCTGACCTGGCCTTTTTTAAGTACATCCCCGATCTGGTCGTGAAACGTACGCCTTGGCCTTCCCCTTCCAACATCTCCATTCACACTTGCCTCATAAATTTGTTTGGTTACTCTCTTCTCATCCATTCTTTCCAAGTGACCAAACCATCTTAACATACCTCTCTCTATTCTAGTCACTACATCATCTTTCACTCCACATTGTTCCCTTATCACACTATTCTTAATCCTGTCATTCAATTTTACACCAATCATACTTCTCAAAGCTCTCATTTCCACAGCACATACTTTACTTTCATGTTTCTTCTGCCATACCCAACTTTCGCTCCCAAACATTAGTGTCGGAACCAGCACCCCTCTATGAACCGCCAGACGGGCCTTTTTAGACACTTTCTGACTGTTCATAAAAGCGCACAATGCTCCGTTTACACGTTTTATAGGTAGTAGCTTAAATAAATTAAGCAATATATAGCAGCAGTATATTGTTAGTGGTCAATTATAACATGATTAAAAATCTACCGCTAATCTATGAAGATACATAATTCCATTTTAACTGATGACTCGACGAAATTATTTTAATTTGTGTTGTGGTGAAACTGAATTGCACACCAAATGACGCGGTTTGATAAATGCGCAACAAAACCAAAATAATTCTACCAAAAACAAAGGGAGCTGCGTGGGAATGAATAATTTAATTATACCTACAAAATACAATGAATACTTGCCACAACAAAACCATAAATAAATTAATTAAATATTTTTAAACACAAATCGTTCTATAACGTAGAAATGTTGCACAAATTTTCGTAGACGGCGCATAATACTACATTGCAAATTGCATTGAGACTTAAAACTTATAGTTGCCGCAATGTCTCTGATTCTGTGGTCTCGGTTCGGTCAAGTAAGTACCACCCACACCCCGAAACATATTACTATGTATTACTATGTATATATCACTATAGATTTTATATAGAATCAATTTTATAAAGGTCCCCCCTTTTTTTGTATAGATTAAAAAAAAACTTTCTCCCTACCCTTGATAAAATTTAATATGTGATCTTCGGTATTGGCTATGTATAATTTTAATGTCACTTATTTAAGATATGTTTAGGTGCTGTGAAGTGTCACTAATAATAAATAAATAAATAAATAAAATAATTTTATACCCCTCGCACCACCTTAAAATTGTTGGTACTGAACATTTTCATTAACATGAACGACTGTAAAGACGAATTTAGGTAGAGCTGATATTACACACGTACTTTTTTATAAACTTCAAGCTAGTTTTGCAACTAACTTTAGTTTTGCTTCAGAAATGAGTATTCACTTATTCAGAGTTGCATCACTCCCGGTCAGTCTCACTCACAACTTGACCTCGTTTCGGGACCGCGTTTGGTCGCATCCATTGATCGCTTTCGTACTCCAGTAAGTGGTTTCCACATTTTCCAACCCTTCACGTGTTTACCTTGAGGCTAGTACAGCGTTCTTTTAATTTACGAGCCAAGTTCGCGCATAAAGGGTGGATTGCGCCGTGTACGCAAATTGTGGGCGCGCCAGCATCCCTGCTTATTTTCAACCGTCTAATGTCGTAATTCTGGGGATATGAGAGCCGCTTTTAGCTTTTATGAGGCTCAACGATGCTCGTTACGGTTTCATATATTTCAATATTTAGTATGTTAATCGTTCTTACTTATGACTTGGAAGATTTTGGAGGTAAACAAACACGGTCTATTAAACGTCTAGGTCTATGCAGACTAATTGATTACAGGGAGATTGCCTGTACACCGTCACCGGGCTGCTAAAGGACATCATGTCTAACTAATTCCAACTACACACCCTGGAGGCTCTTTGGATATCGGTTTTGACGACCCGCCAAGCGTAATTGATTAACTGCCTTCAGTGCATGAATTTCAGCAATAGACAATTAAAATCACAATTCACACTAGAATTATAAATGTGAAAATATATTTGGATGTTTGTTCCGCTTTCACGCCTAAACTACTGGTAGATTTAGATGAAATTTGGAATAGAAATAGTTTGTGTTTGTACCCTGGATTAACACATAGAATACTTTTTACCGGGAAAAGTCTTATTCCCACGGGAAAAATCTTACACAACGCGAGCGTGTTCTTGACATAATAATACTACCTACTCGTACCATTTATAAAACTTTCTATGATTTATCTTCATCGGTGATAACATGACACTATTCAAATTGCAATCACGTTGTTAGTTCACCAACCAATATAGGTAGTTAATGTTTTACAACTGCAACGAGAGAGTTTGATACAAATTCGCGTTAATATAAGTACATATAGACACTAACATCGTAAACTTATTGTGAATTCACTATACTAGACAACGTTGCATTGAATTTATATTTAATCTGATACTGGGATCCGTGGAGACATTACCCTGGCGAACTTCAAAAGATTTCCTATAGAGATTTTTATTTATTAAAATCAGACAAGTAAAATTAATTTGAATTATCTTAAGGTATATTTGCTTTCGAGGTATTGAGATACTTGAATGATTTCTAATTTTAAGAGTTTCGAGTGGGAATCGAAATAAACATAAACACGTTGTTATAAAGCAGATATTTGGTTACAATTAACTTGCCATTATTTGTATAACTTCATTAATCTATTAACCATGTAGGTACAACAAACACAGTCAAAGCTAATATTAAACATAGCTCACTTAATAGTCATGCTCATCCTGAAGAGTGATGAGCTAAGCACATACTCGGAACTCGACGAGCGGAGCGCATAATAACCCACAAATAGGATCAGAGCGAGTGTATGAATGCGGGAAGTTATGGTTCGTTTTACCAAAAAAAGGAAAATTCAATATCGTTTACAGCTGAATAGCAGAAGCCCGCAGGAGGGATCCCGCGCGATATCTCTATTGAGCATATTTTCAATTTGCGCGAGTGTTGACCCAGCGTGAGTGATTTATAAAATGCGCAGCAGGTCGTGCTTTGGTAACGCTTTGAATCTGCGTGTCAGTGTGCAAGAATCCCTTCCTGTGTACATACAAATTCATACAATGCACGTGCTACGTACACAAATATCGTGAATAGCCTATAGCTTCCCGACTTTAATAGAAAAATAATAATAGATAGTGTAGAGGTACTCATCCAATCAAAACTTATGTTATACTAGAGTTCTACACAAGGTCTACCTTTCTGAAACTAAATGTCCATTATCTCTCAAGAATCTGACTGAAAGGTAAGTGGCGCGGAGCTTAGATTACTATATTTTGAGCGCGGAGAGTCAACCTGAAATTTAAGTAAGGAATGCCCTAATACAGGCAATAATAAAACCAGCCAAGCACGTGTCTGGCCACGCAAAGTGTAGGGTTCCGCAGGTGTCCAATACTACTTATGTACGTGTTTGTTAACATTCATCAAAATATTATTCTATGATCTTACTTGTACAAGTACATTTTATAAGTTGTCTATTATTCGATAACCTGTAAAGCCTACTAGATGTTGATAGTTTTCCTTTTAAATTCATCATTACTCTACTACCGTATTTTTTTCACATTTCCATATACAATGGTTTCGCTGGTAGGGGGGCGGAAACTTAACTCTAACAAAAATAAGCACTTTAAAATGAAATATTTCTAAAACTTACGGTAGCATCGAAAATAGTTTAATCAAACCCCCATTATTTTTAAAAAATCTATCCAACAATACCTCACATTATAAGGTAATCGTGAAAAAAAACCCCCACTTGACGTGTACCAGAGGAACCCTAAAAAAATATATTTTTTTAAGATTTTATTCTTCAGCTTTGTCGGTATGATTAATATGTATATCAATGCCAAATTACAGCCTTCTAGTACTGAGCTAAGCCACGGACGGACAGACAGACAGACAAACAGACGGACATACCGAAACTGTCATTGTCATTGTCATTGTCATATCGGGCTGGTTTCCGCAACTCGACGTCTAATGCGCCTATTTTGCGTGTGGGTGGGAATGCGGTGTCATTCGAGCCAACCCAAATCTTTCAGGAAACCCAGTAGGCCCTTTACATTACCGGTTATCCCTGGAAGGTCCCTCGCTTGACCGAGGTATTTAGCCCTGTAGTCCGCCACTCCCGTGCACTCCATGAGGACGCGAGCAGCCGTTTCTTCTGCCTCCAAGCAGGCTCTGCAAAGGGGGCTGTCAGTAACACCTAGGACATATAGATGTTTGTTAAAAGAACCATGACCAGTTAATGCTGCAGTCACCAAACGCAAGCGTGGTTTACTTAGCCGAATCAGGGTCTTAGCGAGCCTGGCACTGGAGGTTGGCAAGGCCAGCTTCGCCTGTCTACGCTCTTCATGGTTTGTCCAAAGAATGACATGTTCGTTCCTAGTTGATTCTCTAATTAATGTACGTATCACCTGAAGGGAAGAGGGATGATGGGCTCGGGTCCATATGCTGTTAAGCTAGAACCTCTACGAGCCAACTCATCCGCTACATCGTTACCTCTAGACCCGCTATGTCCTTTTATCCATTGAAGGGTTACGCGGTTGTGTTGACATACCTCCATTAGTCGTTTGTGACACTCGTAGAGTCCCGAGTTGATGGTGTTGCTTTTTAGGGCTTGTAAGACGGCCATACTGTCTGATTCGAGTCAGGATTCGAATGGAGGAGTTTCTTACCATTCTCGATGCTATAGCATTAGCGGCCGTGATGATGCCCATACATTCAGCCTGAAAAACTGTATTATGGGCACCCAGTGGAAGGGCTAGCTTGATGTTTAGGTCCTCCGAGAAGGTTCCTGAATCTGTGCCTGCCTCAGTTTTGGATCCATCGGTGAAGATTCTGAGCTCTTTAATGTCGAGCCCTTCAACCCAATGGTCCTCGTGTAATTGTATTTTGTATTTCTTATCGAAAACAAATTGTTTTGGAATCCTGTCAACGCAAGCCATTGAGATGGAGAAATTTTTGTGAACTTCCCCTAGGATGGCAGCGTGCGGGGTCCTGATGTTTCTCCATAGTTCTAGGGTGTTAAGTCATACCGAAACTATAAGGGTTCCTTTTTTACTACGGAACCCTAAAAAGGAAACTGCAATGTTACGTTTTAAAAATCATCTTTGTTTTTCATTGTAAACAACTGAAGCACAAAATCCACACACTACGTATTTAACAGTCGCTAGAGCTCTGAGTGACATTTCAATTGTTTGATCAGCTTCATCAGCTTTGATCCTGATTGCCCGCTTCGGTCGTGCGTCACGTAGGTACACATCAAAAAGCGCATAACGATACTCATACGACGAATATGTAATTTTTCACCACATGTGATGGCGCAATCGACGCGGGCGCCTGCCGATGATAAATCCACGTTTATCTCTCCTGGATTTTCCTGTTAGTTCAACTTTTTGTGGGATGTGAACTTTGTGAATTTTGACGTGTAGGTTCGCTTAGCGCTTAAAGCTTTGTTTGGTTTGCAAGCGTGAACTCAGCTCGGTTGGCAGATATCTAAAATTTTCGAGTCTGGGAATTTGAATAGAAAAGAATGCATTTACAAACTTTATTGCATACTGCACGAAAGACAAAGCTCTACTCATCCCTTTAGACATAGAAGTGTGATTTCATGAATGTGTTGTCCGGACACATAATGTAAAATATTACTTTAGTTAGAAAAAAATAGTATTCATTGTTATAATAATCATGAGAGTGCATAGATAAGTAACTAAAATTAGATAAGTAAGTTAAATGGGATAAAATGATATAAGTAAGTAATTCAATTCAATTCTTGGGTGTAAACGGTTGACTGCCGTCTGACAACTGACGGCCGACAGCCTACATCAGACGATCAAATGACCGATGACAGCTGATGACTAATGCCTCAATAAAAAATAGACTTCCCTACCCCTAGCCCTACATAATTCAAGAAGGAACATCTCTCAATTTTGTCCGTGCATGAGAGGTATAATAACCTCGCGTCGCGGTATTGTCCATGCCGCATTGTCATAGACCGCGAGTCGCGGGGCCATTGTTCCGCGCAGTAATGAACATTTCGGCGCCATTCGTCAAAGTTTACATAGTTATCTGAGCGTCATACGGCTACGCTTGATTGCGCTCGGAACATAATAGCGGATTTTCTGCGGATATTTCCCTCGAATCTGTTACGTACGTGAACGAAAACTAAACTAGGTTTAACGAAAATATATCGTGTCGTTTTGTGTAGTATTTTCATATATCAATCAATCAATCAGTCTATTGCAGTCCACTGCTGGACGTAGTTCTCCCCAAGGGCACGCCAAAGCGCACGATCACCCGCTTTCCTCATCCAGCCACCACCAGCTACCTTCCTCAGGTCATCAGTTCACCTGGCAGGACGTTTCCCGAGATGCGGTCTCCATTCGAGAACCCGTCGTCTGCTCCAACGCTCATCGGTTCTGCGACAGACGTGGCCAGCCCATTTTCAAATGAAACAAGACTTATTGTAGGAGAGTTTTCATGCTGCATATTTCCTTCAAATATTGAAAAATGCTCTGTTAAACAAAACTGTTTTCCGCAAGACAAGACAACTAATTATAGCAAATATTTTACAGTTTCTAAACATTAAAGTTTTATTTTAAGTTCTAACAGTAACTCCAGATTTTACTCACTGCATCTCTTACATCAAAATAATTTCAGCGAAATTCCTTTCTTTTCCTTTCCTTTCGCGAAGTTTAGTTATTTTTCCAAATAAATTAAAAACTTCTTGTGATATTTAAGTTGAGAAATGTATTACAGTTGCATTCACGGTGTTGGTATTGGGAGAAAAAACATACTTATATATTATTTACCTAGGTATAAAATAAATGTGTAAGTTGTGTGTACCGGACAAAGCAAGTTAAACAAGAGCGTTCAACTTCCCAAGTTTGACGGGAGAAACATCCTGCCTGCCTATACAAGTCAGTGCTAGAAACTCGCAGTCGCAAGCGCAGATCCGACGCATTTGTCTCACATTTCCTTCCTGTTTTGTACACGTTGACAACTTCTTGTATTGCAGTAACACAAACAAAATTTAAGGGAGAGATTGTTTTAGGGCAATTTGTATGAAAATTTAAAATTTATGATACGTAGAACGTTTTTACAAATATATATATATATATATATATATATAGGTAAATATACAAAACAAAAAAGTTAGCGAGTTAATAAAAACGTGTTAAAAAACTATGTCTTTCATAACTAAGTTCTGGCGAACGAAATAGTCTAATAAACCTTGTAGCGTTCGCATTTAAATAAAAAGTGTAAAATAGTCCTCTGCGTCCTGCGTGGCTAAATAAATTTCAGACCGCATTTTTTTATATGAGCTATTCAAACACCCGAGTTTTCATCAGTCTACACTCAAAAAGTACGAAAACCATGAATAATTTCTTTGTCTGGCGAAAAAGAATGGTTCAACCTTTATTTTAGGTAAATTTAATGTACGTTTAACATACTTAATTATTATTTTGGTTAAAGAAAGTATTTGTATTCATAAATTGATCATAATATAATAAGTAACTATGCATAATGGTAAACCATTCTTTTTTCGAAACTAAGTGGCCGTAAATTGGACCAAAAGCTCCGCTTTCATTTTCCAGCAGCAAAACGAACATTTCGTTATTTCATTGTAGCATTTAATAAAACCCTTGTCAAACTCAGTGAAATGCCTATTTTTTTTAAATTGCCCAAAGCGGACTCGCTGAAAATGTTGATGACATGACACGTCGTAACGTGACAACCCTCGTCGCCCTTGTAACAAAAATGCACTTTGGAAGTAGGATTGAAATAAATATATACGTGTGAGCGAGCATAGACGAAAATTTTTTAACACACTGGAGTGAGTGAGTGAAGGAACATCACTGAAAATTTTACAAATGGAAAACCATAAGTATAGCTGTGAAATGATATAGTGCATTTAGTGCAACTTTAAAAAGTTGTGAAACAAAAGTTGTACACTTTCATTGGCTAACCTACCACCCGAAAGGTTTTGCATTATTTTGCTAACATGTTGTATATCATGATAAGATAACAAGCGTGGCTCAGAAATGTTACAGTGACCCAAAAAACCGGGATTCCTTTATTTTTCTTCCACAAAATGTATTGTCCACGCGTGCACAGTGAGGTATAAAAAATGCGTATTGATATCATAGTTTATATTTAAATTATAGTACAAAAGAATCACCTAAAAAAATGTTGAAATCAGTTCTTCACAATTTATTTAGAATTTTGTATTTTCTAAACGCCTTATTTTTTTATACAACTTTACTTTACCTTTAATCTATTTGTAACTACAAGGTTGCATAGTTCCTTGTACACGAAATAAAATTCAACGTTACTACAATAGGTAGAACAATGCTTTTATAAAAACAATATTAAGAAGTAAGAAGAATTTTCCATGATTTTAAACTTTTATGTCTTAATATTTTTTTATTTTTTTTTATTATTTCATTTCCCAAGGAGCTTTCTTGCAGCATGGTGGATGAAGGTGGTCGTCTCCAACTACGTGGCCGGTCAGGTCTGGTGGGTTGAACTCCACCATAGGACCATCCAGGGAAGGCGGTCCTTGGGGGAAACCTGCGGAAAATGTTTATTTCATTGTCATTTAAAGAAGTTATCACTCTACCTTAACAGTTTTCGTGATCCAGCGGTCGGCTGCTATCTACGGCAGTACCAAGTCAAGTCAGTGGCCTATGGCGGCTTTATCACTGACCCCACAGCACAGTTGGTGAGATCGGTTGTCGACCTTACCACCACGATGATGAAGAAGACTATTAGATTTTTTATGGCTTATTTAAATCCAGATTGGTCGTTTGTTACATATAATATCAGAGCAAATAATTTACCTTTTAATTTTCATGAACTGATAAAATTATTGCCGTATGAATCTTTTCGTGGGTGACAAAAATAAATAATTTGTGTGAAGATAGCCTGAGCTTTTTGAAATTTAAACAGAACATGATATAGCCATCCATGATAGCTTTGACGTCCAAAAATGATTTGTAAAAATCTTAATTCGAATAAAAAATTTTGACTTTGACTTTGAACATTTATTGAAATAAGTAGTCATCAATTGAAGCGCACAGATAATGTGCGTTCGACTGTATAATTAGAATCAGCCGCATCTTACTATTTAAGATTGTGGTTCGTCTTGTTTTATTGTTTACTCGCTGGTAGGTATCTACTACAATATCCTAGTGCAATGTATCGATAAAGATCAATATAAATTATTATAATGCTCAGTATTTTCCTTAAGATTAAATGAGTTAAAATACTGAAAAAATATAACACTCACCATTGGACACTACAGCCAATGCCATGACTAAACACAGGATCTGAAAAAAAAAAAGTTAGTTATAAATATGAACTGTCACTTTAAAACCTCAGAAAAATCTATTGGCACTGACTTTGAAAAACATGTCTGCTCTGCTATAATCACGATGCAATACTAAAGTAAGGAAAACATTATTTTTTATATCATTTCATTATATTAGTAATAAATAAAACTTGTTTTCCCTCAGGTGCAAAATGACGCATGTCGATCACGAGTCGTGATCATTAAAATTCAATTAATCTTGTGTTTTCTTGTGTCTTGTGTCTCGAATATAACACATTACATGTTTGTTCCTATGTGCAGTATTTGTTATTGTATCTCACGAATAAGGAAAACGTCGTCGTCGTGAGGAAGCCTGCGAAGTATTACGAAGGTGTTATGAACTCAACCATTCCAGTCTGTACTCGACTTGTTGGAGGCTAGACCACAAAATTATAATAATAAATAAAAGCTTTATTCAGTAAAATACAGGAAAAATACAGACAGAACTGACTTACCACCCTAGGATACCTATTTATTGTAGGTTATTGAGTTTGTGATTAGGTAAGGAGTCTTGACTCGGCTGGCATAGATTTACGAGTATTACTAAAAATAGGTCTATGTCCAGTTTTCAGCCACAAAAGATAGAAATCTGTTTTTCTGATTTTTTTATTCGTCCTTTAAATCCTCTAATTAAAATCTATATTTAGCTCATGTTTTGTAGTATAGTAAAGTAACCAGCGATAAGTCGCGATGGTACTTAAAACTTTGTCAAAGGAGAGGCTCAGTGCACGCCGCGCCTCCTGGTGGAGCGACTTGCTACTTCATCCAATCTTTCATCTATGTATGAACACAAGTACATAATTATAACTTAATATAAGTTTTATAATAATAGAAAACCCCTACCCTGGATACAGTACGGAACTTCTCAAAAAAATATGTTTTACGATGAATGTTGTTTGTTTGTTTGATCTCTCTTTACTAAACTAATTACCTATGTAAGAAGTTATATCTTCCTTAATGGACCTGCGTTTCATATCATCATTGTACAGGAGAATCAAATCGCCATATTTTTGAAAGGCTCATACATCGCAAGGTTATGGTCGAATAACGCTGGAGGGGCGCCAACCTCGGCAACAAGACGCTGACACGAGTTACCTGATCGATGGCCTCACGATTGTGCAGCTGGATTTCTAACTGTGAACTGCTGTATTATAGCTCGCGTCACGTAAAAAAAATCGCTAGACGGAAAGGCACAGTATTTGCTTTAACACACTTTCCCACCTTAGACGATGTAATGTTTCTGTTTCCTACTTATCACACTAATATTATTATTATACGTGTTACAAAAAATACCAAAAAAAAAAGAATATTTTAATCAAAGGCATTTAATTGAAATTTTCCCATCTCTAGTGATCAGCTGTGGCAAAGAATATTCGGACCAGATATGTAATTTTTGGTCAATGTGCCTATTTTTACCGCTATGGCTAAAAATGTTTACGTACTACATGTAGCATAACATTCACATTAGAACAATTAATTTCAAAATGAAAAAACTACAAATAAATAAAAAATCTTTGTTAAATAATTGTTATGAAATAATAAATTAATAAAATAATGAACTTAAAATTTCAAAATAATATTTATGTTTGTAAATACGTAAAGAAGATAATTAAGGCAAAAAAGAAAATGTTTTCTATCATAAATTGATTTAAGTACATCTCTTTTAAAAATGTAGGCACAAATGGTGTACAAATACTTTTCCGTTCTGATAATCGATAGTCTATTTTGTGGTATACTCGAGTACTCAATAATGATCGATTCGTTAATTCGATGCAGAGGGGATTAATGAACATTCTTGTGAATGTAAGTACGCTGCACAAAAACTAATTTTAGGTGTCAATTGACACTAGAGATGGAAAAATTTTAATTAAATGCCTGTGATGAAGAATATAATTTTTTTTTGTATTTTTTGTAACACGTTGTATTATATAAATTATAAATGTGAAAATATATTTGGATGTTTGGATGTTTAGATGTTTGGATGTTTGTTCCTCTTTCACGCTTAAAGTACTCAACGGATTTGGATGAAATTTGGAATGGAGATAGTTCGTTTCGGGAAAAAGCCTTATTCCCACGGGAAAAATCTTACACAACGCAACCGTAGCCGAAGGCGGACTGCTAGTAATATAATAATCTAAGAAACAATAGATAAAGTTTTGTCGTGGTTGTCTTAGGCCATTGTAAGCATAATAAATACATCCCCCCCCCCACTTCATTTTACGTTATTTTAGGGTCGGGCCACACTTATCGACGGCCTTTCGCATTTTGCCTATACAAAACGCGCACAAAGTATGGAAATCCTTTCGCATCGACGCCGCGTACGCGCCCCGACGGCGAAACGCGGTCTACCGTCCGCAGGTATCGACGGCGGACGACGGCGAACGACGGCGAACGACGGCGGATGGCAGCGAACGACGGCGATCGACGGCGGACGGCGGCGATAAGTTGTGCCACAGTGTACAAAATATTTTGTATCCATTAAAATCTTGCCAATCATTTGTTATTTTCGAGTTGTGATTTTACTAACGTTGAAATACATGCCTGAACTTAGGAGAGACTACATTATTTTGGAGATCCATCCACCATGAGCGATCCTGCTGGCAACGGTTCTCCGTCAAATATAAATAGATTACTTTGTCATTATTTACTGAAATAATCTTATACAAGGTGTCCAAAAAGGGTATTTGCACTTTTAAATATCAATAAATCGTCTTAATGAGGCTAGATAACAAAAAAATATATAATGTCATACGTGGAATTTATTGGAAATTTAGTTGCAATGGATTCGTATACCCGAGTTCAGCGTGCATTTTGTGTACGAGTATCAAAACAATAATTCGATAATAACAACTCGCCGCTTATATCTTATATCTATCTATCTAAAATCTTGCCAATCAATTGTTATTCTCGAGTTGTGATTTTACTAACGTTGAAATACAAGCCTGAACTAAGAAGAGACTACATTATTTCGGGGATCCATCCACCATGTGCGATCCTGCTGGCAACGCTTCTCCATCAAATATAAAGAAATATACAGTGACTCGCGAGGTCTACAGCTCACAGAGCCACTAGTATAGAAGACTTGGCCTTTTAAAAGAAAATAACAAAGAAAATTGGCAACTTCAGATGTATGGCTTACTTACATTGTCTTTCACTTTGGGTTATAGAGAAACTTCATCATATTTTATTATGCTAATAATAATGAAGCACAATCAATATAATTTCAAAATTTACTTAGTGGGGTAACTAACGGAAAATAACAGTTTCTATTCAATATTATTTAAGTATTTTTATAGGATATAAAGTATTATGACATTATGTCTTAATATAAGTCGTAGACATTGGCTGACTATTGCATACATAATCTCATCCATCATTATTTTATGTCAAGTATTTAGAATACTGAAAATAAATGTATTTACTTGTGATTTGTTACCCATCATAATTATGATGCACATCAAAGAATTTATCACCCATCAGTATATGTTCACCAATTCGATAATTTTTACATCAAATAAATTACTTTACTGCAAATAATCAAACTGTTTAACAAATCTAGTACTAGAAATAATTCGAAAATAAACAGGAAACAATACTATATTGTTTCCTCAAATGCGCATCAAAAACACTGCATTACAGAACATATATTATTACATACCTATACTACGTTTACCTACTGTATGCAACAATTATTTTAGACTGTGACGGAGCTATACGGCACCTTACGGCTGCGTAAGCATGCGAACGCGTCCGTACGGCTGCGTACGGCTGCGTACGCCTCCGTAAGCGGCGGATCGGCATAATGCGTACAAGTGTGCTCCTTTTCAATCGGCAAAATGCGAAAGGCCGTCGATAAGTGTGGCCCGACCCTTACGTGACGGGAACCGTCCCGTTTATTCGTTTTAGATTTCGCACAGGATTTTATTTATGGCATGCAAAGGGTGCCGGTATAAAATCATCAGAATTAATTAAAAGAAAAGTTCACAGTCATCTATGACTTTCACGTGTCATGCTATATCGATGATGATGAACCACATAGCATTCATTGTGCAGATTCTTGAGGGAGGCCTTGTCCAGCAGTGGACGTTATGATACGTAGCGCAGTAGGTTAATTAGGAAAAAAAAATAACTAATCAAGAGAACACACACGCTTTATTAATAGCTTTTGTATGTTAGGATTTCCAGACTCTAAACAGATATTCAAGTTCATCATTAAAATATCTGACTCTGATAAGAAATTTTTGCTCAAAATTTGCTTAAAAAACCAATAACGCATACATCTTAACGTCATCATAGGGATATAATATAATTATATAATCATAGATATACTTCCCGACTGCAATGAGGCTATTAATAGCGCATGCACACTTGCGAATATTCAAAGGTAAAGTTGACTTAACCCACATAGACCCATAAAGGGATCAAGCGCTAGCTTAATTTCGCCTAATAGTTAGATACAAAAAAGACACTTGGCATCTCCACCACCTAAACAATACCAAGCTCAGGTTTAGGGATGAATTTGGTAGTAAAGTTTGAGGGTAGATAGTATAGAAATTGTTCTGTTTATTGGTTGTCCAGTCACGTACTGTATAGCGGGGTCGCGTCGGTTTGTTTCGGAGTGTCCTAAGGCCCGTAGGGCGGGAGATTTATGGAATCGTAATGTAGGCCATCTTAAAATTATCCATTTTTACTGTCCATTATGCTAGTTTTTATGTAGACTTGATAAAATAAGCGAATAATGAATTTATTTATTTAACCATTTATTGTACAAAATGACAATAACACAAAAGAAAAACGACGCAATAGAAATCTATCAAGTGAAAACAAAGAACAAACCGTTTAAAGGTACCTATATTGTAAACGTTAAATAAATAAATAAATGGACCAAAACTAATATTGTTGTTGTAGTGGTTGTGTTAGAGCATATAGGATAATAGGATCTCTTTTGCACATAAAGTTATATATTGTTTAAAAAATATAAGAGCCTCAGAAGACGCAAATAAAACTTTTTTTATCTGCGACATTTAGTTTTGCTATTTATTTATTACGAAAATATATTTTCATGTCGCCATTACAGCTGAATTTCGCAACTAGTTGCACATTAACACCATGTCTTTGTATTACCAGATTCAATATCTTGGACCTCAATAGTAATCTATTACGCTATAGTTCGAAGCATGACCCTAATGAGTCCATTGATACATAATTAATCGAATTCTGGGAATCAGAACATTGCATTTCGGAAAGCCTTGATCTGTATCAGCGTAGTTAGGTAGATAGAGAAATATAATACTCGTAGTGCTTACATATAAAGTGCTGACACGACGGCTGATGTATGGAAGAAAAAGACATACTGCGCCAACCCCAATTAGGGCAAGCGAATAATGATGATGATGATGATGATTTGTACTTATACATTGGGGCTAATTTGAGAATTTAGATACGCTCTAAACCTTAATTTAAGTTTATCTATCCTTTTCACCTTTTAAAGATAAATATGGGACGAGAGTTGCCCAATATTAGAGCAGATGGTATCATTTTGAGTATCATTCACTAAAATCATTTAATTTGTTCGTCTCTCAAAAAGGTTAGCTTCGCAGGATTTCAAAATTATAATTAGAACATGAACTCTCAAATTAGGCACAATAACCGATAATTATAATAATAATAAAAATAATAAAAATTCTTTATTGATCTAAAAGTGCATTACATGTGAGCTTGGAACCCTGTAGCCTGTGCTAGTTGGATAACTGTGTTACAGGCTACAGTGACTTCCCCTTATTTAAATAGAACATAATCAGGCACTAGTATAGTTTTACATAAACAGAAAAGTAGTAAGGCAAACAAGTAGCTTAAGATATAACTATTAAGACAGTCTAAGATCATTCTAGTTCCGAGTAATTCTTTAAATATACAATGAGTACATAAAATCCAGGGTGTGTGTGTGTGTGTGTTTGTGTGTGTGCTGGTGGGGGGTGTGAGTATACATGTAGCGAGGGAGGGAGAGAAGCCAGCCCTACGCAGTAAATACTTGGGATTGGAAGACCCCTGGCCTCACTCCCTCTCTCTCCAGTGTGTGAAGTATGTGTATGATTGCGAGACCAGGTGGGAGGGGGGACGGAAGCTAGCCCTACGCAGTGATTGCTTGGGATCAGGAAAGCCACTAGCTACTCGACCCTTTCTCCATTGGCATGTGTATGTGGTGTATGTGTGTGGGGGAGGGGGTGTAAGTGTGGTAAGAGTTTGTATGAGTTTGAGGTTTGAGGAGTTTGTATGTAAAAATATAATACATATATATAATTATATACCTACTTGTTTATAATATGTGTGTGTATTTGTATATATGTATGTATATATACTTACTATAAACCTACGCGTTATTTTAGTTATGTTACGGCCTGAAATAGATTTTCAACCGCATCATAATCAAATTCAACAAGGTAATTGATAACGTGTTTCTTAAATTTATGATTATTATATTTCATTACGTTATCTCTAATAAGTAATTTATTATAGAGAAGTGGAGCACTGAAGTCATAAAATCTTCTAGCAAACTGGCTTTTACAAGGGTATTGTGGGACTCTAATTATTCTTTTATTACTAACGGGTAAAAGAGGCACAGTTTTGCAGTGGTATCTACGCAAACACTGCAAAATATATAGCTTTCTAATTGAAAGTACCTTGCAAGATTTGTATAAGTCAGATGTAGGGTGTCTATATGGTAGTCGTTTTATTACTTTGAGAAGGGCACGTTGCGCCCTTTCGGCAACTATGAGATGCGACTTAGCAGCGCCCCCCCATGCACAAATACAATATGATAGTAGACACTCAGCTAAGGCCTTGTAAATGTGTATAATGAGTTCAGAATCGATATTATCTCTCAGTTGTTTGAACACATAAATAAGTTTCCTGATCCTGTTAGCCACATTGAGAATCTGTCGTTTCCAAGTTAGCTTATAGTCCAACATGACTCCCAGATACTTTATACTATCTACTGGCTGCAAGATTGTACAATTACAGGACGGTAAACTGGAGGTGACTCGATTACATGGATAGGTATGTATTTTTAGTTTCAATAAGTTACACGGTTTTGTAGCATCGGTTTTACAAAATGTAATATATTTAGTTTTCTCATTGTTCAGGGATAATAGATTGTTTTCTAACCAGGTGGTAATTATTTTAAGCCCATCTTCAGCACTTTTGAATACACTTTCCCAATTGGAACCTCGGAAAAGAAGAACCGTGTCATCCGCGAACATCATTATATCAACGTTGTTTAAGCTTTTATTGCATAAATCGTTAATATATAACAGGAAAAGGGATGGGCCGAGCGTACTCCCCTGGGGCACACCGTATTGATTCACTAGTTAGTTTTTATCAGATCGTCTGGCTATTCACAAGCTTTTCTTGTCCTTGGTATTTGCTAGCTTTAACGTTGAAAAATGATTTGTACAAATCTCAATTCAATTTGTACAAATTTTGTACAAATCTCAATTCAAAACAAGACCCAACAACATGCGAAAGCTACAGTACCTAGCTATGTACAAACTACCAAAGTGTGCTAATGAATATGGGAGAAGGGACTGGAGGTACATCCTACCTAGCTACATGAACTTGCTACCTAAAGAAATAGTCCACAGAATAACTGAAGTGGTAAACAAATTAAAAATATTTTAAAGTACCACTTTACAGTTGGCCAGTTCCTGGATGTTTCTTCGGTCACTTCATAAAATATAAAATTTTACTGAATAATTTGATTTGATTCTGCTATTAGTGTTTATGATTTTGTTTTGTTTTTGTCATAGAAACGCTCCGAGTGTTGACCACTCAACGCACATAATCTCAATGTAGGAGATTGAGCGCTGAGTTTCCTATGTACCCTATATGTTTTCTTTTGAAATAAATAGATTTTAATTTTTTTTTTTTTTTTATTAAAATATTTTTGATTTTGTTTCATGTAAAATTCGCATTGCAAAAATATAATCCATCCTGGATATGATTTAGCTTCGAACTTTCCTCGTTTAAGCTTTTAGTCCGTAAACTGCGCCAACTTTTCGTTATTTAGCTCTTTGTATATTGTCATAAAAGGCTTACAGTGGGATGCAGTATATTCGGGGAGTGTCCAGCCTCCTCTGCCGGATTACACGCGAAACATGGAGACTCTAGAACGCTAACAGACCGGGTTCTATATTAGGCTGGGCCCAGCAGCGTGCGAATATTACGACCAGATTTTAAACAAGAATTAAACCCAATAAAATACTTGTTTGCTAATGTGTATTAATATACAATGAAATTGTTTCCTTATCAATTAAATTGATCTCGAACAACTACGGTACAGTTGTGTATACAAATTCTAGTTTACTTCACAGATAAAAATATTTATTTGTAAGAATACAAGTAATACAAGATCTTATAATAAAAATTTGTATTCTGCCAAATAAAGTTCGGCGTGCAAATTTTTGATGGATTTTCTGCCATCATACAATCCCTTACAAAGTTATTTAATAGTCTTACAAACAATTTATTTAAATTCAACAAGTTATTTAACAATCTACTAAACGTTATATTCATACCTATTTAATTGAGAAAGAAAACAAAAACATATTATCTAAAGAATATATTTATGTCTACTTAAATCAATTTACAAATTGCAAACTTAAAATTGCTTCGATACATCAATTTTTACAAATTTAATTTAAACAATATCCTATGTAGTTGGGAACTTTAAATTTTTGGTTTGTTTAATGCTGTATAAGGATTTTTCTAATAATCATCCTGTAAGTTTATTCTTAAAACAATTGATATTATTTATTTCCATTGTAAACAATTGCCATGTAGGCCACATTTTTACAAAAAATTGCAGATTGGCATTGTGGTAAGTAGTCTTCATTTCTGTGTCGAGTTGGTCTGTTCTGCAACTTGGTAATTCTTTTTGAAAAGTTCAGGACTTTGTCGTACAAATAAGCATAATATCTCGAATGTAGAGACTTGGTATTAGTAAGTTTTTTAGTTTTTTGAATAATGAAACGCAACTATCAAGAAACCACGAATTACATGTGACTGATACATTTCTTTTGAATCTAGAAAGCTCGATTTAAGTCTACAGAGTTACCCTATAAAACCCTAGACCGACTGTTTACATCACTAATTAACACGGCTGAATAGGTTCGTTTACCGACCGACGACTATACGTTGTTTCGCACTCAAACGTCTTGCTACCTAACCCTAATTTGCAAGAGTCGGGTAGAGCAACCTTGTAACATTGACAGTCCAAAGTCCCGGGTTTACAAACAGCCTAACTTGGCGGCACTAATTTTCCAAACGACGCCTACAAATTACAGTCACCAGGCCTCCAGCATAAATCCAACCTTTTCAAGTTAATAAAAATGATTTAAGTACGCATTAAAAGGATCTTTCTGCCACTGAGAACAGGGAATTTATAATGGTAATAATTTCGCCGATTGTCCCGTAATTGCGTATCCCAGGTAGCGCGCTGTAGCTCATAATACCCAGAACGGTTGAATTTAATATTTGTGAACGTACCCTCACGGTTTCGAGGAATTAATTATTTGGCCGAAATGCTGGACCTAATTGGTAGTATAAATTACTGTTTACCTATGTAATTAATGTCAATATTTAAAATGTACCACGTATCTGTCGTTATTTGGTTATCAATATTTAGCTAACAAATCGGGTGGATTTACAAACGTAAACGTAACATTTATTAGAAGAATATTTTTTTTTTATAACAATTTATAAATATCTTTTCCTAGTTAATAAAACAAACACAAAATAGAAACAATAAAAGAAAAACTCTTTTACAGTCTAGTTAGTCGCGTTTGCTTTTATTTTAATCTTGCAGATTAATAACTGTTATAATAGCAGCGTGAGTCGCAGACAATAGTGTCGGCAAGCGGAGCGGGACATTATAACTGCACTGTCCCACTGTACCACTACTGTCCCACCGGCGCGTGGTTACCGCTGTGATTCCTACCGCGATGCGAGAGGGAAAATTAAAAACATCTACCCTTTCAAAGCTTTTCACTATTTTAACCTTACAAAGCGGTCGTAGCATGAATTAACCTTTTAATGGAAAGAAAAATATTTATGAAAAGGAGAGGTATTTTGAAACAACATATTCTTCCCAAATTCAAACGATGTTAACCCTAAATAAAAAACCAAAAAAGAGAAGAGCAGGAAAATTAACAAATTGTGTCGTCTGATTATGTTCTTTTGGCAACATAATTTTGTCACAAAAATCGAGTTTTACTTATTACATATTACAAATGAAGTCGAGTTTTACTTATTTTCACTAAGTTGACTCAGAAGCCATTTGTAGCTTGAAAAACTCTGACAATGTTATAAAATACTTACCCCAAAAATCAACTATCAGCCCTTCTCTAACCGAGTGGAGGTTTCAGCGTCTAGAAACTATTGAAAAGTCTCCTCGCGTAATGAATGTGACCGTATCTTGGCGTAGACCGACCCCCATATATTTTATGTGAGCGTCGCCGTATTGTACACGTTTTATTTATTTTCCCGACGATAAACACCTATTAAACCAACATTATTTATGGCCCTTAGGACGATAAAAATTGTATCTTGGCGACACCCACGTTTTATGAATCGATTTATAGCAGTATTTAAATCAGTGCTTATTCGTACTAATAGCGTAAGTTAGTTTATCCCACAAGTAAACAATAGTATTTAAATATAATTTATTCAATAATGAAAAGTTATAATAATCATAAATATGATAATTTGTGTGCAAACCGATGTTGTAAGGATTGGGATAACAGAAAAGAGAAAAGCTAGTTATCTAACGAATAGAACTAAATTCGAATGTAACCTACCTACCTACCTGCTGCAAATTTGACCTAGACCAGCTAACCTATTAATCTGCTAAGAATCCAGCCTTCTACAAAGAGCTACTCAGTAATACTCAGCGATAAAAGTAAGACGGTATGGGCTGATCAATACAGAAGAAAATTTTCTAAAATTTTTTATTTTCCATAGCGCTAATTTAATCAGCTATTATGCTATAAGCTATTATGTTATTAATAATGGATAATAAATGAAAAAAAAAAATACTGGCCGCGGAGGCATGGTCTATTTTTTTTTTTCTACTAATATATATTTCAGACATAGTTGTATGTTGCATTTCTTTCTGAGTTCTATGTGTAGTCTTATGTAATATATCTCTCATGTATAATGTAACAACATCCTTCTAGCTCTAATATATTATGTGCTATTTTTAGGGTTCCGTAGTAAAAAAGGAACCCTTATGGTTTCGGTCTGTCCGTCTGTCTGTCTGTCTGTCCGCGGTTTAGCTCAGAGACTCTTAGTACCAGAAGACTGTAATTTGGCATGGATATACATATAGATCATGCCGACACAGCTGAAGAATAAAAGCTTAAAAAAAAAAAATTTTTAGGGTTCCTCTGGTACACGTCAAGTGAGGGTTATTTTTTTTTTTCACGATTATCTTATAGAGTGAGATATCGTTGGATAGGTCTTTTAAAAACAAGGGGTTTGCTAAGACCATTTTTCGATGCTAGTGTAAGTTTTAGAAATATTTCGTTTTAAAGTGCTTATTTTTGTTAGAGTCAAGTTTCCCCCCCCCTCTACCAGCGAAACCGTTGTATATGGAAACGTGAAAAAAATCATGGTAGTAGTGTATATGATGAATTTAAAAGGAAAACTATCAACATCAAGTAGGCTATACAAGTTATCGAATTATAGACCAACTTATAAAATGTACTTGTACAAGTACCATATTTACTACTAATATCATAGAAAAATATTTTGATGCTCATATTAATTATGCCGTCAAAGCTAAAGAATAAAATATTTAAAAAAAAAATTTTTTAGGGTTCCTCTGGTACACGTGAAGTGGGGGTTATTTTTTAAATTCACGAATACCTTATGGTGTGAGGTATCGTTGGATAGGGTTTAAAAAAATAATGGGGGTTTGCTAAAATCATTTTTCGATGCTAGTTTACGTTTTAGAAATATTTTAAGTGCTTATTTTTGTTAGAGTCAAGTTTCCCCCCTACCAGCGAAACCGTTGTATTTGGAAATGTGAAAAAATTCACGGTAGTAATGTATATGATGAATTTAAAAGGAAAACTATCAACATCATGTAGGCTTTAACGAATAATATATCAACTTATGAAATGTACTTGTACTACTAAGAAATTCGGTACAAATATCATAAAAAAATACTTTGATAAAGTTTAAACTGTCTATGTAGTAAATTTAAGTACGAGAAAAGTAAAAAAAATGTGAAATAAGTAGGCTTGACTGGTTAACGAATAAAATACCAACTTTAAAATGTACTTGTGCTAAGTAAGAAATTCAGTACAAGTATCATAGAAAATGACTTGATGGAGTCCGTCTATGTAGGTAGTAAATTTAAGTAGGTATTAGAACAGTAAAAAGATTGCGATAAAATAAAATCATAACATCATTTACTAAAATAATTTCATAACCTATTTAATACTAGCGGTCCGACTGCTCGCGTTGTGTAAGATTTTCCCGTGGGAATAAGACTTTTTCCCGTAAAAAGTATCCTATGTGTTATATCAGGGTACAAACTATCTCTTTTCTAAATTTCATCCACGAAAGAGTAAAAAACAACCATCCATACATCCCTACTTACAAAATTTCGGGTTTATAATATAAATAAGGAATTTTTTTATCATTACTTATTAGCTCCGTGTGCTAACTTCTGCATATTAGGCAACTACGGAACCCTACACTTTGCGTGGTCTGACACGTGCTTGGCAAGTTATTTCCTGTTAATACAGTTGTCAGCAAACTTGTGATGTCGCTCTAATAATGTCGACAAGAACAAATATGTCGCACTTCGTTTGAGTTGTTTGTTTGTTTTGTCGATTCGTTATTGATATCTTAAGCCCAACTTGTAATTTGTAACGTAAAGATTTATTTTTCTTTTCTTCCGATCATAAGCAAGAAGCCTCTAACATTAGTGTCCACTACATGCTTTAAAGGGCACTTTTCCTTTTTAGTCTTCATTGTTGCTTCTTTCCAAAATAAATAAATAACTAATATAAATATGTGGAGACATCTCACACACGGCCATCTGATTCCAAACTGGTTTTATATTTAGACAGGAGAAAGAATTTAAAAGCTTCGACACGTTAATTTTATTATTTAATTCATTTGTAAGATCTCATCTTAAGTACGCTTCTATAGTTTGGAATCATATATTCTGAAAAATCATGTGACTGATTGGACGGCGCGGCGGCGCGCGTAGCCTTTGCGTAGCATATTCGTAGTATTTCGTAGAGGCCGTAGACAGACACGTTACGAACCTTCTAAGAAATCTATTTACCTATAAATACATTATGTATGTATGTATTATGTGTGTATTTTTGTATTTAGCTTAGACAAAGCTACCTAAGTACCTACTTATGTCGAAGTTTCTTAGTTTACGGTTCTGCTATCTTGTCTACTATCAGTGGGTAAATTGAACAACAAAAATAAATAAACAGTGTACCAGGTACCTAACTAAAATTATGATAGGTGAGTATTGTGCAACTTCAAAGCATCAGAACTGAAATATTCAAAAGGACGTCGCTTTTCCTATTTTTTGTTTTAATTCACTTTTTTATATAATAATAGTTATAATTTTCATACTGGGGTAAAAAAAATTGTATTCATAAGATAAAATATAGTTACATGAATGACACGGTTTTATAATAGAAAAATTTCACTGATATAAAGAACTTGTTGAGTAACACATAAGACAAAGATATAGACCATCTTGGTTTACATAATGGCAATCTCTATAGTTACATAACAAAAGGTGAAAGAGCAAGAATTCATGAAATGTAAGATTCTATTCATTTCTCGGAGTTCGCAAAGTCTAAGAGAGGTTCCGTGGACAGAATAAATGTCACTTTTCATTCTTTCTGCTTTCCCCTCTCGGATAAAATGCACCTGCAGTGTGCATTTATGCAATCAGTATTTCAGCGTTTTAGAAGTCATAATGTTGATTTTGAAATCAAAGAGAAACCGGTGAAGACGACCGATTGTTATAGGATTTCGATATTATAAAGGTTAAAGGACTTGTTTGTGTATGTATGACATGGCGATCGCTGAGTAGACGCGTTTTCCTAAAGAACGCGTTAGATTTTACGCGTAGAATTTATTAACAGGTTAAACTTTATTACTAGGTCTGATAAATAAATATAATTACGTTTTAAAGAAAAAAAACACTATAATTATTCATCAAAATAGAAATTAACATATTTTAGTTTAAAAAGTCATTAAGCTGTTCCGCATAATTTAAGTTGCCTTCTTCAGAATATCTTGCAGCTATAAATCCTGAAGAATATAAATCTTTCGTAATTAAAATGCGTTTGAAAGCTATAAATAATCTTATGTTAACAAACAATAACTGCAGAGATAATTCAAGCAACCTTGTGAGCAAATAAAAGAAGTAAAACAAGTAATTGTTTTGAACTAATAACTTTCAAGACACTTTGTTATTGTCTTGTCTTGTCATGTTTCAACCCAGAACGAGGGACCTCCGACCCACTTCCAACACGTTTCATATGTATGGACAGGAAACAAATAAAACTTCGAGCAAATAGAGGAAAAATCCTGAAAAAGTCACCGCTCGTCGCGCTGCCGCTCGCGTCGTCTTCTAAGTTAATAAAATCTACATCCCTTATGCGCTGACGTTTATTTACACAGTATTTTCGCCCAATTCCTTTCATGAATGTAACAGGAGGCTCATGAATTTTATTGCGCGTCTCGTGGCGGCAACAGACACAGGTACTGTCAGCAGCGAGGAGCGGAGGCGAGCGGACGCCGCTCACAACTGAATCACAAGTCGTCGGTCGAAGTGGACACAGCGTGGCGGAGTCGCGTGTCGGCGGCTCTCGATACGATACGGCTATAGACGGCCGCAACTCTGATTATTGCACGCTCCACCCGTGCCGATCGCCGCCGCAAATTGTGAACGTGTCTATCCCTTCGCGAACACAGCTTCAGTACAGAGCTCATTCGGGACGAAGAACAAAACAACAATAGATGCCTACGAATACCTACATATTTTATGAAGAAATGTGACATAGTTACCTACTTTGTTCTCCTTTACTGTAATAGTCTTAAAAGTAAAGTGGAACACGTAATTGAACTCCTGAGACTAGTAAATAAGTCCTTTAAACAAATTGTTGTTGGTCATAGAGATAACTTTTCCCAGCAGTATTCTGGGTTCGTATTAGTTTTGTTGAATCTTCTATAAATATGCAATGTACTTATAGCCATGAAATTAAAAAGTTTAGAGAGCGTACAGTCCACGAAACTGAATAACTTAAAAAAAAGCTAACAAACTTGAAAAATGTGCCCTTTCTTAGAAAACCGCCCGGTCAGCTGATCAACTTACTATGGGAAATAACTTTTTTTTGATTCCGTACCAAGAAGAAAAGGAAGCCTTTCACTTTGTTGTTCATGTGCTGTCTTTCTGTCTGTCAAAACCGTTTCATTTTATCAGGTTATATTATTATATTCGTAGATGGAAGGAGAGGGAGGGATGGTACGGAACCGTCGTCGGTGTGCGAGTCTGACTCGCAATTGACCGATTTTTTTATCTGACAACCTATGTTCAGTTTCATGATTTTTTCAAACAAATTAGTTTTTACGATGCCTAGTGATATAATAAAGTCGGTAGAGAGATATGCAAAGCAGGCAGCACTGATTAGCTAGTCGTAGTTAATTAGGTAGGCGATTAATTAAGCTGTGGCTGTACTTCCCGATCCACTGAATTCGCTTGTTGAATTTGACGTAGGTATTGGGTACGTCACGTGCGTGTGGTTCAATCGGACTACTTTTTTTTATTTTATAAAACCAAACTTCACAGTTTCTGCTATCGAACACTAAAAGAATGTTTGCTCTATCTTTAAAATTGACCGAGCTATAAAGGTTTGTAATTCAAGATTAGACAGAGAGGCACATACCCACTTGTGACGTCATTTGTTAGTAACGCCATATAATCTCCATACAAAAAATCGTTTTTTGAAAGAGACAGACATATTGAAACTTTAAAAAAACACTGTAAATTCGTTTTTCAACCGATTCTGTTTTTTTCTTCGCGAATCGTCTGCTACTTATCTATATTTTAAAAATAATTCATAAAATATGGTGAACAGTCCGATCCCCTATTTAGCCAACAAAACAATACAGTAACCGTAAGCCCACCGTAAGAATGCCATGAGTTTCGTAGTGAAGTCACTTGACGTAAATTGTACCTTAGAATTGTTACCGGAAGTGAAGTAGTTTCAGGTGCTATATTGTTTTGATCCTTGCTTAGCATAACTTATCTGACTATATGCCATGTATTTTGTCATGATGTGGTAAATTGACACCATAAATTTTATACCGAATGTGAATAAATTTTCAGACTTTCAGGTGCTTTTTTGTTCTAATTCTTTGCTTAGTATAATTTTTCCGATCGTATGCTAGCTACGTATTTGATATCGTCCAGAAGTCTATCAAGCTGAAGTGGCAATGGGCTGGCCACGTCCGGGTGATCGTGCGCTTTGGTGTGCTCTTGGGGAGGCCTACGTCCAGCAGTGGACTGCAATAGGCTGATTGATTGATTAATGATGCTATGTATTTCATATGACGTAGATTCTTACGGTGGGCTCACGGACTAGTATTGTTGTATTTAGAACACCGCGACCTCCCTTGTGCTGTCATGGTGATTGCAAGATTGCAAAAAGACGCGTTAATACGCAATTCGTCATGTAATCATGACGAATTCTGTACACTACAATATACCCCTATAATATTATTACAGTAACAGGAACCTCACAATAAATTGATCTTTTCTAAGTGGTTTAGGGTTTAGCTGCGGAAGCGAAATATAAAAGGCCATAAATTACCGTGGGCGTGCAATTTTTTACAGCCGGGAGTGATTTGCAAGGCCGGCTCATAATCTGCGGCTCGGCAAGTACAGGCGCTCCTTCGTTTACCAAAACATTTTATACCGTCCTCACTTGTATTGGGAAAAGGAAATGTTTAAAAAGTTAAAAAAAAATAGAGACCCCTTATTAAATTTTTATTGTTCCTGAGTGAAGTAATAATGTACCCTTTCTCCCTGTATATGTAAAATCCCTGTTCAATTTTTCAATTATTTTTGAACCGCGTTCCATACTAATTTTGAACTCTCCTTAGACAACTTTCGTACTGCTTTGCGTTTTTTTTTAAGATGACTCTCACTGAATGTATTTTTTTATAGAAGCAGGGAATGTTAAAGTTTCGTGCGACCAAATACACAAAAAATATTTTATACAAATCATAATCATCGGTTTAACTTTAAGAAAAAAAAAATCTAGTCCTATTTGACAATACGAGAGTTACTAGCGGTATTACAGCTAGTAGGTAATTGGAACTTTTGCGATTTGATCAACTTTCTTTAATTTTGTGGTTATAGCTTCTTTCCAGTTAATATAGACTGCGCAAGTTTATCTAGCTATCAAGAATACAGGACAAAGAATATAGAACAGATATTTTCTCTATTTTCATATACGCTGCCGAGTAAACAAGTACACTTAAAGAACATTTGAATTAGCAAGAGAATATATCCAAATGGATATATACTTGTAATATGTGTGTGACATCTCGTGTGTATTCAAAAACATGTGAAGACGCCATATTGATTTATGTGCAGCCATTATTCTTGCTTAGTGTGACGTAAACACATGCCGCTCACTTCAGGGCTGAGAAAATAACATGCACGCATTATTACCGCCCTGCTACTCGAGGCAGATAGTGAGTGATGCCAATGAAGTCTAGTGAGAAAGAAAAAACAAAAGTACCACCGCAGAGATTCACACCAATCTTCTATTAGTTTGTGCGCTCTATAGGAATTAACTGTCTTTGTTTGGGTTTAGTGCCACATCAGTGACAGGCTGGCCCACAGCCTGGCTGGCAACCGAAGATGAGTACTAAGACACGTAGGGATCTCTGGGGCTTCGTTTATATGTGTATAAGTATATACCTAATCTTGATAGATAAATCTTAATGTAAGTTTAAAGATAATAATCTGACTAACATGTACAGAACAATATATAATCGTATTACAGGTGCGATAATAACCATCTCCGATTTCAGATCTACATGGTCAAAGATTTAAAGTTGATACATAAATCCGAAATACATTAAAAAGTAAACGGCATGAAAATTGTCTTTACTACATAATAATATAAAGGCAAAAGACGCTTGCAATTGCAATTCTATAGCAACTGGAAGGCTTTGCGAGGAGGTAAGACTTGGGAACACAAATAGTAATAAGCTCCTGAAGTCGCTCAAACTCGGGCTCGGGGGGTTTCGGCCTCGCAAATATTACGACAAAGCGACACAAACTTAGATATTGTTTGTTGGACATCCGTCTACCGAAGCACCGGCTGAAGACACGTCACAGCCATTATTAAACTAAAACAATACTCGACCCAGCCTCAAGTACCGGGAATTACTGCGTAGATAAGTGTTGCTACTTTCCTCTTTCGATGATCAATCATCCTGATTGCTTTGGTAAATTATTACGTGAGTGACAAGATTATTCTTTAACTTCTAACAATAATAATCTAGTAAGATACTTCTGTAATTGCTATAATATTTCTTCGTTTTATGCTCATAAATAGATAATATCCTCACTGTGGGTCTCGCTCGGGCTTACACAATATTAAGTCTACCAAACACGCAACTGATTGCGAATTGGTTGACTTTACACTCTCTTTGAACATTTTACAGGCACATAACCATGACGCACGATGTTTTCTTGCATCATCCTGCATCCTAGCTGTAAGGTTACCTGTTGACCTTAATTCGTAGTTTCAACTGTCTTGTTCTGTATTATGTTTTTTATTTTTGGGTCAATAAAGTATAGGTATGTATTTGTATTGTATTATGTTCAAACTGTAACCTCCTTTTTAGAAGGATGTTACCCCGCCGCGCCGTCAGCAAATTGGTTCAAGTGAAGTACGGAAAATAGGAGAAAACGAAAGGTATAAAGCTAAGTCATGGGGCGGACGGGATCTCATCAAAACCACGTTATCAGTGTGGCTGGAACGGAATACCTGCAGAGCGGTGAGTATATGAAAACTGTGCACAGCTGTGACCGATGATAGTGGGTATGTTAACAGGTCACTGGATGAAAGCATATTTTTCTAAGTGAGAGTAGCTTTTTCTGTGCTTTTTAATATACTATGTTTGAGAGTAACCTTATCTGTCTGTCTGTCTGTTTATACGAGTATTATATTAACATATACACACTATATTAAAAATTGTACCGTGTCTCTTCGCATGTAAATGCAAGTGAAAAAGAAAGAGGCTACATGTATATAATTGTATTTTGGCCTCACGTCTGCTGTAAATAAAATAACTAGTCAAAATGTTTGTGAATACTGAATAAATTAATACTATGTTTTGAACAAAAATAAAGCCAAGGGAAGATATTTCAAGATTTAAAAAAAATATAACCTGGCTAGGAATAGGAATGTAACCCAGCTCCATAGACTTACAGACGGACCATAAAATACTACATCATTCATACATTTTATTGTAAAATGAGAAGAGACCGTAGAGTATATTTGTATTGTATTATATTGTAAGAGTTAATATCGCTTGTAAGAATGTTCTCATCTACCTAAAATGAATAAATTTAATTTTATATTCAGTTTTATCCATTTATAAATTTTGGTAGATTTATTGGGCGTGAAACTTTTCTTAGCTCCGCCGCCGTCGCAATTTACCTTTCAGACAGAGTAAGATCTAACTGAATATTTTAAACATTTTTATTATCTCACTTAATAATTTTACAGTATATCTACTAGATAGAGCATCGATATCATCACAAATATTCGTCTAAATTCATATCATATCTGTATTAACACAATATAATTATCAAACTTAGCAAATTACTTACGAGTACCGTCGAAGTTGATATTAACTTCTCAATCTTGGTGTACAGCTCTACAGCTATAGCTAGCCATCACTTCAGCATGTCAATTTATAGTTGGCTTGCTTGAAGCATGGAGGCGAGGCGCGACTGGGCCCACCCTTAATCGCAGATAAATGAATTACTCGCAGCCACCATCCATCACTGTCGGCAATTTTAAGATAAAAGCCATAATGCGCGCAGGTTGCTCTCCTCGACATCATGCTCTTGCCTCTCAGCTCCTACTACAGATTCTCGTAAAGCTCTCGAGAGTACTAAAACATCTACTTCATTTTCCCGCGGAAAAATGGGTATGCATTTGCAGTAAATTGAAATTCCAAAACAAATGAAGTAGAGTAAAATAAAGCCGTGGTTACAGAGCGCTTCGACTTGTCTGTGAGGAGGTCGCATAGTTGGTTCGTCTCATCGCGCCAGGAGATAAAACCCACGGTACGGAGCTTTCTCCGCCCGACGTTATCGACGCTGCCAATTCAATTATATTCATTCAATGCAAATTCGAGCGAAAATTTACTCCCTTAGATTTTTATTTCAGGGGTAGAGCATAAATCTGTTCGATGACAAAATGTTCCATTGTTGCCTTCTTGAGTTTTCATGCAAATGAAGGTTCGGATTCTTTTCCAGTTGAAATAGGTAGTAGGTAGTCGAGGAGGGGGATGTGGGTGGGACTCGCGTGCGCTACTTACCTATCCAAGTTTTCATCGTATGTTGTTTACGGATGCACCGATCGGAATCGGAAGTTATAGGTGCATGGAGAAATATTCCCCGAGGCTGAGTATCGACCGCAGTACAAATAGCGGGCACAATACATTTTTCAAGTTGTTCAGAACCTAAGCCCACCTACCTTTATTGTGTTTCAATAGAATTGCTGCAATTTGATCACGCTGCAAACATTGCTTCGACTGAATAGAAAACATAGGTAATCTTGTAAAGATATAGGGAAGGGACCTTCTAAATATAATATACCTACTTTCGGTTTTTAGTTAATGCAGGCCATTATTTTAATTAGCATATTGTGATTCACCGAACGAAAATATTGAAAGAATAACTGAGTTGCATTGTGTTAGGTATGTGTACATACCTATACCTCTTTGCCTCGTTGGCTGTTGCTGGCCGTAAACATTTTTGGTATCTTTGGATTTATTTGAATTTGGAAGAAAAGTTTGACTTGATAAAAAAAGAGCTGATTCTTCGTCCGTCAGCGCGAGTAAAAATCTTGCTGATGAAAATAAAAGATCTATTGTAACACTAATCTAATAGTTTGAAATACCGCCTCCACCTTCGTAACACATTGTAAATATTCTATAAGGAAATTCCTTACAAATTCTGTCATCACAGCCCCGTCATCAGACCCTATCACACTTGGCTAAGGCCCGTGTGTTAGGGAATTACCTCCGTAAGGAGAGGAAGAACAAGAATAAATTAAAACAAAAATAATAATTAATATTTATTTAAATAAGACCAACGTTTACATTAAATTACAGTCTTAATGCATAGAAAAAAATGACTTAAGTACAAAAATAAAGACCTCTGTCTCCCAAACTAGGAAAAATACCTGTATCTTAGGAGTTTGTATCAGGAAATCATCAATAAGAATATATCCATATCAATACACGTCTGTATAACATAGTTTAAACAATGAAAAGAGTTTTGTTTTACCATAAGCGTGTGTAAAAGGAGTGTAATGATTTCGCCTGGAGGACGGAAGCAATATGCGTGAGCACTGACACGTTCACACGTCACGACAACGCGCGGCGAGCTCGTTACAAGTTACAAGCCTATTACAACACAGCATATCTCCTGACACAAAGAAGTGCAGAGTACCTCACTCTCTTTGCCCGGGTCGTTATAGGACGTGCAATATAATACAATAGGAGTTGAATAGTATTCGTGTATGATGTATGTACGGGCACTATGAGGTTATGATGAAGCTAAATATACAAAAACCGTATTAGACCTATCCGTCTAATGACGTCATAAAGTTAACTTAGGCTAATATACCTCACCCAGTATGGCATATATAGAACTTACCTACATTATGATCATAATTTTAGACGTCACTGTCTTACTTATTACGATCCATAAATGCAATATAACTGGTATCTCATAAAAATATATTGACGGCTTCGTAGCCCAGGTGGTAGTGTATCTGCCTCCAACGCACAGGGTCGCGGGTTCGAATTCCGCCCAGGGCAAACATTCGTGTGATGAGCACTGTGTTTGCTTTGTGTCTGGTTGTTGTTTATATAAGTATGTACTCGTATTTATTTATGTAATGTATATCAGCTGTCTGGTACCCATAGTACAAGCTCTGCTTAGTTTGGGATCAGATGGCCGTGTGTGAAGATATTTATTTATTTATATCTAGTAAGTACATGATACTTGTGATGAATGCTTTGTCAGGTAGAATATATTCTTGTGTAGATTATCCTGTATTCTTATCATATTATCATAAAGGATAGTTTGTCAAGTTATACACCTACGCATTTCTCGTAGTATATTTTTCTCGCTAAGTCTTTTTTCTTCAATTATTTTTCATTATTATGTAAGCGCCGGATATTGTATAACGAATTAGTTATTCAAAAACATACGAGTGTAATATAAGTTCCGTTACGATGCCTTATGCAACACTACGGTGTAGCCGCATGCTACGAGACCCGTAGAAGACGCGTACGCCTACCTACACCCACGTAGAATATACGTCTATAAAACATATTTCCTATGCAATAAGTTATGGCATATAATAGGAAAAACTGGTAACAATATAATTATTTTTTTCATTATAAAAAGGTTTAATAGCGGGTTGGTTGGTTAGCTTGGTTTGAACATGTGTAAAAAACGCGAGGATTTAAAATGATATCACGTAAAAAACAATAATAGTCACTTTGTATATATATATGGTTTAGTTGCTATCCAGAATTAAATATTGCTTTATTATACGGTAACGGGCCGTTGATGATGATGATACGGTAACGATATTGGTCAGAAATATTACAACAAATTTCACATTCAAAGGTTTTGTCCCTACACATGCACTGAGCGAGCAGGCTCGTCTCTCCGTGCCATTAGTTCAACGCAGGCGCCATTAGCTCGAATGGCTCGGGCAACTACAGCAAAAAGCATACACTGTGAGAGGCAGGTGTGAAACATCGACGCCTTTTCTTTGCTTTTCGTAGTTTTGCCTTTACTCTGAGTTGTAGCCTGGCAGCAAAGGGGTAACGCCGGGTAAGGACAACGTTGTGTCCTTTTGGGCGCCGTATCTCAGATACTAAAAAGCGTTGCGTATAATATTTGTAATCAGTTTAGCACTTGTAAGTTGTGTTAGTGAACTCACCCAAAAAAATGTAATGACGGATCTAAGTGATGTAATAACATCCTATGGAAATTAATTAATTTGACTTTGACTTCAAGAGATCCCTAATATTTGAAATAAAGTTTAGTTTATGTCCCATAATTTTGATTTTTGATTGCAATAAATTATTACAACACGTATTAGTTACAAAGCATAAAAATTCATGTGGCCAAAAAATGTTTCTCATAAGGAATTCAAAAAGCTCACATAAATAAAGCCTCCTTTACCATACTTTTTCCTAGTCACGTAGTGAGTTGAGTTGTTCAATCATTCGTGTTCTTAATTAGCGACCCAAAAATGAAACTAAAATAAAGCTTTAAGAAGCAAGCAAGCAGCATGCAAACAAGCAAACATGCAAAATCATGCAAGCAATCATGTGTGCCAATTATTGCGTACAAGCCTGCAAGCACGGAATATTATAAAGATATGAACTGAATCCTTCAATTTTAATCATTACAAAATTATGCAATTAAACACTAATATAATAACATCCCTTATTCCACTCCGACCAACTGAACCAACCAACTAAAACTGATCATACAAAACAATGAAAAGTTGTGTTCAAAATCTTTCGCAGTTTAGCCATTTCCTATACATCTATATTGCTCATGCGGTTACTAGATTTTAGTTGCATAACATTTCAAACTTGTAGCCTCGATGTTACTGTCTCTGTCTATCGACGTAGTTAGAACGCTTTATTAAGTTTGAGAACTGTGCAACTTGCTTAGATTGCACGCCACTAATCATAACCGTCTTAATAACCGAATAATTTTGCTACCCACAATTGACATACTTTAGCATATCCCTCAAAAATTGTGGAAATGGGATCGTTATATCTTGTATTTATTCTGTATTAGTTATAATCACCCTCTTGTAAGAAAGAGTATCTAAAAATCCAAAGTCTAAAATTGTTTATTTTCTTGGATGGACGACGGGACTGATTGCACTAATGTGTGCTAATGTTGAAAATGGTTACAAAAAATAAACTAAATAAAAACACATTTTTTTTCTTTCTTAAGATTCCGTAGTCAACAAGGAACCTTTATTTTATTTTATTTACTTATGCCTAAAGTTTTTCTTATTGTTTATTGTACCAATGACATAATTTGACACATTCTTTAACTCCCCTCCCCATCTCACCATCTTACTCCCCTTGACCATTAGCTGGAGACGCCCCTATATGCTGTAACGTGAACATCTCATATTCATTAAATTGTCGTAGGTAGTCACATCACAATGCACATCACTTCATACGCAGCCCATTATGTTACAATTTTATAGTGTCTACAACGTTGCGACCGACAATTACGAGGTGTAACACGGCCGCGTCTGAACGTACGTGATTTATTGCGAGTTTCGTTTTACGCCCTCTGGTATATAATTTGTACAAAATGTCAGGCACTGCACCAAATAAAGGTCCACTCGCACTGACGGCGGTCACCCAAATGAAGTGCGAATTTATAGCCGCAACCCAACCACAATTTTGGTTCTTGTTATGTGTCTGATGGCCTCCGATTTAATTTTATACAAAGTAATACTAATGTAAGGTTCTCTTTTTAAGGTAATATTGTTGTAATTTTGACTGTTGAAAAAAGAAAAACAAATTACCTATGCCTTTTCGTGAAGTTGTGAGATGAATGGAATGGTCGTATACAGTCGTGTAGGCAACAATAATTAAGCCGCTCAAATGAACGACACTGGTTTATAAGTTACATATTTTTTCTATTACACACTGTTTTTACGTAGTAATTCAATAACTCTTTTTTAGTCGTTTACTTTGAATAAACGGTATATTTTTTTAGCCCTGCTCTTATTATATTCAACTATTTATTGTAGTAATTATGCTAGCAATCTCGCAGACAGCAGGGATGTGCGGCGAGTGGCGAGTCTCGGCTCATTTATAAGTGTGTGGGTTGCACGCTGCAAGCTGCATTGCACCGGGAATGCTAACTGAAACACGGACTAACTTAATTGAATACCAACATGAGAAGATATTAACCGACTATGCCTAACGAAAGGGAGAGATGCTGCTGAAACTGAAACTATTGTTACTCTGAACTTTGGTTGCAAGGAAATTTATTTTGCATGAAATAGGTAAAACTGTTTTGCTAGTACTAGGTAAGCAGTAGCTAAAGGACCACTTCAGCAAATTAGCATGTAGTAACACAATCCAATATGCACTGATTTGGTTGACGTCACATACAGCCCTTGAATTTCTTTGCAGGTGGTTGCTAAGTTTTCCCACTTGACCTATACGAGTGAGGGTTCAGTTCTACCTGTTGAAAACTGGACAGTTATTTTTCTTTAATTTTACATTACAGTCGACTTTACAGTCGAAGACCAAAACATATTATTTAAATTAAATTAAAAATAAATTTTCAATACACCTTGCTCGAAAATTGAACTTACGAAGGCAGTAAACTGTGCGGTAAATGCGTTTTACCGCACTAGTGCGATTTTATTACAATTTCTTTTTAATTCCTACGGTCTTCAGAATTTATTATTCAGCCAGGATCATTTTGACAATAAAAAATATTTAAATCGATTCATACAAAGAGAAAAGTATTTTATATTTTTTTATTTCAACATATTGTATCAAAAATATTATCAGCCAAGTAATATTTTAATTACAAAAATAAAATTATGTCGATTTGACAAATAATTTTCGTAGAGGCTGAATGTCCGCCAGAGCCTTTTCTCCGTAATTATGCTTATACAAAAGAAACATACTATCGATTTGTAGTTGGCGCCAAGTTTGTAAAATTTTCATTTAAATTGTTTTACATTGAATGTTGTTTTATGAGTGTTTTAGTGTTGATATTTAATTATAAATGTGAATAGTAAGGATACTCAAACTGCGCGCGATATAATAAAGGTTAGTTTTTACAACTTCCACATGATCAATTTTACCTGTAGTATCATAGCTTTTACTCGTTACTCGCCTGCGGCTCGGGCTTACAAAAGTCACCTCGTTTGTAATATGCTACTTACGATCCTTGTATCGTAATGTACTATTCTGTTTTGCTCTGTTATATTTATATTCTGATCACAGAATTAAGATCAATAAATACATTATAGACAAATACTTCGTCTCTCAAAAGAATGCACGCACACGGAAAGGAAGCCAATTCAATTATTTCAGGCAATGTAGCTCTCTAGTAATTAAACACTAATCCAGGTTAATTTTATGAATTAGGTCAGCTGTTTCGAATTCAAGTTACTAATTTCGGTAAGTGTAAATGGAGATACATCAAGTTATAGATCAAGTTGTACGAGAACATTAGATTAGTCTTAAAAAAAACTAAACGATTTTGTTTAGTTTTTAACCAACCGACTTCAAGAACTTTTTTATTTAACTAAAAATATTTTGAGTTTCAATTCCCATTTTGTCTAGTAAAGTATTACTAATATCTATTCTGGGTTACTTGGTAGTCCGTCCAGCCCTATAGGCACAATTTTCAAACCGAAAAAATTGTCTTTTTTTAAACGGACCTAATAGCTATTTCTACCAAAGTGGTATATATATAGCGGGCGCGGTCTTGACAACACCTTAATAGCAAAATCGTTCACCAGACCTGAATGATAATTAACGAGCATTTTTGGCGATTTTCACTCCTCTATAAAAACTGCTACGGTGGTACCTCTAAGACTCAGCTTTATAAGATCACCATAGCGTGTTCTTTCCAAATATCATGAAGAAAAGTACCAGAAATATTGTGTGCGTAAGAATGGCAGGTGTAATAGTTACGAAATAGATCGAGACGGATGGATGGTCTATGACAACAAATAAATGGTCTCTGATAATTATCATATTTGTGTAAGTAGACGGAATCAATGGTTTAACGTTTCTTTCAAAGCACGGAAGACGCTCCAAATGAAATGCTTAAATAATGGTTCCTTCAGTAATCGCAATACAAACAGTGCCACGATTTTAGTTTTTTAAGTTTTAATTTTGCATTTTCTTTTAAAAGTGGTTTTGTTTAAAAGAAAACGTAACACAGTGGCTAAAATAGGTAACAATTTTTACGCCGTAAGCCTAAAATATAGGAGATTCCAGACGAGGCCCCATTCCAACTGATCCTATACAGTAAACAAATATTTGAAATAAATAAGGCTCTGTGTGTCTCGCAATATGCTCGAGAAAACGCGAGGCGACGCCGTCAAGAGGCTGATTTATTCACCGCCATTACTTTTGTCGAAGCGACGCAGACGCACACTTTCAAACCATCATACAGCGAGCTTATTATCGTCAATGTTTGTCTTTACGGTTAAGTAAACACATAAGTATAGACATTTTGAAATAGTTCGTTACCTCGGCGTTCGCTAATTACGAAGTAAAAGCCCTCAACCTTATAAAAAAGCCGATATCAATTATTTTCTCACATCAACTGCGGTCTTCGTAGCAAAATCGTAGCATATTGCTACGCGACGACGTAGCAAATCTTGCGACTGTATAAGTAGACGGTAGTTACTTCGGAATATACTCGTACATGGCGTACTTTTTTGTCTGTTCCCTTAACGTGTCCGTGAATCTAAATGTGTTCACAATAAGTTTCTTATAAGTGTTTACTTATATTTATTTTATATACCTAATTTTAAACATGTGTCCAATAGGTGTGATATTATTATGTCATAAATTAAACTTATCTATAGTGTATCTAAACAGAAGCAGCTGCTCCACTAGTCAGTACTTAATCATGTTTCTAGTAGGTAGGTGCCCGTATAGATTAGAGCCCCTATATTGACAACGTCGATATCGCACGAACTTCGGATGAGCTGGAGCGCGATGCTGAAGTTTCCTTCCGGCCGGATAACACCTTCGCAGATCAGACATGTTCAACTACAACTCTGTCTTTGTAGAGTACATTGCTTGCTCTTTAAACAATCATAAACATTACTCGTTAACGGTGACGCAATGTATTTTAAATCGCGTGCAAAGCTGTAGACTGTTAACCGTGATATTATTGTAGTTTGTAGGTGTAGGATCGACCGACGACCACGTATACATAGAGTTCATAAAGTAAGTTGAAGTTAGAAAGTAATCGGAGCTCTTAGGATATCCCGTGTTTCTTATTAATAAGGTAAAAGTAGTCAAGACTCAAGAATGGAATGGACGAGATCAGAGTAGTTGAACTTAGTACGTGGAAGTTGCCAGCAAAGTAATTCTACCTTATACTCACTTATATGTAGGTAGCTGTTACAAAATAAATGCTACCTATATAGGTACCTATAGGTAGCATTTACGGTTATAACCGCTACTCCTCATTTCTACTTAAAACTGACTTGAACATACGTAGATCATTGAAGAAAATTTTGTACATTAAAGCCAACAGCGTAGATACTTATGAACATACCTTTCAACAGACTACTTAGGGCTATCAAGCTTTAGTCGATTACACGGGCTAAGTGCAAATTAGTCAAGCATTCTCCGCCGTGCTGGGTTTAAAAAAAATAAGGTGAAGTGTTTTTGTCGATTTTGATTAAATTAGAGTTACAGATTGAGACCGTTTGAGCTCAGTTAAAGAAAGTTACCAGGTACCAAGAGAATAGAAGTGCACAAGAACTACAGGGTAAATTATCAAACCATTTAGCGGAGATGGTCGCAATTTCACGGGCGAGTAGGTAGTTTCACTCCCGGCGGACGCATTGCTCTATATGCAGTCCACTTGCGGCAATAATACCATCTAACTGCGCAAGTTTATTGCATAAAGTAGCTTTAGTCCGCTAAATGTCCTGTATTATTAAACTTTTAATAGTTTGCCAATGCGAGACTTGACATAGATCTTAATTTATTTGTTATCTATGTAGTTGTAGCGCAATCATTAGTCAGAATTTGCAACTGGAATAGCATTCTACACGGTTGTGATTCAGTTGGTCCAACAGCATCAGGTCAATTCTTTTGGAACCATCAGTCTGTTATGCGGTCCAATTTATTGAGAACAAATAGTTTCCAATTCACTTTGAATACCTACCGTACGTAAACAAACTAACTAGAGTTAAAATTAATTCCTTTTGATTTAAAACTTTTCCGTGGGGTATCACAAACAACCCCATATCAAACAAAACAAATTACCGGCATCTGAAATGAAGCCTTTGAAATTTTGGTATCAATTAAATTTACCAGCTTGCCTAATTGGTTCTATCTGGCAAAAGATTAGCGAAGGTGGGCAATGTAAGCTGTATTTGGGATCTTATATCGAATGAAATGAAATTCACGTATATACTGACTAGGGATTATGTAATCAGTTAATGGGTATCGGATTGGATACGTAATACCACTCTGTCAGATAACATGACATCATCAAAATGGTTCCTATTATTCGGATCGAAAAGATACGCCTGCTCCTAGGAAATAATGTTAATAGATTAGCGGGTTCTTTTTTATTTTCAATACAATTAGAACGTGATGGACGGTCAGTGTTAATCAATTCACTTACCGAGCTTTCTGTTCCTAGCTCCAAGTTTATAATTTCATGGACTAATCTAGAATCTGGCCAACTCAGAAAGTCAGTTTTGCGCTAGACTATCATATTAAAATTCAAACCGTTTTAAATTTAACGCTGTCATTAAAAATATCCTTTTTTAATGTGGCTATCAAAGAGAAATTCAACATTCCAGTATAATAAATCCTACTAAAAACCTAACTGTGCGCCGCCGCCCGGAGGGCGGACCTGCCCATTATTAAAATTTTCTTACCATAAAGGCATTTCATAACATGCACAGTAGATTAAAATATGTCAAACTGCGCTAACATTTTCTAATTCAAAATAATTCCACTACGCACACAATGAAACATTTTCACAATAGTCCGTAGTACCCGAAGGTATACCCTTCCCTTCAGTCCTCGGTCCCGGTCGGACAAAACTTGCGGTGGGTTTTGTTCTACGAGGTTGATCTCGAAGCCGTGCCTCCCAACCCATTGTAAACTTCTGGCTTTGTCCACGAAAAAAGTTCTGTTATCCAACACAAAGACGGGGAACAATTTTACGATCGTTTTTAAGCCATTCCGTAGATTAATTTACACCGAATCGCGTTAATTGAATTTGTTTAACTCGAAAACAATGCTTCTTTCAGAATCTGGAGAAAGTTAAGGCATAATGGCGAAAATGGGGAAGTGAAGGTAAAAGTTTGATACTCGTAGAGATAAATGCTCACTGCATTAGGTGGCATTCTAAACCGAAAGTCATATACTTACTTAACTACGTAACATAATAATAACCACACCACACCACCACCGCATGTAACCATACATACGGTCAGACCAGTATAGGTAACATCTTTGACCGACCATACGTATCTATTCGACGTAAGAGCGTGAGAAAACGCCGCATTATGGTGGTACTACTATTATATATTCTGAACGAGCGAGCGCGAAGCGTCTTCGTGTCAGCTTGGCCAAAATTGCTTTTGTACTTATATCTTTTGTAAAATTGCTTTTGTTTCGCGAGGTCTACAGTTCACAGAGCCACTAGTAGATTCAAGGGTATCAACACAGGCGCAGCTCCGCTGTTTACTGCGAGGAGGTTGATGGTAGAGTGTCACTATTAGCGTCCCATCTAGAGTAGATTCTCCATTGTGTTATATATAATATACCTAACCGAGGTTGTGTACCACTTATTACCAAACCTCTCCGTAACCCGAGACGGATGTCCCGACATCCCGAGAGAAATGGGGTTAAACATCGTTGGGCGTAATTTCTGAAGAGGGTCATCAGGAAGATATAATGCTATTTCTGTACCCTTGATGTCTTTTTAAGTGCGGACCCACTTAACCCTAACGCGGGGCGGAGCCCACTGCTATTCGCTGTCGCCTCCACAAAAGTAATGGAATTCAAAAAAACATTTGCAAAAGCTTAGCCTTCTTCTATTTGAAGATCCTAAAAGCTCTCCCTCTCCGAGTAGTGGTTCTAGATACTTATATGGTTGCTCCGTTTTTATTCATTTTCTGTTTTGATAAAATCATGTAATTTTGGTATTTCATAAAGTTTTCAACCATTCGCAACTGTTGAGTGTTCGGGACACTGGTGGAGACTGGACTGGGCAGCAAGCAGCATGGCCAGTTTTTTTTTTTAATGGACCTAATCGCTATTTCTACCAGAGTGAGTGGTAATATAGCGGGCGCGGACTTGCGGGGGAGCAGAAGGCTCGTAGTACCCCTTAGAAGCAGTAGCATAGTCACATAGCCAGCCAGCCACAGAGTACCTTTTTTATATAGGTACGGCGAAAACATAGAGTCTGACCAACGAAAGCTGTCCAAGTAAAACAGCGGCAATTTTTAAATCTAAAGAAAAAATGCAACTAGAGATCGTATTCAGCTCATAAACATATGGTTTTTTTTTTTAAATAAGGAATATCTTCCGTTATAATGTACTAAACCACAAAGTGTAATAACTTAGATTTTTGGCGCAATTTTAAAAATTCCGCCGTTTTATTGTGACAGCTTTCGGGCGCATTCCGAATCAGACTTACAACACTGTCAGCGATCAGAAAAGCAAAAAAATGTATGGCTGACCCGCCAGACTCTAGCAGCGCTTCAAGCAAGAGGTTCTTCCTTCCTTCACAATTACTCACACTCTGGCTTACAGACATCACATACATTCCGGCGTGCAGACCGTACGGACGGAAGTCGGATTAGCGACTTAGCGGGAATGTAAAAACAAAAAATTAGTCAGTTATCTATCATCGTAAACAATTTGTACATACTAAATCTATGATCATCATGTTCTCCTAAAATAATATCGTCAAGATTTTTTATATTTTTCAAACATGATTCATATTTTTGACAAAAACCATACTTACTCCGAAATATGGAAATGGTACAGCACTATAAACGGAAATGCCGCAGTGAGTGTTGCCACTTGCCATGGTTCTATGCGCGGCGGCAGTAGCGGCGCGTCGGTTTCAGTTTTGATTTTGACAGTTCGTCGCGTCTCCAACAGCTGTTCGACCTTCTACCATTCTAGCTTCCGAAGGATTTGAAATCAGCAGATTCTTACACGTGTACTTATTAGAATAAAACAAAGAAACCGTTAAATAAGTTATTTGAGCTATGGATGAAGACGGTGGTGCTAAAGGTACGTATAATTATAGTATTACGAATAAAGATGTGAGACGCTTGTTTGCGTGTGACCACGCTGTTTTATCAATACCCTGCAGCTTGCGTGACCCATGCTGCCCGCACTTTTGTGTAGAATTTACAATTTCTTTATACGTTTGGATCCTGAAAATTACTTAAACTTTTGCATAACTGACGCACCTGTCTCGTAAGAGTATATCTACACATTATTTCAATTCTATAGATGACAAAAATATAGAGTAACATACTCGTATAGTTTTTCATGTTTTACTGTGTTATCTCTATCAGTTAGCCGTTTCAATGCTGTCTCATAACCACAATTTTCTTATCACTTCCTACAGCTTTTCATGGACTAAAGTTAATGTTCCTTTGTGTTAAATAAATCGAAGGTGCGTCGTGGCCTTGATTAAAAATATATAGATTTCTATAGTTCACACTCAATTGGAAATAGGTATGTTACTATAGATATTTATCTGCCTCTTGATGGATCTTAAAGATCAGCATAGCAAATAAATAGTACCTACTTATCTTAACATTACAGTAGCGCCAGTGACACGGTTACGCCGGCGTCTGTCTGTAGAGGCTGAAGAGACGAAATCACCATCAGCTCCTGCCACTCCAACCAAAAAGAGACCAACTCGCTTGGCTGCAAAACCACAGCTTGAATTGATTGATGAACATGGTAAGAAAATCAGTTTTTTAACTCTTATTTTCATTTGTACATTTATTTAAAATTAGTTTACAAAATATAAGTTATATATACTTCTTAATAGTTATATGAAAATTATGATACCAAATAGCAATAAGAAATTGCTATTACAAGATGATAGAAACAGAGAAGAGTAGTTAGTTGGTTAGTTGGTGGGCTCCCATGAGAAGAGTACTAATAATCAAAGTTTTCTTTAACTAAAATGTTTGTTTACGATTTGTCTTAATTCTTTAAATATACTTATTTAAGTGGTACCCAACAACGAGTAAGTTTTTCTCTATCTAACGTCAGCAGTAACTAGCAGCCCAAAGAAGTCAACAAGAAAATCCATATCCAGAGACAAAGTAGAACCTGATGAGAGACCATCAACTCCAGCACGTCGGAGCACCAGAACAAAGTCCAACACCAGCTTAGTATCCGAGGCTGAGGAGAAACCTCTGACACCAGCTAGACGCAGCACAAGGATTAAGTCAAACACTAGTTTAGTGTTGGAAACAACTCAGAGTGTCGAGTCTCCTAGAGCCAAAAGGGCTGTAGCTAGACGGAATTCACAACTTGGTAAGTGTTTACAAGCCTATTATGGCTAAGATATTTAATGCATTATAGAATAGGCCATGTGCAATTTATGTGACACATTTCTAAACTAGAATGCTGCATTAGTTACTCTTGACTTTGTGATTTCTTAAGAGTAGAGTCTAGTTCTAGTATCATGTAGTTAGAGCAACCAAGAGACTTGGCATTATTTATGATGCCACAGGCTGAAAACCTTCCACTAAGGAGTTAGTGAACCAACCAAAGCTCAACTGTAACAATGTGACTTTTGTATTTATTTTTAGTAGTGTAGAGTGGAATGAATGAACCAAACCTGAAGGAAAATGAAAAGAACTTAGATACTTAGCTTTCACTACTACTTTCATTATTTTTTCTTTATTTTTGGGAATAAATTTCTGCATACACAGACTTTTAAAAATACTTGCTCACCTTCTTAGCTCTATAAATCTGCATTCTTAACTAAAAATGTTATGGATCCTCATTGAGCCATCTAGTAAAAGTAAATAAAAGTTGCACTGTTTTTATTTTATAGTACTAACTGATAGGATCAACAATAAGAATAAAAGGCAATTAGACCTGAGACATATAATACTGTACAATTACAACATGCAAAAATGAATGAGCAGTGAATTACATCTGACTCAATGCTAAACTCTAAATCTTATAAGCCCTTTAGTCAACTTCTTTCATAAAGTTTATGTTGATATTACAAAACTTGTGCAGTCTGAATAAAATTCTTCAATCACAAATTTCAGGAAGCGACAATGAAGCTCCCCTGACTCCTGCCAGAACTAGAAGGACTAGAAAAGCATCAATATCTAGCATAGAAAAAGAGGGTAAGTCATATGTAGTCATTTCTTTTATTTTTAACAAAAAATGTTTATTTTCTTTAAAATACATTTTAAATGTGACATGATGCCGATGTCCCTCTTTAGACTTACAAAGTCTGTGTTGAGAGACAACAAAATGATAAAAATAAATGAGTGTAAAATCATTTTTTTGAAACGCGTGGTCAGATTCTTGAGGATTGTATTGTATGTCTTATTTCTGTTTTGGCATACTTAAACTGCTTGATAAATTTTATAGTCAATGTATTGATTCATTAAAAAAGTAACATGAGGTGTTAGATTTGTTTTCATTATGAGAGTGATGTTGGGTATAATATTTAAATTGGCGTTTGCGGGTCAGATATCAAAACATATTTTTTTTAGACATGTTATTAAAATTCTTCTTTCATTAAATATTTTCCATTAGCAGCTTCAGTTTTTTTTCTAGGGTGCAAACTATCTCCATTCCAAAGTTCATCCCAATTAGTTCTGTAGTTTTTGCGTCATAGAGTAACGAACATCCATACATAAAAACTTACGCGTTTATAATATTAGTTAGATTAGATGTTTCTGTTTCAGAAACCCCAAGCGTTAGTGAAGCTGCTATAACGCCAGGGAGGACTAGGAGAGGCAGAAAAGGCTCAACTTCAAGCATTGATGCACTAGGTATAAAATCTTGTCTTGTATAAAATTAGCATTTGCAGGAATTTTGGAAAATTTGTTACTATTAATTATTATTTTTTATTACATAGATTATATTTTTACTTTCCTGGACTAATGAACTTTTAGAGACCTGGTCATCATTTTTTATTGGTCAGTTTATCATAATCTACTATTAAAATCAAAATAAAACAGCATCCAGTCTTAAGCTATTATTATCAAATTAAAGGCTCAACTTCAAGTATTGATGCACTAGGTATAAAATCTTGTCTAGAGTTATAATTAGCATTTGCAAGAATTTTGGAAAATTTGTTACTATAAATTATTATTTTTTATTACATAGATTATATTTTTACTTTCCTGGACTAATGAACTTTTAGAGACCTGGTCATCATTTTTTATTGGTCGGTTTATCATAATCTACTATTAAAATCAAAATAAAACAGCATCCAGTCTTAAGTTATTATTATATCAATAATTTTATTTTTCTTTCATTATTTCAGCTGAAACAGCGTTGGTTGAGAAACCATCTTTGATTACTGATGTTATTGTAGAGGAACCAGAAAGTAAACACAGGAAATCAACCTCTGACAAGGATAATGTTGACAACAATGATGACTCTCCAAACCGAAAAAGCACCCGACTTTTGGCTAAGAAGAGTAGAAAGAGCAAATCTGAAGACACAAATGAAACACAAAAGCAGTCACAAGATCGAGATGCACAAAATGATAATATACCAACATCAACCACAAAGCAACCAAGACAAAATGCACTAGATATTTCAGTGTCCAGTGCCAACCTTATAAAGGACTTAGACATTTGTGGTCAAATTCAAAAGAAAATTTTAAACAAGAACAAGAGTATGTCTGATATTGAGGATACTATAGAATCCAAAAAGCGCAACAGGACAAAATCGTGGACGACGCTATGTGCTTCTTCACCTCGCATTGACGGAAATTTCTACAGTGACAATGAAAGCAATAAGAAGAAATTGAAAAAGAATCGCAAAATCTTAAATGAAGAGCAACTTGGTTATGGCGATGACACTGGATCCGGCGATGGCGTAAATCAAAGTGTTATTGAAGGCGAGAAAGATAAAGAACTGAGTTCTGATACATCAAAAAAGAACAGGAAGAGCAGAAACAGTTTAATAAGTAACAAAATAGTAAATGCTAGTAAATCAGATGAAGAACTAAATACTAAGACATCTGAAAAGAACAGAAAAAGTAGAAACAGTTCAATAAATAAAAAATTACAAAATAATGATAAATCTATGTCTGGAGAAACGAAAGATGTAGATATCAGCAATGAAAAAAACAAAGAAAATCTTGAATTGAGACCTGTAACTAAGGATACGAGTGGAGCAGAGTATTTATTTGAAAATGCGCCAAGTGCTGATGTCAAGTCTATGGTGTTTATTGAAGACTCTGATTCTAATAGTGTTAATTTGAGCAAAGAAGTGAAACAAATTTATAGTGAAGACCAATGTGTTCCAGTTGTTCTGCAACAATCCGAAAACGAAAACAATTCAGAAGAACAGCAAACAAGTACAGTCTTTGCTTTAAATAATATTGATATGAAAAAGACAAATGATGACAGTGTCGAGCCTATGGATATTGATGAAACAATGCCCGAAAATATATCTCTAACAGTATTTGCTGACGAGGGCAAACAATCTCGCAAGTCTTTATTATGCATACCACAAGAAAACAGTGTTAGTAAGGATTCCCCAAATAAAGCTAAGAAAAATTCCCAATCTCTGGTATTTAATGACTCTGCAAAAGATGACGAAATGCAAAATATAAAGACTCGTTATTCATCAGCAAATGTTACACAAGACCTAGCTAAGAATTCTGAAGAATCTACTAGTAGTTCAAAAAGAAACTCGCTTTCTCAGTCTATTTCAGACAGCAAAGCAGATAACAAAAATAAAAACACTCCATCTCAAAGCCTAAATGTTTCTAACGACGAAAGTATGTCGGGAAAAAAGTCACGAAAATTGTCTGTCATGGTTACACAAGAATCTGATAATAGTTTAATAGAAACTCCTAATAAATTTAACAGAAAGTCTAAATCCATTTCTGAAGATAACCTCGAAAGCTATACTAAAAACAGTGTCACAGTAGGGGAAAATGTATGTGATAAAACCTCGCTAAAGTCATCAATATCCATGGCACAAAATTCGGACAACAGTTATAAAAAAATTAACAAGACTAAGAAAAATTCTTCACTCTCCAATTCTATGACCCATGATAAAACTGGAAACGAAGATAAAAGTACTCTCAGGTTGTCTCAGATAAAAGATGTTTCCGCTGCTGAAGACAGCGTATCAGACTCACCGCGAAAATGTAACAATCTCTCAAAGTCAATAAACATTGAAGAGACTAATAAGGATAGTCTTGTTAATAAAAATCTAACATTGAACTACCTAACAAGTACTCCAGTGCAGCAAAAAAGCTTTGATAAATTAGCTATGCAAATGAATACATCTGTTATTTCTCCTACTAACACTAGCAAAAAAGATTTAAAATCATCCATAAATAAACCAAATCAAAATGTATCAGCAGTTTCGAAAAGTTCCTCAAATGAATCATCTGATGAAGATTCTGATAACTCAGAGGAAGAAAATTCTTCACAAAACAGAAGTAACTTGTTTGATGATAAAGCAGAAGATGCAGGTGAAGACTATGAATCTGGAGACAGTCAAGATGAAGATGAAAGACAGTTCGAAAGAGAAAACGAAATAATCGACAAAGGAGAAACCTTGTCATCTGAAGGGGAAATATCTAATGATTCAGATTACGAAAAAGACTCGTTCATTGTTAGCTCTGATGAGGAAGACAATGAACTACTTAGTGGTTCTGGCGATGACCTGAATTTCAGTGATAATGAACTTACGCTGAGTGCTAAATCTAAAAAGAAATATAACGAACGTATGTTGAAAGAGCAAAAGAAAGCTTCAAAAGAAATGTTTGAAGCGCGTCATGGGTCTATCATATCTGACAAAGATGTCAAATCGAAGAAAAACAAACGCAGTCGTTTAGACTCCACACTTTTAAAATCTGATGAAGACATATTGCCGCCTAAGAAAAATAAGCGAATGCGATTGGATTCAGCTGTTGATACAAGTCAAATTAAATCAGACAGTGAGGAAATTAACAACCAGGCTATCTCATCAGATAAAGATGAAATAGGAAACAAAAAGAAGAAGAGTAAACGCTTGTCAGAGTCCATATGCAATGAAAGTGTTATGAATGAAAAAGAGATTACTATCTATAATCAGGACCAAATCCAAACCGACGATCCACTATCAGTACAAATTAAAACAGAACCTAAAACACCTCAAAAAGATCTTGACATTTCAAGAGTTCATGTCACCAATGATGTTGAGCTCGTACATGTAGATGAAAATAAATCTATGATGAAATTTAATGATACAAATGACCCTCTAGAAGAGGAAAGTGAAAGTAATTACGACTCCATCAGTGAAAACGAAGAGATAACTAACAACTATGGCTCACTTCTCGAAGAATTAAATAAAGAGAGCAAAAAGCAGATCAAATCTCATGATGTTTCTTTAAATTTAATCAAGAAGGATAAACAACAGAAAAAAACACCTATTGTTGATGAACTTAATCTCACTCAAACGAAGATTTCCAAAAAAAATAACAGCTTATTAGCTAAAGAAAAATCTGTTAAGCGTGTTTTCAAAAAACTAGCAGACACAGATGAGTCTTCTGACTCAATTGATCTTCAACTCCTTTTCTCAGATGATAGTAATGGTACTGTTAAGAACAATGACAGCAAAAGGACAAATTCTGCAGAACTCGATGCTAAAGTTAGTTTTATATCTTTAAAAAAAACAGAAGCCAAAACGAACATTCATCGAAATAAAGGTAAGCAAACTTGTTTTAGGTGCTGTTTTCAATACAAAAATTTAATAAATAAATTACTTTGAATAACACACAACAAAAAAAGAACATGTTACAAAAAATATCCAAAAAAAGAATATTTTTTATTTACCAAAGGCATTTAATGACATATTCCCATCCCTAGAGATCGGCTGTTTCAAAGAATATTCAGACCAGATATGTAATTTTAGGTCAATGCGACTATCTTTACCGCTACGGTTAAAAATGTTTGCGTACTACTTGTACCATAACACTCACATTAGAACAATTAATTTCGAAATGAAAAAAACTACAAATAAATATTTGTTAAATAAAATTGTCATGAAATAATTAATTAATGAAATAATGAACTAAATATTCCAAAATAACACCTCTTATTTTTTATTTACAGCTGACATTGGAAATGATGATGAAGTGTTGAAAATATTCATCGATACAAAAGGCGATCTTGATGGCAATGCTACAACAGGCAATGGTGGGCATTGGCTAAAAAATACAACATTTTTATGCTTGACATGGGTAGTGTGCTAAACCCTCAAAAGTTTCTTGAGAAATTATGTTACATTTTCTTAAATTTCAGATGCTGCTGCAAATGAGATCGATTCTGATGATGCTCCTGTAAAAGTCTTGTATATAAGCGAAAAGAAAAAGAATCTGACTCCTAGTGAAAAAAAGAGGAAAATATCAGAATCGCAAAAATCAATCCTGCAAGGTATTGTACACAACATGTTGTTTAAATGCGCGCAAAGCAAAATCTCCCGGGCTTTCGGGTGGTAGGTACATCTTTAGTTCAACAATTTATAATTGACCGAGCGAGCGAAGCGTCAAGAGCTTGGCCAAAATTGCTTTTGTATGTCTATCTGTATGTCTGTTTGTTTCACTCTACTGGTCGCGTTTCTGAACCGATTCCCGTGACATTTTGTGAGCAGGTTCGATAACATAACATCGCAGGTTTTTTGGAAATTTTAAAAAATGACTGAATTATACGGGTTGCCAGCTTACAAGGTCTACCGCTGAAGCTGTTTTCCTCTACAGGTCACATTTCTCAATCAATTAAATTACTTAAAATAAAATGACATTAAATTAAATGTTAACAAAATTTCAAGGGGTCTTTGTGTAGAAAAAATAAAGAGACATACAGACTCGCGAGGTCTACAGCTCACAGAGCCACTATACTGAGCGTTTTAAATGATAAATTCTTATGTAGTATAATTTTTACCACAGAGGGGAGATTTTTACTCTTTTTTTGTGGTGGTGGTGGTGGTTAAGTTTGATTTGAATTAATACCCAGCTCCATATAAAAATAATTACCTCCTTATATTAAAAATTGTTGAACTAAAGATAAATATAAATGCTGATCACTTTAGACTTCTTCTTTGCGAGACGATGGAAAGTCGAATTTCATAATGTCGTAGCACAGAATGTGGCTACTTGTACGGCGGATTCTGTGGCGTCCATCAACTCTTGCTGCGTGCAGGCGGCAGCGCACGCGGGACATGATGTCAGGTGGGCCGTCGTCGTCTGTAGTTCTCCGCACACGCAGTTTCAAGTCAATGTTATTGGAGAATACCCAGCTTGATTTTATCTTTACTCCGGCCGACCTGAGTCTGAAGTCTATTTAAAGAGTTCCAAGACTGAAACTAACACATTTTTTAACATAAAAAAGGAACTAATTTTTTATGTTAAAATCTGTATCGATTTTCTAACCCGTGGTTAAATTTTCTTCGAATACAGTGCCAAGATAGGTTATGTCCTTTATTTAGTTGATCAGCTTGTATAATGTATTTTATTTTTTTTGTTGATTGCACTACCATTTGAGAGGTTTTGCGTTATTTATTTAGTTAACAGGTTGCAATATTTTAAAATATGCTACATTTTGTACTTCTCGTATAATATCAAACATATTTTTTATTATTTTAGAACAAAATACCGTCATAGCAACAACACCACTCAGCAAAAATAATAAGAAGATGGAATCTCATGAAATTGAAAATCAAATACTAAAGACGCCATCCAGTGAGAAAAAGAAGAAATTATTGCATGAGACAGCAACTACGCCAGTATCAAAAACTCCCGTCAGTGAAAAGAAAAAAGAAAATAAATTATCAGAATCTCTTAAAATTTACGCAAGAAATGAAACCTTAGGACAACAAGAAATTGCTGTTACAGTTGAAGATACTGTGAATCATCCAAGGAAACGCAAGAGAAAGCATTCAGTTAACAAAACTGCTGATAATATTGAGTTTGATGGTACTTACTTCTTTATTTTTTCTAGATAATGGCCTTTCTGACTAGTAGTAGCACAGTCCACAGTACTTTTACTGTAGTGTATAAAAAGTTAGAGATAGATGAATGAAATATTCCAACTAGTTTTAGCAATAAAACTTACAATAGAAAATCACCACCACTGTGGCTCGTCCGCTCGTTTGCCTGCTTAAATAATATAAAAAAAAAAACATGATTTTCATGATTGGTTGGTTGTAGACCTAACAACCCACACAATTAATGAAAGATCATAATTTAATCAATTTTTATTTAATTCTAAATGTGTTTTAGGTACGGACCAAGTTCTAAATGAGCAGGGTGAAATAGTACTTGGTAACAAAAATAAAAAGATGAAATCTTCTACTAGCATAGATGACAGTCGAACTCCAACCAGTATTCCTGCAAGTGGCGGTGCCAAGAAAGAACAGATTGCATTGAAAACATCTAAAAGTAATAAACTTATCGAAAAACAGCAAGCTGTTGAAATCTCCGGTATGGTTTTGTTTAAATTCTTGATAAAATTACTTAATGATAATGACAGAGCTTGCTGGGATCATTGTTTTTTTTTATGTAAACTGAATGTATTAATTTCTAGAGCCAGAAACTAAAATAAGCAAGAAAAGGAAAGAAAGAGATGAAGACAAAGGTGGAAACGTATCAAAGGTATGTCATAGTAATATAGTATAGTAATAGTAGTTTAAGAAAGTCTAATTTAACCGTGGCCCGAAATGTTAGAATTGGAATAATACATGTAGGTTTACTTTGGCTGACTGGGTAATTTCTTTCATCTTGTTTGTATATATTTTTTAATTATATGCATTCTTTTTAGGTATTCAAAGAAAATTCATTTGACAAAGTTCATGTTCCACGACTACCTTCTACTATTATTGAACAACTTGGAAATTTGCCCAGTGAAGGGCTTCAGAAGAAGACTAAGTCTAAAGCAGTATCAACAAGCACCTTTGTTGTGGAAGAGACCAAAAGAAGGAAAAACAAGCCTTCAGATTTTATGGAAGAAACTGTATATTTGAATGATGAAAAAGACACTGCCGTAAAGAAAAAGTCAAATACAAAAAAACCTAAAGTTCTTCCCTTCCTACCAACAGTTTCAACCTCGGACAGTGGCTTTACTACAAACTTCCATGTGAATGTAATATCTCAAAAAATGGAATTTATAGCACAGAGCAATGGAGTTCCTAATTTTAAAAATGATTATTTGAACAACAAAAAGATCAAAAAGTTACGCACGTATGATCTTTATAAGAAACAGAGGAATATGAAGCTGTCTAAGTACTAACAGCCAATGAGAATATAATCACTATGTTTACATGGTACCTACAAACTGAATAAATAAGTAGGTACTTCTCCATATAAATTTTATATCGAATCCGCCTGATTATTTTTAATTTGGAATTCACGTGCCTTATCTCTGTGAGTGTGAAAAAGTGCCAAACATGTCTAAAGTGTGGTTGTTACTTAGTGATTGTATGATTGGATAAAGTTATTTGCATTTTTTAGCCACATTTTTATTTTTTTTATTTTTTGTGTAAGATAGGCAGGCTTATTACTTTTCCTGTTTGTTGAATGTTGTTTTAATGTAATTTGCTATTTTGTCATGATTTTGTAATATGATTAGGTAAGAATTTGTTTCATGTTTATGTCTGTATTTCAACGTATATTTTTTACAAGACTGCTCCACATTGATTTGTAAAATGTTAATTTGATACCAATGGATCTTGGAATACCTCTGTAGCCTCTGCATTTATTGAGCTAGGCTGTTTAAATTTGTCAACATTTACTGTATTAATGTTGAAAGAGTTGTTTAATTTTAATTGAAAAACTATTAATTAATTTTATTATGTAATTTTAAAAACAAATGTATGGGATTAAGTTTGAATTTTCCGCTTTGAGCAAAAGCTTGACCGCTAGGTGGCGCTGGTGTCGCCAAAAGTGGTATTGCCCAAGTGCTCATGGTTTTCACTTTTATGTAATGAATTTTTGACGATTTTACTAAAATATTCAATAAACATATACTTTTAAAATAAAATATCATTTTTATGTAATAATTTATCAGAATATACTTACACACACGACTAAAGTACTTCCCGCCTTATCATGCCGGTGTAAACAAAATCGCCATGTTGTTAAAATCGGACGAGCCGATTGTTGCTAGTAAGTTGTAACGTAAGTATTCCTACTAAAAAAACGAAAAGCAAATTTATTCGTAAATTATTAATCTAATTATAATTTTTACTAAAATTAATTTTAATAACGATTATTCAAGTTATTTGTTATAAGAAGCTACATTGAGAAATGACGTCAATTGGTTCAGTACTATGAACCAATAGCAGCTTTTCGGCATGGGTCACGTGGGCTTTTCTGTCCAATAGAAATAGGAATCCGTTCTTTGTGTACTTTTTCACGTAGTAGTAAAACGGATTGTGGTTTATATGGAGTGAGTGGTGTTTTATCTGTCAATCTATGTCGATAAAAACGTAAATGTGTGAAATTCAGGATTATTCTATTGAGCATAAGGATATTTATTCTAATAAATATTCGGTAAGTAATTTTCCAAGTCAATATTCTATGTTTTCGTCGTTTGTTTTGACAGAAAGGCGCGGACAATGGGAAAGTCCAACTGAGTTATCATGTCCCGCTCTTTTTAATGTCATTAATACGCATTTACTAGTATTTATGTTATTTTCCATAGCTCTGTCTACTTACAAATTACTCTTTTTTGAGAATTATTGTCATACACGTCCTAAAACTGTTAATTTTATCAATAATCTTAGCAGTGGCGGGAAATCATTAAACACGTCACGATCGTCATACTTATTAGTCTAGGGAAGGGAGAAAATTAACCCAGGTAACGAAACGAAAGAACTTTGTTTGTCTACAATATTTTTCGTAAAATTGTGTAAAATCAAAAATCTCTATAACACGCGGCATAAATAACGGTCGACTATTGATATTCCATCTCTTTCTGTCACTGTCATTCTTCGTAGGCCGTGACAAGGACAGCAAGATTATTATTATTATTTTACGATGTACCTAGCTGCCACCACAGTTTTTTCGTTTGGTTCCTATTTGTGTCTAATTTTGTTTTTTAATATAACGAAAATTATGTTCACAGAAATATAACTATTTTTGGGTACTAATTAATTCATGAAACAGTAAAGTAGTAGCTGTATAACGGCTATAACTTGTTAAATAGGTAGGTAGGTAGGTACCTTTAGGTATTACTCTGAGTATTTGTAATCAAAATCATCAATGAAATTCTATTAGAAGTGGCAGGTACGTACGTACAGTCAGGAAGAAAAACAGCTAGGTAGGTACTAAGTTCATTGGTTTATGCCTAGGTATACCTAATTGAATTCAGTGACACTTAACATGTACTACCAAGACCTGAGAACAAATTACTTAAATAATTTATTTATTTTTGATAAAAGTTATAGTACCTGGAGTAACTACCTACCTACTTATCTGGAATAATAAATTAATTAGGTACAATAAACTTACTACCTACTTAACTTACCTAACCTATATCTTACTTACCTGTTAGGTATTAATATATACTATATTAGTTTCCTTATAAATAATTTAGTTTTATATCCTGAATTATTGGGAATCCAACGCAAATTAGTAAATTTCTCTCAAATCATCATAGAGCTATGATTACGACGACATATTCATTCCCACGGCCTTAGTTTCGTTCGAGTGAGAATTTCAAAACGTTGAACAATGAGTGCACCATGTGCCTGTAGTAGTGTGCATGCATGCATGAGTGGCTGCACCGCGTTTGTGTGTGCGTGAGCTGCACTGTCGAGTGCACGTAGGGTTACCAGACCGAAGTTTGATATTTCCGGACAAAATCCCGATTCTCCAGCTAAATTCCGGATAATCTGTGGCATTTTTTAGAAAGTAGTTTTTTTTAGGTTCGCGGGTGGATTTGTGAGCACGCGAATTATATAAAAAAAAACGTTCCATCGCGATGGTGCGCGATATCTACAAATATATGTATTACAAAAAATCCGGGTTATTTTTTTATCTGATTCCCGGGCAAGGCCACAATTTCGGAAATGTTCGCAAAATTCCGGTCATCTGGTAACCCGAAGTACCTACGCTAGGAGCCACGGACGACAGAGCGGATGGCTGCAATGCAACTGAACCTGTGCATGTGTGTAAAGGGAGTAGTTTTTGTTACGGAGCGCGGAGGTCTGTCTACTACTGGCGCACACCTGTGCTCTACTAATAAGAAAAAAAACAATAATACTGAAATTTACTTTTCGTCAAAATTCATTGATCAGACTAATTACTAAATTGAAATATGCACACAGGAGCATAATTAATTACTTCGTATTCGCTTATTTAATTTACATACTACTGAAGGTAAACTTTCCTATGTCAATAGTACTGTACCTACTGATCGTAATTATTATTAGAATAATAAACCGTCTGCGACGAAATATCAAGGCTAAAAAGATGGCGAACGTAGAATATCCGGATCATATTACATTACTTGACACCAGCATTCTATTTTTGAGTTTCATGCTTATTCACCGGAAGGACTTCAAGATATGGGTCGACCGCGACAGGTGCACGGAAGTTTAGTGCAACCTGCGCAACTTTTGTTTACAGTGCTATAATATAAGCTTGCATTAAATTTTAAACACGTTGACGAATTAATGAAAAAAGAAAGAGATTGAAAGAACAAATCCTGAAAACCTTGAGATGTTTCCGATCCTTGCATAATGGAGAGATGGATATCGTAGACTAATGAAAAGCAATACTCCTAGTCCAAACCCTAGTCCACGAGCAAAATATGTAATACGTGGTGCCAGCCAGACAAGTAAAGATGCGCTGAGCTGATGTTATCGACTCCTCTAAAATAATTCCTAGTCCTAGTAATTATGATAGCAAAAAATGTACAATTACAAATAAAGAGCTAATAGACAACCGGAAAAATTACTTGATGGAAAATTGTTGTAATTTCCCTTGTAATCGAAACTAAATAGTGCGGCCATTGCTAACAACTGTTTTGCCTAGCATATTTTAGCGTCTCCTAGTTCCTCAAACTGACTTTGCACACGGACATGTCCAGCTTCAGTGATATTCATTCCCATTTAATAATGATCAGGTCAGGATGTACAGTGCATTTTCTTCATGACGAATACAATGGCGTAAATAATAGACTCGCCAATACAGTACAGGTGTTAATAGACACTAACAGAACTTCCGTATCAAAATTAACGTTCAGAAACGCAAATTATTGTGCTGTCGACTGAAAAGTTACCCAGTACAATTACTAGAGCGAACTGTCCAGTGCTTCATCTTGAATCATCATCATTTCCTTATGGCATAGCTTGCTTTTCGGATAAAAAAACACATAATTATGTTAAAGTGGTACACCACTTAGGTTCAAGATTGGTTACAACCAACCTTGAGCTGCCTGGGGTGTGCTGGCTCGTTCGTCTTTTCCACTTAGGAGTATAGTTATTAGCCACATGAGACAGGGTCTGGTTATGGACTCCGGTGTTTCCTTGATGCTCTATTAGTGGAGATGACAGTTGGTTCGCCCATAGTTCGTTATAAACTGCTTTAATTTGCACCATATCTTTCGATCCACGCTGAATCCCGGTACCATCCTTCCTGGTTGGATCTGCACAAGAAGCTTGGCTTTTCAAAAAAAGGCTCCACTTCAGGCACCGCGCCGCCCTGTTTATATATCTGCTGACTGATCCCTTGGATCCGTTCGTCAGACCAGAAGAAAGGAAGATAGTTATTTGGTAGGTAGTCCAACGTCTTTATTGGCATAGGCGGGTTAGAGTTGTTACCAAGTGCGATGTTAGTAATACAGGAATCTATGGAAGTGGGGTTGTTTTAATTACTTCTGTAATGAATGATTCGCATACGCATACCTTCGTTGAGCTGTATGTCGTCATCGACTTTATTATTTGTAGACCTCGCGATTCTTTATCTGTTTATAATTTTTATTTTTTTCTCCAAACATCCCCGACGACCCTTTGAAATTTGTTTATCACAAATACCTACCTACTTCTTTTATTTTTATTTTATTTATATTTATCGGTTGAAAAATGTGACCTGTAGAGGAAAACGGCCTCAGCGGTAGACTTTGTAAGCTGGCAATCTCCATAACTACGTAATTTTTTACAATTTCCAAAAACTGACTTGACAAAAAAATCTGTAGGTATATATATTTAACAATCCTGTTCACAAAATTTCACGAGAATCAGTTGAGAAACACGACCTGTAGAAGAGAACAAACAGACAGACAGATAGATAGACAAATAGACATACAAAAGCAATTTTGGCCAAGCTGAAACGGAGACGTAGACGCTTCGCCCTCGCTCGGTCAATATTAATATTGTTTACTCTGTACGGCTCGGTACGTTATAACATTGTTTTCACGTAACTTCTACATTCCAAATTACCAAATTAAAATGCTTATTTTCTTTGAGTTTTCTTTTGGGTTGCTGAGAAAATCCACAACGTAGATAATATCCGTAGATCGCTGTTGTAGAGAGATAGGTAGTTAAGTACATAGTTACGTACGCGAGGTTATTGACCCGCGCCGGGCGCCATCTGCTACTACTACGTATTTATCTACCTCGTAGAAATTTTAAAAATCTCACCTATGTCTATTGGCAGTAGACTACCTTCGTTACCTAATGTTTTAAAAAGTGATTTGATTTAATTTTTCATATTTGGTATTCATTTAATTACTTCTATTCTATTCTATAATTTGACGTTCGTATTTTGTAAAAATCTGAACAAAATAATATCAATCTTAATGTTAAAAATCACATAATATCTACCTACCTACCTACTTAATAACTATATACTTTTTAATAATTTATAGAGTTCAATTTTGAAAGTCAAAGTACCTATGACTGTTCCCAAAGTTCACTTTCCTGTCTAGACAACGGTACGTACGTAACAAAGTATAAATAAAAGTCAGAGTGGAATATTTCAGTTTCCCTCCCTTTATTCGAAACAGAGAACGGGAGGACATGAGGGGAGCGCGCAGAGCTCGCGCAAGCAATCAATACGGGTCCACTCCCTATTTTACCGCCAATCCTGCGCGCGCAACTTTCTATTGAAACACTCCGGGTTTTCGCGCCAATTCAAAGTTTTTGGCGTTTTCATTTATGTGCCATTACGCTACCAAAAACGAAAGGTACCTCTACCTATCGATCTGGGTAACTTTTCAGTATTTGCTACTTAATTTCTGTCCTACACCTTTCCTTGCTAAGAAATTAGTTCGCCTACCTTTAATTTAAACGAATTACTAAAGGGTTCTACTTCAGCTACTGAAGTCATTATGTCATATCACATAAGCAATAGACATAGTTAGATCATCGCGCCCCACGGATCTCGAGTGACTTTTCCGAGACGTGGATTTTCGCGGTTACCGACGACGACGTAGGAGTACTTGCGTCTAGCGAGCCGTCGACCAGCAGCGCAAGAGCTGCCACGAGCGGGTTCAAGGCGAGCGCGCGCGGTCAGGTTCGAGGACACGACGACGGGGCCCCTCACGGCGCCTCCGCTGCAGCAGTCTCCCCCGTCTCGGCTGAAACCTTATAGAAAAACTTCTCTCGAGCCGTACAAGATTTTATGCCTACATAGAAAATATTATGTATCACGCGCGGATTGATGATTATTTTAAACGAAAAACGTTGCTTTGAGTTCCCAGCTGCATGAAATAAAATTTTAAAGTGAATTAAACTTAGGTTAATACAGAGCGGTTATACTTGCTTATATATTATGTTTCACTTATATTATAAACTTCCATTATAAGCTCGCGTTTAAAATATAATATTATAAACTTTTTTTTTTATTATCTATAGGTATATTCTAGTCTAATAATTTGTCTATTTGTAGATAAATTTTCAACGAGATTTGTAATATTCCGCTATGGTAGAGATATTTTTCTAACGATCAATATTTGTTTCTGTTCAATGTACCATACTCTCCAAAATTTGTGTTCATATTGCACGTAACGTAAGCTATATGAACTGTAGAAGCAATAAAGAGTGAGTTCATGGCCCTCTCAGCCACGGCGAGCTCTACCTACCTTCCAGCCAGACAGTTTCGGACCGTGAAACACTCCGGCTTCAATTCCTATGAATAATATAATAACTAATATACATTCTTTCAATATTCAAACACGATATTTGAATATGCTACTTTTGTGAGTTATTTAGGTTTTGAAACCTTTATCTTTAAAAATTGTTGCTGCTGAATTTTATTAGTGAACACGGTGCAAATTTTTGTTCAAACTCCGAAGGGCGCGGTGTGGCGGCTGCAATGTCATTAGGGGTCGTTTCACCCTCTTTCGATCCTTTATGTCCGTCTCTGTCATCCACCCTATCCCAGTCTGTCTCTTTCGCACACGCAGATCAATTTTTATTCCCGACGTTTTGGAGGGAAAATCCAATGGGAACAAACATTTGAAGAACGCTGCTGCTGGCTAATTCAGGTTTTAAAGTCAAAATACTTGGTACTTAACCCACGTCAAAATTTTTTGGTGTAACGTATGTGGACGATATCCTTTCAATAGAAGAGGTTCATGATAAAATTATTTCTTGTGGTCAAAAAACTATACCTTTTACTACTTTTTTTAATTACTTTTACCTGGCAGCTATCACAAATTCCCTACAACCGGAAGACAAGTTACGACATTATTCAAAGGTTACTAGGAGCGGCTACTCCGTATCATTAACAAAGTTCTGCGATAACATTTTAGCAGATTGTAAACGAAATTTTAGAAACGGTGAACTTTGTTATTGGTTAAAGCTATCGAGCTCACGTGCTCCCTTATCTGTCAATGCACCCATTTGTAGACGATTTTAAACTTACAGCACACTTACAGTCAAGATTATATAAAAATCGTCGATGTATAGGTATAACGACCCGTCTTTTGAATTGATACAACTCCGGTTCTCACCTGCCGCTGGTTACACATATTTTGAGTTTATTGTGCAAAAAACGAAAACTTTATTTGTACAGGCAGCAGGTAGACAACCACTAATACGCAAGCTGGTTTAGTATCAAGGGCATTTTATCAAACTGGAATTTGTATCAAACTGTGTTACCTATCTGCATAGTCTGTATGAATCGGAAATTAAAAAATATCCAGAAAATTACAAAACAAAACTTCCGTCGTGACTAATATCACACTAATATTATAAACGTGAAAATATATTTCGATGTTTGGATGTTTGTTCCGCTTTCACGCCTTAACTACTATACGGATTTGGATGAAATTTGGAATGGAGATAGTTTGTACCCTGGATTAACACAGGATATTTTTACGGAGGAAAATCTTATTCTCACGGGAAAATCTTACATAATGCGAGCGTAGCCGCGGGCGGACCGCTAGAACTTAACAATATTATTCATTACGTCCGATCGGAAGAAGATGAAAGTAAATATTCTTACACTACACATTCAGTTCAATGGGCCACGACGCCATACCAGAACAAGTTTATTTATAGATACGGACGAGTAAGAGCACCCACAAAAAACATCGTCCCGAATCTTGTGGAAGCCTTTGGCTGGTTCCGTTTGTAGTAACGTGTTTTTTATACAGGCCAGTAAGCGATCCAGTCGGGCCATCGTTCAACGAATCACAAGTTGGTGTAGGTCTGCAGCTAAAAAAAAAATAAGTATGTACTGTTTCGTGTTCCAGAGAGTGCTGTCTATATTAGAAAACGAATCACTATACGTAGTGTAGTCAGTCAGTCGATAATATTGACCCCGATTCGGGAAGTCGTGCTCTAATTCAAATTTTAAAATGCATACAGCTGTCCTTTTCGTTTTTATGACTAATGAAAAAGAGGTGATGAATTCAGGTGAACGAATGATATTATTTTAAATGAATTATAACCTAAAACAAGGGCATAGCTGTCAGATTAAGAGATTTTTAAGTCGGATGTTTCACGTGCTCTCTAAAATTGTGCAATCGACGCGTCCATAAGGTTCAAATTAGATATTTGACAGCTCCAATATTAGGATGGCCATCTCCTGTCTCTTTTTAATCTTTAAACTGGACTGACGAACTTAAATTAAGCATTAGAGTGTGACTGTGTGAATCGCTACCATTGTATTGTAAGCTTTCATTGTTATTATTACCCCGCCGCCGCCATGGTCATATATCCAATGAATATAAAACCATACGTACGTACAATACAACGGAATGCAAACAAAAAACCTGTCCAGTCATCAACAAGTTCCTGAAATAACCCACTCGTTAAAAATGTGCAGTATTATGGTCGTTTTCAATGAGCGTAAACAAGATAGCGCTCGCTCATACAATTTACTCTTTCTCTGCCGGGCTGGGGTAGCGCATACCACAAGACAAAAACAGGTTTCTGTACTACATAGTGGTTTCATTGTACCTTCCCTCCCGCTCTTCCCTTTGCTTTGCCCGCGCCTTTGAGACAGCAAGTTTGTGTTATTTATCAATCAAATTGGCGCGAAAGAGTTAACCAAATGAATTTATGTTCTAACATACAAATCGCAGACAGTAATGCCAGCATAGTTACTATCTATGCGTAGGAAAACTATTTTGTAATCAGTAATGGGGTACATATCCAGTAGGTAGGTGTTTAATATACTTACAACAAAACTTTATAATGACGTATGTTTGTTTGTTTCAGGGGTGCTTAGACATGGATTTGTATATCACCGACTCGCTCCAGGACATGCTGGATATGGATATTAAAAATGAAATTGCTACAGATCTCAGTAGCATTAATGACTTTCCAGTTAGTAATAAAACTAATTAGTACTATATAAAAAAATAATCTTGTTGCCTAATTAATACTAGTCGTCACACACATATAAACAAGATTCCAAAAAATATCACAGTTTTCTGATTTTTTTATCGATTGAAAAAGAATACTGCTAAGTATATGTAACACATATTTACAATCTTTTCAGGATTCCTTAGGATTAAATTTTTCTGAATTACCGCCGTTATTGGACATGGATACTGATAATTCAGCAACATGGCTCAACAACTCCTCAAGTTTTGTTCATAACCTAGACTTATACGGTTCCGAAGCGAATGCCGTTATGGTTAACCCTAATTCTGTGATGCCGTCGTCGTTTGCCGAAACACCAGTTAAAAGTATTGTAATAAAAGAAGAGGCGTCAAATGTATTTCTCACATCAGCAGCAAATAACGAACAGAACAGCACGTCAATGCCAAGTCCAAAGGAAGAAAAAAGCCATTTAACATTCTCTCCAAGCACGATCAAAGTCAAAGTTGAACCCCCTGAAGAAATTCCTCCAGCTCCAACGGTGACCGTTAAAAAGGAATTGGAAGAAGCTACGCAAATGGTCATCTACGTCCGGAAGCAAGACAAAACAGTGGTCAAAGACTTGATAAAAGACTTAGACATGAATAAGCCTAAAATAGTAAACGCACAACAAAACCCCACTCCTACAATTAGAGTAAAAACACAACCCGAAATCATTAAAGTAAACGGCAAAAATTGTTCAATATTAAATACAAATCACAAAGTATCGCAACAGTTAGGCACTAAGACAATTATCTCTGGTAATATACACATATTGGATGCACAGCAATCTAGGACAATATTAGCGAACAGCAACAAAAGTCAGGCGACAATCCTGATTGATAATGCGTCGTTAAATAATAATAGGATAATTAAAACCGCAGTGAGTGGGGCTTTTACAGTGGACAATAACCAAACTAAATACGTGAATGCGTCTAGTAAAGGCACGCATGAGTTTCCCAAACCCGCGTACTCCTATTCTTGTCTAATCGCGATGGCGCTAAAAAACTCGCGGACGGGAAGCCTGCCTGTTTCAGAAATATATAATTTTATGTGGTAAGTGTGTCAATTAAAATTTCTTTGCGTTAAAATTTTATCTCCCTCGCAATATCTATTTTTTTTCTTACAATTTTCAGTCAACACTTCCCCTACTTCAAAACGGCGCCAAATGGCTGGAAAAACTCAGTACGACACAACCTTAGTTTAAATAAATGTTTTGAAAAAATTGAGAAACCTTCAACAAATGGGAGTCAAAGAAAAGGTAACAAAATAACAAGAACTAAACATCACATGATGGGAATTAGATGATTGAACACCGGGAAAATTTATGATGTTCTGTTACAGGATGTTTATGGGCTATGAATCCTTCGAAAGTGGGGAAAATGGATGAAGAGGTTCAAAAATGGTCACGGAAAGATCCGCAAGCTATTAAAAAGGCAATGGTCTGTCCAGGTAAATATCTATTGTCATTTGTGCCAGTTTTCTTGCGTTTATAACTAATTACGTTAATGAAGTTATTGATTAGGTGAGAAAGAACGTAATTATTTCTCGTTATGATTTCATTGTTTGACTTATAGAAGTTAACAGTGTCATTTAGACTGAATTTTAAATGATATTGCAGAAAGTCTAGAAGCTCTAGAACGCGGTGAGATGAAGTACAGCGGGGCGGGAGTAGATCCGGACGCAGAGGACGACGCGGATGTTGAAGCGGATGCGGAAGTGGAAAGCGAACTGGATGCGGATGTCGAGCTCGATTCCGACATCAAGGAAGAAGTAGAGGAGGAAGACGGTATTATTGAACAGGTAAGACTTGTTTCATTTCTAAAATATAAAGGCCTTATCTTTTTGTGTGTTCGTCGCAATAAAATTGCTTTACAGAAAATAGTCCGAGTTATGAAGGTAAATGAGTCTCATATGACGTCATATTAAAAACAAAATTTTCTTGAAATCAATTACCAGCAGCTTTGATAGGGGGCGGTGCCTAGATATATTTACTTTGAATACAGGCAAATGTCACATTATCACTTATATAAATAGTTCGAATACATTCTATCTATAAATAATATTTTGTTTTCATAATACAAAGTTCAAAGTGAAATAATTTTGCGATAATCTCACACTCGCAACAGAAAGTGATAGCGGGGCCGGAGGTGATGGATGATGATGGATTTGTTTGTTGTCATAATACTTATAAAGGTATGTTACTTCCGCAGGAGTTGGAGGTGGAAGAATTAGTGGAAGGCACGGGGATGGTCGGCGGCACGTATCGGTTGCTGGCAACTGGACCCTCGTCGCTTACCTCGTACATCACCGATGCTGAATCCAGCGAAGAAGTCAGTGACATCGAGGTTAGTTTTGTGATTTTTTTCTCGATGCTCCTATTTTCTGAAATGTAATAAACTTATAGCAACTTATTGCAATGGACTGTAACGGGCCGTTGATGTTGAATAAACTTATAGGTCCTATCTGTCCTTTTCATTTTTCTCAGTAATAACAGGGCGTCAACTTTGTCTTTACTAAATTGTATACATAAATAGATAGGACACATCCTTTTTCAAAAGCGAGATTTGATAAGCTCTTATGAATTATAAACTTTTTCTAAATCACGTTCGACTGAATATTCAAGAATATTCGGATTGGCATTTGCGAAGGAATACAGAATAACCAACGAATGAAATACAAATGGGTAGACAAAAACGAGGGTGCTATACTGAGTTAATTGGCAACACTGTTGGTTTCACGAACAATCAGTGTCTGTGGGGGTGTTACTATCATTGCTAAAGTTCCATAATAGGAGTAGGCCTCCTTCAGATTAATGACATTTATCCCGGTCCTGCGCAATTTCTACCCACTTTATACCCGCCAGATTTTTGATTATCGGTTTAGGTAAGAAAACGCAATATGGTTACACAGATGGGACCATTCTGCTCGCGGTATTAAGCTTATAATACTTCGATTAAATAAACTAGCTATCCGACAAGGCTAGACCTAAGAGGTTTGTGGATTTTCCCTGTTTCTAAAACTAGCAGCGCCATCTATGAACGCAGAGATACATCCTAGTTCAGATGGTGTTATATAGATGGCAGACTAATCGGTTCAGTTTCACCGTGAAATCTTAGTAAATAGTAAAGATTATGAATAAGAGATAGCCTTCATTTGCTTCGTTAAATGAGTACCTTCCGTTTCTTCCTACTTACGATTTTGAATAAAAACTAATCCAAATTCGTTTTTTCATCTTTTCAGGTTTTGGACCAATCGTACGAAGAGATAGATATTGAAGTTGCGAAACCTATGAAGCTAGACCTCTCCCTGTCTGAAAATTATACTAGTAAGTTAATTAATTCCCATGTTATTTTTATTAGACTGATCTATATTATTTTAAATGTTTTAGATTTTTTATTATTTACATTTTATGACTAGCATCGCATCCGTTTTTTATAACAACGTTTTTAGTTTCCTGTATTTTTGCGGTTCCTTAGTGTCAATCGCTGCGCATGCATTGAGATATCAATTATACTAAGGTAAATAATCCTCACTAATATTATAAACGCGAAAGTTTGTATGTATAGATGTTTGTTACTCTTGCACGCAAAAACTACTGAACGGATTGGAATTAAATTTGAAATAGAGATAGTTTGTACCCTGGATTAACACATATTACCAGATACTTTTTACGGGAAAAGTCTTATTCCCACGGGAAAATCTTACACAACGCGAGCGTAGCCGCGGGCGGACGCTGGTATGTTATAATATTGTTTGGGCTGTAGCGGGTGGGTTTAGTGTAGGCACTACCTATTTCTTTAAACTAACATTTCGTTTATTTTACCAGTACGTTGTACAATTCTTAGTTATACACATATTGTTAAAACGATCAACCGTCATGCGTTATAATGCCCAATAAGCCTCTTCAAGCTCTTGACTCCGGCTATTATACTATTTACAGAGCTATTTACATTGGCCATCATGTAGATGCCTTTGGAAGCTTAATAACACTGACTCCAGTTTATGAAAACACATGATATTGGCTTATGTTTCGGTTCACAAAGCACATGTGTGATGATGATCTTTCCGACTGATTTCGGCCACGGCGACCACTTTGACTCCTAATTAGTCGGACGTCGAAAATGGCTTATGTAGCACATGTGTAATGAATGAATGAACTAATGAATGCGTATCCCCGTTGCAGTCCAGCCGCACAAGCGCGCGCGCAGCAGCTACATCTACCAGCCCGCCAGCGCGCCCGCGCACACCAACCGCCGCAAGACGCCGCTCGTCAACAGGGTCGCGCTCATCTAACTCAGCGGCAGTACGGAGGCTGCCGCTCAGCAGCGCTCGTCTTCACGTGGATCGTCGCAGGCGAGGAGGCGACAGTCATCAGTAATCGATGTATTCGTTGCTGACGAATATCAAAGCAAAATTTGAATGGGCCGAAGATAATATTTTTTGCAAGGTGGTCGGGCCGAGTTATGCGGACCAGACTTGTATCAGTGTCCCTATGCATGCTCTAGAAGACACTTCCAAAAACTTCGGTCACGCCAGTTTGCGCTGTATCTATTTATGTTGTAAATTATCGTTGCGATTCTTTACGAAATCCTTTCTAAAGCAATCTGAAATCTAATCTAATCTGAAAAATCGAGGAAAAAATTATGCTGCCTGTTCTGTGACGGTCTATTGTGTTAGGATGAAGTTTAAACATTAAAATATTGTGATTTTAAGACACGGGGTCAAATAAGTGTATTCTCAGTCCAGTGAATGTTCCATTAATTTACGAATTAATTAAGTTTGTATGTAGGGAGTTGTGTAAACGTGAGTGTTTTTTCTACCGATTCAAATATCGCGTACGTGATAGTCTGTACCAGATAAGTGTATTTACATGTTTTTACTAAACGGACACTTGTTACATATCTTTACACCGATAGTAGGGTTTTTATTTGTTAACTAAACTGAAACTTCGGGTTCATCTTGCGGATGACGTATAATTTAGTCTAGATAAGTAGTTTTCAGATTTAAAAAATTACGATTGATTTCAATCGTACTGCCAGTACAAATAATTTGCCGCTGTATCGATACATTTTATTATAGGTAATTACCGAAAGAAAAAAATAAGTTGAAGATTTAAATGTCTCTATGCAGTAGCAAGAACCATAGCGGGTATATGAGTAATGTTCCCACCGCTGGTTTATGTATATAATTTCTTATTACTTGTATGCTCCATAATAGTTTTGTGTCGTATAACACTGGCAGCTAGGACACCTAGTCCCAGCCACACAATACCTGAGAGTTTTCACTCATCAGTAGAAAATAATTTAGTGGATTTATTAATTTACTTTGCAAAGCAAGTTGCCTTGACTGTGACATGAATACTTTTGTTGTTCAAGTCGCAATCGACTAACACTTGTTTTTAAACAAATTTTGCAATAAATACGAACAGAAAACTAATACTTAATTCAAAACTTAAAAAATAATACTAATGCGATGTTTGTTGTCGCTCAATATCTTGATTGTGAACGACTACCTAAATTTCGTAGTCTGATCACAATTGACTTACAACTTCGATCACAAAAGGCAGGTAACTGCGTGTGTGCTATCGTAAGGTGCGCAGCGGCAGCGAATGTCTTAGGTAGTGGTTGTGATAATAGATCTCCGGCGTGTGAAGTTGGATAAAATAAACTCATAACTAAACTAAATTCGACATTAAAAAAATCTACAAGTATGCGTCATATAAGTCACGATTCAGAGCATTATCGTATCGACTTGTTTGTATTAATCGACTCTAGGTTATTGTAAGCCAGAAATATTTTACAAACATCTGACTATTCATTCAACGTATAGACTTATCGGCACCATAGACTCGCTTTTTTAAAGCTAGATTAGATGTTGATACTGTGATATAATATTTGGTATGATTCGAAGTATTATCACATTTCCTTCAGGTGTTTAGATGGTTAAAATTTGGTCTCAATGGTCTTGAATATTCGGACATTACATTTGATATAAGATAAGCAAATTACCCTAGATGTGGAAAAAGTAGAGAGTGATGTATCTGAAATCATAGCTTGACATCTTGGCAAAAAAATATATGTATTTGATTTTGCTAATTTAGCAAGCTAGCTATGTATGGTGAATAGTTTGATGAAGAAAGATAGGATTAAGAGTGTTCAAGTTCCATTATTTTATGGACTGAAGTAAACAAATTATAAGATAATTAGGATTGGAAATGTGTAGTGAAGTGAATGTATTGATGGTATGTTGAAACTGTCAGTGTGTTCAATGAACCAATAATATAAAGAAACTAATAGTTCAAAGTATGTTATCCTTTTGATGTCTAATATTTCATTAATCTTGACAAAAGGCAACTCTTAGGCCGCGTTCCGATACGCGCATCACTTTCGAATCAAACTGTCAGCGATCAGATTGTATGGGTTTCGCCCTTGGTTTCGCCTGCTGTGCTGACAGTAATTCCGTACCCGCTAAAATCAATTTCAGCGCGTCTCGGAACGCAGGGTAAATTAGGTGCTTTTTTATACCTACCAATTTCTAATGGAACTATGTGCAATTGTGTATATATTCAATTTATGAATAATAAATCATTTGGATAGTGTCTTATGTAATAATTAATAATTTGAATAATATGTGTATGTTACTATTATAATCCTGTGCTGATCTGATCGTGTTTATGAATGTATAAACATAATATCTTACAAGGAGGAGGAGGAGGTTCAGATACAAGGTTCCGAAATGTACGCCTTGACAGAATTTTATAATCAAATTTACACTCTGAAGTAGATAAAGTCTGTTACTTACAAAATTATATTATTCACAATTTGATATTATAGTGTTTGACAAATTGTTTAATGTTATTAAAAATAAAACAATACGTCTTATGAACCATAGAATCTTCCTAAAAATTCCATAGGTTTTAGCAATGGCCATCCATAGCCTTGTAGCCGTAATTTTGTACAATACAATATCATAATAATTAACATATTTTTCCACTGCCAGTATTTCAACATCCATGTAAAAAATAAACGTTACTTATTTTAAGAGTAGGTATTAGTTTAGTTTATTAGTGCTGTATTAAAAACTAAGTTGAATGATTTTTAATAACATTTTTGTAATAAAATTAAATGAATAATATTTTATTTGTTTTATTTTGTGGTGAAAAAGAATAATTTAAATATAATGTAGGCTGAATTACTTAAATATCTGAGAATAGGTGAAAAAAGGGCAACGTATTCCATGCTTCGGAACGGTAATAATTTTAATCTCACAAACTACCCACACGATTTTTCTGAAATTCTTAGTCAATGATAGAAGAACATTAATTTACAGAAATTAAGACTCACCCACGGAGACAAACCTCTACAAAAATATTAATAATACTTGTTTTAAAAAACGAAAAAAAAAATCAATGTATGATGATGATGAGCTAGCGATACTTAGATATTTTTTTATAATTTTTACATGAACATCAGATTTGATTGAAATAGTATTATAGTAAAGAGTAGAAATTAAATAATGATGGAACTAAATTCTTCACCAAAGGCAACACCAGATAAACTGACAGTGATTGGTAGCCAAAAACAGGAAGTTGCAATGATTGGCTGAAACATCACCAGTGCTGCCCATTAACTCCGTACAGCGCCCTCATTTTATGTCTACTCTTTTCTGTCGTACTGTATTTATCCCGCAGGCACCCTTGACATAGCGTAACCAGATATGGACACAAATTAGTGAGGTCTCCGTCCACTAGATGGCACTAAATAGATAGGCAGAGTACTTTTTTTTTGTTCGTGGCATTAGTTGTCTGACGTACAGTCCACAGAACACTATTACTCCTGGCGGAGAAGAATGACAACTTCATACATAGCGGTCCACTACCGCCATCTTATTATATCCTCCGTAAACTGATAGAGCGCGGGTTCTCGGTATAGGTACTGCCAAAACTATATTTTTAGGACTTTTTACTTTCACTTGCAAGAAAACTCAATATACTTTCACCGGTATATTATTTATCGTAATAAAATTAATAAATAGTATTCACCTATTGAGTTTTCTTACAAGTGAAAGCCAGTATTGAGAAAAAAACATTACATAATACAAGATAAAGTTTTATTTTATGTACAAAAAGAGTCACTGTCGTGGACCTGACCACAGAGTAGCTATATTTTGTTGCTCTTTGGTTGCTTGTCATGTTAGCTTGCGAAATTATAGCACTTGGAACTAAATCAATTTTATTTTTATTTGATAATAAATCCATCCCCGACATTTGTGGTCCTTCGAGCTTTTGTGGTCCTTTGTTCCGGCTTTATAAGCGTAAATATATTTCGATTTTTTACACCCTTGTAAATTTGTTAGGCTAAATTCAAAATTTGAAAAATGCTTACTCGGTCACAGTCTAACAAGATGGTGGCCGAGTCTCAAAAAGGGGATGGTCGTTCCGAGTGCTCGTCGGCAAGCTCTGTAGCCCGCCGTAAGGCGCGGCAAGCTGAGTTAGCCCGCAGTCTTGCCGACCTCGAGCTAGAATCGATAGCCGCCAGGAAGAGAGTTATTCTGGCGGAATTTGAGGCTGATGTCGCTCAACAGGACGCTGACGAGGTGGGGGATTCCGCCCTGGCTGAGACTTGCAGCCACGGTGGTTCTTCTGCTTACACAGCGGCTTGGGTGGGCGACGTTACCTCTAGGCAAGCCGTCGCGGCTGCCACGTCTACTTTACAGGAGCAGCCCGCTTTCCCGCAGTCATCCGGAGAAGTGCAGCCTTTCGGAGCCGCTGATGTGTCAGTGGATCATAATATTCGCCGAGAGGCCTTACCGGCTCGCCAAGCGAGACCGGAGCCTTCTACCCGAATTGCGGAGCCTGTAAGTGGTACGCCTGCGAGTGAACAGCTGGTGAGTACCATAAATGCTCTCAGCAACGCCGTTACTGTACTTGCTTCTGCAAGCAAGTTAGTTGCCCCCGCGAAGATTATCAATCTTCCTTCCTTCGATGGAGATATTCGCGAGTGGCTTCTTTTTAAAAGAGCTTTTACAGATACCAGGGCTTCTTTCTCGAGCTCTGAGAACATGAGCAGGTTGAGAACCGCTCTTAGAGGTGAGGCGCGGGAGGCGGTGACGTCTCTTTTGGTAACCTCGTCAGAGCCTGACGAGGTTCTAAATGCTTTAGAGATTCGCTTTGCACGCCCCGAACTCATTGTTGTTAATGAGGTGAACCAATTAAAGGCTTTTCCTAAGCTTAGAAATGCATCTGATCTTTTGCTTTTAGGTTCAAAGGTTAGAAATTGTGTTAGTGTAGTTAAGCTGCTCCACTACGATGCCTATCTCTCGTCCCCAGACCTTTTACATTCTATTCTTTCCAAATTGTCCCCTCTGTTGCTTAATAAGTGGTGTGATTATGCAATTCAGCATTGTTCTCTATCCGCAGACGTTCGAGTGTTAGCAGATTTCTTGGACATCGAGTCCAGGAAAGCGCTATTTCTACCGGAGATGGTAGTCGGTTCTGGAGCATCGATCCCGCACGTGGGGGGGGCAAAACCTACAGTCGCGCCTTCGTGGTCTGCCCGGCCTGTTCAGCCTGCACAGTTGTCTCGTCCTGAGCAGCCCCCGCAGATCTCGTGTGCGTATTGCCTTGGAGAACACAGTATAAAGTCGTGTTTGAAGTTTGGGGCTCTTTTGGTCTCTGAGAGGCGTTCGTGGGTCCGCACGACTAAACTTTATGGATCATAAACGCGCATCAGGTCTCTCAGAACTTGACGCTTAGTATACTGGACTGGGTAAGAAATTTTTGATTTGAAATAAATGGAATCATCTTTTGGATTCCAAAAAACTCCTAAAACACGCAAACCGCATTTTTCAAAATCAAGATTTACAGCCGAAGCTTCATCCTTTCGCAAATTTTGTGGGATGAGCTTGAGAGCCTTAGCCTCATTAGAGACCCAGGATCGCATCTCAAAACCACATTTTGCGTGAACCTCAACAACTTCAGCAGCCAGACGAGCAGCCTGTTCCACAGAATCTACACTTCCTAAGTAATCGTCCATATAGTGGTTCTCAATAATTGCCGAAGCAGCATCAGGAAAAATATCGGCAAATTCGAGAGCGTTTCTGTTCTTAATATAAATCGCTGTAAACGGCGACGATGCTGCTCCGAAAATTAATGAAGACATTCGGAACTCTCTGATAGGACCAGTTGGCCCATCAGGCTGCCACAGATACCGCTGACAATCGCGATCTTCGTCTCTGACCTTGATTTGAGGAAACATCTCCCTAATATCGCCGTTAAGAGCGACATGACC